>JAYKKI010000043.1:12412500-13716666 GCA_039881145.1 Druceiella hillmani
GTTGTTAACTATTTTCTGAGTACCGCGGTTTCAACTGAACGCAAAGGCAACTAATGGTGTTACGTCGAACTAACAAGATAGCAGTGTGATATAAATTACTTACGAAAATTAAGTTTGTTTGATAGTGAAGGCAGGAAAATTCCAGTTTTATATAAAAAAAAATTATATTTGAGAAGTGTTCGACTTATTTTTCCATATGATTTTATTAGGTAGTCGTGTATGAAACTATGTAACGGAATCTACGAAATTAAATTTTATGCACTTCTAATTACTGTATCATCATGAAACTTGGCAGTTGTGTGTAGTTATAATGAAAATACAATAAGTTCATAAAATAAAATAAACAATTCTTAAGTCGTAAAAAAGAGACTAAAAAATACAACGGACTTTTCAAATTAAATTTTCACCTATTTCCAGATATCCATATTATTTAAAATTTGGTACCCGTATCAAGAACCGATGACAATACAATAATTTTATAAAATAAATAAAAATTAAATTTGCAAAAAGACTAACCAAAAAACAATGGAATCGTTCAATTAAATTTTCACCCACTTCCCGACATCTGAATTATTTAAAATTTTGCACACGTACTAAGAACCGGTGACAATATAATAATTTCATTAAAAAAATAAACGACTAAAAAAAGTAAAAATAAATGATTGGTTTAAAAACTAAAAAACAAGCTATTATAAAATACTACATTAAAAAGCAAAAAATAATTATCGAACCCGTTTTCTCTGTATACTGAGTAAGGATTTAGTGTAAGCCATGTTTGTTGTTGAGTTCATACAGTATTTGAGTGTAAAAGCGTGGGGCGCTTTTTATTAAAAATAAATGATTTTGCTTGTCATATTAATATTAAAAGAATGAAAATGCTTAACATTTCAGTTAGATTTCAAGATAAAGACCAATCCCCCACGCTTTTGCACTCAAATATTACACTCAATAACAAACATGGCTTACATTAAAGTTCTTACTCAGTAGACAGAGAAAACAATTACGATAATTATTTTTTTGTTTTTAGTGGAGTATTTTATAAAAGCGTGTTTTTTTTTGTTTTTTAAACTGTTAATTTATTCACATTTTATATAACAATGATCATTTATGTGATTATATTGTAATATATCTTCATATGACAGTCTTCTACCGTACTTGTCATATGGCAAAGCTCAAATCACGGCATATTCTCAACATATGTAGTAATATTCAGTTTCCATATGTTCACATGGCGCCAACTTGTAGTCGCGTCGGTGAGTCCATGCCGCCGACTGCATGCTGAGCGACTTCGCTATCTTCATTTGCCATTCCGCTTGTGTGCATGCTTAGCAGCCTTGCATTCGGATGCAACTATGGACATAAGCACAGCGGATATACATTCGGACGTCCAATAGGGAAATTCTGTAATTTGCGTTGCGCTGTGACAATATTATTTTTATTTATATTCTACTTTTGACCAAACTTCATAACGTGATAGGAGTTTGTTTTGTTTATTAATAACATTTGTTATCACTATCCCGTGTACAAATACGTATATTAATAACTTTTCCATTTCTATATTAATTTTATTTTATTTTCAAACCTTAATGAACATATGAAATTGCATATTTGGTGGAATAATTACTAATGAGCGATCTTTTACAGTCAACCAAATGGTTAAATATGAAAATTTAATAATGTAGAGGAGTGCAAAAGATTTTTCTTAAACTAATCTACTACAGAATTGATCGATAAAAATAGAAACTTTTTTGCAAAAAAAGACATTAGGCATTTAAAAATAGAATAATAATAAGACAAAATACGTGTATGTATAAACAATTCATCACAATTATTAATATGATAAAATTTTGACTTCATATTTTTTTAATAAAAAATAATTAATTTAATAAAAAAATATATTTTTAATAATAAAATAAAATTAGCTTAACTAATATTGAACTGAAGATTATAAACCTTTTTAATACCGTTTGGATAAATACTTATTATGAAATGTTTTGTTATCTTTGTCTATTGGTGGTAATGGTAACGTTTGTCATCAGAACAAAAGAAAACCACTACTTTATTTAGTAGTTTTTCCTTTTGTCAGTAGTTTTTCCTTTTGTTTACTCTTTTGTATCGATAGCAACTTTTTAAAAATTGTAACTGTTCTTTTCTGTAATAAATTTCTTAATAATCAATTCCCTAATGTTTCTAACATCACTTCTTTTCTAGAGTCGTTCGTCGTGTCTAATGTAAACAAAATGCAATATACTAAATTTCTTATTTGAAACGATTCATATTAATTATAATAAGATGAGCATATCCTGCATTTTATATAATAAAACATGACCAATAAAAATCTTAAATCGGCTGAGTTGACATTATGAAAAACTATTTTATTAATTTTAATGTAATCAAAAAAAATAAAATTTTATGCAAAAATCGTGTTAAATCTCCACTCAATTGTTTGCTCCAATTGTGCTAAATCTGCTCTCAATTTGTTGTCATTGCTTGACCGCAAACGTAGTCCTTTCAATCGCCGTTATTAACGGGTAAATTTCGTTATGAATCGTATTATGCCATTTAAGATGACTTAAATTATAAACTTTAAGACATAAAAAGGTGAATAAAAATACTTCTGTTATTTGGTTATAAAAAGGCATAAAATGATTTCATTGTATGCAAGATAAGTCATGCTAAATTCGCATATAGATATATGCCGGTTAAGTATATTAGCCTTTTCATATCTCTCGTTTGGTGAAAAATTAGGAAACTAAACAAAATGTATGGATTCATTTCGTAAATTGAGTTAGTCATATAATAAATTTGATTTATGAGATTCATATGAAAAAATAATAATTGTTGAGATGTGCATAGAAAAATCATTTGACAAATGTTGGTAGAACTTTTGCTTCCCTTTTATCACAAAAATATCTTAAAAAAGTTTTTTTGGTCAGATACCCACAAATAACCATTCTTTCTAATTAGCCTACATATGCATATATGTGTACCTGGTAGTTTATATAAGGACCTTAAGTGGTAGGTAATACAGATATCACGTTCGCATACAATTTGACATTCAACTGGACGGTAATATAAATAACTTTGTAACTGATTTTAGGGAGATAAGCAAGAAATTAAAATGAAGGGTCGGACGTAATATTTATAAAGAGCGTACGTCTGGTCGCACGATGTCAACACAGGTTAACTGGTGCTGATTGTAATGAGAACATTGCGGTTGTGAAAATTAATTAAATAGTAACTTGAATAATATACTACAATACTCTCAATTACAGCTTTTAACGCGTGAGATATTTTGTCGCCTCAGTACAATAATTTAGTTGGAATGTTTTAACGAGGTATTAAATAGTCTTTTCCCCTCGCCGTTTGTGGAATTTATTAAGGATAAGGGTGCTTGGTTACTATTTACTCTACGATTTGAATATGCTTTTATTATAATCTAATTTCATAGGAATTATATTTTTTAATTAAAACTTTCTGTTTGTGTTTATTATTAAAAATAAGAATAAGAAGGGGTGTATCTTTCCTTAGCTTTAGTCAAAATATATTAATATCAGTTACGATATATTATGCTATCTGACCATTTGAACTCAAGCAGGATTATAAATGAGTTTGAATTGAAATAACGGCAGACCGTCATGAAATTATTAAAACAGTGGTCGTAAAACTTTTGAAGCTGTTAGTGAGGCAAGATTTAAAATTAACCTCATTGTTTCTTGTTTATAACTTTAAAACAATGACAATGAATCAACAAACAGGTCACAAATCATGTTCGAATGACTATAAAATATAATGATTGTCTTCCAATATGCAGTAAATGCATGCGGAGGTAATGTACCGAGGTGATGTACCTATGCCGGCCGCTCGGAATGTCCGCGAGCGAGTGGTCGACCAGTCTATTCAACGTGCGGTACTACGTTCGACGGCGTACAGTACATAATAGGTAGATAGGCGCATACCTACCTAACAGTCCCTGCATAATTCCTCACGATTGACATTGCTGCAATATGCAAATTGCAATGCAACATTGTGGCGGCTCAAGTGCATGACTGGGCTGCTCGCGGGGAGGGACGTGCGATTGCGATTTAGGGGATTTGATTTAACGACGCAATATTGGGCGGATGTTACGCGCGCATTGGGGCAGCGGCCGTTAATTCAAATTAGTTCGTTCGTAATTAAGACACATTTGCATTTGTGGGGACCAGAGATAGAGTGGCGTATGTGGTTACGTGCTCTTTAATTATGCCGATTATGATCTTGCATTTTTTTTCATTTCAATGCCTTGAAATTAAAAAAAAATGAAAACAATAATTTAGGGGAAAACTTTCAAACGAAATATTCAAATGTAATTTTTATACTTTTTCGGAATATTTTGGAACTAATTATAAAATAAAACAAATTAAAACTTTATTAAACATGTTTCATTTTATAATACATTCTATCAAAAAGCAATAAACTCAAAAAACATTTTGGAATTTAAATAATGAAAAAGAAGAGTTTGTAGCAGATTTTTTATTCTTTTGAATAAATATTAATAATGCATGAATTCTAGATAAAGGTAAAAGAAATTAAAACACTGGAGATATTGTAATGTTCCGAGTCCATTATTTTTATTGTAGTTATAATTTATTGAAGTTTCTTTCCGTAATGAAAATATTAAAAAATGAAAAAATAAAAATTGGAGTATTGCAGTGCAGAATTTGTTTCTTTTTTATTTAGCAATAAGTCGTTAAAATTTGCCAATTTAAAAAAAAAAATTTACTTATATTTTTTTAATCAAACTTCGGAAAAAGCTAAGAAGACTGCTCCAAAATATTGGCCAATCCCTTTCTCTTGTACGTTCTTGGAACGTAAAACTTCAGCCAGCAAATTAACTTGCTTGTACGTCCTTTTTCTAACTATCTCTTATTAGCGAAGCGTTTGCACAACCTGTAGTAGTTTCTGTTTACTTTTGCATTGCCACTATGTGCGAAACTGTGAATTTTAGATCTCTTCGATCTTAGCCGTAGTATGAGGTCTAAAATTAAAGTGTAAATACACATTTAATGAAAAGTGCCTTTTACATTTAATGAAAAAAATGCAGTATTAACTGTAATTTACGTATCAAGGAAATGTAGATATTTACGTAATATCAACTCAGAAAGCAAGGCGAGAATATTGCCGTCAACAGTTTACGCTGGCATGTTTCAATTCGAATGATAATGATTCACCAATGACTGAGTAAAGATTAGAATGCGCTTCCTTTATATCTTCAATATTGATGAAATTCATGATATATGAATAGATGTCCTTTTTATCTTCAATATTTGTGAAATTCATGATATATGAATAGATGTAGTTTTTATCTTCAATTATTGATGAAATTCATAGTACATGAATAGAAGTCCTTTTTATCTTCAATATTGATGAAATTCATGGTACATGAATATAAGTCCTTTTTATCTTCAATATTGATGAAATTCATGATATATGAACAGAGGTCCTTTTTATCTTCAATATTGATGAAATTCATGATATATGAATAGAGGTCCTTTTTATCTTCAATATTAATGAAATTCATGACATATGAACAGAGGTCCTTTTTATCTTCAATATTGATGAAATTCATGATATATGAATAGATGTCTTTTTTATCTTCAATATTGGTGAAATTCATGATATATGAATAGATGTAGTTTTTATCTTCAATATTGATGAAATTCATGGTACATGAATAGCAGTTCTTTTTATCTTAAATATTGATGAAATTCATGATATATGAATAGAGGTCCTTTTTATCTTCAATATTGATGAAATTCATGACATATGAACAGAGGTCCTTTTTATCTTCAATATTGATGAAATTCATGATACATGAATATATGTCTTTTTATGTTTAATATTGATGGAATTCATGATATATGAATAGATATCCTTTTTATCTTTAATATTAATGGAATTCATTGGGCTGATTTTATTGGCAATATCGAACAATGAAATGTGCACTGACGGAGCTTATATTAATTACTAACCTTTTATGCACCGTTATTAATCTATAATAATATAGTCATTTTTTCATTTGTTTAATACTATCATGGATTTTGGACATCACGACTAGATTTCCCTAATTTTCAATGACGGTCAAGAAGTATTTTATGTATTTTTCCCCGCATACATATATTTCAATATTGTGTTTTCCCATGTTTATTAAAGTTAGATATACAGTGAGAAAGGCAAATAAAAGGCAGAGTGAGTCTGTCTCGATATAAATTCGTTTCATACATATTTTATTATTATTGTTTTACAGTAATTGTGTTCATTCACAGTACCTACATGTCATATTTATTTGTGCCATTTGGCATGCGTTCAATTCAATTATAGATTAAATTGTATATTCCGTGCTTTGCGTAGACATTTATTTACTAACTTATCTAAAACAAACATTTATTCCTTTATACATTCGGGGTACGTTTGCATATTGTGACTTTGGTGAATGAATAGCGAGTGACGAAAAATATTCAATTTGTCAATCAAAACAAGAGTTAAAAAAACATTAAATTTGGTGATGTAATTAATTTTATTATAGAAAATATGACTTCAAAATCGAATGTTAATCAAAGCCAGACAATTGGTAAGACTTCAAACTCTCCCAATAGAAATGACTCGCTTCAACAATAAACTCAGATAATGGTGAAAAAAACTATTTTAATCAGGCTCTGTTAATAAACAACTTATACGCAATTCACATCGTATCCGCTTAATTATAGGTATATCTAGCAGTGGGAGAACAGTGTTGAAAGAGAATTCGACGTAAAGAGCGCGTAACCTTAATACAACTACCGGATGTGCATATTTGAGATATCTCTCCGCAATATCTCATAATAAAATATAACTACTGTCTGTAAGTCGCATGGTGTATATTTTTTTAAATAATTTTGACTTATGATTGTATCTGAAAAAGTGCTATCTGTTTGTGTTTCCAATTTACGTTAATATTTAGATATAGCTAAAACTCTTGACATTTATATATCTCAATAATATTACTTTTCATCTGTCTATATCTAACGACTCAAATATTTAATTATAGAGATAACTAAACATTAAGCATACACAACGTTGTCTGTGCTGTGGCATGTGAAGCGGATTCACTCACTTTTGCAATAATAAACAATATTTTGTAGAAAATTATCCAAAAGAATCTTTTACAATTTACGAGAGCATAGTGAAATTTTAATATCCAAAAATATTTACGTGTAATTAAAAAAAAAATCAAATTTTATCGATTCTTTAAGGCATCAAAATCTCATTAAGCCCTTTGACGTAAACGTGACCTTTGCGTAGGTACATCAGATTCAAATTTAAAATATTAGCATATTACCAAGACGCCTTTCCGCAGCCGCACCGCGTGCCACATGTGTTGAAGCGCAGGACCTCCATCCGGGAGAGCCGACCCTTAACCCTTTTTACGACGACAAATATCAATTTATTATATTTGAACTATCCCTCCCTCCTAAATAAGTACAGATTTTTATTAAACTGAATCTAAAACGGCGCAGTCGTAATGGTATTTACGCAACTTACGTAAGATGCCAATTTAAAAAGAAGGGCATGGTTGCAAGGCATTATGGGATGGCATGATGTTTTCAATCATCTGTGTTTGTTCATCAGGTTTGACCAAGTACATATAAATATACGATTTATTAATAAACAAAAATATACAAAAAATTAAACATTGTTTAAATACAGTTTTGTGGTTTTAAAATTAAAAACATTATTTTACCTGTTTATTAATGAACATTTTACGAAAATGGTATCAGCTTCACTCAGTTAGACTTGCAATTGTCACTTATACAACTAACTCAATTGAACTTGCAATTTAAAAACAATATTTAATTAAAAGTTAAGTAATACATGCAGTATATGGGTACTGTTTGAACAAATGTACAGATAAACTTTTAGCAATTATAAACAAATCTAATTTGTTTGTTTTGGTTTCCAAAAATTTGAGAGTTTTAAGCAATTAAGAATAACCTGATGGAAAAATCTCAGCAATTTGTGGTAAATGGATTTATAATTTTAGGATGGGATAAAAAAGAAATTTCTCTTTAACACGTTATATAAAAAGCATCATCCGCTTCTCTGGTCATAAGTATGTCAAAAAATAATGAAATAATGTTATTGAAGTTTTCATAGTATTTTTAAGTCGTAGTAAATTTTGTGCCCATTACCGAAACAGACTACTAAAATCTTAATAACTATAAATTAAAACACATTATCTATCTGCATTAGCAATGATTGCGCAAATGTGAAGTCACTTATCGTAGCTAATTTATAACAATATTGAGTAACTTTTATTATTAAGCATACGATAGTGCGTTTAGTATGAGTTCAGGCATAATTTTCATCAACTGTCACACAAATAACAAATCCTGACATTTACTGCTCACGCTGAAACGACTCTGCGTCGACGCGAATGTATTGTTATCCTATTATTAGAATGTAATCAAGTCCAGACGAGAGCCCAAGTTAATTGCTCAGTGATTGGAGTCGACGGCACCTAGTCGATGGACATTAAACAACAATGTCTAAGGCGATATTTAAATACGCAATAAGACACGCATGGCGATTTTACGAGAGACCATAAGTAATTTACGAACACCACGTGTGGATAAACTCTTATATCACACCTGCTTATTTATTAATTTCCTCTTATTATTTACTAATATTACCTGTTTCTTCACTTATAAATTAATTGAAAATAAGAAAGCACAAATAAATTTATGTACGCTGCATTAAAATTTTTAGAAAATAAATTGTGTCACGTAAGATTTATTTCAAAAATAATAATCGCACACTAGCTATTTGGAAAAGTTGATTATTATTTTTCCTCATTTTATGAGCCACGAAGAGTTAAAACGTGTTTTTATCGTAATACAATGTGCCAAACAACCTTTCGCGGGGTGTTCAAATTTCGGTAAACCGTTTTTGTTAAACAAATTTTGATATACTGCAAATAGAAACATAACTTTGTTATTTTAAGTTTTAATGTTTCCATAACTCAAACAGATAGAAAAGTATATATTATCGTGCATAAGGAACATGGATATATGTATTAAGTTTTATACTTCCTTTGTATTTGCAAGAAACGGAGATCAGAATTATTTTTTAACGATAGTCGATGTAAAACATTTTCTCGTTTGAAATTCATATCACTTTATGGCTCAAAATCTATAAATACATGTATCAAATAAATAAATTTATTTATTCCTTGCGACTTATGTAATAAATTTATATATAATTTTAAAAACACCTTCAAGTATTTACTTACATTTGAAACGTTTGGTTTCGATGTAAACAGGCTGTTACAAGCTTGGGCAGTAACTGCGAGTTAAACATTTTTTTTTTAAATTAATATGAAAACTGATACTCATACACCTAACATAGTTTAACTTATTACATGTCAATATAAATTAATTAAAATGGTCCGCGATAAATTCAGTTTTATGGACGTGTCAAACGGATTAAGAGAATACGTGATTTAAAATAATACCTACCTATCCGTTTATCTAATTAATTCTAAACGACGTTAGCACGTTTATAAATAGCGTTATCTAAATATAAATCAGATTTATTAGTTTCACTGTAACACTTCCGAAAGATTTAAAAAAAAACATTTCATTTTTTTTCTTAAAAGGATTTGGAAGAATAATTTTTTTCTCTTAAGCCTACACGCAAACAAATTTTATTATTTTATAACTAAACTTTCAAAATCTTCTTATCTTTTTAAGATTATTATAGTATCGGCGAAATATATTAGTGAGTACATGGAAATTCGTGCCGTTTAATACTTTAAATAGAGTTATAACTCAAATAACACAATCGCTGGAATCATGAGTGGATGAAAACTGTAAGTTTTTTTGAAATGTCCCTGACATTTTACACGCAAACAAATTTTGTTATTTTGTAACTAAACTTTCAAGATCTTTTTATCTTTTTAAGATTATTATAGTATCGGCGAAATATATTAGTGAGTACATGGAAATTCGTGCCGTTTAATACTTTAAATAGAGTTATAACTCAAATAACACAATAGCTGGGATCATGAATGGATGAAAACTGTAAGTTTTTCTGAAATGTCCCTGACATTTTACACGCAAACAAATTTTGTTATTTTATAACTAAACTTTCAAGATCTTTTTATCTTTTTAAGATTATTATAGTATCGGCGAAATATATTAGTGAGTACATGGAAATTCGTGCCGTTCAATACTTTAAATAGAGTTATAACTCAAATAACACAATAGCTGGGATCATGAATGGATGAAAACTGTAAGTTTTTCTGAAATGTCCCTGACATTTTACACGCAAACAAATTTTGTTATTTTATAACTAAACTTTCAAGATCTTTTTATCTTTTTAAGATTATTATAGTATCGGCGAAATATATTAGTGAGTACATGGAAATTCGTGCCGTTTAATACTTTAAATGGAGTTATAACTCAAATAACACAATCGCTGGAATCATGAGTGGATGAAAACTAATTTTTTCTGAAATGTCCCTGACATTTTACACGCAAACAAATTTTGTTAATTTAAAACTAAACTTTCAAGATCTTTTTAAGATTATTATAGTATCGGCCAAATATATTAGTGAGTACATGGAAATTCGTGCCGTTTAACACTTTAAATAGAGTTATAACTCAAATAACACAATCGCTGGAATCATGAGTGGATGAAAACTGTAAGTTTTTCTGAAATGTCCCTGACATTTTACACGCAAACAAATTTTGTTATTTTATAACTAAACTTTCAAGATCTTTTTATCTTTTTAAGATTATTATAGTATCGGCGAAATATATTAGTGAGTACATGGAAATTCGTGCCGTTTAATACTTTAAATGGAGTTATAACTCAAATAACACAATCGCTGGAATCATGAGTGGATGAAAACTGCAAGTTTTTCTGAAATGTCCCTGACATTTTACACGCAAACAAATTTTGTTAATTTACAACTAAACTTTCAAGATCTTTTTATCTTTTTAAGATTATTATAGTATCGGCGAAATATATTAGTGAGGACATGGAAATTCGTGCCGTTTAATACTTTAAATAGAGTTATAACTCAAATAACACACAATCGCTGGAATCATGAGTGGATGAAAACTGTAAGTTTTTCTGTAATGTCCCTGACATTTTCCTACAGGCTTTAAATTTTCACTCTTAAAACCTGATCTAAACCAAGCCACTTATAATATAAACTCATATTGTCAGTTGTACTATACATATACTTAGTCTAGCCCAATGATCAACGTCAGGCGATGCGCTTACCTAAATATCTACACAAATGGAAATACTGTCACTTACTGACAGATAATATCTCTCATTCATACATTTACTCGAGATACATCAAGACGAACGATAATAACTTAGAAAGCTGCTATATAAGATTTTTGAGAGTCATTTAATGTCGTATCGGTTTTGAAAGGTGATAAAAAATTATCTAGCTGTGGACACATTTCAATTCTAAAGTGTCAATGTTATTTATTAATTAACAAAAATTGACAACTATTTACTTGCAAACATAACCAGAAAAAACCAAGAGTGTAATTAGTATAATTTCCAATTAGTAAAGCCCCAATTAAATTATTGCCTAACGTATATTCTCACACTTTTAATCACGAATATATTTTATCAGCATTTAAACAGATTACGAAATAACTCCCCATGAAAGCGAGTAAACAATCTTGTTGGCTTTCCTGCCGTAGGTATAAAGCGACCGATCAACAGAGGTCAAAACTGGTTCTCGACATATATGTAATAAATAAGATAAAAACAACTCTGCGTTGAGGTCATAAATATAGCGAACGGACCTAAAGTCAAACAGGAATTTAAGATACAAGCGGCCGGGCACTCGTGCAACCGAACGCAGCGTCCACGGACCTTGTCACGAAGCAGCTTTTTTACCCTCACTTCTCCTCGTTTTAAGGAGATTTTGTAATAATTTATAAATTCCTTTCGAAACCCATGGAAGGGAATAACTTTAAATAAACAGTGCGTCTCCTACCCCTTACAGACAGCACGGCGTATGAGATAACATATAAATCATCGAAAATTATATTTGACAGCTGCTCATATTGTAATTCATTTTTTTATATTAATTGTAAGTTTATTGCTTAGTATGACGCTAACTACTTTCCAGTGCATAGTGGTGTGGTTAATATATTATTTAAGGGGTAAGCCGTAGGGATGGCTGACTGAACGCAGCTGAAATAACAATGTTTAGATTTCGTTACATGTGTTGCCTGCAAATGTGTTTATGTGAACTTAGGGATTTACAAAATGAATTACTTTAAATTATTGTAAAACAAAATGTTAGAAGAGTTTGTTTTTTTATAAATGTATACATATTGTGCGAATGAAAATCTTGTTTTTTAAATAATGAACTAAATAATTTCAGAACAATTAGAGAAATAAAATGAATTTCCTTTGGCGCAATTTAATTGTTTCATAGTTCTAATATTCGTGAAAATCTCTTAAATTAGAACAAAAAAAAAAAAAAAAAAAAAATATATATATATATATATATATATATATATATATATATAAATATATATATACTATAAACAGTCAGACTTGGCAAAATTAAATCAGAACATACTTAAACGTACCTATACCAATTGCAAGCTACGTTTACATAAGACTTGCATGCGGTCCTTTTGATCTACGTCATTAAAAAATCGTTAAAATATAAGAAATAATAAAAAAGTTGATTATACAACAAATACGTTCTTTAACTTTTTCACCGGCTTGAATGAAAACTTGAAGTATATTTCGATCGAACAATGAATTTTATACATATGTAATGAATGGTCTCAGAAGACGCTTCCGAATAAAAAAATCGCACAGCGGCTGTGTCTCGCTCGTCTCTCGCCGCGGGTATTATTTACGTTTAATCTCACCGCGAATCTCTTTCTGACCTTTTCGACATTGTTTTGTTTACAATTAGATATAGTTTCGGTTCTTGCCCCATTATTTTTTTTTACTTATACTAGTAATGTGTTTCACTTATACTACCTATCTAAGTCTCATGTAATTAAATCTAAAAAGATTGCATGATCTGGTTCTTATTTCCTGTGTATGTTTTAGATTTAAGTAGATGGAATATGATTCTTCTATTGTAGGTCAGTTGAACATATTGCTGTAAATCTTTATAATCGTTTTACCACTTCGATATATTGCTTAATTTAATTGACTTATTACGTAATTAATGAAACTAATTTGCAAGTAATTACGATATCGGAAAAGGTCTAAAAAATATTAAAATTGTTTTTTAACGGTTAGATTCGATTGTTTTTATTAGTTAACTTGATTCTTGCACAAACAAATTTGATAAACGGTTTTTCTAGTCGTAGTGAGTGAACTGATAATGTACGGTATTTTCATAATTGTTTTCATATAACTCGCTAGTAAATGAGATTTACTTTAGTTAAATCACTAATTAAATGTCATTCTTTCATTTCACAATTCATACTTTACATAATAACTATAAAATTATAAGTTAGAATATCTACAGTTTAGTACGTTCAATTCGAAGCGAAAAGCTTAACTCGAGCTTAATTTATCTATATAAACTGTAGATTTGTACAATATATAACCGACGAAGGCTTGGTGGACGTTTATTAACATGGCTTAAACATACATTACGACTTTCAAAAATTAGTAAATATATACATACATACATACACACACACATATATATATATATATATATATATATATATATATATATATATATATAGTTCCTTTAATACATATTTTATTCTACCTACTTCCGATATTTCTAGATATCCAGAATATTTGTGTGTATAAGTAAATTAAAACTTCTGCTGTGATACTATTTAAACATTAATTATTTTTCTAATAAAAATAACTTTAAATCTTACAAATAATATTATCTATTAGGTTTACCACATAATCATATTCGTGAATAAATAATCTCATTATTAAGAAAAAAAAGACAAGGTAATTTGTTAACATCGTATAAACAAATAATTAAAATCACCATAAGCAGTGCCAGCGATTATAAATAAATAATAAAAAACAACTGCCCAAACCGAAGGCATCTATTTCAAAAACCCAATAATGTTGCCACACTTTGAACGCCATAAATAGACAATATATATAATTACTCCACGGTATCTAGAGCGAGATAGCATAGCGGTAGGAGTTGAAAAAAGATAGTGGGTTGGACACCCTTCGACCGCGTTGTCATGGCAACGACCGTTAGAACACCTCCCGCGCGTGTATGTGTGAGTATGGGCGCACCAGTTAATATGCTTCGGCGGCAGCCATTTGCAATTTTTAATGTCTTCCTATTGAATTGTCAAATTTTAATCGTTCTAAGAAAATCTCTGGTTTTACTTTTGTTTCATTAAAGATTTTATATACTCGTATATATTTTATTGTTGAAATAATAAATGCAATGTAATTTATGATGTAAAAATGTTAAAAATATTGAGAACAGACTAAGATAAATAAATAACAATGCATGCTAAAGAGTACCTGTATGCTAAAGATATATATCAAACAAATCCTTTCGTTCAAAAATACTTTCATTCTTCCATTCATTATTTTCGTTAGTATTGTAACTCGATACGAAATTAAAAGAGGAATCTTTATTTTTGTATGTATACGGTATATATTATTGTAAATATTAATTCCAAAACTTGTCACCACTTCTCTTTCTTTATCCTATATTTTTAAATTAAATTTTCTTCAATATTTTGCTTCCACCATAAATGCCTCTTAAGTTGTTACAGGGAAAATAGTTTATTTCATTCTAAGTAAAACTGTTCCAGAATATCTGTTCTAATTTACAGTAGGCTTAACTGTAGGCTTTCCTTTTTCATTATATCGTAATAATCTTCATTTCATAATGGAAATTTTATAAATTTAGCTCAAACGTATTTATTAAAGAAACTAAGATAAAAACGCTATAAAATACTTTGAAATTTAAACTATTAAATGCTTACCATATAATAGCGATTGACTTATTTAATTCAATTATGTTCTTATTGTGCTGATACATTGATAGGTAATAAAGAGATATAAAAATATTTTTGTGAAGAATGAAAGTTTTACAAATTTAGCTTAAACGTATAAAATAAATTTAAGGCTATAGAATACTGTCAAATTTAAACTGTAATTAAATAACATATCGCCATATAATACCGATAAACTTGCTTAATTTAATTCTGTCCTTATTACGCTGATCCATTGATAGATACCTATCAAAAAGAAAATTGTTTGTGACAAATTTTGAACCTAGCCCGGGGCAGTATATATCTTATACTGTGACGATTATGTATTCGTTTCTTACGGAGGGGAACTTTTTTTTGTGGCATTTTTACTTAGATATGACAAAATACATTCATCCTTTTCTGTAATCTTATATTTTATAATATCGTTATTCAATACAATATTTTCATTGGAATTGTAATACGTATATAACGAAACTGAAGTGAACAAATACATTCCACGTAAACAACAAGCCTGCATAAACGTACTGGAACATACTTGTATATAAACACAGTATATAATCGTGCAATAATTCTTCAGACTTGCGGCTTTAAATAAATTCAGGCACAAAATAACATTGCGCTTTAATAAATTTAATTTACTCCAACCGTACTGGCAAAGATTAAAAGCCCAGTTAAGAGCGCCGCCGGGAGATGTTCTCGTAGAGACATTCCCTAATAAATCTCTCTCCGAGAAGCCCAACACATATTTATTATTTTATTTAACATTCTCGTATTTCTCCTTTCCTTTTGTTCGCTTCGGAAACCTGTTCCCTTGATTATAAATACCTGTGCACGTATATACGCATACGCAATACGAATGTACATAGTAACATTGTAGTCGGATGACTCGGTAGGTCTCTCGAACCCGTACCTCCAGACTTAGCCGAAAGTATGTTTAGATAGTTGTGTCGCGTTTCGAAGGTTTATCCTTTTGTGTACGATATATCATGCCCAAATATAAAGAGGATGAGAACGGTCCATTGCATCGCAACCCTGAGCATCTACCTAATTCAATTTATGATTTATGAAAAGCTACGAATGCGCAGAGGATTTTTTGGAACCAACAAACTTGTCGGATGAGTACGATTATAATCTGTAGTAATTGTGCGTAAAATATTTTATACATAGCTAAAGGAGAACAGGATTAGGTATATAATAAACAAAGTTTTTATATTACGTTTCTTTAGTTTAAAAAATAATAATTCTTTTTTATTAAAAAAGAATTTTTATCGATAGAATATTTGAAAATATGTTGCTTCGCCCATATTTTTACGTAAAAATAATAAATTGACTAAAATGTTCTGAAATAAAAAAATGAATATTCAACACACGAGAATTGTTCATACCGCGAGTGAAGTAATACGGGTGGTTAGGTGATATAAATTCTGTTTTACAAATACATTTGTAATATATTAGCATGGTACAAACTACAACTCGTGGGTACTTTGACCATTCTATATAAGGGATGTACAGAATAATAAGAATACTGGAGTGCATGAATTGCTCATATTTACATATCTGCCCATATATTTACATATGCACATTTGAATAATTATTATGTGAATCAATTGAGCTTAAGGAAAGATCTAGGTGAAATAATATCACGCTAACATTAAGTACGACGTCGTGTACTAAATCAACAGTTGTTAAAGTGTTATTTTTTAACATTATTAAAATCACTCTTAACTTATGCGTCGTATTTGTTACCTATATTTCAAGATATAATGGAGTGTCAATTGATATTTCGAGTAACTTCGAAGAAAGATTAGCGAAATAACGGAAAATAATTGAATATTATATTAAATGTTTAAACAAACATATACCTAATTACAAAATTAGACATTTAAGTTGAAACCATTCAAAATAATATTTAAGTTATTATAACTAATAGTATGTCGTATTTAACAGAACTCTTACTTCTTATTTCACTTATACTAGCTTCTATTTTTTTAAAAGCCGCGACATTTATAGCATTTACTGAAAAAAAATATTATTAATCAAATTTTATGTAAGGCTACGTACATCAATAATAACACTATTTTCTTTACAAGAGCGTCATTTTCTGTAGCGAAATTTGAATATATCATAGTGGAATAACGTTCTTCCTGTTTTATTTATTTTCCTGGTCGCCATAGCTTAGAAATATGACTGGCATAGAAACTTAGCTCATGATATAATTTTATATCCTAATTTCAGCGTTAGGAATACATGTCTTGTCACGTAAAAGTGACTAAGTATGTTATTTGCATAATTTTTGTGGAATATATAATTTACAAAGAACAAAAAAATATGTAGTAAGTCTCCAAGTTTCATCTAGATGCTTAGGTTAAACACTCAACGTTGGGATCGATTCAGTTAAGTTTAAGAATTGTAATTTTTTTACATATTCTCTTTAAAATACATGAGAAACACGCAATAACTTCTATTTTAAGTTCGACAAATTGAACAGTACATCCCTAAACATATTTTCGTTGATACCTGTTGGCTACATTGTCTCAGCCAAACTTAAAAAAATAGGAATATATAAATACTGCAAATATATATTTAGCGTATATCAAAAGTAAATTTATTAAAAGTATGTTCCGCTACGTCGTCTACGTTTTACGATCACATTCTAAAACCAAGCTTTTGGCAAGTCCCGTTATCGATAACCCATTGCGTAATCTTTGTCTCGAACGTGCGTCTGAAACAAAGCTCACAACACAATTGAACACAACGACGGTGTCTGTTTACGGATCGCTATAGTTTTAACCCTTCTTTAACTTTGGACTTTTTTTCCATTGTTCGAAAATAAGAGAAAGTTCGAAACTGAGTCACAAAGTTTCACGGACCGTATTGAATACTTCCTTTGTATCGAGGCAGAGCTTAATATTGCGTCGTTGGGATTCGAACAAAAAATAAGCTTCCAAAACAGTCGTCAAAGTTACTTGAGCGGTAATACCTTACTGCGATTTTAAATTTATTCAACGAGCTAAGGTGTCAGAATTGTTGCAATTTAAAAGAACTTTCGTATCGTTGATCGAGTTTGTCAAATGTTTCTTCTTTCTTTCGTTATGAAGCTTAGTTTGACAATAGCGCAATAGCGGTATATTGTTAAATTTAATTTTCTGTTTAATATTTGCACAAAAAAGACTTCAATATCGTTTAATGGCACGAGGCAATGTTAACGCGGTCCCGTAAATTGAAATGAAACGGATTATTTAACTATTTTAGCACGTTTATTATATTGGTAAACATAATGGGTATTAATTTTATTGGCTTATATCAGTTACGTACTTGTTATAGTCAAGTTAAACCACTAAATTTAAATTTGATAGACTCTAAAACGGTTTAATGACCCATTAAAACGTTATGTTATGTGAATATGAAGTTTAATGCTCGCATTAAAGTTTTCTTACCCTACAAAATTTGGGTCTCCTACTTCATCGTGGTTTGTGACATGCTTTAATAAATGTGGATCTACACTTTACGTTATATTTAGGTAAAGCTGCGGAAGCGTGTTACGAAACGGGTGCGTGACTGCGACTTTTTGTATTGATTTTATTTGAATGTACCCATGAATATAAATGCGTGTTTAATATTAACAGTTATATCTTTAATTTAAACGATACAATAAAGTAGGCTTAATTAATGACTTGCTGGTATGAATTTAAACTCTAACGTGTCAAGGTGCAAGTAAATAAAGTTACGTGAAATATTATTGTGCAACACGTAAATTTAAAAATTCTAACTTAGAAACGTTTCCACTTCCAGGTCCGAACGGCTGCCCGAGGCGGCGCGGTCGACAGACCTACACGAGGTTCCAGACGCTAGAGTTAGAGAAGGAGTTTCACTTCAACCACTACCTGACGCGCCGGCGCAGGATAGAGATAGCGCACGCGCTCTGCCTTACAGAGCGGCAGATCAAAATCTGGTTCCAGAACCGGCGGATGAAGTTGAAGAAGGAATTGCGAGCGGTGAAGGAGATAAACGAGCAAGCGCGGCGCGAGCGCGACGAAGCCGAGCGCATGAAGCAGCAGCAGCAGGAGAAGCAGGCCAAGCTAGACGGGCAGCATCACGGTCACCACGTCACGCACCACCACGACCCCATGAAGATCGGCCTGGATAAGGGCTCCAATGACCTCCTCAAGGCCGTCAACAAAGTGCCCACATAAGCGGCCCGGTGGTCCCACCGTCCGACTCCCGAGTGAGCGTCGCTTGACGAACGGACACAGTAGTAAAATTACTCTAGTGACAGTGATGTAAGCCAGTGGAGAGACGACGTAAGGTGTTAACGAAACGTCCACGTACCGAATATTAGACAGTCGGATGACGCACGTGCAGATACATTTCTTTATTGTCGATTCGTATTGGTTGGTAGAGTGTCACTGCAGCGATCGCGTCGCGTCTAGCGGGCCGCAGAGCGACCGGCCCGTCCCGCCGCGCCGCGAACCACTCCAAGTGATTTTTATTTTAAACATGTGCTTAGAGCATTTATTTTGTTGCCATAATTGCATAGAATATATTTATATATCTGTGTTTATATTATTTAATTAGGGACGTCACGCGCGGACGACCGCGCGCCCGACGAACGCAATACGTTCGACGCGGAGCGGACTAGAACGCGGCCCGCCCGGCTTTAATATAATATTACACAATGAAGTTCACTCATAGTATTTATTAGTATATTTTATTTTAATATATTAATATTATTATTTTAATTGTAACCGAAAATTTTTCTTTTGTAAATTTTGATATTATCGTTTGGTCAATGGAGATGTTTCGTTATTTGTATTGTTGTGTGGATGGGATTGTAATCTTTTTTATTCTTATATACACACTATTATATTATACTATTTTCTATGGTTATCGTTTATGTTATGAAATTGATTTTTTTCTCAGTTATAAAAATATTTAATACAGTCCTCTAATGGAATGTCGTGCAACTCCATGTTACAAAAAAAATTATTACGTTTTTCGTTCTTCTTTGTATTCTGTAACTATATCTACCTATATATATTTATATATATATTATATTAAAAACTCCATTTCTTATACGTACTAGATACTAATTAGTTGTAAGTGTCGATAGCGAGTAAGCCGTGTAAAATAGTATTTTCAAATATTTGGTGTTATTTTTGTGGAATCATTGTTTGCACGCGGTTGGTGCAAAATTTACTTTTATAAACTTCTGATATAAGAGATATTATGCGAGTCGAAACATTTTCTCTTTAATAGAAAGAAAAACATACTTCAAAATAATGAAAGAAATACAGCAATCGTACAAGAAATTACAACCATTTTCGTTGGATTTTGGTGCGTTTAAAAACAAACGGAAGACAAATTTCTCACATATGATAAATCAGACAAGTACACTACCACTAATAATTATACGTAAAATCAACTTATCTTACACGAAATATTGCCGAAAGTTCAAGAAATGATACGTAATAACATAGCTGTAGCTACTAAATAATATACCTAGTAGATAATTAAGTAGGTTCTCTGTAATAATAAGATATGAAAACTTCACATCAAATAAATAACAATGTATAAATATAAAGCACCACTGACATTTCGAATCCGTTGAATTGTGCCAAAAATTATTTCCTTTATGTCCTTGGCGCGTATGTTTACACAACAC
Source organism: Druceiella hillmani (assembly GCA_039881145.1). NCBI lineage: Eukaryota > Metazoa > Arthropoda > Insecta > Lepidoptera > Hepialidae > Druceiella > Druceiella hillmani. Next base: position 12,433,183 of record JAYKKI010000043.1, read on the forward strand.
GCACTTAAAAATAGTGCTATAAATAATAATTATCAATAGTTAATTAGAATTAATTAATACACGAAGTTTTCATAATGACAACAACAAATATAACAGTCAAATTTCTGATAATAAATCACCATTATACGTAATAAATTGTCAGGGTAGATTTAAATAAATAAAAAATAAAAATATTCATTTAAATAGTCTTAAATCCGATGCCTATTGGTCTGTTTCACTTGTAAACGTGTAACACTCACATCTGTCCAGTTCATGTCGACGAATTATAGCGAACTTAATCGTTAAATAAAGAATGCGGCTTCGGTTGTTTTTCAGTTCATATTTGTGAATACCGATCGAAAGTGCAATCTAAATGCGTTGCGCCTTTCTTCGATGCAATGCAGTTTCTTTCGTGAAATAAGTAGTTATCAAAGTTAGTGATAGTTTGGTAATTACTATACATACCTACATAATTATTGAATATAATGTATAAATTAAACAATAATTCAGTGATTAGAAAACAATGTACTTAAGTGATTTAAAATATTTGGTTTAAGTAGGTATACAATTATTTAGCTATTAAGAGACTGACCACCCTAAAAAGTGAAAATATTTTTTATTTTGTTTCACTTATTTTTTTTTTCTATTCTATTTATGAGGTTTAAAACTATATGCATTGAATTACAAACTTGTTGGTTATTTTATTCGCCAAATATTTGATCAATAATCCAAAAATTAAATAAGAAACTTTGGTTTGAAATAATTATTTCCGTTTGACATAAGTATGATAAATATAATAGTAAGTTAAATCGTTCACTTTTAACTATCATTCCCCATATACTTAAGCGTAAGTCCTATTTAAATAAAATGGTATAAATAGATAAATGCTTTTTGGTATGTGGAGCGGAACACTGTAGCAAGGACACGACAGCATCGGTCGCTGTTTACAACCGTACATTGATTTTATTGAATCCTAATTATGCTTTCATGTGATAAAATAATGTTGATTTATTTATCATGTAGGTTTTAATAAATAACCTGATAATTATTTTTACTTTCATTGAATTGAAATGAATTTAAGGTTCATATGGCTCATTTAAATTAACCAAATTATTATTCACGTCTTACCGATTGATATTGTTTCTACTAGTAATAATTAATAAAGCAAATTAAATGCAACTTACAAAATATGAAGAAGCTTTGAAAAACCTTTTCTCTAATTGAGAGTTATATTTCTTATCCTTAATTACAAATATAGAAACATTTCAGCATATTTTAAATTATCAATTACGACAATTAATAAATACGTGGGGTATTATTTATTAAAAAGATTTTGCTATCCCTCAATTTATTACGTTGACCTATGAATGTGTTATGATATTAAAACGTGCGACAGGTATACGACGATTAATTCAATGTGAAAAATTTCCGTTTTTACACTTTAAAGTTATTTACGATTCATAACATAAACTGCTATACTATATGTTAACATATAGCGTTGTTAAATTTGGGCTAAATTAATTTTCACTGTTATTTATTAACTTTTTAGTTATACTAAAATATCTGTGCAATTTTACGTGCGTTATTTTTAAATTATGTTCAACTTATTAGTTTACAGGTTATTTTTATATTCTACGATTTCTTTAAAATATATTTGTTATTTTTCAATAATATTAAAATTTTATGTTAATTATGGACCTTCTGATTTTAGGCTAACTTATACCAACTTCGATCTTTCGTCATAAAACTTTGTTCTTGATTAAGTTTTAATTGGTTAATTTCGCAATGCAAGCCAGAATTTTGAAGCGTAACAAAGTATTAGTCAATTTGACCGAAATTTGAGCAAAGTTACGATGTTTATTACAGATTGTTAATCACGGTTTTTTTTAAAATATTAACATGGCTTCAGTGTCTGAGAGCTATATATAAGGTATTGATTAATGAAATTAAAAATAGATATTAAAAATAGACGATTGAATTTTGTCCAAAAAAAAAAGCTACGGCTGATTACTGCTTGAATTTATTTTATCTGTCAAATAAGAAGGAAATAAAATAACAATATGCTACTAAATAAAGTTATGTGATATAAATTACGTGAACTTATATCCATTTATTGACTTTCCAAGATTCTTGCCAATTTTCTCATTATATTACAGAACCTAAGTCCAATGAATGTAAGTGACACAAATTTGGTTACTCCAAAAACAAAATCATTATTTTATGTTGTAATTTTTGAATAACCCGAATTTTATTCTATAATATTTCATCTATTTTATTTTCATCCATTTATTTTAAATAACATAGTAGGACTTATATACATCACAAGTATTTCCTGGGTCATACCTAATAAGATATTTTCCATTGTTCTATTTTCAATGCGTTATATTAAATGAAAATTATTGCGTATGTTTCATGCCTGTTAAGTGAATCTTTACGTGTAGTTATTTTTATTTTATCGTTAACAATAAAAGTACCTTTAATTTATTTTAAATATTATTTCAATGTAGTTATATTAATTATATGAATCTTTTGTAAATAATGATATCTTTTAACTGTATCAAAATATCGTTTATCACTATTATTTCTCATCGTAATGTGTTATGCGTTAGATCGTGTTAATTATGACTTAAATCATTGAGAAAGTGTCATAAAGAGTTGATTCATGTATGTTAGAAGCCTGGATATGATACTGTACTACTAACTTTAAAGGTCAGCTAATTAAACTATAACGACAAATGTAAGACTATCCTTTCATAACTGTCACGTACACAAGTATTCTTCCTTGTTTATTAGTTTTTAATAAGCATGTTCCAATTTAACGGTAATAGAAGCAATACTATACCCGTGCTATGTGTATAATTTTGCCTTTAGTGTCATTGGGTTTTCACAATAGGAAGCTATCATGCTGTTGCCGTTCGTTGCTGTCAAAATAATGTTAAACTTATAAATTGATTATTAGATCTCGTTTATATATATATATTTATCTTTATAAATCTACTGGCATTGTTTAAATCTATATTTCTTTATTGTTTATGCGGTATTCATATTATGGCACTATACTTATTTTTTACAAAGATAAATTTAGTCGTATTATCTGTTAAAAACCGTAAGCATAAAAACATTTGTATTTTTCAGTAAGTTGGTGGAAAGCTGGCAAAGTTAAAGTTGGTGAAAAAACCTAACCTTGTAACATAATTGATTTTGAATATTGCAAAAAATTTATTTTAATTAAAAAACTAATCATTTCAAAGGCACAAAGGAGTCAAATCATCATGCTACCAGAAAAATGTGACAACGGCAAAACAGAATAGAAAATTTGTAAAAGGCTTGTAAAATCAAATAATAAAATTTTCATCAGCTGGCGTCTGATTATGTTGTATTAAAAGTTATAAAATTTCAAACGTATATCGGGCATGTAAACAAAAATAAAAAATAAAACCCTTTATTTCTCAAGAAACTTTCTTAAAAAGCCATATATTCGTAATATTCGACTTAAAGTGCATATAAACAAATAGTTATAAGCAAAAACAAAACTTCTCAACTCCGAATTAAAAGCCTAGAATATATAGTTGTTTAAGTTAAATGTGGGTTCGTATTAACCGACAATTTTGCAATAAAAGTATTAGATACGATATTTATATAATATAGTTTGGTATAAAATGTGACATACATTGAATAAAATTATGTTAATGAAGTTCATTTTATAGAAAATTACATAGTTAATTTAAATAAGTGGTATATAAGTGTATCTATGTATTTTACTGTTTCCCGATGTTGTACATCATCCTATGTATATGTTTGAAAATATAGAAAAGCCGATGTCATTGCGCTGTATTTCGATATAATTAAATAAAAATATTAATGGAATCAACTTGTTTTTGGTATTTAACTTCCTCCAAAATTATTCCTATTATTTTTTCGTTTTTTTTATATAAACAAAATGCTCAGTTTAATCATATTATTGTCTTATTTATAAACGTCTAATTTTAAAGTATTGAAATTGAAAAATATGACATTAAAATTCAAATCAACTTGCGAATAAAAGAAATTAATGCATTTGAACATATGTTATATTTTCAATAAAATGTGAATAGATATGTGGGAATTTAAAATATTAATTGATATGTCATAATAAGTATCTGGCTTTATTTATATATGAATAGTTTTGATAATTTTACAATTAACGAAAGATAAATACCTAACTTTATATCAAAGTGAATAGGGTTAGTTTTATTCAAAATACTATTGAATATTTAATCTGACCGTATCAACAAGTTTTATATGTCATCAGTTCATACGTTCCCGATATACATAGTCGCATTATATTTTATCCCAAATTACTTTTATATATGGTATAAATTGAAAGATAAAGAGCTAAATAAAACATAACGTGTTCCTAACAAGCGTAGGATAGGTATATAAGATATACATATGTACCTCGCTTGGATACGTAGGTGCGCCTTTTTACGAGATATGATAAGGAATGATGAAGAGTTCCTTTCCTTTCTTGAAAATCTTGTTATCTCCGCACTGCCAGTGGTGTTGACAACAAGGTAATAAGTGACAATGTTGATAATTAAGTACTTAAACCGAGAATGGAATGGAGAAAAATAAAGTCAAGAATCGTGGCGATAGATACGTAGGACGGGGTTACTCCACTTTATATAGTAGCTAACGTACTCAACGTGCATTTTTAGAATGCGAGGTAACGTTTGCATCCAAGTAATGGAGAACTAAATAACTCTGGAAGATACATACATACATACATAAACAGTATTTAATTAAACGATGTAGTAGTGATGGTAATCTTAAACATATTCATTATTATAATAAGAATATAGATAATACATATGTTCTCGACTATTGGAAGTGTTACTATCGTGAAGTATTTGTTTGTGGGTCAAACAATTAAGTACATCGACCTTGAAAAAACGCCAGATAAATGAATGAATACTTTTGAAGTTAAAATTATTTAAAAGACACTGGCAAAATTAAAAATAACTATCTATGAATAGTATAGCCTATTTAACTTATTTGTTTCTATTTTTTGATGGTATACCGGTGTCTTAGGCTATAAATGGTAATTTATGGACTATTTGAGCGATCTTACAAAAGTACTTAGATATTCTGTTACAAGTCGACTTCTGATAATTTATGGTTCATGCACATATATTTTGCAATTACTCATGGTTGTGGTAACATCAATACAAACAGGTTTATAAAACAGGCTGAGCGAGAATATTTTTCGACGTTGATCTAGTGTTTGCGGACCGCAACTTATCTGACGGCTTAATAAAATCGTCGTCATACATTTCCACCAAACTGATTTTCCTTCACTGAACAATTGTTTAAAAAGTTAAGAAATGTATTATTGAAAACGTAACTATGCATTATTGAAAATACTGTTTTTGGATGTTAAATTGAAGTCAATCTTTTAGCGGCTGCGGTCTAGTAAGAACGACTTTGAATGAAAACTCTCATGTAAAAATAAAAAAAGGCAACAATGACTAAGAGATTCTACATCACATCCTGTTGTACCATGAAAATTGGTTTTTTGGGGTACCAGATTCACGGATAGCGATTGTCTTAACTGCAGCTGATTCAGAGATTGCGAGCTATATATTTGTGGTACTAAAAAGTCGACAACTTTAACATTGTTTATTACCTACTATAATACCAATTTTTTTATTTTTAGAATATTAATTTGTAGTTAATAGCACGTGAGAGTCAGTCAATTTTATCTTTGTTGTGTGATTTTAGTGATGTATACCGAATAAGAAACCATGAAGCTCTAAAAGCCTAATATTGAGTAGCTATTTTCTAAATCGTTCCCGTAATCTATGCTAGAAGCTCGAACGATAGTATTTGAAGTAATAGTTCGAAGGGAACACTGTAATAATGAGCCGTAATTAGAAGAAGACTTATATCTATATAAGTCTTCGCTTCTATTTCTTGCCTGAATTAAATTTTAACTCGAATATTTTCTACTATGCTTAATTTATAACTGCTACGTTCACAGTTCACGTGCTAAAATATTTACTTTTTACTGAAATTGTTTTCACATGATACAATACACATAATATATACTTAAATAACATAACTTAAACACCTTAATAGTACCAACCGCTGTCCCGATTGTGCATTCTCATATATGAACAAAAATTCATATCTGTCCAAGTAGCTTGGTTCTATAAAAGACTGCTATTTATGTTTGGCATATTACTATTAAAAGTTATTGAATATATTTGGCGTTAATTTTGTAGAAATTCATTATACATAATTAAATGAAACTACGTGATGTAGTATTATTTCTACTATCTTTAATTTCTTTACCACGACCTAGGTTTCGTTGTATTACAACATCTTCAGGTGGGATATTAGCAAAGATCTTTGCTAATATCCCACCTGAAGATGTTGTAATACAACGAAACCTAGGTCGTGGTAAAGAAATTAAAGATAGTAGAAATAATACTACATCACGTAGTTTCATTTAATTGTGGATTAAAAGTTATGTTACATGTACCAAGATAGATTTCCAGCATATTCTAACTTCCTTTAATCTAATTTTAATTTTACGGTCTGTTTGTTGTAAACAGCTACATCACTATACAATAGCAAATCACATGGGTAAAATTAGAGTACAATTTTAATATTTATTATTTGGCGAGAAAAATACTCCACTCTTACAATTGAATTACGTCAAAAGATAATAAATTTATTTAATGGAGTAAAATTACAAAAATATATATTTCAATTGAATGCATCGTAATGGAGTATGCGTGTATATAGCATTATAAAGATGGTTTTATAATGGTGACATTTAGACAGTATATTTATAAACGCCCCAGATCAGATTAAAATACAATTTTAATGTTTATTATTTGTCAATAAAAATACTCTTTTTTTGCTCCACTCTTACAATTTAATTACGTCAAAAGATAATAAATTTATTTAATGGAGTAAAATTTAAAAAAATATATTTCAATTGGCGTATGAATTGTCTTCTGCAACAATTTGTATTGGTGGCTTAACTCAACCTATATCAATTATTAAAATAACTCAGTCCATTGTTCGTTGAATAACGCTTATCATCTTCTTGGTATCTTTTATCTGAGCCCTAGTTGCAGCATCAAACACGAGTGTGTAGGTATAGGTAATCATTGTTAAATTAGAATACGTCACTCTTATTCCATACTCCGGAATACGTGTGACGTGTTACGTACTCCGAATGCCGCCCAATCGAATTGAATGCGTCTTTCTCTTCCTTTCGTCTGATGTTGGATTCACTATACGCATATTTCTTGACTACTTCCATTGAGCCTCCCTTAAATATTAAAATGTTGTAATGTGGGTTTGGAAGCTCGCCATTATTTTTTGTTTTTTATGAATTTTTACTCATGGCAATATTAACGGATATTTATCGTAGCTACTATAACAATTTTGCATATCATTTAATCTATTAAATAAGAAATTACAAATACCAATGCGTCATAGATAGTCAAAAACTAAAAAAGAAAGTTGACGTTAATAATACGACACTAACGATCGCTGGCCTGTAATCGCAGTTGAGTCAAAAGTAAAAACATCGTATTTATGCGGCTTTAATAACCGACTATTTCACGACCTTGGCAAAGACACCGTATCGAATTATATAATTATTTTCGCCGAAGTACGACTCGTAACGATCTGTTAATGTAAACGAAAAAAAGCTTCTTCTGAAAGGCAACCTGCAAATCGCCTACCTATATAGCATATAACCATCACGACTATCCCTTTGTGTATAATATAAACGTGCCGCTTTTCGCTTTACCAAAACAAACTATGAAATATGGTATACAAACCATTATGCGATCCAGTAATTCCGCCATTTTCCAATTCTCTACAGGCCCTAGGACCTGTCCAATAAATTTTAGTTTCGGCTTAAATAATCTACCTACCATTTTTTGTTGTTAGCTTTCTCCCCTTCAGTCCCATGTTTTCCTATTGTAGTTTCTTCGGGTGTTATCCCCTGTAGATACACCCCTTGGGGTAAAAAATAGACCCACCTATGCACGTATCGTCTACGGCACCCGCGATTTAGCTTCGGATGATTAATGTCGTTGCTTATTTAATTTTATTCACAGCTTGAGACGCCGTCTATGATATGATATGCCTATATATGTCTATGATATGCCTATAATTGAAGATTATTTCTGTTAGCTTTGCAAGATTAATTTCTAGATTGGACTATGAAATTTTTTCGTAGCTGGTTCGAAAAATTCTCGCAAACAAATCTTTCAACAATTTATTAGAATATTTAAATAACAAAGCAGAATATGTAATAATTTCACATAAATAAATACATTTAAATATTTTGTTTCAAAAAGGCGCATTTGTACGTACGCAAATATACTATTTACATCGTAACGGCATACCGATGATAACTACCACTTCTATTACTTACAAGTTTCCTCGTACGTATAATTTGCATAGTCAAGTCCGAGCTGCAAGTCCTTCAAGCCGTTGAGAACAGGCTATAGACATAAAGAGGAGGCTGTAGTAGCCTGTTTGCGCACATTATCTTAAGTTTTCCTTTCAATACTCTTCGTCTTTACGGGCAGACTTCAATTTCATAGTCTAGCGCGCATCGCCATTGAGCTTATTAAGATCGTTTGCCGTTTGAAAGCTTTTCATGGGTAAAACCTAATTAGTATTTAAAATCGACAATCCTTAATGACTTTCTTTGCTTACCCATCATTGCTATCGCAGTGTTAAATATAATTTTATTTTAGAGTTTGAGTAACTTTTGCCACACAAGATTTGTTCATATCGTCGATGTCAGCACGTACATCGACGGTTTATATACATCGATTATTAATAATTGAAATATAATAAAACATATTAGTTTATTTAATTTTCTAATATTGAAATAGCCATTTACAATGCCATATTTTTTAATATTTGTGTATTGTTATAATTTAATAATATTTATTTCTACATTAAAATATGGACCATGATTTAATGCTTGTTAAACATAATGTCAGATTATGTTTAACAATTTCGTCAAAGGTTTCTATTCAGTTGAAATATTCGAAAGAGCGATTATAAAAAATGTTGGATGATTCACGATATATGCCAAAGCTTTAATTGAATATTTTTATTTATTTATTTTCAAAATTTAATATACACCTAAAATGAAACGCACATTCGGCGAACTTATTGTAAATACGTGTTATCTTTCAGCATTCCACAATTATTAAATTTGATAATTTAGTACTTGACGTGTTACAAAATTCACAAATATATATTTTTTAAATAGAAAGCACTATATGAAGAAAAAAAATGTATGATATTAATCTTCTTTTTTTGATTAAGTGCCTGGATTTCAAATATTTTGGGTGCACAATCAAAGTGCCATGACTTTAATTTATATTGATAATTTTAAAAAACTCAAAATGCATGAAGTCACAGGTGAATATTTAAAATTTATAAGGTCGAGGATAATCCCTGTAGTTTTCCTGTAATCTTCAAGTCAGCTTTTACTAACGCCCTATTTTTCACGATTTTTGGTTTAATAGTTTCACAAATAAGAAGCAAAGAGAGAATGTTCTGTTTTTGCATTTTTCTTAGAATATGTTTTAAAATATGAAATAAAAAACTGTGAAAATATTTTTCTATTCCACAAAACAAACCGTTTTAAATAATACGTCACACGCTATGTAAATTTTGTTAAAAATTGAGTACTTCATTTAACCTCCTCCCTAATATTTAAATTAATGTTTCAAAGAGTTAGCTATATGTGGGTTAACAAGTTGTATAATTATACCGAATTCCAAGTTTCTGCGTCGCATGGTTTCTTAAATATCAACTTTGACAGACAAACAGAAAGTGATCGTAAAATTGTTCAGATTTTTTTTCAATTTGAGATATGGAGCCCTAAAGAAACAGAAGTAACATCAATATTAAACAAAGGAGGCTAGAAAAAACGTATGAAAATTGGTACCTACTGCATTTTGTAGGGACATGCTATTCTTAAAATACAGAGAAAAAAATCGCTAATTGCCATTATCCAGCATTTACGAATTATTTTTGCTGGAATTATTTAGAAACCAAAAAAAAAACAAAACCATTTTTATTTATTATTACTAACAATGCTATAGTTTTGTTACTACACTAACATTTGATATTGGCTTGAAATTAATCGATAAAGTCACCCATTTATTAAAATTGGAGTATTAAAATTTATAATAACAAAATTATTCAATTCATTCAACTAAAATGACTGGTTTTTAAGTTATTTCTACTATATACTTACAGCAGTAAAAATGAGCAAAAACATCTCATTATGTAATATGTCAATGTATTTTTTAACGTGGCTTTAATACTTATTTGTCTTATACCTTTGAAAGAATATAACTAGATTTTTCTGATTTAAAAAAGTCAAGATGATCAAACCATCATGTTGTCATGAAGAATAAGTAGTTAAAATTTCACAATCTCGCAAACTCAAGTATCAAAATGTACCTGTCACCTTTTAAAATCAAAACGAAAGAAAAACATCACACTTCATTAGCATCTGCATTAGTGAAGTGACGTGGGAAAAGAAATGAAGGGGGATCCTCATCAAAACAAAGAGGATTCAAAGGAACTTCTTGCCTAATATTTTCAATGAGCGGGAAACATACCGTATTTAAAGAAATAAATTATCATTTTTATGTGACCTTTAAGAAGTTTACGAAATGTTATCGGTTAAAAATGGATTCAGGTTACATAGGATTGAATCAGGAACTCAGCACTACACAATGAAACACTTTAACCCCGTGCAACCTACATCCACTTTTAACTGATATATAGGCCGAAGGCGACGAAAACAGCAGTACGCAGTCGGGCGGCGTCAGCCTCTTTTCTCCCAAAGCTTTCCCGCTGGGCACGTAATTAAAAATCTATTCGGCCATGCTTGTTTTCGGAGTTTGTAGTTACCAAAATCGATTGAGCTATTCACGTAAATGGATGTTTCTACAGTAATTATTTAAATTAAAGGAAATATTAACTTTAAAACTTTAACTTTTTTATTTTATCGTCCATTATGTAATGTCGATAGTGCGTCAAGTGGGATATTCTCTACAAAAAAATGAGGAATTTATTTAGAATTGATTTTGTTAGAAGTTTATTAAAAATATCAAGTTTTGCAAATTTGCAGAGTTGCTTACGAATGGAACACGAAAAATATATTTGGAACTTCAGAAAAAACAAAATTTCATTGTCAGTAGCCCTGACAATGAAATTTTGTTTTTTGCATCTAAAGAAAAAGAGCACATTTGTGATCCAGATTTCGATAATTATATTTATGGCAAACAATTTTAATCAATTTGCCAGCAGCATGTACTCGTTTATACTACGTATAATTATATAGGCTCCAAACAACGTTGATAGGTACCAGAAATGTTTTCAATTTTACTGACCCGGAAACTTTATATAAAATTATTATAATATTATATAGCGCAAGTCACGGGATTTTTTATTCGTTTATTTTTTTTTAAATAAAACAATTTTGATTTAAACGTTTAAATGTATATTCTATTAGTATTTCAAATTACCATTATTTTCAAGATGAAAATCCAATATTTTGAAAATCGGCGGCGACGAAGTAAGAAGTACTAATGTTATGTATCTACTTTGAAAGATATATTTTAAATAAGTAAGAAGAAGGCTTACTTTGGCCGCTATTTTTAATATTTTTGAAAACGTTATTGACTTGAGTTATATAAATTTATGTAATTTGGTTGTCGAATAAAATGTCATCAATTTTGTTATAAAAATAGTATAAAATTCATAAAGGAGACTGGTATTTTAGGTACTTGAATTTGCAGGGTCATGAAATGTTAACCATTTATTCTTTATGACTGCAAAAGGATTTTGTATAACTCTTAGATTTTTTTAATAGTGAAAGTCATGCTTTTTTATTTAAAGGGCAATTATTTTAAATACATTTTAAAAAATACACATGATACACAAATCACATTTTAAGATTTTTCTTTCGTACTTACGGCATGTTAGATTCCAGAAATATGCGACGTAAATCGAATCGACGTAAGTCGAAATACTTTTTTTCACACATTTCTATACAATATTCAGAAAGGCTTTATTAAAAATAAAGCCTTTCTGAATATTGTATCAAAGAAAAATGCTATGTTGCTGAAAGTTAGTAGGTCAAATATATATTTATTAAAATAATGATTATTTTTGGTACATAATATTAGATTAACAAATAATTGCTTTTGATTAAGTGATTTTATTATAATTGACAAAAATATATACGAGAAGCACAATAAATTAGGCCATTGGTTTGAAGAATGCATCAATCCTAGTTTGTTTTGCTCTTTTTTCTTCCTATTATAAAGGTTTCGATAACATTTATTATGTATGTATTACGGATTTCTTGTTAACTTAAGACTTCCGTTAAAATTGGGATCATTTTCCTCAAAAATACATAGTGCTCCAAACTTGCAACGGTTTCTGAAAGTTTCTTTAGATATTATTTTTTGTGTTTCTGTTCTTTCCCAATTGTATCAATTAGATGTTCATTCAGTCGGTTCTTCCGTGCGTGCGTTTAATAAATTTTCAACATCATTAGCAGTGACTTCAATATTGGGCAACTGGTTGAACAAATCAACAATGTTAGTTGTAATCTCATCCATATTTGGTCGATATATGTGGATATAATTTTCTCCAAATTCCTTTCAAATTATTGGGTTTTACCTCTTTCTATGATGCAGCGACATTTTTACACCCTGTAAGATGTAATATTTCCAAAAATCTCTCAGTTCCATACCATCATCTTCATACGCCTTCACTGCCTGTGAAAATGTTCTTCTAAGATAACATATTTACAGGCAAAAGATGCAATCACTCCTTGATCCGTTAGTTGTATTATGTTTCCAGACAGAAACACAAGCTTGGGGATGAATATCAGCAATACTTGGCGGCTGACCGAGAGCATCCAGAAGAAGTAAAGCTTTATAAACCAAATATTTTTTTAAACAGCACTGGCAGAGTATTCTTGACGTAATTTTTAAGATCTCGCGGATTTTCAGACCTATGTACGAAAAGTAGTTTAAATTTGAGATCGCTTTCAGGATTTGATCCCAATAATAGCGTTAAGTGATCTTTAGCCACTTTAAAGCCAGGCGTAGACTGCTCTTCTTGGATATAAAAGTGTGGGTGGACATTTTCTAAAACAAAAACCCGGTTTCATCCACGTTGAAAATTTGTTTCGGTGAAAAGCTTCGATGATTTCTTTTAATACGGCGGGAAAACTCTGAGCAGCCACATAAACGGCACTAGCAGCCTTTCTTTGCACTCGAATGTTATGCAATGAAGATCTCGTCTTAAAGCGCAAGAACCATCCGCGGCTGGCAGAAAAAGTTTTTGTACATTCATTGCTATTTGCGTCACGATTTTTTTCAGTATATAGATTGTTTTGAATAATATCAAGACTAAGAGGAACCCGTTGAGGTTTTTTTTTCTAGAATCCAAGTGTGTAATAGTTTTTCAATCTCAGAGATTAAAGTGTTTCTTTTACTTACGGTAGTGGTATTTAGAGAAACAGAATGTAAAGCTGTAAGAAGTTTACCTTTATCGTTTAATATTAAATATACAGTTGTGCGCTATAAATTAATTTCACATCCAATTAATGAAGTGGATGAACTGCGATCTTTGAGTTTGACAATTTTAGATTTAACGTCCATTTTTATTGCTTTTCTCACGTTTTTATGCACTTCACTGTTACTGTTTCATTTAGGTAGCAAATTTTACACAAGTAACAAACAGAATCTCTCAAAGAAATAAAGAAAACTATAATACGTTTGATTGCCCGTCGCATACTACAGTCACATGGCGCGCGCGCTTTTTGACATAGGGGATCCCCCACATGTCGAGACTCGATACCGGAACCAAAGAATTTTATATTGCCCGAATCCTACACGACTACAGCATGAGGTAAATCGAAACAATGCCGGTATTTCGAGGAATGGTGTCAAAATATTTTTTGAAGTAACTCGAAACGACTAAGTCGAAATGACGTAACCAGAGGACTACCTGTATATTAAAATAAAATACAAACTAGTAATTTTAGTTTCACGAATTAAATCATTTTCTTCCTACATATTTTTTATTCAACAATTATAATTCATCTACTGATTTTGTTGATTTAGCTAAAACAAATATTTATTTAATTGTTAATATTACCATATTAGCATATATTTTCCGGCAAATGTTAACATACGAACTGTAATACTATAGTAAACATTTTTACTTCTTATTTTTTTATATTATTTCAGGAAATATAATCCGATAATCGTAATTAGCCATTTTTCTTCCTTTATTGTGCCAAGTTTTGAGTCCCTGCAAAATTCAGTGCCAATTTTCCTTTGTATCCTTTCGTGACTATTAGAAGTATGTAACCCTTTAAAAAATAAATGGTACTTTTTGTAAAATAAATGGTGAACATTTTAAAAATATGCTAATAACACTAATTACATATTAAATTTTTACAGGATGAGAATAAATTCCAAAAACTTGATGTCAGAACAGACGTGAGGTACTATGTATTAATCATCTTTTGCCTACATCTAATCTATAAAATAGCTCCTGACCTATAAACTTCCGTACTCCAACTATTACATCACGTCGTTAACTTACCATATGAAAAAAACAAGCAGCTACGTTTCGAGTTAGTTAGATAATCATATTTCAATTATCTTTCGCATAGCGCGCCTTGTCCATTAGTAATCTTTGACTCCTGCCACTTGCTTTAGTAGATACCCATATGCGTGAGTATGGGTGCATACATACGACGGCTCGTAACAGGCTAAGTCATGTGACATGTTTATGGATATTAATAACGCGTCTCCGTTCATGGGGCGGCGTCGCGGCCGCGTCCATTCGTCATGATGCTCTCCAACCGACTTCGCCATTGTTTATTTCGTTTTGTGACTTTGAAGCACACGTCTGAAGCTGCATACATAGGTAGGATGATAACCGAGTACTAAGACCTATCTGGCCAATGGACCGAATAAGCCTGGTTTTAAGTTATCTTATGGTTTAGATTTTCAGGGAATCAAAAACAATAGTTTGATATTATTTATTTTATTTTTTCCATATATATGTCGTAAAATAAAAGATCCTGACTTGTAATGTAAATAATACACACACACACACACACACACACACACACACACGCACACACACACGCACACACACACATATATATATATATATATATATATATATATATATATATATATATATATACAGCTATTAAATTCAACAATAATATAGAAAACACCAATATCGGGCGATAGTTTAGTTTGAAAATTAAATAAATCGATCACCTAATTGCACAAAATTTCATCAATTCGTTTTTACTTCAAAATTACTAACTTTTGCATTGCTTTCTTCTTACTGAGGCCTATCTAACCAATGGACTGAATAAGCTTGGTTTTAAGACATCTTATGGTTTAGCTTTTCACGGAATTTAAAAATAATAGTTTGATATTACGTATTTCTTCTCCACCGTATGAATGTCATAAAGTAACGGATATCGATCACAATATCAATCTCATTATTACACAAAATTACATCAATTCGTTTAAAATATTTTATAATTACTTATAAAAAAAAAAATAATGCAAAAGTTAGTACTTTTGCATTCTTTTTTTCTTTGCTAACTTTTTCATTATGTCTGACTATTTGACACCGTATCGCGATCAAATTTTTTTAGACTCTAAACAACACAATGACAAAAATATAGTGTTTTCCTTATTAGTTTTTACCTGATTGAATAAACTGAACAACGAAATTTAAAGCGAAATTATCAATAGGTTATTTATAGTCTATGATTTTTGTTGTTGTACAGATGTACCTATCACGTTTATTGCCCCGAGAAATATTACCTAAAGAAACAGGGGAGTGACCTAATCCCCCAATCTATTGAAAAATGAACGAAGCAATGGCTTTTTAGTAATATACGATCGTTAATTTTTGCAGTCTTTTACATATCACATATTTTATTGCCTTTCTTTAAACCGATTATTTAGACAATTGTTAATGTGAAATTTCGTAACAAACAAAACATATTTATTTATATATGTATGTGTTAACCGTGATAACAAAAAACAAAAATCATCTACTAATCCTGCAAAATTTGTTTATCACAGTTAGCTTTGATATCAAAGAAAATATTTGTTCTTTTATCTATTTGCATATTATAAAAATGTACAATAATACTTGGAAAATATTCCCTAAGTGTTAACATTTAACCATTAATGTCACTAACCGGAATTTTCCTCGCTGTTGAAATTTGGTGGTGCAGGTGTATTTTTTACATTATATTTTTATAGAATTTAGTCTGTTACAAACCTGTAGATACTAGTACAATACTTGCTTTAAGATAAATACATATTGTGTCTTCTTTTTTTTAACTTCTTTTTTTTTATCTTTCTATTGTAAATTCTTTTAAGATAAATAGATATGATTATATTGTATTACGGTATTTGATTACATTTTTTTTATCATCACAGTCAAAGCATTATGTCTTTTTAAAAACATACCTACGTATAAAGTGATTTTTTTTCTAACAAAATTAAATTATTTCACTTAAATTATAAAATGTACTCCGAAATGGTATAATAATTTTATTGGAATGATTTACTAGGTTGATTTACGATTGACTAATGGATGTAAATGTTTATTGAAGATGTTTACTAAAGATGTTTGTAACACGATAAATCTTAAAGTAAACGAAGATTCGAAACAGACTCGTTGAGTCTGACAGAGACTAGATAGCAGGAACTTGTCGAGATGGCATTAACCTGAACGGGTTTTAGTACTCAAGAAGTAGAAGAATATAAATATAATCAACGACCAAATATCATGATCTTACCGCGACAATGAATAGTGAAGTCTCTCTCAAAATAGTGAATGTTCAAACTTATATACGAAGTTTACATATGGTTTCTGTTATGCATATAAGATATTATATATGTATTTGTATTCTTCCTTCCGTTCACAGTAATGTAAAATATAATACAGATACATTGAAAATAGAATATGAGTAATCGATATTACTAATGATGGCTAATCAGAACAGACCCAAGCATTTTTTTGCATTACCTATACGTGATAATTAGTCAATTCGAAGATAAGAAAAGAACAAAATAGATTAATAGACCGCCCGTCACCGTGAAAAATGTTTTTATTGTATAAATAAATCACTTAAACTTCCACTCACAAACAAAAATAAGTGTTCTGCAAATACCATTAGAGATGCTGAAAGCAATTTTGTTTCCCATTCTCCATGATCAGCAATAGCAAATTCGCACGGTGCTTCTGTTCACTTGTTTCGCAACTTCTCGTAAGAGGTGTAAAGAAACTAGATAATTTGTAATGAAATTATGTATGGTGATTGTTAAAAACATTTGAAACAGTTTTCAATTACTCCATGCTACATATAATTAAAAACGACTAATGGCAAAAGAAATACTTCGATGTGTTTACAGAGTCGAATTACATTATTATTTTATTTGAACGAATACCTAAACAGCTGCTATTTTTATATTAACTGAAATTGTTAATTTTTAATGGAATATTTTTTACTCAAAAACTAAAAAGCGTAAATGGGTATTTACATAACGGTTTTAACCCTAAATATTTCACAATTTGGGAACAAGTATCGTTTACAGATATGCAGAGAACGTGAATATATGTCCACTTGAACAAGTCTCTTGTAAGTCGATTTACAGGCAACAGACGGTTTTATTTTTTGACAAACATGTTTCAGTCCAAGTTTTTACTGACAAGTGACATTACTTTCGAAAAAATCGAAATAAAACGATAGCAAGGGTAGAATATTACGCTAAGTTATTAAGAATTACGTAGTACGAATGCTTAAAAGAGATCCCAAACAATGATTACATTTTTCCTCTTACAAAAACTTGTAACCAATTATTTAATAGAAGCAATTACTTATTTATTTATTTCAAGCTTCAACGTGCAATAATATATACATTTGGCGGACTTATTGCAATAATAGCAATTTCTTCCAGTAAAAATTAGAAAGACTGTAAAAGACACTAACAAAAACAAAACTAATTACGATGCTACGTCGAACAAAAAAATATCAAAACAGATAAATAAACAAAACCAAACTAAATATAATAAATACAAGAAAAATAAAACAAAAACTGTTTGATAATAATCTTGACATTATTGGGAATAAGGAAAGGGAAACAATATGAAATTAGGAAGGGTAGGACAAAGGGATTATGAGAGAAATTACTTTTTCAGACGGTCTTTGAACACATTTATAGAGAGAGAGAGAGCTCCTTGTATCCGGTTCCAGTCGAGTCCAAAGTCTTACATCTTGGACAGCGAAGGACTTTTCATGAAAGGTGGTTGTATGTTTTGGAAAAACTGCCAGCTCAGTCTCCAGCTGGTTTTCAGCGCAGCCCTATACCATGAGCAGACAAGTAATTAAATCTGCAACTAAGATAAGTTGGATTGTTGGAAATATTACAAAGAAGTATAAGAATGTGTAGATTATGCTGATTGCGAATTTCCATCCATTGAAGTTGAGCTCTGAACTGAGAAACAAAATCATATTTTTTGGAACAAAAAACATAGCGCATGTACAAATATTGGAGGCGTCCTAATTTTTTAAAACGATACTATGTAAAATGATTTATTTGAGATTTTCAGCTACGATTTTCGTCACAAGATTTGAGCAGTACACTTCTCCGCAGTCAAGCAGTAGCATTAAGAGTGACAGAGGTGAACTTTGATTTGAACGTCTAGAACATTTTGAAGATGACTGAGGGAGTGCATTCTGCTGAAGATACAATGACTAAAATGATTTATTTGAGATTTCCAGCTACGATTTTCGTCGATTAACAGACTCGAGTCTTTAATGTTTTATTTAGTATTAGATAGAGATAGATTAGAAAGCAGTCTTTGGCTACCAATTATAATAGCTTGGGACTTAATTGGATTTACTAACAGACCCATTTTACGAGTCTACCAACCGATTAAAGTTAGGTCGTCATTGAGGGTATTGGTGACGGTTATTCAAGAGGTTACATCAGTAAGGTCATATATTTGAAAGTCATCAATGTAAAGATGATAATTACTATGTATATTCCCAACAACTCCGTCAATGAATGTTGAAAAAAGAAGTGCAAATGAGCCACTCCATGAGGCACATTAGCTAATAAGTCAGTCCTTCAGAGAGTGCATCTGAAAACTTCACAGATTGTAGACGTCCATGTAGATATGATATTAACCATTCTAATAAGTGTTGAGATATATTCAAAGACTTCAGACAAGTTAACAAAATATCAAAGTCAGCGGAGTTGAATGCACTGCTGAAGTCAAGAAGTACAAGTATTGTGAGTTGAATGTTATTCACAGCTAAACGTATATCATCTGTGATTACGTTTTGAAACCAGATTGTGAAATTTGCAAGCGTTAAGATATCCAACAAGTTGGGCGTGGACCATCTGCTCAAAGACTTTCGATAGAAGTGGTAAAATGGAAATTGGTCGAAAGCTTTTAGGATGTTCAGGTGACAATGTTTTGGTAATGGGAGTACGCTTCCTTCTATTGAGAAAGGAAAGTGGCAATTGTCAAAGATGTGTTAAATATGTCAGTAATAACAGGGGCTACAATATCTAAGATAGGTTTAAGGGTTATAATACTTAGGCTATCGTATCCCATACATTTGGTTTTTATGACAAATAGGTTGGTTTTATCAACTGTTTTAATGACTAAAATATTATCCTAGTCAATGAACTGTGCATACTTAAATAAACGTGGTAAGTCAATACTGTTAAAGCTACGAAAATTAGAAATTGTAGAGGGTGCTTTAAAACTACGCAACTGACAGAATAGATAATTTAGGACATGATGTGAAAACCAAGTAGCAAGAAGTTGACGGTAAAAACAAACATTTTAGGATAAAACGGAAAGATCAACAATGGAAAAATAATTTACCTGGTGGAAGGTTGCAAAGAATAGAAGAATGGTGAGATTTCCAGCATTCACAATGTCTCAAAACTGTAAACTTCTCATACCACGTTTATACAGAGTGGTATTGAAATCACCCATAATCACCGCATAGGGATATAATAGTAAAGGACTGTCAAAAATAATCCCAAAATCACCAGAATACGAGATCCCTCTGATAACTCGTAAGTAGACAACTCATAAGAGTAATTTTATTCCGGAGAAAGTAATTTTAATAAATAAATACGAGTAATCCATTACAGATTTTGCCATAATTTTAAAAGGAAGTCTAAAAGATAGATAGCGTCCCCACCATCGCACCCACAATGGCCATCATTACGAATTAATGTGAAAAATATTAGAGGGGAGTGAAGGTTTAAGCCAGATCTCGCTAATAAGACAATTTAAATTTTCAAAATAGTATCCGAGTAATGGGATGGAATGCTCTGAGCATTGATATGGCAAAAATGCAACTTTGACAGGTTGCGAGAGGAAAGAGACTGAAGAATATCGTGTATGTTGTATTAACAGCGCCACAAAATGGTTCAACATCATCTGAAACGAAAGTGACAGGAGAGGAGCAGGAATGAAAGGAATAAATCTAAGATTTGGAAGATGTGTCAATATTAAACCAAGATAAAATTAACAGATATATACAATGTAAATTAAACAAAGAAAAAAGACAATGATAAATTTACAAAAATAAAATTTTCAAAATATATGAGCTAACAAAAATATATTAATAAAATAGTGTCTCCATTGTCATAATATACAAGAAACCATAGTTCACATTTAATACACAGAAACATAGTCTTTGATAGCCCGAAAACATGATATGCATCTACACA
Source organism: Druceiella hillmani (assembly GCA_039881145.1). NCBI lineage: Eukaryota > Metazoa > Arthropoda > Insecta > Lepidoptera > Hepialidae > Druceiella > Druceiella hillmani. The sequence goes on from JAYKKI010000043.1 coordinate 12,454,047, forward strand.
CAAAATGGCAAAAAGTAAACAAGACGAGTAATTTCAAAAATGTAACCGAAGATATTATTACCCTAATTAAAACGAGTAATTATGTATTAAATAGTCACTTTTAATACTTACATTGGTAACGTGTTGTTTGAACTATGCATTCACGGTGTAACTATTCCTAACGAACGTAATATTTACAATTGGTATATGGAAAATAGTTAATATGTATAATTAAGATTGCTTGGCATTATGTCTGGTCGAAATCGGAAGAGTCGAGATCGCTTTCACGCTACATAAACGAGCAACTTTGAACTCCAGACACATCATTTATTAAAGCTTCAATGAACATTTCGTATAAAAGGCGTAAGCTGAACTGAAAGTATCTAGATCGCAGACAGAGTTTCATTATGTTAAAGGTCCAATAATCGTTTCTGTCACAGATAATTACCATAATTTGAATAATAAATTATTAAAGTTATGATAAATAATCCCTAAAGCCAATAAATGTAATCAGGAATGACTTTCTGTTGTATATTGCCTTATTTTAATATGGTTAACTGCAATCGGAAAACTCTAAGTAGTCTTTCCTTATTATTTCTCAATTCTGAAGACCAAGTCCTTTCTTTTTACAAATACCTTTTCTCACCCTTGCAGGGTATCGAAAGTAATTGCTTTCCTTTATTGTTTATTTTATATTGAAAAATACTAGACAACAGTCACTTATAATAACCACAAACTCATATCAGTATAACTTTAATTAGAAATTATGATAAAAAGTTTCAATTGAATAAATTAATATTCATCAATATTAACAATTGTGGATCGAATTTACCTTTTAAATTTAATTCATAACTTAGTTGTTGGACAATGTAAATAGTATACAGTAAAGAATAGGAAATAGTTAAGTTTATTTTACACGATAGCTTCACAAGTAAATTTTAGTATTTGTGTGGTATAAAATAAAAACTGAAAGGTGGGAATTTAAATTCACGTTCATTACTTTCGTGCATAAATTATAATAAAATTTATTCACGAATATCCAAAGATAAATATTAAAATATGCTCTCGATCTATACGCCAGTAACGGAACGTTTGCAATTCACCTGTTTCGCCAATTCATTTTATCGGAATCGCTTCAAACCTCACAAAGCCCTCCCTGCCACCCGAGCCAGCAAAAAACTCCACAGCAATCGGCTATAAAGGTAAACGCATCTCCTAGCGGGCCCCGCCAGTCCGCGGCCCGGTACAGAACGCTCCGCTCGGTTCCCGCCGCCGTTGCAGTATTGATTGCGCCGGCTTGTTGTGATCGGCGGGCGGCGGCGCGCGGCGGCTGCGCGAGCACTCGCTAATGGCCTCATTGATTTTGCTGATAGCGCCCGCCCGCGCCGCTCGCCTTGCCCAATTTTCATCAGGGCGCCATCTATATACGTAGATACACCTAGCTAGTTACTCGTCACCACTTACCTAGCTATGTAATACGCCATCTAGCTAGCTATATGCGCCACCTAAGTAGATTTAGGGCGCCACCTAGGTAGATAGGGCTGCGTCTAGCTAGTCTTGAACTGGCGATACTGAACCGCTTGGAGGTAGATACACGTGCTTTGTTTGCCGTAGGCGGCTAATTGTTTTCGGTGTTGGGGTTTGCGGAGTTTGCGTAGTTTCATCGCGAATGATAGTGTTATTCGTTACGCGGTTATATTCATATATAGACGTGAGAATTCTGCAAAACGAAAGCAAACGGGAATGTTATAAGATTTTGGCAAAAAACTCAAAAATAAATAAGGCGAGCTTTATTTTTTGATGGTATGATTAAGCCACTGTCAACTCAATAGTTTTAAAGGGGACCTTTTCTGGCGATCACTTAACATAATTAATATATTATAAAAATAATAATAAAGTGAGAAATAAGTTTGATACGAAAGAACGTTCAAGAAATTATTGCTACTGATAAAAAAAAATCTGTGGTTAAGATATTTCAACAACCACGCATGTGCAGGACCAGTAAATAAAAAAATAATATTATTTTTAGATTGATAATTTGTAGATAACAATTCAAGTGAAAGCGTTTATAAGGAAATAAAATGTTATTTATTACCTCCACAAACATATTTTTTTAACTTTGAGTCGTTAATTAAACGTTTAAAACTTCCATGCAGACCGAACCATGATTTACAAGCAACAATTAAACTTAAATTTGAGTGACATTATCTTACCCACACAGTTCCCGGTATAGTTAGTGAGAGCTTCCTGTCCGAACCGTTACGCCCTATGCGGGTTCATTTACACCCTCTGTTGGACGGTCAATAGATTGGCTAACAATTACTGAATCGACAAACTGCAGTGTCACGAGGTTGATCTCTATCTTCTTTGTGCGTAGATGACAGTTAAATCAAATTTAAACTCGAAACTTAATTTAATTCAAATTTCCTTCATAACAAACTAATTAGGTGTCATTAAAAAAAATGCAAGAAATCTACTAAATTTTAAAATTATAATTTTTTGCCATATTAACTTTATAAATTGTCCACAATTAAATGAAACTATGTGATGTAGTATTATTTCTACTTTCTTTAAGTTCTTTACCTAGTTTGTTTCGTTATATTACAACATCTTCAGGTGGGCTATTAGCAAAGATCCGATCTTTGTAAAGTAGAATTAATACTACATCACGTAGTTTCATTTAATTGTGAATAATGAATTTCTACAAAATTAACCCCAAACATATTCAATATTTATAAATCGTTTTCAAAAGCTGACAAAGTAGTATAATTGGACTGTCAAACCGTGTTGCCAAGAATGAAAGTCTTAATTTTATCTTACTAGGTAAAATTTAAAAACTTACGTATTTACTCCAATTAAAAGAAAGCCATAACAGAAAACATTATCGAACAGAGATATTTACTTGTACGTATTTTACCATCAATCTTCTATCCACACATATAATAAAATCGTAAAAAAAACTAAACCTGTACATTGAATATTATTAAGTAAACTGAGTGAGTTTTTAGAATTTTGGTTTGTTTGTCTGTTTGTGTGCAGCTTCATCGCTCACGCTAATCCCAGTAACGGCTAAACTGATTTGGATGCGATTTTCAGTGATGTATTAGATTAGCTTAGGCTAACGTTTAGGTTGTTTTCATTTCAATCGGTTCACAAATAAAAAATATACGTCTATCTTTACTTTACCTTTATTGTGCTCGCTAATATCAGAACCGGCGGACTATTTGGCCGCCAACGCCGTCTATTAGCGTTTTTAGTAAATTCTACGCTCATAGACTTCTGACAGAAAAGAGGAAAAAAATCATATAAACGAAATCGCGGGCACAGCTAGTAAGTAAAATTTATATTATTATAGTTTTACCATTTGTCAAATGAAATTGAGTACTAAGCTGGAAATAAAAATGAATCAAAAATTAATTTAAAAGTTTTATATAATACGTCGAAAATTCGTTTATCTGAAAGCAGTGTCTTTAATTATTTTAAACCTGTGAGATGAACTTTAAATCTCTATGATAAAAGTATGTATTTGTTTATTATTTTATTGTTAACTTAGTTTGCAGAATCGACTGCAGTCTAGTACACCATTTATCGCCCAAGTAGTGTTTTGGTGGTCCTTATAATATTGCTCTTGCAGAAGTAAGTCCGTTTTCTTTAATAATAACGATCTTTAAAACTCGTTAATAAGTAAAAAATAAACATATTATATGTTTATTTCAACATTTCATCGTTGGAATAAGGACTTTTGCGTAAAATATCATAATTTGTCAAAACGCTCTGTTAATTTTCAGTAGTTGATTTATGCTTAATTCAGTCAGTGATTAGTAGACCAACGGAGTCTCCGTTGGTAAATATAGTTCCGTTTAAATTTAATTCAGTGAATTCGCTCACAATTATTAGATCGAACGCATTTAAAAAATAAAGCTCTTCATAAAATGAATTCCTTAAATAATTTATTACCTACAATTATTTTACTAATTTATTTTCTGACTGCGAACACTAACATTATTAAACATTAAGGCAAATCTTGATCCTTAGGCTATGAATATACTGTTGTCTATAATTATATTAGCAATGTTAAACTGGATAATAGATATTTCGTTACTTAAGATTACATATCATCTTCAGGTTTAGCTAGTTTGGACTTAATTATCGCTTTACTAAAGTTCTTTTTGTTCAAACCTTATACTTTGATATTATGAAAATAATGGCGAAACATAATTATTTATAAGACAATCCATTAAAATTCAGAACTCGTGTTAAACTCGTAAATGAGATCGCACATTAAGAAGTAAATATAAGCAAGAATTATTAAACCGCAATGAGATAGGAATGCATGACTACGTATTTAAACAATTATAATATATAGTAGATTCAATTTCAATTAATCGGCAAGATAAATCGTATAAATAAACTATGCGGTATAAGATTTTTATGTTAAGAATGCCCCATTGCTTTTTTTTTGCTATTTCAAATCATGAGAGGTTTTGAAATAAACATTTCAAAAATTTTGCGACATTCATCTTACTTGCAAAATTTCAATATTAATAATATTAACTTTTTTTTAACACAAATAATAGAGGTGATAAATAACAATACCGAAGTAAAATAATTGCCATTTACGAGTACATTGTGTTCCCAACAAACAACGTAAATTTGTAATCACTCAGAGTCTCAAGGTAATTATTAACCAAATATATCTTACAACCTTTATTCAAATGCCACAAACGTCGACGTCGTAGCTCTAATTAGAATATTAGATAAGGTGGCGAAAATTACCTACCGGTCCCAGAGGTCCGATAGTATCGAACGGTAAACCTTAAAGGGCTGAAATAGGCCCTACCTAATATGCATATACCGCTACATATTATTATGTGCTTATATGGGTAAAGTGATATTAATATAGTAGGTATGAACGTACTGAACTTATGGGTATGACTAGAGCGTCCCTATGTAACCGTAGGTATCGTTTACCGCAGTACAAATACATGTAAATGTAACTATGCATGTATTTCCGTACAAACCTATCGAGGGAAGTACAGATAATAGATACACAGGCACAGTTGCCAGCGACGTTCGTGTGGAGGTAGGATGGGGTACACTTGGCAAAGAAATGAAAAGAGTAGAGCAATATTTTTAATTGTCGCTAATTAAGAATATAATTGTTTGAATTTGAGTATTTGTAAATTTAATTTAATAATGAAATATCTTAATTTTTAAAAATGTGTAAATATTATTTCATTCGTAGTACTGAAAATAAATTCAATAAATGTGTTTGATTTTTTCAATAAAATGTGTTAATCTACCTCAGTTGTTTTTCTAATATTTCATATAGATCGCAAAAATCAGTAGAGAAGCTTTTCAATAGTAGATCACGAAGAATTGTGGTCACATAATTTTTTCATTAATTATCTTTATCATCTTAGAAATACATTTTCACGGTGTGACAGATATAATTGGATGATGTGACTATATTTCAGTTCGTGAGCATAATTTACGAGCAAATAGTGAAAAATATAGCCGCAATGCGGAATATTTACCTCTTAGTTTACGCGCTCGGTTCATTATCGTTATCTCAAAATACGTTTCATAATTTTTATTTTTTTAGGAAACGTTTTAACGTAAACCATCCTTCCTCCTTGTCTCCAAATTATCTTAAAAGATTTATTTTCTACGTTTTTCATTATCCGATTTTCCTTAACGATTTCAAGAATTTTCAAATTTTGGGGAATAACGCAGGCATCGCGTTTATTGCAAGAAAGTTATGTTTTTATTGATTAAGTACGGAATGGTAAAAATAATTTATAAACAAACTATATATCGGGTCGAGGTATTAGTTTATACAGACAAGGAAATGGTTTATAGAATTTCAATTGATGAATGAATCTAATGTCTGATAATAAGTCGTGGAGTCTTTGAAATCTAGGGCAGCTATAGCCGGAAATTTTTTTTCGAACATACGTGATAATTATCGAGAATTGAGATGAGAAACGAAAGGATTATATATGAATGCTTCATATATGAATGCTTTGTGGAAGATGAACAAGAAACTAAAATTGAAACGTTTGTGATGTTAATGATTACGTTAATGAAACGTTAATGATTTAATTACACGTATGAAATGTGTGAGCAGGAGAGCGCCTCAAACATATGATAAACATTAGGAAATAAATAATAATTTTGAAAAGGAGTTACTGTATTTAAAACGTTCATTGTATAAACCATATCTGAATCGTTCATAGAAATATTTTACATTCCGTTTTTTTTAATTGTGGTTATTTTTGTATTATATAAACCCTTTTATTTTCAAGAATTGTAGAATGAAAACACCATATTTTGAGAAAACATGTATACTGTCTTTTACATATTTTTTCAATGCTTTCGCTAATCGTTGTGGGCTTATACTGCCTATCGTTCGCCGTAATCGGAATCGTGAAAATGGCTGAACCATAAGGTACGTAGATTCATGACACGACTTTCCAATGTTCACTACATTTTTAAAAAGGTTTAAAATAAACTACATTATGAAAAGCGTCCAACAAATAGAAACTACTACATGTACAATACTTGTTTCTTTTTACTCCAACTTCTTATTCAGTTTATTTAGCCAAATTTAATTAAACATTATTCCGTTGCTATTACTTTCTTGTTAAGTGTAATTTTCAACCAAGGGCACACCGTGTAAATTGAATTATAGTATGTTTATATGTAGGTACATCCATAATTTATTTGAAAAATGTATACAAATAACTTTTAGCAAAACTATGCTGTAAATTTGTTGACTGTACAGAGCAGCTCGCGCACGTTACGGAATTTGTATAGGAGAGCGCCTCAACACAATAACGTCGTATATCAGGCGTTTTCAACGTGAAAATTCTACTTTGTTTTGTTAGGACTCGCATGCCTTATCTACCCCATAGCAAGGTGATTTAGTATAATTAGAAAGATAGCGCTGGATGCCTCGGGGCTTGTTATAATTTCCATCCCGCCCGGCCAACATCCAATTGCAAAATTTTGCCTCGGGCGAATTTAAAGAAAATTAATTTGTATTCGCTGAATTTCATATTCGCGTAGATAATTTTGGCGCGCGTCTGAGTAGCTATCTATGGACTGTTGTGCGGAGAGGCGGCGCAGTGCGTGCCGACGCCGATACTGTCCGCTTACGCAGTGGACGCACCGCCTCGACTGCGGATTCGACGTGGCTATGAAACAAATGAAAAACGTACCTATGATGCAATTCTGTTGTAGTGTCGGTCGTGTAGATTTATGCTTATACTTATATACATGCCACTAGAATTGATCGAATATATATGTTTATATTCGATCAATTCTAGTGGCATGTGTATATATTTCTGGAAAGTTCTGCACTATTTTGAAATACTGTGTAATACAGTTTTCCTACTGACTGAGTTTTAAATTCAGGTCAATTTGAGAAATACTTTAATAAGTACGCACCTGACAAGAAAGAGTATTTTTTTTTTAAATTAAGTAGGTTTATTTTTTTTATTTATTCTAGCTATAAATAAAAGGATATTTGTTACCTTGTTACCTCTAGTTTTCTTGTTTACTACAATGCCAAAGTATGTTTGTAAATCGCGATAAAAGTTTTGTTTTTATTAAGTTTCTTGTTAGGATCCCTTATTAATAAATTATGTACGTAGTCTGGCCACGTCTTACAGGCAATCTACGTATATTTATGTCTTAATATTTTTTGTCGATATTAAACAGTGCATTACTTTTTGTTTTTTTCGCAAAACTGTTTTAATTTAACAATTTACTTTTTAGTATTTATTACTCGATCTTCTTGTTTTTTTTTTAATAATTCTATGCATGAATTAGGAGTTGAGTCCTAATTAATATTAAATATTACCTACTCTCGATACAACACATTTAGTAACTCTTCAGGTTCTAAATTAGTGACTTTTTAAAAAGATTTAAAACAAAAAGTAAATATTATGAATTTTTGAGAAATTTTAACATTTTCTTTATTTTATTGTCATGTTTTGCTCAATTAGGTGATTGACTATAACATAAAATTTTTAAACGTCCATTTATGATTATAATAAATTCATGTACTTAAGGAAATTTCACGAAAATTTATTGAAATAATAAGCCAAGAAAATCGAACATTATTTATTAAATGCATTCTCTAGTGGAAATTCCTATAGTAACTAAGTAGCTTGACGACGTAGCATAAGGGGAAAATGGTTTGCCAGCTCTATTTAAACAAATTTATCGGCAAAATTTGCCTTTTAGAAATTGGCCACTGTCTAGACTTTTATTTTCTGTAGAGTTTTCGTCTAGATGGATATTCATGTTCTTAGTCGTAAAATGTATGTCTTTTTAGTTTTGTATGTGCCTTTGAATATACATAGACATCGCAATTTGTTAACATTAATATCTATATAACTAGATATTATATAATGTTTTTTTGAAATTCTGAAGGAATTCTAATAAATATATAAGGTTTAGAAATTCTACAAACGTTGTTCATACCGGAAGTACCTATTTATTATACCATTATGTGTAATTGAACACAACAAGAATTTATGAATACAAACTTTCATATTTTCAGCAAACACACACCCATCAGATATACACAAGACTTACCTTTCACAAGTGTATGTTACACGGTCTACGTTTACCAGGTTCTATATCATATGTAATTAAATTATTACAATTTTTTCAGTCGATATACGAGTAGGTACCTATAAGAATATCGTTCTTACAATATCGTTGTTTATAGCGTTACAATCATATAGTCTTATAGAAAGCAGTATAGATCTGAATTATCAAGAAACTTAAAATATGGTTGCGTATAATTATTTAACAACTGAGTCGTTTCAAAGTTAAAATTTATATTTACGTTTTAGCATTTAATGTTACTATTATGTCGTTAATGATAATTAGCATTGTTTTGTGTAAGAAAATGTAATTTCGAAAAGGTAATAAGTAATACGTTCCAAATAATAAAACGCTATTTATAATTTTATATGAATATAAAAAGAGTCCGTTGCAGTGGACGATTAACGGTCATTATGCAATTTAATCAATTAATTACGTGTATTAATCGTAATAGGGCCAACTTGCTATTTGCGTGCGTTTATTGCAAGAACTAGACACGTAATGCAAATACAGATACAAGTAGGCACCACTGTGAAGCAGGCAAACGTTTTCGAACCAACTATAAAATGCCGCCATTGTGGGGAGAATTACATCCTTACGCCCACACGACAGTGAGAAATTACAGAGGTAATAAATAACAAAACGTGACATTAACAAGAATCGAAGAAAATTTATTGTCTGGGGCTCATAGTGGGTATGATTATATCGATCTTTGGAACTTTATATTTTATAAATACACATTTGCTAACATTATTTACCTTATATATACCTATGTATATACCTATGTAAGTGTAATTGTAGATATTTATTTAATTAAAACAATTTTATTAAAAGTAACTCTTCAGATGTACCAGAGTCTTTAAGGTCCTGGGATTTAAAAAATAGAGAAAATGAAATAGATACTGATTAATCGAATAAGACGACAAAATCTATCATAAAAGAGACAACAGATTAAGAAAAATATTGAGCCACAATTAGCGGAAAATATGTGGTTAATTAAAATAAGTTGAAATAACGATGCGATGAAAATTGTGATGAGAAAAACTCGGTGTTTTATCTGTAGATTTATTTATACACATTTTGGGGAACAAGTGGAAAGACAATTGTGACAAAATTGAAGCTAATCAGGACGTTTCGAAAAGCTAAAAATAACGTCTTGCACGATCGGAGTTTGCACCAGAAGAAGATCTAGCGTGCCACGGATTGTAATCTTTCCTACTTTACAACTCGTTCGATAAATTTTAATCTATATGATGTGTCGAATCCCATATCGAGATAACCCATTCAACGAACCACTCAATAGACTCGTTTAAATACGTCACGTCCTACCACAGTACACGTTCACATCCTACAACAGGCGAGTTTGGCTGAACGGAATCCAAAATATTCATCCGAACGCGAATAAGAGATAAACGCGAAACGCGACAGTGCAGAGGAGCGATTCCTTCCGGCCGAGAGCCGATTGAGTGGAAGAGGCTTGTAAAGAGGCGTGATGGTTCGCGCGCCTAATTAAGATAAAGCGCCAGAGATTCCGACGCACAAATACGAGGCACAAATGTCGAACGTGATACGACGGAGCGTGTGTAGGTACGTGCGGTTCAGGACTTCCTCCTCGCCATGTGTCGCTCTCGATGTGTTTAGATTAGATATGACAACAATCAGAGAATAATGCCTTTGCTGTAATGTTAGTTGCTGATTCAACCGTTACTTTAGAAGACTATATTTGTATTGAATATATTTGGCGTTAATTTTGTAGAAATTCATTATTCACAATTAAATGAAACTACGTGATGTAGTATTATTTCTACTTTCTTTAAGTTCTTTACCGCGACCTAAGTTTCGTTGTATTACAACATCTTCAGGTAGGATATTAGCAAATATATTTGCTAATATTCCACCTTAAAATCTTCAAAAAACTTAAAGAAAATAGAAATAATACTACATCGCGTAGTTTCATTTAATTGTGGATTATGTTTGTACTTAAATAAACTGGTTTCGTTTTATTCGTACTAGTTTACTATTGGACGCTAGTAGAAATCTTTAATAATTACTTTGAAATCTTTAATAATTACTTTTCAATAATTTACTTTGAAATTTTAACAATGCACTGTGAAAACTGAATAGAAAATAAAGAATCTCCTAAGTCAACGCATTGTGGACGCGTGACGAGATATCTCGTATTTTCTATTTATTAGTCGATAGTAGCCATAATGTACTGGCAAGTTTTTTGTAACTTATGACGTGAAACAGTTTTTTGAACATTTTAAATAAGAATTTTTAAAAACGTCATAAAAATATATTTTAAAATGTGTGGTCCAAAATATATCATTAAAGGTACTCGTTATTAGTTACTAAGTTACAATCGTTTAAAGTTTTATTTTGTCAAAATTTCATTTTTGATAATTGTAGCGCAAATATATGGAGTTCTGAAACTTTATAATGAGAAACTTGAGAAAAAAATATACAGTTAATATAGCTTACAATTCGCCCATTATCTTTTCGTAAAGATATCCACCATCTTAATGAAGTTTATTAAGTATGATTGTACAATAAATTTTTCCTTCTCAATTTACTCGTACATTTATCTACCGAATTACTTTGAAAGTTTTACTGTTTTTATGACATCAATTCCTTATTATCAATCCTCAGTTAACAAACCTAATTTTTTTTATTTTCTATTTTTAATATGAAAGTATTATATACTACCATTCCTTTGTACATGTTACCGCTTTTACAACAATTATTCGGTATTACCAGTGTTAATTACACTGGTCAGTAGTTAATTTGATCACCTAAAAACAAGTAATTTTTGAACCGAATATCTCAATATGAGACGTCGTAATTACTTATTACTTTCTCAATATATTAACTCGTAAGTGAAATGTAAATATACCGCTCACTAATATTTGTACGCCACAGTTGACACATTTTCCATAATTTCTGCTGCCCATGTATGTTCATGCTACTGTCTTATCCTTCTAACGCGTAATTTTCATTAAGAGTTGATTATCACCGTTTCCAATCATCACTTTGTCATAAATTCATAAAAGAGGTTTATAATTTGTTATTAAAAATAATATAATTTTTCTGTAATTTTAATAAGCTAGTTGACTAAATTGGGAAAGTGGTTAATACTTTACCTTAATATCTATTTAATCCAAAAAAACAAGATATTTTTCCAAAAATCAAATATTTACGTTATTTATTTTACGTTTTAAGAAACCAATTTAAATTTACCTCAAAAACGCTCAAGACTGTCATAGCGACTTGAATGACATCACTACTCATGAAACAAATCAAAACAATCGTGTCTGTATACGACAGTTGCTTCTTTTATTTTATTAAATGAATTCATCTTGTTACAAGTACTATGTAGTTGTAGCCCTACTGTAAAAGCACAACTGTTAATTTGCCAAATAAATTACTTATATATGTTCCTAACAATAAAGAAAAACTGAAAAAGTTGTTAATACTTGCATTGAGCTTCTAGTTTATTTACAGATTCAAGAATATGTTTTTAAGAAGATCATTTTGATGTATTTATTTACAGCTTAAGTACTAATTCGATAAATTGTGTTTTCACTGCAAAATCTTTGTGATAGTGATCCTATCTTAAACAATGACTTGCGATTGTGTTTTCTACAGAAAACATTCAAATGTCGAAGCTCTGAGTTAATACAGTTAATTAAAAACGAACAAATTAATACGACTCACATAATCTATTTCTAAATATAAATCAATACTAATGAATTTTGCAGTCACTATTTTTACAAGTTTATTGACGAAATAATAATGTTTAAGTTGAGGTTAAGTTGTTTATGCTTCGCAAATCTAACGTCAAAAACAGTATAAATTACCTTAAAATACGTGTGTAAAACTAAACTTACTGACAACGAAACTGAAATAATAGTCTAAACTTTCCGAAATTCTGACCAACAGAAGTCACTGTTTGACTCGAAAAATCTACCAAGTGTCAATTTTGGGCAAATTAATACCGTTTGCTTTGCTAAAACTTGATTTCATTGCGAATTGTACTTGTATTTTAAGTCGTAATTGAGGACAACTGTATGTGTGTGTGTGTGTGTGTGTGTGTGTGCGTTAGAAAACGATATTTTCTCATTTATTAGTAACTTGAGCACCATTTCGTAAGAAATAACAGCATATCAATTATTAACCCATTTTTTTAGTTAATAGTGCAAAAAAGTGTAAAAAAATTGTTAAAAAAGAAAAATTAATCAAATAACCTCTTCTGTACACGAAAATGTCAAAAAAACAAGGTGTTTGGTAAGGTGTGATGTAACGTTTTCTGATGGGTGTTCACTGTCACGTGACTGAATTCGTTATTTTGTTGAATTTTATTCTGAAAATAAAAATAATCTTTACTTTTAATGATAAATAATTTTGTTTTTTGGCATCTCCATATCATGATTAATGTTTAGAAGCTACAACCCATCCGATTTATTCCTAATGGAAACTAGCCTATTCTATATCTTCCTTAATTTGTTCTGTTTTTAACGCTCAAAGTTTGTCTTGTATACGTAAATACTGACGTAAAGTGATAAAAGGAAATAATCAAAATTGGTTTCACGCTACGTTACGATATAATTATGTATCAGAAAGATGAAAAGAAAATTTACTTTGATTATTGAAAAATCTGACTTAACACTTGATATGTTTTATTTAATTATTTAAGTGACTGGCGGGTTTTTTATTTTTAACGGTTTTAAAACAATTATTCACCTTTTTAATATTTAGAATCATTAGGGCAATTAATTGTATTTATTTTGGAAATAATTCGTTATACATAATTAGTATAGTTATTTTGCAATAAAAACTAAAAAAAAAAATTTACGATGTAACCTGTTTCGCCACGAATGTAACTCATAACTAACGAAAAAAAATTAAATTCAATGTTTAAAAGTATGCAACTCTCGTAAATTTTATTTATCAAGTTTTTATGTTCCATTTGCCATAAAATAAAATATAATTTTTAAAATGTTTTTGTCTAAATAGCAATTCTATGATTAACTACAAAATTGTATTCTATCTTAATTCGCTGCTTCGTCAGTAAGAATTAATTGTAGTCTTGAAGTGAAAGACTAGGAATTCAAAGTCAATTCAAATTGCACTAATAATGTTATTAAATACTAACAATAAAAAAGTAAAACTGTAAAAAAATTTAAATAAATTAATAAGAAATTTATTTGTAAAACATATTTTGGTAAATTTTTTTAAAATTACTAGAACAATATTTAGAGAATTTTATATTTCTTGTGTCATGTTACGCATGACACAAGAAATATACGCATGGACAAATCAAAATCGTCCGCCTAGAATGCTTGTACGAAAAAGGTAAATACGTTAACAGTTACAGAAAACGATTCAGCAAGTGTTTAGAATAAGATCTCGATGCATAATGGAAATGCTTAAATAATTTGCGAATTTTATATAAAATTTTGTGTTTAGGTATTATGATAAAGAATTTTTTGCATTCATTTAAAATCATTTTCAAATTTATCATATCATGAAAATGTTAAATATAAGAGATTAAAAAATACTGTAGTAGTAATCGCAAATCGCAGAAAACATTGTATCTATTCCAGAGATTTAAAAAAATAAGTATTAAATATTTTCATTGCTTTCTCTACCTATTTAACAATAGTTTCATTAGCATTCCTTAATTTATTGTAAAAGTTACCAATACCACATCTACGCTAAATTACTTTCTTGTTTAGCCCATAGCATACCTAATTGCACATTACGCTTTCACCCAAACATTGACTTAGAATTATTATCTCCCTAACGAAATGTTCAAAAATAATATCACCGCTTTAACTGTTATTATAATTTTATGTAAAGTTTATTAATTCTTTCTTTACATATCATTAATTTTTTTTATTACAATTTTATAAGCCTGATTTATTTAATTTTATCAGAATGTAAGATAACTAGTAAACGTACCTTCAGTTAACTCAGAATGCCTCGATAAACATTATTAAGCAATTTTAATAAAGCGCCCGATAAATATGATTTAGCACCTGTGGGAAGCAGCGGTGTATGTAATCGCGCATGGGTTCCGTAATGAAAATCTTAATTACTACAAAGTAGTCACGTCCATTAGGTACCACCGAGCACATGTTCTTATTTACTTCACTTCATGTGCTACATACCTACGCTAGTATAGATACCTATGTGTAATTAATGGTTATTTAGTCCACAAAGGTAATTTTGTTTGTAAATCATTCAAATTCTCGCCTGTTATCTTCTAGTTTTTATATGTACTATTATATGTACTTCTTTAGCGACATATGTATATGGTACCAAACTTGAAATATTAAAAAATATACTTGTTTGTATAAACTTCGAAAGTCATATTTTCAATAGATTTGCCTCTATAATGACACTTAGTTCCTATACCATGTAAAAAACATGAACATTGTCGATATTCCAATACGATAAAAGTGTTATAGAATAGGAAAGTTGAGATTTAACCTGGGAAATGAAACTGGGATTTTAAATTTTCTTCGGCATACAAAAACGGATACAGAGCTTTTTAGCACTATTACTACTTATAACCATAATATATTTATAGTTTATATATACCAAAAAAAGTAAAATGTGCATTCGTTCGTAATTTAAAGCATTTTTATTCATGAAATATAGCGCTAAGCTGATATAAGCATTTAACTTTAATAAATTCATTCGAAACACGCCTATTTTTGATAACCTATATTTCCTTTAACTTTTAGTTATTACAGTGTATAATCCGTTTTGTTACTGGTTAGCTTTATATTGTTGATACTTTCATATCGATAAAAATCGATGTACACTGTCAAACTTTTAAAATTGATTCACATTAGTTATTACAACAAATTAAATTACGCAATCAGAGAAGATGTCGATTTTCTTTCACATTTTCAGTATCAGTTTGAATTTACACGAAGGCGGATATTGTTTAAAAATGTAAGAGACAGGTTCAATGTAAGGAGACGCATATCACACTCGATGAATCAAATCACCTTTTCTAAACAAAAATCCCGACATCCATTGATTATCTAAAACAGGTTTTAAAAAACAAAATGTGCACGGCATCCGCTCATAAATTATGAATGCTACCAAAACGTTATTAAAATCTCGATTTGTGCGAATGAATTTAATAAATGTGTCCCAGAGAATGGCGCGATAAATTACAAAAATCCTGTCGACGTCGAGTGATCAATTTACCATTTTGCAATAAAAATCATTTTTATTATCTGATAATTTTCTACAACATTAGCTCAATCACTTGAAATAGATCCCACAATACTGACGCCATATAAAATCAGATTACCTATTATACTATTGTGAAATAAACTACAATAATATGAGATTTTATGGAGCTATCAAATGGGCCATAAAAGTGCGTTATCCTCTGCGGTTGGGCGGGCGGATGCGCTTGAGGAACGAAATCTTTTCTTTGCCCATTAGTGCTGATAACACAAGGCTCACCATTACTATGACTACTATCTTATCATGGCACACCCGGTTATAATATTGTAGATATGCTACTATCTAACCAAAAAAAGACATTTACGAGCACCTATCCAGTTAGAAAAGGTACACAGGAAGAACACAAACGTAGATACGTTAAAATATATGCAGCTCTACTATTTACGTCTAGAAATTAATTTGGAATATGTAAGAGTTAAACGGTTTGTGGAAATGATATTGCCTAGTACATATTAAAATTTTCACTCACTGTTTTTTGAGTGATCACCATATATTTTGAAATAATACCATGTTTTTTGTAATTATTAATTGAAATCGTTACTGTATTTTATTATATTATTGCATATTTATTTTAAATTCCCTATTGAAAAGTATACAACTTCAAATACGATGACCACGTAACAACATATTTCACGTGCGGGATAATTATTCCCCGTGACATGACAAGTGTAGTTGCAATAAATGTCTAATAATCTTTCATAAATTTCGAACGTTACAGACATGTAATTTAATAATGAATTACATACATTTATAATAACACTAACTCAGCGATTTTTATTGAAAAATTCGTGAAAAAAAATTAAAAAAGGACAAAAAATAACACACCAGCAATAAAAATAAGAAAAAGACTAAAAATAAATAAAAATATCACTAAAAATAATAATAATATTCATAATAAGCGGTACAGAACTTATTTGTTCTAGCATTCAAAAAAGTGGTTATGCTACATCTGCGGTTTCGTGTACTCAATTAATCTAAATACAATGTGAAATATCCAGTATTACCAGAATTATGTGTATAATTATAAAATGGTGCATAGTAAATGATTCTATGTATTCTACGATAATTATATTCATAAATAAAATAGATTTGAATTTGTATGACGAAAAAGAAATTGCGTCATTTACCAGTTTTGTAAACGATAACAAATAATTATCTTGTTTCTGTAATAAAGTTAAAACATGACTTCTTTTCTAAAAAGACATTATAAGTGCACATAGGTGTTATTGGCGGCGTTAATGTCATTCATTTTGTACGAGGTGATTAGCGACCTTAGGTAGAGTTATAATATGACCATCTATGGATAGAAAAGCGAATTTAAAACAAACCCATACATATTTTTACCAACGTTATAAAACACAGTATTGCAATAAAATAATGCAATATAACATAGCATTTTCAACGATTTGAGGTTTTAGATCTGATGATAAATATACAGAAAAAATTGTACGAAAATAATGAAATTGAGTATTCACATAACCTACGGAATCTCCATAGTATTATGTATTGTCATAAATTGGTATACTTAATTACCTACGCTCTGATAGAAGCAATATTCTATCGATTCTACTGATTGATATAATAAAGAGTTAAAATTTCTTTACATAGCTGATTTACGTAATCAGCTGATGAACCGAATGTTACACAAAGAGCTTATTTTACATATCTATTAAATTGACTTACCAGGCCATGGAACGTTAATGATTACAAACAATGTAATTTTTTTATCCCGTGTTAAAAAATATAATATCACTATACTATTTACAAACATATGATACACAAATCGAAACAAATGAAAAGTAAAAATGTGGACTAAAACTGGCCACTTAATGGTGTAGCACGATAAATAAACAATAAAAGTATAATAACATGTCGAAAAGATAATTAAAATGAAATTAATTAGACAAATTTTAGTCTAATTTAATTTTATAAAGCAACTCTGAAGCATTCCAAGCGATCGCCAATAGTGTCAGTCAAGTTAGAAAGCAACTTAATATTAACAACAAGAGGGTAGTCAAAAATTCTCACGCGTTAATACTTGAGAAAGGCTATTGCATTTATGTCGAGCCAGGCGCCGTTAAATAGCAGATTTATCCCGTAGGCAGGGGCGGCAGTTAACACTTAAGTATCCAAAATCAGTGCTGAGGCCGATGTAGCGACCACGAAACTACCTAATATAGCGCAGTTAACGCTCGCGTAAAATGCTTGATTTGATTTATTCCCATCGGAAATGGACAGCTCAGACACAGTAGCCCAGATCGGAAATGGACGCGCCGACCTCACCCTTGCGATCGTTATATTTTTATAGACTCACCAAGAAAAAATGTTTATGGTCATTCTTATTTGAAGAATCATTATACGACACATCGTTACTATTTTATGTTCGCTTTTATGGCCTCGGACATGTAAATAAACATTTAACAACTTATACTTTTTTGTACACCTCCTTACCCTCGATGTTTGAATGGGAAGTTTATTTTAATGTTCTGATTTTTATTTGTTAACACATCTCGTTTATTGTTTTATTAGTAAAACAGTTGAAATATTAATTTTCTCTAAAAAAATAATGTAAAATTCACCCGCACGGTCCACTAACGCATCTGTTTCATTACACGCGAAGCGCTTGTATAGTTTGTTTTCTACCTCCCCTACTTGTGTGTGCATTACCCGAGAGATGGCAGTACAAACGTGTTGAAAACGTTTTGTTGCGTTTTAAATGACCATAACAAGTTTAATGTTAGTTTATTAAAACTGTTCACAGATGGCAATACTATGTTTTTCTTAACTTTCTTTTAGGACAAAAATAATAATAGGATTTAAATTATTAAAATAGACATTCATTAATAAAGTTTAAAGTATCAAATTTGCCAACGGGTATAAATATTATTTTAAAACAACAATTTTGTTTTAAATGATGTAGAAAACAGGATTATTAGTTTATATATATTTATAACAATACACTTTCACTAAAAATTCCAAGGTGGACCAGCATTTTGTACTAGTACAGAAGTAAATAGGTAACACTGAACTTAAATATCACTTATTTTGAAGACATATTAAATTTGATAATTATTTTTTTCGGATAAATATAATTTATAATTACGATGCAAATACAAAATAATAAGTATGACGTTTAAGAGCATTAATGTGCACCGAACCATGTTAAAGTGGTAACTGAGTGGGTTAGGTTAGCTAGCTATTTACAAGTTAACGAAGTCTTCCAAAATAATAACAAAATTATCTACATAAGAAACTTTCATTTTTATGAGCTTTTTAAGCTTTGTCGGATAAACGACAAAGCTTAAAACATACTGACTGCATTTTTTGTTGTGACTATGTTACATAAACATCCCTTAGTTTTACGACAGTGATAAAACAATCTATTCATTTTTGGTTCTTGTAAAAACATTTTTGTCCTAGTTCGTGAAAAGGCCTTGAAAGTTTAAGAAGTGAAGAGTAAAATGTTAAACAAGTATAAAATCAGCTTCAATTCGATACTTTGTAAGCACTATGTAATATCTAAAGGCATTTTAAGATTAGATACCTAGCGTATGGAAATATCGTTTTTAGGGCTTTGTGTCTACCCAAATGATAAAAACGGAACCTTTATAATTTTGTCATGTCTGTTCGTCTGCTCGTCCTTATACGTACATACTACAGTATCGTAGTTCTCTACAGTATACGTACATACTACAGTATCGTAGTACGAACTACAGTATCGTGGTTCTCAGAGTTCAAAACGATTTTGATAAACAATTACAGGAAGATGTAGTTGAATTAGGTGAACACACAGAAATAAATGAAAAATGTTTTTTAATGTATTTATATTCATTATATGTTATTTTTAAATTTTTTTTTAAATTGTTTAATGTAAATTAGCCGAAATAATTTTGCATCGACGTATTAGTCCAATTTGGTTAGTCTTATTTCTTTCCAAAATTTTTGACTGCCACCAGATCGACCTTTCCACTACATATGTCAATTACGATATAGATTTATATCCAAATAGTTTTCATTTTTTTTTACCAATAGAACCAATTTAACATTTTCAGTTACGAATTTGTTAAAAAATTATTAAAATTGCATTACAGACCGTTGGCAATACTATTTCTATTATCTTATTTAATCACCTGAAACTAATTCACGTTTTCAGTGGTATAATTATTATAAGATATTAACTTACTACATCAATTACATTATTCATCGATGGCTAAACCGTTTTTATTAATTTATTTATTGTCGAAACTAAATTGGTGAATTTTTCAGAAAAATTGCCCTAAGTACGTGAATGACATCATTAATTGATGAACAAAAATTTAATTACATTATTTTTTATCCTGGGAACCTAAGCTAACCTAACCTAACTTTTTAGCCATGCATGTCAAAAATGTAAAAAAAATCAGAATAACAAAATTTTTACAAGTACTTTCATGCAAAACTATTTCAACTTGAATTAATAAATTAAAGCAGCCAATTTGTTTGTCTCAGGCCTCTGTGAAATATATATATGTATATATATATATATATATATATATATATATAATAGTTAAATGATGAAAAACATATTAATATGTATAAAAAATTTAGTAGAAATACTACGTATCCTTAACTTAGATTAATAAAAATCAATCAACTTTGATTAACAAGGTATATTTTAGTCATTGACCCTTAAATGTTTAAATTTTTTATGTATATTTAAGTGGGTACGGAATGATCGTGGTGCCTATTCTACATGTATTCCATAAGTTTATTATATATTAATTTTAGTAAAGGACTAATACTACGAAAAAATATTTTCATTACAAAGTAAATTACGAGGAGGTTTATAACCGCATGACATCTGGAAATTAAGTATCAAGTATATATGAACATATATATATTGTTTTATACAGACAGATGAATATACAAAAATAAATAAAGTTTTTATTTTGGTCAACTGAAGTATTGGCAGGTCCGTATTGCAGATATAATATTTTAATGGCAACATATTTATGCTAGTGGTATAAAAGTTTATTCAACAATTAACGAATTCCTTGAAAGCAATTTCTAACTTCTTTCGGAATTATATTTGTTTTGATTCATGAAATAAAGTTTACACTCCATTGACCCTCCTAAACTTTGACGAAAACAGGGAGTAACGAGCTTGAGCATAAGAAACATTTTCAAAATACAACCCGTCAAATGATTGAGCAATTAATCAAATGATTGCGCATTAAACAATTTTTGAATAATTCAATTGGAAAACACGATCTGTGGTCACGAAATCAAACGCACAATTTGAACAGATTTATTTTTGAATTACGACCTCATTTCATCAACTTTAATATTTATTGTCAATGTTTAAAACTTGATTAAAACAATTATTTTATTGTAAAATTAGTGGTTAGAAGAGAAGAGGTACGTTTGCATATAAATCTTTATTATTATGTACATGAGTAAAAATATGTACATGTTAAAACATTCAAATAAATTTATTAAACATTTTTGGCCACCAAACGAACGAATTCAAGGGTCGCTCTTAAACATCAATCGAGTGATCTGTATTTCGACGATTCTCTGTCGGTCTAGTGAACAAGTTACCAAATTTTCCAATTTTTTTCATTTAGATATTTTAAGAAAATGGGTTCACATCATTTGAAAAAAATGGGTGACTTATGCTGCTAGCATAAGTCGTGGTTTTAGAAAAGTGGTTCTGAAATACTTTTTCTTAAGTATAGCACTTGAAAAAAAAATTGGAACACTTCTATATTATCTTACATTGAGTGGGTTAAATGTGGTCTTTTACTCCATAAAGCTTTAAAAATGAGGCTGTTGCTTCGTAAGATTTAATTTTATAGCCAATTTAATCAGATTTAATCTTTAATCATGTTCAATTTGTAGTCGATGGCGAAATTTATTCTTAACATATATTGTAGCCAAAATTCGGTTCTCGCAAAGATATGTCATGCAAAATGGTGTTAAAAATTTCAGTGCTGTGTTAATAACCTGGTATACATCTACTAATTCCATTTGTGCTCGTTTCATAAGTTCTGAGAACCGATTAGTCATTGCCCTCATGATATCAGTGCATATACCCACACATTTCGATCATTGTAATTTATTTCCTTGGACAAAATACGAAAAATATCTTCTCTGGTAGTATGAACTTCTTTGGAGTGAGTATAACGAACGTAAACTATAAATTGAGCTAAGTTTGCTGTTTGTAGATTCAACGGATTGAGTTGTATTTTAAAGTGTAATAATTGCCAAGTAAAATGCGTTGAATCTATTGACTTTTAAAATGTCTTAATATGCCAACAATAACTTTGTTATTTGACATAGGAATAAAATTTTATGCCATTTTTTCTAAACATATATTTCATAATCACTTTTGCAATGATATTTTCTTCAACAGTGAATGAATTCCCATTTTTGGAAATTACATAACTTACGGTAAATGGAGTTCGCAGTGCATTGATATTCGTATTTAGAGATGTGAACGGAAAATATTTTTGTTGCAATTTAAGCTCTTTCAATTAATACTAGAAGAATTTATATTGATCCTTGAAATTCGTTTATGAAATTTAAATGACGCAGTAGTAAAGATGATTTTAATGAAAGATTAGAGAGTTCGTGGGAGACTTCAGCACAACTAACAATACTGCGGTAATGGCGCATCTACGTTCCAGGGGCTTGTTTCAACAAAACTTAATTTGACTGTTATCGTATTTTATTTTTTTAAGAGATAATGATACCCTATGCGCATGGTTTTTGTGACAGATAATGATTCCTTGTCCGCTTAACGAACTGATACTGTAGTGAGATTGATCTGTACATATTTTGTCAATAAAATGATTTTAACGATGTTTGTTAGCGAATGCGTAATTTTTACTTCTTCCGCGGCTTGTTGCGACTACTTTCTATGGTAACGCGTACCGCTACTTCGGAAGCACTGTTTTGGAGAGATTCTATCTGCATACTGAGTGTAAAAAGAATATATTAAACAATTTTAAGAAATTACAATAACATTCTCAAGCGTTCCTGAAAAATCACTGTTATAGTTGCGATTTCAGCTAAAAAACATTTACATTTTTAACCAAAGCATACTTCAAATAAACTCAGTTTGATGCATAGAAACACCTTATGAACAATAAATACGTTATTTGTTGCTGCATACATTTAACCGATACTCTTTTTTGAGATCAAAATTCAGAATGAAAACGATTAAACCAATAATACACCTTAACCTTATTTCAGATAATTAATCTACACACGTCATACACATCACATATACATTTCAGACCTTATGTATTACACTACTTTCAAATGGAAGCCATATCCAAAAATAAAGAAAAAATTAACTTGTCTATAATGTGTTAAAATTAAAAGCAAAACAAAACACGGGACGGCAAATAAATTACTGATATTAAAAATAATGGATTGATTAATAAGTTTTAACTGCGACTTATTCTTACAAAAAATATTTTAAAACTTGAATGTTACAAACAAAGCAAACTATATATATCTACGCTAGAAATTTGATGATTTAGTTTTGAATAGTTGACAAGATCTTTTTGAAGGTCTGCCTTAAAATCGAATGTTTTATTCTTTAGATAAATTATAGCTTAGCCTTTAAATAAACGTCAATCAGGTGGAACAGTGTCCAGTGAATAAATAGTAAAACCTAGTCCGAATTCTATAAATTTTGACGAGAATATTTCATCATATTTGTTCTAGCATTATCGTGGAAAAAAAGTGGATCCCATTGGTTACTTAGTTTATTAGCTAGTCGGTCTAATTCCTGAAAGTAAATTTCGGCACTCACAGTAGATCCTCCTGAAATAATTTCTAAATAATTGCCTTGATTATTAGATTACTAATTACCACTACTGAGTACCACTACTATTCTGGAATTACTAACTACCACTGTGTGGAATTCAGTTATGATTTGAATACTGACACACCTTTTTATCTTGCACTAACACGTTTGCGTGTGTGATTAAAGCATGTAAGCTACTTCACTTCACCAGTTTTTAATTGCATTAGCCAATAAAAGTAATTTTGAATATCAATAATTGTTGACAAACGTTAAGTCACAAACGTTACTTGATGTGGATTTTGAACTTTTTTTATGTAATGCACCTAAAGTCTTATCGAGTGTTCTTTGGTCTTTTTAAGCAATAAAAAGCTTTTGTTATATAAATATATCCACTATAATAAAATAAAATTGATACGTATGATGACATCTTTCTAATATTATGTTCAAATAGCATTGATCCAAAATTTGAAAGATATTTACTTTTTATTAAATTAAATTTCTCGCCGAAGAAAATTAAAATGCAAAGATAATCTTGAGAGAGTTTATTATGATTTACAAAAGTAACGAAATCTTTTTATGAATAATACAAAAAAAACGAACTTTGAAAAAATGTATGAATAGGTACGATTTGAGATATGTACTAAGATTTAATATAAAAATATAAAAGCAGCCCTTACCATCGATCTAATTATGTCTTTAAATCACTAACACTGGTATTTTGCCACAAAGTTTCACTGTATATATATATATATATATATATATATATATATATATATATATATATAAAGCAAGATAACATACTGAATAATTACAATCATTGTAACAGATTTTACGCATCCATTTATCATAACTTATGCGATTGATTCAGTAGTAACTTGACCAATTTTGTCGTAAAAATATAATTTACGAACTTCTTCATCTCTTCTTCATCGCATGAAATGCCATGAAACGTCCTAAAATTATATGATCTATACCCATCGGTGTGCCACAATCACTAAATGTTAATTTATTTAATGTGTCATTAAAATGTAACGATAAATGCATTTTAAAATAGTCGAAAGTTATATATTAAATATAATAGTTAAAATACACGCAACGCACACTATAATATCTATAAATTGTTTTTTTTATATTATTATAATTATACAAGTTATACCTATTATTGAATACAATAGTCGTATAAACATTATCGATCGATTATTTTATATCAGGTTCGGTGTTGCCATTATACTGTTTTGATTAGGCCGAATGAAATATGTAAGCTTAAAGCTTTACAATTTCCATATTGTAAGGTACAATGAAAATTGAATAGGCAATAAAAAGGCAGCATGAAATAATTTCTGGTGATAAAAATTAAAATAAATACTGTAGTCTGTTGCATACCATCCATCAATTGTAACTCAAACCAATATTTTAGTCGAATTGTGTTATAAATTCATGTCAAATAACAAGTTGACAAATGTCAACGTGTTGTTTGATTTCTTCAACGTGTATTTTTTTTAACGTTATTTTCTATTATATAGGTAACTAATTTATTGTGAAATTTTAAAAGTAGAACTTAAACTACGACTTTTTAAAATGTCAATTTAAAATTTCTTGAACGATATTTTGCTTTATAAGTTCATACAAGGAAAGTTGTATCCTTTTGAAAGTTGCCTTGTATATTACTCCCTTTTTCCTGTTATTATATTTGGTTGTTTTTTTAATAAATGGCCGATGTTTATAATAAACAATGTTAAGATATCTAAAACAATTATGGCACGATCATTTTACGGGTCATCACAATTTTTTTAGAACTTTCAGTCAATTTCATTCTAATGCTTCCAGCATTTGGATAATTATTGCCGTAATTCTCTTACTAGTTCTTTTAAAAAGTAGACATTGTTATAATGTATAAAAAAGCTAAACTTAAAGAGCAATAATAATTCCGAATTCAATCGATTTATTAATAAAGTGAGTTTAAATTGAAAAAGTCGAAAGTGTTAAATATTCGCGTTGCGCTGTTCGCACTGAAGCAGCTTCAATGAGGTGGGATCGACTAGGAATAGATAAAGGCCTAACCGAAAAAAGTTACAAGTGGGCGTAAAGACAGGCGACTGATTAGATAACCTCTGCGAGATTGCAAAAAACATGTTTTTAATTGTTTATATCTTGTCAGAAACATGAAGGAATTTTTTAAGTGCGTATACAACTGGGCGAAATTTGCTAAATGGGTACTGAATTTAAAGGTTACAAAAACCAGGAAGATATCCCGACTTTCTCAGGCAAATAAGAAAAAAAATACATTTGAATCGGAATAATAAAAAACATTGAAAAAAATAACTCTCATAACATAACGCTTAACAAAATTAAACCTATCGATTCCAATTTTTTCATATCGATTCCAATTTTTTCATATCGATTCCAATTTTTTCACTTCTACTTTTCAGGTGTTTGAACCTATGAAATATGGGCGAAGAATACGATCGCGTCTGCGTGGTACCTGCCATGATTATGTGGTGTTGACAGTATAATGATCCGGACTGTATGGTTGGTAATAAAATTGAAAAATTGATTCCTTATCAAGGTTTAATGAACAGCTAAAAGCACACAAAAATTTTAGAGTATATTAAACTTTGATATGATAACACTTGTGACGTTTTGGTAACAGAAGTGATCGGTCAAATGAAATTACAAGACAATGCAGCGTGTTACACACCGAGCTTTTTGATGAATTGGATGCATAAGAATTTAATAGATCATTTGGAGTGGTGTCCATA
The DNA here is from genome assembly GCA_039881145.1 of Druceiella hillmani. NCBI lineage: Eukaryota > Metazoa > Arthropoda > Insecta > Lepidoptera > Hepialidae > Druceiella > Druceiella hillmani. The sequence continues at coordinate 12,480,474 of JAYKKI010000043.1, forward strand.
TTTTAACACACTTGAGCATTTAAAAAAAATAAGAAACGGTAGTATAACTGTAAAACTGTGACGTTTGGATGCACGAGGACAAAATGGAAGGTTAAAAGTAATGATTAATACAAAAAACTCATAAAATCTGTACCTACAGGAAGTATAGCGTGCATAAAATTCGAAGACGACCTCATAAAATAGTGATTTCTGTAAAAAATATTAACATGTTTCAAGTCCACTGCTGGAAAGAAGCTTCGCAAATACGCGTATCATTCTAGTTAATGCCCATAATCGCCATGCTGGGAAGGTGGGTTGGCTGTGTAGCTTCTCGCATCACTAATTCTGCTGCCCATTCTCATTCCCTCTGTCTGTCCCTGCTCATTAGTCTGTCGAATTTTAGTTACGTGATTTTATATATCACTTCAGCCCCGCTCGGCGAGGGGCAAGGAACCAAACCCGAATCTCCCGTTACGCCGCGTTAACAAAGGCCTTGTTATCAACCCAACACACCACGACCAAGGATTGTTAAAATAATGCAACATTATCAATATTTTTGTAGATTGTATTTTAATAGGTAATTTGTTTGAACAAAAGTTCTCAAAGTTTGAATTACAGAATATTAAATATATTTGATATTTCTCTTCTCGTTTCATCTTTGATGCTTAACTTCAAGAAAAATGTACTGATAAAATCATGCTGCATGGGTCGTTAAATTGAAAAAAAATCTGGAAGGACTTTTGAAATAACTAAGTTAGCCTTTCCTTTATGAATATTTTTACCATTTTCATCACATAGGCGTGCAGTTCACATAACCCATTAAATATTCACAGTATATCTCAAATGAGAGAAAGATTAAAAAATTATTAACCGTTTCGTAATATTTACATATCTCTTTTTCTTATAATAGTTACAACAACTTTTCCATTATGGGTTCAAAAATACATTGTTTGTTCTATTATGTGGTGACTAAAATCCGAACGTAAAGAAATAAGTACTATATTTTTGTTACAGGTAACTTTTCATTTGAATACGGGTATGAACAATGGGCAACTACTGATACATCAAATATCAAAGGTAAGTCATAATGATTAAATTTTACATTATATATATAACACAAATATATCTATGTTAAAGGTTATTTACGAATAGGACATGAGAAAGAACTATTGTTCTACAGTTTTTCTCAATTATAATTAACATAAATTATATGGCAATAATCTGCAATTTGTAAGTTATATTTACATTTCATTTACCAACATGCGTCATGAAATTGTAGTGACGTTTTCATCAACATTTTAAATAATTGTGACTATAATTGAAACAACAATGGAGAACACTAAGGATAATATCTCACGAGCCGAAAAATTGACGTGACAATGTCTTAAAAGAAAAGTAATATTTTCTAGAGCGGAAGACACATTCCTTTGTTAGAGGATATGTTTTTTGTTTTCGGTAAAATTGCTTCCAGATTAATGTCAGATCCAGGACTCGTCAGTCTCAGTGACGTGTACCTAACCTAACCTGTAGGGTTATATATATATATATATATATATATATATATATATATAAATATATATATATATATATAGCATAGAACCTGGTTATATCCAATATAGAATCGAATATTTGTACATCATCAGTATTTTTCTATAATACAATTACACAGAAATTCAATACATAATATATTGATTTGCATCAGCATGTAACCTCATTAAACGATTCAGCGTATCGTAGACCGGAGAATAAATTATTAGAATTAGCTTTTGTTAATTCATGAAAATTTAATCTTAATAAGTTTTATTGATTAAATATGGAATATGTAAAAGTATTGTTATTCGATTATGTATTTGTTATATTATTACTTTATAGTAATAAAATGATGTAGAACTTTTGATTTAGGAAGGAATTCATCTAAAAACCCTGCAAACGATAATATATATATATATATATATATATATATATATATATATATATATATATATATATATATATATATATATATAATAAAACTAAATACAGATTCTTATCAACTATCGTTCATGTACTTTATATTAACATTGAATTTTCTTTGAATCAAATTTTAACTTAGATTATAGCTTTCCGGTAAATAACTATACAACTAGATATTAATTATATTCGTTACATAGGTAATAGTTAACTTTTATATAAACCAATAACAATAAAATAACTTTGGCTCTCATTCTGTTCAAAATAAATACCATATGATGAATATAGTACTTATTCAGTTATTGTGTTAACCTCGAAATTATTCAATAACAATTTCCAGATTATTTGTGTTAATTTCAGAAAAAATTATCAGATTATTTGTGTTAACCTCGAACATAAATATGATATTTAAATAAATTTATGTAAATTTTGGTAAAAAAAAATATTTTCCTTGATCCCTTCAGCACTGTCAATGTCTGTGATTCAAATAAAGACAGGTAAAAATGTATGATTAACTAAAATAATTAATATTTTAACTTATTTCGATGCGAAATGTATTGCCCGGGTACGAACCACAAAGAGTAACGAAATCTACCGCAGCGCTCGCTGTAGCAGAATGGAAATCATCATCATCTTCATAGATAAATACGTAATTTAATTACGTATATTGTCACGATTACTTCTGGACTCAGTGCAGTTTAGCAAAAATACGGACATCACTAATGTCTAAAGGAAACAATATAGGTACATAAAAACGATGTATTTAAAAAAAATAGGTCTCGGTAGTCTTTATTTTATTATGAAAAATTGATTGCATAAAAAAATTACAATAATGTCTCCATTTTTTATATTGCAATTTTTTTCACTATTTTCACTTTAAATTTATAATTAGATATTATATATTTAAAAAATATATAAGTATGAAATATAAGTATGAATATATATAAGTATGATAATAAGAGAAAAAGTTAAATAAGAGATTAATAAATATTTACAAAATTTTAAAAAGATGACGTCTATTTCACTTAATATTAACAAAACATTAAATTCTACCAACCGTAAAAAATTATTATTAAATCTTTAGTTAATAATTTTTTAAATTATAAATTAATAAGGAGGACAAATGAATTTTAGCAACAATGAGAATTTCATTGTTTATCAGCCCAAAAAAAAACAAAAAATTTAAATAAAGTAAAGAGGATCCATGAAAAAATAATTTAAGCAATTTGTGTATCAGAAACTAAATATTTAAAGGTCATAATTATCATTATTATTTACCTTTTTAATACTTTGTAAATTGTTATTATAAATTGTAAATTGTTATTTAAAGGTCATAATTATCATTATTATTTACCTTTTTAATACTTTGTAAATTGTTATTATAAATTGTAAATTGTTATTTAAAGGTCATAATTATCATTATTATTTATCTTTTTAATACTTTGTAAATTGTTATTATAAACATTTCTGTTTAGATGTTTATTGAGTGTGTAGTATTTAATTACATAAAAGTGAAAATTAAATCAATTTTGGCAATACTGAGTCGTATTTTTTAAGTACGTATTTTTATATATAAATCTTTTAACTTAAAAAATCATGAACAATGAACTGAACTTATACCTATTTTTTTTATGCATTAAAAGCAAATATTCTAAATAAGACACGATAGTTATTTTGTATAAAATTGTAAAAATACTTCAAGGAATGACAAAATGTTAAACACGACTAAATGAAGCTACGCGATGTAGTATTATTTTTACTTTATTTAAATTATTTACCACGACCAAGGTTTCGTTGTATTACAACATCTTCAGGTGGGCAATTAGGTCAATCTTTGCTAATATTGCCCACCTGAAATAAAAAGATAGATAAAAAAAAAATTAATTGACAGTTGGTATAAAATGCATTTCGTCTGACATTGTCTATGGTTGAAATGTTATAATATGGGTAATAAATTTACTATTTCATTCATTTTGTTGAACTTAAAACAAATAGATATTATATATTCTGGGTACGGACAACTAAAATAATAAAAGTATTTGTTTAGATATTTTCCGTTATTTTTATATTATTCACGTATACATTCAGCAGAGCCGTCAATTTGAAGCGTTAAGGAAAGTTAAGTTGACGCTAGGCGGAGCGATATCACGGATCCAGCCAGCAGTAGAGGGAAGATGTTTGATATATTCTAACACGTTTTCGCTCTTATCGATCAATAAATTTACTAGATTTATTTAGACTGCTGAAATATAATGATATGAAACATAAAAATTGTATATGTACTTTCCATAACAAATGCATGTATTACATTAGTCACAATCTTGGCCACTTTTTAAATTTTGTGCCTTAAGGCCTTTAATAGTAAGTAAATACTTCAACTTATTCTTTCGATAATAACAATCAATACAATAAACTGTGGTGACATGGTCATAAATAGTAACTATTATTTTATAATTATATATTTTAGTTTAATTAAATAATTCGGTTTTTCTCCATATTAGATATTTACCTTGTATGTTAAGATTTCAGTTGATATTAAAAAGAAGTATTTATATTTTAATCCGTCTAATACCGCATAAATCCACGTGCCGTAAAGCCTTTTGTTGAGACCTAATAGTCTTTGCAATTTTGCAATATTAATAAGTCGGTGATAATTTTTTTCATTATTATCAAGTTAAATGTTTTAAAAAAGTTTGTATAACTCTATAACACAATTAAATGAAACTATGTGATGTAGTATTATTTAGCAAAGATCTTTGCTAATATCCCACCTGAAGATGTAATACAACGAAACCGAGGTCGTGGTAAAGAAATTATAGAAAGTAGAAATAATACTACATCACGTAGTTTCATTTAAATGTGAATAATGAATTTCTACAAAATTAACGCCAAATATATTCAATAACTCTATAACATTTACTAGATAGTACAATGTAAATAATATATGTTTTCCTAAATCGTTTTGGAATAGGTATCCATAAAAACTTCCTGTATCTTTAAGTAAATATTACCGAAACATATATCATTCAATTTTTATAAGAATCAAGAATATCAAAGCATCAAAGTAAAGTTGACCGCTTATGGATGCACTATTCAGACTGCATGCAATTGAAACTGCTCTAAATGGATGTACAGACAATATCGACTCCACCGTGCATATCTCTTGTCGCACATATCTCCTGTGTTTGCTAGTGTATATTTGCACATAAATTACTTTTTATCCCGGGAAATCTAATTCCTTCCGGAAAATTCTTATTTGAGACTGAAAAAACCTAGATACGGAATGATATTGCACGAAGTAATATTGCAATGAAATAAAGTGATTCTTTTGAAACGCTGCATCGCAGTATTAAGGAGCAACAGAATGTCTAATTTGGATCGAAATATTTTAGTTTTCATTGTCATTTGTATTACAAAGTCATGAAAATGAAGACTTAGTATTTAATTCCCGTTAATCATTCTAGATGGCGCTGCATATTTTAATATCTCTCTGTTACTTTGTAACTATAATCACGCTAGTGAAACTGCGGGTGAAAACTAGTACGTAATGTTGCAACGAAACGTTTTGAGGTATTTTTATTGTGTCAAGTTCTCAAGTATACTTATATATGGTTCGCATATTTAAGTAATAAAATTAAATAAGTTACTTGGATTAACTCGCCTGTTGTCTCCAATTATCTATATTTATAATAAAATTGTATCGGAGCGAATTTTGTACATGGAAAATATTTTAAAATAGAGTGATTGATTTATTGTATAGAATGAGAATAGAAGGTAGGAAACCTGTTTTTAGAATTGTTGTCTGTCTGTCAATCTGTCTATATGTTAACATGTTCATCAATCACGCGAAATCTACTAGATAGATTTTGATGAAATTTGGTTCGGTAATAGTTTATACCCCTCGAGCAACATAGATACTTTTTTCTAGATATAAATACAAATTAAAAAAGTTACTTTAAAGTGACGTAATTTTACGCAAATGAAACCGTGGGCCGTAGCTAGTTAGATAATATAGTTTAAAGGTTAACATTTATCATAATAATAATGGACCATAATATAGAGTTAACTGCGCTGCTTTTCCTTTAATAAATGACTTTGTTAACCGATAAAATCTTACGCTGTCGTGTCAAGGTGGAAAAAACAATCAAGTCCATGGTGGAATGCCCTACAGTAGGATTCAGTAACTGTATAAATCTCTAGAAATCATAATATAACAACCAAATATTTTTTAATTGGAAGTCCTAGTCAAATGATTGCCTAGAATTTTTTTAGATTTTAAATAGACACACTAAAAATGGTGAAAATAATTATACATCCTTTGAAGCTTTGGTATATTGGAAATGTATATTTACACACGTATTTATACTGCAATAAGCAATATTTATATACGTATTTGCGTATTGATTCGATCTGATAAAAAATATAGTATAGCAAAGACCAAAGTATTGTAGTTAGTCGAATTTTTTTAGTGATTCCTTATGTCAGAAAAGTGTCGTCAATATAAAAAAAACACCGAAAATAAAATTGGGTGTCCTTAAACAACACTTCAGAAGTGAAATTTTTTACAACTTTTTTCAATTCTGAATACGAACATTAAAAAGGAAAAATAATATTAACATTCACGGAGACCCCCGGATAAACAAAATAATGCCAAATTGACAAAACAATGTACATTACGTGTCATTAGGATATATTAAACCACTTTATCACCAAATAATATGGTAATAAATGTTATATATTAATGTGTATGCATGAAAATACGGTCAATTCATTTATAAAAGTTTTGTAATTACTTTAATATACACTACATAATAAACAAATAGATTTGTCTAAATACTCATATACGTCTTCATTATAAACATGGATTTATATACTGAGTATAACACCGAGTCGGAGAGAGAAGGAGTTTTTTTAATTGTATTAATAAGTAATATTTTGATAATAAATTAGAATAAATAAAGAAACTTTCGCAATGGTTTTCGAAGACACCGGCCACAATCCAATGTTCTTTGGGTTAAACTATATCTGAATACAAATGTTATGACGAAAAAGGAACAAATGTATGAAGAAACGGTGTTTTTGATTTGAATTCGATAAAGATATGATATTTCCTACAATAAAATCAATGAAGAAAAAGCAAACATAGGTTTCTGTCGCGTTCCGCACCTAATCCAATGCTTTACCGTAACACCAAAGACTCACTGAGCAAAGTGACGAGCAAAAAATATACTTACTAACTCGGCCGCTCGATGTTCCTCTCGTTTGGCCGTACTCAGCCTAACGCCAAGTATATCTGGGGAGCGTCTCTATTTTTCCTTACTTTACTTTGGTACTGTGCACAAGTCATAATTTTCACGTAAAAAAAAATTTTTCTAAAATTTTCACGCGTTTTACTGCTGTTTTTTGTACTCATCATTGAGAGATGTTGTCTTTTGAAATGTCATAGACCAGCAAATTTTAATTTGAATGTTATATTTATTGCATTTGATATCTTTTGAAAGTAACGTGACTTTAAAATAATTATTTGAGTTGTAACATCTTGAGCAATGCCACACATGAACTCTCGCAGTATGAACGCGTACAATTTGAATAACATTTGTATGAAAGTTACACTTATCATATCTCTCCGAGAACCTACAAATTCTTCTCGAGATACTTATGGTATAATAACAAATTTTTAAATAAAAAAGGGTAACATAAGAAATTTAAAAAAAAACTATTCAGATGGCTTGGGGAAAACGTTTTTTGTATGGCAGTAATCCGCCACCAGTTCTTTAGAATAGATTTTTATCAAAATATCAACTTGGATCATTTAAAAGTTACATTATTTTCTTCACCAAACGAGCAGAAATATTTGATCACCAAAAGCTGCTCAAATATTTCTTACTTTTCAGCGGAATATGAGACAGAAAGTATGATATTCCGCTCGAAAGTTAGAAATGTTTGATCGGCCTTTAATAATACGATACTTTTTAAAACTTAGGGTGAATGAACGAACCGAAAAAGCATTTCCCAATTCTTAGACTTAGAATGGACAACTAAACCAGAATGATATGAACCTGATAAGGTTAGAATATTTTCTTTTAGACTCAAAGTTAAGTTATAGAACGCAAAAAGCCACCACTAACAGCTTGAAATTATATTTTTCAGAGCTGTGGAGGTTTGTTATCAATACATAATATCTTACCTAATTTGCTTTCCTAGTATCTTACAATACTGATAAAAATTAATGTTTTATTTCTACAGCGAAATAGAAGGATTATGTCGTAAATAAAGTACCCTAAAAAAATTGCCATAAATACGTTTAAATTTACATACAAGATGGGAGGTGAATAATTTTTTATGATATTTTAAATTTAAAAGTTCCTAATTTAAATAATAATGTTGGGTTGGCTAATAAGTAATGAGCGATCATTTATGTTATAATTTTTTATTATATTTCCAATTTAAAATTAATTAACGTCGAAATATTAATTACCACCATTTTGTACTATATGTCTCCAATGCACTGGTAGGATGTGGATAGCATATGCGTAAAATTCAGGTGGTTTGGAATGAAAAAATTGGGCTATGAACTGTCGTAGGTGCTCTTCATCATTTAAGATTTTTTTGCGTTTGGGGAATATGGCGGGTGAGGGAAATAAGATGATGTAACCAGCGAAAGGTTCGCCGAAGTCAAAAGTTGAGAACTGAATTCAGCGCGGTGGTAAAGCTGGTCCGGGCTAAGTTCATGTGGTACCCAAGCACCGTATTTCAAGCTTTTTTTCAAGAGGTGTAAATAATTATTTATAGTTCCGTAGTAGCATCCGAGCTCAGTTGTCGTTGTCGGCAAGCGTGTCGTTAATCGGCAATCTTGTTCAATTAACAATTTTAACCTTTTGCTATCCAATTCCGACGTTCAACCAGAGAATGGATGATCACTCAGAGAATAATCACCGCTGCGAAACCGCTAGAACCATTGTTTTACAATAGCCTCAGATATTGGTTCAGGTGCTACGCGTTGGTATATGTTACGTATAGCTCCGGCTTCAGAGTAACCAGAGGTACTCGTAGAGTAGACAGCGTCTCATTTGCCTCTTAATGTCGTCCAGATTTTATACTCGTTAACAGTGAAGTGTCTTAGTTACTACTGAATCAGCGGGAGCAAGCCGCGGCTTTTATATATATTCGACCATGGAAGCTTCTAGAAAGTTCTCAAATTTTCTACATAATTGTCGAAAAAACACTCATTACTTATAAGCTAACCCAATAAAATATTATAGCATAATTTGTACCCAAAAGTACTACATTTCCACTTCTATTAGCAAGTATTTCTATGACCATTTTGGCGATTCCTGAATAACCTAAATCTAGATAAATTTCGCTTTCGACCACACCACTCCGTCTTTGATATAGCAGGATAGATTCACGTTTTCAATATTAAATTTTCCTAATATTTAATATTAGGTACCCGTGATAATGAAATAAGATTTCCTGACAAATGAATTACAATCTTCTGACAGGAGTGGTATTCACCAAAATGCCCTTGAGTATAGACTTGAACGCCTTAACCGTAATCGTTACTAATATATTGAAAATTTTGTTAGGTGGATGATGATGGTGGTGATCTTAAATAGTAAGGTAGTACTATCTTACCATCTGATTGAAATATCTGATGGCTTAGCCTTCTATAATCTTTCATTCTTTCCCAGTTAACCAATTTTGTAAATTTAAATTCAAATTCAGTCTAGATTCTTTTTGTACATTTTAATATTAGGTTAAGGTCTTTGAATCTCTCGACTTCAGTAATTGATTCTACTCTGCGGATTTTGGTATTATTATCTCATAATAAAGTAATCGCTGCTGTTCCAAAACGTCTTAAAAGGCTCCACAATCCGTTCATTCCTATGATGCAATATCAGTTTTGACGAAATCTAATTTACAATACAATAGAAGCATTAATCTTTGAAATATAAAATATTTTTTTTTATAAAAATGTATAATTATATAATATTGTGAACATATAATAAATTTTTTCCTGATATATGAAATCATCTATCCATAACAATATTCCAAAAGTCTAGGTACTTAAACGATGCTATTTGCTGTTTGCCACAGTAGTTCCTACTAGTATTTTATTGATTAAAATTGCCCTTTTAGCAGTAAGATCGTCTTGTATAGTAGTTTGTGTGTATTAAATTTTTTAAATAATTTATTAAATGACATGCAAAACAAAGATTACATTAGTGATTTTTATCAATAATTTAACTTTTTACTAAACAAAAAATACATAAATTGATGATGTAATCCAAAGTGTCTCAAAATTATTGTTAATGTCTTTCTTCTCCGCGTTTTTAAACTTTTTAATTTAATAGCGAGGTTTGCAAGTGACACCTTCTTTTATTAAATGATGTAATTTTTTCCAAATTAGAGGAAGTAATGAGAAAGAAGCAGTAACTTTATTTGTTTATTTAGAAAAAAACATTTGTATCATGTATCCTAATTAAAACAATACACAGAATCAATAAAAATACCACATAGGTATAGATTTGATAAAAAATGTCGAGTAGTTCACTATTAGAGATTTAAAATCAGATATTGGTTCGGAACGCTCATGAACCTTTAAAATAATGTTTACTTTATCCTAATTAAATCAATACACATAATCAATACAAATACCACATAGGTATAGATTTGATCAAAAAATGTTGAGTAGTTCACTATTAGGGATTTAAAATCAGATATTGGTTCGGAACGCTCATGAACCTTTAAAATAATATTTAGTTTATCCTAATTAAATCAATACACACAATCAATAAAAATACCACATAGGTATAGATTTGATAAAAAACATGTTGAGTAGTTCACTATTAGGGATTTAAAATCAGATATTGGTTCGGAACGCTCATGAACCTTTAAAATAATATTTACTTAAGTAAGAAAGTACATACAAATATTTTTGATTTCTTATTAGTTAATTTTAAATAAAATATAATCAAAAACCATCTACTGTGTTTCCCAACTGCTTACATTTCTTCAATCAAATACACGCGTATATGTTGCCATGATTAGGTGGGTATTCACTTGTTTTATTCAAATTAAATTACAAATTCGATGACATTTTCCACAAAGCTAATACCGAATACACTATTTACAAAGTTTCTATCTGCCTTATTTTGATGTTTGCTCCATTATTTAAAATCTATTGAATAAATGAAGCTGAAACGCAAAATAAAGAAATGCAGTGAATCATTCGATATAATTTATCAGATACAACCTATTAAAGTTAATTAATATGTTCTCAAAAATGTAGGCAAATAAGAATTATATTTGACCCCTGTGACGAACAGAGAAAATTAAACGAATTTTCGAAAAATTACTTGTCTCTGGATTCTCTTGCAAAGATTTGATTACGGAAAAGCCTTTAAAATCAGTTCAATTTTATCAAAGAATTGTATCAAGTTTCTTCACATTTTTCTAGTTCGTTTCATCATAACAATGGCAGCACCGCAATATGGCTCCTTGTATTATCAGTTTCTAACAATTATTAATTTATTCAATTATTCCATATACATGTTTACGTTACATGTTAATAACCATTCATCACATATATGTTTACGTTCAAGGTTAATCCAATCTTGGGCTTCATAATCAGACTTCCTTTGACAATATGTGTCTACATTTGTAATTAATTTTTTGCCCAATAATTCATAAAGTCTCATTTGAACAACATTTAATTCGATTTAATTTCGCATATAACATTTAATACTAATGCATCATGATAAATAGTTTTATTCCTAAATATTTTCATAAGACCCCCATTAATTCTGTTGATTATTTATATATTTTTTCACATTTCCTGTTATTTTTTTTTATCAATAATATATTTTACTAATAAAATACATCTTTCTTGAGACAATCATGTCATTGGACATTGTATTTCAGAGTAATTCTGGCACTAACAAAACAGCATCAGCAGACATGAGATTAAAATATTTTTCGTTTCTTTTTTTTTCATTTTTTATAGCAACAACCATATAATACATGTATTATAGCGAAACTATTCATAATTACTTTATTTATAAGTCATAATAAAACTATAGTTTAATAATTGCTATTCGGCACTTAAATTTATTTATACAGCCCTCGATGTATAGATTGAACAGCAATGGAGACACATGATGCACTCTGATTTAACGCACATAACGGTACAAAGCCAATTGACTCCGCTAATTTTAACATAGGATTTACTATGATAGTATAACGAACTTGACCCTTGAGTTAATCATTTTCATCTCTATCTGATCCTCTTTAATTAAGCACTTTCATCCGGACCTGATTCAGATATTGATATTTTTTTTCCACAAGTTCTTAATTATTCTATTGCAATTTTATCATATACTTACTTGAACTTCATATAAGCTTGACTACATTTAGTTGCAAGTTTCATTTGCAGGTAGCATCGAAAAAATTGAAAGTTAAGACCTGATCCGTGTATCCCTTTTCATGTTTTAAATTTCTTCGCGTATCTCAGATCATGTTTTTTTTATTCATTTGGTTAATTAAAATCTTTCCCAAATTTATTTACTTTATTCAGTGGCTAAGTTCTAGCAATATTTTCGGACATTCCTCTTTTAAGTAACTTAGAGTGCAGTAGCAACCTCTCACCTGTATTTTCGCGTGACTCTCGTCCTCCAGGATTCATTACATGAATTTTAAAAGACGCGATTTTTAAAGATCCATCCAGTTACATCATCCACCGCAGCAGCCATTCATTCCTTAGTTTTATGGCCATCTTATATTTCCACTGACTAATCTAGACAATTATATTGTTCTTAAAAATGTATAATACTATTATACACTATTTAGAATACTTTATTTTTAAGTTGTAATAAAACTATAATTAAATAATGGTTATTCGGCATTTAACGTTCGTTTCATTGTAATTGATATCCAAATGTTATACGATCTTATTGGATCTTATAAGACCTAATAAGATGCCCTTTTATAGCATGTACTACCTATTAAATAAAATATATAATAAACTTTATTAAAACATGAATCTTATAAGCACCATTTAATTTGAAAATCTACTAATTTTATTAGGTCTCCACTTTTCAAATTTTCATCAAGACCCCAAGACATGCCAATCCTTACTGAATCAATTTTCATGTTGCAGATTACGTTATTTAAAACTAAGTAAAATTCTATTTATTTTGGTGAATAAATATTCGACTAATAAGTAATCTAGCATCAAATGCCCCGAGGTTGGTGTGTCTTCGAAGTTCTGGTAGATCAATGCTTACTGGAAAAAATATGTAGTGTTGCTTATGAAAGAACTGAATTCTGCGAAAAAGTTATCGTATTCTAAGTCGTCAGAATTGTTATCAAATGTTAAGGTTTTTAATAAACCTATGTAATTTTAATGCAATATAAAATGCTTTAAATATTTTACAGATAAGGAAAATAAGAGACTACATTTGAAAACAATTCTTTACAATTATAAAGGTAGCATAAGAGCATGTATATGTTAAAACCGTTCAGATCAATCATAATAATTTATTTATATAAATAAAGAAATTGAGCATTTTAATATTAATATTATTTATTGAATTGAATTATTTCTATTTATAATGTATAATTATTCATATTTATATATTATTTTACATTTGTAGTACAGCTTCAAAGACTGAATTTATTGAAATAATTTTTTGTTCAAAATATATCTAATATTTTACCATAATAAGAACTGTATCCATAAAAAAGTATATATATATTAACGAGAAGGCAAAATTTATTCTTTAATCGTCTTTGTTACTTCAGTCTTGATCAGTTTTTCTGATTAGGGAGACAAGTTGTCTCTCAAAACAATCAAAACAGACAGGTTTTTGTAATTTTAGTGATTATTCTTATTAACCTTCCTTTCTGCCCAGGATTTATAGATTATCTGACAGATTATCCTTAATATAATGTCATTCAATTGAACTTAAAAAGTTATATTACGCCACAATCATTTTTAATAAATAAATAAATTCCAACATTACTGCTAAGTAACTGTATGAATGACATGAATACTTTACCGAATACTTAGGTAATAACCTGCTCTTACTCGGTAATATATAGTTAAATGATGTTTTTGTTCCATACTTCGTTTGGAGATAACGTTATTTATAAATTCAATGAAAATATTGTAAAATGGCAAATTGAAAACTTACGTTAGTATGAATATGCCATCCAGATTAAAAAAAAAGTTATCAGGAAATATTTTAAAAATAGTTGTTACATAATGTTATTTTTACTCTTAAATCATATTGCAATATTTTCATAAATGTGTAATTAAAAATAAAAATATATACTAGATTTACCAATGTAATATTACAATACCTATTAATACCAAATATGACATTACAAAAAAAATATAGATTTTTTCATATTTACTTATCTTCGCAGTGTTTTTAAGATCACGAAACAATAACACGTATGGACAAATTCATTTGTACTACATTCTTATTACTGAAAATGCATATAATCAATTTTTCTTAGGAGGCTCGACCTGTCTTGATGTTGTGTATTGATTGGATTTTAAACAACAGTCCATGAAATGTAAACACTTAAATTCAAAATTTATTATTCAACAAAAACTGGACAGGACTGGGGCATTATTTTCTCTGACTGGCAACATTTGAAAACGCTTACCACTTCGTTAACTGTTAGTAATAAATAGTATTAAATTCGAAATTGGTTGGTTAACAACAACTGGACAGGATTGGCGCATTATTTTCTCTGAACGGCAATCTTTGAAGACTCTTATCACTTTATTAACGATTAATACTAAACCTGAATTAAATTCGAAATTCGTCGGTCAACCATTGGACAGGATTGGTGAATTTTGATGATAAATAATTACAGTCTAGCAGGGTTTAAATTAAAATTTTAAAAAATAATTAAAACAAATATATTCTAGTTTGAGGTCTAATTAGAATTCTTGGCCTGTTCGGTCATGATTTGAGGGTTTATACATAAACACTGTACAGGGTATTTTAGTAACAGTTACTTTAGGAGACTACTTAAGCCTGTACAAAATCACTGTACAGGCTTAAGTAGTCTCCTAAAGTAACTGTTACTAAAATAAAAAAATTTGAATGCTATTTTGAAAAGAGAAATATTCCATAGAAAAGTCTTTTCATGGATCAAAATTCCTTTACCATAATTTACTTATTCGTACAAATTATTCAACCAATACCTTGACTCGCAAATTATATGTTCATCGCACATTAACCATCTAATGGACAATTTATCTCCAGTATTCCTTTCATTCCTTAATTAATACTAGTTTTTTTAGTTGATGATCTCATGCTATTAGAAAACATGATCATCGCCAAGAATAGTACTTGGTACGGGAAAATACATGTTCGATATGTATTCAGAATAAACCTAACTATATACCTATATGATTGTTACTTAATGGTTACAAATATTTGAATGGATAGCATTAAATCTAAGATTATATAAAGTAGTATGAAACGTATACGTTAAAGAGCATTTGCAGTGATTTTCCGAATAACTGCAAGTATTTAAAACCCATTAACTTATATCAAAACACAACGAAGGTATTTTAAAAATACGAATACATTCCCATTACTGTTTAAATGTGCCATTAATATTATGTAGTATTAAACCATTTTGTTATTTGATTATAATGCTGTATCAAATGTAATGAAAACTACTTGGAATTATAACGATATTTTCAATAGCTGTATTTCTATAAATTGAGGCAGATACTTCTATCAGATACAGCCTTTATTAACGAACAACACGTCAGTCGCACACCGGGCAAGGTAAAGTTGATTCCGATAGGTAGGACCGCTGGCTGGAATGTTAACGAACCGATAAATTAAACAAAAAGAGAGTATATGGAAGGCTTAATGTTGAAAACACGATTTAGAGCCAATTAAAATGTATACTCGAACGACCAATTAAGATCGTTGGACTTAGTTTATGGCTTTGTAACCGAAAATTTACGATCTGATTGGATGAAACGTGACCAATAACGATATTGGAAACTGGTTCTCACACAGCTACCAACGTGGATGGTCCATAGATTGTGTCCTACGACAAAAAGAATGATAAATGCGTTAATTGCGCATTAAACTTAGTATGCGGGTGAGATGAAAACAATAAATTGTATTATTATATTTAATCACGCCGGGAAAGGGTGAAAATTTTGCTATAAAATTATTACCTTTTAATTAATAAATAAAACGTTGAATATGAGACTTATATATTCAATATGCTATTATTTAACAGAATTCAGCATTTTTATTCTACTTTACTGTTTTATATTTTACATAGTTGTTATGGAAAACAAATATATATATATAAATAATTAAGAAAATCAATTTAGTTAAGTACTTTAGACCTGAAGATGTGATGTAAATAGATTTTACCGATAGTTTAATTAATCCAGCTCTATAATTAAATCGAAAATATAAATGTGATTAAATAAATCGAAAAAGCAAAAATCAAAGATTTAATTAAGAGTAATGGCGATATAAATATAAATTAAAAACAAGAATTGTCAGTATCTAATACATTGACAAGTTTCGTTTTAGTAACTATAAAGAAATATATAATTTTCAATTATACAGGTAACAGTTCATCATTGCATTTATTTAAATTCGACATAAGATTAGCGATGTCCGATAAGGAAATTTCAGGAGGCCTATATAAATTTATTAGTAAAATATTAATTATTCCAAGTTATTCTGAAAATATTTTTTTGATTTCCATATCAAAGAATTACTCATTAACACGAACATTCCAATAAGAATGGTGTTAATAATACTCATTCCAATACGTCCCATCTTGACAGTGGACGGTATATGAGTTGACCAAATGTGATATTTTAGCATATTCTTCAACATTTAATTTTTTTACTTTTACTATTTACTTTTTTAAATAATTTTTTTGATATTAATGAGTTAAAATTATGTTAATTATATTAATTGGTTAACATTGAGTGCTAAAAAAACAACATTAAATGCAATATTATTCTGATATATGGTACCGATTTTAAATTAATTCATAATCTTATGCCAATCGAACACGAGATAGGTATCAATCTAACGAACAGCCAGAACAAATTTCGCACTGCGCGTCTATCACCCGTCGAAGCGGCTCCTACTGTTTCTAGTGCAATAAAATCTCCATAAATGCTAACGATATTTGTTTATTTAAACATCAGGTACGGCCGCTAGGTGCTTCGGTGTAGTAGGCAAAGTTACTTTATCTACATATTGATATGTGTAATCGTTAAAAATATGTATAAATGCGTAGGCGGGCAGGTCGTGGGAAGGCGGCGGCTCCAGCCAATGGGCGGGCGGCGCGCCGGAAGAGGCGGTGCCGCGGCTCATGAGTGATGATGTCGGCGGCGGACGCTCGTACAGGCGGACGTCGACGGCGAAAGCTAACGGAGGCTTTTACACTTTTCAAAATCACTTTAAGCTACAATTCTTACTAAAAAAAAAAGGTCGTTATGGTAACCAAAAGTTTTAGTTTTTCACAAAATATTATGTCATTTCATTACAAAGTTTTGTCAGCTTAAAATATTTCAAGCAGATATTGCTGTTTGATATTAGAAGAACTAACCAATTATAGAAAAAGTAAACAGTTCTTTAATTGTTATTAACAATTTATTATACAAACATTAATTATCTGAAAATATCAAGAGTTTAGAAGAAAGGAAATAAAAAGCACAATTTGAAGCCAAGATTTTTAAAATATATATTGCTGGCTGTGTTAATTTCAGAATGAAAAAAATATACACAGAATAAAATAATATATCGTTCTTTCAAACTACCTATACATGCAAATAGGAATTACCACTATATTATAGGTACATGCAATGTATGTAAGTATAATAATACATCAAAATAATATTATATTCACATAATATTATATTTATTTATTGGTATATATGCGACGCATTTATTAATCTATATAGATTAACGCCAATACCACCTACTCACTTACTGACTCATCACGAATACTTCAGAAGTATAAAGCCTGATAACTTGAAATTCGATACGTTTTCTTCAGGCTACTGTGTGCAAGGAACGAGTTTTTCGAAGTTTAATCCCAAAAGACTTGAAAATGGAGATGGGATATTGTATGAGCATCTCAAATTAATTAAAATTAGAGTCATGGAAGTTTACATTTAGACTCTCAGAAAGAAATAAAGAAGCACCTATTTCAGCATTTTTGGAAAATGCCTGTCGTAAAATAATTACTTTATAAAAAAGCAAGGTAATAGTATTAAGATCAAATTGGTTTATAATTTCCAAAAAATGACTTTATTGTAAGATTAAACTAATTTTTTATCCACACAAAAAAAAATTATTAACAAATCAATTATGACTTACTTACCCCTGCATCTCTAAATATAGCTTAAATATTATTTTTGTAAAGTAGATAAATTATTGCTCATGTATTTAAAGCATAAATTCTTTACGCAGCATCCAGAAATATTCTTATTCGGTTTCAATAAGTAATTCACTTTTATTGAAACCAAAAATAATTTTTCGTATTAGCCTGGCATTAAAAATATAATATGGATATATATTTTTTTGTATTAAGTAGGGATAAATAAAGCAACTTTAAAATTATTTGATGTTTTAGGAAAACACTATTAGATACATTTTTATTTATTACACATTAAACCTTTCCGTCCTTCAAATGTGACGGCCTGACATGACTGAAAATTATCATTAAAGAAATTATCCTAAACTAAGTAAAAACCCCTTCCAAACTAATTTAATATAAGGAAAATTGCTACGAGGGCAACACCTCTCCTGATTATAAATATAGAAATCTAGTATGATAATTCACGTGTAATGTAGCTTAAAAAATGAATGTATAAAACAATAAAATATAGCCAAAATACAACAAACATAAAAAAAATTCACAGTAAGTTACTTTTAAATATGACTTTCTAATTTATCCAATTTTACTTCCATTTTCTGATTACCAATTTTATCTCTATATCCATTTAAATAAATATTACCTCCATATTCATTTAAATACATTGAATCGTATCATATATACTTACCAAGCATAGATTTTTAACAGTTATTGCCAGTAATATAAAAGGCCGTGTAGCAATAATGAGTTGCAAAATTACAGAGTCTAATATCCGTCAAGAGCTTATGACAATGAATTGTCAAAAATTTACGCAATTAATATTAGCAATCTATCAATTGAGTTTCAATTGAAGCGTTGCAACTTCTCGCCACCGTTTGACGTTAACTGCCGAACATCATTGATTAAAGTCAAACAAAATATAAAAGTCAATTTACGATACAATTCATACATTGTGTACTGCACACATAATTTCTGACTGTCGCATTAGCAATCTCGACGATAATAAACACACCGTATTACATAACAACTTCAATTCGATCGCCGCCATTTCGGTCTCATTGTTAGTAATATGAAATGTATATAAAAGCAGTTTGTTCATTGTCAGATTTAACCGAAATAAGCCCAGAAATAATAAATTTCCGATTAGACATTCCACGGTGCGGTCTTACGTAAGATTTGTATGTAAGAAGCATTGTTCGACATGTCTAGTGTTGAATACAAGTCGCACACCAATGCTCTTCCTCTACCTGTGCTTAACAATAGAATTATGTTTATTTCAAATGGTTTATGCAGCCACATTAAAATATATATGTAGGAAGGGTGTCTCGTAAATTCAATAGCAACGGAATAAGAATAGTATTTTTTTATTTAGTTGAACATTTTCCCAGGTTTTATTGAACTGTCTTTTTAGACGCTATGTACTCGGGAATTTAATAAAGATGTTAAGAGGGTAATTGAATTGCGTCGAGTAGTGCCAATTACAGCAAGTAATTTGGATTCGTTTTGGGGTCACGATTTAAACGTCAGTTATGTTTGGGATGTAACTGTAATGGGTTCAAAGGCATTGTGTGGCTTTCCTAATTGCAATATGAGGCTGACTGTTATTCATGTAGAATGAAGAATAATATAAAAACTTATCGCATAGTTAATAATAATCGATATTATGTACCAAAGCAAACTATTGTTGATTTTCTTTAACTTAAAATAATTATTTATATAAAGGAATTGTAATTGTTATGAAGAAGGTTTGGGAATTATTAAACGATTATAGGAAATTATTTGTGTTAATAACATAACAGTTTCTTTGCCGACTAATGTTCAAAATTTTTGTTAGATTTCTCAAAATAGTTTTTTTTCTAATTTAATTAAATCTTAGAAGCATGGCAAAGATTTAATAATACAAATTTGTTTCATTTTTCTGTTTTACACATGTATGGAAGTTGGACGTCATCTTCTATTGCTAGCCTCGTAAAAAGATTTTTAAGTCACCCGACGAGCTACAGAAAGGGCTACGCTCGGAGTTTCTATACGAGATATGATCCGTAATGAGGAGATCCGTAGGAGAATTAAGATCACATCATCAGGCGTAGCTCGGAGGATTGGCAGACTGAAGTGGCAATGGGCACATCATATAGCGCGTATAAGTGATAACCGCAAGTGAAGAAAAGTTCTCGAATGACTATCAGGTGCCGAAAGATGCAGAATAGAACAGCCTCTCCTAGGTGGACAAATGGTATGATAAAGGTCGCGGGAAGCCGCTGGATGCATTCGGCAAGGGACCGATTTCGTTGGAGTCTATGGTGGAGATCCATATTCAGTAGTGGACGTATTTCGGCTGATGATGACATTTTTCTAAAACAATAAATCACGTTTTCATAAATTCTTACCGCATATATTTCTTGTTATATATATATATATATATATATATATATATATATATATATATATATATAAATATATATGTATATATGTACATATACATATATATATATATATATATATATATTCACTGTTTGTTGAAGCATTCTCCTAGTTCGAGCTACCTTAGGTCCATATTTTCAATTCAGATGCCCATGACCTTACACCTAACTTTTAAAATCTTCCTGCTTTTCTTATCCTTAAATATAATTAATCCTTCCATAAATATTTCTTCGCTGCATTTATTTATAAACCGTGGATTTAGTTAGATCCTAATATCAGGAAGCCGTCATCAATACGTCCACTGAAAATTCTATGAAAAAGTTTTTTTTTCCCAATTTATTTTCTAATATTTTTAAATACATACCTCGGGTACATATACCTCTCGTAAGTACACATACCTCTCCTTTATAGTATATTTTTTACCTACCCTTGTTTAAGTAATAACTTGCTCAAACGACTTCTTACATGAAATTCTTGAATAAATGTACCTCTCCTTTATATGAAATTCTTGAATAAATTTACCTCTCCTTTGTATGAAATTCTTGAATAAATGTACTTATATGAAATTCTTGAATAAATGTACCTATATTAAATTCTTGAATAAATGTACCTCTCCTTTATAGTTTGTTTTTACCTACCCTTGTTTAAGTAATAAGTTGCTCAAACGACTTCTTATATGAAATTCTTGAGTAAATAAATAATTTGTTAAACCCAAATATTGTCGTATCGTACCCATGTATCCTATACAAGCTGTAACTTATTTAAGAATACAAAACCTAAGAATTCCGCCTCCAGACGAAACACGTAGCGACGTATATTTTAAAAAATAAATTTACTATGTAGTAAATAAGTGAAGGTAGGCAGGTGGTCCCATTATCTTTAATCAAGTTGTTACGAAATAACAAAAAATGAGATGCTTTCGTTATTTTTAATGTCTCGTTTTTTATCTTTATTTGAAAGAGCAACATTTTCAAACGAGTGCGAGGAGATTGTTCTAAAAGATGGATGCCGCCTTATGAATAAATTTTAGATTAAAATTCGTATATACGTGTAGTTAGTAGATACAGATTCGGACCATGCTTTCTTTTTTTTAGTTGATCTCACGCAAATAATGACTTTATCTCGCAGGCCTAACTTGAAAGCAATAATTCAATGGGTTTTGACATTATAATTTCCATTGTGAGTGAAGTCATGATTTAACACGGGTTTTTGCGAGTCGACGCCGCACAGCCGCGCCGCCGACTTGATGGGATAATGCCTTTTTAAACTGGTTTAAAAAGCCGCATTGATTTTGAAATAGTATCTTAATGTTCATGTGTAGAAATATTTATTGACCCTGATAGTTCTGCGGTACGAAAATACCAACGTGTGATCGTATTCGATTCGCGGAACCTGCAAAATTTTGACCAAATAATTAATTTTATTTATAACTGACATATGACGTTAACTAAATTTTATGCATAAAATATTGGGTATTTAAGGCTATTTTTCATGTTTTGGTATTTAGGTTCTTACCACTTTACGTTTCGTCCGTGAGGCGGTGTGATTATGGAAATTTATAATAATTATACAGAATAAGGACTATTTAATACTTCTAATAATAATAAATAGCTTGTCAATATAAAATTATAATATAAATACATTGTCAAAGTTAATTGTCAAGTTTAGTTTTTTGTATTAATTAAACATAAATAATATAAAAATTCTAATATAAACGAACTGTTTAGTAATAATATTAACAGAAGGTTTTCTTTAATTATTCAGTGATGTAATATAATGTATATAATAAACTGCACATCACTGTTATTAAGTAAAAAAATACATAATTTTTTACAATATCCTTAAAAAATTAAATATTTAGCAAGTAAATAAAAAAGTATCAAACAAAAGAATTATTAAATATATACCAATATACTTCTAAATAAGGAGATCACGCCCTCTATATATTACATTAATTTTGTGTAAAATTCTTATGCATAAAACATGTAAACTTGGTAATAATTAACAGCATATACCATTTAATCTTGATACGTCTAAACTGGTTTCGGCAGGACAAGTCGCTTCAAATAGATAGATATATGTTTCCTGTAGGATATCAAAAGACATTATCTAATATATTCAAATAATTAGACATTCTCTCTACTTTTTATTTAAAAAAATATCTTTAAAGTATATAAACTTAAAACATAACTAACTTGACGGATGTCTTTTCGATATTGCTGACAATGCTTACCTGTCTTAAGAATTAATATAATTGATCATTTTAATTCTATACACTCAAGTTTAACTTAAACTAAATATAATTTTCACAAGAGTTAACATTCTCCTACATGTTAAGTTTTATTATCTTATAACAATATTCTCTCCGAAAGCTACTTCAATGAAGCTATAAATAGGGTAGTAAAGGCTACCACTTCATTTAATTTCAAAAATGACGTCATTATAGGTTCATAACGATGGTTGATTGTATCTTTTACTGTGGATATACGTGTACGTGTATTTGTGATATGTGAGCGGCGGAGTCCATAACTCGTACCCTTCGTGACTGACCGTGGGCCAAGTCAGGTACAGAGAGAACCTCCACAAACAATAGAGACGTAAATCGACAAAAAATCGTTCTTGGTCCTGTCTTCATGGAGTGGGAGGTGGTCACGCCTACAGTATTATTTGTCACCTGAAATATAAAGTTAAAATAAAATAAATTGTGTTAATTATATGAAAAATAAGCTTTGCTTTAAATCTATATATATATATATATATATATATATATATATATATATATATATATATAATATGTATGATATCGATTAAAGGTGTTTATATTTTTGATTTAATAAATAAAATTGCCTAAACGAATTTCAATATGAAGATCTTTCAAGTTTCTAACATACAGAAATTTAATTAGTAAAAACCAAGTTAATTTTATATATTAATATTTAGTATTACCTGAAATAGTCACAGATTAAATTTATGCAATTCAAATTAATAAAATATTGAAAAAAATTAGTAAAACTAAATAAATATTTTTTCTTGGACCCATTTAAAATTCAATATCAAATAATTAATCGGTTCTATTGCGACATGATAATTGATTTATTTTTAATTTTACCTATAAATACGTATGGCCGATTTGATAGCTCGATTATAAAATAATAAAACTGGTTTAATGGTAATTTTAAGACCATTTGAGGTTATCTCAGGTGCGTTTATGAATATTAAATGTTTTTATCGTTGCCCTATAAATCTCAAATAGCCATGAAGCTAAGTAATTAAAAAGATTTAAATTAAGGCCACGACACGTAATAATGAATATTATTTTTATATCCTGTTGGATATAAAAATAATCTTCGAACGTATCGTTTACCACTTCAGAGTTGTATTCATAGGACAGACCGAGAGAAATCGAATCAACAGATGGAATGGTTCATATTTGCATTATGACGGATGAAATGAAGACTTTGATCGGCCAAATTTCTTTGACAATAAAAACATACTAGAAAGTATGATGAAAGTTCTGTCTATAAAATTGTCACTTTAAATATACCTTAGATTAAGCTCCACAGGCCTGGTGGCACTGAAGATAGTCAGGAAAAAAATATATATAATATAAATATAAAGTAATATAATTTTATGAATCCCATCATATTTTAAAATATAGTTTTAATAGAGCAAAAAAGGCAAAAACCGGAGATTTGTTTCATATAAAAAGAATATGAATATTGGGTTCAGAACAATTCGTAGAGATTCACTATCAGCAATGCTGTAAGCGACATCTATGAGGAATAGTTTCGTGTGGCGAATAAAAGGATCGTTTACTTATTACTTTTTAGTCAATAAAGCTCAGTTTTATCTATCTAATTTATTTTTTTTTCAGATAATTGTTTTATCAATATCTCTTATTTTTTAATTATTTCTTAATGAATAATAAAAGACTTTTTTTTCAAATAATCATTATTTTTTGTCAGCAATGATCTGATTTCTCTCCGTCTAAGTTATGTACTTACTCTTAAATAAGAACACCATCAAGATTACGTTAAATACATAGTATAATACTATTTTAAGCTCAGTCGCAAATAGTGGATAGATTTTGTTCAATTATTTCTTAATAACCATATGCATTTACTATCCGCCTTAGGTACAGTTTAAACCAAAATATCGGACAAGTCAGAAGATTTAAACACAAATATAAAATAAAACAGCAAATGAGTCAATCAGAAAGCAAAGAGAAGAATTGCAAAATTATGAACATATTGCAATAGTTCGGGACCATCCTTAAAACTCACAATTGTATTCTTGGAAGTGTCAATTTGACAGAAAATAATGTCAAAATCAGCGCTCATCATTAAGCGGAGGCAAAGATGCGGATGGCAAGATAATACCGCAGAACATTGATTTATGGTTGAAGGACCTGTAACGCTAGAAAACGAAATCCTATTCCAGAATCGGAGGGTTAATTGAATAATTTTGCGATGTGTTTGGTCAAAAGCAACTTTAATCTTAGAAACAAAGAGATACATAAACAAAGAGATTATTGCCGATCACGCCTAAAATATAATTAGTGTGAAACCGATAAAATGGATACATTTTGAGATACAAAAACATGATAATTTTTGAAATACCTTAACCTTCGAGAAATACCTAAAATACTGTCGTGGAAAGCAAGCACGCCAACGCTCCGATTACATGTGACCCGAGATAACGCAAATGCGAAAGCAAATAATTTTGAATAATGGAGAGTATACACGAAAATATTGCATAATTGCTTTACTAACATTAAAATTAATTTTAGTGTTAATCATTTATTGATGTATAGAGTCGATACTACTTTGAATTATGAACACTATCTATTCTAAATCATAATTTTACATCATCGGAAAAAAGAATAGACTTTATAGACGCAGATAGTACATGGTAATTTGTTAACATTTATGCTAAAACAAGTAGTCCAAGATTACTTTCCTGATTCACGATCGAATTAGTAAAATAATTATCTATTTGGGTAAAACAATGGATAGCTCGTATCAAATTATTCTCTTAAGAAACATAGATAGTGAATAAAATGGTAATAACAGAACTTATAATCTTGAAATTTAAAATAAGCTAATGGCGTATTGATAGGAATACACATTTTTATCAATTAGTATTGAGTAACTAGATTTAAAGTGAATCTTCTGGAAAATTCTGGAATTATTAAAGCCAAAACCGCCATATGGCAAGAAAGTAAATCAAAATATTCCTTATGTATGTCCAAATTAGGTAATTATTTTCTTTTACGTATATTTCCTGTCTTTGTTTATAAAACGCAAAAGTTGCATCACGTATAAATGACGGTGCTCACTATCTACTCACCTACTTATATTCTTCCACTGGTCTATATATCTCAGCCGAGAAACAAAGCATTTACCATATTTATGTCCTTTATCCGCCGAGAAACTACTGAATAAGTAAACGTTCCACATACTGAATAAACAACTTTCATATTTCCCTCTGACCATACGACTTCAGCGGATTGATAAGAACGAATGAATCGGGCCTATCTCGGCTACGAGAGACGTAATAAAAACAAATATTTTCTTGAATTTCATACGGCACGGAAGGAAATTATAAGTAGCCGACGCGACGTATAACGCCATCATGTCGTTACGAGCCCGATAAAATAACTCAAATTGTACTCAATCTAACGGAAAAGAAAACTTGATATTGCTGGCGGCTAAACGTACAGTCGTGCAAAGAAAATGTTTTGTTTGTCTATTATTTTTCTTATTATTATGAACTATTGCTGTTATTTCGCCTCATGAGTTTCATAATGAAGGCTTTTTAAACGTTGTTTATTTAATTAGTCTTTATACTGCGCAATGGAAATATAAATAAACAAACGTACGGAGTTGTTATATAGGAAATTCAACTTAAATATTTCATAGTAAATGTGTTAATTTGTTTGTGAATTGTTACATTGTACAAAATGAAAAGAAAATATTTTTCAATTTTCAATCCCTTAACATTTTCAATGAATCTGTGCAAATTTTGATATCATTGTTTGTTACCTTAAGTATCATTGCGTTGTTTTAATTTGTATGAAAAGAATAATGTTATCAGATTTGCATATAACAAAACTATTAAGTAGTTTCAGTTAAAACAGGATAAACCTTTGAAATGAAAAGTGCGTGTTCACTATTTTATTAAGCTATTTCTTTAAACATTTTTCAAACTTTACTTGCTTTAGTAAAGAAAAAGAATTTTACAAATTAATTAAAATTTCACGAGGACGTGTCTCATGAGGAATAGATAGTAATTTATATAAATACGAGTAATTCAAAGAATATTCAAGGTGACTAATATGCGGTTGGGCAAGCTTTAGACTTGCCCAACTGAAATCAATAAAAAATTGTTGAAGTTAATTTTGAATTTCACGTAATAAATTAATTATGTAATTCTGTATTGTATTTACTTCAACAGTTCATTCTCGAATCAATAAGCTCGGTTATGTGTGTATTTTTAAACATACATAATTATTGCGTGTTTTAAATTTAACTTATAAATAAAATAATAAACAAAAAACACTTACAATAAAGCCTTAGTTAACGTACTTCTGGAATTATATCCTAGAAATAATCATAAGTTCTCTACATAAAATTGGAATATTCGAAAGAAAGATCAGATTAAAGATCTGTATGATTTCATGTGGGAAATAAATGGGAAGTCTTATCGAAACAGTACAAATGATATCAATGTTTCTTTATTATTTATTTAAAATGAGGCATTGGTTTGGAATGGTTTTTTAGGTATGATTCATCAAAGTGGCCAAAAGTAATTTATGTACCATGTGATTCTTAAAAAGTTGTTTATTTTATATATTGATTAGTTATTTTTTCAGATTAGACACATTTTATAATCCAATTGAAATTATTATTGTGAAATATGTTCCGGCTGATTGGCACACGGCTGGGTTTGCTACTCAGCCATTCGTCGGGTGGGGCTGAATTGGTGTTATGGTTGGCTGTAAAAGATTGCTCTCGTAGTAATAAGTCCGCCATATGTATTAATTAGATACATTAAAGTAGATAAATATATAAAGGAAATTAAGTAAAAGTTATAGCCTATAATTGCGATATAAATGTTAAAAATGTTATACTTACCATATGGCAAAAATATATTAGAAGTTTTAATGTCTCAACTAAAAAAACTCACGATTTGTTCCATATTAGATTTACCAAACTGAAGTTTGAGGAATTGTTATGTAAATTGAGATACGAGTAATCATTTTATAATCAGAGATTAGATATACGAAGAATATTTACACATAAAATTGGCATACCATTTATACGCATTAGTTATAATTTATAATTTAGACTATTTTAAATGGAACCACCAGCCTATCTCCATCCGATGCTGGACGTATGCCTCTCCCAATACGCAAATCAGTGAAGGTAATTCCCGGCGATGACAATGCGCAAGTCTTCTCGCGTCCCTGGCATTGCTGCCCGCCGCAGCCCTGTGGTGTTTTAGCCATGCAATTATAAATATCCCTCCAGCAGAATGAGTCCATGAATCTAAACAGGGCCCCGAGATACGCTGTGCATTTAAAGGCAGTAAACCTATCATCAACCCAATATACCACGCGACGCCCTATCTCATAAATCGTCCTAGGCTCAATTTCAACTTTTTTTAAATTAATTTTTTTATTTTCATTATAAATTAATGTTAACTGCACCGTTCGGAGTACGCTTGTTGACACCAATTCCTGTTAAAATGGAAAATGGTTGAGATATTGTTTGAGAAAATGTTGGAATGGGCTTCTCTGAGAAAATTATTTCGAGGTAGTCGGTTTAGTAATATTATTATTACACCTTAATTAATCTTAAATTTTCAAAACAAACATTATACTCTTATTACATATACGAGTACGACCTTATTAACATTTTTGGGATTCCTTACTGCGAGAGGAAAAAAATGGAACTCTTTTCAAGATTATTCATATATGGACCGGATGGACGGTGTGACCGTGTACCACAGCTTTTTCCTCAGAAATCGTTTGACGTCCAAAATTTAAACTGATTAATGATAAAGTATTCTAAACCGCTTCTAACAAAAATATTCACATTCAAATTTTGGAGGGAGAAAATCAATTATTGGAGTTTTTTTATCAATTTCTTTTATCATGTCAAATATGAATTGCAAAACCGAACTTGATGTAAAATATTTCTAGAGACGATACTATAGAAATATTGGGTTAGCTAATAAATAATGAGTGTTTTTCCCGAAAATTATCTACAAAATATGGCAACGTTCTACTAGCTTCCATGATCCAAGATATATGAAGGACGCGGCACGCTATCACTGATTTAGTGGTAAATAAGACGTTGTACTATTAACACACATAGAATATGAACGATATTAAGACGTATTGTTTACTCTACGATTACCAATCTGGTCACTCTGCTGCCGAAGCTACGTGTAACATATTCCAACGCGTAGATCTTGAAGCAATTTCTGAAACTACTGCAAAACAATGATTCCAGCATTTTAGAAGCGGCGATTATCCCCTGAGTAATCAACCATGCTTTGTTCGACCGGCGGAATTGGATAGCAGCTGGTTAATATTGTTAATTGGAGAAGATAGCCGATTATCGACACGCTGGATAGCAACTGAGCTCGGGTGCTCCCACAGAATTATAAAGAATCATTTACACCACTTGGGAAAAGGCTTCAAATACGGTGCGTGGGTACCGCATGAACTCAGCCCCAGCCAAATTTACCACCGTACTGAATTCTGTTCTTAACTTTTGACT
This sequence comes from Druceiella hillmani, assembly GCA_039881145.1. Lineage (NCBI taxonomy): Eukaryota > Metazoa > Arthropoda > Insecta > Lepidoptera > Hepialidae > Druceiella > Druceiella hillmani. The sequence continues at coordinate 12,510,011 of JAYKKI010000043.1, forward strand.
TTTCGGGGAATCTTTTGCTGATTAGATTATCTTATTACCAGAGATGAAAAATGGGTTCTCTATATTAATTATAACCAGAAATACTAATGGTTAGGATTTCATGAAACTGGTAAACCGACACTGAAAAAGGGTTTGAACCAAAAAAAAGTTATGCTGACCTGTCGCTGGGGTGTTTAAGGTATAATATACTGGGAAATTATTTTAACTAATACCAATATGACCAACGCAGTCAGCAACTTGATCATCTGAAGCAGGAGCTCCAGCGTAAAAGTCCTTAAAATAACAAACATTTTTTCTCCATGATAACGCTCATCTTCATATAGACAAACACCTTAAAGTTTTAGATTTTGGTTGATTGCCGCTATATTTCCAAGGTCTCCACCCACCATATTCCCCAAATTTTACGCTCAATTATTATAATTGTTTATTTACATCGCCCAGCAACGCCTTACGTAAAAAAAATTTGATGATGAAGAACACACGACAGTTCATAAGCCAATTTTTTCATTCCAAGCCTGAATTTTATGCAGACGCTATCCACTCCTTGCCAGTGCATTGGAGACATGTTATACAAAATGATAGTAATTATTATATCGATGATTAATTCGTTTTAAATTGGGAATATGATAAAAATTATAACATTAATGACCGCTCATTACGTATTTGCCAACCCTTATATATTTATGTGTGCTTATACATTTAAATATACACTAAATAAAAGTGACACATCTATAAGGAATTGCCAAGAACATGTCTTTAAGTATCTTGTTTCATTATGCATTAGAAATTTCAATAATTTGCTTCCACAAAAACACTCACCAATTTATTGATTCCTGAGTAGAACAGTCGACTGTACCTTAGTCTCACTATGTGCATTATAAGTTTGGCTTATTTTCTTAGTAAGTTCGAGTTTATATTGGAGCATATTTCACGCCGCCCGCCCCGGCGAGCCGCCGGGCCTGCCCGAATGAGAAAATCATATATCGTGAAGTTCCACGCGACTGCCCACGTACTCTATTCAGTTCAGGCATCATATATATGCAAATGCTTTTATGGTATAGAAACAATTATTTTCAAAGTGCTACGTAATGGAAAACACTTTTAAGTGGAAGATGGCGGATGTAGTAAATGTGTGTGCGGAAATTAATAGTTTGTGAAAGCTCGTCGTCATAACGTAGGGCATATTTTGATATGGGGTAACATTTTATTGCTGGTAATTTTGAACAACATAAAATTTTGATTGATTACTAACTTTTAAAATATATACAGATATTTAAAAAAATTAAAATTAAACATTATCAAAAAATAAATAACTACTGTTAATGCAGGAATATGCGAATTGGTACCTAATTCGTTATTTATTATATACTTGTTGAATAACTGAGTTTTTTGAACTTTTAATAAAAGTTTAAAGACTGACGTGACGAAAAGTATTACACATAACTGCGTAAAATTAAAGACTGTAATCATAGCCGTCTCGAAACTTTTTGTCAGCGGTTGATAATTGCAAATAGTAAGCTCATTATTAAATTAACTTCAGTATTACCAAATATTAATTTATAACTTTTATTCATCGTCGTAAAAATTTGTATTGTACCTTTTTTAAAATTTATATGGATATACTTATTCATGTCTTTAAAGAAAGTAATAGTTATTAAACTTTAAAGTAACTTCAATTGGACTTTTTCTTTTCAAATATGTTGTTTTAAATTATACGTAAGTTATGTAAGCCGTAACTCGGATAAACCTGGATGGAAACTCTATGCATAGGCCAACTAACACTTTGAATCATGTTTGCCAGAAATACCATTAAATTTTATGGCCAAATGCCGCACTACATCCGACGGTGTCCGTGAGACGCGCCATTCTAAAATAAATTCAAATATTCATGCCTGTCAAAAGAAATACTTAAGCTTTTTCGCCATAAAAACGAGCATCCCCTTTCGGTCCTTCGAAAAGGTGTTTGATAAAAGATGATATGCTGATGTGGTCTCCCGGCCCGGTGACGTCACGGCATCCGCCAGTCGGAGGTACACATGTAAATGTGGATCGTAAAGGCCATATAGCGACTGAAAATTATGCCAAGTGGCCATTTTATATGACGTTTATATGGGTGTTGAATAATGTTTTATTTTTATGACGTATCGTTATATTCACTCGCCCGTGCTCTATTCAAAACCGTCGGATATTTTCCTCTATTCGACTGGCGTTATCAGCTCTTATTGATGAAGTAAGTATCGCCTGCGTGAAATAGGAAGGCGGCTGTACTGAATCTTTTTTGAACGAACTAACGATATGAGTAACAGCTTGTTGAGCTAAACAACACTTCCGGTAAATAACGTTTTATATATCACTTATCCCAATTCCAGGGTGTTACGCCACCCTAACGTTTTTTTTACCAAAATTTTTTAAAAATATTTTATCAATGTTTTTCCTCTTAAAATACGGACGATATGTATTAATTTTGTTATTTTGTAGAGGGCTCCATTAAAATATTCTTTAATTTTTATGATGGATAATTTAATCCATCGACTCAACTTTCTAGTAATCTACAGAAATATTTCGATTAGCAATAGATTCAAACAGAAAATATTGCATCTAAATGAAATGCGAAGGATTCCACCACAAAATAGAGAGTAATGAGACAAAAAGAAGGAAACAGAGAGAACTATAAAAAGTAAGGATGGTACATTTTACCAAATAATTAGCAAGGAAAAATTGTTAGGTATAATGGATGCGTAACTCAATGTGCAATTAACGGTTGATTTGTAAGTCAGACATTATTAAGGAAAAATGTCCGAAAAACTTAGAAGAGAAAAAAAGTAACGGAAAAATTTTAATCCATAAAACGAAGGAAATATTTTTTTTTGAAGTTTTATCAGCATACTATATAGACGAAGCTTTGAATATGTTGTGCTTTATTTATTTGAAGTAGGTTCACGAAATATGAAATTGCATTCAATATTATTTCTAGATTTATAAAAGAAATAAAAAGGTATTGGGAATATAATAATAATAGATTTCCGACATAACATAGCTATCAACTTATCTTGTGTGGATAGTTCTTATTTAATAAACTTAACGTTATTTAGCATATATATTGATGATGAAGTAAAATGAAATAGAATATTTTATTCTTATTTCAAATACTACTGTTTGTACCAACGAATCAACTTCAAATAGTTTTTCAAGTTTTGTCTGAAACATTTCTTACTAAATCATGTCAAAGAGTTTTAAGTGAATAATTACTGAATAATTAAAGCGGTTTCCATAATATTAACAGTATTCTAAAATACATTAGTATTTACCTAACATTTTCCTAATACCATGGCTTAGAAGAACTGAAATAAGTTTGAATGACGATCACGTGAGAACTTTATATCTAACTAAATATTTAATTAGAAGTTATTATAAGTATAAACATATAAAGATATTTAACAAACATGTAAGTAATTTTATTATTGCGTTTTATCATAAGCAATACTTTCTTGACCGACTAGCTTTTTTTGTCATATAATATAGTATCAGTTTTAACATGTAGTCTGGTTTATATGCGTGAACAGTAAGACTCTTTTGTTGCCAGCAAAGTATATTTTATTTTCTTTTCCACTTTCGAAATGTTTGTTTTAGAATATAACATAACTCTTACACAAAATTGAAAAAATATGAAGAGCTGTAGAAATAGCTACATTTACCGAAACCACTAAGGAACACTGTATAACACGAGCGTAACGTAAGCGTCATAAGTGAGACATATCTAACTACGCGCCAATACATATATACAGACGTACACAGCCATGCAATAGTTCACACTACAATAGAGTTATCAGCGTAGCGGGACGCCCGGACGCTATGCGCGATTAAGTCCATTAACATAATCCACGCGGCTCCCGATCCAGCTCAGTGGTCACTTCCCACGTGACTCGTTATATTTCCATACAAAATATTATAATGCGCCAACCCTTCGCAACCCCGTCCAATCAACATCCTCTCACCCCATTACGGGAGCACTTCAACCCTTGCAATGTATCAAAGCGCGCCCCCGCCACCTCACCCGCCGTGACTTATGTTTATTATCAACACGGCCCCGGATTCGGTTTCCAAACACGACGATTTCAATGAAAACACATCCACATATCAAAGTAATGGCTGGCGCGTTATGCAAGCCTGGCCCGCTCTACGCTCAGGCGCTCTTCGCTAACCTACTGGAATGAAACATTCCGCTGGATAAACCAACACTGGCCGTTGTACGAATGAATTGAATCTAGCTAGTACATCTGCTTATTATGTAGAGTATGCGGCGATGGTATATATTAAACAGAATATCATACATAATGAACTGAATTTTGAGACTGAAGTAAATAATTTAACAAAAACACTAGCAGCGTTCGGCGCTTTGTTGGTATTAAGGATGAACTTAATTAAACTTATCCAATAAGCACTGTCTTCTTCATAAAATGTTATAACTACAATCCTGCTTCTACGTAAATAATGGTAAGATCACAGCTGAAGAATTAGTTTTAACCTTTCTTATTTGTAATCTTCCTGCTTGCTCTTTATAGTATAAGGATGATGGAAAACAAATAGAAAACAATTTTTTAAAAACGCTATCAATTTTTTATTGTGGAAAAAAATCGTTTTGCGAATTATACCATTCATAAAACCGTGTTGTCGACATTATGATTTGCTGCCTCGATTCTAAATGTATCGCAGAAAGCAAACATAGGATATATAATATACAATTCCAGCATTAAATTGGTATGATAAAGGCACATTGCCTCAATATTTAGAAAGAAATCCATAAATTACTCAATATGAGGTTAAGATAATACGCTGACTTGGACTAACGCTTGAAACTTTTAAATTTAATAAGTTAATAGGCAATATCACGTAGGATGAAATATTACACGTTCCACTTGATTTTAATCTTACGTATTTTTTTGTCTTACTATTTTCGAAATAGATTCTCTTAATTCCTTTAACCTGTTCTTCCAAGTCCTCGTTCATTACTCTTCTTCTATAAAAACTATTTTATTTATTCATTATTTTAGTGACGTTAAGATGGTTTTAACTGTATATATCATATGTCATTTTAACTGTAATTAACTGACATCACCTCCTCATATACCTACCGATATCGCTGAGGCTAATATTAGTTAACTTATGACACGGCGAGTAGGGATGCGATGCCAGCATTGGCAATAACAATTATTCACGGGAGCTCCTTATTTATGCGCGGCTTATATTTGGCAATTAAACCGTGACAATTGGGGGTTGCGTAATGTTAACAAATGCGAGCCAAAACTCATTGTCGATATGAAGCCGTTCTTGTTTTCGGGGGAGGATTAAATTTACTAGCAGGTATCTATCTACAGGTTCTCTGATACGTAATTGCTATTTGAATAATACATCAGGCTATTTTGTGCAAATATTTTTAGTAATTCGCTTGGCAGCAGTTTGCTTGGTAGGAAGATTGATCAGAAAATGTGCGGTGTTAGATATCAATTAACATATTTGTCACATATATTTTATTCAATAGTATTGTACAGCTACGTAAATTTGCATGTTTATTTGATAATTATTAATTTATATTCTCAAAAATGAGGGCTACTATATTCCGTATCACTAAGTTTTGTTGTTTTACAAATTAAAGTGAATTTTAATTAATACAAGCTTTAATTTCCAACCACTCGAATGTTATAACATAAAAAAGATTCCAAGTTGATTTTACCAATTTGTCTCAATTTTGAAAACTTAATACGTAAGTACATAAGCAAGAAAGGGTTCTATTGAGCTTATATTATATTTATTTTTAAAAAATCACCATAATATAAGTTTAAATGCATTTTGCGTACAAATTAATTTTTTGATAGGAAATGAAAACGAAATGTGAAAATTTAAATAATAATTTTTATGCAATTACAACAAAGTTGTTAAATAAAAAACAAGTTTATTGTAATTGTATAAATATTATTAATACTATTGGTTGAAAATTGTAATAATTCAAAATGATGAAATTTTTTTTTTTATAGTTATTGCATGAGAATAATTTATTTTAGATATCAATTAAATTTGTTAAACTTAATTTCATCGCCATCTGTGTGAGGAATGCCATTTGCGACTTGACGTTTTGTCAAAAGATTAATAGGTTCAATGTTTTTTTTTCTTCTTCTGAATGGCTTTCTAATGATTAAGTGCCAACAACATTGTATTAAATTTTATTGAAATATGGAATCATTTTTGTAAGGCATAGAACGTTCTCGAAGGAATTTCTGTTGCATTCCTTTTTTAAATAATAAATTGTCCTTTGTTTTTACGCGCTCTTTTAGCAAAATTTTCCATTCTTCTTTTCGAAACCTTCTACAAGCTTACATCGTTAATAATTTTTTCTGTTGCTTTCGAGTTCTCAACTGGCATGGATAATAACTATATATCCTAACCGTAAAGTTACTTTTAAGTATTAAAGTGCGAGGATCTTTAATTGTATATCCAAGCAGTAAAGTCCTGTGATCAGTTACTTTTAAACTATTGAAGTGCGAGGATATTTAATTATATATCCTAGCAGTAAGTTCTTTGAGCAGTTACTTTAAACTCGTAACAGGATAGGGTAATTATTGTATACCGTAGTTGCAAAATATCGGTTTTTTGAACTCTTAGAGAGCGTGAACAATCTACACATTTTAGGCCTTGGCAAAACTTTAATTTTAAATCGGACTGTGCTATGGAACATTAATTCGAGAAAGTTCTATATCCTAATTTAAAGTATGAGTATAAGAAGATTAACGAGTTGTGTATTATAAAAATAAAGAATGAAACTGGTCCTGATTTTTTTATTCGGAAGACACATTTAAAAGGTTTTCTCCAATTTAAATCACATCGTGAATTATCCTGCGGCCCAACGGCGATCGATCTTCGTATCGGGACTACTCGACGATCAGCTTTGAGTCGAGATTCTACATCATCATCATCAGGGGTCCATCTGGTGGATTCGAGAACCATTTTGTTCCCTTAAGGTCAGTGAATGTCAATTTTTCATACAGATGGCGAATTTTCGTTTATCGTAAAACAGTAAAGAATTGGGATTCATTATTTCATTAAACTTAATTTCATTGTTAAAATATTAATTTGAATTTAAAAATTAATTATTATTTACAAAGATTAATTTGTTAAAATATTTTTACTTCATAATTCATTTAACTTGATAATATAATTTACCATTCCATTAAGATATTCTGTCAGACTTGAAATTTTTTTGAATTTTTGTTTGTCTTATGGCGTTCTGCTATTTACATGCGATTCGCCATAGCAACTATTATTCAATAAAGGGATAAAGTTTTTTGACAATTTTCTTATTTTTGCAAAAGTTTTTAATATCCCTTTCAAAAGGATTTGTTTGACATTTAAATTTTAGGGAATTATTTATTTAAAGAGGCAATAAACAAATTAAATTACGACAATAAACAAACAACCTTTAATACTTTTAAGTAAACGTGCAGAACTTTACTGACTGATTAGTGAATGTTTACCAGGATAGTGGCGCTGCCTCTCAGGTGTTTACCTATTAAAATATTTAACTGTAGCTATTTCCATACTATAATAATTGATACAACAAATCTGAAATAAACTTTCTTAAAAATTTGAAAAACGATCAAGTTGTATTTTTGAAATAGTTTGTAATTTACAAGAAAATACTTATATTTAAGAGTAGCATTAAGAGTAAATTAATATTAATTCCATCACTTATTTGACATTTTTGACACATAGATATTATGACGATTTTATTCATTTTAAGTGATATTACTTTTTCTTCTCTACATTTCCATAGAGAAAAAAGAAACCCTCATAATTTCATCGTGTTAATCCCGTCCGTCCATCTATCACAGTCTCACAGTATATATATATATATATATATATATATACATATATATATATATATATATATAGATATATATATAAATATATATATATATATATATATATATATATATATATATATATATATATATATATATATATATAGTTGTATACCTAAATGCATGAAATTTTGTCAATTTATTTTTCAAATCGAAATCCTAAAACTTATTTCCCCATAAATACATTTAAAGTGGGAAGCATTTATTTTTTCATAGAGAGTACGTCATACGATAGGTATTTTAAATTGAAATTAAGGTTCCTTTCCCATTTTTAATTGTTAAATTTATGACATTTTTAGTTTACGAGATTATGTCTACGAAATAAGAAGCTTCAAAATCTAAAAAAAACTTGGGTTTTGATTTAAATTTTTAAATGAAAGTGTGTTAGTTGATTTGAATAGATAATTTCAGGAGACATATAGGCAATTACGGAATTTTGGCCGGTTTTTTTAAAATATGCCTATCTTACTCACTAAAATAATATCTATATTTTATGTGGCTAGTATTACAATTAGTTTCTATTTTAATTATTTCTAATTAATTTATATTTTAATTATTCATTAATATTAAATGCGGTAACAGGAGAAAAAAACAATAATTATTTAAATGCATGTTTTGAAACATTCAAAAGTTTTATATAATTTTTATGCTTGAGTAGATTTATCTAATTATTCGTTTATTACTTTCACTTGGGTTTAGGAACATGAAAAAGTCAATTTAGTTTATTTTCAATATTTCATCAACCGTAGAAATTTATAAACTGATTTTCCTGTAATTTCAAAATAAACAGTTATTGTAAGCTGAAATGAGGACACAGCACAGATTAGATAACTTATATTTGCTAGAAAATACTATATAATGAAAAATGGAAAATTTGTTTGGTTAAAAATTCTTATAATTTATTAATCTAATTAATGCTTTCATTTTTGTTAGGATTTCTTAAAAGTTGGACATCGTGATATTCATGATGAGTTACACCAGCCTACCTTGGTTACAAAACGGAATACGGTTATTAAGTAAGAGCTTTTATTTCGTATTAGAACAATTTCTGCAATAGGTACGTACCGTTAAGATTTGTATAATTAAGATAGCATAGAAGTAATTGGAGTCAGATAATATTACCGCTTAAATAAGAGTTTGTGCTCTTTAATCACTAATTCACATTAAAATATATCTATATTTATATAATTAAGTTCAACTCGTATATCCATTAAAATAATGGTATTTATATTTCACAGACGTACATTGATCATAACATCAACATATTTCATATCTTTCGCTGCCACCCTCCATATACTGACGGAGATTATGGATTAACCCCGTCGCATTATAAATACAGCAGTGCCCTTCAGCAGCACAAAATCTCCTTGGCGCCAAGAGAATTTAGAAACGAGATTAACACCCTTCATTTAAACGGGTAGGAAATATAGCAACACGTTTAAAGCCTAACATACGAGAGTTTCATTACCGAAATCCCTGTCACTATCAACAAGCAACAGAAGGGCGCTTAGAAGATTAGTGGGATTACCTGACGCAGTAGCGCCAAGTGGAGTCGCTGAAACTAAATTTTGTATTTACATAATGTACTTGGCGTTGAACTAGGTATAGTTATGCCGCGCGTGTCATTTCTGTCTGTTGGTACATAGCGATGTTTCGTTCTGGGAGGTGTACAGTCTTGAAAGAATCAGTAGAAATGAATTTATTTTCTAAACTTATATCAAAGACTGTATACCTTTGATCGACCAAATAACGTGTCACCAGTGTGGTGTAATGCTATAATCGACCTAACACACCACGGCGAAAAATACTGTATACATCTCTTTAAAATGGGATTTTAAAAACTTTTCTGATGATCAAAAAATGTGATAAAAAACTACTTTCCTTTATTTTTTAACAAGTTTTTTTTTAATTGTATTAGCATTATTGTTTTATATTTACATGTTTAGTACTTCATGACGTAAAATTAATTTTAACTAATTAATTTGCATTTAACACTGCCACAATTTATCAATATTAAATGGAATTTCTTTTTACATAATTTTCACAAACTTGTTTAAACAAATGAAGCTTGCAATAATAAAAAAAACATTTCAATTTATACAGTAATGAAACGTGCGAGATGTTCTCACTATGATTACCAGCCGCCTGCTCAGCATGGCGATTATAGGTATTACCTCTAACAATACACGCGTCGGGAAATGCCTATGTCCAACAGTGGACGGAAACAGGCTGTTCATGTATTTTTATACAGGTCCATTTATTTCTATACGTTTATGTGAAGTTGTCACGCCGTGTCACATCTAGCATAAATATAATAAGCGGAATAAGTAGACACATCTCTTTCTATAGACATTCTTCCTGAACTTTTTTAACGCTTATTTATTATTATCCTTTAAACATGCGCAATTACATCTGCTTCTTTATTTTTGTTCTAACACTTTTTTCCACTCATTTCTGCATTAATAGTTTTTTTTGTAAATGTTTCTTAACTATTTTCTAGTTGAGTTGTAACATTTAGTAAATATTATACCTGGATTACATAACGATGTGGCTGGATTACATGTACATGTAGACAAATTTTTGAAACAAGTTTTTTTTGTTTAAATACAAATCCATTGTAAAGTTACTGTATTAGGTTTATTCCATTTTTATCATCTAAAAGAATGGAACTTTCTTACTATGGGGACAAATTGTAACGACAGAATGTATATTAATATTAGATTTGTTATAAAAATGTCCTGAAACACAAATTTATTGAACAAATTACAAAAAAAATTTTCTTTCGTGGAATAGGTACGTATATTTATGAATATTTCTTTACTTTTAAAAAATATTTAAAAAATTATTTTAAAATTTAATAAGTATACATGAAATGTGTGTCAATCATATTCCTAACTAGATTGCAGATTTATCTACAGTCCAAACGCCTGCAATTACTCGAACAGACTCTCCAAATAACTGAAATTACAAAATCGTTTTCGTGTTGGAGAAAATCTGTATCTTAATCGACATTAAAAATATCGATTTATTAACCATCGATATTATAACCCATCTTTTTGTTTCTAACGCATATCTGAACTTTTATGTTTAATGTCAATTGTTAAATTTTAATTCACAATATAATTAGTATAATGCATTTGTATAACCCTTATAATTTCGTAACGTCCGTCCGTCCATCACGGTGGGGGCGACAACTTTTTAAGCATCCCCTAAAATAGGGTGCCACTGAAGATATGTTTTTCGAATAAATTGAGATTTCATTTACCATTTTACATTTTTAATCTCTGTTAACAAAATAATAAGGTTTAAAATTAGGCGCATTGTATTCCTATTTTTAACCGACTGCAGCGCAGCAAAGGAAGATTAATGAATTTGACAGTATATATATGTATGTATCTATATATTGATGTCCGATTATTGCCCAAAATCTACTAAACCGATTTTAGCAAATGTGGTATCAATCTGTTTGTATTTAATGTAATAGCATCAAAGCTGACATGTGCTATTGGAAAAAATATTGACATCTCAAAAGTGAACGCCGCCTACGCCTTCAAAATTCAGTGATGATTATCTTTCAGTAAAATTAGAATTACATAACTTGTTTTTCTACATTTATTTTTTTCGACATAGCCGGGTTTTAGTTTTTTTAGCTTCGTTTTTTCTTCTCTATGTTTTAACTATAGGTTAAAATGAAAAGTTTAAAAAAAATAAAATTATTTCGTTTAACTTGCATCAACAATTGAACGGATATAAATAACTGCTTAATTATTTGTCTTCTAACATACACTTGACCGATAATTTTATTTGTTTTATATATTTGCTTCTTTGCCGATTATAACTCTTTAAAATTTGTCTGTAGATGGATTCATCACGCACACTTTAAATAATATTTTCATGTCAGTAAGGGTAAAACTGTATCTAAATATGTTTTTAATGTATAATTGCTAGGTGATAGTTATGTAGAAGAGGAGCATGTACCTATTGTAAAATAACCGTTTCTATATAATATTCAAATTTAAATTCAACTGTAGGACCTGTGAAATTTAATTAAACATCTAGAATATGACATATCTGTAGATCAGGTTAGAAGATATAACCAAAACACATGTCACATAGATTAACCAGTACTTTATAAACTATTATTTTTCAAAATATTTGTGGAATTTAGACACATGGAACTAAAATCAAATTATAAGACACTACAAGTAAAAACGTATGGCAATCAAGGCTACCACGTTCAGGTGTCTCGTCGGGTGTACGTGGAGGTAGAAATGGTTTACAGAATGATATGACATATATTTCGACCCTCGTCTGGCGTTAAGACGGGGATAAATTATTTGTTCAGTACTATCAATATAAATAATGTTTTTGTTTACACTTCAACGTTGCTGACTTTGTAATATAAATCAAATAATAACATTAAACGCACAAAAATAATTATAAAAATCCAAATTAAACGAATGAAATTATTGTGATTAAGGTAAAGCGATGTGATGTTTAATTGATTTGATGACAGACATCAGTTATTTCGGAGAGTTATTTCTTCGGCGATATTCGAAGAGGGGGTTGGGGTGGAAGGAGTTTGGCCACGGAACACATTTTCAACCGTTCCTTTAGTATATCCCGACAATTTATACTGCTCTCTGGGCTAACTTAAAAAATATTGTAAACGTGAAATATTACAGCTTATATTTTGAAAACAACACTAAAATGTTAAAACGGAAATTTCTTTATTATAATAATATTGCTATAAAACAAAATGTTAAACATAAATTGCAAACGAACTATCAAAAAAAAGTTGTAGATGCATGTAATGAGATCCTGATACGAATGATTATATATTAGACGAGTAGTTAGTGATCTATAAAAATCCAGTTTTTTTCATTTCTTTTGAAGTATAGAACCCTTTAAATATAAAATAAGTTGTGGACGGCCTTGCACTAGCCTTTCTTAATAGAATATTGAAATTCTGCAGGAAGAGATAATGTGAGGTTTCGTCGTCAGTATCCATACATATGGAGAAGTAATGACGGGAAAGCGAAGGAAAACTATTTTCAATTCTTCCTTAAGCATTATGTGAAATAGTTTTTTTGACCTGACGAAAGAAATAAATTCATTATTAATAAAGTATGTTGTATAGGTGTACGTAGGATGTATATTGTATATATAGGAGATATATTTAATAAAACTCTCTTATTGAGAAAAAAATAGGTGTACACATGATAGTGCACTCGTTTAGGACTTAGTCACGACTTATTGTATTTTTTAAAATGCATCTTATTTAAGAAAATAAACATATTCTCTTTATAAATAACAATACTTTACTTGAACAAAACCGTAACACATTAATTTTGAATTAATATTATGTACACGTTGCTCAATACAAATCATGTATCCGATCAAGGTGAATGATCTAAATAACGTTGTATATTCATTAGTAAAACAAGACTACGATTAAATCTAAAACTTCATGTTGTAAAAAAAGAGTCAACAGAAATAGTAGAAAATAGTAGAAATAGGATTATTTCCAAATTCTATCTCGAACAGCTTCATAAATATTGTTATTCAAAAAAAGAAGGTGACAACACTGCCACGAAGTCTTTACATTTACTTCAATTTATTTAAAAATAAATATCAACAGCGAGATTTATTTGCACATTCAAACTGCCACATGAATATAGAGTAAAGGGCCCGGTGAGGGTTTTATAAGCGTAGGCACTATTCGGCTAAGTACGGGATCGATTCAATTTGAATTCACGCTGTGATTTATTCAAGGCCCACATGCGCTATCCACGAGCCGAACACAAGACCACATACTGTTCCATACATAATAAAGCATCTTTTCTCGGCTAACTGAAATATGTATGTCGCGGGCGTCCTCGGCGTCGCGGCGCGTCTCGCCGAAGCGACGCGGGCGTGCGACCGTGAGTATAATCCTTTTCGCTAGAATAGCAATTTCAAACTTCCTTAGGGTCTTCGGATAAGCTTCTTTATGTTCCGTGATGAAGTGTAACGCCGCAATTCTAACCGTCCTCGTCGTCCCTCCCGAACGCGACCGGCGGCCGAAAGAGACGACGTAACATGATCGTTCAGATTATAATGGCGCGGAGGAAAAGCATGATTCCGAAATAAAGAGGGGTGCATTAAGCGCGTAGTAATGTGTATTTAAATTGGGTTTTAGTGTAATAATTTTCTTTTTTAATTTAATTTTTTTCCTTGTTTTTCTTGTAAATAAATTGAGGAACGTTATTTTAATCGCGAGATGGGTGGAATGTTTCCCTTCAAATTATTTATTGCTTCAATAGTTGCCCGCGTGCGCTTAACGATGAGAGTCGCTGCTTGTTACTAATAAATTTGAAACTGATTTAAATTGGCATATTGCTTTATTTATTATTAGGGATGGATAAATCTTGCGAAGAAATGATGTAAACGATTTAATAATAATTTTTTTTTAGTTTGCGCAATTACTGAGAGTTTAAAAAGGAAATTGTTAATTATAAAACATTTACTTCAGGTAATTTGTATTATATGTTACATTTTATTAACGTATATAAAAAAATCATTAAACTGACACAGGTTGACAAAATTTTAATTTTCAAACCATGTGCATCTGTTTTACGTAATGAAAATATAATAAATATTTTCATTACGTAAAACAGATGCACATGGTTTGAATATTTTTCTAATGCTTCACATTTAAAAGACTCATCGCAATTACTAACGTCTACTGAGTATCTTTTAACCTTTAACATATTGGATGAATTTTGATAGTACAACATCAAAAAAAATTAAAGTTTTTTAAAACTGTCTTGAGAGTTTATATGACATATAGCATAATGACCATTTTGGAAGTTAAAAAGATATATCTATATTTGTTGCATATTTTATTGTTCTTATTCTACTACCTAGACTAGATTTATAGTCGTAAAAGAAAAGAGTTGCTTGATGTTATGTGTTAAGTTCCATACTATACGATTTGAACATCGCTATTAAAACCTTGTTACATTACACCGAACATTTCACAACCAAAAATTAAACTCTCCGCGAAATAAAATTGAGAATCAGTGTGCCGGCGGAGTATTTTGGGCGGAGGGAGGCGGGCGGCCGGGGTGTCGGGGTGTTGCCCCGAGATAGAAAACAGCTCCTATGTTGGTATAATGGCGTTTTGGAATTGCGTCGTCCATCTTACCCCCGCCTTCGATCTCCCCTTCCCCACCTCGCTTCCGCGCCCCCGAGAATACCGGAGAAAGGATGAATTCTTATTTTCTCATCTTCCTACGCGTCCGGCTGTGAAAGGCTCCCGTCCATTTAGATTGCCTATTTGCTGCTACCCACCTTGTATGCCTATACCTTTATATACTCGCTACATTCCTCTACACATATTTAGTGTGCACGGGAACTGTGTCATGGAAGACCCTTATGAATAATAATTGTGAGATATGTAACTGGCTACGGGCTCCTCGGCAAGTCGGTGTTTTATGTACGCACCAATTTTGTTTTCGACCTCTCCATGCTTTTCTTTGGAAATTATTGTTATGGCATGTGTAAGTTGTGTTTGTCTCAATGGTTCCGTTGTTGTTATGTAGGCGCAGGTGCTTAAATATTTACGGGGCCCGTAAACTAGGTATCATGAATTTTACATTTATGTCTCCGGAAGAATTGATGGAGACTGTTAATAAATTCAATTTCACATAAGAGGCACCATAACATATGTACTATATTTAGTATAAGGTTTAAAAGACTATTTCTGAAAAAAAATTTAAAAGACTAAATTGAATAGATCAGAGTCCTTGAGTATAAAATAATAAGTGTATTGTTTAATTCTTAGGTCACAACCCATTTTAACAAATTAAAATCCAACGAATTACGTGACAGAATACAAAGGGTTTAAAAATATATGAAACATCTTCAAAACATAGTCAATAGTTTACAGAAACTTTTTAAGCTGGTGGCATTTATTTTTGTAAAATTATGTTTTTAAATTACAACTGCTACTGAAATGGAACTTGTTTTTTTAAATATTGATCATGAAGGTAGTATTTTCTATAGATATGTTAAATTTCATATTACAATTATTGTAATTATATTAACAATTTTAAAAAAATAACGCAATTTTCTCAAGTCACTAACACTTTATTTGTAACCCTTGTATCGACTGTTCACCGTCGATACAAGGGTTACAAATAATTGTTTCTAAACGTTAAGCTTATTTCTAAACTTAACATAGCTTTAAGAAAATGCGAAGCATCACATTATAATCCAACGTCGAAAGACCGTTACTACTACCACAGAATCCGTAACAAATTAACTAATCGGCGCATAAAGATATCTTCCTCCCGAGTGGGCAAAGCTCTTGTTCACTTCGTCTTAATTCAACAATTTTTGTCACATCCTCCGTCGATATTGAGAGGCGCCCTCGCTCTAACGGAGACGCGTAATGGAGTGAAGCACATTAAGATATAGGAGGTGCAAGTCGCGAGACGGAATCTTTTGTTTGTTCCGGTCCAGGAGGTCGGAAACTCTATTCGGCTCCGGTAAACACGCCGCCGGCCTGGCGCTGCCTCAGACAGATATATTGTGTGCATTTTCCCTTTTTCTTTTACGCTCTGCGGGAGTAAAGTCATTTTGGCTTCGAAAGCAGGCGATGGCGATATATTTAGTGCGGGTCTTGTTTCATTGTGTTTTATATTTAATGGTATTTCACTTTTAATGTGCTTTTCGTTATAAATTAAAACTAACAATACCCATAGCGTTTCATTAATTATTTATTTTTTAGTTAAGCGTGAATTATTTTAAAATATTTAATAAATATTACATATAAAAATCCTAATTCTTATCATTATTGAAAATCAAAGAAACACTTATCTTGTTTGTTTGTACTTCTTTTACGTCGCAGCCGAATAAAAGATCGACATGATTTTTGAAATGCTACACACGCGACACAGCCACATTATAAAGTCGGAAAAATAAAGATTCTGTATGGAATATATTTGGCCTTAATTTTGTAGAAATTCATTATTCACAATGAAATGAAACTACGTGCGTACGTACGTACTTTCTTTAAGTTCTTTACCACGATCTAGGTTTCGTTGTATTACAACATCTTTAGATGGGCTATTGGCAAAGTTATTAGAAATCTTTGCTAATAGCCCACCTGAAGATGTTGTAATACAACGAAACATAGGTCGTGGTAAAGAACTTAAAGAAAGTCGAAATAATACTACATCACGTAGTTTCATTTAATTGTGAAAGATTCCGTACTTAATTTCTCTTAATCCATCTCAATGACGCTGAATGTCATAATTTCTTTCTATAAGTTTGTAACAATAATCACGCGAACAATGCCGTGGATTAAAGTTAATTTTATAATAAACCTTGAAAACAAAACATCTTCTCTTTGTCGATATCGATAAATTCCGGACTAGAAAAGGAAATTTTGCGTATGTAAAATTATTAAAATGTGTAAAACATAACAATATTAAATTTCACAATTAAATGAAACTACGTGATGTAGTATTATTTCTACTTTCTTTAATTTCTTTACCACGTCTATCTAATATCCCACTTTCTTTGAATCTTTGCTAATATCCCACCTGAAGCTGTTGTAATACAACGAAACCTAGGTCTTGGTAAAGAAATTAAAGAAAGTAGAAATAATATTACATCACGTAGTTTCATTTAATTGTGAATAATGAATTTTTACAAAATTAACGCCAAATATATTCAATATTAAATTTGTTTTTGAAGTTTTTATCGATTTTTATATTGTTAAAGAAAATATAAAAATTACTTGTTTATTTCATTTTTCTCTTTATGATTTACTAATTTAATAATTTTACTATATTTCAATAGATAAATTACATTAATTAATTTAAATTTATCACAAAATCTAAAAAGAAAGGTAATAAAAAAGATCTTCCATTTTGCAAATTCAAATTAACTAGACAAAAACATACCTAGCATTATACATCAAAATATCAGAATGTTCCCACAGTAACTCGTATATATCTATATTATCTTTCAATACTTATAAACAAATTATTCTAACACGTATTTTAGTTTTACACGACTAATGCATTTATATTTGATAAATATAAATACGTTTCAGTAAAATAAATAGAAAAACATTTAGTTTCACAATTTTCTTAAACACTTTCAACAAATGCCATAGGTAAGTTCAACTGAATTACAAGAATCCTCTAACGTATTTAAAACGAAGTCAAAAGTACGACAAAATTACATAATATAATGAGAGAATGACAATATGAACATAAAGAATTACACAAAATTAGGTCGGGACAGGCAGGGCGGGCGTCGCGGCGCCACCACCTGCCGCCCATAAAAGCGCCCGCGCAATTCAACTCACGATTTGAATTCGCAAAAGTCCTTCGTCGCCTTTAAATAAATTTATTTGCATAATTTCAAACGATCTTCTTCGCGGAGTTAAGAAAGCTTTTACGCGTGGTAACAATAACAATGGAGCAGTTTTCTAAGATGAGAATTTTCCCTTAAAAGGCTAAACAAGCAACGTGTGTGGCAAACGACTGGAGCGCACCCTGGGCCTAAATTTATATTTCGTGTTCCAGCCTCCCCTCGCTTTCTTATATAACTTGCTGATATCAGATGCTGAAACTGTGTGCGCTGCGGTCGTGCTCACGCGCTAACCGTGCTCTACTCGCGCTGTCTACATATATTCTGTTAATTACTTAGATATACATGAAGACGAATATGGATTTTTAAGAACAATCTACTTTAAAATTTATTAGACTATAGTCAATGATCAGAGGATACAGCGGAGCCTAAATTGTTTTGCAACGATATTGTATTAATTAGGTTCTTAATTATATAAAAAGATCCAGCAGAAAATTACACGTCCGTTAAAAATTAATGTCTCATACCCCGTATAGTAAAAGATTTCTTAGTAAAAATTTAATTAGCATATTTTATTAAACCAGTTTTAAAAATAAATTTTCTATCGGCCATCTTCTTATATTTATATGGACAAAAAACGTAAATTTTTGTTAATTCCATAATTTCTTTAGTGTTCTGAATCAAAATTGATAAAAACACTGGAAACGCGCTGGACTACATTGCGTGTCACTTTTTTTTAGACATAAAAATTGAGATTGTAACATTAATTAGTAAAATATATACCTAAGATAAATAACTTGGAACGGCTATTTTATGGATAATTTGGATGGATACAAAGGATGGTCCCAAAAAATTACGATGTTTTTAAACCAATTTCCTTGGATATAAAATGAAAGCTATGAAAACAAGAAAATTAAAAATATATGTGGCATATATATAAAAATATATGGTGTATAATATATGTGGCATATTTTTGGTACAAAAATGTTATTGAACAATATTTAAAACAATTTTTTTCATGTCTCTGCACTTCATAAAATATTAGCAAGAATACTTTGAAATACCCAATATGAAGTATAGCTACTTTAGACAAAAACTAGCGAAAAATTTATATTTATTATATTCGTGTACACTTTGCAAATTAAATACATATTACAAAATATGGAAGTTCGTGTTACACTTGACCATTTTTTTCAAATACAAACGTCACACGTAGCTCCCAAATTCACAGTAATCAATTCTAATAGCGTAGAAATCTTACACTCAAGATTTTACTAACTTCGTCAACAAAAATACCGCCTCAGGCGACAAATTTTTAAGGACCAATTATCTATGACACCGATTTAAGGGTTCATCAATGAAAACTGACAGTGACCGATGCTAGGAGATGGAGTCGTCAAGTGGTTAATACTCTAAATTACAAATATACGATTCTCCTAGACTTATATATCATTTAAAAGCTATTTTATATGAATTTTTGGCTTACCGGTAAAAAAGTATTTAAATAAATATATTAAATAAATATCATTTTTCAATAAAGAAGTAAATTATAAACAACCGTAAATTACTGTTTAAACCAACTGTCAACAAATCTCGTTTTATATGTAATCTGTCGATTAGCTTTATTTCTAACTTGCAAAGCTGAAAATTTGTATTGATTAGATGCTTCATTAAACTAGAGTAGAGCAAATAGATGTAAAATCTTTAAATAATCTCATATCGTGTGATTGATGAGAAGGTCTTTTTTAGGACTTTATATGTTTTGAATTTTTTAATATCGGTTTTACAAGGGTGCCTAATTTAATTAAGTTTTTGACGCATTTTGTCTTCGTTATTCCAAAGGTTAACATGCTTAATACACGCTCCAAAGATGTACGTTTGAAACAAGTGTTAAGGCTATTCAATAATTATATTAGGTATTTCTTTATCAGAATGGCTATTCGCCTTTCCCATTGTTATATAATTATAAATGATAGAATGTTCGGTAGAATAAACAGAAATCTAAACAGCTGGCAGCCGGGCGGGTATATTATGGCAGTTAATCTACGCAAAGGAATTTAAACTATTCATTCCCGCCAGTAAAAAAACTCTGGTATTTCTAACTTTCAACATAGTTAAAGCGTCATTGATCTTAAGGGATTATGACTAAACAGTCGTGTAAACTCCGTGGGCGTTTTAAACTGTGATTGATCTTGCGGGCCTAAATAATATATCTGTCCCATAAATTTCTTTCACTTTAATTACGACAAAACTATTTTTGTAATATAATTTCCTGTAAAGAATAATTTTGTACCTCGTCTATGCTTCTAATATTACAAACTTGAAAATTTGTATATTTGTTTGGATGTTTGGATGCCAATCACGCAAAAAAGACTGCCTGGATTTGTATGAATTTATGCACACATTATTTACACACGCAAGTAGACAATAATCTGGAATAGAACACAGGCTATTTTAAAAAACATCAACCCCTAAAATGGGGTGAGAGTATGTATGGAAGTTCATACAACTTACTTATTTATTAGATATTATTTATTATAAAGTATTTTATATACATATAATTTACTTGCTTATTTAAAGTATCTATTTAACTATAATATTCTAAATTATTTTGTTAGTAAGAGTGGGGGCGCGTTGAAATTCAAATTTTTCTTCAAATCACATGTTTCATAAAGACATATATAAAACACCTTTTATTTTAAGTAATGCTGATTCTAAGCCAACGAAGCCGCGGGAAATATCTAGTAATTATATAACCGTGAAGAAATACAGGCTTTCGTTAAATTTCGGCGTGTTACTAAAATAATACAATTAACAAGCAAAAGGTGAAGCATCTATTCAGAACGCACGTATTTGCACACAAGTTGTAACATTTTTTTCTTTTCAAAATTGCTTTTCTTATATCTTCAATAAATGTTTAAAACATTCACGGCGAAGCATGTGTTTTATTGCTTTTATAGCTTGTTTTATTAATTTTATTTGGTACTATTTATAGATAGTCCCCGGTACAAACACAGGAGCCGATTTCTTTTGCACCGTACTCTGTACGTGATACTCCCGTTTTATTCTATACTGTACTTTTTCTAAATTTATTACAATAAGAAGGAATGATAAAATTATTTAAATAACGATCCAGACATTTCTATAACTTATGTAAATAAATAATGTCATGAGAAAATTGTAGGAATGGAATATTACGTTTGAGAATGAGTTGGAATTATTTAAATTAGGTAGTACAGTTTATTGAAATTATCGTTATTCGGAAAATTCGTTTCAATTTTAAATATTGGAAAATATATTTATTTTCATTCTTGATATATTGATATCCGCCAATAGATATAAATTGGAAACGAAGCAAGAATCGGCTCATTGAATTATTTAAATTGAGAGAAAACATATAAAGCAATGTCCGGAAAATACATCCCAAAAACAAGCATAAACTCTTTAAGTCGGAACATCTTGAAATCTGACTTACTACTTAGTGCTAATATTATGAACTCTGAATACTTTTATTGCCCAAATTTGGTCTAAATTCATAACAACAAAGAAACACTAGGCTGTGTGGGCACTAATCCCATTTAGAACGAAGATATTTTTTTCCTTCCGAATGTTAAGTACACAAATTGCTAACAGTGGGTCGGAATTAGTGTACGTATATGTACCTCGTGAACTATTAGGTTCAGCATTCTTCATAAAATGGTTCCAATAAATAAAAGAAGTGCTACGAACCATAAAAAAATTATATGGGTATAAACATTTAAGTTTTAGTATTTATATATTAAAGTTTTATTATTTCATTATACTTAGTAAAGGCTGCGCGAAATTATAGTAATAAAATTAAATATAATAAATATTTATTAATAATAAAATTCATTACGTTTTTCGGAGGTCGATAAATCGCTTTCAGTTTCACTATTAGTCAATAGGTGGCGCTCTCAGCCAGTTTCAAACGCGGTTCGTGTAGTAAGATACGAAAAACGGTTCGCTATTAATAATTTCTTGAAACGTGCATTATCGTCTTGTTTTCTTTGTATATATTTTTTAAAATTGAAGTAAACGGATTTTAAATCGTCATGAATATAAAACAAAGTGGTAATTATTCTACTCTCTTATTCTTTACACCTGAAACAGAAAATTTTAATAAAATCAAACGGTTTTTTAAATATCTCCTTTATTATTTACAGTAAATAAATGAACGTTAAAAATGTGTAAATTACCTTTTTTTATTCGTTTCCTTTTTTAAATTTCCTCCGCAGTGATGGAATAAAAAATATAAATGTAAATATAAAAGAAAAAAGGGAAACTTCTTTATCTTTTAAGTATAAAACTTTTAATATGGAATATTTTATATTATGTTCAAAGCCAAATAAACATTTTCTAAAATTTATTCAGAAAATAAATATCTAAGTTGGTTTAATTTATATCGTAAATAAATTGTAATATCATTGGACAATCAAATATATTAATCGCAGTTCTACGTATTTTCAATACCCGTCTTTCATTTTAAAAAACCTGTTAATTACATTTATTTACATAGTATAAATAAGAAAGAAAATCGTATACAAACTGAAATGTAAAAAATTCTACAAAGGTACTTCAGTTTTCATGAATGTTTATAAATGCGTTAAGTAAATAGAATGTGCTTGGTCGTAACGACGTTATTATTATAATCAGAAATATTAATATAAAATAAGTATATGGACATGAAAAGAAACGAGTTATTACATTAATTTGATATATGTAATAAGATGTTACACATAATTATATGAAGGACAATTTCAATTTATATTATTATTATTAATATGTAAACAAGATGGAGTTTGATTTGGCGTTACGGCTGAATAATATTAATCTAGCAAAATAAATATGAAATATATAACAAGGCTAACCAAGAAACGAAAGTTGGAGATTTTCGATATTATCGGTACCAACGATAGAAGATTCAATATCAAGTGAAGTACGGTTTGTTTAATATTAACTAGGACTAGGGATGATTGACAAATAAATTAATGGAATTATAAATAAAAGTTAATTTGCCTTTAAAAAAAATAAACTCGATTGTCTCATTTACTTGAATGCAATCTTGTGATTTTTATATACATACAATTATTTATATTTATTTCTTGTAGTACATTAATCATTTTATAACGCGACTACACTTCGGACGTTTACTGAAAGGAATATATTTGAAACAATAATTCCTACTTATTCCGTAACTTATACCCCAAAGTTCAGTATCCCACGACCTCGCCGGAACCCCAAAGATAATAGTGTTGATACAAAAATAAGTACAAATAAGTATATATGCGGCGTCGGTAGCGACCCTCGAGATCCTGTGAGTAATGCGGAAACGAAAAATAATCCCGGACTCCCCTCCGGGCGAGGCAAACTTTTCCATTTCCCTTGCAAGTTCCACTTCCGGCGTTTGTTTAGACCCCGACGGGAAGTTAGCTGAATTAAATTCCTTCTACGTATTTACCTATCATAATGCCTATGTACTGGCCCATGTAACTTCCAACTTATGTTAGTTTTTATAGCCTTTATAACTCGTGATATTTCATATATTTATGCGTATTTAAAATATTTATATATTACAACTTAAGGACGCTAAGCCAAAGCAAAAATATTATTTAATCCGCATATGTTTATTTCATAATTTAAATATAGATAATGCTAAGATCACATAGTTAATTTTTTGTACTTATTATGTTTCTTAAATTTCTCTTTTTAGAATATAATAATTCAGATGCTGTGCGGTAAAATAAATTATTGGAGTAAATCCTACAACCATTCCTACTATCTGATAAATATAACTTATTGACAATTGATGATTCAACCGCTTTAGTATCATTTTTATAGAAAATATATTTTTGTTCAAGTTCTGTATTAATTAAATATAAATCTACCCTCGCTATTTCTCTCATAGATTTAAAAGTGATCACAATTACTCTTAATATTATGGCGTCTCATCATCTTGTGATGACCCGATTTTGTAAAAAATTGAAGCTTTTTTTTAATTACTGTTGGAACATGTGTAATTTCATACCGTGTTCAACCTCAATAGTAATTATAGGTGATTATATCATTGGTATCACTAAATTAATGCAGTTTTCAAGAAATGTATATTATATGTGAGCTGCAGTGACCACTGACCACTAACATAACAAATAAGATAGACATAAGAATACTTAGAGATCATTTCAAGCTACACTACTCTTAATTTGCTTGAATATTACATTTGTGAAAGTTCGCTGCTGTGAGATGAGTACGATAACCTTATGTAGAAACGTAATTATCTTTTATGCAGATGTCAAATACAAATACCATTTTTTAATTTTATAACATGTAAAAAATTTTAAATTTGTGTTTATTACAGTAAGCAGTACATACAAATTATATTTTTAAATCAGTAATTAAATTGATGCTAGGCGGATTTGCCAGCGTACACAAAAGTTTTTGCGTTAATTTTGTTAATTAAGTTATTAGTATATCGTAGAGGATCTATTTTAATTTTAAAAGTTGGAAAAAGTCATTGGAAAAGTAATATTTTTCTCAATAAATATATTTCATTGAATGGAACTCTTATCAATGAAATCTTTTTAAAATACTTTCAGGACGTTTTGGTTATTTGGGTATTTACAATCTTGCCGTTTGCCCTCACAAATTGTTTCCGCTGATATGTTTAGCTTTTTATATATTTTTTGCTTAATGCAAATACTATTTATTAGGAAAAACTATATATATATATATATATATATATATATATATATATATATATATATATATATATATATATATATATAAGAATTAAACACGATTATATACGTTGTATCTATATAATCATGTTTAATTCTTAAATATTATAATCTTTTAAATTTTTTCTTAATTTTCACACCGAAAGGCTGCAGAATTACGTTGTTTGTCTTAGTGATCATAATATATTATTCAACGTTATTTTCTCACTGTTTATTTACGAAATAACATTTTTAGCAGCAACAAATGACTTGCCTGATGTTAATAACCAAAAACCCCAATATTCGTATACTCAAATACCAACATCGTTACCTAAGAAAAGTAGAACAAGAAGTCATACTATTTGCTCTATTGATGGTAAAGTTTAAAGAGTGCAAAGTAAAGGTCTATGGATGGTATTAATTTTAATAGCAGCTGTTAATATTGTCACCTTTGTTATTGACCTGGTTACAAGTTACGACCACAGTATGTCGAGAATAAACGACTCGCCACATTATAAAATTTAAAAAATTTAACAAAACAAAAAGAAGCCGGCAAAATCTACTACGTAATATTTATTAGATATTAAAAAAATAAAAGCAATTAAAAAATAAAACCTGTCAAGTAAATGAGCAGAACTCGCATTATGAGGGTTCCGTATATACTTAGGCGCATTTTTTCAGAATAAGGCTTCTAAGAGAACTTAGTATATAGTATTGTATTGTACTTAATGGAAAGTATTGTAATTGTTAATATTGTTTTTCAATATATAAATATATCGCCTGGTATATCTTTCACGGGAGTAAGATTATCATACCTACATTTCTCAAAAAGTATAAACTAAAAACAATCGCTGTAGTTTAGGGGGATGAGGATAGCTTTTGTGGACATTTTCAGTAATATCTGTGGAACTGTATTACATACAATTCTGAAAACCAGTTTTAGAATCCTTGTAAACAGCTTACTTAATTGACACCACGATAACTGAAATTTAAAAAGAAATTGAGAAGCGCTTTTGACAAAAAAACCGATATTTTTTTTATATATAATATACAGTATAACATTAATACAAATTACTTATATACCCATTTGTTTTCTGTGATATTATTTCCATAACGTTCAATTTTACTGTATTTTTTATATTCGTCTGGACACACTACTATTCATGATTTTTTTACACAAGTGCTAATTTTCTGTATCTTTTTATTCGATCGAAAATAAATTCAATACAACAATTCATATATTTTTGTACAATAAAGCCGTAAAATTTGTGAGATTGAAATTTCGAGGTGATTTCGAAAACTATCCAACTGATTTAATTTGAAGCCAACCAAAAAAACGTCTATATTTCAGTTGAAAATCCTTGAACTATACGGCATAATAAGTCGACATTGCACTAATATTTTTATAAATTATTTAAAAAAAAAGAAAAAACTTAAAACGATTATTTTAATTTAGGACCAGTTTTAAGAGATAACACTAAGTATACAAAAGTGGCTGTAGTCGACCAGCGGGCGTTGCAGAAAATGTATCCTGCATATCCCATGAATTCCGACCGATATACTATTCAATTTCAAGCGAATCGTTGCCCGGCAAATGTATGATTTGCTTTCACAGTAAACTGTTACCAGGGATATACTTTTAGTTTGTAATCGATTTGTGGTCGGAATTATTTTCTCACTGTCAATTATAATAAGTCTGGTTCTCCAGAGAACTTCAGTGTAGTTATCCTTACAAAATTAAAAAAATATAAATATGGAGACATTTTATAGGGAAGCTTTTAGCAATTAAAGAAGAAAACAATAAAAATAAGAAGTACCATTAAAATATACACGTGGCCATAAAAAAGCCAAAAAAATATGTAAAGCCTGTCAAGCACCAGTAGTAATACGAGGGTTCTGTAAATGTTTCTGTATTTATAAGGGTACATAGTTTACATGTTTAAGGGTACATAGTATATCTAATTAAACTTTTTATAAATTTTATTTTTTCACTACGTAAATATGTTGTTTATTGTATATTTCACAGGAGTAAGCATAAACTAATTATAAAAAAATATAATTCCACATATAATTAGAAATAATTGATTTTTGGACTTTTCCCTTTACTTATGCTAAAAGACCTCTCATTATGCAGACTTTCAAAATTATCGGTCGACCGGAAGTACTTTATAAGTATAAACGATTAGTACGAAAGACTAACCATACATTTAAAAAAACGCTTTGAGAGGCCATATCTGTTTGTTGTGTGAACCAGGAAACTTGAAGTTGTTTTATACTGTAGTAATGTAAGACTGTAGTAGACCTTAGTGTACAATATTAATTTCAACTTGATATCTCAAGCCAATTCTGAGAAAGAGTTCTTTAACAGGCAGACGGACAACCAAGTGATGCTATAAATAATATTCGTTTTTTTCATTTTGAAGGACGACATCCTCAAAATAAATCATTGACCCTTTTCTGTTATTCACACCAATAAATCACGGGAAAATGGTTATATGTATTTATATTAAAATTTTCCTTCAGTCTCTTTTTAGTTTCATCCCCTTAATCAATAGAAAGATTTTTCTCAAATATATCCTCAACGCTTCATCTTCCCAATTTTCGCGTATACGATCAGTAGGTATATAGATATATAACATTTAATGCTAATCAATTATTACATGCAACTACGGGTTCATAATATGTACAGCGTTGAAGAAGTAACGTTTAAGAACATCTTGAATATGTCAAACTGTCGGTACGTATATATCAAATTAAATACGGGTAAGTATATTTTTTACAATTATTTATCCAAATTTCTCGAACCGAACATAACATATCGATATTCTTTTAATAATCATATGTTTATAAACGTAACGTGGTCATTATCCATATTCCTCATATTCAAACACAGGTAAACGTCTCCATAAACGGAACTAAATAAAATATATATGCCATAAGTCATGTTTATATTTCAAGTCTTAGCTAGGAAAGCGGGCCTTTTAGAAATCCGTGAATATACTTATGTTTTAAACAGGTTCTGTGGCAATAAGTTAGACGGTAAAACTAAATGATGTAAATAAAATTAATGGCGGTATTATAGCCTGGTCTACGACGCCCCCTGCCGTGACTAATTGCGTATGTCTCTTGTATTCGAATTGAGACGTTAGAATTATGAACTATACCCGTGATTCCTTTTCAATTTATTAGAATTATGGGACTTGATGCCCACGCCTGGCATCGTGTTCTTTGTTACCTATGTAGTGTATATGTTAACGTAGGTTCGTACATATGAATATATTAATACAGGGAAATGTTTGTCGTCCGTACATCGAATGTGTATAGAAAGAAATGTCAAGTCAGGTAAATACTGATAAAATTTGATTAATTATTTTTGCTTCATTTATAATAATTATTTAAAATGAGTTTATATTTTCATAAATATATTAAAAACCTCGTTCACCAATTTCAAATTGGTTTAAATTAAGTCCAGTTATTATTTTACAATACTTGTGACAAGATTATTTAATTAGGTCAAAACTTAAAAAAAAAATACTGCTATTAGATTATTAGTAAAGCTGCATGTTTGGTTAGTAAGATTAGTCATTAGTCAATTACAAAATAATTTAAAACCTTTAAGCCTTAAGTGGTATTTAATATCGTAATTTCGTTGCCTCAAAATAGCATAGTCATTAGTATCATTCGTATTTCTATAATGATGCTAACCCAAATTAAATGTAAACGGATTCTGAGAGACTTTCGCATACGGATTCCAAACAGTCTTTTCTGATTTTTTTTTAGTTTAGTAAATACACAATGTATACGAAATTGTGAGACTAATTTACGTAAGGTTAAAAAAAGAACTATTTTAATTAAATATTGCATAAACGACACATTTAGTAAACCAAATATTAAAATGTATTTTTTTCGGACCATATTTCACCAACCGTTTTAATTGTACTCATAAATCAAAATTGTATCTCTAATTAACGAATGCGCTACTGAGGAAACGGTAATGTGTCAGGAAGCAGTGACTGGAAATTAGTATTCAGAACAATTCAGGAAACGAAATAGTGTTTTTATTTTTCGGCGATTACTATATATAAAACAACCAATAAATGTCACTAGATAATGACATCGTAAACATAACACCCCATCAACTTTTCTAAGTTTTCATCTCAAAAGCCTCATTTTTTATTTATTGCCACCGTCCCTGTCACTCTCTCTGTCTTTCTCTCTCTATCACGCCGGCGTATCCTCCCTTTTATTCTCGAACTTGAGATTTCGTACAGCTCGGATCCCGTATAAAGTGTCTCCCAGCGTCGAGTTGCTGCCTCCTTCAAACAATCACATTTATGGGCATAAAAGTAAACCTTTATTAGCTATTGGTCTATAAAAGTCACCGTTTATACGCACTGACAATGATTATGTTATTCGTTTTTTATTAAATGTTTATTTCTGTTTGTATTTTTAAGCGACTATAAAGATAAATGTGCAGATTAAACGTCATTATTGTGGTGTTAAGTGAGTTTCCGAGTTTTTGACACTTTTTAGTTTAATTGTTCGGTTGGGTAGTGTGGTAGAATTTTTATTTAATTGTCATTGGGTATTTTATGTTAAAATTGATACAAATTTATAAATAAAAATTATAATTTTCCAGCAAAGGAGATAATAAAATTAAGGTATTATTTAGGTCAAAGTATGCATAGAATAAATATGAAAGAGGCGTCGTTTAAAATATGATTCCTGGGAAGGAATAGTTCTTTTAATATTTTCCATACTGCTATTTAAAAAAAATGCTGAACATAACGTTTTGTTTTATGAAAATGAATACCTGGAATTATTTAAAAAATATATTTCTTCATAAATATTTAAACGCCTACAGTACGAAGCGTGATTAAGTAATTTTGTTTAAGTATTTGAATTACTAGTATGTTTTTATCGATACAATAAAGAACTGAAAAGATCAAATATTATATTTTATTTTAAATTGTATTATATAAATTAAAATCATTTTATTGTACGGCAACTAAGTTAACATACGGGAATTAATAACTGTAATGTATCTGTAAAATGCTTACATAAATGTTTTCTATTCGAATAGGTTAAAATGAAATTAAAACAAATTTCCATGTGAGTGGTGATATGCAGACGTATAATGACAATACAAAATTAGCAACGACAAAATTTAATTTAAAAATGTTGACTACGAAATCGTAAACAAAAAAGCTCGCCGCGTAGTTCATTCTAAAAATCGCGCATAGCATTCATACAAGCTTATTGGCAATAAAATAATTTAAAAAGCTCCGCAGTCCGCCGTGTCCGCTTGCGTTGCGAAAACCTTAAGCAAACTGAACACTTCAGCGAATCCGCACTACGCTTACGCGGCACGGGCACAATTCTCAGCCAGTTTGCGATATAACGGCGGAAAAAAGCTGCAACGATATCGCCATAAAGACGACCGTTTTGCGCATGAGCACTCCATTTCGCCACTTTTATTGATTTCAGTGGCACATAAAGACTATAAGTGCGCAGCGCACCCGCGCCGGCCCAGCCTCGGAGCCAATTTGTGCTGCGATTACAATTAACTAACAATTGCTTTTCTTGCCAGAGTTTTTATGCTTTTCGGAGAGCTTTTAGTTTCGGGAAAATTGTTTGTTCGCGGATCGGGATCCTGAGCGGGTATGTGACGGATGTCGCATATATAAACTATATTTCTTTATTTAAAATGTGACTATTTTTCAAATACGTCACAAAGACTTTTTATATTTAGATATTTTTTCTAATAGTAAAATTAAAAATATTATGATACGTACTCACTGTTAGGTACTTAAAAAAATCCTTCTTTAAAAAATTTAAAAGACAGAAATTCATAAAAATTAACCGCATTACTGAATATTAATGAATATTAATTAATTACTTAATATTTTTGTACTTTACACTCGTTTAATTGAAAAAAATAAAATTCTGATGCGAACTTCGATATCATATTCACCCACTTACAGCTAACAATTCGCTCAAATAACCACTATATGCCTGTTGATGTGTTTTATATTTAAATATTATTAATTATTAAACGTTTAATTTTATACGCATGTAAATGATTGAAATATTGAGTTTAATTCAAGGATTTAAATCTAAAATATAAACGTCAATACGGTCAAATTTTTAAACGTGATTTGTGCCTACAAACCAAAATGAAAAGTTATATTTTAAATTAAACGTTTTCCTGATAGAACATTAATGTATCATTCCACAGGAACTCATTGATTTAAAAAAGTCCTATTTTAACTACTCTTAAATACATTGTTAATATATTTTTAATAATCTTTTTAATGTAATGCCTTCTTATCTGCTTAGGTCATTTATAGAAAATATAGTATCTAAATAAATATATTTCAAGGTTACGTCTCCAGCTATTGAGAACAAATTCGATCACCGCTAACAGCCTCAAATAAATCTCATCGCCGAGTCCAATATCCAAACTGACAATTATCACGTTTCTACAACAAAATTATTTCATACCCGAAAAAGTGCAAAAATCGAATTCGCCTCGCCGAATTTCGTCGCTCTAAATAACCGTAATGCCTCGAAATATGATAGCCCTACTATCATTATAACAAATTTTCACATACAGTAACATTAACTGTCAAACGATCTACGCAAAGCTCGTAAGTTAGGCTTTTTTCCTGCGATATCAGCGCAAAAAGTTTTCCTCTGCCCGCCGGCGGAGAGCGGAGGGGGCGCGCGGCAGCTACACGCTTTACGTTTCATAAAAGCAATTCTTGCGACTGTTCGCCGAAATGTATTCATAGAGTTACGGAGTCATTTCAAAGACGCATTGTTATGTCCTCCCCCGCTCGCGCTACGGCACCTTGTTCGCGTTGCGCCAACCGCGAGATAGCTATCTACCTACGCCGGGCGTCGCTCTACTTAGATAGACGTTATGTATGGCATAAAATACGCTACAAGCTTCGCTAATAGCTTCGACTCTCGTATGTTTGTGTAATATCTACTTATACATTACGTACTAGCTAAGGTATTCGAAGAATATCTGGGAAAGCCATGTAGGGTCATGTTTCACATTCCTTTGAATATAGAAGAAAACGAATACTTGTTTTTTTATTTTTTCCATGTAAACAGATACCACATGGAAAACATTATTTTAGCTCACCATAACACGATTAACGTCGGCTTCGCTATATAAATCATGTGTTTATTTCACAATTAAATCATTACCGAAAATATGCGCATACTCGTACACACGACATATATTTGTCGGTCTAAACATATAGACATTCATACTCGTAAGATATCTGTATATTTATCTATTTGTAATTTAAACACATTTTTGCAGAGGTGGAGTAGACAAAAATGATGGCTAACCACATCATGCCGACATGCCGACATATGCGTTATACCGGCATAAAAAGCCAGCATATTCATCATAGCAAAACAATAATCATAAATTTTATACATATAGACATTAAAACAGAACAGGACATTTTATTTAATACAGATAAATAATTTGACTCGAACAATATAAAAATAACTCTTAGAGTAAATGTTTGTGTATTTTACAAAAATAATTTTATGGTCACAATTATTTTACGTACAAATACATATTAAAGTACCAGATTAATGTCATGTAGCCGTACGTAATTATACAAATATATAAATTTAAATTAAATTAAGACACCAAAATTATGCATATGCTTAAAGTTCTTTTAAAAAGTTTCATTTTTCACGTTTATTATACATCTTATTTAGCATTTTAATCTGATTTTTCTCACTTTAAAGACATTATAAGTCAAGAGAAAATTATTCTAAAAGTAGTTATAAAAAATCTAGAGAACAAAATATCTGCACCTAAAACTCCAACAAAAGTTCTCTAGAAAAGCCGGCTTCGGAACATGCTACAAAATAAACCTTCGCCAAAGCTCTCGTCGAATTGAAAGCTTGCGCTTGCGGGCCGTCCGCGTGGCCCGCGCCGCTCTATGCCCCCCGCGGGGGACATACACTAGTTTTTCCGAGCATATCTTATTGCTCTTTTGTTCCATTCCAGGGGTCGTTACTTTCATCGCCGGGGGCGGGCGCCGCGGGATTGCCCGACTTCACTTTCCGAATACCGACGACAAACATAAACGTAACTCGCTTCTTATGTATAAGTCGGGCGCGCAAACAATTCTATCTATTTTGTTTATTCATTTATTTTCGCTCGTCGGTGCGGCGCTCTGCGCTATGTATCCGCGCTCTTGTTTATGTAACAACGTTTGCCCAAGTGGCTTCAGGAAGCGGCTGGATCATAAGTGAGATAGTGGAGGGAATCTCATCGTCGCTGTATCGCGATCGAGGCGAGATTAGCTTCTTAACCCGTTTCTTAGATTTGTGGTAGCTGATTGAACCGACATTACTATTCACGAACTTATTACTTGCGTCGAAATAGTTTGAGAATTTCTATTGTAATGAAGGTATCTGTACCGTTATACCTTTTAAGGAGTTATGCTAATATAGGTACATTCTTTATACCTGAAACCTTACATACAATACGTAATGGAAATAAACTAACATTATAAGTGCACCAATATTTTCAAACTTCACTTGACATTTCACAAAATCTCAAATAATTAAATTTTTTTACCTGAAAACTTTAGTTATTTTTATATAATTACTGGACCATAACTGCACACACCTTTCTGTGATACAATCTAGTTAAAACGGGACCGAGAAGCGGTTTTCGAGAAGATACAAATTTGAGAAGTAAAGAAGAGAAACATCAATTGTATTATAATATGTAAGTAAGTAAAAGATTAAGAGAAGAAAAGTTGAGTAAAAGTTTGCATGTTTTAAGTTATGGCTATTATGTTAATATTTTAATTACTCTCACATACCATATCCATAATTAATAAATGGGTTGAGAACAATTCCGTTCATTGATAAGTTGCTTATTTGTTATCCTGCGAGTATACCTTATTCGCTTAATTTTATCAATAAAACCTACTAACTACGAGTAGAACGCATAATTTTGCCCTACGAGGGTTCCGTACATAATTAAATATATGTAAACATTTACGGGCACATAGTTTCTATTAAAATAGTCGCAAATATAATTATATTACTTTTCGCAATGTAACTATATTACCTAGTATATCTTTCACAGTGAAAAATAGGTATCTCGAATTTTGCTAAAAGTATGAGATATAAAATCTTCGCTATATTTCTAGCAACGCAATTTTTTTCCAGTTTACGTCAAAGTGTGCAGTTTTGGAGGTGTGAATACGGGAGATTGAGGATAAATATGATTTTGTGGATATTTTCAATAATATATCTAGAAATTTATTAAATTAAACATCAAAAAAATTATTTTGAAATCTTTATAAATTGCTCTTCGAATTGATAGATACGTAAATTAAAAACAACATTTTAATTAGGGGAGGGGAGAGACTTGTAGTAGGGGTAAGTGGTAATACTAAGTTATTATCGTGAATTTGAAATCTACTATATCCAATTTAGGACACAATCTTATTCTTATCACTCACTGCATTACGTAAACAAAGTCAGTATTCGACTAGACTATGCAGCGACAGGTGGTGTGCATGCAATCTTTTTCGACCAGGTAACGGAACAAATATTCTTAGTTTCAATTTGATTTTTGATATGAAATAGTGTATTTGTTCACAATTTTTCTAGATATAAAGTTTAACAATGTATTTAATTTTTATTTGCTTTGTTACTTTACACTGCGTAAGTTTACGTTAATATTAATTAAGGTAGTAACTTGCGCTATTGAGCGAGTTGTTATAAAACCTTGGGACAATTTGTAACATGTTACAACATGCCCCTTCACTAATCCATAACAACTGAAAACACTTCATTATGTTTTTGTATCCTCATGTATTTCTTTGTATTTGAAAAATTCGTAGTCACCTTAGAAAAGTCAAGATATTACGAATACGAGTCAAGATAATACGAATATTAGAAAATAATATTAATATCCATAACAGCAGCCAGCGAAACCTTTATTTCTAACTAAAAATATATTTAAACATGTATATAAAAATGTTTAATAATTTAGTAGTGTGACTAGCAAATTGACGAACGGACACGTAACTGACCTTATAAGAAAAAAATCTAAGAAAAGTAACTTTTTAGATATGCATGTAAATATGTTTAACAATTTAGTTCTGTGTCTGGCAAATTGTTGAACGGAAAAAGATCTAAGAAAATTATTAAATTGAAAAATATAAAATAATATCCTTTCACTAATAAGTCGCACTAACGTCTTACATTTCACTAACAAGTCGTACCTAATCAAGTAGATAACACAATCTTATACAATTGTTTAAAATGATTAAAGATTTGATCTATTTCACAAATATAAGTGCATATTTTAATTTGTCTGTCCTTTACGATTTTAAATAGCAATATTCTTTTATAATCTTTCCGTTAGCACGCATTCCTTGGTACTTAATAAGTTTATAAACATGCGATTTTTTGTCCTTTAACTAACTCACTACATAATTTTAAGTAATATTGCGAAGCTCTGTGTGATTTTCACCCATGTTACAATTTTCTGTTAAATAAATTCAATCGTTATAGTCGCTTAGCATTTTCTTGCCCCGGCGGTTATTATTATTCATACTAATCGGCGATAAATTCTTTCTAAAATCTCGGCAGACAAAAATTTACGTCTATTCTCAAAACCAACAAAGTCTTATTCATTAAACCGTAAAATTTTCACTACTAACCCTGATTTATAATAACAATACAAACAAACAGTGGCTTCAAGCCACGGAACCGCTCTTAGACGCTTCCTTAATTTTCCTGCGGCCATCAAACGAATGTCCGGAAGTCGACTGTAAATTCAGCTACACGTCTCCATTGAGTCTGTATTACAGCGTTACGTAAAGTTGCGCCGCGCAGTACCTACGTAAACATGGGGCATTGTACGCGCGCAACTCTGACGTAGCCAGCCCGCGCGCCGCCTTGTTCCCCCGTTCGTTCGAGGGGTTTTCTTTACGGCCTGAGAGCTCATTTGAAATGTCCATCAAGACGATTTCAGCGCTCATTACGGTCTGGGTAAATGGGGCGAAATCATCTTTTATATCTAACTACGCTTGCGAACATATTGTTGCCTTTTCTCGTTTCCCGTCGCCCTGCCTGCCGCGCGGTGCGGTTCTCGCTTTCGGTGCGTAGGTGCCCGCGAGCCTTTGTTTGAGTATTTTTATAGGCGGATTACATTGGGCGTCTTAATTTGCCGGCAATGACGGGTTTTGGATAGTATCTGCGCTGTATTCTTTGCTATTGTCATGATAAGTAACATAAAGGTTTTTTCTTCATATTAATCTGCGAGCGAGTTTTACAAGAAAAAATGGAGGCTTGAAATTCTACAACCCTTCCGTTTATCCAACACTAGCCTGGTACAACAGGATATTGGATAAATTCTATAAAATCATTCATAACGTATATTTCTTCATGAAAATGGCATTTTTTGCACCAAAAAGACCAACCCTCACACTGCGTCCTGTAAAAAGGGTATTATTATGAGTTGACAAACTACCTTATGAACAAGTAAGAGCGATGCAGACCTCTGATATCTTTGCGTACGTGTCTATGTTATAGTAACCCTTTAATGTAACATGTACATCATCTAAGGAAATTTCGTTACACTGATCTAATAAACATTACATGGCTCTTACAAAGAATTGATAAACAAGTTTTTTAACGGTATAACAGTCAAAGTATTTTTAATTTTGTTACAATATTCATAATTTTAAATTCAATTGCAATTGTCGTAACATAATGAAGCCTAGTAATAAAATTAAGTTTTTCTAGTAGGAAATAAACGATTAAATTGTTATAACAATTAATCGCGTTAGAATTTCTGTAATCCCGATTACTTTGCTTCAATTTATACCTAATTTTCATGTTCATGATTTTTTAGATCGTTCTGAGCGATCCATTTGATGATAAGGGTGGGGTACAGCAAATATTAGGAGCTTTTCCCGGAAAAAAATTAAACAAATTGAAAAAAAATGTGCACCATATGTATTGCCGAATTCGTGCTTCGATAAGAGCTTATTTTACACCCTATTTCCTATGATGATTTTTTTATATTCCCACTTACTCTCTGAAATTAACCCCAGAAATATGCAATTACATTACATATAATAGATAATACAATACAAAAAAACCGCAATCTGGATGCGGCAATATATAACTTAATACAAGTACCCTGTCGAGCGCGCCAACGGCGGCGCTATATTAAAAAGCAACAAGACAACGGCTACTAAGTGCAATATGTGGGCGGCCGTCGACTTACCGGAAGGCGTTTACTGCTGGCCACCGGCCGTCGTTATTAAAACTCGCCAGAAAGTTTATATTGTGCCAGCACTCGCCGCCGCTCTACAAATAATAGACCGGGAGCGAACGTGGGGACCCCAAATGACCGAATATTACATTTCGAATTCCCGTTGCGGTGCGCTTGATAAAGAAAAGTTGGCCGCAGTTCTGTTAATTAGGATGGAGCGTGTGGCCGGTTATGGGCGGCGGCACCTTGTGTTTATGGAGTCAGAATGGCGGATACCTTTGAGTCGTTCGTTTTTGAAAATAACGATTTTATTCATGTTTCGTAATCAATTTCTTTTATCCAACGTTACATGAGGTGATGATGGTACTCGTGTATGGGACACTCAAAATGTTTATGTTAAATAATGAGAAAATCCAATAAAATAAATTGAATATGGGTCTCACAAACCGTTGTTCATATTTACATAACTATACGTTGTTCATATTTACATAACTTACAGTATTGATTATTTGGGGGTAATATAAGAAAATGTTTCATGCACTTTTGACGTGTTGAAATATACCACAATAAAATCTGATATTATAACTATTCTGAAATAAATCCACTCAATTTCGAAGAATAAATAAAGTGAAGTGCATAAAATCGATACACAATGTTTATATTAAGTAAAACAGTTTAATATAATAGTTATGGCTATCTCGCATCGGAGTATTTTTAAAAACTCTTCGAGAGAGGTCCTTCCGAGATTAGACAGCGTAAAGTTAGTAAACATGTAAGTGTGTTTTGTTACTTTGTCTTCGTAGCTTGAGTCATTTTCATGAGAAAAATAAATGAAAGAAGAGAAGGAGGGAAGCAGGTGAGTTTTCTCCGAAATTTTCTATTTGAAACTAACAAAGAAATTTTGAATTTCGTCAGCAATTACATATTATAGATGAATATTTGATATTTATCAACCCTTTACCTCATCATCTTCTAAAATGACAGTTGCTGAATTTCAGTATTACTAGTAATATTTAATGTCGAGTAGGAATAATGTTATATTTTGAATTTTTATAGATTTATTTCGACAGAAAAAATCGAATGCTTACATTACGAACGGATACGTTATCTGTCCGTATAACTTTCAACATGCACATAATATAAAAGTGTTACAGTAAAAGATAGTTTCAAAAAATCGTAAGGATCAATAAATCCATAATTTTATAACTTCTCACAATATGTGCTGCAAGTTATAGAAATACGTTGAACACTGGCATAACAAGCGCTGCGTCAAAATACAAGTTCAAATGTCGCTTTATTAAGATGTGCATCACTTAATTCCATGCTGCTTTACTTTCTATCTATTCCACCCAAGTCCCTTTTCTTTCCCTCATTTTTCGATATCTACTCGTATATATAGGTACATGTATTATGTATACATGTGTGCATGTATATATGTGTATTTATTGAAGTTATACTTCTTTAGGCGCGTTATGAAAAAATGATGAGAGTGAAATTTTAAGATTCGTCACACATAAGTTACAGTATGAAGTTGCAGCGGTTGCAGTCTCGAAACAAAAGCTATTGGCACCATCGTTGCCTCTGTTCACTGTTTTCATATTTATAGTATTTATCCACATGTTTCTAGTGTCTACATTCACACACGTGTTTTAGTTTCATATAAGTGTGATTAATATATGTGCTGATAAATTATATTCAGTAGTGATTTAAATTCAATATTTTGATTAATATATTTACTATTTTTAAATATTAGTGAAAAAATTGTGTTTATAGACTTTTTCAAGTGCTCCAATATAATTGAGGTTATCTATCCGTGTGTATTATTTAATGATGCCAAAGAAGTATAACTTTTCACGCGCGTACATAAGTACACTCACCCTTTTTTATATATAAGTATTTGTTTTTATTTGATTTAAATATCTTCTCTTATTCACGCAACTATTTGTGTAATAGTTTGTTACATCGCTATATATTTTACTTAATAGTCTGGTCAGTGGTAAAAGATTGCTATTGGAGTAACAAATTCGTTTTATGTACATCTGTACATTAAAAGTTAAACAATTAATAAAATATTTCTTCATGTTTAGAGATACTATGTTTTATTTCCATTATCTTGTCGCGTGAGTTTATTTTACTCAAATTCAAATGAATCAAAAAGCGTTAATGTGTAGAAGAATCAAATAAAGTGAATTGAAGTAATTTAAGCGGACTATATTAGTAAAATCGTACATTATATATTTTGTCTAAGTATTTTTTTATCGAAAGGTTCTTTGTCAATTTATAAAAAAAATATTTAATAAGGAAAAATTTTACTCTATACTCATGGATAACGACATTGTGGTCAGTAATTTTTTATTTAGTTGTTGAACAGTAATTTACCGAAAATTACTTACATGGCCCTTCAAAAGAGTAGATAGGTTATTTCATGAACACACACATAGACATGCACACATGTATGTACGTTGTTTACTAATAATACCTATTCCTGGGATCAATTGCTCAATACGAAACGATTCATAGCAAACTAAAACATTTCTCTCATTCCAAACTCAATTAGCGATACATTCTACTTACGGAGATATTTACTACATCGAACCTGTAACCGTATCTACAGACGACAGAAAACAATGCGCGGAGATATACAAGACTGTGTATGAAATGAATATAAGCACCATAGACAAGTAGGTAGGGCGATAGGCGCCCGCGGTACTCGCCACATATCTTGACAATGGCCCTATATATCCCAGTAATTGGGTAGAGTGCCGGCCCGCTGTTCCCTTATCAGCCTGAGCTGTGCTAGCTGAGCTGTGGCCTGCTACCTAGCGTTATGGCTTGGTGGTGTGTACTCTGTACACTCATATTTAAAGCTCTACGAGTAACGAATTGAGTGTTAAGGTGCTATATCTTAGCTGGGTTGAATTGGTAGATTAGAAGTTGTATAACGATTTAAATTTCTCTTTTGCAATAAGACCTCCATTTTAAAGTTACTCGCATTCTGTAACAATTATTTTTAATAGAGCATTTGACTAATTTGTTTCTATATTATAAATCGGGATTTAGAATTAAAAGCTGACGAGGAATAAACAAGTTTATGCGAACTTTTATAAATTGACTGAGATATAAAAATTTCAATTTAACCTTTAGACAAGGACGGCTACACTGAATTTTAATATCGTTTTGAGTAGTGCTCATATTATTCAACGAGAGTGAATGAGGCAGGAAGATATACCCACTCCGTCCCTTCCACTAAATTTAGGAGTTCATGACTCGCTTATTTTAACTAGATCTTTTTTCACAAACATTAACACACACATTAACGCACATAAACGAAAACATTAAATGAGCGTGGTGATAATGTGTGCGTTAGTTCACAATGTCCTGGAATATCGTAGATTTCTCACAAGCACCCGTCTTCCGCAAAAATACATTTCTTTGTCGATTTGTTTGGAAATTATTTCTTGTGTTTGTTTCCCATAGTTTCGCTAACTCTCCCATAGTTTCGCTTTCGAGCATCCTCTTAGTAGGACACCCTACACTAGCTTTAAGTAAAACACTAGTATATTAAAAGTTAGTTTATAGTCACTAAGAACCTCATTGAAAACCTTAGGCAACTAAAAGAGTAAATAAATTTTTCAATTTCAAATTTTAATAAAATATTGGTGTATGATATCACGGATAAAGGTTCGTCTCAAATATATAAGTTATATTGAATTAATGAAAGTTTTTTGACAGCGATTAAAATCTGAGGTGGTATTAATTATGGTCTATAAATATATAATATACAAATAAATATTTTCCACTGAGCGCAAGTTAAAATCTTGTTCATATTTAACATTTTTTTTTAATATTATGAATTTTTCGTATTACACGAATGGCCAGATAGGCCACATTTTACCTAAATTATATTTATTCTGGAGTTCTAGCTTTAGTCCATTAAAGGCATTATTGGTATTAATATATAACACTCCATCAATGCTGTAAAGAGTATACAGCTACCTGTTTAATAATGACAGTGAGAAGGAGAAATCTAAATAATACATATGTAAAAAAGAGATGGCTAAAATATTTATAATATTTTTGGAAGATCTGATAAATAAGCGAAGATATAATATTTAATTAGAGTTAAATATTATTACTCGTACATACCGTATCTATCATACTCTACAAATTTAGGTCTTCTTGAAGACAGATCGAAATTCAATCGACATAGTTTTCCAAATTCAAAACCTTTGGAGTCATATCCTAAAGGTACTGCAGCCAATTATTAATGTTATATACTTTATTAATATTAGGTACTGTAGCCAATTATTAATATTATATACGACTGTAGGCAATTATTTATATTGTACTGTCGCTTATTTTATTTATAAACTAGTAACACGCCCGGCTTCGCACGGGTACATTCCATGGTAGACAAAGATTGTGACTAAAATATTTCGTAATTCTTATTCACGTGAAGTGTCTTTCCGCCAGGTGCCAAAACGACCCGTATGAAGATTTCGTACGGGTACAATTAAGTTATTTGATTCAGATTTCACCTTCATGAACGTAGGTAGTCCCGCGCTTTTTATTTTCATTACAAAATAAAATTATGCTCCGTGACGTGTTGACTCTGCACCCCCTTTTCATCCCTTACTCCGTCTTTCCTTACCACGCGTGCAATATATTGCACCGAACGCATCGATAGCGAACGTTATTAAAATGCGCATTTCTACTATTATTTACTTTCAATCTTTTTTATCTTTTGATTTCTCTTAAACCACTTATTGAAATTATAAAGTATGGGGAGTCGATTTGTATCTATAGAAAACGCATAAAGTGACTGAAATTTATTGTAATGAAGTTTAACAAATTGATTTAATCAGCGCCACTTTTGTGCCACGAACTTTTTTCCTTAAAAACATTTATCGTGTTTTATCCATAAAATATAAAAAAATCTGTTACGAACTTTTTTAAACTTTCTTAAGACTTATAATTCCTAAACATATAAAAAATTGTCAGAGCAGTTATAGTTTTGTCAGTGTAGATGGTGGACATTATTAACTAAGTATATCTCAAAAATGATACAAAATGTGTACATATAATATAGCCTATGGTAATCTGGAAATTGCTACCTATCACATTATGATTAAAGATATATGCCAGTAGTATTAATTATTTTTGAGCGAAATCTTAAAAAAAAACAAACAAAACTGTCTTCAGTAAGTTTAATTTTACTTACTTAATCTTCCTTACTTTAGAATTAAAAATATTTTTTTTTAATGTTACCTATTTTAAAAGGAAAAAAAATATTTATTTATTTATCTACTTTAATGTATCTAATTGATACATATGGCGGACTTATTGCTACGAGAGTAATCTCCTACAGCCAACTATAACACCAGTTCGTTCGACGAACGGCCGGGAATCGAACCCGAATCCCCGCGGTGCGCCGCATCGTCAAAGGCCGTGATCAACCCAACACACCACGGCGACGAAAAATTTAATATCTAGTCTTTTCACTCATTTTTTCCAGTTCATCATTCGAAAAAACGAATGAAATGTGCAGAGATAAAATTTCTACCTCTCAAAATAGGTAACATTGAAAAATGTGTTGTTAAAAGTATGAAAAATCGTATGGATTAATGGTAACATATATGGAGGAGGAGTGCATATGTGGAGGATATAGGAGGTAACATCGAGAGCGATAGCGAAAACTATTTATGTAGCTTTATCATGTAATGAAACCACATCAATAACCACAATTATTTAATGAATATATGATGGAAATCTGTGAAATGTATTTTTTATATGGATAAAAAGTATTAATATTGTGAAAATGTATTAGCGGAAATGCGTGAAATATTACAGATATTTCACGCACTTCAAACTTTTTTGTATAAAATAAAGCAAAAAATTGTTAAAATAATTGTATAATAAAAATACGTAATAAATTATAACAATTTAAAATTGTTTCATCTAGTCTACGTTTCCCTTAAAATGAAGCTGACGTTTTCTATTGTAGTTATTGAACATTTTAACTTTCACATTTAACAGGCAATTAAAATTGTTTTCTTTTATATTGATTGATTTATTTAGAAGGGAATTGGTAATCTAACTTAACAATATTTAGAGACTAGAGTTAGCATTTTTGAGGTAGTATTCAGCTTTCAAATTTTTTATACTGTATTGATACAATTTACTTCGTTAGAGTGAAGGAAAATGTTTCAACGTAAAATTCCATTCTTACACTAATTGTTATTCTACGGTAGGGCACAAAGTACACAACCCAACTACGTACCTACTCGTATGTCTAGTCACCGCCTCCCAGACAGACGTCGCGTCGGCACCCAAAATAAAAGCGAGAGATGAAACACGGGCCGCGTATGCAAATGCGAGCGGCGCGGGCCGCTGGCGGGCGGCGCAATGCTAACAATGAATATTTATTATCGTTAATTGTGCCAGGCAATTAAGCCGCTCTACGCCGTACGGACTTAATGAACTGTTTTTGTTTACGGACGAAGCGGTAGGTATAACGGAGGACGTACTGGCGGCTCTGGAGAGCTGCGCGTGGAACGGAACCCTCCACTCCTCTGGGCGGAGGCTTCCATCGCAATTATAATTTCATTGCGTTTCGGGGCGATTATGTTTGGATGTTTTTGTTTAACTTTTCTTTCAAATAGAAGCTGCGATTTGATACGCATCGGGTCAATAAATTTTTGATGGGTTTTCATGAAAAAATCATAGTAAATTTACACATTTGCGAACAAAATTTACATCGTTGAAGTTAGTATACATTGGTTAAAATCTATTTCGTATGTAGTTAAGAACCTAATCTCATGTTTGGAGATATAAAAAGCGTAATGATAAAAATAAATAATCACTTACCCTCTTCGTCATAAAATATAAAAATATATGTATTATATATATATATATATATATATATATATATATATAAATATATGTATTAATCAATACGGAAATTATAGGCCAGAAAGTAATATTTTATAAAGACAACTTTTCAAGATAGATATTACTACAATTGGAATATTAATATACATATATATATATATATATATATATATATATATATATATATATATATATATGTATATATATATATATATATACACAATATGTATTTTTAAATAAATTATATGAGGTTTAATTTTTGTTTTCAATTTTTATTTCATTCCCGTCAGAATAGGCAATGATCGTTGTGAAATATAAATGATACCCTCGTCTTGTGTTAGCCCCATTTTGTCATACTAGCAAACATATATCATACATGTTTGCTAGTATGACAAAATGTTTATTGCTATATGTTTTTATCTTCAAATATTAAGATATAAATTCAGAAATTTATACGCTCTATTTAAATTATTTTTTTTAAGAGATTTTTGCAAAATGCAATAATTATATCTTTGTTTTGAAAACAATGCAGATTCATTTTATAAAATACCTATGTGCCTCTTTCTTCGTATTTAA
Source organism: Druceiella hillmani (assembly GCA_039881145.1). NCBI lineage: Eukaryota > Metazoa > Arthropoda > Insecta > Lepidoptera > Hepialidae > Druceiella > Druceiella hillmani. The sequence continues at coordinate 12,554,785 of JAYKKI010000043.1, forward strand.
AATATGATTATTTATTATATTTGACGAGAAATACCACACTTATCAGACTGGAAGTCATATACGTATACTTGCGTCGAATTTAAAAATGTTAAATTTATTTAAAGCATTACTCATTTAAAATTATTGTGAACAACTGGGAAAAGTTAAAACCTAAAAAGACATACCATGTACTAAAATATTTGATTAATCTATGGAGTAGATAGTAAGCTTTAATCTTAGAAAACGTAAATCGTATAACTGCGACATAATCCTGCAATTAAATTAATAAGTTATGAAAAACCAGTAGCAACAAAAATGAATTTTATATGCTTACAAATTAAGACTATTAAAAAAACTTGAATTATAATAAAATAATTATCGAAAGCTAATTAAATTTTATCACGTGCCTTTATCATTATTTACCATTTCTTAATGCGGACTTTAAAGTGAGGTATTAAAGGATTTTTCATTCTGTATTTTTATTCTGTGTGAAAATCATTTCTGACACAGTGTTAGCTATAACATAATTCCAGCAATATCTTTACGATCTTCCTGCCAAAGAAATTATCTTCTTATATAAACAGAAATGTCGCTAAAATAAACGTACCTACCTATATTGAAATTTATTCTCTATAGCGTTGTGCCAACAACTCTCAATGCACTTAAATATTTGTTCGACACAGATTGCGTTACCTCAAAGCGAGTAAATATGTATTTATTACAGTTAGATCTGCAAGCGATAAATCGGAGGTAGACTCAACCAAATCCCGTCGGATCTTTGATTCATAAGTCGGGCGGCGGCGTAGATTCCGTAAGTACGGGAACACTGCACCGCACAACGCCGCCCCGCTATCGGCCGCAATAAAATGAAGCAGAACAAAAACGTATCTTATAATGTAGCCGGAAATAAATCAGGATAATGTTAATGAAAAAATACCCTCAAGACGACGTTGCCTGTCGGCGGAACGGCGGAAATGTTTGCATTCGTGGGGACTGAAAATGTTTCGATTCTTTTCCCGAGACTTGTTTCGATCTTTTTCGGAAAAACATACTACACTAAGTTGCCTGTTAACCTACACTAGTTGTCTTTTATAAGGAACACATACTTCAATTTTATTTTTATCAATTTACTCCACGCATTTGAAACTTTAATGGCTAAATATTTTGTTATTCCTAAAAGTGTGTTTAGTTTTAATACGCAGAGGAGAATATCGGTTCAGCCCGTTCCTATAAACGAACCAGAGTCCCAGCGGTGTGCCGCGTCGTCAAGGGCCATATGTCTTGTGATTAACCCATAACAGGAGGATGACAACATATTATTATGAAAGCTTCTCTTATGTTCTGTAAGAATTGTTGTGTAACCGTAAGGTTGATCATTGTGTTAAATCTGGGTTAATTTCTCGTATTCTATCATTAACTGTTGCATAAATTTTCTTTGTTATCTAAAATAAATAAAATTCTATTTAATTTATTTTAGAATACGCTAATTGATTTACTTAATTACCGCGTAATCACCAATATAAATAATTTAACCGCTTATTCAATAACTTCTCTGCAATTACCTTTTGATAATTAATTGAAATCAATTATGCAAATGCGGTATTAATAAATGATAGCAAGGACATTAACTAAGCAAAAACTTTAAAAATTAAATTAAAAAAATAGGCCAGTGAAGCTACTTTGAAAACGCGTTAAAAAATAAATAAAAGGTGAGATTTATTCGTAATGGCCGCCATACAACTGACGTGGCAGTACAAGAAAATACACTGCTGTATCCAAAAGTACCTAACCAGTCCGCCTTACTAGCGCTAAGGGAACGCGACGAGGGACTTTCGGCCACTGCCGGTCCTAAACTCCCCTACCGTTTCAAATACAACATTTGAACGGGAAGCGCATCGAGACTTTTGGACCGACGAGTTCTCATATAGAGTTGTCAAGGCGGAGTCTAGTGATGAATTGGTTACGTTTTCTTTGAGCGGGAATTTCAGATGAGGCGGCGGGGAGAAGTGGTCGGTGGGGAAAGAGGGTATCGTTGCGGGTAAGGGGAGTGGAGAATTTCGGGGGCGGGTGGGGGACTTTGATTAATGGGTTTTGGTAAAAGGGAGCCATGTTCATTATAGTCGGTGAACGACGTGTTAGGGTTATATAAATAATGGATATGGCTACGGATACATTTGGGCTTTGGAGTGATCTTAACTCTGTTTCGTTGTAATTATTATGTTAGCAGACGAAATATTATTACGTAAATTTTAATTCCTCTTTTGTCCTATATGTCAAAAATATATATTTTTAATTAATTTTGCAGTACTCTGCATTTGTGCGTTATATTAATATAGACTCGTAACAACAAATTAAGCTTAAGGAAATCTCCATATATAATTACAATCTTAATGTTCTTGATTTCGTTCTATGTAACTAACCATACAGGATAATTTCCATATATGAAATCCATACCTAATGTTACATTTAAAATAATTTGGATAATTATATTATTGTTAAAATAGTTAGGATAATTATGCATACTAATATTATAAATGCGAAAGCGAATTTATTTGTTTATGTGTCTTACTATCACTACTACTCGAGCGATCTCCATTCAATTTTGCATACAATTCGCATGTGCCATGGAGGATGAACATGAGATTATTTATATTTTTATCACAGAATAACACTTTTTTGGTGATTAAAATAATAAAAACAACGTGAACATATGTATATATAATAACGCATCATGACAAGCTAGTCTATTCAACGGCTACTTGCTGTAGGGCAATCGCTATTCCCTTTTACGTCATTTCTTTGATTGCGTGCGCCTCTAACTATTTACCTATTTCCAATATTTCCAGAAGAATATTATTTTGCAACTAAATCGCCATTTTCTCCCCTTTACAGGAAATCGAAATTACGAGCCAAAACTGGTTGGAGATAATTATCATTTTGTGAGTAAAACACAAGCACACACATTTTTTATTATGAGCAATTATACAAAATACGACGTCAAATTTCAGCCTTTTCCAATATCTGCATTTTGTTGTAGACATAGCAAAAAAAGAAAACAATTTTTAGTTGAACAGTTGCTTTTGTAATTCACGCATCTTATTTTATCCATGACTTATCTAGTGCATTCTTTTATTTTTACATGCAGCGCTCCCTCAAATGATAATTGTAATATTGACATTAATTCAAATACCTATATTAATATACTATTCTCCATCTGTCGTATGGTAGTAAATTAATATTTACATAGTATAATTAAATTAAAAGCGATTATATTATAAAAACAAAATCGTCAAAATAGTTCATGTAAAAATATTTTCTAATAAATTTTCCATTATAACTCAAGTATGTGACGATTTTATTATCGCATGGTCTTTGTTGGGTTTAAAAATGAGGTTATACTTAATTTTTTCTTAAGCAGGTATATAGATACAATACACTTAGTCTACTTGTCCTTATCAACATAACCACATTCGTGTTTAATGAAATCTATATGTGTAAAATTTCGCCTCTTTGTTTTAATATAACTGAATAGTTTGAAAAAAAAATTGAATAAAAATTCAATTAAAATTTTAAACGATTAAGGTGCATAGAGTTACCGTAAATCTCATACCATCCTTATCAAATTTGCCCAACCTCTACTTAGCTTCTCGTCTTCTTTACTACCCCCATAAAAGCAGCATCCCCCGTCTCATCGGCGGCACTGCCAACTTAGGTACATAGGCTCCGAGGCACTAAATAATCGCTCAGCTATAATTATCATCCGCTTCACTTATAAATTGTAATAACGAGGATCGCTGCCGACTTCCCCGAGCCGCCTCCCTTCCCACCTTCGCGTGCTGCTAAGAAAAACGGACGCAGTGCGCTGAATAGAAAAGGCTTCTTAGCGAACGGTTTGGGAGCAAAGCCGCCGATTTACGGCGCCTACGAGAGCCAGCCCCCCAGGCCGACGCCCCCGCTTGAGACTTTACAGCGGCAGTAGCTCGCCGCCTTCTTTACTATTTAATGTTATTAATTACTTTCACTATCGCGTCGGGCCCGAATCCAAGATTAATGCGGCATCGAGACGCGCGTCGGCCATTGGCAAATGGGTATGTATGTGCGTACTAGTCAATTTATAAATACGTAAAGCACTTAGTAACTTCTCCTACCGCTAAATATTTTCTGTTTCTTTACACCTCGAATTGATTTGCCAAACCGTGTCAAAGGGATTATCCCCATTTCTCTCACAATCATCCTTATTTCTCTACAATCTACAACAAACATTACTGTTGTGGCTTGTCTGTAACAACGGTGTGGAGATTTAAAATGTTGTTTACATTTTGAATTAAAAATATCATAGATTATGAATATGAAAATTCATCAGCAGAATTATTAGTTTAACTCTTTTTATTTTATGTCAAACACGTTTTTAGTAAAGTTCGGCCAAATATTAAAACAAAAACATACAAACAAAATAATTATCCACTGCACCCTAGCAAAATTTTGTGAAAGTTATTTTTGTGCGGTAATACCGAATGCATTTAAGTAAATAATAACTGAATGTTAAAACATAAAAATTCTAAATAATCGGAAAATATTTTACAGATTTTATAAAAAGGATATTTAGTTATTTATTACGTGTTATTGATCCAAAAATTTCACAAGTTTACATAGTTCTTTAAAAAAAAAAGATATGTTTCTATTTATTGAGGACATTTATAAAAACCGTATGGTTAATAAAAGGAGACATCGATAAAAAAATAAAAATTCGAATTATATAATTATCTCGTGGTTCACTTAATGGAATTTAATTTAAATTATATCGTCCTAAGTGTTTTCACTGCACTGATTACTTAGAATCTGAATTACAGCATAAGTCAGCAAAATAGCTTGTGACAAAAAAATAATATACCTAATGTGACGCCAAAGTTATACAAGATACATCGCAAGAAAACATGAAAAATAAGTAATTTACAAAAATGGACAAAGAAGGACGCAAAAAATTTAGTTACAAACGAATGTCTATAAATATTCAGGACGGCAATAAATATCTTCAAATCACAAAGCTACATCTCGTGAAATGTCTATGAAAATATTTTATAACTGTAATAAGATCAATATCGTTAGAGCTGTTATAAAATCGTCTTTAACTAATCATTAGTATTGATATAAGTGGATTGAACACAGGAACCAGTTATGAGAAAAACAATTTTTTTACCGATATTTAGATATTTTCATATTGTTTTGACGTCGAACTAAATAGCGACTAGCAGAAAGTGTTTAGTCGCAGTTTGAGAGGAGTCTACTTTTGCTATAACTCTTGATACATCTCTATCAATCTCAATTATTTGGAGCATATTGTTTTCTTTCTTGAGATCGAAATTATTAGATTTAACTTGATTGAACCAATAATCACCCGTGCGTTTTTTATTATGTTTATTCAGTAAATACTTTTACGAAGCAACTCATTTAAAAAGTAATTTAACTGTCTATCTATAACTGTTATACCAAAGTTGAATATGATATGTATGTAATAAATTCATACGTTACTGCCTGTAGTACATTAACATTTTATAATATATATATATATATATATATATATATATATATATATATATATATATATATATATATATATATATATATATATATAGTTTATACATAATACAAGAATGTTTTTTTATTTACTACTACATAATTATTTCGGGATATTGTTTAGTAAATAATGTCAAATCATAATCAAAGTTTTAATTTTGGAAGTAAACCAGTATATTATATATAATGTTTTATTGAGGTACAGTTTACCGAAAGATTATTTTTTCTTTAGTAACAACTATTTTGTTTCACATAATCACGACTACGACTATGAAATTTTTCCATCTCCACCGTCTGTTCACACCCGCCTAAACATCCATTCCAGCGACGCATCCCCGACGCTTTTCATCAACATTCAGGGCACGGCGCGCGCGTCGCTCGCCAAGAAAGCAAACCTTCCATAAAACGTTTTAAACATATATTCCCTACAAATATTGATATTACGAAAAAAAATATATATTTTACTTATAATTTCGCGTCGTAAAAAGTAATGGGCGGCGCGTGATGAGCGGCGCGCAGGTGGGGCGCGCACTTAGCTGTAATTCGAAAGAGGCGCGAGTCTTCGCCGCGGCGCCAGGTGGAGGGGAGAGAGTAGATATTGTTTTCGTATCATGCGGATGCTCAGCGTCATGCTGAGCGAACTTTGCGTAGGCATAACCAGAAGATCGTATAGGCAATGCCAGAAGGAAATATAATAAGAAGTAGGCGTATTTATCAGCAATTGTAACCCGGAATTTTACAAAACTGCCGATAACGATAAGTGTTTCAAACTCGGTAAAAACCATTTGTTCTTAGAGACTAACAAAAAAATATCATCCCGAAAAAATAAATTTATCCACCCAAAGAGTGCTATTGTGGATGGGAATGGAACAAGTCTGACTTAAGTGGAATATAACGTCTTTCCCTTATGTTTACTGGTCTACCGATACTAAACTTATAATGATTATAATAAGTTCATCACATTTAAATATATGGATAGTATTACTCTGTGAAACCAATTCTGTTTTAATGATTGATTTAAGCCGAAATAATTTCATCACATTTAAATATATGGATAGCATTACGCTGTGAAACTAATTCTGTTTTAAAGATTAATTTAAATCAAAATAGTTTCATTACATTTAAAAATATGGATAGCATTACGCTGTGAAAACAATTCTGTTTTAATGATTGATTTAAGCCAAAATAATTTCATCACATTTAAATATATGGATAGCATTACGCTGTAAAATGAATTTTGTCTGAACCAATGTTTAAATTTATTTTTGCTGTAACTAAGCTTTTATAATTAGAAAAAATGCTAAAAATATAACTTCGTTAATTTAAATTATTTTAATTCACGTTTAACCTTTAGGAAGAGAAAAAGTCAAATAATCTTTATTCACAAAGAATATGTATATACTTTAAAAAAAATTGTCTTAAAACAACTTGTTTAAAAAAGGAATTAAATCAATTATATATTAAAGCATTTTGCACCATTTAGAAAGTTGATAATGTAAACTTTAAAAACAAGGGTTAATGAAAAAATTTTCCGAGTAAAAATCGGTGGCTTAATTAAAATGTGAAATTAATATATTTGATATAAAAGCTAAAGTCTTTATTTCACTTCGTTACTTCGAATAGTACAATGAAACGTCTAAAATTCGTATTACGCAAACGCCGAATAACGTGAATAACATAAATATAATTATTTAACCCCTCAAGTACTTGAATAAACATCGCGGTCCGACAAAATTAACAATCCAATTAAAGTTTACTCCAAATACAAATGTTGCCGCAAAATTTCGCCGGCACATGCAAACCTATCTGCCGAACGACCTAGATAGCGCCGTACATATTTACGCTTTGCAGCAAAAGCTGAAACAACGGAGAGCCGACGGGAGAATTGGCGTTAGGTCGCGGCGGTTCTTATTCCTCGCGCGGACTCCCCCGAGGTTGCGAATAGCCGCATTAAAATGTCTTACAGGTGATGCATGGTTACTGTTATGGTTGGAATATAATTTCTTTAGAGCAACGCCATCTCTGGGCCGGGCCCCGGCTTCCCTTTAATCTCCGCAAAAAGGTTTTAGAATTATTTGTATGGATATTTACGTTGGCACATAAATAAATTTGCAAATACACAAGTTTAAATGGGCTTTTTGTTTTTTATGTTAAGACGTCCCTTTGTTAAGTTATTTATTCGGTCGTGACTGCGTACTTTTTGATTTGTTTTATTGCGTGCTGTAAGACGAGCTCGTGCACGAATTATAATCCTTTGAATGGCCGTTATTTGTTTTTTTTTTCAAAGAGGCGTTTTGTGCGCCGACGTTTTTATCACACGGCATTGGATGACTATTTAAATTATGTGGTTTTTTTCATTCTAGATTGTAAATATCTGCTTTGATTTTAAACTACGATTAAAGTCTAATACATTATTAAGATCTAAGACATTATGATTATTCATCCAGTGATTTTCATAAAATAAATATTACAAACCAGTGAAAGCAAACAAATAAATGCAACAGTGAAAGTAAAGTCTTTTGCCATCTATTCCTATTTTTACGTTAAGAACTAACGAAGTTTTTGTTCTTTTTAATAATTTTTTAGAAGTCTGTTCAAATATGCACGTATTAAATTTATCTCAAGACTATATTTTTCCTTTTTACTTACGTATAACGGTCAAATAAAACTTTATTCATACTCAATATTATTAGTAAATAATTTGTTAGTAAATTAAATTAATTACATATTTAATTTAATAAATTTCACATGATATTAAATGCTCATATATTATAAACACGACACTTTAGGCACAGTTCTCTCTCATAGTTTAGAATCTTTAACTCAACACTGCTTAATTATAAAAAAAACACTCAAGCAAATACGCTCGTATTTTCTTTTACTTTAAAAATGTTATCCGTTCACTGTCAAGATCACCAAACAACTAGACCAATGACTAAATATGAAACTTCCAAAAGATCTCGAAGACGCATCAAGCAAAAGCCATTTTGAAAGAAAAATGAATAAAAGGTGTATCTCAAAAGGATATGAGCAATGCACGGCACGAACCCTTCCAAGGTGTATGAAAGGATTTATCGTCAACCCTTCGTTAAAATAATTGCACAAAAGTACTTTAACAACAAAAAAGTACTATTGTCCACTGGCCATTTTGCATGGCCATATTCCAAGTTCTCCGACGATGTGAGTAATGTCCGAAGGTCGTTTAATGGCAAGACAACGGTTTTTTCATCTATATGGACAATGCCACCATTCGTCAGATCGTAAAATAAATGGTATCTGTTGTTGAAACGCTTTCAAAAACGTTTCTTAAAAACTTTTTAAAAAGAAGTTTAGGTTAAGTAGGGTCTTAATAAATAGTTATAAGTAAACTAAATTTCTTTGAGATAATAATTTAAATGCCTTATCAGTCATCTTATTCATCCTTTACGAGTCTACTAGGAGAAATAAATAAAATTACCTTACTGTCATGCATATATCTGAATTATATAATACACTTTACAAATTGTGTATTCTGTAATTTCAGATTTTAATTGTATTCGAAATTTTTAATATTTTTAGGGTTCCTTATCTCAAAAAGAAAAAAGGAAACCCTTGGAAGAATATTAATTTGTAGGTACGTCTGTCCATTTCTCATAACCGTTTTTCTAGGAAACTCTTTTACATAGAAACTTAAATAATAAACATAAGTAATAAAGCATATTAGCCCGCATATATTTTAATAGGTGTCGTTAAAAATATCGGGTAAAAATCGTAGAGACTATTAATTTATATTACTTCCCGTATTGGGACGTTAATTTTATAATTATAATAATATCGTGAAGTAATTAAAAGAAAAAGTTATATGGATTTCAAAACTATTTTTTCAGCAAAGTGTTATTTATGGTAATTATGGAAATATTGTTAATATGTCCAGATGGTTTTTCTTTGAAAACCATCGACAACATAAACTTGAAAGTAGACATTGCAATTAAGCATATAAACCCGCCTATGCTTCAGTTAACACTCAAAAATATGCAAATGGCGCAACCGAATTTTTTTATAATTTCTTTTGTCGTGACACCCCGTTAATTAAAAAACCAAGTTATAAATTTGAAAACTGTCTATTTATCATAATTTCATCAATATTATAATTTCATAATTTTATTTACTCTCGTTTCTAAAACTGAAAACATTACGAAAAACATTGTACACAACTTAACCTGAAAATTGCAGCGACACTTTTAAGTCTCTTAACTTTTAAGACATTTATGATGTTCTTAGGCCCTTCAATGGATTTAGGTCTGTCAATAAATATATTTGTAATTATAAATAGTAAATATGAATAGTATTAAATGTTTACATGTGTAGGTGGCGAATTTGTAAAAGACCGTCGTTCGGCATTTATACGAAAATTATTTTTATCGGCACCTTGCATTGAACCTCTAAATATATACTCGTATACAATTACATTACATTCAGTAGACTCATTATACCTGCATAAAATAAACAAAAACTTTCTATATCTTTCACTTGTAGCCGTAGATAAGTGAAAGATATAGAAAGTAAAATAAAGCACTTAAATAAAGGAGATAGTCGTATTGGAGCCGAAACAATTACCTCGTATTTAGAGGAACACATTTAAAGCGCTAACGACACATATATTTTCATAAAACAACGTCATTATCCGTACATCCATAATAACTTTCACAATCACGCTTTCCTACAGCATCTTACTTCCTAGTTTATAATAAAATCCCCGTTTCCTTCTTTATTAATTTATTTCCGGAAATATATTATACACCTCATTTTCAACGTAATATTTTTCGTTTATTTTTAACATTAAACGTTCAAGATTCTGTCCCTTTGTTACGCGATATTTATTTGCTCCTAACCATATTCATGAGCTCGTTACTGAATAAATTAAATATTCTACAAACATTACCATGTATACTTTGCAGGACACCGCATGTATATTTCCTTAATTGCGAGGTGGCAAAACTATTATTACTGTTTTTCTCACTGTATTTAAATAAACGTAATTATTATGTAACAATATTGTCTGACAGCACTTTGTTTAAATGATCATGAAGATTTATATTAAATTTATTATAAATAGATAGGAATTGTGACATTATACAAGACAAATTTAATTTTCATGTGAAGTAACCGATTATATGAATCTTAAGTCAGCCTAATCCTTACATTATTACTTCGTGTGCTTTTTCCCGACAATATAATATAAAATGTAAATTCATTCATCCTATCTTGTAAATTAAAATAACTGTAAGCCAGCCGATTGTCAAACACAGTAGCACCCACAATTTATTGCCTAAACGGCCTAGCAGGAGGTCAAGTGAATAGTAAAAATGTTATTACTCGTAAAACAATCCCGGAACGGTATCATATATGGGTTAGGCGCGCACCGTCACACCATTGATTTTCCTTCACATTATTCACCAGTTATGTGGGTTAAAGATTCCTGTCCGAAGATTTACGACTCTCAAAACAGCAGCTCGTGCAATAAACACCGCATGTGTGAGGTCAAAAACGAAATTTATTACCCCATTTTTATTATCCCGCTGTATGTAGGTGGGGGTAAGAACTGGGGCACCCCGTCTACTCCAGATGCGATTCTGCGTTTGGATAACGTCGAGTAAGTTACACAAGTATTTATAAGATTTTTCATAGTGCCCAAGCAGACGAAACACGAATTACCATAGACACAATGTCTTGGAAAATACTTCAATATTCCATAACGATCATGATTTCGACATGATTTTCAAGTAATAAGTAATGAGGCTTTATCTTTACTGCTATTGATATTGTCTATTAGTATAAAACAACTATATTATAACTTATAAATATCGATTGTAAATATTTGCTGTTGATTTCTTTTACAAATTTGCAATTAATTTCAAAAAAACATAAATGTTTACTGTACTTTTACAACTTACAGTTCAGGGCCTCGTTTATTGCCTACTTCCCTTGTATATTTATTTTCCAGTAGCTGCTCATACATTTGTTCCGTTTCGTCAAACTAACAAAATGTGATTTTTTTTACTTTTCACCATAATTTATTTATACCGTAACGTTTATTTATTTGTTTTTAACCGCTATGAAAATTTGTGCTATTTACATAATTAAATGTTGTTTAAATACCGTATTTGACCGTGAGAGAACATAAAAGTTCAGTACTTTTTCTAATTGAATTATAGTAGTTCTAATTATTCCAGTTTATACTTCAGTGACTTTATTATCGCTCAGTGAATAAAACATTTTACTTTGCATACGATAATTTAGATCTCGCGCTCGAGTGATACCTATCAGCATGAAACTTAGAGCGATTATCAAATGTAAAAACACGCATTTTGAAATTTGGTTTTATATGCTTCTGAATATTTGTACATTTGAATATTCGCAGATATGTACACTGATAATAGGACGCAGAAGAGTTTACGGTGAACTTACTGAGGCGTTTAATATTTTTTGAGAAAATATATAATATCCACCATAACTATCGCGTAAGGAAAATAACTGAATAAGAAAGTGAAATACAAACGGAATGTAGGGGATTAAACCCATTATAAATTGGATAGCGCTGTGTTGAAGACAATCGAGTAATCGTTGTAACTTAAAATTTAGTAAAGAAATTGGAAATCATGTGTACCGATAAACATATATATTATGTAAACGACAAGTACCTTACCAAGTAATGTGAAAGCATATGTACCGATGTTGAAAACATAGAGATGGACGCATAGCACGTAAATCTGAAGCCCAATTTTTCATACGATATTCAAAAATGGTATACACACACACTCACACACAGGCACACACACACACGCACACACACACTCACATATATATATATATATATACACATATACATATATATATATATACATATACATATATATACATACATGTATATATATATATAAATATATATATATATATATATATATATATATATATATTAAGATTACTATATAAAGCAGATATTGTGAGTAAATAGATAACAAATTGTAGAAACTGTAAGACTGTGAGAGATGGACAATTAAAAATGGAACTCTTTTAATTGTCCATATGTTATTCTCTACAAGGCACTAAAAAGAAAATAGCTACTCTATATTTATAACGATAAATCATTAATGATAAAAAGTAAATCCTATCAGCGATTAAGTACGGCAGTAATCTTTAGTAATTTCAGATTTACTACAATGGGATGAAGTTAATGTTATGTTTAATTTAAAATATACAGATTTTCGAAGGACCACATGAACAGAAAACTGACTGGAATCGTCCAGCTTTCATTTATAACTGTTTAACCTAACGTTATTTTTGACAAATGATGAGTAAAATTTTAAATATTAAAGACGGAGCTTTTACTATTGCTTCTTCATATTAAGCTTTCTGAATTTCCAGAGGAAAGCTCCAGATGCAGATAACCTACTTCGTGATATAAATGGTTTAATTTATTTTAGTTCATCGATTCCTAACAGCATCAGTAAAATAGTAGTAATTTTAATATCACTTTTTCATATGTAATAATTTAAAGATAAAAAAGTCAAATTCAAAACTTATATTTGCTTTCCGGTACTTGCAGACGTTTGGTATTGTCTTATCTAGGAGTACTGAAAAGTTACAAACTGAAAAGTTACATTTCCCCAGATATAAACAGAAACAAGCACCTTTCATTTTATATATTGTTCAGTTTCACAACAAGTAACTTCACTTTCTTCATTAATCTAAAATTATTGGGTATCCTTTGTCCATTCTTCTACCGAAGATTTAGTTTCAAAATAAGGCCGACTAGTCGGTAATCCCGAATTTTCTCGTTTTTTCAAGTTAGGTTATTTAAACTATGTAGGTAACTTTCTGCTCACATACTGTTCCTCAATGACGTACTTTAAGAAAAATATAAAATTTATTAAAAAAAAATAAAAAAGGAATACTTTTTCTTATCACCGCTAATCTTTTTAGGATAATATTCCATAACAGAGTTAAAGAAAAGAGTGTCTATAAGCCTTAAATAGAATTTAAATCATACTAGTTGTTTGGTTACAAGACGATTTTATTATAGAAAATATAAGAAAATGTAAAGATAAAGATGGTGAATTGATTCCCGAAATTTCTTTCCTTAATAAAATTAAACTGAAATTTCCCGCTATCAATACAAGTGGAATAAGATCTACAAAATCATTCAGCTGGCTCAGTAAGATCCTAATTGACCAATTCATTTCCACCACCTAAAGCAACAAAAAAATCGCTTAATGTAAAAGCTCACAATGCTTCCTTCTTTTCTCCGATACCTATAAAGATTTAGACCGTAACGAATGATTTAAAACTTTTAATAATATCATTCAAGTGAAATAACATTATACTTTCAAATTAGGAGTGAAAATTTAATTTAAAAGTGAGACTTAAGTGCGTAGGGGCGAGGGGAAGATCGTAAAACGGTGCGCTGCCATCATCTTCTTTTGTTAAGTTTCTTTTCATCCCTGAAAATTTATAATGTTTAAATCTATTTGAGGCAAGCTAGGAAAGGGACTCGTATTTATTAAATCGCACACTTTTGTCTCTCCCGTTCGGCGTGCGGTCGGGAGTAGGACAGGGCCGTAAGTATTATTTGGAAGCGGCCTCCCGAAGCCGTTTGGCGCCTGACGAGCTTCTTATTGCGTTTTGTTTCAAAGTTTAATTAAATTTGATACATAAGAATAAATATTATTGCCATCTTTGCAATATTTTGGCCGCGCGCCTCGCCCGCCTTTAAACGTTGCAAAATAGTTCCATAATTAGAGCGATTCAAAATAATTAATTGGCTTAAGTGTTTCGTTTTATATGGGCTGGTATTTAGTAGCCTCAGTATGAACCTGCCAAAAGTAAATGTATACCTACTGTACTTTTGGTAGAAATTGTTCCTTACCTAAATTTAAGTTTAAGATCGTCTAAACGTACTGCGTAAAAATGTAAGTTCTGTGTCTATCCGTCTATAGTATGCTACATCCCACAAAAGAATGTTTTGTCTACATATCAATGTTCATACATTCTTTCTTCTTATCTTTTACTTCTTCATTAAGTATTCAACCGAAAAACTCTAAACAAGATATGGTCGTGCAAACTACTAACATCTACATAAACGAAACCAAATTATTAACTTTTGACGTTAAATGTAATTAAATTTCATGAATTATTTTGGTGTAAATTAATAATTAATAGTTTAATTATAAATTTGAATCTGTTATTGGGATATTCTCTAGAATTTAGTAAATTCAAAAAAATTGTTTTCCTTTCTCTTCCGATAAACGAAAACAGAAGCATGCATGATGGCATGGTAATTTTGGGAAAAACAGTTTTTAGCGGAATTTCTTGTACTGTTTTGGAAAAACGCGGAATTTACAATTACAATTACTTACTAACATTTAATTCAATCATAATCCAACTTGTTTAGTAAGTTTCTGTAATAACTTGAAGTTCTAAACGTAATTCACCAATATAATATAATAAACTAAAAACTGTTTATCTATCCGTAAAATCACAACATCTCGCACTAATGCGATTGTAAGTACTAACACGATTAAAGTCTCTCCCACATTCTTTCACTAATAGATTGTACAATGTTTATTTTGCCTATATACCAGATGACGTCATTCATCTTCAGACCCATCTATTCAGTCAATGATAGGCTATTATTAAACAGCTAAGTTATACTCTTAAAAAATACTCCCGTGAGTCTAACAGTACGAAGACTCGATTCACTATTAAACGTATATCAAGTGAAGTCGTCCAGTGCAGGAATGTATTTTCAA
This sequence comes from Druceiella hillmani, assembly GCA_039881145.1. Taxonomy (NCBI): domain Eukaryota; kingdom Metazoa; phylum Arthropoda; class Insecta; order Lepidoptera; family Hepialidae; genus Druceiella; species Druceiella hillmani. The sequence continues at coordinate 12,570,126 of JAYKKI010000043.1, forward strand.
TAGTATTAATTGTGTCATATAAATATAAAATATAAGTTGTTTTCATTACATTTAAACTACGGTTTCTACAATGTAAAGTCAAAGTAACTCGTCTAAACATTTTTCGTCTTCAAGAACGGATGTACAGCATATTCCTTTTTACAGAGTTTTGTTCGCTTCTAAAATCATTGTTGTGTTTGTAATTAATTTAACCATCACCATTTTTATATAGCTGTCGTAATGATGTAACCATCATAACTGGATGATCACATGTAACCTTAGTATCTAATAGTGATTATTTGTTTTATTAAGTGTGATCAATCTTTATCAACTGTATTGATGTGAGTTAATTTATTATGTATTTGCTTACAAATTATAGAATTTATATACCAAGAATTTATATACCAAAGGAACTCTCTACTCTCTTTATAAAATCCGTTAGAGAAAAAAACCGCAATGAGCCAAAGCGAGAATCAACACAGAAATACTTCATAATAACAACCCTATAGTGTTAGTTTAAAGCCGCGCGAGGACCATAAAGCCATGAACGAGTGAAAGTTCAGCGCCATGCTTACGACCGATAAGGATTAGCACTTGAGGAGCACTTGGCAACTCGGGCAAGTCGTACGGCGTTGCTGTTTTACGGCCCTGTTATGACTTGTAAATTAATCGTCTCTCTAGCTTATAGCCTTCATAAAACGATGCCGTTACCTCAGCTAGAACAACGTTGGTCTTGTTGGGAATCAATTTCGTTATTTTTAATTTCGTTTCGTCGCGCTATGGGCTGAGAGCAGAAGCTGATTATAAATGTCCATACACTGCATACTTTTATTTTCTACATATATACTTTTCTAACTATTGCTTGATTTCCATATATCAGGTATGCTTTAGAAACTAATAAAAAATTTTAAAATTCTCACCATCAGTGAAAGTTACTTCAAATAGCTTAAAAAATAATCATTCAAAGTATATAGTAACATAACTTGCAAACTAAGATAAGTTGCTTAGGTTCCTAAATCCATGTGGTAAGTATTTTAAACAAATTAATATTTTGTTCGTCTGTTTCCTTAGGTTAAGATTTGTTACTTTTATAAAAGAGTTCCGTTATAATGATTCTTCTAACTAAAAGAGGGAAGAATAAAGGAAATATTTCACACGGCACTGAGTGACATTTTTATTTTACAAGTGTACAAGGTTACTTATTCGAAATGAAGTACTTATTAACATTAAGATTTGTGTTTTGATGAGGTATGCTCTGCCTAAATGCATATGAATATAAAAAAAGTTATCCAAGGTCGAGATGTTCAAGGCATTTTTAAGGAACTCAAAGTGTCGTATGAAAAAAAGTATAGCACTAAATTTCGCATGCTTCTTGGTTGCTTCGTTAATGCAACTTTAGTGAACTTTAAATAACAAAACTCGATTTAGAAAAAAATCTAGACAATTTGTCCACTATCTTTGTTACTTTTTTTATATATTGAGAAAAAGTCTCTTCCAGGTTTTAATATTATAAGGACAATCCATAATTCTATTTCATTCATTTGTACTATATTTTTTGTTCGTTACTCTGTGTCAAACTCGGATAGTGTGGAAATCGCAAGGTATTAGTATCTATTAGGGCTTCCAAAATAAATTATTATAATTAACAAATAATTTATGGGTTTAAATTACGTAACTGACATGGTATTATGATAAATTATTTCCACAACATTACTTGTCGTTACATCTTCCATTTGTGGTCGTTGCAGATATGGTCGTAGATTCTTGTATTTACTTAAATTTCAGCCTTTCCAGTAATTGTGCAGTAAATATTCTGATTTAATCTAGAGTGTTTCCGTAGCTGCGATAGTGAAAAATTCTTCAATGAAAATATTTTAATACACTAGATGTAAACGTTCGTCTTTCTTTTATTCTCTTTCTGAGAGATTGTTGAAGCAAGTTGTTCACTGTATTCATTCGATTTAAGATATAATTTATTAAATGTAGACCGTAATATAGTGTCTGCTTTTAGTAACTTAAATCACGGCGACACAAAGACATCACTTTTGTTTTTATTATATCTAAACTACTATGAATGTTATAAAAGTCTTCAATTTCTTTATCTGCAAAATTTCACCTCGGAAGTCAAAACTAGTAACCTACATAACGCATATGTTTTTTAAAATTAATAAATTGGCCAATCATATCTGATAAATTAATCCATCCCATTTGACAGTCTAATATCGGATCTAGGTTTTTACTGTACTGTAATTTTAGTGTATTTTCTAAATGTCATTTTTCAGCGGTGATTTGTGGAAAGATTTAACCAATCCTCTTGTCTTCGAGTTCGGGTTCAGATTGTAGACCTGAGGTTTTCTGGGTTTTACATTATACTTCAGTCACCGCGAGTTGTATTCCATGAGCATAACACAGTTAATGATGGCCGTCAAAATTATTTCCTATTTTAACTATTATACTGTTTGTGAGGAAAGAAATTATGTCGTCGAGATTGAGCTTAAGTGCACTCAAATGCTGTTCAGACAATTGAGTAGCTATATTAGCTGTCATTGAATATTTTTTTCTCGATAACCCCAAAATGTTCTCAATAATTTGCTTGGCCTAAGTCATTATTGTGAATGTTTATATTCAAATACCCTTTTTTCGGAAGCAGGTTCATTTGTCTAATCATAGACTGATAATTTTAAAATTTCATTCCTTTAAATTGTTTAATTAATATGTTTTCTGTTTGATAATTATATATTAAAACATAGTATATTTGTAGGAGATTTTGGTTAATTATAGCCAGACTGTTTAAACATATATCTTAGGTATTCAGATGTACAAAATTTGTTAAATTAAATTTTGTCTACTGCAGCCATTCTGGTTCTATGAGCCTCCATAGATAACACACTTGAATAGCAATCTGTAAGTTTAGTTTCTTTTTGGAGGATAATTAAGTGTTTCTGACTTTAATCCTGAGCATTTTTAGCAGTAGTTACTGTTTTCTTCGCAGACTTGCTCTAGCGTTTCACCAATACGCATGTGGGGGGTGAAACTACACTTGAACCACCAGGAGGTTGTAAATTTATTTTTACCCTACCCTCAAACAACTTTAACTCCTATTAAATTAAATCTAATAATTTTTGTGGTCGGTACTTATAAAATTGTCATATAAAGTAAACAAGTATGTTAGTTGGTAAAAAACGGTTAAATGCTCACATGGTTATGTCATGTAAGTATAATTTATGATCCAAACAAAGAGTCGAATATCAAGACCATCTATTATAATTTATTCATATTTTTGAGACAATAGCCAATAACTTCACAATTATAAACCATAACACACGCTACAGAATATTTCACTGGACTAGAGCAGAATAATTGAGTCGAAGTAAATTGGATGCCTGACGAGCGGGCAATGAATAAAATTCTTCTCGAAAGGGACTTACCCGCGCTCATAAGTTGTGGGTGTTCCCTTAAATTTAGTCATTAGATAATATTGAACTCTATTTTTTATTTAAAAGTACTAATTCTTGCTCAATATTCATCGTGTCGTGCGTGAACTATCTGAGTCTAAAATAAATGAATGAAAATTACCGCAACGCAACTAATTAGTATAGGCAAATGGTGTTGCCCGCTATTTTGAAAGATGTTACGTTACAACGACGGTATGTAATTTTACACGTTTTTAGCATGTTATGTAATGTAAATTGGTATATTATTTTTATTGTTTAAATCAAGATACACGCTTCCGTATTCACGCAATTTTACCTTCGACTAACATAATTATAAAAAGTTCAAAATCAGTCCATAATTACGTAATTGCGAAATTATGTAATCAATAAATGGAAGCCGTAGCATCCAGCTGTACCGACATATAAAACAGTAGCATCTCACCCTCGGCAACAGTCAGCTACGTAGCGAGGGTTAGTGTTAGCATAGATAGCTATAAAAAAAGGCAATTCATTCCACAGGTAAGCGTTCATGATTATGTATTTAACTTAAACAAAGTTTAATTTCGGAGCTCGCTGTTACATTCATTACTGAATTCCACCAAGATGAAAACAAAAATGAGGTAAATAGATATGCTGTGATTACTATTATTAATATCTCAGGTAACGTAATTGTAATATTAATACTAATAGTATTATGCACTGAATAAAATTATGAAAATAGTGAGCAATACGATTACAAGGGCCTAATTGTTCAGGTGATACGGGCAGTTCCTGACATATTAAGAAATTCCTTACTCAGATAATATTGGACACACAAAGCTTCGGTTGTTCACTAACCGAACGAATGCTTTGTGGAAATTTCAGCATTTTCTAACACACCTAATACTAAGGAATTAAATAAGACTAGGAAAGTAAAATAATTTCATAATAAAATTAAACTAAATGGGTATATCGCGATATATTTATATTGAAATAGAGAAACCGCACAGATATGAATATTGAAATTATGTTAATTAAATATAAATTTTGCTTTGATATTTGTAACGTTTTATTTAAAACTCATTTTATAAACATTAAATCATAACTTTTTACAAACATTAATTTTATAAACATTAATCAAACTTTTTGATGTATATTTAAGCTGTTTCTAATGTAAGAACCTGTCAAACACGAGTGTCAGAAACTCGCACTATGAGGTGTCCGTACACATTTAGGCATTTATGAACATTTAAAGGTAGAAGGTATTTCTATTGGACATTAATTTTTCACAGTGTAAATATATTTCACTAGCCTAATCATTATCATTTCATGATTGTTGTCTCAGTTGCGTCGGATATCAGGGGTGTGGAGGGGTGCTTTCAAGTAATACCACCCACATGATGCATACGATTACAATTAAAAACAATAGGATTTTTACCCCTCTTTCATTTCTATATGAATATTTTGGAATAGCTACTTAGTGCAAAGTATATGGGTGAATAAGATGTATTACTGTGCGAAATTTAAGTTTCTACGTCGTAGGGTTTCTGAGAAAATGGAATGTGAATATAGAAAAACGTAAATATATTGCCTTCTATATCTTTCACAGAAATAAAAATATGGTGCTTATTTAAAAAAATTATAACATCTAGAATCATTCCTTTAGTTTTCCCACAACCTTTTTGTGGGTTTCTAAAAATTCATATTTTTTCATAATTTATCTTCGTAGTTTCGGAAATAAGGGATAGTATTTTATATGTTTTTTCCAGTATATCTCTGAAGTTATAATACCCAAAATTATAAAAAAAATGTTTCGGAGATCTAACCCTTTCAAATAAATAAATTTGGCCTCCTAAAATTTCCAAATGAATATTTTTCATTTCTACATATGCATATATGTGTTAATATTGTTATTAATATGCAAGATTCCAAGTTTCCACGTCAAGCGGTTTCTGAGAAAAATGGTTATGACTGATGGGCCCATATGTGTTATCTTAAAAGGGTTCCGTTTTTCCTTATGAGGTACGAAGCCCTAATAAACAAGCGACACAAATTAGCTCGGCTTGTCTAACGATACGGTTTTGTCTAAGAGCTTGTCCGTGTTAAATAATTCCTGATTAAAAGATATTCTTGGCGATAGCATATTATTAATTATCGGATTAATGTTTTGTAACTTTATCTCGTAAAACGTAACAAAAACTTGATTTGCTATAATTTACAATATTTTATCACGCAATTTGAAAGCTCGTGGAATAAATAGAAGTTCAAGGAAATATAAATATGACTAATATGTTATATTTCTAGTTAAAATTAAGGTTAAGACATAAAAGGAATTCTTCTATTTTCAGTTAGAACAACAGAATAGTATTACCTATAAGCATGACCAAGGTCATCTAGGAATCTATAAGCAGGGATTGACTAGGTTCACGTCGAAATATGCATAAAGTAGTAAATTTTCAACGAAACTATGGTACCTAATTTCATTATTTCATTGAAAATTCTGATCTAATGCAAATTTTCAAAACATTATTCTTGATTACAAAGAATATTTTTTCAGATTTCTCAAACAAATGACTGAATGAGCACGTTACGCCTGATTTGGAAGCACAATGTTTCGTAAAATCGATTGAAATCGGTTTTTAAATCGATTTATTTACATATCGATATTATTTTTAAAGACCTTTCTGGTAATACCCATAATTGATGGTGGATTTGAAAAAAAATTGCTCTCCTTTTACATATGATACATTAATTTTTGAGATAAACTTCTTTGGGCGCGGTGAGAGTAAAATGTCAAGGTTACAACGTCCTTCATGCGACGTCCAATTGTAACGTTTTGGATGTAATGAATCTATCACAAGAACAACGGAAAAAAGGTACTTAGCTAACAATCGAAAGAGATAGATGAACACGATGGAATAGGACAAAAAATATACGCGTGCACGAAAACAAAAAAAAAACATTGTCAAAATTTTGCGCAAAACCAAATAAAAATGGCGCTCACTCATCAATTGTTTTATACCTTACGTGTGTAAAAAGTAAACTGTACATATTTTGTCAATTGATCAATAGGAATATACATTTCGAATTCCTTTAGCTGCATTTAGCTGCGTACTGGTATATACATCGCGATATTTTTTTAAATTACAATTGTTACAAAAATTTTATTAGTTTTATGAATGTATAGTATTAAAATCTTCTTAGGTGAATTTAGTACAATCTATGGACTTACACGTATATTTTTTTAACATTTGACTCGACGTATTTATACAACACTTAAGTAACTTTGCAACTTTGAAATGTACGCATACGCATTTCAATAATTAATAGTATTTATACTTAATTAATATTTATCTCTCTATCTCTCTCTCTCCATCTGTCTCTCTCTGTCTCTTTATCTGTCCTTTTACCATTCACTAAATACTTATAAATCGAGAAAGGAGTTTCATTTGTGTCACGTGTACCGAAGTTCAAGCGAAATTATTTTGCATTGTCACATATTAATTAAGATTCCTTAAGATAAAGCATATACTCACAGAATTGCATGCGCATAGCGTTTAAAATGTGACGCTGGGTCAGGTGGACGGGCACGATGTAGTTACAAAGTTCCTCATTTCCCTGCTAAAAATGGAGAAATTTTAATCTATTGCAGTAATTATTTTATTCGCCTGTTTTTAAAGAATATACATGCTTAAATAAAAACTGAATAATTTGTAAATAAAAATTAAACAATTTAGATTACACATTTATAATTAAAAACTTACGAATACGTAACGCTACAATATTCAAATGGTACAACAGCAAACGCGCTCAGAGACAGTAATTAAACCGCATAAGTAAAATATATACAAAATATAGAGAATGTAATCAAGCGAGCGCACCGGGCAAATAGTACGTAACACCGCATATTCCGCCCAAATAAATCTTGAACACCGCGGCAACCCACTATAAACTTTTAATCAGCTTAAGGAATAACGTATTACGCTTTTACTCTAAGTAAGTAAGGGTCTGCGTATTACAATTTCCTAAGTGAGCAGTCCCAGAAAGCAGTGACGAAGCGAGATAAGAAAGATTAGAGTCGAAGTGAGGTCAAGGGTCGGAGGTTCGACGACAGACTAGGAGATAATGTTAAATTTAATACCCTAAAAGGATATCTAATACGGCCATTCTCATTCGTCCGACATGCCGTCTAAGGAGGGGTCAATACTGCTATCTAGGCGTGTGTACCTACCGGTTTTTTATTATGTTTTTAGCCGCGCTCGGTACGGCTTTCGTTTCGATATTATTTTATCTTGCGAGTGTATTAAAGCATAGTCAGCTTTAGTATGGGCAATAAATATGACGTTTTTGTACGTCTCTTGCTTAAAATACCTAATTGTGATTAGACAAATATTTTTAGCTGGAGTTTTGATGAGTTACTCCTCAAATTTAAAATATTAGCTTATAAAATATGTATTGTCAAGAACGTTTAATTGCAGTTAATGGTAAAGAGGATAGAGGCAGTTCGTAAGGATAAAATATATATTTTTTATATTTTACTTATTATTTCGTTTTTCGGAACATTAAGTTTTTAATCTAATTATGAATATTAAGAAAAATCCATTAAATACAAGCAAAATTCGGACTACATGAATTACGTATACATTTAGGAATCCATACTTGTTTAAATACTTGAAGGTACGTAGTAAATCTGTTCAACATACTTATGAACGTAGTATATCTATTAAAGAGTTTACGAATGTCAATATTAATTTTTACCTTGTGAATATATTGCATAGTAGGTTTATCGCCAAAATATCGTAGTTACCATAAATAATGGGAAATTTCTAAAACCTTCTAAAATTTGCAGTAAACTTCTGAGAATTCATTTATTTTTATAAATTTAGGTTCAAAAATTTCCAATGTAGAAATGGGCGAGATATATTGCCTTGGGCATATCTCTGGAGATATACTATTAGCACTTTTAAATAATGATAAACAAAATTGTGATACTACTCACTAACCTAGTAAAACACAGATGTGCATTAAAACAATATTGGATAACTTGATCTGTCGCTTATAAAAGTTTCATATCAATATGTTTTGAGTATTGAATGTATTTGGCGTTAATTTATAAATATAATAAAACGACCTAGGTTTCGTTGTATTACAACATCTTCAGGTGGGCTATTAGCAAAGATTCAAGATCAAGATCTTTGCTAATTCCTACCTGAAAATATTATTATACAACGAAAACTAGACCGCGGTAAAGAACTTAAAACAAGAAGAAATAATACTACGTCACATAGTTTCATTTAGTTGTGGATATTTTTGAATGTTAACTATTGAGGTATATGCCAGTTAATATGATATATAAAAACGTGAAATTTTAAGTTTCTACGTCCAACGATTTCTGGTTAATATAGCAGTGATATACATGCGAATACGTAAATGATCCTATAAAGGTTCTGTTTTATATTTGTAATTAAATATGTTAATATCATACAGGAGTTTTAAATTTACGTGAAATATAAATAGTATAATAAGATCAAAAATGATGATAAATCTATTGTCAAAATTGAAAATTACCGCATATGTTTTCAGTGCGTAATAAAAAAAATTGTAAACAATTTTTATCATTATAGCTGTTTTATTTATAAGAGGCCAATAACAGGCAGTAAATTACGATAAATGTTAGTTCGTTTTAATAATTAACACATTATTTAACTCTTATAACATAACCATTAAAAGTAATAAATTAATATTTGCAATTTTTGACTTTGCGGTATTCGATACTGTTTTTTTACTATTTTTTAATTATTTAATAAGAAAGGTTTAAAAATATTAACGTATTTCTTTAAATATATCACAATTGGGAATGACTTTACACGTCGGAAATATCCGGTTTTCATTAAATTTAATGTCCTAATTTATCTACCTTTTCCTTACGTGTACGGACACTTATCATTTTCGAAAAGTGGAGTATGTAAAATATTACCAGTAAAATTTTGAAAACTTTATTGTCGAATTAGTTGAATAATCAAAGCTTGAAATAAAACTATCAATGTTTTATGACTTAAAATAAACTTAGCAGTACCACCTTTTTTCCTGCATATTCTACCGTTAGAAATCGCATAAAAATGATTATTATTATCATGTGGATAGCAATTGTCCAGAAACCCGAATGTAACTTAATGATTTTTAGCGAAACATTTTTGCTTAATAAAGTTATTAAGCAAAAACGTGTGCTACAGCAATTATCTATAGGAAAATTGTCAAATAAGTGTCACTAATGTCTCAATAATACATTATCATTCATGTCTAATTAACAATTCCCAACGCCAATTTCATCGTTTTTATAATTGAGCGCAATTATTGATTCAGTTTAATATCAAGGATAAAAGTAGGTCATAGAAATATGTGAATACCAGTTATTATATCCTCGAAGATTGATTTGTGTAACATCAATCAATTAATTTTTTTTAAATGCCTCTTCGTTTTTCAACGAAGTGAATTACCAAGTTGTAAACGAATAAACAAGTTAAGTAGGAATAAAACTTACACTACATAGGTTTCGTATACATTTAAGTACATATAAATATTTAAAGCTACTAAATATTTCTATTCACCTATTAATAATATTATTTTTCACCATGTAAATATATCGCCCATATTTAACAGGAGTAGAAATATATACTATATTTAACAGGAGTAACAATATATACTACATTTTACAGGTGTGAAAATATGTCCTATATTTCACAAGAGTAAAAATATGTAAAAAAATATAAAAATCGCGGATTTTTCAAAAACTCTGATGTTTGTAATCATTGATTCAATTTTTCGGTAAATTTTAGGCATAATTTTAATAACATCGTTTTTTTTAATAATTTTGACTAACAATTTAAGAGATTGGGGAGAGTGGAGGAATAAATTTTTCGTGGACCGTTTCAGAAATATCTTTAGAATTATCTTATATAAAATTTTTAAAACATCGTTTTAAGGTTGATATAACTCTTTCTTCCAATTAATACTGCACAAGAAATATGAAATTAAAAAATTAAATTCGATTTTATAATTTCTATCAATTATTGAGTGTTAACTTATATTATATATGAGGTTTAATTTATTTTATCATCACGCCAAATTTCATATTTCTATATCCAACGAAATCTAACAAAAGTATGTGAATACATTACTACCGTTCACAAGAAAAATATATTAATGTGTTATAATTTTGTTTAAACCGTAAAATTATAGTAATTGGAAAAATTAAATTATTCTTATTATTAAAACATTGTATATATTTTTAAATTTTATTCTTACAGTTGTTAACATTCTTATAAACACTGTTTACAATATGGAAAAATAAAACCAAACAAACTCAAAAGAAATAAGGAAAATAATAGAGAATATGATGGAAGACCTAGGATAATTTTCTATTTCTACTGAGACATGTTTGCTTCAAAATGAAGTATTTCTAAAGGATACTATGTAAGAAGCCATAAAAACACAAGAACGCTTACAAAGTAAAACACAAAAGTTAAATATTTATGTGTCCGATTTTGCTGCCTATCTTACCTAGATGGGAAATTCTTTTTTTTAGAGTATTTAATGTGACTACATAATTATTAAAACTATGTACTCGAATTTTGAACATAAATGTAATCTAAATACTTAATTAATGAATTAATCTATGACTTTCCATTTAAATATGTGTATGACCTATGTAAATAGTTATTGTACTAAGAAAATTAATAAATACTTTTTATTAAAAGGGGCATTACGAAAGTTAATATTCTACATGAGTAAAAAAATGCATTAATAAACAAATAACGAATTCTAAAATTTGTGTTTTTCTATTATTTTTATACAGTAGTTTTTCCAAAATTTGAAATAATTTTTAAAAATATTTCCGCTGAACTTATTGCAATAATCTTCTATGTAATTTATAAACAGTGCCGATTCTAATTGTAAAAAAAATAATTAAGTTTCTGAAATACTACTCCAGGATAATATAATAATGCAAATATTAATTAATTGTGTGAGATAAATTAAGCTATAACGGAACAATAAGTAATAATGAAAACGTCGCTTTAAACCTCCATAAAATAAACTAAACGATTAATGAAATTATGTTTGTACAATAAAAGTTCATTAGGGTTCGAATATTTGATATTAAGTCGCGACGCATCGGTAGGCTTTGCAATAAAAGCTCGTTCAAGGCTGTAGTGCATGTTAGTTCGCGTCGCCGCTCACAGATAGCGCCGCTTGTAGCTTTTACTACTTGTATTGTTATATGGAAATTAGAATAACCTTTTTATTTTGCCTTCTCAGAATAAGTTAATGTTTTTCTAAATGCTGTTTTGTCGATCTGTTTTTATAGTTACATGAGTGTCTACATCAAATATTTGTAAAATAATAATCAGTAACACAAAAATATTTGTGTCACCAAAGCTATCTACGTATATCAGTTTTTAAAGGTGGAAAGGTGTTTCCAATTTAAAAAACGGTTAAAGTTTTGAATTTCAAAAATTTCATTTAATAAATTTATCGTGTGTACTTCGAAAAATAAAACGCAAATCTTTTAAGATTACTCGGTCACTCGGCCCCTCAGTTCGTCTATTACAGCCGCTTTTCTTGGAAACGGTTTGACGTAGGAACCTAAAATTTGATATTGAATAGTGATAAAGTATATTAACTCGCATAAAATTCAGTAGTAATTAATATTAAAAAATAATGATATAAAAAATTGACAAATGAAGCGGTCAAAACTTATTTTTTTAATGACATACATGGCGTGGAGCATTAATTGAAAAAGGATTTATCAGGATTCTAAAAGTAATTATTTTAGGATTATAGATGATGCAGTTCTATATACTGCCACACCTTAATTGCAATAGTTAACACAAAAATATAATCACACCTATAACATTTTATCGGAGACAACTAAAATACTCGAATTTTCTTTGTAAATTTCATATATCACGTGAAATATCATTAAACATTTCCACAAAAATATTTTCTGCCCTCCTATCTATGAAATTGCTAATGTCAAAATTATGAAAAAGCATTAGGTGCCTGAAATTTATTTCAAGTTTACTGGGAAATTATAGCGACGAATCTTAATCTCACAGTTTTTCAAAAGATGACGATTTGTTTATGCATTTGAAAATATACTTTGCAATATATTTATATGGTACCAATTACATTATTATCAGTAAATATCACATATCCTTAAAATTATATGTGAAAAGGATTCCCCGTATTGCAAATTGTACTCATTTTGACAGGTTGTTCTTATTTAAAATAAAATTGGGTATGCTTATGACACATGTTATCTTTCTAGTAACAAAAGAAAATGTATATAAACAATTTTATTGAAGCGCGGGCCGAATATATTAAAATTTAAATTAAGTTCTATTTTGATTATTAGAATTCGTTGACTACGATTTATCGATTATCTAATGTATTATTTATGTAAGTAAAGTTTTCAATATATCCATATAACAACGATATTTACCTAATAAAAAAAAATTAATGAAAGTAATTTGCCATTTTAATAAATGACTATATTTCGCGATTATTTAAATTGCTTACGTAATTGAGGTAAAATACCTACACAGCACTTTTTTTCTCATAAATAATGCTACTTTTGTTACCTACCATTTCAGTATTTTATTGAAATTATCGTAAACACTTTAAGCCGTGAAATTATTTGAAAGATTAGCATAAAATCTGTTTAAAAGCCCCTATCGGCTAAATACCAGCATAGTGGGTAGGACATTATTTATTTAAAAAAGTAATTACAAGCAATTAAATTAGCGGAGATGTAATATTCTAAGGTCGTAAATTTCAATCGACACAATGAAAAATGACAAGCATACAAGAGTCGTAAACAAGGAGCAGTGTATACACAATTCCACACAATGGACGCGTTGGCGGCCGACGGTGCATACGGGGGGTAGTGAGTGATAGGTATATATGTACGTAATTATATTATAAATAAATATATACTCGAAAATTAGAAAGGGGTGAGAATATGTTGTACAGCACCATTGTAAATATTTGAAGCCAAATGCGATGAAAATTGCATACGTTATGTTTTTCATTTATTTTGTTTTTTTTTTGAGGCAATTTTCTTGTCTATTTAGCCATCCTTGGAGTTGAAAAATCATATGTGTATGCGAACACATATTTTTGTAATGTTTTTAAACGTATGTACCCTTTTTAAATGTCAATCGGATAATCCATTAAAAAAAACCTGTTCTCATTTTTCGTCTTCCACGTCCAAATGGCAAAAATGGAATCCTTAGATTTAGTTTTGTCGTGTCCGTCCATCTGTATGTCACAACACTTGTAATCGCTACATTTTTAGGCTTGCGTACATGCAATTTTGAAAGAAAACAATCTCTAAGTATATTTTTTTTTCCTCTCTATGCATTTATTCACCAGTGAGATACCATTGGATGAGGTACCTTTTAAAATTATTTTATTTCATATTTACCATTTTTAAGTTATGTTTGTGAAATATAAAGTTTTAAATTGATGTGCAATATGTCCATCTAATTTTTCAGCCATGGTTTTAAATTAATTACGACCTTAAAAAAATTATTTTAATTAATTTTCATAAACAATTTTCACAATTTCATTTCAGATCTTTATTTCAAAATGTATTTCTAAAAAAAACTTTCAAATATGCTCAATGTATTCTGTACGAAAATAGTATTTTTGTTGGTTGAAAGTATAATTTTTGTCCATAATGCCAGCATATTTCGCATGTATTTTAACTATAGACCTTTTTGTCCATATTATGACTTAAAGTAAAGATATATGAACTCGTAATGAATTGATATGGATTTCGTATGAATTTCGTAATTAAATACTATATGCCAAAGCACTTCATTCGCTATTTTTTCTTAAGTTACTCTAATAATATTTTTGTTATTCAGGTTAATCATAAGTACCTACATCCTTACGTAAAAACTGATATCAATAGTTTAGTAATAAGAATTTACTCTTTCGGCCTTTTCAAATTAATTTAATGAAATATAAGGAATGTTTTTTTAATTTCCTATATTTGCCAATTTGCCTCTCTATTTGTTTCATGCTAATAGCTAACCTGATCATCAATATGACTTGATAAGTTTCAGTAACAATATCGGAAATAATTTAAAAATAATAATCAAAATTGTTGTGCTATTGCACTATGTGCTATTCTTCTCCATTGTGAGTTAATCCTACTTGTTAAATATAATTATTGTATTACTTTACAAAGGTTTACTAATTTAACATTCAGTTTTAACATCACCTTTAAGCTTATTTGTCATATTCATTTAATAACATAGCATGCCATATATATATATATATATATATATATATATATATATATATATATATATATATATACATGTTGAATATCGCCATGAAGATAGTAATAAGAATGTACTACTAATATATTATCTATAAGTGCAATAAGATCCAATTGCGAGGGACGCCGCAGTACATGGCGTGCGTCCACTCGAGAACAATTCACACGCTCATTGCGAGTGGTGTCCGCTCGTGCGTGCCACGGTACATAAAATGTTAGTTATAATTCGATTTGAGTCGACCCAACGCTAATATTATCTTACTCGAGTGGCTGCTCCAACATAATATTCGAGGGCTGGCTTGTGATGTAACAACCTCCGAACATGGTTAATGAAATGTTTAATAAAGTCCAGTTAAACATGGTAAATAATTATTAAATATTCATAAAAAACATTTAGAGCTTCTTAATATAAAAAATGTATTTTGCAAGAAATAGTAAATTGTGATAAATTAGAACCAAACTATATGTAACTCATTAATAGTATTCGAATAACAGAATATAGGAATAGTTTTAAAAAATGATCTAGGCTATAAACATAACATTTTTCATTATATTCAAGGGATACAAAATAAGCTGTCATTATTTTAGGTTCTGTATTTCAAGATCACAGGATTTTTTAACGACTTTTTTGTAATAAATAAATATATATATATATATATATATATATATATATATATATATATATATATATATGTATATATATATATATATATTTATATATATATATATATATATATATATATATATAAATATACATATTAATTGACAATAAGTAATTCCTAAACTATTTTAAAAGTTCTATATTTCGCAGGTATTTTTTGATGCATTTGCTGTTCTTTCTTTTTATACATTAAAATAAACATTTAGTTGTGCAGTTCAACAAACTATACAGTTAAGCTCTTTAATATTTTGCTGTCAAAATTTTGCGTCTTTAATATTTTGCTGTAAAAATTATACGTATAAATTACGTTAATTTCTCATTTTATTGACATCACATTAAATATGCTTCCTTGGGAAACACGAATGACAAACATACGAAGAGAACTGCTAAATAATTGAGTTCTATAATCAACCATCAAAATTTCACGTCTCACATAATATATGATGCTTCTATGAATATAATATTTTTGTCGAATATACAAATACTTATTGAAGCTCATCGCATCTATACATATATACCTCCCGGGGCTTCATATATAAATCACAATTTCCCCACACAATATTTATATAGGCAACGAGTGAGTGGGTGGGTGCAGCGCGACATCGTCCGTAAAAAGCGTCGTCGGAGCTTCCATAAAGCTCACCGAGCCAGCTTCGCGCCATTAATCAGGGATGGCCGCGTGACGAGCTGGCACACGAGCGGAAACGGAAATAAATCTAAAAATGCCTCGCATGTTTTGGATACTCCAATGTAAATATCACATGAATATTGAGCATCGGGGTGCAGGAGACACTGCGTTAAATGCGATTAGCAGTTTGCTTTATAGACATTGTTATTTATGTACTTATACTTTAGTCATAGTTCATAATTTAACCAAGCCTTTCTCTCATGTATTTGTAGAAGCGGCTTTTAAATTTCGAATCCACTTATCACTGGCTCTCAAGAAATTAGGTGGGGCCAAGTTAGCGAGAACGTGTAATATGGCGACAGATCATACACACATATATATATATTTATATATATATATATATATATATATATATATATATATATATATATATATATGTAAGTTACTTAATGTTTTTCGAAATAGTCTCTTCGGCACTCTGTGCATCATTTCATTTCATGGAACCGCTCGTTCCACTTTACCCTGGACGTCTCCTCCATGATCCTTTCGAAGACTATCACCGCTCCTTCGACGTCCGTGAATCATATTCCTCCCAGTTTAACTTTCATTCTTGCCAATGAATGGATAACTCATGATTTCTTTGGGCTTCGGTCAAACCATGGGGTATTTACCTAGCACAAAGTTTCGTGACATCTAAATACTGATGAAGATATTTCTATACTGACCCATATCAATGTCTAAAATATAATAAACTTGCACGAATCTGTCAATAGGTAACTGTCTGGTTAGTTTTTATCGTGATCTGCTTTTCATTGTTGCTACAGAGAGATCACTGATAGTGCCACAACTACGCATGAACTCGTTAAACCAGTTGTAAAGTGTAAATAGTGGGGTTGTAAATATGGCCAATCGAAGTCGATTGTAACTTTGTTGTTGACTGACATAACAACGAATGTCATAAAAAGTCAATGAATAAAATTTTTCTCGTGCTAAATTTATCCTTCGCGGCAATTTGAAAATTGTGTGCTTCACACATGCGCAATTTTCAAATTGCTGCCAATTAAAAAAAAAATAAATTGACAAATTCTAACAAAGTACATCGAATTTTGAAATCGAAAAGATTTTCAAAATTCAAATTAATTTTTTTATTACCATTATTACAGACAGTTCTAAGAAATTTTAACACACCCACACACACACGCGCGCGCACGCACGTACACACACACACACGCACACACACACACATATATATATATATATATATATATATATATATATATATATGTATACTTTATTTATTTTTCCCAGTTCGTACTTAGTTCAAAAACTACCTTTTTAACAATATGTTTATCTGAACTGTGCTAAGAATACTGCGTTTAGATCAATTAAATACTAAATTATTTTTCCATTCTCTTAACTTTAACATTTTCTACTATTTTTATCAAATCATATTTTTAAATAAATGAATGCGTTGATACGAATTAACGTGAAACACGAAAAAATCGTTGCATTTACCAGCACTTTGTAGGGCAAATTTATTGAGTAATCGTTTCATAAAACGGGTACTCATGAGTACTTACTCATATAATACTGAACGTTAAAATCCTATTCAAAAGAAAATTTGATAATTTATCTCTGTCCTCCTTATAACACAGAACAAAAGGAGAAAAAATAAATTAAACGTTCCCCCAGAAGCGGCTCGTCCCGTGGCAGTCCGCCTACCGCCGCCAGTGTATCAGTCGAACTAATGGTCCGGAAACTCCATCCCCTTAATCCCGCGCGCCGCCTGGAGTGAAGGCAAAAAGTACTTCATTTTTCTTGACTAGTCATCGATTCTTTATGTTGAATAAAGGTTAGAAAAATTCCACCTTCCACTGCCTTATCGAGCAGGGGTAATATAATCATATTCCGTAAAAGCAACTCCATATTTTAAAGATTTGTTCATATGATAGCGTTTTCGGTGTTCGCCAGCTTCATATTTGGACTAGATTAGGCAGTTAAATCGCTACTACCGTCGCCGATAAAGATTATTTTTCACGCTTAGTTACACATTGGATCTGCGGAACGTAGACGTATCTACTGGTTAAATGGAAAGAAAATAGGTGAAGACCCTGTGGCAGTGAATTAGAAAACGTACAATAATCGCAGTTTTGTAACTTACGTGTATAATACAAGACTGATTATAGCTGTCTGTATCTTCATATTATATATATATATATATATATATATATATATATATATACACATACATATATATATATATATATATATATATATATATATATATATATATATATGTGTGTGTGTGAGTGTGAGTGTGAGTATGGTAATCAACACACAACAGCGTTTTTTTTCTGATGAAAATACATTTCTAATTACTCATTTAATTACTGAGTGATATATTTTAATCTATTACATTATAACTGCTGATTAAATTGTCCTTAGACCTTAATGTAAAAGCTAAATACCTGAATAGAAGTACCTACATGTTGAATGGCACTCACTTGGAAAGAATTCCGATTAAGCTCTCTAACAAAATTGGTTTTGCAGTAGGTATTGATATAACAGACCATCATAAATTAAGCGTAAAGGTTAACTGAACTTTAAATGCGTCACTTGATACTGGATGTATATATATATATATATATATATATATATATATATATATATGTATATGTATATATATATATATATATATATATATATATGTATATATATATATATTTATGTATATATATATATATATATATATATATATATATATATATATATATATAATAATACTTGCAACCATTGACTTGAACATAACTTTTATAATCAATAAGTTAGAAGATTTAAAAATTATTAAAGATGTATAATTTTCGATGAGTGCGTTTTACAAGTGTTGTTAAATTTAAATAAATACAAGTCAAATATGGTGAAGTCAAAAAGGGCATATTTTTTGCTTATTTTTTTTAATTATAGGGTAATTCCAAGCTAATACAAAAAACGATTGGCAAGAAATCGCATTACAATTAATGCAATAATTTTTCTCTCATTTTTTAATTCTAACTTTTTTACATTTTGTTGTTTACAATAAATCACAAAAGGTATGAATTAATGAGCTTTGCAATTATTTTATTTTTATTTTGCTCTTTATTAAAGATGATTGTAATCTTTAGCTTAAAGGATATTTGCCCCAAATTGTTTACGGTGGTGCTCTAATAGCTGCCACGTATTAGGTTAAAGAGCATTCATATTTCTTGTCCACTTTATAAAAATGATTTTTGAAACATTTAAATATCGTGTCGGGGTGGATGATGCCTCGCAAATATGGAAGGAATGAGACGCAACATCGGATGAAATTAGAATATATTTCAATTAGCATCCGAATATATTGAATTAAAGAATTCGCCCGAACATACGGAATAACTTTTTGGTTATTACGAAGATGCTTTGTTTGTAAAAAGGAGGAATAGTTAACCTTAGGTTATAGAAGATAAAATTGATTCAAAACTTCGTTATGGTTTATTGCAGAAAAATATCCTACTCTCCGATTGGAATAGGTATGTTGAAATTGTTACTAATTAGATATACAAGATATGTATTACAACTATAGAAATGAAAGGATGCCACTATTTGATGTCCTTATAATTATTGTAGGCAACATTAAAACTTTTTTTGTAATGGGTCTTTTGTCCTCGCTCTATGAAGTACATCCTTAGCAGAGGAGTCCTCAATAAACGTTATTTTGACGGAACTAACAGACTGTACGATAAAATGTGTAACTTTAAATATAAAACAAAATTCCAAAGTTATCACATACCTAGGATGCATCTACAATTACCTTATACTTTTTAAAATACAAAGCTCATTGAAAAAGTGGGGCAACTATTTTGGAATTACTCTATTTACTAAATACAATCTACAGCGTATAATCAAAATAAATAAAAAAAAAACTGTACGAGAGGAAATCGCATAACGAGGGTATATATTGTGGTATATTTACAAGTTTAAACATATAAGAGTGCAAAGTTTTTTGTTGAACTATTCATAAATGTTAATTTTTTTTTCAATAAATTAATATGTTTGACAGGCGTAATATTATCGTGAACTTTTTAAGAACTGTCAGGCTTTGTATAATTACTGTACTTTCCCTGTGATCTACTAATCTACTCGTCAGTACGTCTGTTCATGATTTTTGATTTAATGGCTTCGGGAAAAAGAGAGAAATTTAATTTTTTTTAAGTGAAACTTTCATTCACTTAACGGCGATTCGATAACCGATAAGTGGACGAGAATTGAGAGTAATATTTTAAGGTTGCATCACGTGTAGGCACATTTCGTTACATGAGAGAGAAGAAAGATATGACGTAGAGAGAAAAAAAGGGAGTTATATATTCTGACGCCATAAAAGTGAAGTAAAAGAAAGCTACGTATACTCAACGATACAAAACGATTTAATAAGATAGTGTCGCTCATGCGCGCTTTGTAGATGTGCGCCTCAGACGCTATATATGAACAGCTGAGGTTATTTACGTTACATATGTCAAAAGAAGCCTATCAAAATTTTGTCGATTTATTTATATATTTATGTTTGATTCTGCATGTACTTCATCCATTACAAGAATAACCACATATTAGGCATACATTGTATTTAATTTATAAATCTGCAATGAACTCGCACATATAGTCGTGAATATAATTTACAAGGCAAGCGACATTTAAGTGTTCTGGTACTTATATAGTAGCTTTTTATGTAAATTTATATGAAGATTAGATGTTTACATCGATTTCGAATGACATTTAATTAATTTTCGGAATGCATAGTATTAAAATTTTCTTATGCGAATGCATTTAAACGTGTTCTGGTAATTACATTGCAGTTATTTTTTAAATTGACAATAGGCTATGAAAATTTATATAAAAATTATATGTTTATATTCATTTGTAATGACATTTTATAATTTTTTCTAAATGAAGTACTGGATAATGAATAACTGAAATAATACATTCGATAATCGTTAAGTGGTAATAATGTATAGCATTAAAATCTTCTTATGCGAATTTAGTACAATCTATAGAATTACACTTTGTATGTTCTTTCTCACTGTCAGTGCTGTTTTAACACTTTATACTTACCTTTGTCAAGGTTTCGATCGCTAAAGTAGTTTCACTTCTGTCACGTGTACTAAGTTGCACGCGATTTTTTTGAACATTTCGGTGCGTATATTTGAGGATCGACTCAAAATTCAGAAAAAATAGTATTTATGGCTTTTGTAAAATCAGCCCTTTCAAAGAAATACCACATGTTATTATAACTAAAAAACTTTTTCGTACTTAATTTACCGTCTCTGAAATTACCATATAAATATTTTAAATTATTAGTTGCCAAATATGCTGTTTAAAAAGATCTGTTATTACGCCAAATTTTAAGTTTTGCGTCGAAAATTGTCTTAGAAATTTGACTATGAAAATTGATCGTGAAACAGATTTATGCTGATCATATGTCAATGAAAGTTTGAAAAAGACCAAATAGCGGATCTAGAAAACAAATTTTTAAAAACAAAGAAAACATATTACTGTCACAAAAACGCGCCAACTCTAAATATAAACTTATGTTTAGTAAGCTTTCCTTTCAAATTTAAACTTAATTCTAATTCGGAATAACGAGAACTATTTGGAACATGCCAGTTATTTTAATTGCAACTTTTTTTCAGCTAACATGATGATCTAAAGAGAATTTGTCTCATTTTCATATATAGTTTTTGAAAAAACTTTTTTTCGCGACTTTTGCTGAGAATTGATAGTTTACGGAATCCTTACCAACCTTACATAGTAAGTTCTAGTATATGCTTTCAAAAATCCAAAATTCTAAGCAAATTTAATAATCCTTTTAATTCAATAAGCCAAAGTCATCGAAATTGCTTATTATCTGCTACACCACTACAAAATTGTAATGCAGAGAAAAAAAACTAATTTTAATTTTTTTCTTTACGTATATATAAAACTGGCTACCTACAAATTTCTAGCATTTAAGTTGACTCGCAATGGGTTAAAGGTTTTGGTGATCAGTGTGTCAGCCAGTGCCAAAATTGGTATTTTTTTTGGTTCTATATCTCGATCATTATAAAAAAGCTTTATACTCAAAATTTTAAATACAATGTGGTGTTCATCATAGCCTTACAAAATTTTAACTTGGTACATCAAATAGATCTTGAGTTAGACAATTGTCCAAAGTAGTTCAAAATGTTTCTTGTAAATACACACACTACGTCAAAATCTCGTCGAGAATTCGCCTACACGCTAACGCTTCTTGCGTGTTGTGTGTGCGTATATATGGTTTAATACCATCGTGATTAAGCTTGATTTATTGATTTTTTGTTTAATTTTAAATATTCTCAATGAGTAATACTACTAGTACTAAATATATGATTATACTCAATTTTATCATGAAACGACGTATATTAGTCCAATTGTCTCATTTTATATATCTGTATTCCCTTTACTGTGTAGATTCCAATATTTTAGTACTAAACATTTTCAATCACTTATTAAATGTTGTATTTTAAGTATATCTTTATGTCCGACAACCTGCACTTATATTCAGCGATGTTATCACAGAGTCATACTACATATATCGCTATTCCGCTTGAACAGTTACCAACAAACAGCTTGTAGCTTTGGCAGCGTCCAAGCCAAGGAAGACAAAATACGTAGGTATTATTGGTACATACGAATGACACTTGAAATATTTATAATGGCAGATAAACCGTAAACAAGAGCAAATGAAAGAAGTCGAGGCTCATGATTGAAATATTGGCGGATGCCGGCGCGCAGCGATGGCGTCTGCAAAATTATTCAACTCCATTCCCACGCATGCGGCGAGTAAGCTGTCGCCCGCTGTAAGCTGCAGTCGTTGCAATTAAAGCAAGCTTTGCAATTACTTGCATATTTTTGTCTTCACCGCTCCATGGATGAGATCGATATTTCCGGCGAAGCTTCTTCACACCCAAATTTTTCGGACTTACGTTAATTGTAATAATCAAATAATTTCGAAAATACGTCTCGTACCCAATGACGTACACGCTTTAAATACTATTAAATCAATTACGTTATGCTACCAAAAAGTATTATTAATAATGATTACGAAAGAAACCTGTAATGCCAGGTTATTTATGTAATTACCGAATAATATTTAGCTTATTAGATTAATTTTCTAACCTTCAGATTTTTTTATTACGACTCTTACTTACTCGTAAATATCTTACAATTTTAAATACTGTTAAATCAATTACATTATGCTATCCAAAAGTATTATTAATATTTATTACGAAGGAAACCTGCAATGCTAGGTTATTTATGTAATAACAGAGTACTATTTAGTTTCTTTTGTAACCTTCAGATTTTTTTATCACGGCTGTTACTCGTAAGTATTTTACAATTTCCGGTAATATTTTTCAACTGTATTTTGAAATAGAAAAAAATTATTTCTTAGTAATTGATAAACACTGATATATTTTATGATACATGAACTTATCGATTCTTATTAATTGCGATGAGTTTGTTCATATTACATTGTAATTTAAGAAGTGAACAAAATTGAGTCAGTTCAACAGAGCACGTATTCAAGCAATAAGGCGCTTGCCACTTCTAAAAGTTCCTATTATTAATCTGCTAACTTTTCGAAATAATTTGTAATGTAAAAACGGTCATAGTTAAATTTTTTGTTAGTAGCAGCGAAACTAATATTTTATACCGATCTTCACTGTAACACGAGTTGCGTCTTCTGCACATACTTATTTTAGTACTTTAACATAAACGTAAGAGGATTTATAACGGATGTTGTTCACAAATATGTATCTAACTATCTGACAAAATTCGTAAGTAGATATATATGCAAAGGTGTTATATATGTATTGAACTTGAGACATCTGTATTGAGTCATTTGATAGCTACAATTGTATCAATTTATAATTGGTGTTTAACATGATTTAAAATGTTTTTTAAAGTGTGTTTATTTTTTGTATAATAATGCAATAGAATAATTGAACAAATACAGAATTAAAGGTCATATGTTGTTTATAAACCGTGGAACATCTTTGGTGAAACAAAAAACTCAAATCATTATTGTACATCAAATCGATTTTAGTTTGGAAAAATTGACAGAAAAATTTGGTATAAATAAGAATCCTTCAAGTCAAATAACTGTAATCTTAAAGTCGGTCTTTAGTTAATATGTATATCCGTTTTTATATATTTACAGTTATAAGAAATTACGTAACAATATCGTTAAATTCACATAAAGATCTGGTTTTTATAACAATTGGAATTCTTCTCAAAGATTACTAAATACAAACATCTGAATATTTTCCAATAACGGAACCACCTCGCCTTTCCCAGTTTCATACTTACCACGGGAAGCCGGTATAAGCTCGGAGATCATTTCGCGAGATGCGCCGGGCGCGCCGGCGCCGCGGGCCGCAACCTAATCGGGGCCCTGCATCGTTTAATGAGCGAGGCGGCCGCGCTGTAATTGCTGCCGCACTCGCTGCTACGAAATTTTAATGGACCACTTTTATGCCTCTTATCGATTACGGAAAGTGTGAGCGATTGGACTGAGTTCGAGTTTGGCGAATGCCTTAGTGCTTTGATTGGCCGGTATTTTCGGCCTCGTAGGTCAACGTTGTGTCGAGCCATATTTCATAACGGAGCGAATTTATTCTGAGATTTGTTTATTTGAAATATTTTGGATTTAGGCTTTCGCCGAGTACGTTACGTTTGTGTGCTTTTTATTTGTTACATTTATTATTTTCGTCTGCAATACTAAGTAGTTTTGTTTAATGTAAATCAGGTTTAATGTAATATTTTCGTCGCTAAGTATTAAAATACGTATGTAGGAAACTGAAGAAGAGAGCGATGACCGAGTAAAGAGTAAGTTCTTAAACCGACCTGGTCTATTGTTTGTCACGGCTAACTCCAGCAATGAATTGGATGCAGTTTCTTTTTCGTTTTGTAGGGGATGTAATTACCGTATGATTTTAATGGTGTAGTAGAAGCTGTGTGGAAATAAATTAAAGACACTCCCACTGAATACATTTGTCCAATATGTATTTAATTACGTTAAATAGTAAATTTAGATCTCTAAAGGGAACGTTGGAATTTTGAAACACATTGGTTTGTTTCTGTTCTGGTATATGGATTGCTTACCTAATCGGGGTAAGTACTTACCTATGTTCTGAAAAATTTGTATTCAATTTTGGGTTTTCCCGGTTTCTTTTTTAAAGAAAAATATCTATATTAATATAATCCCTGTTATGTGTATTTATAATAAAAATATACTTATTATCTTATTTCTAATATTTTTGGAAGAAATTAATCATGAGGTACATAAATCAAAATTACATATTTCATAAAGTAAAAGTTTATTATTTATTTTAATATTCTCAGACGAAATAATTATTTTGAAAAAGTATATCATTATGAGTTTATGTGATAAGTGTTACAATATATTATAGAAATTATTTTATTTAGTTAAGCTACAAATTAAATTATGGTACATAGGTCAACTAATATATGCTATTAATTAAAGAACTTAGAAATATAGCACCCAGAGTAAATTTATACAAGTATAAAATCAAGTGTGGTTTTTTAGTGGCTTTGTACGTGGTAATAGCTTAGCAAAACATATAAAATTTCACAAAACAGAAAAGGAATAGGAGATAAATATCGTAACTAATTGCCTTGTGTAATATTTTTCTAATGTACTTTTTCGTCTCTATGGTATTTTTCGTCTAATGTACTTTTTCGCACTGAATGGTATAACTTGTAATATATATATATATATATATATATATATATCAAAGTGTACCTATAAAAACCGGCCAAGTGCGACTCAGGCGCACAAACCAAGGGTTCCGTAACGCTAAATAACTTATAAGTTTGTATTTCTCAAAATTACTGTCAAAAACAAAGTTGTTACTTCAGCCAGTAGCGAAAGTATCCACAGAAACAACACAAATTGTCTTATTCAAACCAATTTTCGTTCAAAGTTTATTTTAAACTCCACTCTTCATTTTTTTTCAGAATTTTACACAAGTTAGAATTGAAAAATTAAGGAGGGAACACACTTTATAAGCACATATGTCGCCAACTGTTGGCTTAAATAAAAAAAGTCATTTTGTAACCTCTGTATCATTTTTAAGACCTATGTAATGATGTACCACAGGTCTATGTGTACTGCATTTTCTCATCATCATTTAGATGTATGGAGTGTCACCCATAATATTATTTTTTTCATAATTCCGTTATTTTATTGTATAGTGGTTCATGGATACATTTGGTTACGGAACCTTAAAAACATATACAAAAAAGGTTACCTCCATTTCATCAGTTCGTCAGTTAACGAAAAAAATAGGTGAAATTTTAAAATATGCACAGTTTATGCGATCGCACCGTGCACTGTAAGACACTGAAATTGAATTTGATTTTGTTTAGAGGTGTACTCGTGACGTCAACTTGTAAACTTAATGTTAGCAAAGTGAAAAAACACATAACTAAATTTTTATAATACATGTGTTTCGGTTGATCAAATAAGGAAAAGTATTGTCAAACTATTTGGATATTTCATGATATTAATAAAGAAAATAAAATACAAAAAAATGTTTTTTACTGTTGTAAACTGTACTATCTATTATAAAAATTGTAGCCAAACTAAATATTCCGTAGAAAAACTAACACATAATATTAAAGTAAATACCACTTCTTGTATCCTAGTGTCGAGACCTGGAATCCACTAAAGCTATTTGAAGCATCATTTGGCGGTGATGGGGGCAGCATCAATAGCGAATGTCCATTAAAATCACATTACAGCGATGTTCAATATATTTTTATAGGGAACATTATGGTTTATATTGCGCTCGGTAAGTAGGTATGTATTTAGGCAAATGTTTTCACTTCTGACTTAATTTTGAGACGTAAATGGATTGTTGACTGGAAACAGGGTATTGTTGACGACGGCAAAGATTACGTTATTACATATTATCTTTGGAAAGGCTTAAACAAATTGGCCAAAAAACTTATTTAGAAATGAATTTAGAAATTTCTAATAACTAGGTTTAATCTTACTGTATTAATATGATCATCGCAAAAAAATTCAAGATTGTTACTTCACGGCAATATGTTTACCTAAAAGGCGTGTTGAGCAGATCAGGCGATAAGATTCTAGGGATCCCAAAAAGCATTGCTATTACCTAGGTAAATTATAATTTGAAGCCAATATCAGATAAAAAGACAATGAATTCGTAAATAAATTTAGCTTACTGTTATACAATCTTTTCTAAGGCTTAATAACATATTTAAATTGAAATATCATGCATAGCCAAATGACTAAAATGTATTAATCTGTATAAAATTGTGCCGTATTAAATACTTACATTTTAAAAAGCTTTGGGCAAAATAGTGTTTAGTAGTAACAAAACAGTTACATAATCGTATAATTAACCGAGTATCATGTAAAATTTTAAGAAAAACAAGTTGAGATCTATTTCTTATTATATATTATTATAAATCATATCAGATAATCAGCCCAGTTTCAAGAGTAATAATAGTAACAATTTGAAAAAAATATAAATTCTTAAAAACTACTAAATAATTAGGAGAAACACTTCATTTCCAAAAGTAATGAAGTATATTGCTATGCTGTAATATTTGAAATGAAATTTCTTTGGATCAATATAAACATATGTATGTTAATAAAATCCACTATATTTTCAGCACTGAGAAAACGCCTTTAGATCTTAAAATTATAGTTGCTACAAAGCAATTAAACACCTACCATCTAACTACCATAAACAATGTACCTTACATTGTTTTTCCCTGTCATCAAATATATATGAACCACAAACAAATACGACCGTCAAGTAGTCGCCTCTACATGCAAATGTGCGTACGTAATGACTGCACACGGTGCCGACTCGCATATCATCCGTGCGTAACAATAAACATAATGCAAAACATACGATAAATTTGGTGCAGAAGGCAGACCATAAACCACTCTAGAGGCGTCGTAAACATCCACCGCCTGCGGAAAAGCCGACGCCGGTTCCCGATTTCGCGAGGGCACGTAATTGAATGCGCAAGTTACTGCGAACGACTTTTTAATTATTTGATTGAAGATAAATCAGTAAAGTTAATTTGAAACATGCTTTATCGCGGTGGCTACTGCTGGCTACTACCCCGCGGTGTGCGGCGCCCCAGGGCGGGTCGACGTCATCTTACGCTATTCGCTTTAGATGGATAAATAAGATACGGTTCTCTCGAGTTAGAGGCAATGTAATGGTTGCTTATGCTTATTTTTTGCTTTCTTGTTCTTTCAATTTCTCTCGCACACTAGCCGAGAAAATACCGTTGAATTTTAACTTTGACTGTAACGCACGAGAACCTATAGCTTCACATTTCAATTACCTAAGCCAAAGTAGTAAAATAGACTCTGGACCTGTGACTACTGAATAAAATATACTGAATAATCCAATTGAAAAGCATTAATATGAATTATCATTTATAAAAATATTGCAATACTTTAACAAGCCGCACGGATACACACCACAAGTTGTCTATTAATATTTCACTAATTTTAATATAATTTGGAATTTAAAAGATTGTTGAACTAGCGACTTTTTAAATGTTCCGCTTATAGAAAGACTTACCATTTGATGTATAGTATCTCTGATATCTGTAATAAATCTTACCATCTTTTCTGTAGAAATAATGGATAAAATTCAATTTATGAATACTATTACACTAAACTTATTAAGCAGGAAAATATTTTCCTAAACTAAATAATATTAAATCTATTGGTAACTTCGTACACAGTTATTGAGATTCGCTCACATTTACCACTATGCAATAGTAGATATGAATTAATAAATGATAACGTGAATCTATTCATCCATGCTAATTTGATCATACAACAAAACGAAATTTATAGTATAACGATGAACCCACCTACATAGCTATAAATTAGTATAAACAGCAATGACCACAAATTTTGAAATGTAATCGGATATACAGTTAAGAACGATCTTTATTCATGTCAAAGACGTAGGTGCAAGTTCACCGTCGCTATCTGGCTATAATTTACCTCTTGTTATTATTATTTATTTATATTCGTAGATCCGATCACAAGATATATAAATAAATTCTGTTTTAGGATATAAATTACCAATTTAAATTTCAACAAACTTTATTTTAGCTATACTATCAAAACATTTCAAAAACCAGAATTTCAAAGAAGTAGAAAGGAATTAAACTTTGTACTATGGAAATCAGTAATCTAATGGACGGGAGTCTAATATTTGGTTAAGTTTAATAGCAATGAAAATGTTTTCTCTTAAAAGTAAAAAAATATAAAAAGATTTATTAGGAGTTACAACGTGTAACTTATTAAAAAAAATTACCACTGAAAGCAGAAATTAATAATTAAAACTGAAAACGTGGCTGGAAAACGATGGAAAAGCATAAATATGGGAATAAAAGTTTAATAGCTAAACGGTAAATTACAATCCGATATATCAACATGTCGAGAAAATAAATTATTATAGGCGCACCTTACTACAATCTTACACATTTATTATTAGTGTAAGGTCTCTCGAACTCGCAACATAACTGCGTAGATCCTCGATGTAAATTTAGTGATAAAATTAATAAATCATTAAATACCTACACAGTATGTCGAATCGCAACGGTATTTCAGAAACTGAATCACTGCTACCCACCCGGCACTTAAATAAATAACAAAATTGAAGACAAAGTCTTTAATGGTATTTAAAAGAACATAAGAAACAATCTAACGGTAATGTTCAAATGAATTTATAGCCATTTGGCTATGCATGATATTTCAATTTAAATTTGTTATTAAGTCTTAGAAAAGATTGTGTAACAGTAAGCTAAATTTATTTACGAATTCATTATCTTTTTATCTGATATTGGCTTCAAATTATAATTTACCTAGGTAATAGCAATGCTTTTTGGGATCCCTAGAATCTTATCGCCTGATCTGCTCAACACGCCTTTTAGGTAAACATATTGCCGTGAAGTAACAATCTTGAAATTTAGAATTCCTAAAATTTTGTTATTGGAATTCTTCAATATTTGTACTTGAGTAATTTTGTTAAATAGGAAAGAAAAAATACAATGTCCAATTTATTAAAATGTTCAGAATTATCCAATATATTTGTTAAAAATTTAAAATTTCTATGGGTTTAGCGGGAATTAAAAATATTCCCGCTAAACCCATACAAAATTGATATCAAAATAACATGCAAGTTCTTCAAAGGTATATCGAGTAACATCTATTAAAACCAATTCATCGAGAAGTCATAAAATAAAATAAGTAAAATTTGATAAATTGATATTGTAAATTTAGCATATCATTTACTAATTAAACTTTTTCTGAAGGAAAAAATTACCATATAAATATTTTCATTTATAAAACAACTTTTTGACAGACAATAATATTTCGGAACGTCACATGATATTTCCTCATCTTTACATAAATTTAATTAATTATTTCTTAAATAAAGAAGACTTTTTAATAAAATTGTTCAAAAAAAGGCTGATGATTTTATGAAAAGTAATTGAATTTTTTAATAAATATATATGCTATATAGTGTACATTTACTGGATATAATTAAGTCATGCAAATTGCGAACGTAAAACATTACGGGCTGCAATTATTAACTCAGAAATTGTCCTCGGCGCATGCTTGTTTTTCCTCTCGTTTTACGTGCAATCATTAAATTCAATCACGTTCCTGTCCAAAGCACGTGGTTATGTGTTATCACGACGTGAAAAAACAACAACGCGGACCGTTCACGTAATATGCACGTAGCGCCGCACGGGCCGTCTGGGGCGCCGCTCGGACAATGCCAAACTACGCCAGTAATTTTGGTAGTTGAAATTTAATAAGCGTTCGCGGTGGAAA
Organism: Druceiella hillmani; assembly: GCA_039881145.1. NCBI lineage: Eukaryota > Metazoa > Arthropoda > Insecta > Lepidoptera > Hepialidae > Druceiella > Druceiella hillmani. The sequence continues at coordinate 12,601,119 of JAYKKI010000043.1, forward strand.
ACAATTTTGGCTTATTAACCTTTCATACGGAAATTCTATTACGTATTAAACGGGGCGCAAACGCAAGGGAACCGGAGTTTGTTTTCGCAGTAATATAAATCATTAAACATTTTTATAATTCGTTTGAAATTGGTGTCATTAAATATATTGTTACCCCGTTGATGTTGATGCTGATGGTAATAATCGTCAGTATAGGTACTCACTAGGGGGTTGAAATAAATACATATCAAAAGAAAGCAGTTACATAGATTTACTTTAAAATCATATTTTTATTAATATGTTTGATGGAGTCAAAAGTATTAGATGTATTGTTTTTGAAATACAATTTTTTTTCCCAAAACAACGGCGCACAACCATTATTTTATTTACGTATACATTTTTGGTCTAAAATCACATAAAACAAAAAAGAAAATAAGAAATGCTTAAAATTTATTTTTGAATATACATCTTTTACTTATATATAAAGTAAACAACAGTTTTTTACAGTTTTGTAAATCTCCGTTTATTTCAATTTGCACACAGTTTTAAACACACTATATACTACAACAAGTACTTTTAAATATTGAACATTTAATCATCATATATAATAAAAAAACTCCACATCGAGTCGATAATGTGGTTCCTCCAGAAAGTTATTTATGAATAAGCCAGCTAAATTTTCTTCATTGAAGTAGAAAGAGACTTTCTAAATAAACATGTCGAATATAAAAGCATATATATTTTTAATGCAATCTTAGTCAACATGACCCGGATTTCGATAGAAACAAAAGCTTGTTAAGGTAAGCTAATGAATATGGTTTGCTTTTCGTACGTAATGATTATTTTTTCGTTGCCATAATTATTTCCTCATTGAGTAAGGGAATATTTCAACCAATAATTTCGTAGCATAGCACCATTCATTACACATATATCGATTAGGTACGTCGTTGAACGGAACGGTGCAGCACTCGGCTCGTACCGGTGCCGCGCTCGTAGCGGGCCGATAAGGCGGCCGAGCGGAGCACATGTTCGATACCCTATCGCGGGCAATACGTTACCATTGTCGGTTATCGATTTCGGATATACTCGTACCTTCGCGGCAGCCCGCCTCCGCCGCGACAGTATCTCACGACTGGCTCGTGTTCTCGCGAGATGTACCTAGATGTATCTAGGTGTGTGGTTCCTTTGAATGTGGCACGGTAGTTACTGTACGCGTGTACACTCGCACATATATATATTTACATTTAATTGAATCGAGTTGAGCATATAAGCTGTACCTTTGCTTAGGGAAATATAGATTATTAATAATATACAATAAGCCATAGAGTAACTTAAACTACACTTCATAAAACTGAAGTTTACTAAACCTATGGGAGTTTTATACATAAAAATGTGTAATTGTAATGTAATAGATACCTACATATTAACACACGTATACATAAATATATATATATATATATATATATATATATATGTGTGTGTGTGTATGTGTATGTATATATATATATATATATATATATATATCTGTATGTGTGTGTATATATCGATATATAAACTCATATATAGGTACAAGCAAAAATACCCACATATTCTCAGTGTATAGTTATTTATATAAACAGAATGAGCAAAAAATTGTTAGTTTCACGTTCATAACCAGCACTGGTAAATACAAGAACGTATTAAACAAAAATGGAACACTGTTAAACTTACCTTTTATTGTGTGAAATCATGTATATAACAGTACATTTTGAATTAATTTGAATGAATGTAATTATTTTGAATTATTTAGTAAATATCGCATATTGAATTTACATTCAAAAAATATTTGTCCTCCCAGTAAATACACCAATAAACAATACATGGACAGAATTTGTTAAATATTGGGTATAATGTTACTAAAAGTATAAGGTATTTCTAATTATTATCAAATCATTAGAAATACCTAATATAATTAGGTATTTCTAATATTAGTATTAGATTAATTAAATTAGTATTAGAAATACTAATATTAGATTATAAAATCTAATACACAAATGTAATACATGCTAAAGTTTCTAGTATACCTAAATAAATTGTGATAAATATATTCCACAACAGCATAAATTGTTTGTTTATATATAAACACTCTTCGAAATTCTCTTGCAGCCTATAATACTAAACTACTGAGATTTTTTTTCCATTTATTCTTTGTAACTTAACTTCTTTTTTCAGTATGATTTTGCTTTCTCCCAATTCCATATTTAAAATTAAAAAGAGATGTTGTAGACATTAATATATACTTATCGATATAAAATTACCACGAAATTTATCGATGGTCGAACCTCAGAAAAAAGCCTCATCAAGTCAACTATACCCCAAGTTCTCTTGTATCGGTAAGTAAATATGTTTGGTTGTAACTAGAATATTTGTATTACAAATTCAATGTATTCATTGAATTGAAAAGTCATTTCATTATTTTGTCAGATTTCTTACATGAGAAAATTCTTAATATTCGACAAAATGTCTTGAAAAACGTATTGTATTTCTTATATCAATTGGAAGTGTCTGTCATAAAATACTGTACGTACCTTATAATAATATTGTACGTACCTTACCTGTTATGCATACATACATTATATACCTAGTGAATAGTAAAAATCGACAATATAAGAAAGGGGTCTCAACAATTTATTGTTCGTTTCAATATAATTCATACCATATTACAAAAGATTAGAGTTCACTTTATAATTTAAAATATTACAAAACAATGTTCATATAAAAGTTATCTATGATCAGAATTGAATTACGTATTTTCATCGCATCGGTTCTTAATTTCGTATACGATTTTTATTATATTTAATTTCCGTTTAATGAGGATAATAATGTTTTATTCAATATTTTAATGTTCATTACAAACGAATCTAAACTTGTTGTGAAATGCTTGTTAGGGGATTTTAAATTCAAAACGGTAATATGTTTAACTTAACTGAGTGGATGTCAATAAATGAATCAAAACAGAATCTGAACTAAAATATCAATATTATATCTATAACCTTTATCTGATTTTTTTTGAGAGTTACGATGCATTTTCATACGATTGTCTCGATTTAGTACTACTTAGTTGACTACTAGAAGGTACCTTCTAGTAGTCAAAAATAAAATTTACAAGTCATTTTTTTTAAGTTAACGATTGTGTCGTGCAGTCCGTTTGCTATTTATTCTTAATGAATACAAATATTTTCCATGTTAAAAGTATTCGCTGTGACATTTCATAGATTTTGCAATATAGATGAATATAAGGTAATTATGTTACTAGAAATATAGATTCGGATTATTTTAAAAGATTTTCGTTATTGCATAAATATGTATAGCACATTATTGCCACAAAATTAGCATGCCATAACATGGTAAAAAAGTGAACAGAAATCTGTTTCGTTCGCTTACGTAAAAAACTTACCCATACTGATTATAAATGCACTAAGAAAATTATATATAAAAATTACAACAAATAAAATTATAAAAATTATATCACGATGACCTTCTTATTTCATAAAATTCTATTAAGCTCGTGTCCTAATGGTAACATAGTATCCGCAAGTGTTACAATCCACGAGCGGTGCGAGACTGCAGCTGCGCCGCTGAACATCCGTGAAAGCAAATTTTCACGATGGATAATGAACGGAACAAGTTTTGTATTACCTCGTATATCCTCGTAAATGTCCGCTTGAGAACGAATGGCGTATTTGACTGTGCAATTTATTATATTCTCATAATTTCCAATTGAAAATTATTAAAATAATATTCCCAGGAATAATTTTAAACGGACCTCCGTATAAAATATATAACACATAAGATGAAATACTAGAAAATCTAAGTCATATTTATTTTTTAAAACAATCAGTGATTCATTACCCTAGGTTGTATAGTATATTACCAGTAATGTTAAAAGTGATTTAAGATATTGTTACTTTTTGATGCAATTTATTAATTAGTTCTTACTGAAAATGTCATAATCATAACTATATATAAAAATATTGTTTTATAAAAGTTACTGCTTGTCATAAAAGTGGCTATATAAAGACTGTTGGTTAATTGGTGAAGTAATTTTTCTTTCAGATTTCTTTTGCAAATATAGGATAAAAATAAACCACAATATTTATTTTATTTGAGCCCTTACCTGAATATAAAATAATAAAATATTATTTTATTTTCAACATTTTCCGGATCATAATTACTTTTAAACGTTTCCTTATCGTAAACAGAATCTTTATGAAACAAACATCTTGGAAAAACAATGCATTATCAATATAACTTGTTTTTCATACTGCGAAGTAATGCTTGTATCATTCGCGTCGCGTCACATCTTATCGCTTTTATGACGGCATGCGGCGCCCGGTGTGTGTATGCACTGCAAGATGCTTAACCCTTTCGTTTACGTTGTAATAGTATCGGGAATGAAATAACTCGAGAATGGTATAACTTCCAAAAATATTTATTTATTATAATCGGTTTATTATATCTATTTAACAGCAGCTTGAATAATAACTATCGGACACTAAAGTATCTGCACGTCCATTAGGAATTTTTTTAAATTAATATATTCTATCTAGTAAAATTTTCAAATTATTTCTTATTGAAATGTATACCATTTCCATGCAAGAATTACTGTAAACATACTCTATGTTTACAGTTTATACCTTATCTTGTTAATTTTTGTTGTAACATGGAACTCGTGCGACACTTATTAAATTTCAAACTTGAATTTACAAGATCACACTTACTCTTACTTCACTACTTTACTCAATAAAAATCTCCTTACGCAACTTTATATTAAATGACGTTAACATTCGGAAATGTTTTAATTATTAATACTGCCTAAGTACTGCCTATGACACGCTGCATAAAGGAAATTCTTGAGTACAATTATGCAGAAATTACGACAAGGCTGTAAACCGTACGGCAACCAAATTACTGCCACCGTATCTCATGTGACTATCTCTTAACCTAATGTAAAGTAACCAAACTGATTCTTATTCGGATCACGGCGGCAATAAAGCCAAGGAAGGTAATTGACCGGCCGCAGGTAATAATATATTCGTTAGCGTTCAATTCTGAAGCAATCACTGCATTATTGAGGTTACTACCGACAAAAGAAACTCCGCCCGTACAAGGTTAAATTGTTTATGGAAGTATGTGTGCCGGTGAAATAATTTTTATTCAGACCAAGAACTTAGAAATTATAATAACAAAAATATAATTACTTATTGTACTATAGAGAAAATTAAAATCTCTACAAAACTTCCTTCAGAGATATTAAACCACGAAGTATCTAATAATTTATAATTAGTATAAAGTAGAATACAGAGTTAACATGGTAATATTTTAAATACAAGCCGCATCTCGTCGAAAAGCCAAAAGCAATGTCCAGTTTTCTTGATTTCTGAAAAAAAGAATGACAGGTAAATATTCACAAATATTATGATATAATTGAATAAGAAATTTTAACAATAAATATTATTAATCGTACAACCGAATTTAATGCCTACATGTATTTTCAAAGTATTTTCTATATGCAATCTAAAGTAAATAAATTGTTGCACATGTTGTCAACATAAAGGGCTAGAGTGACAAGACCAATGAATTAAAGCTTATACGTTAGTTAAACGAATTTGCAAATTCGGCACTTCACCGTATGAAAGTGCCGAATGTGCAAAATCGTTTCCTCGTTGAATTAATTAGAAAGTGATCCTAGAGAACTAGTACAAGTTAGCAGCAAACATTACATGTACTAGAATATATTAATGACATAGCAGTAAATATGCAGGTCGCAATGATGTTCTCCACACCATTGCGACCGAACTAATAATTAGTTTATACACACATAAAAGCATATAAAAAGAGATATCCACAGATATTCATGGTTTATACAACGTAACAACACTAACGTAGTAACAACATTTTCCAAAAAAGAAAAAAATTAACATAATGATTCCAGGTACTTTTTTGATGAATCAATATAAGTTGAAAATATATGTTATATATAATTTTCCATCTAACGTTTATGTAGGTTATCTATAAATTTTCTAACTACCGTAAATGACAATTGCCGCGAGATATGGTAACAATTGTGAGAGTTAGAAAATTTATGTATGAAACATATATTTCTTTCATTCATATTTTTTAAATTATAATACACATACATTTTATGGAAAAGCGACTGCAGCACAAAGATAATATTTATTTGTTCACGTAAAACTATTTCCTTGTACGTAAGTGTGCAATATGAGAACTCATTTGAAAACTCGTTTTAGATACATACTTTATAAAAATTAAACTTGGGAGTAACTCAAAATAATTGTTCATATTTTCGCACATATGAAAGTAATTTCATGTTGCACTCGATAGATAGTTGTTATTTTCACGAACGTGAAATTGACCTAGCATTCTGTACTTATTTATGCCATAATTAGGAAGTTCACTGATCGAGCAAAATGTAAAAATGTATATTATACACATCGAAGTTTTTCACCTGTTGACAAGTTAAGCAAAGTCAGACGTCAACAGTCATTACTTGGAGAACTAAATGTAATTAAAAATGAGTAATGACACTTTTGTTCACCTTTAATCGTAATTATTTACGACGAAAGGAAACTAAAATAATAAAAATAATTTTATTTAAATAAGTGCCACTACAATACTTAGATTACTATTTCCAGATTTAAGAATTCTGAACAATTTATTGATGTATTCTTGATATATATTCACTAGCCAAAGAGCGGTAGCAGCAGGCTTGAGTAACGGCAGGATACCATTCCATGTCTCTACAAAGCAATTTAAACTCATGCAAGACCCAGTCTAAGCACGATAGCTACATCTCCCTACTTTCCCATTCAGGGTCTACTTCGTGCTAGTTCAATTAAAGCGAGTTACAATGAGGATAATTGCATGAGATTAGGTGGGAGTTATGATTGTTAAATACATAAGTATATTTAAACAGAAAATTTAACATCGTATAAAAATTTAAAATTGATATTATTTAGTGTAAAGCTATTATGACCGGACTCTATAGTATAAACGGTTAAAACTCGTTTATTTCGGAAGAACCGACTCAAGTAGGATAAATAACATATAAATTCGATTAATGATTTGCAGTCACGTTATTCATAATTATAAATAGTTCAGTATTAATTATACTTGTATTAAATTAATTTTTTTCTAAAATAAGCATCACCTTGCTTACTTTTAGATCATAAACCTACGTCTAGATGAAATTAAAAGAGACGAAGTTTCGTTATTTTACAATAGGTAATTAATTACCTGCATTTATAGTATATGTGACGGTTCTTTACGTAAAATTAGTTTAATATCTATAATTATCGATATTGGTTAAATTACGCTTTCTAACTATTTCATACTTATTATTAATAAAAGTAGTACCTACATGTAAAAATAACCATTCTCCCTTAACATAAAGCATAGTCTAATATTGTTTAGACAACACATTTACATTTTGGATATAAGTACGAGTATGTGCGTATACCGACATTACGATCCTATAAAAATAAATTCCTTTCTCAATTTGCCTTTTTCATATGAGGAAAGAAAATTCTATATATGCGTTGCCAATAAATGCTCAGCAGCAAACATACATATACGGCCGACAGAGTGGCAGAAAAATACACTAGGTGAAGATAATATGAATACGCTAAAATATAACTTGAAATATAATTACATAATTAGAGACAGTAATTTTATTAAGGCATATTTACATACGAAACGCAAGCATACACTTAATAAGCCTTATGTAGTCTTTAATCATATTGGTCACTAAGTATGATGACATTATAGCCGAACCGTACATTTCTCCGGTTATAAATCCACGTAAGTAAGAGATTTATTACTCAATTTATAAGAAGCATCACCTATGTACATGTAAAAATGTATAAACTGAAGTTATTGACGTAATTCGACAAACTATGTTAATATGTCACTATTAGCCAAAGTAATCACTATGGTATTCGATAAATATAAATAAGAGGTATTTTAATTACTCGTTAACATAAAAAATATAAAATAAGATAGTTTCTATTTTCCCTATGGATTTTTTCTTAAATTCGTAAAATGGCGCTAGTCATACCGCTGCTATGTTTTCCTACATAGGAACATATGAGTAAGTAGCTCCGATGAAATAATATACGCGCCTTCATTACTATGACTTTTTATACAAGTTTTTGGAGGTAGTTTTCTATTTAGTTACGTGTATAACTGTATAAGTGTTTACTACAATTAAATGAATAAATCGATAATTTCGACTTTAAATCAGGTTGCCAATTAATGGAACGGCCACTTTTTTCCAGCAATATCTGGAATTTTATAGAAATTCGTCTGGCAGGTTATGTAAAGAGCGCTGCGTTCAATCTTCATTTCGTTTAGGTGGGTAAAGCACAAACAAAATATTAAATTTCATGAAAAGATGTTAACATGCTCTTGTTATATGGAGTTTACTTTATGGTGAAAAGGGAGAAAAGTGACACAACATTTACACAAAAAGTTGACTTCAGGTGTACTCTCCTGTTACACAGCCTAGCATTAGTTTTAATAATTCAAAGAAGGAATTTTGGTCTCTTAATTAAATAATCTTTATTAAAAAAATTCATAAACCTTATTGAAACATGTTCCAAATGTTGAATATAACCAAAATTAATATCCCAGGAAATTAATATCCCATATCCCAAATATTGACTATATCCAAAATGATTATGCCATAAATGTTAAATACGTTAAGTTCGCAAGTAATAAGTTAAGTTCACGTTGTCTGATGGAGCTGTACTTATGCTTTCATAATGCTGTAAAGAAAGAATTTGATATTTTGAGGAGAAGTGGAATAGTGTTTCGTTACCACATGAACTAATACTCCTTCAAATTCAGAAGAGCATGGTGCCGCTGTACTTCCCTCTTACCAATGATTGGTTAAAGCACCATGTTGTTTGTACCTTCTAACCCACCGTTACACCGTAGGACCGTATTCTCCGATCCTATCGCCCTCAGACAATTATGTACGAGAACTATCTACGAGGTAAACCTTGGGGTTGAATTTATTCAATTATTCTGTCAAAATCCCAAAGTATTCAACAAGAAAAGAATTTTAACGACAAGGAATAGATTACGATGATGCTTGTATCTCGCTTTACATGACATTGTACAGATGTTAGTATATAAACTCTTTTGCAAAAAAAACGGGCACTTATAGGAATAAACAGTATCAGTTATTTTATTATTATTTGATGCATTTTATATGGCGTTATGATGACAATATTGTTATTTAATATTGAGATATCGTTTTTACCCACTTCAGTCATTATAAATGCGAATAAATAAAAAAAAACGATTTAAAGTCCACAGACGAGCGTTTTCATACTGGGACATTAAAAATGGCTAAAGTTTATTTTTGAATATTTTTTATTAATTTAACATAAAATTTTAAAATTTAGTAACGAGTATGGCCTTCTCTAGCTAAAATCAATGCGCTTAATCTGCTAGGCATGCTTTCGACGACGTTTTTTATTATTTCCTGAGAATCGTTCTCATTCAGCGACGATCACATTTTTAAGGGCCTGAATGTTTTCTGGAGCTGGTTTTACGGCTCTCGCGCATCATTTGAGATTATCCTATATGTGTTCTATCGGATTGAGGTCATGACTTTTAGCTGGCCAGTCTAACCGACGAATTCCGGCCTCCTACACATACGCATTGACGTCTCTAGAGCGGTGGGAGCGAGCGTTGTCGTCCATAAAAATGGACTCGCCTCCAACTGCTGTTAATGCGGGTTGGGCATGAGGAATAAGAACCTCTGTTATGTACATTTGCGCATTAAGTGTGCCATTTTCAATAAAAACTAACTCGGTACGGTCATCTGAGTTAATACCAACCCAAAACATTACGGAACCTCCACCGTAAGGGTGATTTCCTCAAAGCACACTTCTGCGAAGCGTTCTCCAGGTCTTCGTAAGATTCGCCGTTGTTGATCCTCGCCACTAATCGATATACGAGCTTCATCGGAGAATAAAACACTATTCCAGTCTTGCCGAGTACATGACGAAAAATTGTGAGCGAATCTCAATCTGGCAACTCGATGCTCACGGAGCAATGTAGGGCCCCAAGCTGGGAGATAGCTACGTATATTGACGGCCTGAAGTCTCCTTATGACTGTCCATAGGCTTACTCGTGTACCTCTGACGTCCTCAAGGTTCTATTTCAGATCCACGTACATAACTTGACGATTTCGTAGCGCTTGACTGACTATGAAGCGGTCGTCCCGTGGCTCAGTGCACCGTTTTCTTCCAGAACCGGGCATTCTACTGACGGAGCCCGTTTCTTGGTATCATTGCCTTGGATGGTGGAACGGCTCACATTATACTGCTGAGACACATAACATTGGCTACAGCCAAGAAACAAGCATTGTAGAAACAAGCAGCCTAATAATTTTACTAGCTCTTATCGTTTTTTCAACCATACTGAGAAAAGCAAACAGAAGTGAACTAATGCAGCAAGCAGCAGAAATTTAATTAAAATTTATTCGTTAAAATAAAAAACGTAACAAATGAAAAAGAACTTAATAAGAATTGGTTTTCATTTACCGCCAAAAAATACGTTTTTGTCAGTGAAAGAGAATTTTCATTCAAAAAGAATAAATTTCTAATTTAGAACATTCGATTTTATGTACCAGAATACACTATACTTGCCAGTAACAATTACAATTAATACAACCTCTTAATAAATAATATTTTGTTAATAATATGACATAATCAAAACCGCCCGTCTTTTATGCAAAAGAGTGTGTGTATAGATATATATATATATATATATATATATATATATATATATATATATATATATACACATATATATATAAATTTGTTAATGTTCATATCATAATATCGTACTATACTTAATGCTCTTGCAACTGTAACGTTTTATATTATATCTTCATTATTTTGAAACCCATGCGCACATTAAATAAGTAAATTATTGAATAAATTGTCTTTAAAAACAGAATTAAATCCTTGAATGTTCATATAATTTCAATAAGATTTTGCATAACGTTCATTTAGAGCTATCAAATGTTATATAATAAAAACTTAAGCCGAACCCTGCAGCTGCCAAGGGAACAGTAGAACTACTGTATATCATTTTAATACATTAGGTCCTGTGCGGGAATATATTTACGATGGACCACGACACTCACTCCATGACTATCAGGACCGGAATATCGAACGCCATAGCTCGGAGTTATAATATTTTAACACGCGTTACTCCAGAGTTCAACCGGACTAGTTCATGATTTAATGTGGGCTTGAAATTTGTACCTGCAGCGAATTTATGTGTATATGAAAGAACGATAAGATGGCAGCAAAAGGGAATAAATTAGTACATGGCCACTGAACCCTGTTATAGGACGTTTTTGTAAAAAATTATTTCTCCAAGTATTTCTTTTAACGTAAAAAGAAGTTTTTTCTATAGTTCTTATGGTTCTGGCCATAAATATAAAATAGTACTAAAATAGATCTTCCATTTATGTTTAACGCTCAATTTTCAGTAGCAATCCAAGAGTTTTATTAAAAATTAAGATACAGAAGAAGGAAATAAATATTGTAACAAACCCATGTCACCGGTATCTACGAATGTTTGGGTCGAGGCTAGCAATTAGGGAAATGATGATATACAATTTTCATACGTGAAAAAGTTAATGAAACTCCCAAAAAATTCTCCACTGCGCCATGTGGTATATAAAATCAGAAGTACTGATATATTTAAAATAAAATTGATTATCAATCGATTTTTATTCACGTAACTATCGGGAAGAAGTCATGTGACTATAAACAATGGTTCGTGGCAAACAAGTCCAAAATTTTCAACCTTGTTATCTAACAAGAACTGGACATATAATTTCTTCCGTTGCACTCGTGTGTTTCTGGCGTCAGCCAATAATTTTTCGAAACTCAAAATTATAAGGCGTAGAAATTTTGGTGGAAGATTATATGGGAATTTCAAAACAAAGTTTAAAGTAAAGACATTAAATTGTATTGAATTGTTTTGGTTAGAAATAACTAGTTCCTATTAGTAATATAACTTGTAATCATGATGTAAATAAAGTAGCATCCTCACTGAGTCAATTATGACTAATAGAGTAGAATAAAAAATCAAAGTATGAATATGAAAATAAAGGTGCAATTTTCAATTTTTTTGTTTTGTTTTTTGTCGTGGCATAATACTCTGTCATATATAAATCCAAATATTAGCCGAATTCCAAGTTTATTTGTTAATAAAATTCAAGGAAAACTTTATTATTAACAATTACATTATCGGAAAAGAAAAGTACACACTAGTCTCTATTGAACACACTAATTAAATTACAATTGGTATGAAGCCGTCTGTGAGTCGAAATTGAAAAGGGGCGCCACATTTTCTATCCGAGTTTCACTCGTCCCCATATAAATTCCACGGGTCTGCCCGAACGCCGGTTCCGCTCGGTGTACGCACAAACCGTGCACGTGATGTCGTTTTAACAGTAAAAAATAGTTTTATTCGGCGGCATAATTTATTACGAGGCCTATCCAAACAGAAATCTAACGTTTACGAGTTCAAGGTGAAATGTTTTGGCATTTAAATTGTTGTGTCGAGTGGTGGGCAGTATCACAAACAGGTTTTACTTGGAGATTGAGAAAACTTGAGACGTGACAAATGTAAGTAATAACTCAGTCCTCAGAATTGAGAATCGTGGGCTGTAAACACGAGGACACTGTAGGTACCTGCCTATGGCGGCGCGTAGAGGGAGTGGGAACGGAGACCGCCCAAGACGATGTAAATGATGGGTTTAATTGTTAATGACTTGATACATGTTGCCTTACTTAGATTAATGATTCAGAATATGCGATGCTAGGCTATATTGACTTCTTTATGGCTTTATAAGTATTTGGCGAATTTTTGCTTCTTAAATGTAACCTGTTAAGCGTACGAGTACAAATGTATCGAGTACCTGTACCGGGAAGAGAAAATGATGTATTAAATTTATTTAATAATAAATTAATTTAGTATTTTTATGTCAATATTGAAAATGTTCACGAATAATAATTTGTATGTAATCATAATTTCACTGTAAGATAATCGTCATTGAATTATGAAACAGTGGGCGGCGTTCAGTTTTGAGATGTAAACATTCTTTTCAGTACATGTGTCAAAACTAAACGCCACCTACCGCTCAACAATTCAGTGATGATTATCTTTCAGTGAAATTATGATTACATAATTTGTTTTTCTATTTTTTAGGTTCTTGAACATAGTCTGGTTTTAGTTTTTTATAGCTTCATTTTCATTGTACTCTTTTTGGTAGCTTATTTCATATGCACAGTCCGAAACTGGCTGCTCTTAGAACTTTACATTTTTATTATTTGTGCCTATATTTTTAGATTTATGAAAAAATGGTTGAACAAACCACATAATTATTTTCAAAGACCTGTTGAAAGACATCCTTTTCGAAAACATATGCGAAATGTTTTTTTTCAATTTTGTTTTTTTACTGCATGTCTGCCAAAATGTTTTGTGACACTCTTACATTAAATACAAACTAATTGATACCGCATTTGCTAAAATAGGCTAAGCAGTTTTTGCGCTACGATCTAACATCCATACATATATACGTACATGGACTGTTAATTCATTAACCTTCCTTTGCTGTGCCGCAGTCGGGTAAAAAACAGATAATTACCAAAATATTTTAAAAAGTCTTTCAACAAAATCCATAATATCGTATTTTTGGCAACTTATATAAACGAAATAATCCCTATGATCTTTATATTCTAATGATACGATAGATTCGAACAATCCTAGTAGTAAGGAAGGAATAACTAGGAAACAGCGATGGCCAGATAAGCTCTTTCACTGTCGTACAACTCTCGTTGGTAGTATAATTTTACGAAACACTTGAGTATGTTATGAACCCATGATCTTCTGATTGACTATACACAACAAATTATACATTATATAATTATACTTTTATAATTAATCATACATTCTAAATACTATAGACTTTTTTCATACATACTATACAAGATTGACAGAAAGAAAACACGAGAATCTTTCTTGAATTTATGCCAGTCTCAAATGAATTCAAAACAGACCAAAGCTGTAATTGAAATATTTCGTACTTTTTACCTAAGTATAGTTACGTCATCATTCTCTCCAATCGATTCGAATCTCCACCTCGATCTTTAGTCAGCCTACAATTCTCCGTTTTAAATAGTTTTTTGTAATTGACTCTTTTAGTACATAATTTAAGTAGACTTCTGGCTCTTTTGTCATCATTGATGATTTTATCATAATACTCACAGGATTGCTGAATCCTTTATTCAGGAAAAAGTAATGTACAGATAGAAAGCTAAATGTGAAACTTATTCCCACTAACTACGAGGCAGCGTGCAAAAAGAACTCTACAGTGCACCGAAGCGTACAGAGATTCATAGCTGAATAAGCAAGAGCTACTCCCGGAGTACAACGGGTAGGAGCATAAATAGTTGTCGCTTTAGTTGTATCACTGGCGTGCTTTATGCTCTGCACTCGTAATGAATAGAGCTTGGAATTCTATACAGGCAATATACGATACTGGCTCACGTGCTGACCATTATTAACAGAGAGTACTGTATTTATGTAGCAGCATTTAGACACTCGGCTAGTATTTTTTTCAGAATTGATTTGTTCAGAGAGTTTTCTTGCTTACTGTGGCACTTTATTTAAAAAAGTTTTAGTACTTAAAATATTAATATTTCTTTGGTACTGAAAATGTATATGCATTCAGGGTGCAAATTAATTAACAAAAAATGGCAAGAAGAATTTAACATAAAAAAGTCTGATTTTCAAAATATTTATATGTAGTCGTATACAGTTTATGAGAATTATGTTGTAAAAAGACATTTGGGTTGAAATATTAAAAGATATCATATGCTAATGAGATATGTTATTTTATATAGGATAGCAGGGAAAATAAAATCTCACACCGGAAATTCATGCACCGTAATAGAAATGCACTAAAATTATTTGTATTATTTACAAGTAACAGTGTTACTGGCTGAGATATATAAAAATATATTTTATATCTTTTTAATGGTAAAGAAATAATATTATCAGTACTATATTATACTATTTAATACTGACACAACGTTCATGATATTCTCAAAAAACATGAAAAATTTATCTGCGTTATATGTAACCTCAAACTAATTGTTTTATATATAAAATTTCTACTCCAAATTGCTAAGTAAATACCATTGTCTAAAATTTTGACATTTTTTCCACAAAGAGTACAATTAATGCTAAACCCTAAACACCGGAACAAAGAATCCGTTATTACTTAAAAAAACAAACATTTCTCTTTGCGTCAGCTGCCGTCAATAACTTTCACGTGAGCTAAACACCTTCGCGTACGAAAGAAACATCAAAGAGATGGTCCTCGGCCTAGACACATAAACTAGCTAATATTAAACTTGTATTTGAAAATAAACCCTTCGCACGTGGCTCTCGCCCTTGCGCCGGAGTCGACGACCTATTTCGGACGGAGGGGCTTTAACACGAAGATAGCCGAACATACCCGAGAGTCTAAAAACAGTGCTATTACTTTTCAGAGCGTTTGACAGGTACAAGCTTCGTTGCAATTTAATTTTCGACTTCTGCACTCTGCACATGGTTTTGTAGTCTTATTGTAAATTTTCAGCACACACTAAACCTAAACATTTATACTTTAATATATTTATATTCACACATCTTAAGTAAAATGACAATGGCTGACCTATTCGTAATATTCTCTTCGTCTAGAAAATCATGGTAAAATCTAATTGTAACCATTTTAACTGATGGTTCAAATTTCATATTTATTTGTTTTTTTGGCTTCACTCCTGAACAACTCAACCGATCGCCGTGAAATTGAACTGAATTGCAGATTGTTGTGTTATAAATATAGCTATAGGATACTTTTATCGCGGAATCCAGTTTGTTTTTTTTAGTATTTAAAAAACCATTCTATTGTTAGAAAAGCGTGCACGCTATTAACATTTTTCCGCCATTTCTAATGATAAGACATAATATTTTCACAAGAACATTATTTTTAAGTTAGGTGCAATACCATTTTTTACTTTCTCACCAAAGCTAAAGTTAGCAGTCAATAAATTGCAAGTTTATGTATATACATACTTACTCGATGAGCGATTAATCAATTTTAATACACACAAACCTGATTCCGATTTGTTTTTGAAAGAAGATTATTACAAATACCGTTTCTACTGTAACAATAACTTTTACTAAAACTTCTCGGTTGAAATTTATGATTGTTAAAAATTTAAATATTTTCGAAATAAACTTTAATTATCTCATAAGGACATCGAGCGGAGAGTAGTCAAACCATACATTTTGAAACCCGGATAAGATAAAAAAATAAATTAAAATAAATTATTACTACTTATTATTAGAGAATGAATTAACAATAATTAAGTATGTATGGAAACTGTGCTATGACTATGAGATATATTTTTATGTTGAATGTTTCACAATTAGTTAATATGTCCATTCTTAAAACAGTTGTATTAAATAAAAAAATATGTTTAGAATGAGAAATATGTGATTTATTATTGTTCTTTTCCTATCCCGGTCGCTAGTTCCATGATGTTGTAGAAAAATAAAATGTAAAAACAATTCCGAACATACAACACTTAAAATACTCACAAAAATTGACACTGAATTTCGTCAAACCCTGTAAAAATAAATGTAATTTAGAAAGAATAGATAAATAAATCCATATCCCACTGAAACAAATCGAAGGTCTGAAATAAACTTATTTAATTAACACACGTTTACAAGAAATTTGTGGAAATTTAACTTTTTGCCATTTAAGTTGAAATAAATTAAAATAAATCATTTAATAAAACTTTTAGTCGAAAACGTCGGGAACGTTCGATATCAATATTGACCCCCTCTGTCTTTTGCTGTGGTGACGGTACAGGAGGTCAGCAGCTATACTTTACAGATTTTGTTTTATGTTTAGAAAACGTAGTTGATGTACAGTTTATTTCTTAACTTGCTAAAGGAACACAGGCGCCTTCATATTTATGGCGGCCAGCGAGATTGCATACCATAGTCGTCCTCAAAGTTTCGTGGGTAAAACATTGCGTGGGATCCATATAGATTTCAATAAATTTTATATATCTTTTTAATGATTATGCCAAATATACGATTACAACTAAATTCAACTATTTTATAAAAAAATATAATGAAAGCAACTGGATTATGACTTAAACATTTATTAAACTCTTAAAATATGGTTGTTTAAAGTATTTATGGAATTATATATTATCGATAAATTATTTATTACATATTTAATAGCCTGTGTTATATCGACGCATTTAAATAAGCTTAAGCGTGGAATTAAATTAAAAAAATGTACATATTAATGAGTGGAATACTCATTTTCGTATAAAAAACTAAGATTTTTTTGTAAAGAAAACACAATTAAAAAAGAACAAGAAAAAATAATTATTGTGGCGCAATTTTTAATGTTTTAGTCAAAATACAAATATGGTTTTAAGGTTTTGGATTTTAGAAGTCCATTACATCCAATTTACGAAGAAACTTGGCGTGAGAAATATAAAATGATATTAATAAATTAAATGGTAGCCTTGGAGAAGATATCGAACTCATCGTTTTTTAATGAATATATTATGAATGCAGTGAAGAGTGAAAATTAATAAACTGCAACAAAAATTAGAATTATTTGAGCTATATCTAAATGATAGCATAAAGATTAACTTATAAATGTATTAATCATTTGAGAGTTCTCTAAAAAAAGGGAAAGAATATTAATCTTATTCTTAATATTAATATAAACAATTTCAAAACTTTTCGGATTAGGTTATATTCAGAATACCAAAAATCTCCAACCTAAAACTCACAAAAGAAAAACTCTTCCAATTGTGTCTGTTTGCACTCGGCCATTACTTTGGAATGTGCAAGCTTTCATAATTTAACGTTACGGCATCGTATCTGTAAACGAGCTGACCCAGTTGTATTGGCAGAAAGTCAACAACTTCTCATTTTTATGTTTAATGTATCTTCAGCTGCCAACGGAGTTGGATCGCTTTACGCAATTGGTAATATTCAATTATTACAGGACCTATATACATATTAGGGAATATGACGAAAACTTTTCATGGGTTGCCGAAATATGTGCAATTATGAATTTAGTATTTTCATAAACTACTACTTTTATAACTACAATTAATAATACTTTCTTATATTATCTACTCACGTTTTCATAAATACGTGCCGGGAATAGAAGATTAAATTTAACAAGGATATTTCATGACTGTTTTCTTAAGTTGTTTAACAAGATAGATTTTAACGATTACGACATAAAACTTTCTTTATCCTGGATATAAATGTTTCATTTCCTGATGTTTCCAATAGATCTTATATTAGATTTTTCAAATATTTTCATCTTGGATTAAAAGAACTTAGATGTGTCAGCAATTTAGGATAAATTTAATTCTTTTGTTTAGTCCCACACGAGTAGCTTAAAAAAATAATAACGTGATTTAAAAAAATCTATGGTATTATCGTCATTATATTTTGACAGTTATATTATTGCACAAAACCACACGTAAACAGACCTCTTGTCAATATTTACCATTGAACCAAATAAGCGGAAACTAGTGTACAATATATTATATTGAACAAATTCACTTTATAATATGCAAGTACGTCTAAGGAAAAATAACGAATCAAGCAAAATGTTACGTCGTGTAAATATAATTTACTTTATTTTTTATAAGATTTCATTTAAAGAAAAAAAAACTGCGATGGACGAGTTTTTCATGTAAACAAACGTGATTTATTGTTAAAGCTTTAAGTGTTTCAATGATACGGCATGTATTCGCAATAGAAGCACTGAGTACTAACGATAGAAAAGTAGTTAATCAAAATACTGTACGAGTTATAACCGGTGGTCCCTCTCGGGCCATGAGTTTATAAGCAGGACGCTTTCACACCGGACAATACAGCCCACATATACACTGAGTGTTATGAATAGTACCATTCGGTATTATTATATAGCTATAACGTGCCACGATAATGCTGAAAATATTTAATAATTCATGCTATTAATAAAGACTTAAATGTCGTTTAATTTTGAATAAATGACATTACAGAGATAATATATTAAACTGAGGAGATCGATTCAGGCGTTTGAATAATATATCATCACATAAAAAACAGGGAAAAATGTTTTTTATTCTTGTTTATTTGTAAATATAATCAAATTTTATTTTTCGACATAGATGTTATATTTTCATAGACTAATAGTTCTTAAACTGTTATATCTAAGTTTTTTTATATGTAACCTTTTTGAATTTGATATTTGTTTAAGTTAATTGCAGTGAATTATTGTTTTCCGAATTTTTTTTTAATAAATTCAGTATACATATCAAAATTTTAAAAATGCATACAAAATAAGCATAAAACAATCGATACCCGTAATTTTCAATAATTTGTCCAACCTTAACAAGTTTAAAGTTAGATACGACATGGGTTCTCACATCAAGAGTCCATTTCCACTCTTCCTAAGAAAATGAAAATTTTAAATTTATTTTAGAAACATCGAATTAAACGAGACACCTTATAGAAGAAAAAGACCTGTTTCTTATTCAATAATTTAGCGTAAATTAGTTTATCTATATATTTATATTTACTCGTTTTTCCCATAAACGCCTAAAAATAAAATAAAAATTCATGTTACTACTCATTCTTTTTTAAACAAATAAAAATGAAAATTATCCAGAATAAGTGTGAGAAAATATTAATAAAACAGCTTATGCTCTATGTTCAAAAAATTTGTTTTCAATAATTGCTGTTGCTAATTTAAACTGTCCTTTGTTTAACAAAATATATCTATATAAATATTTTTTAAGTACGATACCAAAAATTTAAATACTTTGATTCGGTCACAAGCAGATCGACAGATATGACAAGCATATACATGACAGGTTAACAATTGAAAAGGAAAAATGAGCAAATCTTAAAATCTTACGCTTCATGCTTCGACTCTTTAATTTATGAACAATTTTACATTTTAATTTATGAAAAAAGAGAAGCATGCAAGCTTAAAGAATTTGACAGAAAATTAGGTAACGAAATACATAAAAACCTACATATCAACATAAATAAGTAAACTTCTTTTCATTTTTACCGGGGTGAATTGACGTACAACAGTAATTATTTGTAGATGATTAATTTGATGATATTTCCAAAAAAAGAAGTTTACTTTAGTCACTGAATTTTGCATGTTTTCTTTTAAACTATCAAAAATTAATTCAATTCCAAACTTATTTAACGTGGGGAAAGGGTATGGCTTGCAAAGAAAAGTTTTTTCAAAATAATAAACCGATATCTTATATCGTTGCCCAAAGGCGACATTTGCTGCGAGAACTACATTTAATAAAATAGCTGTAAAGCAATTTTTGCCTTACTAGAAGACACTGTGGAGAAACACAAACTTACGCCAGACATAATCTACCACGTCGATGAAACAGATATTTCAATTATACCCAAGAGTCAGTCAAAAATTTTAACTTTAAAAGACCAGAAGCAGATTGGAATCATCCAATATCCCATTGTATTGAAACGTGAACATGTTTCAGAACAATGGGAGTCCAAGTGCAATCAATGTTAATTTTTCCAAGAAAATGTATGAGGTCCCCCAGGTTTTTGGGGAACTTTGCGAAAAAAGCGAGGTTGAATTGATACATTTTTATACCTTCTTATGCTCAAAAATGTATCCAAATCCTTTAATATAAATATATACCTTTATATATTTTTAAATACGATACCAAAAATTTAATAAAATATTATAATTTAATTATATATTATTAAAAATTTAATAATTTAGATAAAATATAACCTTTGTGAGCGATACCACAGTACGCATCTGAGGAAATGATTTCAGCATTGCAGCATATCTTTGGACTTTTATCTTCATTAATACCAATTCACAATCTTGATCTTAAGACGACATATTAGACTAGACCTGAAACTCTTGAAACTAATCTCTGCCATGAATAGTGTACTGTAATTTCTCGGTCTCAATGTTCTGCGACTCAGCTTGCTAAAAACTTAACCACACATTACTTTTCGAATGAAGCCTTCTTGGATGATATTTCTACCACACTATCATAGCGTCCGATTCAGAAATTTTTAATACTGTGCAGTTAATATGTTTACGTAAAAATATTGATATTACAAGATGATTTATTATTTATGCTACAAGTATACCAGTGGCAGATAAAAGAAAGGCTTATAATTGAAATTGAAATTTCACCGAATGGGCTACATTGATAAAATATCAGTGCATAAATATAAGTTTCATTCTGTCGCTTCATGTCAGTACCGAAACCACTTTCCGTTATATACATTTAGCCTTATGGTGTGATTCGAGCCGAAACTCCAGCCGTACATCACTCGAGCACGATTCGGAGCCTGCGAACACCATTGTGGCCACGTTACTTATTGCGCCAATAATAATGAAATATTACCACACATTTATCTACTTCCTATCGCACGCACGCAAGTTTATTACAAGTGCTCGTGAATTTAGACAATTGTTCGGTGGTTGCTCTGAGCAATTATGTCTGATTGCATTATTACTCTGAGTACTCCGACGTTTTAAGTCTGAAGTTTATTGTGATTATAGAATCTAATTGACTAAAGCAGATTATATGGTAGCTTATCTACTGTTAAGCCGGTGATTATGTTCAAGTAAATTTGCTCGTTACTGATTGGTAATCTTTGAGACGAACATATTTACTGCGATAATATATAATTACACATCATAGTAAACAAGAAAAATCTTATATAACAACAGTTGACTGGCCTGTATATACTACATATGTATATAGGACTTACACACACAGATATATTCATTTATTATTCCGATTGTTGATTAACGTTTTACTTGGAACGATGTAAAATTATCTAATTTACTTGGTCGTTGAGTTAGTAATTTGTCCTAATTTAATAAATATAACTTAAATAAGTCATTTTATATTAAAATATTCGTTATTGTCTCCTAAATGTATTAAGTCAGTTTTTCAAGTAAATATCATTTCATATATTTGAAGATAGTTCACAAAAACTATCCTACAATACAAACCACTAATAAGACAAGACACAATAATAACCTAGAAAATAATCAAATAATCTCCTTAAAAAGCGTCGTCCTCAACGACAATACTTCCATTACGGGGTCACCAGCGCAGATATCTAATTTCCACGCCATAGAACACGCTACCGTATCGCCCATTGCCATGCACTACCTTCATTCTGAAACCGCCTGTGTTTACTACATTTTAAAGACCAAATTCGAATGCACCCCCAATCGGAGCCAGCACAGAGCGGTTTCGTGGATAGGGGAAAGTGGGGAGCGACGGGATAGCAGCCAAGCCAGCTTGATTTATTGTAGAGCAATGCAGCAGTGGCGAGGGAGACTAGTGCATTTAGTATTGATTTCCAGTTAGCCCCGCCTTCCCCTCTTTGAATATTATTGAGTTCGGCAAACAAAAGTCATTCCCACTTTAATGGTCGTTACTGTTAAAAAGTTTTAGAAATTATTTCCGCAGGGTTTTTATATTTAAAACCTATTAAAATGATGACGGTGATGTTTTAGTACACTAAAGTATTAGATTGGCTAGTAAGTTATTAGTCAAAACTTCGGGACTTTTCTAGAAAGATTTTTAATTTCTAGAAGGTTTTACTTTAGGGTATAAATAGGCCTAAGTGCAATCAGTTGACAACAATCAGCGCCAAAGCTTTAAGTGAATTACATAAAAGATAATGAATATAAATCTATACCAAATACTGATTCTATTACTTTACGAATTTCGTCTGGGTCACGCTAACCACAAGCTAACCTAACGCTAACTCACGGAATGAGGACTACGATCTTAAGGACGAACCCCGTACAACGATTCGTAGATGTTCAACGATTACGACGCCTAATTGAGGAAGGATCCTCGACTAACGACTCGTCAATTGGCAGATGAGCTACACTGCAATTATGCCACCATTGAAACACATTTGTAACACAAAATACGGCGTGTGGATACACCACGAGCGGTGATCATTCAGTGCAGAGTTGATACTTGTCAACAGACATTGAAACGTAACTTCGACTGGCTGAATCAATTAGTAACTGGCGATAAGAAGTGGTGGTGCTCAGCGAAAAGTGATGATCAGCTGCTGATGGAATATTAAGGGTATTTATTCATTTGGAGTTTCTTCCAGAGGGATCTACAATTAATGTAGATATGTCCAGTTGTGAACAATTGGACCGATTAGATAACAAATTGAGTAGTCAACAAGATCGAGTTTATTTACTACATGATAACGCTAGACCACATGTCGCAAAACGTACCCGTGACAAATTAGAGAAGCTCGGTTGGGTTTTTCTCACTCATCCACCATATTCGCTGGACATTGCGCCCTCTGATTACCATTTACTCGTGGCTCTAAGTAACCATTTACGTGAAAAAAAATTGATTTTAAAGATCTTCAAAACGACGGCGCTCAGTTTTTTGAATCAAAGTCACCGGACTTTACAAGAAAGGCATATTGTCACTTCCAACTAGATGGCGACAAGCAGTAGATAATAATGGTGCATACTTAAATTAAATTTAGCGTAACATATAATTTTTTTAATAATAATTGTTAACAGTAACTCGGCGTTAAAATTTATTAGCCAACCACCAAAGTCCAAAAACCAACCAAAGTCGCTTCTATTTAAATAAATATTAACCAATACTTAAATTATTCCTACAAATAATTTTCCTTTGTTAAAAAATTTATTATTTTTACAAAATTTTCATAATAATTGCATTATTTTTTCTTAGCCATTTTAATCCTTCTAATATAGGCCTCACCGATGCTCATCTCATAGGAGATAATACCCATAATAATTGAAATACTTACAATTAATTAAACGAAAATATTTAAATTATGATTCACAACATACAATAATTTCATTCTAACTGTGCATAGTACAAACTAAACTAAACTAGTTAATAAGATAATAATTAAAAGTTAATATTAATAAGCACGATTTTATTTGTACGCCGCATGTTTTACCATCTACAATTATCACTATTCAAAACTGACTTTTCCATAATATTCGTTGATATACTTAGCGCATTAATAGTAGAAAAATACAATTTCTTCATATGCATGTAAATCATTAGGAATGAATAAAATTCATGCCGTATAAATCAGGCTATTTAGAAAAATATAAATGGGATAAAATTTGATTTTGTACAAAATTTAATGTTTTGCTTGAAATATATTCAACAGTTTTGCTTCTTTTCAAATATCGCCTTTTCCCAAATATACATAAGCTTAATAACGGTCATTATTTAACGTAAACATAAACGAGAGATAAAAATCAAAACAGAAGAAATAAATGAATTAAGAAAAGTACATAAACTATCTCTGTTTAGCATAAACAAATTCTAGAGAAATTAATGTGTATATCACATGATGCGAATCTATATCCTAGCTTACAGTTCTTGGCGACATTGTAAATACTCGAGATGTCAGCATATAATAATGACTGAAACGTAAACATTTCGACAGTTAGCCAGTAATTATCGTAAAGAATTTTCAGAGTCATCGCCGTATCTCACCGGCACCGAATACCGTACGACAGTTTCAGTATACTTAACGTACATGTATATATAGTGCATGCGCGCCCTCGTTTCGATTCCTTTCACAATTATTATATTTTCGTACCCGCTTCAGAGTACCATCTAATACATAAACAAGTACCTGCTCCCCGTCTTTAAAGTAACATTTATTTCGAAACAATAAATCTGTTTCGTGTTGCCGTAATCGAGATCATAAACTTGAAGTACGTGCGCGTAAAGAAAAGTGTGCGACATGGTTTATGACGTTTTTTTATTACATTCGGTAAAATTATAAGTTAACTTTTTTGGGTGTGTTTGTGACTTTAAATGGTTTTTGAATAGTACACAGAAGGTCTACTTGTCTGAAATATAACTGTTACTCTATTAATGTCGTAAAATTTTAGCATTTTTAAGGAAGGTTATTTTGAGTTTTGTTGTCTCTTTCCCTACTTTGACCTTAAATTTAGATCCCTTACAGTTTTTATAAACCCACAGATAGCCCTTAAATTAAACTAACTGTTAAAGTTATAAACCCATATAATTAATAGATTTTTTTCTCATAAACATTACATTATAGATGCTACGTTACTATAAATATACATATTAAAATTCTAACAATTTTGGCCACTTCCTTAAGTTTTAAAATCACTTATTTCAAAAAGATTTTACGTGACTTATACCGAGTGCGACTTCGCACGCGCAGGCCACGGAAAAACGTACCGATGTCGTTTTTTATAAATATGTTGTTGTTGTACTGATGCGATGTAAAGGATTTTTTTAAAGCATTAAATAAATATTCCGGTTGAGTGTATCGAATATGATAAAATAATCAAGAAATGTTATTTCAAGTTAATCCCTATGTTTTTTTCTGAAAACTTCATTTAAATTGCGTCAGTGGTATTTACGTGATGCATGCACAAACACACAAATGGAAATAAATTGCAAAAATGGTCTTAATACAATATATCAATTATCCTTTGTACTCCTAATTATTTTTTGGAAATAGTTTTAATGTACCAAAACGCAAAGTTTTCTAATTAGTTTTATGTACGCATATCTGCGCAATGAATTCAGACAAAATATATCACATACAGAAAGACGTCCCGCTTGTCTGACTGGTACTTAATCAGTGTTTATATTTAACATAAATTTAGATACATTTATATCTAAAATTATAATATATTTGTTTTATATCAAAGTTATTTCAAAACTTTAATATATAAATTTATTGTTTCTTGCAAAAGATATATTGAAATAAATACCAGTACCTAAACTTTAGTCAGCGTATTTCCGATTCCAAAATCATATATTAAAGACAAATTCGTTTCTATCTCACTCTTACACATACGCTCTAGACTTTATACTATCATTGTCACGCTATCAGCCTCGCCTTTCTATCCTTTTAAGCTGCTTACGAACCTGTTTCTGAATTAAGAGAACCATCAATTAACAAGATATATTATGTCAGATAACAACATCCTATAGTGTCGGACATGGATACTTTAAATATGTTTATTTATTTTCCAGTATTAATTAAACTAGGCCGTCAGAACTAACTGGTTTATTGTGGCACGTATTAATAAACTAAATAAATATTTCACTATTGTTAATAACATTTTAATAAATAGCTTTTAATAGTTTATTACCCAATATTGTCATTTCCTTAATAGCATGATCGTACTACTATGATGACGTGAACGGTGTCAGTATTAAAAAACTTATTAAAATTTGTTTGCTTCCAAAAAGGTTTCCAGACAATCATTGTACTATCAAAATACAGTAATGGAATAATTTCATGTTATAATAAAGTCCAAATAATGCAATTAAAATAAATAGAGCTTATATGCAATGAAATTTTAATACCGCGAAGGCAAATCGTATCGTATGTAAATATTTTTCACTTATAAAAAATAACTAATAATGACTAAACGATAATGTTTCTTACTTCAGTTGTAGATGAGAGATATACGAAATTAAATTTAGCCATTACCCGTGCCAAGTTATAAAGAAATTCGTGTCAAAGGATAACGTAACGTAACATTACACTGAAGCTTTTTAATTTCATACTTTTATTCCATTTAAGTGAAAGATAAATAAAGAACATAAATAGAGCAAAGAAGCCGTAATAGAACTCATACAAGTTTAATTGGAGTTTCCTCCTTAACTTCCGAATCAACTATTTCATTGCAGTTTACTCCTTAAGAATCGATTATCATATGTAGCGCCTGGTATGAAGTTTTATGAAGAGTAAAATTAGAAGTTCAGAGCGTTAAAAAACGTTTAACAGTTACAAAAAGTTTGGATGTAGGAGGTAATCTCCCAAATTACACATCCGATTTCAAAAATTTTTTCACCAATATTTAGAAGTGACCTTCAGGATGGACATAAGCTGTATATTATCCTGTTAAAAAAAATTCCTATATAATAAAAAAAGTCAAATTTTGTAAGTTTGGATGTAGGAGATACTCTCCGAAACTACTCATCCGATTTCAAAAATTCTTTCACCAATATTTATAAAGGACATTCAGGGTGGACATAGGTCATATATTATCCCGTTAAAAATCATAGAGACCAGCTTTGCAATGTAAGTCAACGTAAAAACTGTCGAAAGAATGCGTTTCTTACGAACGCTGCCTTAACGGTAAGATACATATTGATAGATGATATGAATATTTATATTTATATACAGTGTTACCTATTTTATACATTCCAATCGTAATTAAGGAGTAAACTATACTGGCGCATCGGAGCTGACACGCCCAATGCTTTTTTTTTGTTACCATAAATTACTAAAATAACGTATCGAAACCCATCCACTCAGTAATTAGTAGGCCCACCTTACCTTATTTAAACCCCATAACGATGCTCAAACTGTCACAGTGTCGCTGTGCTAATCTATAATCTTCGAAAGTGGATACGAACACATTGAGTCATAACTTAAATCTCCTCTAAATAAAAAGCTTTAAATTTATTGGGTAATATGAAGCGGTGCGTTACCTCTTCCCCTTATGCGTATGCGGGTTCGCCAGCCACCTACATTATATATTTAGGCGAGGCGCTTCTTCCTTCCTTTGTCTCGACACTTGATAAACCATTTACCTACATAAGAGGATTATGTGTAGCTCGTACAATCTACTGTTTACTGTAAGAGCTGATAGTAGAATATTTATTTATTTGTTCATTAAGCTGCGTAACTCCATTAGGCGAGGGCGGCTCTAAGCCCCGGAGCCGTAGGGCGCGAAGGGTGCTGCGCCTCCATCGGGCTGGAATCCAGTCGACTGAATATAAAGTAAACATGACAATAGAAGGGCCGTGAGTGAATCCATTTGAAGCCTCCGCGTACACTCAGCTCGAACGTTTCGGCGTGTTTGTTTAAGTTTAATTAAGGAAAAGATTGTTGCGACAGACTCGGTTGCGACGGGGGACGGAAAAATTATTTCAAATATTTGTCTGCAAATGGAAATTAAGACGGCTTGGAGTGGTAGGCTTACGTAAGTATTTAATTTTTTGGAAATTATACACGATGGGCGTGTAGCGTAGAGTCAGTAGCCTTGGAAAATATATGCTCATTATTATTATGAGTGACACCAATTTTTATTTTTTAAAGACCATTCGGTTCTCTATAATATTCATTCACATTTTTGTTATGCCAACAAACTACAGTTACATTTAAAATTTATAATAAAATTCTATGATGGAAACTTAACGTTATCCATCTTTTTTTGTTGTCTAAAAAATATTGATTAATTTTACCTAAATTTACCAATGTATACAATAAACCTAATTTTACTTAAATTTACCAATGTATAAAATAAACCTAATTTTACCTAAATTTACCAATGTATACAATAAACCTAATTTTACTTAAATTTACCAATGTATAAAATAAACCTAATTTTACCTAAATTTACCAATGTATACAATAAACCTAATTTTACCTAAATTTACCAATGTATAC
This sequence comes from Druceiella hillmani, assembly GCA_039881145.1. Classification (NCBI taxonomy): domain Eukaryota; kingdom Metazoa; phylum Arthropoda; class Insecta; order Lepidoptera; family Hepialidae; genus Druceiella; species Druceiella hillmani. The sequence continues at coordinate 12,629,796 of JAYKKI010000043.1, forward strand.
AATAAACCTAATTTTACCTAAATTTACCAATGTATAAATAAAACTAATATTTGAATGGATGGACTCTAATATTTGAATGGTTGGATTTGGACTCCATGGACTAATCATAAAATTGCTTTTTGCCGATGAATCCACCTGTCGCTTTCTTATGTAAATAACTCAATCTTAGTTCACGATTATTAAATTAGATTGAAAGCTGTCAGACATAAAAATTGTTAGATCGTTACAAATCTCCAAGTTTAAATTTCCTTTACATAAATAAAACAATTCAAATAAATTTAAAAGTACAAACCCATTGGCCAATTGCTTTAAAGAAGTAAATTAACATTAGTTTTAAATAACTACACTTGAACTGATAAGGTATATTTTTAAGCAATAGAATTAGATCCACCAGATAAAAGTAAAAAGTTTATAACAATATTGATGTTATGTGTACCTTAATCACGCGAGCTTTTCGTAAAATACTTAGATTAGCTCTTTTTAAAAATCATTTACACAATCTTATTTAATACAAATGGAAAAAGCATACATAAATAAATAAATTACTAAATGTAAAACAATTTTGCACAAACTCCGTGGCAAAATTCTTGAAATCCTAAAAGTATAATATAAATTCAGTCCTTTATGAAAAATATACTAATTCGGAAACATACTTAAAAATAAGTAAATGTATTGAAACAGGCAAGTAAAAGAGTGGCTCGTGCATCGAGGCCTCCGTACCTAATGAAATTATTTTATTTATTATAACTCATCACAAATATGAACTTTCTAGCGCAATAAGCGTTTAGCTATTATTTATCGTATAATTAGCTATTAAATAGTAATAGCTAATATTAATATAATATCTCAAAGTTTACATTCAGTAGTTTGGGACATAGGGGGGAGAGGGGTGGATGTCGACATCTTCTTTGACATATCTCCAAGTATATCTGTGAAGATATATTATTTAATATTATAAAAAAAGATATCATATTTTTTACTTTCAAACTAAACGCCACGCTAAATATGGAATTTCAATATTCTATTCGCTTACTTATTATGCTCCCACCCCACGCTAAAATTTCAATTTACATGTAAAGGTCTTAGTGAAACTTTGTTATTGAAAAACGAATGTGACCGATAGACAGGTGGACACATGAGTGATGTTGTTATGGTTCCGATTTTTTCTTTTAAGGTATAAAACCATAAAAAACAGAAAATTATATAGTAAGCTCAAAAGTGTTCGTTACGTATTATATTTAAAATGTTTGTAACTAACGCTAAGAAAAAAAATTAACTGAATGTCACAGTGTAGCGAATGTATTGTATTATTTTATACAATACCTTCATAACACTGCAAGATTATTTATAAACTAAAACAACTTTCAGACAAATATAAGAGAATATATTTACATAATTATTTGAATATACAAACAAAAAAAAAAGAAAATAATCAACGCATACACGTCGAGTTTCGCTATAAACTGTCACCGGTAGCTTACGTTGCAGATATTTAAAAACGCGTAACAAAAGCTCAACAAAGAGTGTATATTAAATGAATAAAAAATATATAAATATCCACCACATAATCACATTTCGGCCCGCATTACCATACGTCGGTACAGGCGTACCTAGACACGGTTCAATATAAAGTTGTAGAGATAAGCGTAAGCGCTTTCACGCCATTACCCCAGACCCGCGCTGAGGCCCCGAGCTTTTCCAGATTAGATTATAGACAGGATTTATGACGTCATTAAGGCTCTGATAATTACACCGGGACAAGCTGTGTAAACAGGCGCCGTGCTGGATCGGCGTTTGATTGGATCTCTGAGTTTGCATATGTGGACGCTGCGGCCGAGAGGTGGGGCGTATGTGAGAATAATAGCCGGGTGTTAAGCACTTGTATAATGTATTTACAGGTAGAGAGCACTCCGGTGAATTGACGAATAAATTTCCGTTATCATTTTATGATAGATCGATGGATGTGCAATGGATAGTTTAGACGATATGGGCTGGGCGTAACCGTCGTCCATTAGTTCAGAATGTATTTTACGTTCGATATCAACACCCTGAAACCTCAGTAAAATGTAATTAATCTATGTAAATTATTATAAGTAATAAAAAAATGATGAAATTTATAAATTTTCTTTGAAATTATGAATTTAGTAACACGAATGAATCTGCGTATCGTATAGATTTCAAGTATCAAAACTCATACAGATAATAATTTTACTTTATAAATTTTAAATAAACTAATTAACTTACTATTAATAAACATGATAATTGTAAAAACACCAACGTATTACTATTCACTGACAATATTCATAAACATCCTTTGAACGAACAGCAAATTGAAATAAAAATATTGTCAGTTGGTAAAGTTAACTATCGTATCAGATCCACGTATATCGACTAAGGTGCTCAAATCCGAGAAAAAATATATGACATGACCCTCTAATTAAAGGTTAAATAACGAGCTAATTCACTATTAGAGAAGTTTTTGAGACATATACGACTAAAACTGAAATGGTCACTTATACCGGAGTTAAACTAAGTAATTACTAAGTTAAATAATTACTTTCATATAAAAAATCGTTTAATGAATAAAATGTTTGAAATATTGCCGAAATATTTATTATAAAATGCCTAATTATATTTTGTATCAGATATGTAATATACCCAATGATTGTCCAAAATATATACATGAATTTAAACATCTTACACAATCCTTTTTTTAACTTTCCATACACTGTATTACTTTGTTATTTACATAATTGGTATTGACACAATCACCAGAGCGGGTGCATTGCGTGTTATCAAAAGGTAAATAATACATTTACTGACTAACATTTTTATTAATAGACATAACAGCGAACATCGGGACCTCAAGGAAATATTCCATCAAATTACAACATTATAAGAGTTATTCCCAAATATTAACAAAAATATAAAAATCCTTGACGGAAAAGTGTGATGGAATTTAACATCTACTATAGACCAACCAGTTCTAAAATAACTTGTATGCCGAGTTTCCGAATCAGCACGTGTGACCTGAGATAGTTTTAATAAAAGTGGACTAAAGGCGATAAGATAATAGTATTATTCATTTGCTTTCCGATAATTGTTTGACGCGGAAAAGATAAATTATTCTTATATACTTCGTTAAATTATATTGAATTTCTTTAGAATTTCTAAATATTTATTTTCAGTTTTTCTTGAAAACGGCATAGTAGTAAATACGCATTAATATTGTAATTTATAGAAAACAAATTATTGTTTATTTTCATGAAGTATTATAACCAAATCACATAAAGCCAAAAAGAAACAAAAAAGTATTTTTTTCTTTCCTTATTCATTCCTTCCGTAAAGGGGGAAACGACATGACATATTGAAACAATCTGACAAAATCTCGGTGTGTAATTAGAAGCTATTAAAATTATTTATTTTTACTTTCAAGTCAAAAGATTGACAACAGCATCAAGCTAGAGGTTTTATAACCAGTCTTGTCAACCACATAAAAGATAACATTTGCATTTTCTATGCTTCTTTTTAAATAATACAAAAACCTTTATCTACTTAACTGAAAGAATTCATTTTCCCCCTTCTTTTTCCATTTACAAACACACAATTATTTAAAAGTCGCACTCTGATTCTCATAAAAAAAAACTACATTTTTGCTATGATCATAAACAAAAATTTGGTTTTAGTAAACATTTTTCTCTATAAATTCGCCATAGGGAAAAGTGTTCCTTTTTATAGTGAATTTTATTTTATTTGTATGATTCCGTACTTCTAAAGGAAAATACGAGACTCTATGAGATCACATATATGCCCGTCAGTCTATCTATCTGTTACAGCCATTTGTCTTAAAAGCCATTCGATTTAGAAACTAATACATTTCTACAGATATTGCTGAAAATATTGAAATAAATTTTCTCCTAAACTTTTTACATGTAATGTCAGATATTTCTAGTTCTAGACAAACAACTATATACTTTTTGAAATGTTTACGATATTTTTACACCATGAATGATTTACTAGACAATATAGATTAAAAAAAACCTTAATGTTATTGAATAGTTTATTAAGAAATACTGCATGACCTCAAATATTTACATATGCATAATTGAGTACCAAACACTGACAGGGCGTTTTACTTGTATTGGATAGGTTTATTTCTTAAAGTAAACAAAAAGCTTTATAGCCGTTAACCTAGTAAAGCGCGCACCTAATTACGCCATGAACTTTCTTCTGCCACCTTATTAAACAAGCTTTCACTAAAACTTATACTCGTACCGCGTTATTCACCCCATTTCATCCTCTGTTATTTTTGAGGGCATTTCCCTAGCAGGTCGCGACATAAAGGAACCGAGCCGCGAGCGGCGCCGCTCCCCAGACACCGGCTCGCTCGCCGACTTCATTACGGGTAATTGGACGACCGTTTTGTGAATGGCCATTATCTGGATAATGACCGTTAACCGGGATCGTATCCGCGTATCTTGATACTCGTTTGATGTACGGACCGGCGCGTTAAATCTCGACTTACCAGACGCGCATCCCGTATCGCGCCGGCGGCGAGGCGGGACAGTAATCGCGTATATGAGCCAAGTAGTGCGGGATACTAACCACGTATATAAAACAAGTTGTATGGGACAGAACAATGTATGTATGCACCTAAGATCGGTGTGGTCAGTAGCAGCGTCAAAGTTTTGAAACTTGAATGAGTTCAATAAAATGTAAGTTTAGCTTAATTGCTGGCAGTCAATTGGTCGACAGTGGTCTCTCATAGTCTGTCTTAGCATTCATTGCAGTGGCTTAATGACCAAATTAGATATGTTAGTGGAAAAGGTTATCAAGGCATTTGTAGTAAAGAGATTTATGAAAGAGGTATTAAGTTTGGAAAGCTATAAAGTAGCAAGTTGGTAGCAAATAGTAAAAAGAGAGTAGATTTCATTTAAACAAATTATTAAATAAATATACACCGACAATAGATACGTAATTCACCTATAGGTATATTTATACAACTGTATAAGTAATTTAGATTTAGTCGCCAATTATTATTATAAATACATAATTGCGTTTTCAATACCTTGTATTCCTTAAATTATCGTGAAAAATAGTATAAACATGAAATAAATAATATGATATATTAGTGTTCCACAACTATCTTTCGTAGTTTTACAAGAGGTTTTAGGAACAACTTAACAGCACCATCTTAACAGACCAACTTATCAAACCCAAAGCGTCTCAGCGAAACGAATAAAACGAACACAATGATTATATACCTTTTTTATAACAAAAATTCTTTTTCATTTTAATTTCAATGCAAAACACGAAGACTAAAAACTATATTTCAAAATGTTTTACAGCATATTTTTACGGAAAAATAACAAAAAGTGACATGCGCGTTATTTTTAAAGAAAAATCGTGAAAATATGTTTTGCTGATCTATGTATATGTATGTATATATATATATATATATATATATATATATATATATATATATATATATATATATATATCCATATGTGTGTATATATATATATATATACACATATGGATATTCGCTTGCTACATAGTAACTAAAGTCACAGGGATGAGCTAATATGATTAGTAATTTTTGAAATGTCATTCGATTCGTGGCTGTGCAACCACATCTTAGTCAAGAATTCAATTTTCATCATGAATCCACAAATAAGTCTCATTTTTCGTCAATTAAGTAATTACATTTATTAAATATTGAAATGGTCATACCATGGAGTATTTAATGTGTTCAACATACACTATGTAGATATATGTGCACAGTGATGTTTTTAGAAGCTAAACACTATTTTATAACTATAAAAAATTTTTTAAGTGTTGCTTTTTTAATTTACTGTAACGTACTATTTTACCTGAATGTCAAAAAAACTATTTTTTTAAACACTGTCATGTTGGGCACCCATTAGTACACAATGCCGTTAACTTATTAGTTCGAAGTATTTGTCCAAAAGAAAGTCTTTCTAAAAGCAAGCTCAGGTGAAATTATAATAACTGTGAACAATAAAATATTAATGTCTTTATGGCGACATTGTATCCAAATATTGCGGGTATTCGAGCATTTTTCGCGTTCGTTACCGAAACGAATTCCGCATTTTAAAAAACTATTCAGAAAGCTCAAGGGTACGCCTTTAATGGCTTCAAAATGTATGTTAACCCATTGCCAGCTCAGCCGACGCACCTTACCGTCCACACTTTTTTAAGCGTACCCTTAAGGGTTACAATCTGAATGTTTTGGTCGCCGGACAATGGTTTCGCCGCGCGAAGTTCCGATCCCTTTGTTTAAAATTTTCTGTTCGCAACGAGTACTTTATTATTCCGCGAATCTCTATACAAAGCAGACACTAAAAAACGGATCCCAGGGTTTTTTCGTGCATTCAAAATCGCCAAACGCTTAATTTTTTTTATGTTCATTTTTTTATTCTGTATTCTTTTTCATGCGTATACACGATCGGTCATATATTTGGTTATGGTCATTGTGTTTGCCTTGAGGCGAAAACTGTCCTTGTAACCGATTTAGTCTCCTTCCTTGCATCGGTGAGTGTGGAAGAGTCTTAGTAGTGATTTAAAGCCAAACTAGGATACATAGATATAGTGAACCGATTAATAGTTAAAATGCAAATACCTCTTGTGAGTCAGCTCATCTGCATTGTAAATTGGTAAGCGAAATCGTTTTTTTATAGGTCATTTCAATACATATTATTCGTAATTTCATATCTACATCTGCTTATTAAAAAATTAATAGCCATTGTAAATTTATTTGAAAACAGTGTCTATGAGACAAAATGTCTTATATTTTAAATGAAAAATTCCAGTTTTGTACGTAATAGGTTTACTCCAAATACATCATAAATTAACTATGTAAATGAAAGGTTTCATACACCTAGAACATGCGTGAAATTTTACAAGTTATCGAACCTTTTTGTAGTACTGTTGCTTTCCTTAGGTATTTGTTTATTATGTTGTGTTTTTTTTTAATAATTTCTAAGCATTTGCCTAACATTTCTAATGTAATATCTAATTACAAAAGTTATAAGCCACACTTTAAAACACCAATCAAGTTCCATAATTCCGAACAGGAATAATTTTTAAATGTATATATTTAAATCGTACACATCTGTGTTTATCATACTTGTTTATCTATGTATAGTGTAACTAGATAGGTGGGGTATCGAGAAGAGCTATTAAATCAACCAGTGGGAATCCCTTCCCGGTAACATTGTCCCCACCATTTTGTTCGAAATACTCCCATATACTATCATGAATATTAAAAACAATATAATATTAATGTATTTGTGTTATATGAAAATTAATTTGATTATTTTTTTATGTCGAAAACTAGCTTAACAAGAACGTGACCAATGATTATATTTTATGCTCTTGTTCACGAGGTTTTAAAAATTCTACGCTCTGATATTTCATTCGTAGGATGTAAAATGCTAATATTACAATCAAAACTACTATGTGTTATTTATCGATTTGTGGAGATTTTTTATCACTGGTGTTTGTCACCGTATACCAAAAAAAGTAGGATTATACAAAAGAAAACATATGATAGGATAGTGTCATGTTTCAGGTTCATAAAAATATGTTATGCAATTTTTTTTAATATCAATAAAAATTCTTATATCATTAGTGCTTTCAATAAACTTATTTAGGACTTTTATTACGAGATAAATAGTAATAACGGAGTAAATCACAACACAGTTTAACAGTCTTACATCTCAGCGGACGGAGAGCCTTCTTTTTTCATAAAACATGATATTGAGGATGTCAGTTTTTTGCACCCGCTAAATAGGTCCTCATTTCATTACTCCTGGGTCTATTTACAAACGAGATAAATTGTGAATAATAGATTGATAATACATAATTGTGAATAATAGATTGATAATACAAGAAATAAAAATAATTTGTGAATAATAGATTGATAATACAAGAAATAAAAATAATTTGTGAATAATAGATTGATAATACAGGAAATAAAACTCCATTTTTTTCTAATTCAGTGTTTAATATAGTAAATAATTACCTATCCCATCTTCTAGCAATTGTTTGCTTCTTATTCTTCATTCTATGTATTTAAATATGAAGTTCTTGTCTCAAACCCTTCACTATACAAGCGGCATGCATAGTTACTGAATACATATAGGAGCAAGTCATTAATTTCCAAATTCATAAAAACCGGTAAACCTTTGGCAATAAATTTCTTATCATATCACGATTACCTAATATAAAAATAACAAGACTTATTCCAATATATTTAGTTGTAGAGCAAAATATAAAATATGTGTAATTGTTTAAAAGTTCCGAAAATATCGCTCGTAATGCATTTATTTTATATTTTATTTACACAAATATTGCTAGGTTACTTAAACTACATATAACACAACCGCTAATCTCAATCTTAATTATATTAGTTTATGATCAATTCGCCTCCAGTAATGATCTCTCTGTAATGGCGATCGAGCAAGGCGTTATTTCTGAAAATCTTGAAGACTTCCTGAGATTAATGTTGACAAATAAACAAATATTATTATGGCGATATGAGTTTTCCAATCCGTGATAATGAAAATCAATATTAATTTAACTTACGCACAAAAGTATGTTAATGTTTTAGTTATTACAAATGAGAGACGTGACAATACAACAGGCGAAAACTGGTATTCCATCACGTGACAGAACAAGTTACACCTCTTACGATTTTACCGTAATGTAATATTACATATTTTAAATAACTACCGTGACTTTCTCTAGAAGAGCTCGCTTTCAAAAAGCTTTTTTAAACGTTCTGTACAGTGAAAGCTTTTAGGTGTCGATAAATAAATACCTAGTTCGGATAAGAGGCCGCGTATTTATCACATGATAAGGCCCATATTTCCCGACCTGACGTCGGTACATGCAAGTATTTTAAGTGCTGTTTTCACATACAGATAATCTATCACGAGTGGTCACTGAATACTTACGATTACCATTAATCTGAGGATTTAGGAGACTGATATAATATGGCATTAATTTTTATGACAGGAGCTAACATATGGCGAAATAACCAACGGAAAAGCAATTGTATTAAAAGAAATTATGTATATTGTGTATGTTTCTCTATATAAAGAAAGATACTTAATCCCTTCGTTGATTATACTAAATAACGACTATTCAAAATAAAAAGAAAGTAAGAGCTCCATTTCTGTATTAAATAAGTTTTAGGAAGTGTATTTATATATTATATCTTTTTTATATTTCTTATATACTTATGAATTTTCCACGGTTTTTCCTCGACAAGTAAATATGAGTAAAAATAAGAATTTAAACCCCAAGTGCAACAAAATGATTATATGGAATTATAATTATTTTACTAATTCTTATATACAGTGTACAGAAAAGTATCACGACACCCGACGTGATGTTTTTGACATAGTTATTACTTACATAAAACAAAATAAAATCAACTTCAATATCTAGTTACACGAGAAATCAAAATTTTAAATCATGCAATTGTTATATTATTGAAATACGACAAAGTATCGAAATATCGTTATAAATGTATTTCAGTAATAAGTTATTATTATTAATAACTTATTACAATAACTTTAGAAATAAGTTTAGTCAAAATTATTAATATCAATTTTCACTTTGCTTATGAATAACCAATAATTTAAACTAAAAACAAAAAAATGGCATTACGCGTTATTAATATTAATGTTGACTCATTAATTTTAATTATTCAAATACCTCAGTGTGATAAAACAATAGCATTGCTGATATTAACTGCTTCAATACAAAGAGCTTTACATTAAAAGAAGTCCGGTTTTACATTAAAAGAAAGGACCTCTAAAATAAAAGGAAGTCCAAGTGTCATAGTGCTATACTGAATAATTGAATTTTAGCATAATTAAAGACTGTGAGAAATAGACAGAGAAAAATTTACCAGTTGATTTTAGTGAAACACAAACAACTGGGAAAATGGACAAGCTCTGGGATTTTCCTTCTCGCGCTTTATGAAGAATCTGTAGAACTAATAGGTTATAAATTATTTTCATCAAAAGTATATTAATATTACGCATAAAGATTGCATTTCCGAAGAGTAGAAATTTGTGGAAAATAAAAAGATACTCATTAATTTGAATAAGCGGACACGTATACCTAATAAGGTAATGTCCCTCTTATCAATGCTGATCTAGTTTATTCGGACCGATAATAACGTGGAAACAAAAATCATATAATACAACAAAAAAATACAAATATCGCTGACAACACGGAAAGTTGTCATGGTACATGATGTGGTGTGACGTAAAAAGGAAAAAGGCTAAAAAGATAAAGGGTCGCCATCATATAAATAGTTAAGCGTAAAAATTAAATAAAAGAAAATCAAATATTTAAAGCAACAAATTTCATTTATGATTTGAATCGACAAGTAATCTATTATGATTACTGTCATTAAACTGGAAGTAAGTAACCGTCAAGACTACAACTAAACGGATGAAAGTGCAATTTTTCAGCCAGAAATAGATTCTTGTAATGATGGTCACCCTATCGCGCTTATTTTTGAAGAGGTGTATAAGACACAGACAAAGAAGGAGGTAGCGGCCCGGTAGCGTCACGCCGCCCGCCCGTCGGCATTCCTCACTTTCGCTCGTTCTACTCGTATCTGCACGCTGTATACTGACAAATAAATATTATTATTTCTCAATTGTGTACCCAAGGCCGAAGTTATCAACTTTTTGGATACGTACTTACATCAAGTTTATATGAACAGGCTTGCAATATAAAATGATACACACAGCAATAATTGAAATTTTGAAGTTATTGCTTCTAGTAAATTGAACTGATGAAAAACACACACTCACACATACACACACACACACACACTATATATATATATATATATATATATATATATATATATATATATATATATATATATATATATATGCCTGTCCATATCTCATAGCTTCTTAACTGTTTCAATTTAAGTCCGATTGTAATGAAGTTTTACAGAAAGACCTAGATTAATTACTTTAATACAAAAACATATAAAAGTATTTACTATAATTAAATAAACTATAATTTTTTTTTTATGCATCAAACCTGGGAATGAAAAATTTTTTTTGTAGACCCTATCGAGTGGGATTTCATTGGAAAGGTTTTTCAAAATGCGTTCGAAAATGTTAAATATATTTTTTTGTTACGGTGTCGTCTTCACCACATAAGAGTCTTCAAACTGCCAAATAGTACCTATATGTGTCTTGTTTAACTTTTAACTACGCTTGACAACGGCATTCCATAAACAATACAAAGTCTGATTGTTTCGATTTACTTGCGTCAATAAATTAAAGAGATACAGATATAAACACCTGGAAAACGTATACCAGGAAAAATATTTACATAGCAATATAAGTAATAGTTTAATAAGAATATTAGCTACGTTGTACTTAACAGGTTTTGTAATTTTTTTTGTAATTTTCGCGCTTCGCTAGTAAATGTCCTTTTTAACTTACTATCAAAAATAATCAATGAAATAAAAATATCAAAAGAAATAATCTTCCGAAATATAGAGTATATTCATTTTTAAATTTAAATAAAGGATAAGTTATAATTATTCAGTATGAGGATTAAAGTAATATTCGGTTCAAACATGAATGTATTAGAAATATAAATTAATATAATAATTATAAGTATTACTCTTCGCTTGTGCGCTTACTGACAGGTATTTTTTCCAAGTCGTAAATATAATAACTCTCCCTAAATATTTTCAGTAGCTACTAATCTTTAGAAGACTTTTATTAAGAGATGCTTTGATTTGTACTTTCTAACACAGAGGCTGAAGCTGAGAAAGATATCGCTTTATTGAATGAGGGCAGTAAAGTAAAAAGGTGAACTAATAGCGGTACGCCTAAATTGAATAATTTTAGCAAAGTACCCCCGACATTATTTTAAACGATTTCTTTCAATTTTGCAAGAATGAAAATAACTTTAATTATTATTACTAATCCCCATTATTATAAGTAGTTCTTTTGTTTCTCAATAAAAGAAAAGAAAGTACGATCATAAATAAATGAATAGAGTGAAATTGGACTCACAAATTTTTTTCCAAGTTTCTCATTACTTTTAGACTGACATAATTCATTCGACACTACAAGAAGTAACAGTCAACTAAAGGAAAATAGATATTAATAAGTACAACGTTTTCAAGGGAAAACAGTGTACGTACGAAAACGTCAGTGTAAATAGCAGAAACAAGAATGGTGTTAAATTTTTAAAACAATATGCAGCAATAAACACTTATGTATCGTATTTTCAAAAGTGCAGAGCTGTTAATGTCTCAGATATAATTCCATTACTACAAGTCTAATTCGAGATCAGTTAAGACGCGTTCTGAGTCAATTATCATTATTTAACGGAGCGAAAACACAAATATACAAGGAGGCATGAATAAGACGGTACATTACATTGCTCGGTAGCTTAATTAAATCGCTTACAAATAATGTGGATTTTTAAACAAATGTCGCCAATAAAACCGTGGATAAATGGGGAATGTTAACATTTGAATTACATTGTCGGATAGTTGAGTTTGCGCGGTTACACCGCGATAGCCCACATCCGATATCGGTCGCAAGACAAAGTCGCCGTATAAATGATATTAAGCATTAAATTGTACACATCCTGGCCCCAGTAGTTTGTTTACACGGTTGCAGTTGATTGAAAGAAGAAGCTGTTATAACGAAACATAAAGCGCATTAATCGAAAACCATTACATAGAAATTGTGACGCGGAAAGAACGTTTTGTTTCGAACCATAGACGATGACATTTTCAAAATACTTGCACAAACATTTTCCCCTCATAGTTTGGAATACTCAGTGATTGTATTTGAAATTTATTTTTATGTTCTGTAATTAGCTCTAAAAACTCTGTCAATTAGCTCTAAAAACAATACCAAAATATATTTCATAATATTAATTTGTTTCTTTACAAGAAATTTTATATAAGTTTTAAAATAATTTTGTAGCTCAATATGATTTGAGACGCCACTTTTTAAAAATATGAAATAAAATAAAATTAAATTGTTTTACCTTGACAGTTTAGGCTAACACGATAGTACATTATACACGAGTTCACAAATAAGCTGAGACACATTATTTTATTTTTACGATGAATATCAAGGAGACAATATATTTTCTCAAATATTACTCATTCTACTCTTTCAACCTTATCTTTAGTCTTCAAGCTTTTCTCTCCACATAGTTTTCCTTATATAACTTTTGTTCACTCCTCTCTGTCGTTTGACACAGCAAGTTTTTGGCACGGTTTGACACACAAAACACCTTAAATACCATATTTTTATCCAAATTTCTATTAAATTGTGTAAAGTACATAATTAACATTCAAAGTAATTTGCAACAGAGGTGGCTAATGACAAATAAACTACTGGCATCCTGACTAGTTTATCAGTACCTACAGGATCGCGCAAATAATGTATCATTATGAAAGTTCAATGAACCAAAGGAAATTACTTAAAATTGCCATGTATCAAACCAGTGAGATTACAACACATTTCCTATAATTACTCAGCAAGTAAACCGATCACGAAACCTTCGATCTCCGCCGCGAGATTCGGGCGCGACTCCGCCCTTATGGCAGCGAGGCATCGCTCGATTTATTTTTTGGGCGCCACTGCGTAATTTGGTACTTATTTGAGCACTTTAATTACTTGATGACGGGCCTCGCTTCACTTTAATTTATGTCTTAACAGGAGCGCGTGCATAATGAATCGCCGATGTAGACGTGGAAAAACGCTGGCGAACTCTCTCATTCTTTGTTTTTCAGAAGCGGCAATAGACTATTCCGAATTTAATTAACTCGTTTATGTATATCGTCCATTTAAAGTGATGGATTTCTGCTTTCTGCCTACAGGATGCTTTGAGACTTATTAATGAAAATACGTTTTTAAATTCACTTATTTTTTTTTCAAAATAAACATTAGCCTTAATGTAGACAATTCACGATACAGAAACAATCAGCGAGTCAAAGTATAAAAATAATCCTGTTTTTAGACCAATCATTAAGAATTGTTATAAACATATAAATTATTTTTATATTCTATTAAACATCTTCAATCATTCTGCCTCATATTTATACTATTTTAAACGATCAAGATATGACTTTTCCCAATCACAAATTATACCTATTAAGTTAGCAATATATCTAAGGCAGCGGTTAACGAAGGCTGGCTGCCGCTACCTTAGATATATTCTTCGAATGTCATGGACGAAGACTTGCTGTAACGATATAAGGATATTCCAATTGAGCAAAATATCGCGACGGAAATGAAATTTGATTGGCCATACGTCCAGAGGGAAAGAAGTCCATATGCCCAAACAGACTTTGAATTTGAACCTTCAAGAAAAACCTGCCGGCGGACTGTGTTGTCGGAACTGAAGAATGTCGGTAAGATCTGGAGTGAAGCAATTCGTAATACATAGAACCCATGCTCGTGGCGAAGCACCGTAGGTACTCTGCCACACTGCGGGGACATGGGATATGAAGAGATGAGAGACCTCAGCGACCTTAGAAAAATGTTCACTCAATTTAAATATATGTGTCAAACCTTTCCGTGGAGGACGCCTTAAAACATCTTACTGATGCATCTTAAAAAAACATTTTCTTTCAATATCGATAGAAATATATTTGCTGTTACTTACGTACCGGAAAATGTTATTAAAATAATTTTCTTTACCAAGTCTTAATACTGTATACAAAAACTCAACTTCTTTATGAAAATATTAAAATTTATTTTATGAAAAAGGTAATGTTCCTGCTACCAGGAAAAAGTTTGTGAATGTTTCATATTTTTGACTGTGTCCTTTTTATACTTTTAATAATACTTTTGAAAAAGCGTTCATTGCGCACTAAGTTCAATTTTATGTTCAAATTATGCTGTGAACTTTGATAATAAGAATTACATGGTCTGTAACCTATTCACTGTTATAACATAAATTACAAATAGCGAAAGAAAATTAATACAATTATAACGAGATTCTTGTGGGTTTTATTTGTAAACACCTTAAACGATATTGTAGGAAGTAAAGGTATAAAATGATAATAGGACAAAAACAGATAGAATACATACTTAATTACCGTTTTATCATATCTAATGAATGGATAATTAAAGACTTGGGAAAGTAATTAAAACCAAATTTTGTAGGTAAAAGGATATCATTAAAAATCACATAAAATATAATTGCATAAAATGAGGGATTTTGTACGATTACAAATTTTTGTGTGTTATGGAAGTCGCTAATATCAATATATAATAAAAAATATTATATCTACTCACTGTTAGACTGTATTTATTATATTTTCCTATGCAAAGTTTATCTTCATCATATCTATAGGACGTGAGGAACATAACATTTCGGAGTTCTGGATGTTATCAATAAGCGTGAACAGGAGTTCCACGTTATTATGAGTTAAAATGGTATGATTATTCCTGTCTAAAATCGGTTAAAATTAGTATTTAGATATTATGTAAATTACACTGGACAGGAAATAAATATTTTGTGATTTTTTTATTGTGATAATATATTCAGTGATTTTTTTGGTAGGGCAAACTACTAAAGGGATACATATATAAAACATGTATACATATATATATATATATATATATATATATATATATACATATATATTTATGTATATAAGGTTCTACGCCCCACTGATTATGTATATATAACACTGCGGTATGAAAAATCTGATCGTATATATCGATAGGTACATAGATACCATACAAATTCATTAACTATTAGAGATTGTATTAAAAGTTAATTATATTTACAAATGTCTCCTTGTAAATTGTAAACAGTTTAGTATCTACAGATATCGAAAAATCGCAGGTTCCAACGTCGATATTTATTGTAACTAGTTACCAATTTAATAAAATACCTTTCGGTCTGTGTAAAATTTGTAAACCAATTATTAGACACGACACAACTTCTCTTAATACTATCTCATCTTCATATTTTTAATGTATTAAAACAATTTTAAAATATAGTTATAACTATTAGATTATTTCATAAATCTTAAGTAAGCCGAAATAAGCGCATCAAAAATATATCCTTAAGATTGATCGAACAATATCACATCGTAATAATTTTCATAATAAGCATTCGGTTAATTTTATTCTTGCTACTTGCTACGTTAATGTTCCTGTCATTTAATATAATAATAGCATTTAGACACGCTATGAACGTATTTAAACCTATTTCATCTAATTTATATTTAAACACAATTACTACGAAAACGACCCGAAAAGATGTAGGTAAGTTCACACAATGAGCCAATTAAAGAACCAGATGGTAGTGAGATAAACCTTACAGAAGGCCTAATACGGATTTGTTCACGCAAGAGGCCACTCGACTTGTGCTTCGAGTAATTAATCATAAACATTATGTAATAGCAACTACTACTTAAATACGTCGTTAGATGGTTATCAGGTCGAATTAAGACATAAGTAATCCGCACTCACACGGAAAGATACTTTTATCAATGGTTATAATGAAGTAAGGCAACGCATAAATATAAAGTTTTTCATTTAATTTTTTTTTGCTTCATAGAAAACAAAGAAATAATACGTTGTTAAATTATCCTACCTATTAATTAACTAACGAATGTTTTTAGTCTCACGATGGTTCCATGATTTTATGAAATGTTGCCGTCGATAAGGTATAATGTGTTAAATGAACTAATTATGGTGAATACAGAAGAATAGGTTTTATTTGTGTAGCTAATTTTAACTATATGAATAAGATATATTTATAATAATTGTCTAATTAATACCTCATTGATATTTAATTCAAGTGACGAGTCAATTTTCTCTCTTCGCTTACATCAATTTTCTTTAAAAATTGCCATTTTACTAAGGAAGTTTTACACAGTGTTATTTGTACACAAAATTAAAATATGTTTTTTCATAATTTTATGGGAGCATTTAAAATTGTGTAGTTTCTAACTATTAAGCCTCCGCTTGTTAATCAATGTCTCGTTCATACGGATATCATATATAATAGATGAAGTTAAAAATTTCATTGACATATTTACGTAAAACCTAATGGCTGAATTTCCTCATTAATCAACAAGCTCTTTTTTGCAGTTTTCGTTAATAGAACGTCGTAACGAAACGAAATTTCGTAAAATCTCATCACATATTAAAAACGTAGATAATTCTAATTATACCCAGTATATGTAAGAGAGGCTGTATCATTTTTAATTGCAATTGAATATTTATAATAGAAAACAAAATCCAGAAAGATATGTTTATTCTTTTTATCAAAGTATATGCCTATATTATATTTGAGAATCATACGGGTATAATTTCACATGAAATAAATACAGTACATGAACAAATCAAGTGAAAGAAGGAATTAACCCCTTATGACTTTAATAAAACCTGCCACTAAAAACATTTTTAATCAAAAGGACACGAATCAATTAAAATTTCACAAACGATATTAATAATAGTTATACATATATCTTCTTCTTTCACTTGGCTTTAGGTTGAGGTACGTTTGACGATCATATCATTGTGGGATCAAACGTTGTAACTAAATGTAAGCAAGAAAACAAATATATTTCTTCTCGAAGTTCGTTAAGTGCAAAGTCTCCAAACCATCAGCAAATAAACATGTGTACTAACGTGACAATGTCTTTATGCCAGGCTGACATCTGGCCTGAGTTTGCATGCAGTTGCTGCAAGGAATTTAAAGCTTTCAGCCGCATATACACGTATACTACGAGCGCTTACCGCGATGTGTTTTAACTAAAGTCATCCGTACAATATGTTAAGTCGGATAATCGTTTTTTCTATATACGATTCAATACTATTTATAAAACCAGAAAGCAATTCCTACTTATACAATAAAAGGGAAACGTTCTTGGTTTAATTATTTGTTTTTATTTTTTTCACTTTTAAACGACTCAAAGAATTCATTGAAATTTTGCAATAGATAATAGACCAGAACAGTGAATATAAAGCCTAAAAAAGTATGCCTGCGTACGAACAATTGAATGTGCTGCCGTTAGTTTAATTATTAGAAGCAGTGAAACATATTTCACTTAACACGCCAAATTCATGAGCTAATCATTGCTCGGCATTTTAGTCTTGACAACCATCATATAACCCGCGCGGCGCATTGCACTGTACCCTAACAAATGCTGAAAGTCAGGTCTATCAAATTATTTTCAAAATAATATTTTCCTCATATACATAACTGACCTGATTGGAAATCTTTACCTATTTCTATGAAAAAAAATCTTTTGTATTTTCCTAATATCGCGTGGATTAAACCACGAGCAAAACTAGTAATATAAATAACGATAAATTTCAAAATTTTTTGCACAATACAAGAAATGAAAGAAAGAAACAACAAATTTAAAAGAAATATATATATATATATATATATATATATATATATATATATATATATATATATATATTTAAAGTGATAGTCCAAAGCAGATAATTTTTGTTAGGTAAGGTAAAATATGTTAGACAGCCGCTAGACAGCAAACCAAATATTAATGACGATTTTTATTTGTACGTCACGCAATTTCCCATAAATTTCCACTATTTCATAAGATATGTCGTGCATTTACTTCAGTCCTGTTAATATAAAGATAATGTTGACTTTGAAACAGTAGTATAAAGTCCGTTCTGATTCAATTAAGTCTACAACATAATGTGTCATGTTTTCTAGAACTAAATGACATACAAAATCGTCCGTCTTGATTTAAGTCTAACACTGAAACATAAACCTTTCAAAACTTCAATTTTCATTAAGTCCAAAAATAAATCAACCACTCGCTAGACCTGCACAGAAATACAACATTCCGAGGGCTTAGTGCTAATGCACTTGGCATACAGTGCATAACTAATGTGCGGGCGCGGTCCGCCACGGACGCGAGCGCGAATTGTAGTCGTTAGGGCGCATTGATCAGACGCGAGTGGGCGGCGGACGCGGTGCCGCGTTAATTAAGGAACATCTGATTCATTGCGCTGACTTTCGTATTGAATGCTGCACGAGACGCAAGATATCTGGATGTGGCGTTTCGCAATGTAATAAGAGCGCTGTTACTAACTATTTACTGTATAAATTTATATATACACATAGTTATGATAAAAAGTAATTATCTTCAAAATATAATTTTAAAGGTGTACAATAGTGTAACTGATACGGTTATTCCAGAACAGTCACGATTTGAATATTCCTATGTCGCAATTTATAATTTATAGCTCATTTAGTGTATGCTTAAATCGTAAGTGACATTGGTAGCTAACATTTATATATTTTAGTTAATTGTTAAATATTTGCTAATTGTTAAATATTGTTAAATATTTAACAAAGAATCTAAATAAGTTTTTATAATTCTCGTTCCATTACTTTTAAATTGAATGTACAAATATAGTTTTAGCTCACATCAATTCATAAATATAAGCAATCATTCGTTTACGAAAATGTAAGGTTGCGTGCAGCGAACTTAACAGAACCGTTACTGCCATTTTTTAATTATAAAATGAATAAACATATTAGTTGCGGTCACTTATGAAATAAATTAATAGCATTAATTTTAATTTAATTCTAATCCAATTTCGTAACTCGTAATATTTGAATATTACAAACGTTATGGAAACTTGCGCTTAACATTTAATACATAGTGTTATAATTTGGTATCTATACTGCAAAAAAACTTACGTTTACTTTTCCCCTTATTTCGTTTTATTTTTTCAAAGAAATAAAATTAAAATCAAAGCCTCTTTAAATATTTATTATAATCATATAGCACTATGTTGTCTACATACCATCAAGTATGTCACGAAATGGTTTTGGTGTGATTTTTCAAACTGTTGAAATAGTGTTGAGGCATTAGCTTTATTTACTTCAGTTTAAGTATATTTTAGTACATTTTCGCGAAGATATAAGTAATATTTTAATCTAAATACTTAGTTTCCCAATATTAACTAAAGGTCAAATGCATAAGTGTCTTACTAAATTTGGACAATTATACAAGCAAAACTTAGTTAGCAAATAAGACTGGAATTTTAAAGAACTAAAATGAATAACCAAAACAACCAAATAAGAAATAGTAGAATAACAAGCAGTGGAATTACGTTTATGCTCTTAATTTGAATATATAGAACATATTAATTAAAAGAAAAATGATATTTTGAAAAAATATTAAATTGTATATTGAGTATCAATTCACATTTCTCACCGTTTTATATTTTTTACCTAATTAATTCATTTTAAAAATATTTGAAGGCCTAAGCCCTATGAAGGCCTAAGGCCTAAGCCTAATGCCTTAGACATTCCAATATTTTATTCTTGTTATATCTTATAAATACATTTATTCATTAACTGACGAAATTAAAAAAAATTGTTTATGACATTTATAAAGAGCTTTCAAATATAATTTAAAGCACATACCATACCAATAACGACACAAACGGATTCAATAAACAATTACACAATAGCATTTCAAAGGTAACGCCCTACAAAAACGGAAGATACCATAAGCATTTGTTTATCATTATTTGGTTATAAAAGCCGTCGAACTGAGAGCGGGAGCCTGAGAGCCCAACCGATCTCATTGAGCTATCACTACAGCGCAAACGCCTGTAAACACCTCTCGGGACTGATATCGACGCGAAGACTTATGAAGTGTCTGTAATGGTGGTAAGCGCAGCGGATAGAATTATCTATGTACTCCGTTACTATCTAAGTATCTTCGCATTGCTGTGTATAGGCGTTCGTTATGGATAGAACCCAGCTTCGCGTCGGCATTGTAAGAGAGCGAAGCCTACTCTGCACACTTTAAAGCTTATATTCACGTTGGAGAGTATGCGCCGAAGATTATTTGTTTTTTTTTCAATTAACTGCAACAAATTTGTCACGTATTACGTGTTGAAGTAGAGAATTTATATACGTATCTGTCTACATGTATATCGTATGCATAATATTTTATTTAATAATTATAGGTAGTAACGAGATATAGCCAATGAAAAAAAATCGGAATCACAATTTGGAACAAGCACATATACATTTTTATAACTCCTAAAAACGAAAATAAATTTTTTATATTTTATCTACTAAAGTTTAAATTATTTTTTTTATAATATACATACATACTCGTACATACATATGTATATATATCTGAGCTTTATGTATATATCTGGGCTTTTTTATTCGAGCTCTTAATTCCTGAAATAAATCGACAAACAAAGTTGGAAAACATCTTTAGAAAATTTATAGAATAATGCAAAACGTTATAAATGTCGATACATTTTAACGATACATATATTTCGAATGAACAAATTAAATCTTCATTATCATATTAAAACCAACCGAATCTGATTTCAGTTTTTTTTCTACTTCCGTAATTCTAAATTTTATTTCATCAACAATAACTGAATATCAGTAAATATGTCTCAGCATTGTTTCTAAAAAAAAATACAAAAATGTTCCAACGTAAATATTTTCAATAATATTTTTTTCTAGTAATATTTCAAACAAATCTTATTTTTAATGACGCATGATAAGGACAAAAGGTCTCTCTAATTTTTAATTAACATCGTTAGTTACAGACTCATAAATTTATAATGATTTTTCCATGAGTAAATTATAAAAATAACATTTATCCAACTTACTATTTTATAATTTACAATTTAACATATTTTTTTGATGTTCGAAAGTTTCCTCCATTCCCCATTTTCTGTTATTTAAGGAACAAGGAAAGAAAATACACTTGCCCTAATTTAAATTTTCTATCAAGGACTTGCCCAGCCCGTAACGAGCATAAATGCGTAGCTAGCACACTGACTCACAAAAGCCCCATAAATCGAACGTATCTACCGCTGACGCAACGCGGCACTTTATATTAAATGAAAACTATTCTTAAACCACCTCGGATAGCTTTACTCCGGCCGTGTAAGCTCCGAGGGCTTATAAATGAACCTTTCACGGGCCAAGATAACTTGAATAATGTTTAACCTTAAACTTAGTTCTCGCAGTCGGCTCACGCGACGCGCCTGTACTGTGCTCAGATATTTATGGTGGCGGGGCCCACAACGTTACTTACAACTATAAGTTACCGTACCGGTGTCGTACTGCCGCCCGGATGGACGACAATCCGACTCACTAACAAACGTTCTGAACCTCGAATTGTACGACTGTCTATATAGGACCGAATTCCGACGCGAGTGGCTTGTCTTGTCGAGAAAGACCGATGAGGTTTCTAGTTTCCGATTAGATTCACTTGATCTCTCGCACAGGCGATGTTTCGATTTCGATTTAAAGAATTATTCTTGTTGTTGTCTCAGGACAAAACACGCTGATGATAAAAATTCAAAATAAAGACGCGTCGTATTTTCCACTGTTCCGGAGTTAAAATTGAAAATGAATGTTTATAATTAGCTAAAATTCAATTTATTGTACGTAAATTTAATCTTATAATTAAATAAAATGCAATTCATTGTACGTAAATTTAATCTTATTCTGAAAAAAATTAAAAACAAAATTTAACCTGTCTGCACCTAATAGATACGTGCACCAAAATAATATAATCATATTTAATTTATGCCGGTTAACTGCGTCCAGGCCGAAGTGAACAAACTTTATGCTTTATTATCATAAATGGCTATTTGTAATGCGTTTTTTTGTTTTCTTCGCCGTTCTTTAGTGCTTAGAAGCTTGAATACTGAAAACCACAAACAGATAACATCAATTATAATAATTCATCATGTTACATCTAGAATAGCAACATCTTTCCGGTATCATACAATATTTCAGTTATACGATACGAAAAATTGCTCAAGATTCTCATGGTGATTGGCAAAATATAGTTCAAAAGGTCACGAGGGAAAGATACAAACGTGGTTAGTCCAGGTAGCAGTAGCAGCAGTAGTAAAAACAGAAGCAACATATGCCCCATTAGGCAGAAGATCGAAATCAATGTAGCGAAATAATCGATTGGTTTCATCGTCGGAATCATGGTGACGGGTTTAGTAATTCCGAAAAAATAGCCTTTGAAAAGATCTACAAGATACTTTTGAATATGATATGTTCATATGACCAAAAAGCTTTACAATAACATCGAACGGCAATAAGAATGGTAGAACCCATAAATAGAAGCTATTTGAAGCGGTTTTCTTGGCCATAATTTTAACTGTTACTGACGAATTATAATAATTACAATAAATCATTACAACGGTTTGAAAAAATACATAATGTAATTCTAAAACTCATAAAGCTCATTTCGGCTGTATATATAGATCTTCAAAAATGAATGAGTGGATGATGACAAATGTAAGATCGTTGGACTAGGTGTTATTAAGAGACTTGTTAGCATAATGTTTTATTTTTGACTATTATAAATACTATCAGTCAGCTATGATATTTTATTAACCGTTTTTATAATTCCATCATTAAACAGACATATTAATTTACAATGACTCTCTGTCAATTCTTGATCTGAGGTTCATAAAAAATATGCCAATTTTACATATAGTTTTATACTTAGGTTATGCCAAATAATGAAGTAACTGAATAGTTATCCATGCAATGTAATTGAATAATTATACAAACAGTATAAACTGATTAATTATTTCAATAATTTTTTTAGGGTCTGATATAATTATGAACTGGTAAATATTGTTTAATGTAATCGAACTAACAACTTCAGTTTTAATATTCAAAATTATATGTCTAAGGTTTAATAACTCTCGGAAAGTTAAATTTAACTAACTGTATATTAATTTGGCGCCTGTCTTAAAATTAGCTGTAATTTAAGTACGTAACTCTTATCTTAACTTATTCAACTCGGTCCTGTTTACCTATTAATGAATTATTCATAACTAATCCTGGCGCCGTATACACCTATATCCATGTAAGTAGATTCTTCAATACATCCACCGATTATTAAAAGTGGCGATTTTTGTGAGTGCCTCTTGAATTTTAATGTAGGTACTTCAAATTAACCATCATTTTTTGTGTTTTAAGATCACTTACAATTGTTGGTGTTTTATATAAACATATTAAATAATTAACTCACGTTGTGAAAGGTGCAGAAGTTTACACAGTATGACAGTTTTCTTGTTATTTTTTTTAATTGATAGTTGAACGCCCAGACGAAAAGTTTTCTTCGAGTGCTTTTAATTTCAACGAAGAATAATCGAGATTGGGTATTTAATAACTTTTAGAAAATTATTTAATCATTAATGTGGTAAATGAATTATTCATACATACTCTATATTCTTATATAAGCATCATATACAATAATTTTACAAGCAACGGCAATTTAAGAAGTGCAAAAATAGGTACTGAACAAATGTATTGAAAGAAATAAAAGTGAAACGATTTTCAGTATTCGTTTAGTAAATACTGAATGTTACAATTTATAATTAATTTTGAATATAAATAAAAAAAATTATGAAAATTACATAAATGACGTGGCTGGAGAGGATTTATAAAACCTTTACCTACTGATTAATTCTTCTTACTTAATCTGAAATCGCTTAAATCTATTTCATTCTTATTGATATAAAAAATTTCATAGAAAAGTTTTCCTTGTATTTCTTAGCACTATTGAAAAGTTTCATCTGAAAAAGGTACGACGAAACTATGGCTGTGAGTAAACTGACATCATTTTCTTAATTGAAACGATGAAAATATGTAACATTTGTACCTAAGCACAAAGTCGGGGAGAATAAAATATGCAATCACTCTCAAACATTTAAAAAAAACGTCGATAAGATATATCGATAATGTAATTTTGAAATTGAATAATTATTTTCAACCAAAGTATTCGGGCAAGCTGAACGTTTAAAAATATCGGAAGCATTCGAATTTTAATTATAAATTAATAACAACTCCTACACTCATATTTGACTAAGTGTTAGATATTAATATTAACAACCTATTCGCATTAGGACGAGAGCTGTGCTCACTAGTTTAGCGAAGGAGATAGTGGTGATTGATAGGCGGGCCGGCACGGGCCAATCGCCGTCGGCCGCGCGCCGCCATTTGCCGCCGCTTGGCGGGAGTCCGTCGGCCGCCATCTCGAAATATCCCAGCTCTACCCGACTAAAAATACAACACGTTTGTAAAATACTGACTTCCCGTCCGCGGCTTTGCTTGCGTTGACAAAACGATCGGTTTGATTTAAAAGGCCCGTAATTTACATTATCCAAACCATAGATAAAAATGAATTGCTCTACAAATATGTGAAATCATATTTCACTTTAATCGCGCGACTACTGAGTTGTTATGGGCGTAAGTTTAATCTTGGCACGGAAATATTATGTTAGGTAAATTACAAATATGTATTTTTCCTTATTTATAACCATGTAAACAAACGCTTCGTATCTAATATATAAACATTAAATAACTAGAAATTTAAAGACCAATAAGGTACGTATAGAATATATAAAACGTAAATTAAAAATCTACTATAAGATCGTACAATTTAAATATCATTAAACATTGATTATAAAATTATCATCTTATGAAAAAGAAATAGGTACCTAGCGTGAAATTGTAAATAGCAACGTGTACATTAAAAAAAATTGTCTCGTTTTTTAAATCACTCAAATAATATTAAAACTTCTATGTATTAACTACATACGTTCTATATTGAAGCTTAGATACAAAGCTGTATGTGTGATATATCAAAATATCATATATACAGCTTAGTATCTAAAATATAAGTTCAGTATCTTCCTTGTCCGCTATTTTTATTAAACTGGAATTGTGCGCTTTTGGAATCCGAATATTTTCTGCAGCCACACGAAATGTGCGTCAAATTTATTCCTTGTTTGGTAATCCATAGTTTATACCAGTCAGAGACTAAATTAAGTAAATTAAGAAGCCAACAATTTTATTATTTATGTGTTAACATGGAAGGCTTGGGATCCGCAGTTCAACTACATACATTAATTTCTGCTACTGGCTTTGGTTAAAAAAAATGATATCCAGGATGGTTTAATAAACTTGTCCACATTCCATAAAAATCAGATACATCCATTGCTAATAAATTAAATTTGGTAATATATTTTAACGATTATTAAGTTCATTTAATACACATAGTATAGGTATTCGAAAAACAACATTAATTACGTAATTAAGAAACAATTTTATGAAATAACAAATTTAAAATTTAGTATAGGTAACATTTACATAAATGCTACTCGTATTGGGTGTATTTTAATAGAATGATTGTATTATAGATATAATGAAATTGTGATGATTTCATTTCATATTTATAAGATCCAAATTTAACTGACCGAAAAAAGTTTAAGTGCAATGTAAAATAAATTCTATGTAAACTTACTTTTCCCTTGGTTTCTAATTGTACAATAATACATAAGTATTAATAATAAATTAGATATTGTCAAGATATGGTAAAGTTTCTAAAATGAAAGTGTAAAATATGTTCTAAATATTTTTCACATTTCCAAATATTGAGAAATCCACATTTTTTGAGAAGTAGGTACCTACATAACAAGAATTGGTTGGGACCATAATTAAACTGTATGTTTTTATATACGTATTTACGTTTTAATGAAACAATTTTTACGCAATTATTTTGTATGAGTGCCTGAATTAGCAAATTTATTTCTCAGAAAAATTAGTACACTTATCGGAAGGGAATCCGGTTTTCAATTTGGACTCTAATTCAGTCAACTAATTCGCATAATCGATAACATAATCAAGATGATTAATAGCAGTGAGAAGTATCGAACTTTGATACGTTACCTAGGTAATTATTTATTTAAAGAACATTTGAATTTTAAAATTTAATTTACGATAAGTATATATCGTTGTATTATTTTGCCATGGAATAATATACATATTTATGTTTTCATTTCAAACCCGCGAACATACTTTGCAAGATGTGATAAGACACGCCACATAGACCATTATACCGCGTACCATATAACGTAGTCACTCGATATATTATCAAACTGACTTAAAAATATACTATTATTAGTATTTTATGTTAATGTTTTTTATTAGGAAAAATACACTTAAATTTGAAGGTGATTTCGCATATACTTATTTTAAATACATACGTAGTATGTAAATAAATAATTAAATACATAAATTATGTAGAAAAACCTTGATTTATATTAAAAAAAACGACATTTACTCGATGTCTATTAGGAATCATAAGTTATTTAAGTTTTTTACTTCTAAATCTCGATCGAGATTATTCCATAACTTATTTATTAGTAAGAAACCTATAAATGAAACATTTAAATTTCCATGCAAATTTTAGATCATAAGATGATAATGAATTTACAATAATTCTTTCATCTTCTTTCTTAGAAAAAAGTACCTATGACATGTAGTTAGCTTTGTGAATGTATACAGGTTACATAATATATTCTGTATATTAGATAACAAATTTTATCATCATTAGGTATTTCATTGCCACACCTAGGTACTAAGTCTAAGTTAATCATGGTAAAATGTTTCCCAATCTTATATATATATATTTAAATATATATATATATATATATATATATATATATATATATATATATATATATATATATAATATGCATACATATGTACGCGTGTTTTTGTTTGTGTGTATATGAAAAACATACTTATAAATATAGAATAATTGACAAAAGATTCTCAGAATATAATGACTATTTAATAAGTAGTAAAAACCATGAAATGAAATTTCTTTAAAATTTATGATGATAAACATGTGTACATGTTTCCAAGTGGGTAATTTAATGTTTTCATTTTCTTGAATATAAAATATAATAATAGTAAAAAAATAATATTAATATATTGTCCGATTACAACAAAGTAATCAAGAATTAGTTAACAACGTTAAGAAAAAAAAATATAGTCATTAACTACTTAACCTCTGTTCAATAAGTTTTTGGATTTTCCAATTTGATCGCATTACCAGTAATTTAATATGGCCAGGGTATTTTTTTAAACGCGCTAGTTGTTAAAAATTATTATTTTCATTTATTGTCTTAAATGATGATATTATCTAAATATAAAATAAATTATTATTTTACGTTTAGGTAATATCATAATATTGAAATCTAGATATAGTTTTTCAATGAATATGTTAGTGGATATTCATAATTAAGTTTTTTATAGTAGCAAAAAAGTAATTGAATGTGATTATGAGTATTATAAATATTGAATAAACACGGCTAAAAATTTAGAAATTAACTCAACGTATGACTTTTGAACAAAATATGTTTTAAGGTTTAAGGCGTAAGCGAAGAATAGAGAAATAACACTAGAAACATGAATGACAAAAACATTTTTTTCTAACTTAAAGGTACTAATATTTTTGACTAATATTTTAACTAACTAGGCACTACACTAAAGCAACTTCTAATTTAAAAAATTCTATAAAACCTAAGATGAAATGAAGCGAAAATTAACGATAAAAAATAAGCACACGTTGTATTTTTGGTTTACAAATTATACTGATTTACACAATGTGTAAACTCTGATATAATAACGTTGTATATTAGAAAATAATAATATATAGAATAAAAAAAACATGCGATAATAGGTATATCTGCGAGTTGTGCAAGCACATGTTTGAAAGGTAAATAAGCTAAGAATAGCTAAGTAGCTAAGAATTTATTTGAAAGAGAAAGACCACTTAGACTATTTTTTATTATCCGAGACATTTATTACATGAATTCGTATAGTATTGAAAGAAATACGATTATAATTTTAATCATAGGCTAACAGTAACTTTACCCGTAAAGGACACATTGTTTTGAGCCAAAGGTCAGATCGCGGCTTAATAATAATCTTTTCTTGGACGAAGCGAGACATTCTAACTAGTGACCATTTAGATAAATATAACAACCCGCCTGTAGTAATTAAGCGGGTCATCAAATCTGACGTTTATTCGATACAAAACGTCTGCGGCTTACGTTAATCAAATAAATGTCATATTCATTGTTTAATATAAGTTATTGCATAATAAACCATAAATGGCCTCCGAACGAGGCAAAGATGTTAGCAGTTAGCGCGGGTGCGATCGTAAACGCGATCGCGCCGCACGCCGTCTTGTACAAATAAACCGGCCATTACTTTGATTTTTACGACTAAAATAATCGTAAAATGATTGTGATAATTGTTGAGGCAGGTCGCTGTAGGTGTAAATATTCCCGCGCCGATACAGACCGCCATTACGTGCCGGCTTAGCGAAAAGGGAGAACGCAGACGACACGCTTCAATTGATGCACTTTTATTTTTATAAGACACTCGTAACATAAACCTGTAAACGTCTTCGCCGAGCGCGTAGTCGGTGTGCGCGAACGAGATAGTTGTCATTGTCCCGTTGCGTCGCTTTCGTGCTCTCCGCGCAATAATAATGCAACGGTGACCTTTATATCTGTCGTTTAGTTGATAATAACGTTTAGTTGTTTATTAGTTATGATTCTTTACGGAATTATCGCACGACTATCACGCTGAACATAAAATAATAATGTTGCGCATCCTTTTTTTAAAAGCAACTTATGAAGCGGTTAGAACGAGACGGGTCTAATACCCGTCTCGTGCGGTGAACTCTTTACTTTTTACCGAGCGCCGACACGATTCACTCGGTTATTTTTATGCCTCTATTAAGGCAGGCTTGCGAGTTGCATTTATTGAATCTTTATTATTCATTATTTGTAATTCGAGTAAGTGTTATGGCTAATCAATGGTGCGGTTCGGTCGGCGAGCGGTCGCCAAATGAGGATTTTCAGCGAGTTTTGTCGGCCCAGGCTTTGCGGCGGCGGTCAGGCATTGTGCCCTAACGATTTTTGTGCGCACGCAAATGATTGTCGGTTTATCGTATATTATAACGTTTTGCTGATGCGGTTCGTTGCTGGCCGGTAATTTAGTTGCGGCTTTCGTTGGCTATGGGTCAGTGTATTCTGTTGATTAACGTCGGTTAATTTTCCGCCCCGTACCTACTTACCTATTTGGACATTGATTTCTTAAAAGTTGGGCGGTTTAGAATACGCAAATTACTTATTAGATTTAGATCATATTTAAATATTTATTTTCAAATCAGTACCATTTTTTAGACTTAATTACTTGTAAATAATTAAACACTCAAGTAAGAAAATTGAGATGGTTGTAAAAATCTGCAGAATGTGCTTCTAAAGTAAAATTCAATTTTTATTCAATCTAAATATATATTTTTAGCAGGTAATTCATATATCTTATATAAACTATTATGTGATGCAAAGCGAAAATGTTCCGAGCAGGCCAAACTCAATGTTAATCTCTACTTGCTACGACTTACTTATGACAAATGAAAGGAAAAGAATGCTTACAAGCCCCCAAATTAAATTGTTTTATGGATATGAAGAAAAATCACAGGCTAAAACTTGCTCAGAAATCGATTTGTTCAAAAGTTGAGTTTGGTTACCTTTTGTTATTGGAATTTTTAAAACTTCCCACTTTAGGCAGTCAAGAAAGATTAATTCACTAATAATGACAAAACTAATACGGTATATATAAAATTGACAATTTACTTATTAAAAAAAACTCATCTAATATTTATCACGATTTTCTCTATTACAAATATTTTCAATGTCATATTTATATAAACGTATTTCCACAGTTAAAAAAAGAAAAATAATTCAGAAATGTATATCTATCTGTTCTTATCCTTGAAAGCAGAACGTGCCTAAATGATTTATAACCGACGAGAATCGCAAATACGCCACACTGAAAGCTTATATATATATATATTAATAAAAAGTGATGCATATTAGATAATTTTACTGCCGAAATTATACATTATTTATAGAAGTAGTACAACTGACGAATATAAAAATAAACAAAATTCATCTACCAGTTGTGGTCACGATGCGGTTCTCAACGACAATTAATTTAGAAAGAAACTTAGGCTATGCCGGACGATCGAACGCCACGTCACAATAACACGCACAACACCTACTATAAGAGCGTCTATACTACATCCATACCAGCAATCTACACGGCTTTCCTTCCATCGACTCAAACTATACGAAACTTCTAGCTATATAGCTTCGCCGGTGCGAGGGGGCGACTTAGGCAAGGGTAGCGTCGACGGGGGTCGGGCCGGCATCTATACGGGCTGTTTATGTGGCCTAAACTGCCTCTTTATACACTCACGAGTTTGCAATTCTCATTCGCTTCATTATTATTGGGCGATAGAGGCGAACGTTTCTTACATCGCGCGTCGGCGCCCCGCTCGAGTGCCGATCTAAGGCCGGCTGATCACCTGACGACCGGCGCTGTTTGCCCGCCTAGCGTCGCTCCTCGACGGTGTTTACTGGATGATCATGGTTTGTTTTTATGTGTTAATCGTAAAATGTTGGAGGCGCTCGCTCTTCGGGCTTTGCGAGTAGCGTCGGGGCTCAAGGTCAGGAGAGAATTCGGGCGAATGTGTTCTTATTGCTCTTCAATGGAAAAGGGTGCGGTTTGATTTGTAAAGATTAAAACACATTTGATCGTTAATAATTCCTGAAATAATTTACAAATTTCTGGCAGTTTAATCCGTTTAATCCTGAAGATAATTTACACTTGAACATGTATTTCGCGGAGGCAATATATACCGTTAAAAATTCTGTAACGTAATAATAGGTATCGAAACTTATTTAACATGTTTAAATTACAATTTCCAAATATATGTATATATGTGTATATATATATATATATATATATATATATATATATATATATATATATATACACACACTCACACACATATATATACATATAATATATATATATATATATATATATATATATTGTAGATGACTGTTACATTGATGATGGTTACGATTACGATATGAAAATAAAATAAAACTTGTTAACTAGGATTCCGCACACACTTAGACACGTAACAACATAGTAGTGTACATGAATATATTTAAGGTAACATATACACAACCATAATATTTATGATAGATACTTTTTCATTATAATATTCAACCAGCACAGTGAATTTCTCGTTGAATATGGATGACTTTTAATTCCTGTTTTAAATTTGGAAGAAGGCTTTGGTGAAAAATTATGATTAATTTCATGATGTTCTTTAATCCGTTTAATATTATTATTTTATTTTGACCCATACCGACAATTTGGAGTTAAATAAATTGTAAGCAAAAAATGTCAAAACACAAATTCCGTACATGCGCACTGTAAGTTCTATTCATTACAGAAAAGTCACTAGAATGCAGGAAAATTTTATGTCACCCCACCCCCCCCCTCCCCTCCACCTGCCGTTAGACTCGCCCACGATTAGAAGTTTCACTTCACGATGGTTTGTTAAATATTATTATGAATATGGGGTAAGTAGGTAGTTACATATCCACCTTTAAGTTGGTGACAATTATGATAGTAACAAAATACTCATTATGTAAGTACAAATTACCATAACCAAAATTAAATATGTAATTTAGGAGAAAACGGTATTTTTTTAAATTAATTTAACTTTTGGTTTAATTCTTGTTATTGTTAACAACAATATATAAATCATCTAAATCTTATGAATTATATTTTTTGAAGAAATCTTCAGCCACAGTCAAGCATTTGCGCATAATTAATTTAAATTCGAACTAACGGCACTATTACCAGATACACTGGAAGCTACGCTACTGCTACCCATAGGCGTACGTTACATTCACATGTGATAAATTTAAATTTAACTTCGGTGCAATAAAATGTTATCTTCCCACACAAACCATCATATTTAATCAGTCACTGTCGTTAATGAACTTACGTACTCGTTACTTAACTTTTAATTAATTCAACTTTTCTTTCAAGGCAGATAATAAAACTACTGTGCTGTTTTTATACAGAATAAAATAATTGAAATTATCTAACTAGTTAAATTAAAATCATGTAGATTTACTCGTCATTAACTCATTACGCGTCTAATATTAATACACGTATCTCATTATGTTCACTTAATGAATTATTAAAATTTTTAACACAATTTATGCTGCTCATTTAATATTTAAATCGGATAGCGTAGGTACTCAAGCATTTAGTGCAGTTTTATTTCAAGAAATTTTAAAAATACGCGTAATAGTATGGTGGTGCCAAAGAATATTCTAACAAGTTGGGAATTTTGTTGACTCAAGAAACAAGTTTATAATGAAAAATTACAATTGTTTTATTATACCTATAATGTTACCTAGAGACGAAATATCCCCAAAATTTATTATTATATTATCATTGTGTCATTAAGGAACTTAGTGAAAAACACTGTTAAGTTTTTTATAGAAAAATGTAATTACTTGGAAACCATGAACATACCTACCAATTAAAAGCAAAAGTAAAATAAATTATAATGATAAATGGAGAAGAAAACCAGTTCCATTATTTTGTTTTTCGATTACATCAATAAAACATAAGGTTTTCGATTACATCAATAAATAAGTTGTCCGATTACATCAGTAATCAAAACCCAACAGCTGAAAGCAGATGAAAACGAGGTGCGTAAATATGTATTCTTCCATTGAATCAACCCAAATGATTTGAAAAAAAATCAAACTTTTGAAATTTTCCACCGGTCTGTAAACATAAATTCTATGGCTCTACAGTTTCACGTAGATAATGATAATGACAGTATAAACTACTGTCTAATGATGGTTCGATTTAGAATTATATATACATATATATACATATATATATATATATATATATATATATATATATATATATATACATATATATATATATATATATATATATATATATTAAACAAAAAATTTAACAATAACTTACAGAAAATGTTTCTCTTGATTTGAGAATGAATGTGATTTGAACTGATTGATCATAATTTGAGTGATTTTAATACTAAGCCATATGTATACGCCCTAGCTTAATAGCTTAGTAGCATTTTATAAAACGGTTAACAATTAGATGATCGTGTCATGTATTTAACATTGTAAAATGTATCTTATCTGTGACGCATATTTATGTTGAACAGTTTGGAATGAAAAATTCAGGAAGAAATAAAAAAAAGACCTTTTACATTTTTCTTTAAAAAAAAATTTAAAGAAAAAATGTCATAGGTAGGAACCAGTTTAAACCCAATTTTAATTAAATACATATATTTTTATTAAGTCAGATATCAAACTACGAGTATAAACCCAATGCCTCTGCTTTTCACGTACTCTCTAGTAAGAAGTAAAGATTATCGATTAAGATTGCAGCCGCAATGCACTCCACCCCCGCCGTCGCATGCAATTTAAAATGTTAGATCATCTGTGCATATTGCATACAAAAGTGGCTTTATCGAGACTGCAGATATCGTGCTACCCCCGCCTACCTGCAGCACCGAGCGACATCGTCGTCGAGATCTTTTCCGACTTGCTTGTCGTTTGAATTCTATTAGTTTCCGCGAAATATAGCGCCCCCTTTCTGTTGTTTTATTCATATTGAGAGCCTTTGGCTAGCGTTCGTATGGAAATCGCCAACCGGTTACTATTTCAGCATGTAAACAGTGATAAATGTTAAAAGTAGTCTCGCGTTATATTTTTGCACATAATTAAAAATATGCATCTGTGTCGATGACCTCTGTGTCTAAGACCATGCCAACAAAGAATATTATATTAAAGGGCATGTGATGTAATTTCATTTTGTAAATAGTTTAATAGAAATATTATGTACACTTAAATGTTTATAAGTGCCTAAATATGTACGGAACCTTCGTAGTGCGAGTTGTACTCGTACTAACCAGGTTTTTAAGTAGATATTTTCTTACCTTTTTCTAAAACTGACGAACATACTATTTCGTTAGAAATATTAAGGCAATAGTACTCAATAAATCTGCTGTTAACGAATTTTTGTCAAGTTTGATATTTGTACTAAAATATGATACAAATAATCATTAAAATATTATTAATACGGATTAAACTGTCAGAATAGGATTAACTTCCTCATCGTGCCAACGAAATCAAAAAAATATCCAAAGGGCAAAAATTGACCTTGCTTTTAAAGAATATAAAGAAAATGAAATGTGAACAATGCAAAAAAGTAAAAAATAAACTACCGACAAAAATAAAAGGCGTAGGTAGATAGAAAAAATAATAAAATGAAAAATGACTGGTGTTGTAAGCCGTGTATGTACGACATTGTGAAAACGGTTGTATATATGTTATGTAAAGATCGGATACATACTGCGTCAGAGTAATAAAAAATATGGAAAATTGTATCTGTCCATTTTACAACAAACGGTGTTAAATGATTGCTCGTACCAAATTATATATGTTTTTTATTTCAAATTACATACCTATGGTGTCATAAAATTGTTTTTATTAATATTTAATGCAAATGTTTATTTCTCATATTTATTTATAAATTGATATTGTTTGTATGTAACTGACATTGAAATTTGTATCTAATTATTATCAAATAATTTCTAAGTTTTACTTTAATTGGACAACCGCTTTCAATTATATTGGCATAGATCACGTTTTTTATGGCCTCTGCTCTAACGGAGATATGTGGACGAACCAAATAGCCGTACGTTTAAAGAAAGGAATATAATCGGTTTTTGTTTTTTCAAAAGTAAATTTTATATCTGGTTTCTGATTTCATCCTTAGTTACATTTTATTTCACGTTTTTCGCAGTTTCTTTTCTCTTTTTTAATATTTAGGGACTTAAAAAACGCTTTAATATTAGGTGCTCCAATTGTATAGTTTTTACCATAAATTATTTTCTAATGTTTTAATTTATATTTCTTCAAAACTGAAAGCTTCATTGTTAGTGGGGCCGCAATTATAAAATAGTATTTTATCAATATCCAGAAAAACAAATTAAATTTAATATGGTAATAACAAACTGAGTGTCTTTTTAAATCTTCTTATATTTGTTATTATATAAATAAGATAAAATGAAAGAGAATTACATGAGGTAAATTCTTTCTACCTCTAAAAATTTATTTATACTTTTTGAAAAAAATCATAAAAAATATTTCATGTGCATCTAAGATTACTTACTGAAATATATCTTGTTAAAAAAATTAAAGGCAAAACAACGATTTAGAAAAAACAAATTGATATTCGTTGTTTTTGTTACAAATTTGAATTTCACTACATTTTATTATGCTATGTAAACTTAGGTGGTCGTAATGGACAACTTAATTGTCATCATTTTCGCAGAATAATTATCACAGGAACTTCCTTTTGTTACAAATGAGTCGAGACGCTTGATGTCTACATCGAGGCTGAAGGGCCGGGCCCTTCGAGCCAATATTCCTACAAGCGATAAGTGAGCTGCACCTCTTTAAACGTAAGGGGATAATATACACATATTAACAAGATTACAAAGGGACGTAACATGTAAATAAAGTGCATATCAAAATGAAGAAATACTATCAGCACTTGACTGAATGAGCGTATGTAAACTTCGTGTCAGTATAATTATGATTTTTCACCTCCATTGAGTGCTTGGTAATTTTTTTTCTTCACAATTAAATGAAACTACGTGATGTAGTATGATTTCTACTTCTTTTTATTAAGTTCTTTACAACGACCTAGGTTTCGTTGTATTACAACATCTTCAGGTGGGCTATGAGAGTAGATTTTGACCTGAAGATGTTGTAATACAACGAAACCTAGGTCGTGATAAAGAACTTAAAGAAAGTGATTCACTTAATTGTGAATAATGAATTTCTACAAAATTAACGCCAAACATATTCAAATTTTTTTTTCTCATTCTGTCCTCGAATTTTGTTTAACAACGAATTAGAGCAACTGTTGACGAATTTTTTTTACGATAACTTGAAAAATTTATTACCAAAAGTTGCCAAAGAGGGACAAGGGGTTGAAAAAGAAGAGTTTTCAACAAAATAAGAATTTTCTGTCTAATCAAGTAATTTGTCTTTAGTAAAAATGAGAGGTGAGGCAGAGTCTTCTCGCGAATGTTCATATGGCGTGTGGTGCCACAATCGCCCACTGTTACAGCAACAAAGGCCTGTTGGAAACGTCGACCGATAAAGTGCAGACACACGGGTCGGGAGTCAAACAGCGCGCGATCGTGAGGGTACGACTGTAAATCATATTCTCATTAGCCGATAACGCCTTATTTATGTGAATACTCAATAATGAAACAATTGTGACGCCTTTGTCATCGCTCAGTGTTTACTTCAATTTATTTTGATTGGGCGCGCGGACGCTGTTACTCACATATGTACTTATTTATTACGAGGGGCCCTGCGCTGTATGCTCTTTACGTGCGTCGATCGAATATAGCGTGTAATTTAAGTACCTAAATTAACGTAATAACATAATTCTTAATATTTAAATAACGAAGCAAAATATATCGTAGCAAATGCCTAAATTACATTTAAGTAAGACGAATACACTCTACTTTCATATCTTATCAAATTTTATTATGATTTAGCGAAGAGTCATGCGAACTTTTACATTAATTGCGTCAAAAGTCAGGTTAACTTTATTAGACGTGGGAATGAAATTTAATTTTCAAATATCAAATAATGCGCAGCAAGTAAGTAATGCAAAGAGCATGAAACATAAAGACGTTCCTCTAACAAATTTAAAACAACAGCAATTTAGATAATTTATGAAGCCTCGAATTACCCCAGATCATGTGTAAGAGAAGATTTTCCTGAGCCAACTCTAAAACTAACAAACTTGTGATTAAACTGAATAAACTATTTAACAATAGTTTCATATAAGAACGCTATAATAAAACAAAGTGGCAAGTCCAAACTTGGCGATAAGTATTCTGCTGTCAAAACGAAGTAAAATCCTCAAGATCCTAATACCCTTATTTGCTTTAGTCTAGTAAATATCCAATAAAGAAATCTAAAATCCAATACTCACGCAAACAATCTATAATAATTAGCTATACACATCCTGGAACTTTTTTGTATAGGTATTTCATTGTCGCGAACAATATTTTCGAAGATTATTTTGATGTGGCTATAACGGTTTAGATTCTTTAACTCAAATATACTTCTATTGGTTAATTTTGCAATGAACAACGGGTCATAGCAGTATTCCTAAAATAATTATTAATTATATAATCTCTAATAATTGGACATATATACCTTTAACATATATATAATGGTTTAAACGTTTAACTTAAGAATTACCCTACACAGTTCGTCCCATCATATTCTGTCCAATATCATATC
Organism: Druceiella hillmani; assembly: GCA_039881145.1. Lineage (NCBI taxonomy): Eukaryota > Metazoa > Arthropoda > Insecta > Lepidoptera > Hepialidae > Druceiella > Druceiella hillmani. The sequence goes on from JAYKKI010000043.1 coordinate 12,668,012, forward strand.
CTTATATTCTCTCAAAATAGATTATATCCATCTGGGTACTATAAGTTAGGTACATAACAACGAAAGCTTTATGTCCATCGTTGATTATTTTTGTGTCAAAGCATAAAAATAATCAAACAAAACTTTCCTTTTTCTGAAATATTTATGATCTTCAAAGGTACAAGGTATACAACAATTATAAGGTTATGGAGAGAACTTATTGTGAAACCTTAATTCCTAGGCTATATATTTATTTATCTATGATTTATTAGTTTTTAGTTGTCAGAAATTGTCATGAATTATTATACACTTATATATCTTACTTTAATAATATACTATACGTCAACTTCACCAATATTTTAAAGGATAAGTAACTAGGTATACCTGAAAACCTGTTGTTAATAATTTCATGCGTACAGGTGTTTAGAGTTTATCAACCTCCCGGTACCTACATGATAAAATGAAAATTTTAAACTAAACATAGAGCGATTGTCACAAGTGACAAAATTTATCTAGTTTCAAGTCTTGGCCTTGTAGCTAATGCTTGCTAAGATAATTGCTCTCGAAATTATTCCAAGGTCGCCATTGCTTATTTTATGTAAAAAAACATATGTGCTATACTCTTTCCTCATAGTTTAGCGCTTACATGCTTAAAACTGTATTTGATATAAAAATAGTATGCAATAATATTTGAGCGAGCGCATACGACTTCCTGGCAACTTTTCACAACGCCGTCAGGTATATCGAAGCCACCCAACCCGATCGGCGTGCGAGCAGCATCGCAAGCACGAATCAGCATTCAACTCCAAACTTAAATTGAATATGTAGCGGCGATCAGCATACTGATGGCCACCGCCCGCCTACCAAATTAAAAATTGATTGGACGATTTAAATTCGCCATCACACGCCTTTTTCCAATATTATTTTTTAATCTCGCGCGGAGCCCACTTTGTTTACGAGGCCTTTTCAGTTAACTTACTCGACCGTCTACGTGGGCCTGCTCCGGGCCACGCGGATTGGCTAATTGGATCTGTAAGTAATTAAAACGAAATTGTTTAACCGTAATACGCTTTGCGTACCGACATATGTATCACGTAGAAGATGAGTCATGTGTGATATAAAATACGATTGAAATTTAATTCAAATATGTAATTTTATAGATCTACAATTTTACTACTTAATACTATTTTTAATCTACATATTCAGATCATAAATATGTAAATATGTACTTACTTGAAATGAAAAATCTCAAATGATTTATGATGATGTACGTAGACAATGTCACAGTGAAAGCCGCTTTAATAAATCTAATTGAAACGTAAAATATTTTCAACTCCTAACAAAAGACGTTACAGTAAAGACGTCCAAATTGTACAACAAAAAATAAGCAACCCATAACAGGAGATGAAATTATATTTATTTATTTATTTATGTTCTTTAATGTATACAGTTAATACAAATGGCAGACTTATTGCTACGAGAGCAATCTCTTACAGCCAACCAGAACACACCACCACGTACCCGCTAATGAGCGGCCGTGAATCGAACCCGGGTCCCCACGGTGCGCCGCGTTATCAAGGCGGTATACCTTCTGATCAACACAACATACCATAGCGACAATTAACTAGGTGGAAAGAAATTTGTATATATTTAAAGAGATTAATAGGCACTTCCTGGCGAGATAATCACTAGTTTCTTAACGTTCAAACGATTTCATTAAAGTTATATGTTATTTCTCTATAATATAAAAGTACGTAACTTATTTCTTGATTCATAGCCCAAGACGAAAATAAAAAATTAAACACGTAAAATCACTCATGTGTCCGTCCTTTTGTCGACCAGTTACAGCCCTTTTTCTCGAAAACTGGTCGATGAAGAAACTAGAAATTTGACGTAATGATACAATTTAGTAATCCGTGTAACCTCAGTAGTTAACACACAAATATGCAAATGTATTTTTTTTTAAGATTGCGAAGAAAGTTATAAAGTTAGAAAAACTATTTTTTTTCAAAATAAAAATATCGACAAAAAATAGGTATATCCCTCCCACTGTCCTCGAAACTGTCGAAACAAAAAACCGAAACTGCTAAAGTCAAAAACATGAATGAAGTTTATCGAAAGTTTACTGGAAAACTATAGCAATTTTTCAAAATCTTTCAGTTTTTTGGGATATTTATGCATGATTTGTTTTACGTCTGCGACAGATATACTAACAATATAACTGATATAGCGGTAAATAATACTTTCACTTCTTTCTCTTTACTTTAATAGAAATACTATTTAACCATCATAGTTTTAGAAGTGTGCGGTAACAACATAGAACGAACCATCTTTGTAGATTTATTTTTTAATACGCCAATAATTTAATTCATCTTTTGCCAGCAACACACTTAAAAATTTAATTTGCTTAAATTTTACTCTTTCATAGTTTAGATTATTTACCATATGGTTACTCGATTATTTATTTATTTAATTATGCATGTTTTTTATTTTGTTTTTTTTCTAAATATTTGAATTTTGGTTTTTAGAACAAATTTATTTTTAAGGTACACTTACACTTACACTGATTGGAGTCATGTTACAAAATAGAAACATTTTATAACTTACTTAAATTGAACAGTGTGAACATTTTTAAATGATTTTTAGGGACTTTAGATTATTGAATTATTAATTATTATTATTTGTTTTTTTACATTGGGTGTATAAATATTCTCAAATTCGTAATGAAAGTATTTATTGACAAAAATAATATGCTTTACAAAAATATGCATAATACTTCATTGCATCTTGCAACAGCGAAATCATGTCAAAATATAGTTAAGTATTATATTACACCCATATAACACGTTGTACCAGTCATTTTTTATTATGAATACAAGCACGAATCCAAGTGAAAAAAAGTAAAATTACTAATTCCATAACTATTTACTCCATAACTATAACTCCATAACTATACTCCACAAATATTTCAACGTATTATAACTATGGATGGAGATCAACTAGACCATTGATATGACAAAAACTAATGCGGTACATTAATCCATTCATTATTCACATGAAATGAGTACTAACCTAATTAAAATATGTTTTATTCATAAATGCGTTCGATTCATAACTAATTGGTCGTAAAATATTATTTATTTAATAACATTTTGCATTAACAACCATATTTAACTTATGGATACGAGAAAGAAGGTCGCCCTAACTTTATGAGGGCACCTGCCATAATTTGTGAAGGAACATGGTCACAAGCGCCAGCTTGAATTAATATGCGGCTTTAATTCTTTTCTGCTAAGTGTTTTGTGGCACATCAAGTTTTGACTAGAATATCAATTGAGTTATTATTTTATTCAAGGTTTTGTGATTAGTAATGCGCTGCGCGAACTTCTTATCAACTTAGCGCCTGAGTTTATTTTAAATATAGCCCTGAGTAAAATTATTGATAAGAATTGACCTCGAACGAATACGAAAATGCAATTTTAGTTATTTTCTTGAAAGTAACGTGACTTAATCTTTTGATTTAAAAATATACGCATTGCGTAAAAAATCCTATTAACCATTATAACAATATGATATTAGGTAAATATGTCGTTTTCCATTTTCATACCTGATTTTTAGTAAAGAAGTTTCTTATTTGTTTTTTAAGATTTAGGATAAAACAGGTTTTCCGTTTAACATAAAATGTCCACCATCTTATAGCTTATAGCGTCTCTACGGACATTGGATGGAAAAAGGTATTTTTAGAGCCTATGGGTAAAGAACAGTACCTATTAGTATTTACCTAATTGGACGCATATCGTGCATTTTAGAGCTAAACATCTAAACTATTATAACGACATCAAAATAACGTACGAAGGTATTATAGATGACAAAAAAACATTTAAATCCAATTATATGTATTTTAATTACTCCAGATTATACGTTATTATCCATTTTCTGTTTGTAACATTGGACATACGAGTATTAAACTATTCTAGTTCCATCAAGATGATAAAGAATTGCATAGGACAGAAAAAATTACAGAAATGTTCCACTGTGTATATTGCTAATAATTATAATTATTTTTATAAACGTTTTTATTTTTCAAGCTTTACAGTTTTGTACTCGACTATAACACCACATAAATAACTGAACCGTTTTGAATACCGTTAATAATTATAACATATGTAAAAAAGAGACTAAAAGAAAATACGTTCAGGGCCCATGTTTGACATTAATTCAGTTTGACATTAACTTTGTATTAGCGCCGTTTCCAAATTCAAACCTATTTTAAGTTAAAGTTATTACCTAATTCCTTTTTAAAATCAATTAATTATATTAGTCTTTACGGGGCTTGTTTTTCTTGATATGTATATCGTTACATTTTCTATTCTGAGAAGTTGAAAATTTATTTAATTTTTCAATAAGTTCTTTCATCAATAATCTATTGGTTCAATCGATTCCGTTGTGAAAATTCCTATGAATGGAAAGTGGTGAATAGGACTAGTATAAAAAATATGTTCAATAGTAATTATAATTGACAAAATAAAAAACTCGAAGACATGCACGAAGACAAACTTTAAAGAATTCATCAGTTACCGTTCGGCAGATTTTGATATTTATCAATTCCCATTGGAAGATACGTGGATAAAATTAATTTTGCATAGAAAATATTTTATTTTTTTAATTCTTCAGTAAAAACCGGTCATGTACGTGTGGAACGTATTAAACTAAGGTTCCGTAGTTGTCTATATCTTTGGAAATTGTTGATGTAAGTCAACAACAATAATTGGTAATTACTCTCTGGAATCTCTTTTAAGTTTCGATTCCATGATTTACATTATTAAAAATCGGAAGTCAATGCCACACTGAATATTAGATTCAAGCTGAATATTTCGTAAAGGTGGCTTAAAAGCGAAAACGGGGATCGGTAGAATAAATCTAAGTTGTTTTAAAAGCTCTATAAAATTATAGATATTTCGCAGATGGGGTGCGTGATAATAATATGTATTGTCCCTATTTTATTTGTATGTTGACGTACATTAAACATATATTTTTTCAATTTTGCTATATGTTAATTGAGATCCTTATATAAAGCATCTATTTATAAAATGTCATGAATGAAATTTTATAACTCTGAGGCTGTGACAGACGGAAAAACGGATGGACTTAACGTAATTATTTCAAAATAGATTCTTGAACTTCAGAAGTAACGTCGCTTAACATTTTATATGAGTTTTGTTGTTTTTGCTTTTAAGTACTTACATAAAATATAACCTCTTTGTCAAATATAAATTATATTTAACAGTAAACTGTGAAATAAATTTCTGTATACATACCAAATATGTATAAGTTGACTTTTTAAAAAAAATATTGTACCCAATTAAAAATTGTGTTTTTCCATCTTCTGTTCAAGAGTTTCAATTATACCGAACGAAGTCTTATAATAGGTATTCTTTCCAGTGCCGCGTTTTGGGATTTTTTTAATTCTATTAAACTTTTTAAGAATCCTTACAACATTTTGAAAATTACACCCCGTACCGGTTTATATTAGTTTCGTAACGCTTTTTTATATTTTATTCTATTCTATAAAATTATTTCAAGCGTTTTCTCAATCTTTACTTTAAAATTCCAGAATCCATTCGTTTTTGTCTTTCCGTATTGTGAATTGTGTTTAAGTTACGTAATTCACAATTTTTCATTTTGTAGAAACCATGTTGTGAAAGGTCTTCCCGTAATGTTCGTGGTATGAATATACCTACCTACTTACTATTTGTGAACGGTATCTAAGTTTATCTCTAATCAGCACAATAAAGTACATGCAAATACTTAACATTAAAATTACATTATGCTATAATTTTAAACAACATTAAAACGCCCATAAAAGAAGGGTTTTCCAAATATCCATTAAATAAAGGACAATGTGAGATAATTTTTATTCCGTTGAAATATAACTACTAAAATCTTAGGTGACAATTATATGTACCTTAATATAATTATCCTTTCGATAATTTTGTTCCATGTAATTTCGTTTTACCTACCCTTGTGGATTACCTTTAATATACCGAAAGAAAGAAATTCCCACTTCGGTATATTTACTTCTTTAGGCGCTCAAACCATTATTAAATCTGATATTAAAGTGTCTTCCGATATTGTTGAAAATAATTAAAATCAGAGAGTATCTAAAGCTACGATCTATTAAGTAAAAGTTAAGAGAACAGCTTAAGTGTGTTTGTCGCCATTGGCTAACAAATAATACAATCAAAGTTATATGCCGCTTAAGTCATTTACTTACATCGTTGTAATTTTGCGCAACAGATAAAAGTATTTCGCAAACATTATACAAATTATACATTTCCGCACTGACTTAATTAAATTAAAATTTATATAATTTTATAATTATGAAAAGTATAATTCTGAAACATGTATAAACTAGCATCTACCTATATGATTTTGAAGTAGTACGTTCTGTCGTGAGATCAGTTTGAAAAAAATGGCCAATAAGGCATGTATTTTTGAATATTTTACCTAACGGGAACTTTTTTTCTATTACCGCATCCCTGATGAGGATGCCCTAAATAGGGATTAATGCATTTTATTACTTTTTGATGATAAATATCTCCACTCTCATTGTCCTAAACCTTTACTTCTTTTTTAAATATAGAAGTTCATTGTTGATATTTTATCTTAATTTGCAGATTGTGGAGTACCTATTTAATGAATTGATCTAATTCCTGCAGAGAAATTGATGTGTCTTTAAACATGCCAGTGTCATTTACCGAAAAGGCACTTCATAATATTAAATAAACGAAGACATTAATAAAGCAAGCAGAAAATAGGTCACCTTTTTAATTTGGTTTTCTCTTCAAATTCAAAATTCATTCAAGATTTGTTATTTCTTCAAAGTGCCACGATAATTATAAGTAATGGTTAATAAAACAAATTAATTTGGCGTTCACAGCAGCCGACCATGAAAACTCTTCCAGCCACTAGGTACTACTTAAGTACATCAGTTATATTTAGAGCTTTGAGAATATTTTCCGACACGCAAATAAGGCGGCGGCCCGAGGTATGTGCCGTCGTACGCATTATTTCAACCGAAAACTTCAAGATCGACCCGACCGGCCGCCATTAAAAATAGAATAAGGAAACATTTTTAACTGAGAAGATTCAGCTTCAAAAAGGAATAATGCTACCAATCGCGACACTATTCACTCCTATATGACACAACACCATGTTAGACGGAGACGGAAGATCGACGCGTCCGTTCAATAAAGCATGAAGCACGCCATTCGGTCACGCTATAATGGCCGAAGTGACTAGTTTAATATTGTGATTTAAACTAGTTGAAAACAGTTTTTAAAATGGATCACTGATATTTGACACCGCACTATTTTATTCTAAATACTATTTCGATTACAATAAACCAAAATTTTGAAGAATTAACACAAAAATCATAGCAAAATGAACGGAGCAACATTCACAACTCGCATAGCACTGCGTATCTACCATGTTATTTTATCCAGTGGTGTATTCAAAGCGTCAGGTACATTTGTTTTATGTTTGTGTTCAGTTTTCTTTTCGTTTCGACTTTATATATAACGTTTTATGTAAAATATTAATTTACACTTTGATACCTTTCGATAGTTGTGAAACACAGTGAACCTGTAAATATATTAAATTAAATTATATTTCTGCAAAATATTTTGAATATATGCTCATTTTAGATAATTGTAAAGAAATAACATGTGCTTTTCTATTCTTAATAGCATAACTTTTCGAACAATTTTATCATTTTTCTATTAGTTTTTTAAATTTAAAGAAACATGTTTAATAAGAGACAACGAAGATAGAAACATCATGACTTAAAATTAATTTACATAAATTAAAATTCTTAGTAATTAATTTTTTTTATTTTTGTGTAATCATAGCCTTGAGTGCTTAATATTAAAATAAATAATAATTAATATAACTATAAAGTAATAGAAAACAAATTAAAGAAAAAAAATTGAAATGAAATACCAAATTGCGTGAAAATATAGTACACTCATATCATTTAATCTTAATGGATACTTTGTAAAGGAACATACATTTCATATTTCAATCTACTCTTCTATGAGTTTGAAGATACCTATATAATTTTAATAATTATAATTTTAATTAATAAGCGCTTAAATCTAATTAATTCAACATATTTTCTGGCATAAAGAAATTAAACAACAGTAAAACGTATTATGTTTTATATTCTAATATCCCTATATTGTTTGAAATACATAAAGTCATTGCCTACGTAAAATCTAAGAATCGAATGTAAAATATTGTATGTCACATTTTAATTGTGTTTATAAATATAAAATGAAAGAGAACATTACAAATGTTTTTTTTTTTATAGGATTTTTAACTGTTTGCTTTTTAGGCGCTTTTGCCTTTAGACTAGACAATTATATTGTAGTGGTACAAATTAAATTATAAAAACGAAATTATGCATTGATTATTCTCAATGTTCCCCTCGATTTCTGAATATTCCTTTCGAATCAGTAAAAGTGGATAGGTTATTCGATTTTACATAAAATAATTTGTTAATAAAAGCAAACAAAATAATTTGACACCGATTGCACCACTGCCTGACTCCGCCCATTATTATTCTCAGAGCTTAGCAGCTGATTCTATAACAAAATATCAGGTTTGGTAGCCATGTTTGATTGTATGGTTAAAAAGAGAAAGAGATATTAAACGAAACGTGACAATTAGACGCGCGCGAGACGTGCGCGAAAGAGTGCAAACTATTACTTGGTAGGTTGTTCATATATATAAACGTGTGCCGCTGTAGGAATGGAATATATATATTCAACTGCTATATGTGAGTAGATAGGTAGGCGGGTGTGTAGATCGGAGCGAGTGGCGGTCGTTCAAAAGCTTGCATTAGGCCAATTATTTTGGATAGTTACGAGTATTTCAATGACAATATTGCCGAAATCATTTAATTATTATATTTTCCATGTGGAATTTAACATGTTTCGGACCTATGTCTTACAAATTGTACATGAGGTGGTAAGATTTGTAAGTACCTATGTGATATTTTATGTTATTAATCAGTTAATTTGTTTTTCAGTTGAATATAAAGAAGTGTTCGTATTATGAGATGTTCAATTCACGTTTTAAATATTTAAAATTCAATGTAAAAATATATTAAAGGTATCAAAACTGTAGAAGAGTAGTGTAAATATATAGAAAACATTTTGCGTCAGATGTTTGAAAACTATTTAGGTACCTACCTATGAGGTAAGAATATGACTGTAATGAATAAATGACAATTCGGTGCTGAAATTGGTTCAAAAAAGAAGTGTCAAAATTAATATCATTTAACGTTGATAACAAAAATATTGTGAAAGACAAGTAAATATAATGTTATTTTGAAAATCATTTAAGGAATTTAAATATCACCTATATATATATATATATATATATATATATATATATATATATATATATATATATATTTATAACTATAACGAATAAATAAGTTAAAATAATATTACAGAAATCTGAAAATACATTGTTACGAATAAATTTACGTTATAGTTACCACGGACGTACGAAAGTTCTTAAGAGTTATTAATCGAACACCACCACAATACTATCACAGAAATTATTCAATTAATTGTCCTTTATCGATATAGGTGAAATAACCTTGTAGGTACCTGTGGTGTGAACATACGAAATATACGTACCTACCTGTTTCTCTGAATACTAAAAGACAACACTAAAACATTAATAAGAAGCAAAGTTAAAATTACTGGGATATCTTAAATGACGTCGTAAATATTACCACAAATTATAAAATTAACTTTTGCCCATAAATTCGTCCATGTGGATAACCGAAATGGATTAATTTATTTTTATACTTTTTACTTTCTTCCATTTCACTTCTTTGTTTTCTTTTAGTCTATTTTCATGAATAAATAGTTTCTTTAATAAAAGTCATTAAAATAAAATATGTATTATGTAAATACCGTAGATATTTAGAATTTTATTCTTTTAATGCACTTTATACGTATAACTGTTATAGGCATAACTGTATAAAGATAATTGTGTGTATTTACAGTTTTATAATTTTACGGAAATATAATAAATTGGTTTACATTAGTTCACTTTGGACAACCTGATTTACGGTTACTCATGAGGAAAGCACTCTGTCCTCAAACCGTTTCATTCTAAAAATTTGTCCCTGGTATTTATTTATTGTGAGAGAAAATGCTATTTTCACCGAGGACGAGGTATACATTAGTATAGATCGATATTTTTAAAAAATGCGACGTCTGTGTTAAGTTTATTCTTCCAAGTCAAGTTTTTTTTCGTTTTCGATTCAAACAATAGTTTTTGGACAGTTTTATCAGTGTTACGTCAAATCTTAATTTTCAAGTTTATAATTCTAAGTTTATATAACATATATAATTCTAAGTTTATATAACATATATAATTCTAAGTTTAAATGTGAGTATTTCACAATCTCGTGTCAAACTAATAGACACCCAGCAACCGCAATAAAACAGATAATCACGAGTCAACACACTCGGTTTCAGGTACATCCCTGTCATAATAACTGTTCTACTGACCTTGCTCATGACTCCAAGCCGATACCGATACTGCGGGTATCACGTTTCGTTCCGTGTACTTTTGTTTTGCTTAATTATTATTTTCTTAACCTCACGTAGTATCAGTTATTATCTATGTTACAATATCTTGCAATAGAAGGAATACAATACACCTACATCGTAACACTTAGGGGACTACTTTCAATATAGGTATAGGTACGTGTACAGATAACTGATAGTAATATTACAAGTTGAGAGCTAAATATTATTTTCAATATTGTTTTACAAAGTTACATGTATTTGATACACTAGCCAAAGAAAATGATGTTGTTAATCATTACTGCAGTTGAATATTAAAATAACAGGGTCGGTAAAAACCCACCATTAAGTATCTTCTCACTGTCCTTTGTAATATTCAGATTACTGTTCCGGATTTACCCATGCAAAAAGGAACAAAGATAGTACTTTCTTTAAAATTTATTAATTTTATATAACTATTATTTTTTATTATTTCCTTAATGGTTTTTTATACTTTAGTTAATTATTCGTTATAATTTAATAAAGTACAAACCTGCATATTGCACAATAACTTTATGCATATATTGTACAATATATGCATAAAGCGCTCTATGACAAACAATATAAAATAAAATATATTTTTTTCTTTTGATCCCATTTTAAAGTAGAAAATGGGTATAAACAGACAATTTGCCAAAATTAGCAACAGGTATACGCCATTGAAATTTGTTGCAGATATTTACTCTGTTTATAACATCATCGTATATTACTTCAATGTAACTGTAAATGATGGTTTAAAAGTTTAACTCGATAAAGCACCTGGCACATTTCGTCTTACTTCCCTAAAATCATTACTTTCATTACCCGAGAGTTCTAAAAATATATTATATACAGTACCTACGCTTATTTCAATAATGTAAGTTATACGATGGTTAAAATTTTATGTCACACGATTTTAAATAACGACCTATATGATATAGGTCGTTCTTGTGTCAATTTTATGTAAAAAAAACAAACAAAATAGAGAAAAATTTCATCTTTATAAGATTAGTTAAATAATGAAAAGGTTTTTGATAAAGCAGATATTTGTATTCAACGTCTTTATGCTCGATTTAGACAGACAAATACATATGTGTCAACATAACTAAATATCCGTGACATAGATTCTGCACATTTTAACCAAATCCTATTTCAATGTGACAACGGCGTTATTTACTTTTGCACCCCTATCATTCTTATGCAATACATCCATATGAACGTTATCATTAAAATTATTACATTAGATCCTTATGCAATACATACTTATGCTATACATCCAAACGAATATTATCATTAAAATTATTACAATACAATTAATATTCAAAATGAATGCAGAATCATTCAGTATTGTATTTATATTTGAAAGTGATTGGAAAGCGGTGCGATCAAGAATTACACTTATTTTATTATGCACCATAATTAAACAGAATTGGCTTTTAAAATGTTCGCTTGTTATATAAGAAAGATATATTAACGTGTAAATAATAATGTTGTCAGATTACAAATACTCCTGATGTCTCTGTCCTAAGCTTTTTCAATATTTTAATAACAATGTTTTATAAGAATAATTCAAACCATGTTTTAAACGTTATCCTTTAATTTTATATTAGTTTCTATACATGACTTTAGATAATGATTTACAATTCGTCGTTATATATGGAAAAGCCACTTTAAGTCCGTTAGGCGAATTCCTACTATCAAATTTAATTACAGCCAGTACCAAAACATACAGGGCAGCCCTTCTTAACTTCTGCACATAAAACACGTCCCTCGGACCGGTTCTTTCAAAAGCTCTCGAAGATCGATCGTCGAATGCGCTTGTGGACTTTTTTGTATCTTGCTTTACGGTCGTACCACGAAAGATATGAAAATATTACGGCCGCTCCGTACGCACGGTTGATATCTAATTAATTATTATTTTTAAATTACAGGCGTATTATCTGCGAATAAAATTTATAACTCGAAACTTATAATTACTTTGCACATACATTGACCTCCAAGACACCTCTGCTCTGTTTATTCGTATGATTTTAAATGATTTAATGGAACTTTTCACAGCGTACTTTTTGCAAAGTTACTTTGTATAAAATGTTTTCTTATTTATAACCTGAATTTTATTACCATATATACTAACTACTCACATGTCCCTTTACTTTATACCGCCTTAATAACTGTTTTATACTGCATCTAGCAGGCATACTACCAGCAATTTATTACTACTACAATTTTAGGACCACGAATACCAGGTGAATAGGTGTAAGCAAATGATTAATTGTATTAGTAGAATATGGTTGTCAATCATCTTCCATACGCAAACGGCATCTGTACATCGCCACATCGCTATTAACTATTCTAAAATCTTTTGAACACACACACGAATAGTATATTTCGTAGTACAATTCGCTTATGAGACAATTAATAGGTAAATTATTTACTCGAATTTTTGAATAATATATTTTTCTCATTTATAATCCGTATGCCAAAAATAAACTATAATTTAGGCGAAATAAGACAATAATACGAAAGGCGAAATAAGACATAAGGCGAAATAACTTATTTCATCGACGAAATCAAAAATGAATTTTTCGACTTCTGAAATAAATAATTTAAATTTAATGTAATATATCATACTGCTTTGGATGCCAGGGTTTCGCCAAAATCAAAGGAAGAAGAAGAAAAATAATATAAGAATATGCTGGTTGCCTGGTTAACCTTGTAAAACTATTTATCGACCTAAATCAATATACACGAAGCTGGCTAAACCTTAAACATGTTATCACACAGCAAATTAAAAGCTAGCTCTCACTCCTCAATGTTTACGCGATGCCCAATATAATATTTCATCAGTCTCGGGGCAGCTCCGACGCAGAGGGGCTCCATAAATAATGAGCTGCCGATACCCCGGCAGACGAGGCCGGCTAGAATCCGATCGTCTTCCATTCCATGCTCGTAAATCTGTTGTCATTCGTCCGGAATAGCAATTAACTTTATCAACAGCAACACTCCCTTCCAACGGGTGCGTGCGCCACATACAATCGTAGGCGGTGGGGTACTGGCCACATCGGTGGCTTTTGGTTCGAATAATGAGTACCGAGCTACATTTACATGAGTAGGCAATATACAGTAGTTTACCGAAGTGTCTATAAATGCGCTGTGCGCTGTTATAAGCATATGAACATATATGTAAACGCCTATTTAATAACTCACTTTGTTGTTAACGATTTTCTTATCGTTCGTTATTTGTTGATGAGAAATGCGAAGTTATATTAACGTTTTAATATAGATTGTTTAATTACGGAAAATGTTAAGTTGAAAGCTTTGCTTCAGAAAAACTACGTGTTATTATTGTGTATAGGTTAAGGTGTGCCGATTATGTGCGTAACAGATATATTGAGACTTTGTTAATTTCTTACTGCTATTTCTGATTACTTTTTGTTAAACTTATTTATTACGGATTACAATGACCAGAATGTCTATTTTTTGCAAACAATCTCTTTATTCTAGAGTTCATCTTAATTTCCATATCGTATTTTTAGCCCAGTAAAGATGAAATTTATTTTTGATTATCACATCACTATTAAGACAAACTGTTCAAAAAATCTCTTTACTATTCAATAGTTTTATTTTCTAATAACTTGCTTAATGGTGAAATAAGTAGCTAAAACGTATATCGACTTGTCATCAGTCAAAGCAGGAATAAAAATTAAATAGGAGTCTATACTATACGTGAGAATCATCATAAGTAATAATGTTCTTTTGAACTTATTTATCATCAATTGACGACATGTTAATTACGTAGATTTTTATATACAAAATGCATTAAAAAATTACTCTTAATTTCTGTCCCCAATATAATTAATAAATAGAGCCCAAATTATCTTACTGGTAAATTTAAAGATTTATTTACTCACGTCCTCGGGGTACGATCTGAAAGTTCACTCACCCTATTTATTCCTAAACATACCTCTCCCTCTTACAAAAAATCCTTTACTGCCCTTGTGTGCCCTTATCCTTCTTCTTCCTTTCCTGTCTTTCCAATCCTAAATCATGTAAATAGTTTGTATTATTTATACTTTCGTATTTTTTAATTTTTTTTGTCTGATGTGCTATATATAATTTTCATTGTAAAATCCCTTAAAGTCTTCCAACTAAATTTCAATACTAATTGTTATGGTTGATTGGAAGAGATTGTTAATGTAGCAATAAATCCGCCATATGTACTATGGATAAAAGTTAATAAATAAATAAATAATTACTTATTTTGTCACGACGACAAATCTTCATTTTCAATCAATAGATCCCGTGTAACACAAACCGTCATATCGTACTCGGGTACATGGACAAGCAAAACAGATTAGCAATACTCGAAGAGTGATGATGGCGGAGGATTTTTTCTCGCGTTACCCGATCTTAAAAGCTCGGATCGCGCGATGTGCATACCGAGATAATATCTTCAGAGTAAAAGTTGACAATTTAAAGCATGTGAGCGGCATGAATCGGGCACTAAATCAATCGCTGTATAGATATCATCGGAGTGTATGGCAGAACAAAGCCTTTTATAATTTTTTCAGAAATTATGTTAATCGAAAACTAAAAATTCCTAACATATTTTTTTTCACACCACGCTACATTAAATTGATCCAATTTTGAAGTTTTATTAAGTTTTCTATCTAATATAATAAATACGTTAGAATGATCGATTATGTCGGGATAAAAAATTAAAAATCTGTTCGAATAAAGAATTAGCTGATATAATAGGCATTAAGGCATTATTTCACCTATTGTGTTATTTATTCAAAGTATCTATAGAAATATCGGTATGTATGTGAACATATATTCCAAACATGAAAGTTCGATTAAAAATAATGAAGAAAAAGCCAAACTATATTTTTAGTTTCTACTTAATGAAGAAATGGAAAGAAAGTCTACTTATAAACCTATTAAATGGACAGACACTGGAAAGCAATTTTGCTTCCTATCATTTGAAACGTATATATACAGACATCCAAAAATGTACGTAAACCTTCCTTTTTCAACATCTCTTTAATGTTTCGAACATATAAATGAAAGTATTAGCTTTTGTTTCAAGGCATGCAATGCTTATATATAATCTATATTTTTAGTTCGATAAAAAATAAATATATTAGATATAAAATAAATGAAATACTTTAATATATAATAATTTCATTTAATTATAATAGATATAAATAAAAGAATATTAAATAATTGATGAATGATATCGTGATTGATTTGATTTTAAGCGACGATGTTTTAATAATTAAGAATGGAATGTTTAATTGATTTCGATTTTACTATAAAACTAAATATAAAAATAAAATATTTAGACGGGAAGTGTTAAACGTGTAAAAATTGCGAAACTTGTTTAAAAAATTTCGTTGTAAACATTTATAAAAATATAAAAAAACAGCACATTTTGTGATTTTAAATAATTCGATTTTAATCAGGATTCCACAAAATTTAATCTTATAAATTTAAATTAAATTGTTATGTACATCTATTATTTAATTTTTTTTTAAAAAGCTTTAGACGTAGTTATTATATAGTATGTATATAATCGTTATATTAAGCGAAATATTCGTGAGCCTCAATAAAACTTTTTGGATTGATCTCTAAGGTATTAAAATAAATTTGCATCAAATGGCTGACAATTCTTTTATTTCTCGAATTCATAATGCGGTAATATACTTTAGTTAAAATATATTTCAGTTTCATGGCAAAACTCTAAGCAGTACAACATTGAAACTTCATTTAAATTTGCTTAGTAAAATTAGGACAGACAAAATACATTAATTCTTAAATTCTGAATAGTGTATCTTATTTGCTTGCCCTGAACTATGAACTTTATGAAACTGCATTAAAATTTTACAGTGTTTTTTAGGTCACGCAAGACAACAGACTTATAGGCAAAATATTAAAAACAGACTTTTTTCCATAATTAACTTACAGCCCACGAATTAATTTTTTTAAACATATCCTATGGTACTAATATGTTATATTTATTGTTTTATTATAGGTACCTAAGTAGATATTTCTGAAAAAATATAACATACATTCTCCACTTGTGTATTTACGACTATGAAATTAAATTTAGCACAACTGTAAAAATATTTAATAAAAGTAGGTAACATAAAATGCGATATGGGTTATATTAAGACAAATTTAAACGAGAGACTTGTCACCGATTGGAGGAAGTGTCATCTGTTCTGTAGTGAAATTGACATCAAATAATCTTTTCCCGTTTCGTATTTCAACCTCAAAGCGGCCAGTTCTAGGGACGTGATCAGAGTGGGTTAAAATAATATTTACTCATCTCATACCTCTTCACAGGTGCGGCAGCAATTGCGAGCCATTTGAACTCTGCGGATCCATAAGACTTATGATAATAAAATATTGAAATAATCATACAATAGCTTATATGTTTACGATGTACATACACGAGATAAAGTAAATTCCAATAATTAAGCAATTCACTTGAATATCAAGCCACTTTATACTATATAGTGTACGATTAAAATTTAAATGTTGTTCATTAAACAGGACAAAATCATGAATTAAGGCACTTTAATTAGATTAACTGTAATAATAAGAATTTGCAAAGTTAACTAGCCTAATGACTTGAAGTTATAATTAGCTTTCTATTTAATAATAGCTTATAACTATTACACCGATCATTAAGTCTAAGTAAATTTGCAAAAATGGAGTATAGGACCTATTAGTTATGTGAAAAATAGATTGGATATAGGGAGAAAAAATAGATTTTAAATATTTTAAACTATCCAATTGTTTTTTCTAGCTATTATTACAATAAATTTACTCAGATAAGATTTTACATCGATAAATGAAACCTGTCTTTTTGTTATAATATTTCAGCATCAACATCTAGTTAGATGCTGAAATATTATATAGATTGACGGATGCATGAATGATCTTTTACCGATTTCTTTGTTTTCTTTGAGGTAACAATTATATAAGAAGAGTGAAAAATTTTCGAAGAAATAATATTTTTTAAAAAAGACCAGAAATTATTTACCCTCCATTTCAAAAATATAAAACGTGTACCTAATCATTATGCAAAAGTTACTGCGGTCAAATTTTCTGCGCGACCATCCGTGAAGGCAGTAAGGACGATCACGCCGGTGCATGTACGCCAGAAGGCCTTAAATGAATCGGTAATTGCTATTTTTTAATATGCAATTATTCGAATTTTTAAATAATAAGGTCGAAATGGCAGACTAACTCAGTCACGCATAGCTCAAACAGCTGCTAGAAGTGAGAATTTAATTTCGCATGTAGTTTTTAACGTAAACATGCAAACTGTGCGAAATTATATTTTAAAACTCTACAGATATCAGATTAAATAAAATACAAAGAGACTCCATTATATTCGGAGCGAAAATATAACATTACGTTCCGTGAATGTCATATGTTCGGTGTCTTTATATCGATATAAAATAAAGAACGCACCGACTTGTTGAAAGTTAAAATCATTTTCGAATAGGGGTTTTAAACATTTCCGCTGTTACTTTTTTAAAACAGTGCATACCTGCAGAGATGTTCAATAATTCACGTGTCTTCATATCCGACTATTAACCACAATCCACGCCGGAAATAAAAGTTGTTTTTTTTTCTTAAGTCTTTTCGCACATTTCTACAGAAGTGCTACTTAAAATTATGAAACAAATGTTTTTAAGATCATTTAAACTATCCTTTGCAAGTAATAGCAACACAAAAAGTCAAAAAAATTCTAGTAAATACCTCTTCAAATTGCACCTGCTAAAATTTCCATATGTATCAATATCATTGAATATTTAATATGGAGATATAGGTGTATGTATTATTGCACTGTCAAATTGCCAGATTTTTTATGTTGAATGGTTTCTGAGAAAAAATTACTGTGACAGACAGTTAGATAGACAGATGCATGAATGATCTTTTACCGATTTCGTTGTTTCTTTTGAGGTACAGAACTGTAATAATTAAATAAGTTCATAATTAATAAAGAGTTTAAAAAGTACTGTCTAAACAGCCACCTTTTATGATTTGTGCTAAGCAGCCAGTGCTCGTCCGGTACCTGAGTGATAATTAGGGTCTTTGTGTTGTCTTTACCCCGTAAAAAGTAAACGTTTTTAGTCTAATTGTTTTACCTTGGAACATTATTAGACAAAACTAACTAAAGTACCTATATATTTTTCTGTTCCGCAAACGTGAACGTAGATAGTTCACGTGTGTAGTATACAAAGCTTGATTTTTTAGAAAAACGAACTCATGAAATACATTTTCAGTTATTTTGTCATTTTTGTTCGACAAGTGTTTTTTTTTATTCATTACAATTTTTTCTATTGTTCATTTTAATTATCGCAATTTTCGTAATGAAAACGAAATGCTGCTACTATATTTAAATTGATATTTTTCATGTAACGTGTACCGCCATTGCAGCCATCACTGTTATTGCTTTAACTTTATATAAAGAGAATAAAGGCAGTTTTCATTCTATCATTTATTAAAAATCAAACTTAGTACTTATTATAATAACTTTTTATGGACATAAAATCAGTAGTTTTTTGAGAATTAGGTAACTTTGTAATTGAGATCCATTAGTTTATGGATAGTTCTCAAAAATATTAACATATAGGTATACTGTAGTTAAGAGTGCGCAACGTAATTAAGGTATACTTCGACAAAAATTACACTCAAATACACAAAACCATGGATAACCCGTGTATTCCTAGTGCTTCCATGCCATACCATGTGAAAACTGAATCCAGTCTACTTCTACAGCTTTCACATAGTCTTCACACACAAAGGACAACGAATGAGGGAATGCGTTTTTTTTCTTTCTCTTTACTCTGTTCATCTGTTTCCTGTCTTTCCCCTTTACTTCTGCCTCCAATTGGTTTTTATGTGGGGAGCTAATGAGAATTTCAGATATATTTTTCTTTCATTTGTTGTTTTGAGTAGTGGACGAATCGAAGATGGATGTTGGAAGCTCGATATTGATGGCACAATTTTATGGTCTACAGTACTGTTAATTATCGGAAATGGTACATCCTCAACATTAACTGTATGAGGAATCGAATCTGCATATTCTACTGGAAATGTAATATTATTCAACAGCCAGTCTGTTGGTGACTTTCGAATGTACAATATCATCATTGCTGAAAACTTGGTCATTAAAAGGGTACACTGCCCAACTTTGAAATGCTTTTGACACATTTTCAACAGAAGCAACTGTATCGTATGCAATAACGAAAAGTTCAACAACTTGGAACTGAGGCATTGCATGGCCCGGATTTGTAATTTGCCAGTTGAATATGTCATTTTTTAATGGACCGAAAAAGTCAGTGTCCAGAGATTACATTTGGTAACTAGTGAATGGCATTAGACTCAAAAGTGCAACTCCTTCATTACGAGAAATTTCAATATCTTGTAGGATTGGTGAAGAGTGATTGTATACAATCAATAGAACGGGCTCATCTTTCGATAGCTTAACATTTTGTATTAAATAAGCAATCCGTTCCCGAAACAGATTAGTATTCTTATAATGATAATCGTAGGCTAAATTTACAGAATCTTCTGGAGAACCATTAAGAAATGTCTTTTTGCGTTTTATAACAATTGGAAACAGGATGAAGATATATTCCACGTGCAACCACGTGGAATGTATCTTCCCACTGGGCCCATACAATACAGAGCAGTAACTGTTTAAGCTCCCTCTCTCTCTATTTTCCCTACATTTTTCTTCCCTTTGGCTGCGTAAACCTTTGACAATTTGTTTAGCACAGTTTGTAAACCAGTTTCGCTCATGTTGCATATGTAACTGCCACTGAATATTTTTAAATCAATGCCCGCAGATTTTGAGATAAATTGTTACTTGTCCTTGATTAAAGTCGGGTGCCCAAAATAAACTATTTTTTTAATCTGACGAAAACTTAAACTACCTATGTCTTTCAACAAAATCTACCAAGGGGTTGTTTGCTCCTTGCTTTTGATGATTAAAGTTAAGTGCAATGTTATTTTTAAGCAAATTTAATAACAAGTCGATCTAAGCCTTTTTTGGTTAACCTGTTGATTAGTTTTTCCAATTGTTTACCATAATCAGCCGAAGACTATTCTAAATCATTACAAAATCCTTTCTTAAATCATCCAAGTGAAACGTTTCTTTATATCTCTTAATATTTCTTTCGTAAAAAATAGTTTTCGGTAACTTTTTTTCTATCGTCCCATCTTAACTTTTACCTAAATAAACACAATTTAAATATGCATCCACCAAAAGATCGCTTCGCTTTTGTAGGTAGGTACTCTTTGCATGTTATAGCAAAGAATAATCTTTGGATGTGTACCTATACTAAGTCTTTCCGTAAAACGAAATGCATGGCATAGGTCGTTTTAACAGATAACCTAATAAAATACGGAGGTTATAAAAATAATACCAATTAATGTTGAAAGTATCAATTCGTAGCACGTTTCAATACATTACCTACCCTTTTGAATTAGCGTTGAAAATTTCTAAAATTTAGATATATCAAAAATACCAAAAAATAAATTTTTTAAATATTTTTTTAATTACTTACCTGAGCAAAACCACAAATGACTATCTAATAGAGAATTAAAATGGTCAGTGACCAACACAAAATGTCATATTAAAAAAATATATATTTCGAGATAAAGGCAGCGCGTAGGTAGGTACTTGCTCTTTGGTTCCGCGAACTCTGTGAATTGCTTACCCCTACTTACAGATACGGATACTTAGGTCTTGTAGGTGATGTGAGTAGGAACGAATAAAAAGGCGTATTCTTTTCTGAAACCTATTTGGTAATTACTAATATCTATCTTTTTAAATCAATATCGTTGTCTGTTTACCTCTCCAGGTAAGCAGCAAACTTAAAAGCATCTCACGCGTCAAGCAGCCAAATATGGGTAGGTATCTTCATAATACGGCATTTCCAAATGATTAATATGCGATTCGCCTCGTTATTGCGATCCCAACAGTGAATAAATAAAAATAACACACATTTAAGAGGCCATGTATGCAAATGGTAGAGCGATAAAAATACTTGAAAAAATTGTTATTGCAAATGGGCGACCTCCCGCTCACTACACGGCACCGAAGCAGTATGGCGGCGTACTGAGTTTGGACTCACGCCGCTAGATGGCGCCGCGCGTGGCCCGTCGCCTCCTCTCGGTAATAAAAATAAATTTTATTGTTATGATGAAAATAAAATTCTTGTCGTCAATTTAAAGGTCGTTTTAGTACGTAATAAGATTTACTTTATAACCAAAATCGTAGTGATGAATATATTCAGACGAATTGAGTGTTAAGTCGTTAACTTGAGCGTTTTATTTCGTCGTTATGATACTAATTTACCGTGCCGCTAATTGAGAAGTTGTTAAATGTTAGTTCCACGGCGTTAGAATGTTTACGATCGATAAAATTAACTGATATTGCTCTGATATTTGTTTTGTGTATAATAAATTTGTAAAAACTTTAATTGAATGTGCCATTTCATGTATTATCTCATTACAACTTGTTGCAGGTATGCACCGACAGATGGCTCGGCCGCTAGCAGCGTGTTATTAGGAACGGATATTGGCCGCCGTAATGAGTTTTATGACATAGTGGTACGTAGATAATGAACCAATGACTCATTTATTTACGAATTTAGAATATCTATTATTATCGTTTTTATTTGATAATGAAGCTTTTACAATGTCTCCACATTAATATAAATAGGTGGATTATTCTTGCTGACGGATTCATGCTTTAGTTAAGCTTTAATCAAGACCGTATTCAAAAAGAAAGCGAGAAATTTTCGTTTTCATAATTCTTTAACGTGACATACGCTATTATAATTGGCGCAAAGCTATTAGATACCTGCATTATAAAAATATTTCTGTTCGATACCAAAATATTATATAAATAAAATGTTTTTTTCAGGTTTTTCAGTCTATCAAAAATTTATTTTGAAACGTAGTTCTATTTTGAAAAAAAAAGGATATATTTATAATGAAATTATATTATATTTTAAATATGGTTTTACGTGAATGGTGTTAATATCTCGGAGTCCAAGTTATTTTGTTCCATCGCTCCCTCTCTCTCTCTCTTTTCCTCTCTACCTTTCGCTTCCTTTCTTTCTTTAGTCGTTCTCTCATGCACTTTTTGCAATGCCGGCCAACTGTTTCCATTGGCCACGGTCAGGGACATTAGACAGAGTTTCATATATATAGCACTTCAGAGTATAATGTCATCCAGAACACCTTTTAGAAAACTTTATCAGTCACCGTGATTCATCCCAAATTGTTGGCATTTCTGCGGATATGTGGCACAAAAATTGGCGTCAGCGATCTGCAGGTAGTCTAGATTTATGTTAAAGGAGCAAATCGTTTAAAATCGGAAATTTGTGCAGTGTGTTTACAACATTCAGCGTTAGCACCACATTTTATATCATTAGGTATTTATAGCTTTCTAGCATTCGTATTTATAGCATTCAGCGAGAGCACCACATTTTATACCACTAGGTGTTTAGAGCATTCAGCGTTAACACCACATTTTAAAACGCATCAGCTCTGTTACTGTTTGTGGATTTCAGGTTTCAGCATTTGGATCTGTAAAGACCAATTGTAAAGACGAGCGTGCAGACAATCTTGATCTTAGTTTGCTTTGTTACATTTTGGTCTTTCTTTATTCTAGTCCATTATTTCTACTGATTTCGCTATTCCTGTTGGTACTTTATGATCACTTGAGATATGAGTACTTTAAATCTAGTGAATCTCGAAAATAACACTTTCATAATGATTTATTAAAGACGTCCTAAAACCTCCTCACTTCTCAATTATCCTGTTTCCCCATATTACTAGTAATCTAATAGTGCACACTAAATATTTATATAAAATTGATGTTTCTTATATAAAAATATAACATAGTTGATTCAGAAAATAAAAATGATTTAATAGACCGTAACAAGTAAATCGTTTGTAAAAGCGAATTCTAGATAAATATGTCTAACTGGTACTGGATCTTGTAAGATACAGCCCGAAATACGCCAAGTCGTGGGCCAAGTCCGGGTGTGATTATAGAAGCACGATGAAAATTAAGTAAATTGACAGATTACACATTTGAATAATATTAAAAATGACAGTATATCATGTGCTATTAATACTTCAGAAAGTGTCGATGACATATTTACTTGTTTAATAATTGGAAGCTTGCTTATTAAATACTTATTACTACGAATGTTACTGAGTTTTTGCTACACACCATATTGTTAAGAATCTCTATTCTGGTGTGGTATATAGAAATATTAGCGCGCATCGTGTCAATATTAATTGAAATCCTGTTTGAAATTTCAGTTCATTTTCTAATTTTTAATTTAGTGTTTGGTTTCATTAGCCTAGGATGTTTACGTATTAGGATGCTTACGTTTGATTTACGTACTAGGATGTTTACGTTTACGTTGATTTAAGTAAATCGTTTGTAAAAGCGAATTCTAGATAAATATGTCAATATTAATTGAAATCCTGTTTGAAGTTTCAGTTCATTTTCTAATTTTTAATTTAGTGTTTGGTTTCATTAGCCTAGAATGTTTACGTTTGATTTACGTACTAGGATGTTTACGTTTACGTCGATTTAAATGTTTGTTAAGGGTTGATATTTACATTTAAAAAAAATTATTGCTATTAAAATTTTTGTCCTAAACCACACATTTTTTGAAGCTTGATTACATCCTATATCTGCCAATTTGCGCAAATACAGCAATCTTTTGCAGTTAAGTAAGCATTTTACGTAGGCTATCTGAATGAAGGTTATCTTATGATTATTTTATATTTTTTAATTCGTGCCTATTTTCTCCTAGGCTTTTCACTTTTTGCAGGTATGAAAAGACGTTGCTTTTATTAAATTCATTTGTTGCTTTTCAAGAAGAAGATTTTGATGTCCGTGTTATGGAAGACTCATTATTTATTCGCCTATTATAAGTCTTCAATTCTTTTCGGTCTATGAAAGGAAAAGATAATATCGCAATTTGTTATTATTGAAAACCAATATTTACTGCAATGTACAAATATAATTAAATGCTAAATCATTAGTTTATTCATCAATACTAAAATTCATATCATGGACTGTAACATTGCCGTAATGGTATGGTAAGAATTAACAATATTTAATTCATTATAATTTTTCTTCAAGGGAAATCGCCATAATAGTAATAATTTACAAATATAAATTAAAGTAAAATTAAGTTACGCATATTAAAACATGAATACCATCACACTACTCATCAGAATTACCATCACACTACTGCATACATTAACGGAGATTTTAAGAGAAGAACTTTTAAACATCTCGAAAATTGGATATTGTGCTTCTCTAATTTACTGCATATCTATTTCATAATCAATAATCAAACGTGCTATTATATGTAACTACTTAAATATTCTACAGATTGAAATAACGCTCTTTTACACACTTCTCTTAAATCTAATTGACATAAATGTGCGCTATTTTATTGTCAAAACATATTGAATCGTATTTAATATTTATGATCTATTCCATATTCGCATAGTTATTTGAAGTTTCTTCTATATCTAAATTAGAGATTCCCAATAGAAAATAATGATTTATTATAGATTTCCGATTATCTCATTAGCGCATTCAAAAACTTATCAGCTCGTGGTTTTGCTCATTCTACTTATTCCCAAATACACATTTGTTTCTATGAGAAGTAATTCATTACGACCCACGAACGATTAAATTAATGGTATTGTAAGAATAGAAAATAAGTGAACGTTTGCGAAGGTCGCCTGGAACAATTCCACTTTTCCGACCTCATCTTTTTGCCCTCTTTCTTTATTTTTTCAATCCTAATTCGTGTGTGGTCTAGGTAAATTTTATTTGATTATTTTTAATTGTGTGATATATTTTAAAAATTCAGTTTTGCATTGTCAGTTCTTACTAAATAATTTCTAAGGTAGGTCAATGTACCTCATAATAAATCTTTCTACTTTATTGTTAGAATTAAAAATAACACTCTTCTAATAGTATGTCTATAATTTTACTCTATATTTTAATTAACATTAAACTTTCTAGTTTAAAAAAAATTAATTGAAGCAATTGCATACCTATAAGTAAGTGTAATAAGAGTTATGAATGTAATGTAAGTACCTAACATGCTATTTTTTTAATACAAAATGTTCATAAAATTATATATAAGTGTAGTGTGGTACCTACTTATAAATACACGTAGGCGTTTTCATAAGAAGTTTTTCACGTCTTTGTTACAGGATTTATAGTCATAAGCCATGACCTAGATATTATAAATAAGCATAGAATATAGAATGCAATATTTACAACATTAATTGTATTAACAATAAAGCTCAAAATTTCCCTTTGATTCACTAATCCACTTAAGGTGACCATGTATATATATATATATATATATATATATATATATATATATATATATATATATATATATATATATATATATATATATATATATATATATATATATATTCATCGTGTTATAATTTTTTTTCATTTCAGAATGAAATTGATCTTATTTTATCGATTAGGTTTTGTTATACTCAGACCTGCATACTTATATATCACCAGACTGATGATATCATTTTTTATATCTGTGAAAACCTGCTCACATTTTAAAACGTAGATTGGCAAATTATAAATAAAATGCTTCAATGGGGAATTAAAATTTCGGCTCATGGAAGCATATGAGTAATACTCAATATTTTCCGAAAATTTTAATGAATCTGCATTACACCTATATTACAACTAAACCACAAATACAATTGAAATAAACATTTTTTTTTTAAAAATAGCGCAGCTTTTGAAAGAAATATTAGACCGACATTTAATTAACAGGAAGAATAATTTTCCTTTTGGGACATAATGCATATAATATAAAAGAAACGTTGACAGTAGTTATCACCTAATAATTACAGTGTTCATGACCCAATCGTATCATAACAATAAATATATAATGACAACAAATGATATCTAAATTGCTACAAAGTTGAATAAAAAAAACATTTAATTATCAGTAAACACCCATTCAGTAAAGTGTCGCATCTCATAAAAGTTCTGAGAGCAGTCACCGGCTGCGGGGGCAAGGTAAGTCATTAGGTCGTAAAGTATATACGACAAACCTCAACGCACCCTTCCGCCGCCCTATAAATCTACCATCCGCGCACTAAACCAAACAAAATGGCCATAAAACGGCACTACGCCGACTTCATAATCGTCCAATAAACAGTTACAACAACATAATAATGTAAACATCAATCTACTCGACAATATAAAACACACACACTCAATACCCAGTAAGAAGGAGGATTATCTACCTCGACGAGCGGCTCGAATAATCTCGTTCACGATGTATCCATAAAGCGTATGCCCACTGGACGGTTCTACAAAGCGGTGCAATCGTTCTGACGTTTACGATCGCTCAAGTGCCAGTAAAAATCAACTTTACAACCATATTTTACTTTGACTTCGGTAGGTGGCCTGCTGTAGAGGGTCCGCGTCACCCACACGCTCGCCGCCCGCTCGCCGCTTGCGCGCGCTCGTGTATTTGCGTACCGATTGGCATTCTGTTTACGTTATTGGGCTTGTCGGTAGGTATCTCTTAAAGATTTTATCGAGCGTCGATAATCGATTTACGATTATGAAAACCTGTTAATTTATAACAGTTTGATTTGGGCGTTCGATCTTTGACGTGAAATAGTATATTTTGACTAGAAGCTTGAGGATACGCAGAAAACGATCCACGTGATCGCTGTGTCAGACCTTTAAATCGGGAATTTATGTTGGCTTGCGCATAATTTTGCTTACTTTAATTCGATTAAATATTAAAGCGATCAGGTTTTTGTTTCAAAATTTTGTACTTTATGATTTCTTTTCGCTTTAAATATATTTTACAGCGAACTTCTTACGTAAATATACATTTATTGTAAGATTAAAATATCGAAAAATTAAACGAAATTAATGTCACGTTGTAGAATTTTCAAGCACAGAATGTAACATATTTTTTTTCATATTTATTAAATTTGAAGTTTGCTATTTTTTCCACTTTATATAGTTTGTGCACTTCCATAATACGGATCGTATGATACGTACATATAAACCATCCATATCTAAGTATTATATGTACTAAAATTGTATAGAGGTGAAAATATGATTTCGAACTCACTTAAAACTCTTAATCATAGCACTATCTTGCCATCTTCACATCATCTACCTTCGAGGTCAAATAAGCAGTGGTACAAATGTTTGGATACAGAACTCTTCATCTCAAGAGAGTATTTTGCCTTCGTGAAAAAGATGAGTTTAGTTCCATTCTCTAATACCATAGCAAAACGACTATGGACATGTGTATAATTATAATCGATTGTTACTTTTATGCATAACAAAAATTAATACTGAATAAAACCAACTAAGTATCTGTTATAACTCATGAAATTGTTGATAAAGTGAACCGAAATAATTTTAATGTAATCGAATGCCATTACTTATGGAAAATGTTAGTATATTTCCCAAAATCGTGATTGAAAAATTACAGTTAGAGAGAGAGAGATAGAACATATATGGCATATCATTTGAAAGTTTAATATTTTGAATACAGAGAAAAAATACCTCTCCAATAGGAATAGAACATGCTCGGGGATTCCGTAGACATTTCGACACTTGTAAACATTTAAAGTAGCTATATAGTATTTCTATTAAACTATTTACAAACAGATACATATTAATTTTTCACAACGTACATTACATATATTGCTTACTATATTTTTCATAGGTGTAAAATAAATTATGACATATAGAATAATCGCTATAGTTTTCCTACAACCTTTGCGTAGACTTCTAAATATTCCGTTTTTCACTATGTCTTAAAATACCTAATGGGGGGAGGGGACATATATTTTAAACATTTTTCAATCGTCCTTGAAGATATAATACCTAAAATTGTTAAAAATACATTGCTGAAACCCTTATAACTAACCAAAACGATACCCCACACATTGAATTTAAATTTTTTTGAGTACTTCATTTTTTGTTTCTAAATTTTCCCTATGAATATTTTTGAGTATTACCTCTTGAAATAAGCTTTTCTATTGTGCCAAATTTCTGGTTTCTACGTCAAGAAACGGATAGACTGACAAGTAAGTGATCTTATAAGAGTTTCAATTTTCATTTGCCGGTACGAAATCTTAAAAATGTTAAATGAAACGTCAATTTCCTTTGGTGTCCTGTATGATAGGGTGCGTAAAAATAAAATTTTAACGCATTTAAAGCAATGTAAAATATCTTAAACAAAAATGTAATGTATCTCACATTATATTTTTGTTAATATGTACGTCTATAGAAAGCTGTGAAACTGTGGCAGAACTGGTATAATGAAAGACACAAGGATTACTGTTTCGCTACCGAAACTTATCCACTTTTGTACGTCACATGCTTACGCACCGGACTAAATTTAGTAACTGGATTTTCCAATTAAACTTCCAATTAGAAAATATCATGTTAGATTATTTCGCTCTCATTCTAATTGGCATGAAATCTTACAAGATAAAGAAATTTTCAAGTAAGACAGAGAAGTTTTTGATGTGTTGAAACTAGTGAAAGATATATGACATGTCATTTGAAATTGAATCGACGAGGTAAATCAATTTAGGAAGTTAAATTCGACGGATTAAATATGTGTAGAAATACACGTCGAAACCTATCAGCATAATTATTAAAACTAATTATTTTAATAATTGAATGAATCTAACACAGGTAAAATCATTTAATGCAGATGTTTTACCATTAGAAAATGATAAAACATTTGTAACCTCTCTTTAACAATTTTGTTTTGTTTATAAATAAACCTTTCTTAATTAAGGAGTAATATTTAAAAGCGTTTTTTATTTAGTTTTCAGTTGATGGTAATTGGACTTTGGTATTCAGGTATTACTAAAAGTTATGGGCCAGGCATATGTAGGTTGCGGGTCAGGTTTATTTACTTTCAGAATTGATCGACCCTTTCGTGACACTACGACGTAAAACATGACCGAATGTATGTGTTGACATGATTCTGATAAATATTACATAGAGAAAACGGTATTAAAAATGTAATAAATTTTATAAATAAATTAGAAGGAATTCATATTTACATTATTATATTTTGAGTTATCAATCCATAATTTTTCGTGTTTTGAATGGAATTACTTAATTATACCAGTTACATAGGTTGAACAGAAGCCAAATAAATTAATATTCATTTCATGTATATATTTATTCCATCGGATAATTTGTCTTTCCTTTTAAGAACTATTTACGGTCGAGTGTTTAACAAATTAAAATTTTGAATATAAGCCCTGTGATCATCTCTCGTTACATTAAACTAAAATATATATTTAACAGTTAATGTTTCGTGGGTATATGTAATGGATTCTTTACATAAAGTCATCTTACATAGATGGAGTTGATCTTGATTAAGTATGGAGGTCTTCTATTAAGCTAATATAAGCTTTAGTTGGCCGTGAACTGGAGGTAACGAGATCCCACGACCTAGCTTGCTCTAAATATATTTGGGAAACGTTACTCGTACGTAATAGAGTTTGTACGTTGACTTTTGAGACAGAATATATTATTAAAATAATTAAATAATAACTTTACCGGAGATACGTATATTATGCATTGTGTTTTAATTTATTCATTATATGACTTTATATTTATTGACACATGAGGATATAATGTTTTCGATATCGTCCAGCTGAAATCGAAAATAATTTTAGGATGCAAATAAAATTTACGTAAAACAATAAAACAAACAATCGTTCAAAACGATAAAAACTGTCTGTAATATTAACACTTTGGTTTATATATATATATATATATATATATATATATATATATATATATATATATACATATATGCATAAATATTATATAAATTTCATTTTAGTCCTTCGTGTCTAATGAACTTTTACAACTCGTTGAGTACAAACGTAGATACCTAGGTATACATATATTTATATTTGGAAGATGTTTAAATCATTTTGTTATGAGGTATTTATGAAAATCTTAATCATTTTATTCTTATAACGCGCTGCGTATCTAAACATATTAAGTTTTCGGCCAGACCGTGTAGCAAGGCGTGCGCGCAGTTCATTTCGATCAGGTAACGGAAAATATATTTTTAGGTAAAATTTGATTTTTTATATCTTTAATACTTATTTATATATAATAAATATTTTTTAAAACCATTGTGTTTTGGAGCTTCATAATACATTTCATTTCATTTGCTTCACACTGCAAACAACAACACGTTACAACGTGCCTCTTTGACCTTAATTTGAACCAGACAAATTTCATTCATTGTATTTTTTTGGAAAATTAATAAACGAGGAGATTCCCTCCTCGTCTATTAATTTGTTCTATTACAAAACCAGAAAAATTAAAAGTGGCAATCGAAAAGTCGAGCATGCGAGTTAACCGTAATCTAAATTTAAAAAAAATTAAATTGGAAACCTTTAGTGTGTGTAGTCACTTTAAAGACATGTAGATATGTAAAAAGAACAAAAACGATAAACTTCCCCTCTCTAACTGAGGTGAACCTACATTAGTATTCACTCAAGAAGAAGAAAATACGATAGCTTCGTGTTTTGGATTGATTCCTATAGAAGTGAGGAAGTTAGCTTACCAAAGCACTTTTGCTTGGCATAAAAAGTAAATTTACCTTCTGGAATAAAAGCAACATGTCTGGACCGGACTAGTTTCAAATTTTTTTCGTAGAAATCTTCGACTGAAAACACCGAAAGCGACGTCACTTGTTTTGCTTTAAATAAAAGTTACAATCATAATACTTTTTAATTACGTGAAGTTCTATTGACTGTAAACCTAATTGTAAAGTGCTATGCTAATTAAATGGTTAATTAATCTTATGTAGATTCCAAATTAAAGTTTCTTTTGTTTTAACTATGAAAAGCGTCGATTGCTCTGGAAAACCAAAATATTATTCTGGTTTAAAGCACCTTGACTTGTACCGATTTGATATCAAACGTAATATAATTGAAACTGCTATTTATTTCTAAAATTTTTATTACTTTTGTCTGCCCCATGATCGTTGCAACTAACCTCAAATACATCGTTGCAGCTGTAACAACCTTCATCTAATCATTTTCCTTTTGAGTTTTATACTGACTAACTAAGTCAGTCGAAAAATGTTCATTGTAGTAAAGTAGTCAGAAGTTTTCTTAATATAGTGATCTTGTTGAAATATTATAATCTTATTTCGAATAAAAAAAAGTGAAAACATTTACAGAATAGCTGTATAAATTTAATATAAAAATTACAGAAAAAATATATGTTTTTTAAAAATATGAATTCATAATTCCTTTTTAGTAAAATTGATTATCGTTAACATTATCTATAAATATCTTGATACTTGTATAGAGAAAAAGTATTCAAAGAAATTAATGGAAAATGCATGTTGTTGTAATAATGGTTACAAACAAATTGGAATGCATATATTTAATCACATTTCTTGAGTACTGAAGGAAACTGCTTAATTATATGAATGAAACATGTATTAGATAGATGCCAAATAAAATAATTACTATTTATTTCACATTATTTATTTATTTCAATGGATTATTTTTTGCTGTCACTTTCAAGAGCCACCATCAGTCGAGTTTTGAGATATTAAAAGTTCAAAACCAATACTTGAAACAAAATGTTACTGGGAACTATTATGGAATACCTATTTAATGTAATGTTTACAGTATAATTTTATATTATTAATTCAGTTGTATGTCTATTTGTAATAAAGTTGATCAGTACAATTGGTAGGCAAAAGCCTCACGCATCGGAACTCTTGTTTAAAACTATTCAAAACCACATGAACACCCCATAATTTTTTTGATTATTTGGATGTTTATATCGCATATTAATATTATTTAAGTTTAAAATATTAAAAATAACCGATTTTAGAAGCACGCGAAGAAAATTGATTTCATTTTCAACATTAATATAAATTTCCTTTACGTCTTGACGTCTGCCCAAACGTACGTCAAAAATTTCATTTAGTGTTTGTAAATACTAGGTTCTTTTTAATTCGCGCAATGAAACAGGTACGGTTGCTTTTATATTCAAAATTTTCCTATATATATGTTTCTGTTAACCGCTTCACGGTCTTCACCCAAAACCTCATGGGAGCAATGAGCCTGTTAGTAGAGTCTCGCGCTCAGGTCCCTGCAGCTTAGCGCCAACTCAAACTTCTCTACCTAGATACGTAATTGTTTCCTATGTGCATAAATTCCTACTTAGTAGTGCTCTGTAAATTTATGATTTTTTTCTCTTAAATACAATTTATTTCTAAATTCGAGCGAAGCTTCAATGAAAAATATAGCTTGAGGAAAAATATTTAATTATACTTGCGGAAATATAAAAATTCAGTTTTTAATCTAAGAAAGAAAAAAATACATTTATAATTCAGGAGATAATCTTTTTATGTCGTAAGTTTTTTACTGAGTAATGCTAAGAAAAAAATACCTCAACATTTCAACCTTTCAAGATGGTAACAGCTTTAGTGATTTGCAACAGCGAAAAGAAAGCTATATTTTTTTTTAATTACTTTGCCTGATGTTACTAAATAAGAAAATCTAGAAGAGCGAGAACAAAGTGTGATTTCTACAGTTTTGCTGCTTTTAGAAATCTGACGTACCTACATCTATCACCTTCATCTGATGTTTCAAATATTTTGATTAAATTTCCAATACTTTTTGGAAATTAGCAAAATCTGAATTTATTGTTTCTTTCAATATTTTTATAGTGCACTACATAGCAGCAGTCGGCATCTATTTCGATTTATTTGTTTAAAATTTCTTTTAGTTACAAATGAAGGTACCTAAGCGATGTCAGGGCTGTCATTATCTCCCTTTTCACCACAGCCAGCACCATCGTCGATTTGTTTACCTCCACACTGCACTCCGTAGCTGGCGAATAAGGTGCTGACCGATTTTTCCATTCGTCATTTGGTGTCAGTTTGAGCAATTATTTCGTTTTTAAATTTGCCTTTTTTTCTTCAAAACTTGTTATTGCTTCTTAAGAAACATTTCGTCCACGCAATTTGCGTAGAGTATATTGTACAGGTATCTTGTGAGAAATATATTTATTCTCACAATATTACGAGAAATATAGATTTCTTCTTTGAATAATTTTACAAAATAATTGTAACATAATCTTCACAACTTACCTCTTACAGCCGCATTTTGGCTAAAATTTCAATCGATTCATATATAGTTTGGCTTCAGAAGGTACGAAT
This sequence comes from Druceiella hillmani, assembly GCA_039881145.1. NCBI lineage: Eukaryota > Metazoa > Arthropoda > Insecta > Lepidoptera > Hepialidae > Druceiella > Druceiella hillmani. Next base: position 12,701,961 of record JAYKKI010000043.1, read on the forward strand.
TCGACTTACAACATAATTAATAACTTGCGCTGATTAAAGAGTTCATTGAACAATGGCATCTTTCTATTGTATGCAATTCAGTTTTATACACTTATTTTAATTAGAACTGCAACCCATTATTATTTCATAAACCGCGTCTTTACTAATTTTGGTATGTTTGGTGAAATTTGTACTTGAGAAATTAATTGGGAACTTGTCAAATTAATTTATTAACTAACATAATAACTTTGTAAATTTATTATTTATAAAATTTATGCGTAAAGAACTTAAATAATCCTCTATTCAAGATAACTTTTAAGTAACCCACTGATTCATTAACTTTCTTGGCAACCTTAAAACTCGAATGGAAAATCACTTGATTGGGGGTAATAACTTACTTCTCTCAAATAACGATTATTTCCAATAGCTTACGTGTCACATAGAATATATCCTCAGCAATAACTCTAAAAAATACTATTTTAAGAAAAAAATACTATTTTAAGAAATATTTACCCCCAAAACCATATTGTATTTTTATATGATATAATTTTTCATTACCTATACTCAAATAAATTTATAAAAATTAATAAGCGTAATACGTTAGAGATGAGAGAAGTAGTCACGGATTTTTTATATACCTACTTTTGTGTTAATTTTCTGCATAATTTATATTCGTTTGGTAGCTAAGATGAAGATTAAATTAAAAGACTATTAAAAACCTCTGAAAATGGGAGACATTTGAGGAGTGGAAATTGAAGTGTTTAATTTACATGAAAATTGAATAAGGATAGATAATTTCAAATTGCCAGAGAAACGAGGATGTTTAAAGTCATGCAGATTCCATTACTAACGTATTCTAAGTATTTCAATTTTAACTCCCGCCCCGTTCCGACTTACCGTGATATTAAGAAAATTATGGGAACCGGTAATTTCAAGAAAGTGCCAAAATTCACGTAGTAAGTCGAGTTTTTTACCATTGATATGTAAGCCTCTTTTCACGGTCTAAAGTATTCTGTATATTCTTATTTGGAACGAAGTATCATACTGTCTTTTATATAAATCTGTTATCTTCAACCTCAGCTAATTATCGTTTATTCAACTATTTTATTGTAGTATTGATATATCAGAATTTAATAGATAAATAAGTTATATTAAAATGTGTTTCACACTTGACACAAATGTATATAAATGTTTAAGAAAGAGATGAGTATATATTAAGATTTTCCTGAAATATTTAACATTAGTCAATCAGAATACAACCCACGTGGATTTTCATTCAAATCATACGCAAGGATATAGGTGTTTGCAAGTAAGTGGGTATATTGATGGTCCACTTCATTCAACCGCTTCCACCCGTGATATTTATAATATCTTGGCGGCAGCCCAAATCGATAATGCAAAGGAAAATGCGCTATGTCTGCGAGTTGCGTGCGAAATACGGGTTTTGTGAATTCATAATTCTCACAGGAATTCTTTTTATTTTGACTTTAAAAGTAGCTGAATCGTTAAAATATACGTGTGGTGTCTGAAAATTGATTTTTGTGTGATATTTAATGAAAAAAGCTAAGATTGTTTCTTACGTAATATCTTAACATATAGCCATTATATTTCGTGATATTTCTTGCATTATATATATGTATATATAATTCACATGAATGGTAGTTTATTGCTTAGGTGTAGTGTAACGTTTTGTGTTTTGTGTAACGATATTGTATTCTATTTAGGTCTCATTTTTGTATACTGATATGAGTTAAGAAATTAATAAGCGTATTCAGTGTTATGTGAAAACTGGACTTGCTGGCAATGCTGGCAACTGTATAAGACGAGCTACCTACCCTTTTGTAGATTTTTGAAAAATGTATTTCTGTGTTTTTATTTGTGTTGTGGGTAATACTTATACATTCACTCTTTCTTTCGTCTTATGTGTTTTTCTCTTTTCTTTCGTGTTATTATAATCCACAAAACAAAATCTTTTAAAGTCATTAAAAGAGATAATTTTTAAGTGTATTAATTAAACATAAATTAACTAAACTCTAAATTAATAGTTACTCTTAAATACCTGTAAACGTATTATTGTATATTATTTCTTTTGGTTAAACCTTTATTTTTCATATTTGTCATTTTGCATGTTTAAGTCTAAATAAAATATGTCGTGCCTATTTATCGGTTAAAACAAATCCTTTGTTTTAATCGATAAATACCGTCAACATAATTCGACATTTATCATGTCAAATTACATCTTTATTCTTTTCATATTTTCTGGGAGTAATTACAAAAAAAAATATGGTTTCATATATTCAATTCAAAGTACTGATGACAAGTAAAATTCTTGGATAAGTCACCGGTGAATACATAATGTTATAATTATATTCTTTCTTTATATCGTTCCTTACATTCGTCATTCTGAATGAAAAATTATATCAAAAACTAGACTTATTTAAGCGGTGTTCGATAATGTTAGATACATTCGAATAAAAAGCGTACAACTTATACTATAGGTTTCTGACTTCATATTCTACACCTCGTTGCTACTTCAACTTCCGTATCGGCAATACTCCAACTAAAAATTATAGCTTATGTGCCTTATCATCGGTAAATAATATCCAGAGCGAATGGCGGGTGAGCGAGATGACTCTACAGACTCAGGTCTCACTCGCACTTGCCCATTCGACTCGCCGTGACGTATAGCGGCGCTCTTTTGTCATTCCATGGCTCGCTTTGACGCGAAAGAGACATAATGACGCATCGTAAAAACAGGTAGTAGGCAAATAATCATAATTTTTACGACTTCTCACTCTATTCAGCACCTTGTTATGTTACTGCAGTTTTATGAGCAAGGATTTGAACAGTAGCGCGCCCGGTCAAATGTTTGTTTTGTATTATACGGTTCCGGTTTTTATTGATGGAGATAATGGGGACTTTAACTCAATTAGTGAATGGGACCATTGTTGATTGATTGTTGTGTTGCCATACTACGTCGACAAAAGGCTGCTTCTGGCGTTTTGTAGTTCGGTAACCCTTTCAGTGGATGACAACTCACTTAACTATTTACGATGCATCGTATGTAGCAAATACAACTGAAGCGAATCATTTTATGGTTCTGTTATGTTAAGAAAAGCTCTTTTTCTATTAATTATGACTATATCAAAATAAAGAACTCACCGATATCGGGCTTATAATGATATTTTAAAAAAGCGAAGACTTTTGAAACAGTGTTTGTTTTATGATAGTAGAGAATTATGTAAGTTAAGTCAAATGTCAAAATAATGTATGGATACGTCGCTAGTCGGCGGTACCGATGAGTTATTCGGTGCGGCGAGTGTATCGTAGCGAAGGTGTTGTTTAATCAGCGGCACGCACGTGCACGCGGCGACTGATAAGGCGGGTGCGAGAGGGACACACGCGGCGCGCACGTTCATCGGGAAATGCGCGCGTGGGGGGCGAGGGGAGCCGCGGGGCGGGGCGCGCCGCCGCTCGGCCGTGGGCCTCGCGCGTTACTCGCCAGTAGCCTCCGATACTCCCGGCGTGACGCTCGCGTCTGTATCGCCACAGAGCGCACCCACGACACGATCGTCGGAAAATTGCTCGAGTAAAACTTTGCTCTCGTCCGATAAAACTTTATCGAACCTCGCCAGCGCCGCACTTTAACGTCGCGGCAGGGCCGCACCATCAGACTCTCGTTACCGCTCTGATCCGATTAGCTCGAAAGATCACGAGCGAGTATCAATCGTTTTGCGATGTGCGAATGAGCCACAGTAAACAGTCCGACGAGCGATAAACGCCCGCGTCACGAGCGGAGATTCGAGCGGCGCTTAAAAAGTCGTAAAGCGGCGGCGTCTCGAGCACGTCGTAAAATAATCGTAAAACGTAGTAAAGGCGGCTAGACGGTCCCGAGACTGCCTTCCGCGTCGATAGGTGAATCTGGAAGTCACACGGGCGCTTACGTTTACGGTTTCGACACCCACTGCGAGTGACGATAGAAGTTCGATTGAATTAGATAATTGAGCGTCGTTGAATGACTTTTACGACGAGTTGAGCGATAGTAAACATTTAATGTTCGTTTTGGTCGTGTTGTTGATCGCGGGTGACATTAGCGAGGTCGCGCAATTAGATGACATAACGTTCGCCGCGTCGACGGCACTATCTCTGAGACTATCAGTGAGCGGACTTACGCGGCGGCGGCGCGCGAGAATGCTGTAAGGTGAGCGGGGCAGGTGGACGTAGCGGCATCACGGTGGACGCGCAAACGATGAATTCGTATTTTGAGCAGGGCGGTTTTTACGGGTCGCAGCACCACCAGGGTGGCGTGGGCGCGCACGAACAGGCGGCGGCGGCGTATCGCTCCTTCCCGCTCGGGCTCGGAGTGTCACCGTATGCGGCGCAGCATCACGCGCTGCAGCGGCCGCCGCAGGATTCGCCGTACGATGCGAGCGTGGCGGCCGCCTGCAAGCTATATTCGGCTGCGGCGGAGGGTGGCGGTGGCGGTTACGGAGCGCCTAAAGCCGACTGTTCGAAGGCGGGCGGTGGAGAATCCCAACAGCAGAACGGGTACGCGGCAGCAGTGAAAGACGCGTGGGGCGCCGGTTTGGGAGCGCTCGTGGCACCCGTGCGACCGGCCGCCTGCACGCCGGACGCGCGCGCCTACGCTCCCCCGGAACCCGCCAGCCCGGGCCGCTCCGGTTCGCTCTCTTGGAACAACCAGTGCTCACTGGGCGGCGGCGGCACCACGCAACCTGTACACCAGCAACCCACGAACCACACTTTTTACCCTTGGATGGCCATTGCAGGTAAGAAACTTAACATCCCCTATATTCACCTTGCAGTTTAATATGGCTTCGCTAAGTAGGCTTAATTATACAAATAAATAAACAGTAAAATATATTCGATAATAAAACTAGGATTTTATTCCCTATTATTTTCATGTACAACGATACATAAATAGGTATATCTAACGTAAATATTTGTATTATGAAAATAATCTACCTAAATCAAGATAGGGTACTGCAAAATATTCCCCTTAAGCTCTTGCTTCATTACAATAACAAATCACCGTATCGAAATCATTCAAATAAATAAATAGTTAACGAAGCAGTAAGCGCGCTTATTCAGAACGCCATTAAATCGCTATGAAAGGAAGAATTAATTAGGCGACTCGGCCGCGCGCTTGCCACCGGATAATAAAATAAAATAATGCCAAAAGGTGGGAACGGACTAATAAAACGAAACAATTCATTAACCGTTCTTAGTTTTATTGGCCGTGTTGAAACGACCTCTTCAACACATTATAAAGCAATAACTTTTATCTCGTATGCAGATTTCCCGGCGCGCCGCGCCGCTGCGGAAGAGGTGAAAACTATAGGGGCGGTAAATCTACCGTACAAACAGGTAGTTAATAAAACATTTTGTATGCCAATAAAATGGACATAAAAAGTTATACGATCGCAGTGTAGGGCGGGAGCTATCATTAGCACTTTATTAGGTGCCCCGGAGACGGCGCGGCTACGTTTTAGTGCTTCGTGAGCTACGTTAGGTTACGTCGTCGTACTAGTCGTTCGAGGTGACGTCACGTCGTCTTCATGTCTAACGATTACAAGTCGGCACAATCGTCCCTTTTTTGTTTGGAAGTAAAATTTGGTCAGATAACACTACTTACCATTTCGTTTATATACTCGATGGCGGTGGAAGGCGACGATTTCATTTTATTTTAATAAAAAGAAAATATTGAAAGTAATCTGAAAATATTGGATTTTAGTTATCTACAATTTAAAATGATTCCAGTAAGAATTTTCAGATATCTTGTTGGACAATTTGCATTAAATCAATGACATAAAAGAGAGTTATTATATTTTACTACTACGGTCGTTTCATAATTCAACATCACACTCAAATTGAATGCTAATATAAGTTAGTATTAGACATAAAGGTTACTAACGTTTTATTGAAACAAACGCAACACCCAGCGAAGAAATCAAGCATGAAATGCGCTGAAGCATACCAAAAGTAAACGTCAGGATTGTTTAACCACAAACATTCGATCATAAAGAAAAACGTTAAATGATTTCCCGTTCCTTTTCAAAACAAAATGCTTTTTCCATACGCGTTTACGTCCAGGCAGGACTCGCGTTTACCATCGTTAAGCAATAAATAAGACTTAATTAGACCCTTTGCACTGCGCAATTAAATTCACTTTGTTGTCTTACAACAACTTATTACTCATTGATTTAATTGCCGACATCCATGCTTGTACCGCTTGTCGTATTTACTCTGCCATTAGTTCCACAAGCTTTTGCCTACGAAATTCTATAAAAAATATAAATACATTTAACCTGCTATTATTAAAATCGATTTTACCTTATTACTCACGACAATAATAATTTCGACTCTTTTCAAAATAATGCGTTTTTATGACGTCTTCCTTAATACAAGAGATTTAGGTATTTGAAATTCGTTGAGGGTTATTTTATTATAATAAATGTTATAAATTCCTATAACTTATGTGGTAAATATATAATTAAAAAATAAATTACTTTTCTAAATAACATTTTAAACTGTTTTTAAAGTTTTGAAGTACGCAGAAATGCTGGAAAACCGACAAGAAAATTAACTATTTTTCAAATGGAATGCTTCTTTTTGTTCTTTAAAAGGTAATAGACAATCCATTTCCTATTTTGATTCACTTCATTATGAGTACATTTTTAAACATTTCAGTAGATACAACGATTTTACATTTACATTATGAATTAAATTACGTAGAATAAATGAGTATATCTTCAAAATTTTTAGAAAATTTGAAAATGAACTAAGTAATTACTTAATTAAAATAATTAATTTAATCATCTACGTAATGTAATTTATTTTATAAAATTCTGATTCCAAATTATTAAATATATTTTCAAAATTTCTAAAAATTTAAAAATAGGTATATGGACGGTAGAACTTTTTTAAAAGAAGTTTTTCCCAATTTAATTGAAATAATTAAATATGATTTATTGCACAATATCCGAATCGCAGTATTAAAATGTTATGTCAAAGCATATTACGTACCGTTGTAAGGTCAGGTCAAAAGGCAAGTGAAAATATTGTTTCTCAATGCTTTTCTGGAACAATCGTAACATACAGTTGCTTAACATAATCAAAGCGGATGTTGACGTATTATCGATAGGTACAAGAAGTTAATTCTGAAAAAAATATGTTTCCGTCAAAAATGCCCAAAAGTAGATAAAACAAATAAAGGCATTTTTGGAGATAAATTAGCTAACGTCGGTGTGGACTAGCAAATTCAGAATCAGCTGCCGCACTGAATGTGTTAACTCTAAAAAAGCAAAACGTCGCTTGCATATTGTTGCAAACCAGCTTATTTTGTATCTGAAACTGTTACACGCTCCTAATTCATCATCACATTGAACTTGTCGTGTGCCGATTTTTTTCGTGCGCAGATATTTATTAATAATAGCGTAAAGTATCTATTTTATAAGTGGAATTGACAAAAATATTATATCTAAAACTGATATTTGACACAAAATATAATTTTATTTCAATATAGTTTTATTTAATTTCATTCTTAAATTAATAATGTAGATTTATCTGTATTTATATAGAAAAACGCTTATATAGAATTTAAATAGCGCATATTCACTTATATCAATCTCAATTATAAATTATGTAATGCGTCATAATAGTAATATATAATTAGATAAATAAAGATAAGTATCATTTTATGAAAAGGAAAATATTAAAATGTTGTTGTTGAGGTGAGAAAGAACTACGAAGTGAGTTAAATAAATATATATAAATGTACATTTTTCATATATAAATCTCCCAAATTATTCTAAATTACAAAAGATGGCATATGGTAACTTAATATAAAATACCTAAAATATTATAATCATATTTAATAAATATTCGTGAAAAAAAGAGCAACTAATACAAGAAAATTAAAGAAATTAAGAAAACTAATGCATTTAATTTTTCAAACATATAAACTGCATCGAAAGAATAAGGCTATCGGCGTAATTGCATTCTGTTAACAATCCAGTTTCAATTCCACAAACTTGACGTTCTGTTTTACATACGGCCGCAAAAGAAAGCGTAGTTGTAACTAGTTAGCACCACACCTTAACTGAAGGTTTGCAGAAACTTCCATCTAATAAACAATCCTCGTTGTTAATTGGTCGGTTTGAAACACTCAACTTGCCACTTATAAATGCGTCTATTATTATGAGCTGCGGCCCTGTTATTGTAATGACTACCCGTGCTCGCTTTACATTGCGATGCTGGTAGGCACGCCTTGGGCTATTCAAAAACTACTGATGCGTGTGAGATTTTTAAAAAAAACTTAATTTGAATATTGTAGTTTTTGCATCAAAGTCTTCGAAACTCAGTAGCGGCGCATTGAATATATTTAAAACATGTGAAGATAATGAGCCCTTAGATATAATAAAACTTAGATATTTAAAAATAAATTTGATGCATCGCCTTAAATGCACATTTCTATATTATTTTTATTTTATTATTAATTGTTAAAATGACTTTCCTTCCTTATAGCTTAACTCTTTAATTTTCTGCGAATTGTAAGATTAATTTAGATAATATTCCAAAAATAAATACTATGTTTACGCCAAATTAAATACTTCACGCTTCTTTTTCAATTCTTCAAAAATAATCACCCATATATTGTATATGAGTAAGAGCCACTCTAGATATTGTATATTTATATATTGTATTGTATGGCTTGCAGTATATTATAAATATGATGAACAGAATTTAGTAAATCTAGATATCCACTTCTATTTCTCGATTAATTGCTTATCTTTCATAATTACGTGACGAAATATATACCTGTTATATTTTATACGGTCAGAATTCCAATAAGATTACACACATAAACATATTCAAGATATGAACTGCTTTATCTACATTATTTTCGCTTCAAATAATTTAATTTAATTACGAATAAGCTGTTAATGTATCACAGAATTCTCATATCGATTTCCCACCTCTTACTCTTCGTGAAACTTGTATGTTTGTTATAGAAGACAGCATTAAAAATAAGGAGACGCACTTATATTTTATAAACAAATATTGATAATTATATTTCTATATAATTGTTTATTTTATATTATGTTACTTGAATCTCATTTCAGTGAGCATTTATCAAATTTATTGAAAAGTTGATTTTTTTTTTAAAATTGAAATTGCAAAAAAATTCTGATTAATTAATTGGTTTTGTTCTATTGTATCGATTGTTTTTGTTCTAAATAGCCTTTTTCTTATTTATGTATATTTAATAAAGAAATTTATCATCCACTAATGTCGGTTACAAGAAGTTACGTAATTCTAAAACAGTTATATCTTGTGTTAACCTATGAGAATCTAATATGATTATGTACTCATGTATAAACGTGCGTATTACTGTGTTCACACTTATGATGTGATGATTTATTGGATAAGGTACATTCGTCAACTCATAACGTGTTCAATATAATTATATTCAGAATTTAAAGTGGCTCTTACTCATAAACAATATTATAATACGAAGTACGATGTTAATGCTGAATTCTCCTCATACTGATTCATGAATATTGCATTACTGGAGCAGCTTTTTGTAGCATTTTACTACCTGCGTGTTTTACAATTTTCAAACCGAACTTTGACACTTGCTTTATCGGCTGATGACTATGAATTCCCATTACATTAACATAATTGAAGTATATAACATTAACATTATGAAGGTAGCAATAATGGTTGGAACAAAATTTTAATCATTTTGGAAATTATCCACATATAGCTCAGAAACATGTCTAATAAATAGTAATTAATAGAAAGATCCAAATTTATTTTTTTCCAATTCAACATACTTTATTATATTTGTGTCTGTAAAATACAGCGAAGAAGGACTAATGCGTCCATATGGTGGTACAGTACCTTATATATTTATTCCTTCTCCACACGCGAATGCTGGAAAACATTTCCTTATTAGAATTATTTATAACAAAGTTTATAATTTTCGTAAATTTTAAACTTCGGAGTAGCGTGCCCATTTATTGTTCTCTATTTAACAACAGTGGCCTTATACAAGCTCGTCATATTAAAATATGGATAAATTTATTTTCCAAATAAATAATATAAAATGTTATTATATCGCAACCTAAAAGTCTTAAACTATAAAAGTTTAAGCAGATTCGCCCATTATTAATGGCTATAATAAAAAAAACATGTTGATATAACAAACTTAATTGGCTAACTAATCACGCAGCCACAACAAAAAAACAATCTCAAAATATAAACACGACGTTGATTTTACAACCGTGCAGTTCGGCCGTCCATTTTTAAATATCATAGCGTAGTGTGCCTTTCAAAATAACGGGCTACATCGGCTTAACGCACTAACATGACACGCTCTGCATCTTTGTCCTGCGTACGCATCGCGATATATATTCGACTCTCTCGTGACATTAGAAATAGATTCGGGCATCTTGTTTCCCCTTCCACCGCGATATTATTAATCGGGCGTTTTTAATGGTCGCGATCAGCTGTTTGAAATAGACCATATTCCGTGTGACGTTTGTGTGTGTGTATGTATGTGTACCTTTAGATAGACGGTCGCGAGAGTAGAGGCGAACCGCGTTCGCGGCGCGCAGTTTGGATGGCAGCTGCTCAAAGCGTACATCTTGCTTACTTGCGCTCAGTTTGGCCGAGTAGTTTTATATTTGGAAGTAGTAGTTTTGTAATGAACCGGCGTTCGAATGACGCCATCCAAATTTTGAACTAGTACATATTTTAAAGAGACAAATTCACGCATATACTTACTCATACGACATCGAGGGTAAAAGGTTGAATAAAATTATTTTACGTCTTAAATACACGACCATTGAGGCTTATAATCATAGATAAGTTAATGATGATTAACCCGATGAATCCGTTAAGTCGTTGAAATGCTTTTATTTTTGAGAATGTTTTGTTATCTTATGACGCGGTATTTTTAGTATTTAAAGATTGCAGTACGAATAAACGCTATAAGATACTTAATTATGTTATTTAGAAATGACTATAAATCTCGTCTAAGCACCATTAAATTTAAATACCACTATTTACTTCCAATTGTCGTTATGTTGCCTTCTTTACACTAACACTTTCCATATTATGTATACAAAAATTTAAACATCTGGATCGTTAAAATATTTATGAGGCTATGTGACGTAATATAACTTTTTCTGGTTCATACCCTATGAAATAAATAAGAAAAATATAAAGAGTCTTTAATTTTTATAGCTTTTTATATTATTTTTTCTGAATTTTACGTTCCGATTCATCAAGTCATTAATCTTTAAAACATGTAGATAGTTTGGTTGAATCTCCAAAACATTCTGTTATATTTTTTTCATTCAGTTTATAAATACCAAACAAAAAATTATATTGAAAATGTCTTATCCAACTGAAAAAAAAACTGAAACCGTCATGTCCTTCTTTCCGTACCTGTCTATCATACCCTTATAGTTTCTACAGTTTATGTAAATAAAGTACAACCTATGTAAATGAAATTTTACAAGTAAAATTTTTCAAACGTGTAAAATGGGGCGCAACATTTTTTTCTGCCTATTTCATCGAGTGGAAAGATACTTTTATACGATAGATATTTTAAAATGAATTTGACGGTTTGTTTAGGTACCACTTTTCATGCTTAAGCCTTTTTCGGACAATATTAAGCTTCACAGCGACAATGGATTTGGAATCAGCCATGCAAAATCTAAAAAAAACATAAATACTTGTACTTAGTATCATTTGGTCAACACTTAGAAATAAAATTATTTCGGTAAATTTGCATTCACGATTTTAGGAGATGTAAGTAATCAGCTAGGGAACCCTACTTTCTATGTATCCCGACACACACTTAGACGGTTTTATGTGATATATATTTCCATTTAACCACGTCGCAAATCATACTTACACTTACACCAAGCGCCAAAACCGGTACCAAGGTTTATAACAAATATAGTTACTTTCATTTAAGTTATTGAGATCACAAATTACCGTTTATGTAGAAGGCCTTAATGTCACCTTGTAAAAAAAACCTTTATTTACTTTCGAAAGGCCATCGCTTGTCAATGTTTAAAACAACTGCCTAACGTATACGTACGCTATATTTATGTAAATTAAATAAATACAAGTGTAAACATAAAGCATATGGTATATACACTATTATTTAATATTTATTTCAATAGGCAAGAAAAAACTTGCGTTGTACTCTTGAAACAATGAAAACAGGTGGAATTTGGAATTAAAATATTAATAATAAGAAGTATCCTTAAACGTTTATTTAAAATTATTTTTATAATGCAATTTAAATAATTAATTACAGTATGCAGTAATTATATTAAAATGAAGATATATTATATCGAAGAATAAACGTATGACCAACTATCATAGTTTAACTTAACGGACTACGGCCCGTATCTCCTCCGACATCTATGAACAAAAATGTTATATTATGTTTGCCACGAACCAGTATTGGAGGTAGCGTAAACGAAAAAGGTGCTCGTTTTTTTAAAAAGTTCCACGTAATATATTATCATTTCTATTTATTGATTATTGGCTTCCGCTATATCGATCGCTTGCCATTTTAATCCTACGAACAACTACAGTTTTATTATATAGATCTTTATCGTTCACCGAATAAGAATACAGTAGACAATGCTCCGTTTATTTATTTATATGTACGTGTTACTTTACAGTCAATAGTTCTGCCACAATTATATTAATGTATTTGAAAGGAATAAATATCTTTTTACGTTAAGTGAAAATTGTTTCCCTTATAAACAAAGATATACAAATACATTTTAAATTAATATATAAAATTAACCACAATTAAATGAAACTACGTGATGTAGTATTATTTCTACTTTCTTTAAGTTCTTTACTAAGACCTAGGTTTCGTTGTATTACAATATTTTCAGGTGGGCTTAGTTGTAATACAACGAAACCTAGATTCAGTTGTAATACAACGAAACCTAGGTCGTGGTAATGAACTTAAAGAAAGTAGAAATAATACTACATCACGTAGTTTCATTTAATTGTGAATAATGCTTTTCTTAAAAATTAACGCCAAATATATTCAATATAACATTAACATTTCTATTTCGGCATTAACCATATAACTTTTGCTCAAAACCACAAATAGTTATATATGTGTGGAATTCGGAATTGGCCGAATTTGTTTTTAAGTGGAAAAAATATTTTTAAAACCTATATAAGTATAGATATTCTTGTTGAGTGACAGCGTTACTGGATAACGACTCATGCATTTTATGGGAGATTTTTAGGGGATATATTTTCATAATTTTTTAATAATTTATAAAGATTCTTTGCGTAATTTAGCGAAAAGCACAAATCGATGTATTCTACTCCTCGACCCAATAACTCATCAGGATATAAAGTATTACCCGAATAAGATATACTCGTGTTTTAAATCAACTCTTTGGAATATTTATGGGAGATTCATTATTCAATCGATACATGATTAAGGAACAAGCAAATGTGTAAGCAAAGTTTCAAATTTACAGTAACCCTTAATATTTTTACAGTATCTATTATAATTTTTTAATCACTTAATTAACGAAAATGTGATCATTTCTTTGTATTACTTTGTGTTGCTATCTACATATCTAAAACCGAATGGTATGAAAAAATAAAGTCCAAAAATATTTTAGATATAGTACCGTAAACGGTCTCCATAATATACCTATAAACTTTCCTTGCAATATGATAAATAAGTTTTAAAGAAAATATGTAGGAAAAATATAAATAAGAAAATTACGTCAGAAGAACATCGTCGCTTTACCTCTTTTCGCTTCTATCTATTCAATAAAAAACGTACAATGATATGTAAATGGTTACATACATTTTACTTTAAGTCTGCTATCAGACAGTATTCCAACATCTTTCTTAAAATATGTCTAAATATAGACACTGTTCTTAAGCTCTATACGAAGTAAAATATAGGTAAATCTGATTATTACGTCTCACCTAATTTGAAAAAAAGATAAGGAGTTTAGATAATATGATCAAACTTAATTTCAATTTACACTAATTATGTATATAAAAACATTTTTATATATTGACATTAAGGTAAGTACGTCTTTTAAATATTATACTAGCAATTTACTCTTTTTATAAATTTTCAACTTTTTTGAACGCACAGATTCAAAAAATACTATTATTAACATTCTAAATTGCATTTTATAATAATTTTGCTAATACCGGCATAGCCCTAATATATATATATATATATATATATATATATATATATATATATATATATATATATATATATATATATTACCGGATATGGAATAATTGATTATCTTTATACTATATTTATTTAACGTATTTAGTGTATGTAAAATAGTTCTCAATTATTTTGAGATAAAAGTTAATAAATAATCTGCACAGTTATTAAAAGACATCCAGCAAGCGCAGAATTTCAAGTCTCAAGAAAACTTAACTGAATTAAACGAGCACTCTCATATTTCTTATACCAGAGAAGTGAAAACAAACACGGTAAGTATTAATTTATTAGAAATATTGTGTCAGTAAATACCTTGCCAACTTATTTAATTATGTTGAGTTCAATAAGAAATTATTATTCAAGAAAAATTGGACGATGCGATACTCTTAACAATTATTTTATCTAAGATTTGCTAATGAATATTACGGTAGTCGAGGTCTGGTTGACTCTAATTTAATGACACTAAAAATATACTTATGTCTTCACAATTATATATTTAATTCACTCTTTTATCTTGAATACTTGTAAAGATATTTCGCTTAATTGTTAAGTGACATATTTTATTTATTATTGTTTATTAAGAAGGGTTTATAACTCGAGTATAGTCCCACATAAATAGAATCAAAATTTGATAATGCTCTCCAGAGATGGACAATGGAACTCCTCAGTGGATATAGTATATCACTACTTATTAAAGATATTTGTTTGGATGCACACTTTTTCTTCATAAATCAATTATAGTACCAGGTGAATCGGAATCAGCTGGTGATGTTTAATTGATCTCATCAACTCACCTGTAATTGAAGTAATTATTTTAAAGTAATACAAACATTATCGAACTGAGCCGGTAAATACATTTTCTACTCATTAATTACTTTGGATTTTGGAAGCTTTGGAACGACCCTTCCTTTTCTCTCTCGTTTCATCATAACAATAACGAATTTGGTAGGTCTACCTATATTTAAATAAATAAAAGACTACCAAAAATTATAAAATAATTTTAAACAAAAAGCCAAAACTGGATTCAAAAAATCATTTTTTATGAAGTATTAAAAAGTAAAAAATAAAAATGATTTACTCTAACTGTATACTGTAACAAAAATCGTTATCTTTTAAGTGCTAATTATTACAGAATGTTTTTACAGTCTTAGCAAAGTCCAAACAAATATGAGCACGTATAACCTAATCCAGTGTAAGAATTGCGTAATTTATTTTTAGGGTTCCGTACGTCAAAAGAGAAAAAGGAATCCTAATAGGATCACTTTATTGTCTATCTGTTTGTCTGTCTGTATATCAAAGCCCTTTTTTCAGGAACGCGTGGAGGTATCGAATTGAAATTAATATAAAATACTTAGTTCTACTATCCCTTGGCGCTGTAAAAAAATCACGGTTCTTAGCAATAAAAAAGTCTAGAAATACGGCCGTTTATGCCGTATTTTTTAACACTCGCAAATAAATCAAACTTATAGGGTACTTCCCATTGACCTAGAATCATGAAATTTGACAAAAAGCAAGGTCCCACAGCACAAGTAAAAGAAAAATCCGAAAATCTCTAATTTTTAGTTACATCACACACAAAAATTATTTTTTTTAAATATACGCCTGTGAAAGATATATAGGCAATATATTTTTGTTCCGGCCATTTCTGCTGCATATTTTGATACTCACAAATAAATTAAAAGCTACGCTTAAGCGTTAATTTGTAGTTATATCACATAAACAAATTTTTTTTAAATAAAACTATTTATTTATTTATATTTAACAATATATTTTAATTACTTGAATATTTTTGTGAAAGTTATATTAGGCAATATATTTTTGTTCTAAAAAATTAAAATATTATGAATTGTTTAATATGAATATTACATACAATTAAATGTTTATAAATGCCTAAATGTGTAAAGAAACCCTCGTAATGCGAGTTTCACTAGTGCTTGACAGATTTTTCTGTTTATTTTTCTTTGAATATCGATAGTAATTATTATTACAGTACTTAAATAGAGTCAATAATTATTGGAATATTATCCATTTATTGAAAAAATAGAATAACAAATTTTTTTCTCATTTCGCACTGTCTAGTAAACGTAATTTGAAAAAAGAAAGACATTCAATTGAAAGAATTTTAAGTACGACTTTTATTTTTTTTGTTATTTGTTAATTTATTTATTGCGTACGTTACTCAATATTGTGTAGTGTAAGAACTTTTGCAACATTTCATTTTTATTGTTTTTCTCACAAATTTATTATCATTGAGTTAAGGGAACATTATTTAATAAATTTAAGTGATAATGTTGGAACTCAGCGTTGGTCATATGTGGAAAGCTGTAACTTTAATTGAAAATGGCTACATTAATAATGAAGTGGTTCAAACATTATGAGTCTCCACGTCTGTGATTTCTCGCAAGGTTGAACGATAAATGCAGACTGGAGAGTATACATGACGTAAAGGGCAAGATTTTTTGAGAAACCACAGTTCGACTTCTACCGAGGTACGAACCAAACTTTAGGAAATTGGAAAAGTGACAGTCAGCACTAAAACCATTAGAAGAAGACTAAAGGTAGGTGGAATAGGGGCATACTTGCCCGCCAGAGGACCTATACTCTCCACAGGTCATCGAGTAGCTCGATTCAATTTTGCTCATTCGTACCGAAACTAGGATGATGACGCTTGGACAAAGGTACTTTTTACTGGCAAGTCCAGATTCTGTTTTAAGTCGGATGATGGATTGGTTAAAATATGGAGACGACCCGAAGAAATATACTCTCAGTACACGTACTTGCCGCAAGATACGAAACGAATATTTTCAGAGCAGATTGTGGTACCTTTAGTCCCATACATTGAAGATGATTTTCTTTTAATACATGATACTTCTCCATCTCACACTACAATAGCCGTTTCGGCGTATCTTACTAAGTTTGGAATTGAAGTTTTGGGGTGGTCAGCATGTTCACTAGACCATAATTCGATAGAACATGTTTGGGATAAGCTAATATATCCGGATTATTACAAATTAAGCAAATATATCCGGTATCAACTAACATAAGGGACCTCAAAAGTGCATTGATGGAAAATGGAACTTAGTGTAACAAACTTTCATTGACGATTTAATAAAATGTATAGCCAGAAGACAGCAAGAAGAGAGTTTACAGCAAGAAGAGTAACAATAAATACTGACTGTATGTGTATGATAGTTCAAAACTTCTTACAATTAAGGTACTGAGGTTACTGCCTACATTTTGTGTTTTTTCGTTGAGTCTAAATGTTTTTACGTTAAGAAATGTTAATTTAATTACTTGAATATTTATATATAAATATTATGAGCTCATACAATACGAATAAATCAGTTTTTATGAAAATTTGCCCCTTTTTTGCATTCCTTTAAATATGTCCACGAGTGTGTGTGTGCATATATATATATATATACATATATATATATATATATATATATATATATAATACACGTAATACACACACACATGTATATGCATGTCTATGTGTGTGTGTGTACAATGTAACGATTGAAGGAAATATTAATTATTGTATAAAATTATTCAAATTTTTAGTCACTTTTTCAGAGGTTAGTTGACGCTAATAACGAAGGGCAATGAAAAAAGGCGCTAACTCCTATATATTAAATGTACAATTAGGTAGTATAAACTGACATCTGGACAGATAATTAAAAATAAATTAGGATTATGTTTTATTACGGACATAAATAATAATGTCTCTTTCCATACCCAGTCGTTAATATCTAATTGAATACACTGATAGAAAATGGAAAAGTATTTTTATTCTGAAAAAGATTCTAAAATTTCTGCTGCAAAATTTATATCTTTAGCCATTGTATCTGGAAGGAAAAAAAGCAATTCAAGTTACTATCTCTACTTTAATGTACTTTTAGAGGTTAATATGTATGCATAATATAATATATACTCGCACACATATACATATATGTATGTATGTATATATATATATATATATATATATATATATATATGTATATATATATACACACACTTACTTTTTGTACGTACATTAATTTTGTATGAATTTTGCAAAATAATAATAATACAAATTTTAATAAATAGCACTTTATAAAACTTTACTAACTTTAAAAAAACATCACAAAAAATTTAGGACTTAATTGACAGAATTCAAAAGTGCATTAGTATGATACGTCGAATTAATATTTTTTATTAAATAAGTCAATAAAAATACTCCTGCCAAGTGTAATTTTAACATAAATGGATAATCGAATAGACGAAAACAATTTAAATGGAAGACTCACCATCTATACGAAGATGTGTCATCACCTGGTCTCATTACTATAGCTTTAGAGTGAAATTGTCATTCTAGTTTCCAATCGTGGGTAATATGAGCAATACGTTAGAGGAAGAATAATATCAATTTCCTCTTTCATAGTTTCAACAGTTGTAAATCATTGGAGATGGCGCTATATTAAGGCCATTATAGATACAAGGCAAATTACTAAAAGTTGTCCTTTTAAAAAAATATATTGGAGACCCACGCATTTAAAGCAAAGCCTCTTTACTTTGAACATAATATTAACTAATTTATTAACGAAATATCCTAAAATTAGCTAAATTGCGTTTTAATTTGTGCTGTTTCATTTGGCTATTGACGCTTTCATATAAAATTTATCCTCTTTTTCTTAGATTCGACTGTAACGTAGCGCGCTTTCCCTACTTTACGTCAGTCATTCTAACTTATCTCAACTGTTCGTCCATCTGTACCATGTGAAATTTTTCTTCAGTATTGTTCTCTGCAATCATAAGATAAATAAAAAAAAATTAGCATTATATATTTGCGAAACAAAAAGCGTTATTATATTTAGTGAAAACTTAAATATTCGATTAAAATTGAAATATTTCGCGACAAGTAAATAAATAAAGCAACCTATGTAGAGCCCCTTTCGCGGACGAGCAGTCTGTACTCGTGTTATTCAAAATGATGCGGCAGCACATTTCGCCGCTAGAGCGGCCGCGCGTTATTATGTCCGAAATTGTTTCGGAGGTTGATGACATTGTCCGCTGGCAGGCCCGACCTAGTTGAAATACAACCAAAAAATAAACAATTTTCGACTCGAAAGACCTTGCGGTTGCGTAATAATAATTGAGACATTTCCTTTGTTCAAATTGTTTCAGGCCAAAGCGTGCTTTTGTGATTTGTAATAATATACATACATTTTTTGTGCGTATCCCAGGCTTCGGTTCTCGCGGTGCTGTTACATTTTTTATTGTTATGCGAATGAGCAGGTTGTACTATGTACCGAGCTACGAACAAGTTTAATCTCAATAAACTAGTTGGAGATGCGGTTTTCTGATCTTTTTTGCATAATTTCGCAATATTTGTACCTACTATTACCGGTTAGATTAGAAAAATATATCTACGGAGTAATTAGAAATTAAGATAATTCAATTTCAGTGCACATTTAATTGATCACATTTCATAATTTTTGAATTTGGAACTCGTTTAGATGATGCTGAAGGAAGCCGAGTTGAAATCGGTAACAGGAACAACCATTCATCACCATTTCCACCGAGCAGTAGTGTTAACAAAATTTGGCGGAATGTCCCACAGTTGATGGATGTGTCTTTTACTTTATAATATAGATTATAGCGATAAATATTTTTCCATTGTAATAAATATAAAATTGTCGATATTTTGCAATAAATGACACAAATGAATGCAAAGTAAACGTGCAATTTTGTTAATTATATAAGATTCACAGACAATTGAGTTGATATTAAAAAGCCAGTATATAATTGTTTTTACAGTAAGGCGCACGTTAATCAATTAAGAATTCTATTAATAAAAGTAACGTACGATAAGGTCATTTTATTGACTCACATGATTATACTTTTTTTAATCGTACATTTTGTTATCAAAATAATTTTAAATGCCTAGTTAATTTGTTCAAGATTGTTTGTCACAATGTCGTATGGTGTCAAATGTCATGAAAGTGCAAGCGATTGTGTGACTTCTGCAAAAGTAGCTAAAGGTGATTTTTTATTAAAAATTATAATATCTCTTTTCAAACCCAGTCACTCATATCTAACTGAAAATATGGTTTTAAAATACTAATCAAAAATATAAGAAAATAATGTTTATAATAAAAAAAGTTCATTGTTTCTTCTGCAAACTTAGCCTTTGGATGAAAAAAGCAATTCAAGTCATGATTTTTTTGAAATAAAAAAGTAATGCGAGAAAAAGTCTCGTTGTTTTTTGAAACTTTTCTTTGGAAAAAAAACTCTGTTCAAATTCTTTGCCGGCATTTACAAATGTAAAATTTTAGCTTGCACATAATTTTTTCAAAATTAATTTCATTCGATAAATCGTTAAAAAATGATCCTAGTAAATTGGTAAAAAAACACCTTAAAGATAAAAATGACACATAATGGTAATAAAATTGAAATTGTTTACAGAATTTCAATAAAATCGTATAGAAGCACTGAAAATTGAGCTTTTTTTTCAGTTTTTGTGGATGTATTTCCTCCGATTATACTGAATTGTTCAGCGAAAAGAACGATTTTTCCATTGAATAATTCTGCGGAAAAAAGTGTACAATAAGAAAGTGAGTAAATAATTTTGAAACTAAGACTATATGCTTTCCACTTCCATTAAGTAATTGTTTGAGTTGCGTTTTTTTATAAATAACAAAAAATAAAAAAAACAAAAAAAAATATATACTTTCAGTTAAAATATAATTTGAACTAGAGATTTCAGGCTCGAATTATTTTTTCATTCTACTACGATGAATACAGCTGAAATTGTGGGCAAGAGAAACTTTTGGATTTTTCGGGAAAAAGTAGGTATATATTTTCAAAAGTTTTTTACTTCAAACTTTACTTTGATTCATTTAGCAAGAACTATAAGCAAAAATGATCGAATTATATTCATTCTACTGTAATCAAAGTTTGACTTCCTAATTAGTTTTGCCAATTAAAATTTGTTAAGTACGAGCAGAAGTTCCACTAAGGGGGTTATGTGCAAATTTAGGAAAAAATAATTCCTGACGCACAGGCGTAATACAAACAATTTGGCTGCTTATATAGTTTTCATTTATTTAGCCAAGTAGACTGAAATATTTTATATGTATGCTTACAATATTTATATACTTGCTAAATACCTTTATTTTGATTTTCTTCACATTTTTAGAAAAAATGGCTAAGAAGTTAGGGAGGGTGAACCAATCAACAACACTTAGACTTATATCTCGTGAAAGAGACATCATCTCTGAAAACCATTTTCAATTAAATTTTAAAGAATTTCTTTAATTATATTTTATTTAGTGTGATTAGTGAGATAAAATTATCCATAAGTTCGATGCATTAAACAAAAATTTAAAATATTTTTTCTGTATTTTTTAAGTACCTAATGATTGAGAATATATTTCATATATTGATAAAATGTAGAGCGACATAAAATTAATCATATTAGCATAAGCAACTTTGCCTATACAATCGAGAGTCGTCCTCATTTTATAGATACCGATATCGATATATCATCAAGCGAGCATCAATATAATTCGTTGCCGACATCGGTGTACGATGCCGTTAGAA
The DNA here is from genome assembly GCA_039881145.1 of Druceiella hillmani. Taxonomy (NCBI): domain Eukaryota; kingdom Metazoa; phylum Arthropoda; class Insecta; order Lepidoptera; family Hepialidae; genus Druceiella; species Druceiella hillmani. Next base: position 12,723,808 of record JAYKKI010000043.1, read on the forward strand.
AATGACTGTTAAACGTTCCTTCGTAAATATTATCTATCGAAGGGACGTTCAAGCCGATACGTGATTCATTATTTGATTATACTGCTTATTAATGACAATTTTCTAATTTTCTGAAATTTATTGATGGGAAAGAATTAGTAAAAATAATTTAGGTATTAAATAAATTTATTAGTTTGTTACCAAAGTCTTGTAACATAATAAAATACATATATATATATATATATATATATATATATATATATATATATATATATATATATACACATATAAATATATATTAATTAAAACACCCAGGAAAGTATTCTCTGTAACCAGTAGATAATAAAAAAAGTGGTAAATATGGGTATAAACTCGGAAGTCAATTATGTACAGAACACGCAATGTATTAAAACCTTTTCCCTGAAAAATTCTGCTATTTGAGTGGAGGCACATTTGCTCTGAAAGCGCGATGTATATAGTAATGAAGTTATTTCTGACGACTTTGATAAGAAAATGTAAACTGGCTCAAAGTTTCAGTAACATAACTAAATTAGTTTAATAATGTGAAATATATTTAAGATGTGTGAGTACGTTTAATGTAGCTAATTTCAACAAAAAACTGTAACAATACATTGAATGAAAACTATAACCATACATAACTTCGATATTACCAAAAAAATTATAAAATATTTTGTGTTTTTTGCGTACACGCTTCTTTAATTAGTCATGAGAAAATAATATAGATATTCAAAAAGATAAAATTTTGATAGAAATGAACTTAAATAGAAAAAAAACCATTTAAAAAACGTATTAAAACAATAAACAATTGTTACATATTTTTGGAACACTGTAATAACAACAAAATAAAAAGTCATCTCATCTACACGCAATATTATCCTTAGAAACGAGAAATTAACGTCGAAAATTAAAAGGTTATAAAACTTAGGTTATCAAATAAACCTGTACCATTATTACTGTCAATTTACTGAAAATGCTAAAATCTGACATTTCCTGAAATTCCGTCTAATTACCGCAGTTTCCAGTTACAGTAACTGTGCATAAATCAAACTGAAAGCTAAACACAAACGGGCCTTAAATTAACTCATTACACACCTATTTTTCATAATTTTTTTCTTCTTTCTGTTATATTAGAGTTCCAATACTATTATAGAAAACACATAATAAAATTATGTGTCTTGTAAAATAACTTTTAACATCTTCAAGTATGCCTTCCTTTTTCTCGTCAATCATGGTCAGATTATATACACATGTATACTTTGTACCTACTGTTGAACAAAATTAACCACCTTCGAGGCCAAAGTGCCTACCTAGCTACGAGTCAAAAAAATACAACAGGTTATAATGAACACATCGGCTTTTTATACCCAATCATTTCCGACCTTCAGAAAATGTTCCGTTAAACATTTTTGTTTGGCCGTTTTCAAATAGGCCCATTAAAAAGCACACGGTTGTGTCGAGTGGCATACGTGTGCGTGAGCCATTACTCACACAAATACACGTAACGTACCCTCCAGGACTGACTGAGCCGAGGCTAACTTATTCCTCGACACACACCGCCACACAGAGGTTGAATGCGCACAGCGAGCATGCATCTATAAAAAGGAAACCAAAACCCACAGTAATAAAATAATAATGGGGGAGATACATATTTTATGACTTTTTGAGTTTTAAACGTACCTATTGCAATGTTGTTTCTTTTATTCGATATTTAGTGTCGTATTTGTTCTTGTGGCGTATGGACGTGCTTTTAGTGATCTGCCGAAAGTGAGTGTCCGGTGAAGCTAGAGAGTGCGGAGTCAACGGACGATAAGTGAAATACCACAAGTGAGTGATCGGTGGCTGGTTTATTGTGTCGCGGGGGTCAACTCCATCAATTGACTGATAACATCCAAGCTTCCTGTAACAAACAACATAGAGGACTATAACAATTAGTCATAAGTTCATTCTAAGCTACTTAGATAATTATCATATTTGTGTCGCTAATTTATTGATTGTTCGATGTAAATACTGGGTCATTTCCATGTTATCTTTTTAGAAGTGTTGGAAGTCTGAGTTGACAACGATCGAAAGTAATGTAACGTACGTTAGTAGCTTTGAGCTTGATAAAGGTGGACTATATGAAATAGGTGTACTCGATTTCAACGTACACTGTCAAAAGTTTCATCAATGTTGAAAAGAAATATTATTAGAGAAATTCCTCGAACGTATTGAAAATTTTCACTGAAAGAGGAATTTTCAACAAGTTTCTTGTATTGACTTACTAATATTATAGAATTCACGCTGAAATTATTTAAACGAATATGCAGTACAGTGCATTTGGGGTAACAATCTACTAACAATGTAGGTAAAATAGTTCAACCGACCACGATGTCGCAATAAAACGAGTCTGTCTAAGAAGAGATAGTTTATGTCCGACATTAAACAAAGGCACAAGTTAATTAGTCACGCTTCCATTCCGCGGATGATACCCATAAATGAAATTATACATACTTATTTGGTTTCTCTTGCGCGTGAATACATACATTTATGTATGTATCTTTGCTTTTATAAAACAATATATTCAGACGTATTGCTGTGACAGAAAGTATACATTACCTAAATAAATGTTATCAAACGTATAATAAACACGTCATAACTATAAGGTAATTGTTAGGCGTCACTTAAAGTAAATATTAGTATTAACATTTAGAATTATGAGGAACAACAATTTTTTTTTAAATTTTCATTAGGTATTATTGTAACAGCCTATAGCATTCAAAAAAGCTGAAGTGAAACATTCTGAGGCGTATTTTCGCTTTCATATTTTGTAAAACAAAAACGCTACGCTTTTAATGTTTTTTATCATATCTTATAATTATTGTGTTACTTACACTTTGCTAAAAATATAATGTTAACGATATCACGTAAATTAAAGGTTTAATGGCTTAATCATTACTTTACTTTTAATCAAGAGGTAGGAGTATTTCAAGTTATAAGAAACAACTTAATGGTAGTTCGCATTTTCACTGTGTAATTGGATAACAAGAGTAAGCATTTAATGCGAATGTAGTTTGCGTGCTATCAGCGGCCCATCTAGCGTGGCTCAAGATGCCGATAAAATGAAGTGCTGTTGACAGGGAATACGTGTTGCTGTTGCTCTTCAGTTCCTATGTAATGCATGAGTGTGTAATCGCCATGCGTTGAGCATAATCAGACAATACGAGGTTACTCCCGCATGCAATATTTGTCAGCTTGAATAATTTTCAATTCAAATACATTTTTTATTAAAACAACACTTACGACGGAAAAAGAGCACCGAACTGTATCTATGAGGTGTCGAACATTTTCTTTGTCACTGCTCGTTTGGTTTAATTTTGTATGTTTACCCGACTATGCCAAGACCAAAAAAGAAGAGTTTAGATTTTAGCAACCTATGTATGTGGATATATGGATAGAGGTCAAACTCCTACAGCTATTTTAACAAATTATATATCATCGGATTCGTCTTAACATTAAAAGTGTCATAAGCTATATAAAAATGCAATATGACAACTAGCCGTCATATTGTCTCAGATGATATAAAAATTGCGATAATATAAAATTATTAAACCACATAAAATTATTTCTTTTTAAAAAGTCAAATTAAAGAGCTGAGTAAGAAAATTACAATATACGAATTATATTTCAGTGAAAATTGCTTGGCACTGAGAAATGAAAAAAAAACAGGAAATGTTCTATATACTAATAATCTAATAAAAATATTCCCACTAATCTTTTACGTTATGGATACGGAAAAATTAAAAAAGGAAAGGTAATGATTTCAAAAGTGATGTAGGTATCTATAATCAATATGGCGGTCGATAATGGGACTTTCGGTTTCACGACGGAAAATCAAATAAGTATTGTCAATTATTATTAAAAAAAACTGTCTACTAACAAGTTGGAAATAAAATAAAAGTTGAAAACTTAAATTCGGCCATGAGAAAATACAAAACATGCTACAAAAGTTTTGCGCGCAATAAACTACTCCGTAATATTACTCCGTAGCCGAAGACACCCTGACATAAAATAAATATAACATTTTTTATATCAATACTTAATACAAAAATGAAATGTATTGTTATTTGCTTAAAATTAATAATAAAAAATTCAATGTACATAATGTCGTATTAGCCTATTCAATAGTCTTTATTTAAGACAAAGAACAACCTATTTAATTTAGACAAAATTTCGCTTAAATGTAGATTTCTTACTGATTTTCTAAAAACCTTAATAAAAGCTAAAAACATTTTTATCGATCTTTTCATTATTTTTTGGTTTCCTTTATTTTCAACTCGGTTTGCTTTCGGCCGAGTTACCACAAAGAATAGTTTTCGAATCCTTGTAACTTTCTTTTTTAAAGGATAGCTATCCTACATGACATATGCATTTTAAAAAATCAAGAACGTCATTTTCTCTCTCTAACATTTCTACGTACATGGGGATATATGACATGCGCATATCAATATACTTTATCACTATGTCTATTTTCTATATTAATAACTTTCTGAGAAAAAGGCTGTGACAAACAAGTACATGAGTGTTCTTATAACGAATCCGTCTTTTTTTTTGACATATGGAAACCTAAAGTCTACAAGCTGATATTTCCAGAAATCGACTAAAAGAGTATAAGACAAATCTGGTCAAACTCTGAACTGAAGTGATCGAAGTGAATCAAATCGTTGCTTTCCTGATGTTAAAAAATAATTAAATGCAAAAAAAATGACTTTTGCTATTCTTTGTTATCAACTATTTAACTATAAAATTAGTAGATAAAAATAATATGTCCAAGTATAACAATTTCTCCGCTACAACAAAAAAGGAAAAAAAAGAAATATCCCATTTGTTTCAAATTTTAAAACGAATCGAATCAAACAACAGTCTCTAAAAAACTAATTTTATAACAAAAGGAAATCCAAAAAAAGAAAATCGATAATAAAGATATCAATTGCACTAAATATTTAATAATATCTAATATTATTTGGTAAGGAGGGACGTAATGCGTCACTGCTGTGACGACTAGTATTTTGTAATGGAAAATATAAATGTTCCAATTTTTTTCGAACTTCAAACCAAACTGTCAACATAAGCTAATATCAAAATAAACAGGTAATGTTGTTTGAAATCTAAATTTTATTTAATAATCATCCAAGTAAACATTTTTGTTCAATAATAGCACAATAATTCAAAAAATATTAGATATATAATTTTAAGCACAATTATTACGGAGTAAACAAATTATAAAAATTAATTTTCATGCCCTGGAAAGAGTGTAGTAGGACTGATACATACAAAACTTGGAATATACTTTATATTTCCTTAATGAAATTTTAACTACGAGCCCTATAAAGCACAAATGTGTGCTTTCAGTTTGAAATATAAACCGAGCAAAATGAATATTATAATGACATCTCGAATGGCTTCACATTAAAAGTGAAACCTTTTTACAAGCACATAGTAAACCACTATTCACCTAGCGGACTGCGTTAGCGTGGGGCAATAAAGGAAGCTTTATGCTGCCGTCGCGGCGGGCAGACGGAAGGCAAACACTGCGAAGCGTGCTCGAGCCGCCTGCCATGCGTCTTGTCGCGGCCACGCCGTCGTCTGCTGGCGCAGATTAACGCCACGCCGCACGTTATTTTTATAAACAAACCGTTTGTTATGCTGAAATATAGTATGCGCAAAATGCGTCGAACTATCTTTCAGCCGGAGCTTAGCGCACATTTCCGTTGCTTCATTTAGTTAGACAGAGTTAATCGACATTATGTGTTGTCCACTATGTGTTGTAAACGACATTTTCAATTAAATTATTTAAGTAAATTAATTAAATATAAGAAAGCAATTATAACTTTCAAAGATATTATATCCACAGGATGGAAAATAATATTAATAATTATTATAGTTTACTAGAAATACTATGTACCTGACCTGTAAAATACGAGTTTTACTAATATTTTATAGGTTTTTTTACTTGCTTTGTCTTATACGATCCATTTTCATCCCCACAATCGCTCATTCACATCACTAATCACTTTCATACAAGGCATCATCATTTCTACTAACATACGTGATAAAGACTCGTAATAAAAAAAATATCCCGGCCTCTCAATCAACAAACCAGTTCACTGACTTGACAATATCAAAATAAATTACATCCCGATACGAAGCTCGTTCGTAATATTAATTCATTATTAATCGATACGTTAAATCGTTCTATAAATAAGTTTACCTATAAGCCCATAGCCATATATTTATGATTTAATAGCGTTCGCAACACCTCCTAGATAGGCGTAAAGCTCCTCAGCGTACGAGATTCTTATAGAAACTCGTGTACTCCATCCAAGCTTGATAGTCGCCCGGTCCACACCTAGCAATAAATAACAATTCTGTTCGTTTATATTACTCATTGTTCCATTGATGATGGCTAGCTTATACTCCATACGGGTCGTAAACACTTGTAATAGAATTGTCGAGATGTGTTATGGTTAGAATGGCCGGGTTAAAATAATACACAAATTACGTTATCACGTAATGTAATTGTTTGTTTGGTGATATGCAAATACAAGATTTGAGAAATAATTACATAAACTAATATATAATTTAGTTCATTAGTTTTAACTCGTCCAAGTTTAATCAAACACTTGCTTACTGTTTTTATCTTCAATTTAAGAAACAAAAAAAACTGCCAAGTGAGCCTCAAGATACGCATAAAATAGTGTTTTGTAGTCGGTTACGTGACTTGAGATTGTTGATTTAAAGATTGGATTTTTTAGGGAAAAATTGGATAAGAGGGCGACACATTGAACGTCACATTGAATTTTATTATTTCATAAACGAGGTTTAACTTTCAATTTTTATAAGACCAACTCAATGACACCTCATTCGATAGGATTTGTGAAAAATTTTCGCCTTCACTATACATGATACTTTGAAAAAAATTGTTTTAAGCAAAATTTTGTGCATATAGGTGTAAAGTTATATAAAATGTTAGGCTGTAATATGGAAGAGTGGCTTGTTTAATTAGGGATTTCTCAAAAAGGCAAAAAATTTACGTGTTTTTAAGAAACATTGTGAATAATATAAACAAGCAAACGTTTTTACGTGGAATTAACGAACGCATTTTATTACTATAGTATATATATTTACTATAATATCATAACAATTTTCATTCACATAACATCATAAAAATTTGAAATATTTATATCGATATTTATGACAAAAATGTCTTTTTTATTTTCAAAGCTCGATAATGTTTTTACTTCAACTTTATGACATTAAAACTTACCTTCTACCTTAATACCGTGAACGTAAATATCATATTTATTGAAGACGTATAGTAGATTAATTAATATTTTGGCTATTTTTTGGGTTTTAGTTTATAAATACGTATCGATTAAAGGAATTCTTTATTTAAGTTAAATAGCGTTCTGTTGATCGATCTTTTTTTTTGTAATCTAACGAACATTAAACATTTTACTGAAATTTGTTTTACAGATTTAATATGACAGCTAATAAATAAATAAATAAAGCTTAATCAAAATTAATATTTAAATATGAAGATATTCCATGACTTTCAGACAGTATTACTAATTTTATTAGAGGTAAATTACTCGTACATTTAGACGTCATAATATCGAACCTGGTACAAAACACTGAATAACATAAATTATTTTCTTTTGCATAAAAAAACTCGAATACGTTGATGCTGTTTATCAGAAAGTAATCACGTGACCAAATAAATTAAACATCAAACGGAGCTTAAATTATGTGGAAGATAAAGACTGACAAATTTGAAACTGCTTTCAAGGTTTCCACTACTTGTAATCAACGTATATTTTTGCATATCGCTCTTTATAATTAACGGAGGTACTAAAATATGATTTATTATGTTAATACATAATACTTAAAATAATTCGACGTGAACCTTTATTTACTACATAAGCTAGTATATAATAAGGTAATCAAAGCCTCGATAATCATACAGATGTTACTGTAAAACATTTATGGTGTCCATTCCTTGCTAGAAGTATATTTACGTAGCAGGAATGGTTTTAATAATAATATCTTATTATGTTGGCTTTAATTTCCAACACGATGATTTCATAGGTTTCCAATCGCATGAAATTTACTCTGGACAAACTTTGATAAAAAATTATTGCCAGTGATAATTATGTCATCGTTATCATCATTATTTGTTTTATTCAATTCGTGTAATAATCTTACATAATGTGAAAAAACTATGCCAAGAAATTTCTGGCCACCTCTCGATTCTGAAATTCAAAAGAAAAGATGCCATCGCTATTCAACACGTCGTGATTCATCTGCATAAAATAAATCGAATAAAAATACCAGCACATACCTTATTGCATAACGGATTCCCCAAAATGAGTGTCAAGGTCATCGCCAAACCCAGTTCACAGACATAGGCGCCATTCATTGCACAGCCACGCAGCAGCTAGTGGCCAAACGCGCATTAAGCGTACATTAATATTCCCGGTCCGTAAGTCTGTCTCATAATAATTCTTAAGTGTTTTGCATTCGCGCGTCCAAGTTGCGGTCGTGATTTGTTCGCGCGAACGCGGCCGTATAATGCGCGAGTCAGGCGGGCTCCGTTTGCAATACTGAAAATTTCATTCGAGAAAGTAAAAGGAGCGATCAGCTCGCAGATTATGACGTAGATTAATGCCAGGCTCGTGATTTGAATATTCTTGCCATGCTAGAGTCGGCGTCTAGTGCAATGGTAGACGTGAGAAATATTTAATTAAAAAACTTTAAAGAGTTAGTTTTATTTACATATGATATGAGTTATGGCCGGTGTTAATTAGTCTATAATATCATTTTAATAAAATATCGTAGCTTCAACGAACATTAGCGCAGTGAACATAACTGTTTAAAATTTTGTAGGAAAATAAGAAAATGTATTCCATATTATTCAACAAACACGGAATGTACTATCAACGGATGTGGGATCGAGTTTGCCATTTAACATAAGTGATATACATGTATGTCCCATAGTTAGCAAATGGGAGGCCATCCTTTTTTGCGGTATCCTGTAAAGTGGAACTCTCAGAAGATAAATTATTTATTTAGTGGTGAATTCTTCCAATCGCACCAGTACGATATGTACAATATGACTCTGTCATCGGCTATGACTCATCGCATGCAGATAGACAGATCTTTGGTAAAGTTGATGCTTAGTGAATATGTGGTGTAAAATTATATTGTTAATTAATTTCTATTTACTAATCTAATTTAACTTTTCTCCTTAATAAGATATACAATTAAATAAGATATAAAATCTTATTTAATAATATTTCATCTACTATTTTAGTTTAACTTATTTTATTATTCTAGAGTCGAATGTTTTGAGAAACTTAAAGTTAGTAATTCAAATACTTACAAGTCTTTCTATTACGTATTAGCTAAAATCATTCAAAAATTCTATCGTCATATTCTTGTACAATGTTAATAAAATAATACTCATGATACGAAATAGAATGAAGTCATTTACGTAAAAAAATTAAATTCTATTGGTATATTCAACATTCGTTAAAGTTACAAGGGAACATAATAATTACCCACACCAATATCAAGGATAGCTTTATTATTATTTGTTATAATTTATAACCACTGAAATGGAAATAAATCGTTGCTTTCTTAATAAAAACGTTCAATCTCGCTCGGCCGCTTTACACTACGATACGGTTTTTTGCTGACAATTTTGAACATCTTCAAATTCAGATTTCAAACGGACCGACGCGACGGGTTGTTTACCGGGCCCGTTTGTGGCAATCTCTAAATTATGTCGCTACGCGGGTAGTTCAATCACTGAAGACATTTTAATTGAGGATATTTGCATTTGATGGGTTCAAATAAGAATACATTTCTTAATTTAATAATAGAAACTACAAAAATAAAAGAATTAAAAAAAAACTTCTGAATACTACAAGAAAATAAGATAAGAGCGGGTAAGAATTTTTGACGGCATCATTGTAGTTATATCATGCAACCCTTTATTTCATACTCCAGCATAAGACATCTTCGCATGGATGATTAAGTATAAAAATATTACTATTTCAAAATTTAATTCAGAATATTTATTTTTAATGCAAAAGTGATTAAAAAAAGAAATACAATATGCGGCAAACCAGTGTATAAGAGAAGTAAGTAAGTCTTAAAATTCTGAAATGCAGTTACTTTATTTCAGCAGGAAACGACGTCATTTTTTTATATTTGTTAGCCTTAGTAAGCGATGCCAGATTTAAAAAAGGTAACAAATTTAAACTTTTTTTAGAGAAATTTAAGAAGCTCCAAATAGCTGTATTTTAATCGACCAATTACCATAAAAAGTAAAGAAAAAATGATAGCAATAGGTTTTCTGAACGCACTCTTCAAATCACTGGAGCTCATGAATCAACGAGCTGAGATTCGAGAATAAAAAAAAATTTCACCCGAAAGTATTGATGAGAATGCATGACATGCGAGAGATCTTCTGCTTAAATGTGACGTTTAAGCAAAATTGTTGATGTTATCAGTGAATTAATTTTCAACTTTTTCGCTACCAAGATCTCAGAGGAAACTCGACCAGCAAAGCCCAAATATTTTATTGTCCTAAAATAACGCAATTGATATAATAATTAATTCTTGTATGATTTTATGATTCTTTATATAAGTGAAATACGTATTTTAAATAATTGATACATATGTATGACACTGGGCTATAGATGAAATAATTATTTTATAGTCGGCACATCACATGTAGGAACATAAAATATTTAATTAAAAGGAAATTAATTCCATTGGAATGTGAAAACACAACTATATATATATATATATATATATATATATATATATATATATATATATATATACGTATATATTATAAATATTTATAAATACATAGCCCAATCGGTAGTACCGTGTTTATTTTTTTTTATAAAAAACGTAATTATCCTCAGATCAAGGAAGTGCACTGTCTATTAGGTATATTGCTTTAAATAAAGAAATTTGCGCTATAATAGTACAAATAGCTTTCAAAAACTGTTAAAAAAATATTTCACATACTTGTGACGTCGGGCTCAGTTAAAAAATCTGTCTCATATATATGTGACGCTGGTGGCGAAAGTTTTTAACAATTCATCTTTTATCCTAAGGTTCTAATGAATTCCTCTCTCTCCTTCGTTAAGGTATACATTTTAAAAATCATATATCTGTAAGCCCACATCACTGCGGCACTATCAACAATGTTATCAAAGACAAACCTACCCATTCACCAAAGTCGGGTCCCCGAAACCTAATATGTTCGTTAATTGACATAAAACTCAGCCGATAGCTTAATAGGTCAGGCGACATGATTGTGTGCGAAAGAGACGACGGCATGACTGATGATATCGTCTTTAATTTGGTGGGCCCATTAAGTCGACCGGTGGTCATAGATCACGGCGAGCCGTCCGCCTCGCTCCAGCGCTGACTGCAAGCGACGCTCTTGTTATTATTGTGTCGACATGAGGATTTTACCCTTAATGTGTCGTTTATATAATCAGTAATGTATGCTGGTTCACTTTGCCCCTAATGTCCGGTAGCCAACGGAGGATACGGTGATATCATTTGAGAGCAAGGCTAGAAAGTTAAAAGTGCCACATTTATGGTTAAAACTTCATAATGGCTATCGGTGAACCATAATATGTGGTAAGATCTTGAAAAAACCGTTCAAGTGGTAAAAAAAATGGTAAAAGAGTCTTAGTTTTCCATTAATATACCTATCCAATCATTCTCTATTCAACATAATAGACGAAAAAATATTCGCCTTTACTCTACGTATACATGAAGATACGAGTATACCAAAAACAATATATTCAGCAACAGATTATTGGAGATCTCTACCGAAAGCAGTTATTTGCAAATTTCATGCGCATATATCTATAATTGTAAAAATTGTGAAGCTTGACAGATAGACAGACCAATGCAAAGATATGACGAGGTTATAAGGTTTTTTATTTCACTCCGGAACTCTAACAAAAAATTGAATGCATTGCCTTCTTAAAACGAATTTTTTCTTTAAGTTTTAAATATAACTAAATCAAATTCTTTAACTAAAGTTTCGTTTATTCGTCATTAGAGTGAAGTAAGTAAATATGACGAAGCGCTAAGTAAAATAATTTACATGAAATGTATCCTAGGTTCAACTGAAGTACCAATTAGAAAAGGAAATTACGAAAACAAACGCCCTCAAAGAATTTTCTTTAGATAATGGAAATAAAATTAGTACTCCCGCAATGTTATTGTAATTATTTCCGTAATGGAAATTTGTTTTATATCTAATGCATAGTAATAAAATTTCGAATTCATGTTTCAAAATATTATTTCTTTAAGTAAAATGTGAGATAATTACAAAAATTTCCGCGTGATACAAAAAATTCTCCTTGTTAAGCTAACTAGGTACATTTGATAGAAAATATACTATTACTACATTATAAAAGACAATAGAGTATTAAATTGGTTATAATTCATTACAGGTACTGAGACATAATTATCTAGGCACTTATAATTGACAGCAAAGCGGCGAAGTTTATTCGATTAATTATCTATAAAATAAGGTATAAATTAATATTAGAGAGAATTAATGGAATGTTGAAAGGGATAATTGTTTGATGTACAAACAATATCTATCTAAATTATTTTCTCATGCAGCGTCATTGAATTATATTTTACCAATTATGCCCTAATTAAATGTGTGTAGTAGTAAAAATTACCTTGTCTGTGGTCCCGTATTTTATAATACAAATTGACTACTCCCTAAGATAGAAGTAGATATTTTTGTTAATAAGTTTGGTAAAAACTATGCACTGTAAATTTAAAATTAACTCTGCATTAGTACGAAAAACCGTTACATGAAATGAAAATTATGTTGCATTTGTTACCTGTAATTAAACAGAAATGATTTAAATAAAGTTAATTTTTTCATTTCGAAATGAATAATTAGAAGAGTTAGAAATTTTCCCACATTTTTCTGTATACACGAAAGACAGTTTTCATTTTTTTATATTGACAAACTGGTTTTCGTGAACGTTTCAGGAATTTGTTAAATCGTCCCGTATATAATGTAATAGAGTTTAATTTATATACGTAAAGTTTTTTTTGAGTATTTTAATTTAGACGAGTTTTTATTAAATGATGAGTTTGTTTAAGCTATGTGAAAGATAAAGGGAGAATGTATGGAAGTGTTAATAATTAATTAATTGAATTTAAAGGAGTTCAATGAGTTTTGGAAGGAGACTAAGTGACTCTCATTCACACAGCAGCAATGTGTGCTCCTGTGTGCATTACACATACCAACATTTTTCATGATCTAAAAGGTTTGACATCCTAATATGGCCATTAAATGAAATTACGTGATGTAGCATTATTTCTACTTTCTTATTATTTCCTCTTTCAGATTGGCTGTTAGCAAAGATCTTTTCTAATCGCTCACCTGAAGACGTTGTCATATAATGAAACCTAGGTTGTGATAAAGAACTTAAAGAAAGTAGTAACTACATCACGTAGTTTCATTTAATTGTGAATAATGGATTTCTACAAAATTAACGCCAAATATATTCAATATACTAATATTGCCAAAAACTCTTGAATAAAAATTCGTCAATAACTCGAAGTCTAATTTTTGGACGATTACCATTTTACTTTTGAGTAGTATACCTACATCATTTAAAACTTAAAATATACTCATGTATTTCACCTCAACAATTTTAACTTGTCAAGTATAACAGTAGACCTAAAAACGTAAATAGAAAAGTTCCTTTATAGGGGAAAGCATTGAAAATTGTTTATCAGACCTATTTATTTCAATTGTAGGAACTCCGCAAATTGAAACATATTATTTATGTGTTGAGATTCATCTAAAAACTCGTCGAGGATATGAAGTTGGGAGGTGCATATTTATATTTTTATTCCGCTGGCCACGTTAGTGCGGTAGGGTAAACAAGAGCGACGCCTCACTGCGGCCGTCCGTGATCTTGCATTAGTAATCTGCACCGACGCAAATGTTTACCCGCCGCCTACCGTTGTGTTATCGAATAACTTTACTACTTTTGGGGTAGGCGCATACACGTATGATACGCTGCAATTTAAAGTTTGCATTTGAAGTTGCCACTTTCATTGAACTTAAATGGATTCCATATTTTTTTAATCGCCTGTCAATTTTTTCTCGATCATTTCTTTGGCTGTAAATACCAAATCCTACGATTAACGTTTGTAAATAATGATGCCTCTTGATACTTTAAACTGAACTTACTGTCGAAAATACAGTAGGAAAATTTACACGAGCTACTAATTTGTTTATTACGTTATATAAATTCATGTAAATAATTTATTTTTCTTAGAAAAAACCCAACTACTGCATCATTCGTTTTAAAATTTTTATAATTTACATAAATATATCAATACTAAATGTTTTTGCATTAAAATTATTACCCTGATAAATAGTTACTAAAAAAAGGAGACTAAATAAGAAATTTAAAAACAAAAAAATAAAAAGCGTTTTTGCTGCTTCGTAATTTGTCTTTTCTAAAGTATCTTCTTTAATGTAATTACTATTAAGCAAGTTTTTTAAAATTTTGTCCAGATTATCTCGTTCAAATTTACAACATTTTTACATTGATTTTAGTATTAAAAAGTCCCCTGAAATACGTTCAAAGTGTAACATTATAATATTTAAATTAATTACAAAATAATAAATATTTAAATGGGACATGTTATCGGTGCTACTGTATGTTTTATTAATATGCTAATTGCCGAGCTATTATAAATTTTATTACAACTGATGTTTTAAAATGTAGTTTATATTGAATTAATAACCTCTATCACATTATTAGAAAATTAAATTCGTGTATAACTCTGTGATACATATTATAAGGAAAAAAAACTTCTAGCTCATATCAAATACATGGTTTTTATCTTTATTTCAAGATACGACTATATTATTAATCGGGGGATATGTATATATTTTATGTGTTATTTTCAAACTTTTATTAAATAGCAATGATATTGAATAATATAAAAGGTTGAGTGTGAGCTTTAATAAAAAAAATAATTTATTGTATCAAATACAGCTTATAAGAGACTTCAAAATGAGATATGCTTACTGCGTTTTGACAGAAAAATCTAAGTTAATAGCTATAACGTGCATAATCATTGAAATTTTAGCAAACCTGTATATGACTTTTAGTCAAACATATTGATTAATGTAGAATATAATTTTTATTTCTGCTGATAGATTATTAAACTTGTGATGAAGTTATGAATCTATAAAATCTATATATTAATACGTGAAGAGAAAACTTTGTACCTCTTTTAATCATATTCCGTGGACGAAGGTGTGTAAGATTTGGCATAGTTTAAGTTTATTAATATATGTACATTAAATTATATATTGCAAATACAATAAAAATTCATTTTTCACATTCACACTCTCAATGTCAAACACATAATAGTCTGTGGTTAAACAGTGCAAAGAGTAAAGATTGTCGCCAAAGAATTTTAAAATGTCAGATTATCTGAATTAGGTTCAGGTAAACGAATAATATTCAGACTTAAAAATTTAATGCATTACGGTAGAATTTCGACTACTAGGCGGCCATTAATATTAATTAATTAAACCAAGTCGCTGTAATGCCAAATACAGGATGGCAATATTTCTCTATATATTATTAAATACATTCAACGCGAATTGAATAATTAACAAAACAAATATTTAAAAAATACAGATAGAAAGATATGAAATGAAATGATGTTTGGTCTAACGATACGAGCAATTGAACTATGAGTACACGTTTTAATATCAAGGAATCTACTTAAATATAACATCGCAAATAAAAATCTAAAGATATTCCCTATTAAACCACCATTTCTATTTATTATTCGGAATCAGCGTCTGCGCAAATTAAATCAAATTGAGTTTACCGAGCTTCTATTGTCATAATCATAATATTGTACATTTGAGTAGGTAGAGTTCACGCCTCGTTATAAGGTAGTAAAAGAATACAATATGTGCTGCATTTTGAAAGTCTTAATTTCAGCAGTTACCTAATTATTGCATTAAATCTTCGTACCGATATTAATACATAGATAAGGTACTATTGTTTATATTTTCACTTTACGACTCGTTCGAATGATATACCGCGCGATTCGAACCGGGAACTCCAGAGAAGGTATCGGCCACAAGATTTCAAGTAATAACTGTACAGATACCGAGTACCTACCTGGGTCGGAAAACCGTTGCGCGTTGCGTCGAATGATCCATTTTGACCGCGATTAGCTTCATGACTGGTCTTCGTCGTCTACGGTGAGCAACATTCCATGGATTTGTTGTCGATTTTTTTTTGTTCAACGTAAAAATACTTCTTGACTTGATGCGCCTGCAGACCGCTATATTGTGTATGGTGCCTCTTTACAACGTGAATTAAAAACATGTTTACTGGTTTTATTTTTGTAGGACAAGTTCGTATTGATTTAAACGGAGTCCGCGTTATCGCAAGTCTATATCGTAATACAATAATTATTTTATTATAATTATGCGGAAATTTTGAAAATTTACTATTTTAATGTGGGTTTCCGAGCTTCACGACTTCCTACTAACGTCTTTGAAGCAACATTACTATTCATATCTTTACTTAAAAATGTTATTTGACATAATTTTAAGATATACTTAGATAAGATCATTAATTTATACTGATAATGAATGTGATTAAAATTTAAGCATTTGTCTACCGACTAATAATAAATGCGATTAAAGAATCATTTGAACGTAAATGTTATCTTCATTTTAGGGTGGTTAGTACCTTAAAAGAAAAATACTAAATGCTTTTAAAATCATTCACGTGTTCGTCCTTTTGTCAAAACTGTTTAATGTAGAAAATTGAAATTTATCATAACGATAAAGCAAACTTACCTGCATATATCTCAATAATTAACGCTCATAAATATAAATAAGAAAATTGTTGACGTGTCAAATAAAATATCCGAATTGTTTTAATTACGTGTATGGTGTGGGATGTCAATTAAAAGGGATTTATACAAATTTATTAAATGTTTATTTCAGAAATTTATGGAAGATAGTTCTACAGATATTGATAAAAATGTTCATAAACCTTTCGTTGGAAAACAGTTTAAAGGTAGAAAGTTTGTTTAACAAGAATACTAAGTAGGCACCGCTAAATGTTTATATATACTTACTTGACAATTTCTCATTTCATATGTTGGTTCAAACTTCGGTTTTCTTTATATTTGTATTATGAATTAAATTACGTGAATATAATAAAAAGTGAAATAATTAATGCTTTTACATTCCCAAATACACAAATATTTTATGAACCTAACCATAAAATAAAAGGATAATATTTTGTTACGACCTTCAAAAATATATTAGCAGTTTGACTCTACCATATATTCTTTATGTTTTAATCACATCCATTAATTAATAAATGCAAGCTAAAACCGGCTAAGTTCGTATCGAAATATGCATACAGTAAGGTTTCGTTTTTGTCTATATTTTTAAAATTGTTCATCTAAGTTAACAAAAATAATCTTTTGTTCAAAGTTTCCATTAGACATCGGTATTTAGAATTTTTTCAGGTCTCTCAAATTTAAGATTAAAAAATTAAACCCGTCAATTTCGAAAAAGAAGCTTAAAAATGAAAAACGGTAAACGAATCCTCAAATTAATTTTGAAAACCCTTTCGCGGTTTTATATACCAATTTAGACCCCCATCTGAAATATCCAATTACAAAATTTAATGCACACGCATCTAAAACAGCTAGGCTGTGGTAGACGGCTAACAGAGGTCAGGACGAAACTATATTAATGGTTATATGGTACTAAAAGTTCCTATGGGACCCTAATACTATTTTTAGGGTTCCGTACCTCAAAAAGAAAAAAGGAACCCTTCTAAGATCACTTCGTTGTCCGTCTGTCTGTCCGTCCGTCTTGACCTTTTTTCTCAGGATGGAGATATCAAGTTGAAATTAACGTCAAATACCTGGGTCTATGGTCCCTTGGAGCTGTAAAATAATCAAGCTTCTAAGTCAATGCAATCAAAAATACCCTAACAATACAGTTATTTATACCGCATATTTTGACACTCACAAATAAATTAAAAATTCCCGTTGGCCTAGAACCATGAAATTTTGCGAAAAGTAAGCTCTCACAGCACAAGCAAATAAAAAAATCCGAAAATAGTTAATTTGTAGTTATATGATGTAAAAAAATATTTATTTTAAATATGCGTCTGCGAAAGATACAGTAGGCAATATATTGTCGGTCTAAAAATTATAATGTTGTAAATAGTTTAATAGAAATTTTGTGTACAATTAAATATTTATAAATGCCTAAATGTGTACGGAACCCTCGTAGTACGAATTCCACTCGTACTTGACAGGTTTTTTGTTTTTATATCTTATCTTCTAAGATTGCTACAACTGGATAAACTATGGCGCCACCTATGGCGATACTGTATTACCTACGTATGGTAAGGGATTGCAAAGGGAGTGAAGATTTGAAGAATTCGAGTGGAGAAGAAAAATGTACGTTTACAAATGTATGTGCATAACATGAAGTAACTCGCATAGAAATATTTCTAAAGAAGACTATCACGTGTATACACGCGTATCTACTTTACCACTTAGAGATGAAACAGTTGAAAAACACATATACCTATATATTTTCCAATTTCCAAAGAAATGTATTATTTCATCGTAAAGATTTTAGATCTTAAATTTGAAATTTATTTTAAAATGTTCTTTTCTAAGAATTTTCTCGGTACCTCCTACTCGAATGGAAAACCAAATAGCGCCCAAAAGGAAAGTAAACCTGCCACCCAGGTATTCTCGGTCCACCTCAACATAATTATCTAAATTATGGGCGCAATACGCAGGCCGGCCGGCGCGGTGTAAGTAATTAAAATAGCTCGCCGCTTATTCGAATGCGGCGTCAAGTAGTGCGTGCGGGTGAACCGCGTGCGTGCCCTGATTTACGACCGCGCTAGCCCAGCGCCGTCTCTTTGTTCCCGCGCGGCGCGTGCTTTACTTAGTATTCTCGCGGCGCGGAACGGCCGAAGAAACGGCTGTTTACATTTTTTCTGCTTTTGTTTTTGGCTAGTAAAGTTGTTTCGCAAATTGAGTCGACACCTGTTTAAATGTGAAGCGCTTGATATAGCGCTGTTGTATTTCATTAGACTCATTTATAAGCCATTTTGTTTGAAGTTTGAGCCAATCTGATTGGTAATTAATTGCAATTTGAAAGAGTGACAGAATGTTTTAAATGTAAATATCATTTTATTATCTTTTTTATTGTCGTTAATGAGTATTATAAAAAATTACTAATCTATTTGCACATGAAAAGTATATAAATGTATATAAGAAAACGTTGCAGGTTTGCATGAAGGGCAAATTAAAACATCATTGGATGTGATTAAAACATAAATAATATATGGTAGACTCAAACTGCTAATATATTTTTTAAGGTCGTAACAAAATTTTATTTTATTGTTAGTTTTATAAAATATTTGTGACCATATAAGCTTTAATAACTGCAGCCCCGCACACCATACGTCGCGCCCGTACTCGCGCGGGTACGAACGCGCAGCATTTACTCATTTTTGTGTGAGCGATATTCTCAACACATTTCGATTGGAAAACTGAGTTACGGTATTTGTAAGAAATTGCTAAATACATCATCCAGATCATTCATATGGAATCTTTTGTTTAGTCGTTAAATCACTCGATGTGGTAGACACGCATGCATTTCCTGATTACGTAATTTTTACACTCTGTTAATCACAATCGATATATTTTTGGGCGGTCGCGGTATTTCCTTATATTTATTGAAAGTAAATATTTAAAGAAAGAGAAAGATGCATAGCAAAAAATATGTAAGTCTCAATTCAGTAGGATAGAGCATGTAATTGTAAATGAAAGGTAGTGTCAAAATTAGAATTGTAATCAATGTCCATGTAGATGTAATATGAGTTTTTTGTGGAAGTAACTAGTTTAATTTTCTCATAACTTGTTTTATGCGATACGTTCCATTGTAAAAATATTTTTTTAGAATGTACTCATCATATAACACACAGGATACTATGGTCATCTTAGAATATTTAAAGACCAAATTCGTCATAAATATATGTATCTTACCATGGTAAAAATCTAAGTAGTTTTTTGTATATTTAATGGTATATTTTCATAATTTTTGTATGAGATTTCATGATTTTTGGCCAGCTATTTATATTAATTTCATATAAATATAAATCTATTTTAACAAGTTCATAATGTACTAGGGTAAATTAAATTAAGTAACCGTTTAGCTCTGTAATTATGATGGGTCTAAATTTTACATCTCGTTATTGATTTATGTGCATTTTAATGGTCCTGTACGCTTGGATATTTTCTCCATGATCTATTAACAAATATTCTTGCTGAGTCCGACTTAAGGTTAAAAATTAATAAAAATTAATCGATATTACTAGTTTTTGATTAATATAAATATTATCAATAATATAAACAGGCCGACAATTTTGTTGAAAACGTGGTTTTTCTGTTCAATTTCGGTATTTTTTTACCATATTTGAATTAATTATTTGAAAATTAAAGGCAAACCAAGTTTACTGTTTTCTTTTTGAGTTTTGATCCGAAAGACCCAGACAGTCATCAGTCCGGTTATCACCCTCTTGCTTCCAAACTATTATAGGGTTACAGGTTATAGGTGAAAATTGGCAATTAAATTTGTTTTTAAATACATACAAAGTCACCTGAAAGGGCGTCTTTAGAGTAGTTTAGTATTTTTTTGAAATTTTTCATTTTTAATTTGAGTTCGCGCCAGAAATGTTATTATGAAATTGATGAAAACTTCCGTCTCCCTCTTTCTATTTTCCAAAACTATTTGAAATTAAAAATCCACATAAAAACCTATAACTAGTCTTTGTCAAATTTAACAATAACAAAAAGTTACATTTTGATGTCTTAAACAGATTTTAATGTCTAGGGGAAAGACATTTATTTATAATTTGTCTCATTTGGACAGTGTAAAATTTTGGAAATGACAACTAAAATATAGACAAATGTGCATAATAATTTATTTCATAATTAACGATGACTACACTTATGGGTAAGATATTTATCTTTACGTGGGAGCTTAACTCCCACGTGACCGCTTTTTTTAGTACCAAAAGGATGATTTGCAAACGACTATTATATATTATTTAAAGAGTATTGAATACTTGTAATCGATTACATAAAGGAATTAAAGAGGTACTAATTAATTTGGATAATATTTATTGTTTTGCAATGAGTTAGTTACAGAATATTTAACCATGTAGTAAAGGCGGGTGGACGTATTTGTATTCATTTGGATTCTAGCTGCACTAACGATTGTGGTAAATAAATATTATTCATTAAATATTCAATTACTTGTTTAAATTATTTACGAGTTTGAGTTCGCTATTTGTCATTTCAAAATATCCGTCCATACTGTTGTTTATGATTAATATTTTTCCTTGTTGCAAATTAAAAATGATAAAATAGTTTTGCATATTTATTGTTAAACGTTCCTTATTCAAAATCAAAACCTTGAAATTGAGAAAAAATCAATATATTTACAATTTGTGTGCAAATACGAATATGGATTAAAGTTTTGTGAATATTGATTATATACGAGCATACACAACGAGCTTTCATTCAAATTTACTATAAATAATCCAAACACTTCAGCGAGCAAATTCTGTTTAAATTAAATAATTCTTTTAATCTATATCACTCCTTAACAAAAGCCTCAGCGACTTCCAAATTAAAAGGTCAAAAGCCCACTTACAAAATAACATACCGACAGCACGCTCGCTCAAAGTCCAAGCTCCGCTCCCCATCGAACCGGTCAGTAATTCGTCATAAGTACGAATGTTGATTGCTCGAAGGCCGTCCCCGCACGCACCTGCGGGGCGGGGGGCTAAGCTTCGCTTCCTCATTGGTGAGTAATGACTGTGTGGAAGGGTAGGAAAAAGATGGCCGTCATGTAAAAAGTATGGAAGAATTATGGACCGTCAACGATGTATAGTGAAGATGGTAGCGCTCCTTCGTCGTATCTCTCTTTTTTGTTTATTTTTTTATGACGATAATAACGTGTAGGTTTTGTGAGTCATGTCTAGGCAGTTAGATGCATGTAGATGTTAAATGCTTACAAGTTGTTTTGTATGGTAGTGGTTTCGTTTGTTGAACGCCTTAGTTTGGTTAAGTTTGTTAATTACCTGATATTAAAGCACGGATGTTTAATTTTATATCAAGATAAGGATTATAAATAATTACTCACGTTTTTAAGCCAATTAAAAACATCGACGTAGTTTATGAAAATCTGTTTTGTTTATTTGTTATATAATTTATAAAAAAACCATATACCAAAATATTCTGACATACATTGCCATGAGAATAATAATATTAAATATAATTTTGGAGTCACCAATATATTAATGAAAACTGAAATCATATGCAACTAGTTCGTAATATTAGACATGTGATGTAATTTCTGCATTTACGAATATTTCACAAGTAATTAAACGTATTCCTTAAAGTAAATAATTAATTTAAGGAATACGTATTTTTATGTATGATATAAATGTACAATTGTCAATTTAACACTGTACAGCATTATACAGTAGGATCGATCGATCGATCGATTCAAAGTCGTAAAGAAGTCAAGACTGTGCCCAATATCCGCAAGAGCTTTCTGTCACCGTGTGTTGAATATACAAAATCAATTCCACATATGTCACTAAAAGCAATTTCCAATCAAGGTCCGCAGACAGCTATGATAATTCGATACAACGCACTTATTTGCCGGCAATATACCTCATCATTTTGTAAGAGGTTCATTTCGATAAAACATTCCATGCTGCCATTGAGAAATTATATGTCTAATATATAAAAAACAATGTATATTCAAGACACAATATTTTGATAAATGTCAGTCAAGTTCTTACATACATATTATCTATTGGTATATTAATATACTTTTATGCATAAAATTTTATAATTCCGAAAAACTAATTTAAATGTACTTAATAATTCTTCGGCACTAAAAATATCCCTATGGGACACACGAGTGTTGGGACACGTATCGATGTACTCATATCCTAATGTTTGTTAGAGAACACATAAAGTAAGGTTTCATAGTTATCTTATATCGTTGTGTATTGTGAAATTGGTGACGAAAATAAATAAGTTAACGGAAGTAATTTTAATTTCAATTCTAGGCAAATGCCAATGTCTCGAATTTGTTAGCCTTTAAATGCTTTTTAGGGCTCAGTAGCCAAATTAGGAACCTCTCTTATTTCACTATATCTGTCTGTTTGTCTATCTGTCCGTCCGTGCTATGTCTGTTTATCAGTCTGAAATTTAACATGGTTAAACATATTTACAACGCCCACAAAGTCATGAAATAATTTTTTTAGATAACATTTTAAGGTTCTTACCCCGAATGTAAATTGGGGGTGAATTTTTTCGATCAATTTACGAAATGTTTAGCTTTATAGAGGTCATTTTTTAGAGTTAACAAACCAGCTAAATCGTTATTTTTGAATAACTGAAAAGTACTCAGAATAGTAGTATATATAATGAAATTAAAAGGAAAATTATCACAACTAACTAGGCTCTACTAGTTTAAGAGTAATCGTCAACCAACTTATGACATGTAGTTTAGTCTGTAAAAATATCACAGAAACTCCTTACAGTGAATTAAATCAACTACTAAAATAACTTTGCTTTTTAAAGTGTGTATTTATTATGTATGTCAAGTATACTAGGTAAAATAATTTTACATATTAAAAATAATATTATTTAAATATGTACCACGTATTATGCCTATTAAAGGCAATATTTTTACGCTGGAACAGACATGATTACGGCCATTATGAAATTATAAGGGTTCTTCTTTTTACCACGGAACCCTAAAAATTAAAAAAAAGAAATTCCTACATATAATGTTACTGCGAATAGCATTGAATTCAAATATACGAGTGTTATTAATTTATACGACTCTTGGTCGAAAACTTTGTATGAACGTGCCTATGCGACGATTCGCCTACGTTACAGTATCTGGCCTACTTTGAAACTGTGGCAAATTTAGTCTGATAACCTCTAGCTGCCATTTATTACTATCAGCCATCGCATTAATGTCTAAGAAGGTACCTGCGTAAACATATTGTTATACACTTGCGCAGGCAATATTTTTCTATTTATAACTTCGATTAATTTTTAGTTTATCTACAAAGTTTGATTCTGGAACTTATTGAATTTAGCAAGAGATTATAGATATATACAGTTTGATACGAATAATTATTTTAAGTAAATAATAGGATATCTCTAATTATTTTAAAAATCTATCAAAAGTTGAAGCATATTTTTTTTAAAGCATGTATTAAAGTTAGATTTATGTAAGCTGTTACCCTTGATTTTATCCGGGTCAAATATGATTTATGATCGAACTTAATACAGCATAAGTGGTGTTTGGCAATGGGTATAGTGAACATTAAATATTGGTATATGAACATTAAAGATTGCGAGCGATTAATGTAAAAATATTTACTTAAGAAAGTCAGCAGCAGTGCTATTGAACATAGTCTTAAGAAAAATGTCCTAAGAAATAATGTTTTTAGGAATAAAAACAATCTTATCCCTTATACTAGTAAAAAGCCAGGGTACAAACGTTGGCAAAAGGCGTTTTACATCTTAAACTAAGCAATAACCAGACAAAACACTTTCCTATTTATAGTATTGGGACATTTTTGGTTACGTGGGTATACACCATCTAGTCGATCGTTAGTGTTGTGCACGTGCTAGATTATTTTTATTAAATTTCTTTGCCTCAGTGAGCGTTTTCACTCGTACCTGCTTTCAGTATTTTATAAATAACTTGGTCCGATAGGTAAATGTAACTTATAAAGGTCGAAACGAAAATTTAAGAAGTTTGTAGCTAGCGTTTTCGTATAATTTACTAGCCTCAAATTTGAATATTCGCTGCCACAAGCCATTATTAATGATTTAATAATTATTAATCTTAGAGTTAGTTGAATCTTTTGATATAGTCCGTACTTCCAGTTTATTAATAGTAACATTTTAGTAAGTAATTGAATAGTGGAATAAATTCACCGTTGTTCGCTATAATTGCATATAAAAAACACTGGATTATCAGACCCGGATACAATTTGGTTCTTAAAAAATCCGATTGCAAAAGTAGCAAGATAAGTATAATAATGTTTTTTATAAAAAGAGTTCTAGAAAAAGAGTCAGTCTCACTTATTAATAAGTACTGTTTAAATATTTATGTTTAAAGAATTTGCCATACATATACATATTTATGACATATGGATTTGACCATATGACAGTAAATGAAATTCAGTCGATACTAATTGTTCTAAATAATTTAAAGTAGTGAAAAAAAATTATGCCAAGAATAAAAAACAATTACAATTTAAATAACACGTTAATATAAACAAAACCTAAACATCATGTGCAATGCTTAAGTTAGAATGTTATTAGCTTCTGTTAGGCGCGCGGTCGCGATCGATTCAAACAAAAATAGTTCAAAATACACGTTCACAATTCAAATTATGTTCGAATAAATAAATCGAAACACGCTTTTCACTTTCACGATGGACTTGTGTCGTATTGTGACCCTTATGACACAGACATAAGAATTATTTTACTATTTGCCTGTAATTAAGAAATAAAATAATTTTATGCGAAGGTGTGATGTGGCAACGTATATTGGCGTAGTGAATTCGTGGTGATTATCCATAGTGTTTAAAACCACTTAAAACTATTGCTGTGAGTAAACTACTGAATTTTGTTAATTGATTTTTGGTGTACGGTTGAGAAACACCATTTCGTATATTAGAATTCGTTTAATGTCGAACGTTCAAATCCACAATGTTGCGTTAATTATAATATAAAAAAGTAATAATGTATATTTATCAACTAACACTTTATATTTACACATATCTTTTTTGCTTCTTATATTGCTTCATATATTAATTTCAGATTAAGGTCTTGAGGCTTTTATTTAATGTTGGAAATATATTTCTGTGTATAAATATTACTATTTCTGGTTAGATGCAAACTATATATAATTTTTATAATATGTCTCACACGTATTTTACGTATTGCATGTAGTGTGAATAACATGCGATTAACAAAGGCATTAGCATTAGTATTAGGGTTTTTAGTATTAAGGCTATTATTATTATAAAATATTTAACAAAAAAAAATAACCGACTTCGAATAACCATTGAATAAGAAACGCAATGAAAGATGAAAAATAATAAAAATAAGGGTAGTTAGTTAGAACTTACGGCAAAGTTCCAATTATTATTACCCCCATAAGTATATTTCAAAACTATTGCTGCTCTCTAGGGCTTTTTCTAAAAAGTTGCCAATTCGACGTCTCTCTTTTATACCAACACACAGATACGTGAGCGCCACGTTCAACGTGACCCCGACTCCAAGCATCCCTGTTTTCCAGATTTATCTATAAGGAAATAATATTGTACTGCTAAGTTCCAAGTAAGTCTTCATATCTTTTCATTATTTTGTTCTTTTCATTGTGTTTCTTACTCAATGATTATTTAAAGTCGGTCAATTATTTTTGTCAAATTGTTTATTTTTTTCATTCTTATTCGTTGTAATATGCTTCGTTACTCAGAATGTAACGAACTCAAAAAGAATTCAATAATGCATCATTTATTGAAATGGATTCGGCATTTGCGGCGTATAATGAACTTAAATCAATTTATATATATATATATATATATATATATATATATATATATGTACATATATATATATATATATATATATACACCTACATATGTATAGGTACCCACATATATACCTAAAATTGTATTTATATAACTCAATTCGGATTAAAAAAAATACTTCCTGTTTTTTTCAAGTCCGTTAATAAAAGTCATTATTGTTCTATGTGAAATTAATATTACCATGTCCTTAAAACTTGATTTAAATTAAATCTAGTCTAAGTTTTAACTACCCTCCTGATATATATAAATTCGTACTTACACATTTAGAATGAAGAATTGACAGCATAGTTTTTGTCGTTCGTATGATTGTGAATATAAATTCACATGAAACGCAAGTTAATGTGTTCAATTATATTTCTAACTTATATGATCTGAGACTTGCCGCATTCGGCCAACAAGTCTTCAGCAGCCACTTGTTGCATGCGGGCGCTCGTTATTGATTGCGGGGCGCAAGGGCGCGAAGGACCCCAGGCGGCCAGAGCTAGAGTCTATTTTTTCGACATTCAACGGGCAAGCGCTTTAAGGAGGGGCTAACTAGGTCACTGTGTCTGCCATGAAATATCGCTCAAGTATGGCATGCTCTAATTAATGCCTTTTGGATAGTGGTTTGTTATTGATTTAATAGCATCGGAATAATATTAACTGAATTAAGGCAATCATTTATCGATAATTAAGTCTTAAAACTTTAGGATTCATAAATATTGTACCGTTAGGGTTTTTAAAGACTTTTATGATCTATGGGTTACAGGTTACCGGTACTCATTTCCAGAACTAGTTAAGTCTCGCTAGACATTTCACCGTAAACAAACACAATTATGTAAATTAGTTTACATGGAACGTGCATCATACCTAATATGAAAACGTACCTTACTAATAAAAAAGTTTATTTCATGATTATATTTCGTCTACGCTCTTTATCACCTTCTTTTAAATTCATTTAACAATTTCTTGAAACAAACTCTTAGTTCTATAAGTACGAGTATGTTTAAACGTCTTAAGTCTTCTTCATAAATGTGTTTACATATGTACACTTACTTAATGTTTTTTCATAGTTTAATTTATTTCTTTATACCCCTGCTTTGGAAATCAAATAACTTTTAAACTTGTGTGCATTTCTCAATTATCCAGCACACTTAATATAATTAAAGATTTATAATATTAGACGTAGAATATGCACTTTTTATTATTTTTCTTGAAAAGTGAAAATAGTTGAGCTGGTAGTAGTGCTGTAATTTCACTGTTGGTAAACAGAGAAAATATCTGATTACACTGAAATTTGACTAGCTGTGGTGGAGGCTTAGCAAAAATTATTTTTAATGATATAGTAATAGACAATATAAATTATTTAAGCATTCATTAATATTATTTGATATGTATAAATATAAAGTGTTAGTTACGCGGAAATAGTATCATTCTGGTATAGATTTTAAAGCAGGATTCTGTGCACTTCCTTTTGCTTTGAAATGCTATTTTAGTTATAATTTGGTCTAAGCTCATTTTAAACTTTACAAAGGCTATATAGGAAATAAAAAAAATTTGCAAAGTCGCTAAAGGAAACAAATAAATAATTAGAACATAACTCAGCTTGCGCATGTAATCTCAGTTAATAGATCGACTGTGTTTAAAAACGAGCAAGAAAAAGTTTATGACATTAAAAGAAGAATTTGATTTAAACTTTGGGTCTCGTCAATACAACAACAGTTCGTCCGTGGACCTTTGATGTTTACGGCCTCTACAAAACACATTCTTCCCATGAGCTAATAGACTAGCAAAAACGTAAACATGTATCTAACTAACCTGTTAATTGTTTAAATTACAGTATTATGCTTCTTTAAGTCTTTTGTACGATTTATACGTGGCAGTTTATTCTCGCGTTCCGCCCAGACGCTTGAAAAGATTATTATGAGTGTTATAAAAGTTTCACATTTTTCTTTGGGGGTGTATTTTTAAATGCCGACATACTTGAATATATGTTACTCACATATGTAAAGTAGACAATACTATATGATTTGCTTAAACCACAAATCGTTTTACGGGCAAAGTTTGGTTTATCTTTATTTTTTTAGGACGTAATAATAATATATTATTTAATGCTAGCCACTTGTTTATGATTATATAATAAAACAAATGATTGTATATGAGTAGATATTTGTATTGATAGCTTTTAACGCATGCAATCGATTTACGACTTCGACACCCGAGTTACGTACGTAAAGAATTTTTGACAATATATGGGCTCTGATTGTTTTGCTCGAGGGTACATGTCCGTTTAGCGTAACAATTTTCATAGCATTAAATTTATATATACGGTAAGATATTATGTTCGTTATGTCGTAGGCTCAAAATTGACGCACAAATGACTATCAGAGGCAGTACTCTTATTATAGATTTTTTTCACTGCAATTAATCTCATGAAGAGTTTTCAAGTGATAACAGACGTAATAACATTAGCATTGATTTATAGGCAAAGTTTCTTATAATAAATGTAAAAAAATCATTTTCAAGTTTTCGCAAACGCTACAACTAAAGCTGTCTACTTTAAGAACGTAACCGGTAATAACAAACTCCGGCAATTACGGTTTATAAATTACGATAAAGTGACAACAAATTAAATAAACTCGCCAATAAAACTCAATAAATAAGTAACTCGCGTTCAACCGAAATGCGTTACTTCTCGGAGCACGGTGAACTGCATCAACTACGGGAGTAGCGCGATCGTAACTCAGGTCTAAATTGAGGCAGTGTCGTGGCGCGGCAGTGGTCCCACTCGGCTCCCCCGGTAGTTCGAAATTAAGATAATGTTAACACCTGAGCAGGTCGCTAAAAAGATGCGAACGACGTCTCGCATATTGTGGGGACGCGCATAAATGCCAATACGAGTCGTTTAGCCGTTAAGAATGGATTTTACGAGTCGGCGGTGCGCGCCCGCCCGCTCGCTTCGCTCAATTACATTCGACGCTAGTTGCCTTACGTGAGATAATACTTATTTAACAGCTCGCGTGAATCGACCGGTCGCTCCGTATATCTTTCAAATGACTCAATCATCAGTTTAATGCGATAACTTCGTACGTTACTTCGACATGTTTTTTTACGCCAACTGTCAACAGATGTTTCCAGGCAAATTACAAGATTTGACAAACTGTTTTCCGTTTAGACAACAGAAGTCAGAACGAATTAAATCTAATATAAATTAAAAGATATTCAGAATATAAAAATCTGAAGATGTTTTAGGTTTATTTTAAAAATTACGAAATTTAAATGATTTAAAAATATTAATATTCCCACGTCTTGTTAAAGGAATAACAAATTATGGGATTATGTGTATTTTTCAAAATCTATGTATTTCTCAAGGTTGTAAATTTTGTAGTTTATTATAAAAACTTTTCTAAGAAGAAAAAAAGAACTAAGTTTTTTTGTGAACTTACGTTAGAATATTTTTGAGTTTTTTTAAGCAAATATGTGTCAAGCACCATGACATAATTCATTATCTTTTAGAGTGGTAGTAAATTAACAAAGTGCCATAAATATGGAATTTTATATATTTGTATAAACACTAACACAAGCGTTTTTGTATATTGAAGACATTTTCGGAAAAAAATAGTGGAGTATACTTTTTGGTTACCCAAATTGCATTTTTTTAAATTTTTGTCTTCCTGCCTTTACGAGATCCTGCCACTCGACTATGAGCAGGAACTCCTTAATTCATTTATAAGAACTACTTCATCGATTTAAAGGGAACTTTCACTGGAATAATATTTTGGTTTCGAATTATTATTCGGCTGCCTTTTAGTCCCTTCCAAATATTTCCTAAGAGACATACATTATTTTTTTTCACTTCTGTATCTGTCTGTTTGCTCTTTCGCTCTCTCACAATTACTCTTTCACAAAGATAATGCTTAAGGTACATATTAAAATCTAAAGAACATTTTTATCAAAAGTTTTCCAAGGAATGTAAAATTTAATTATTAGTAATTGGGCAGTAAGATATGCGGATTTAAAATTGATGAACCGAAATTACCCAGAATATTACAGCACTCAGCTTTGGCTCGAATTTAATCTAAGATATAACATAATTTTATCCAGGTAAAGGGTGCTATTGAGATACTGGACAAAAATTATTACCGAAGAAAAACTCGGCCGCAAAAATAAAAAAATGTACGTGACCGATACCTCGGGGAAAACCTAGTGACTTGATAAAAGCAACAGAGTCCAATTAAACTACACACGATAATATTAATTATGTCCCGAGTATCTAGAAGATGATGTGAATTGTTTCAAATGTGCATCCCATGAAATGAGGCTATGTTAAGAAATCTATCCTTATCAACGTGACAGTGTAGATGTGTACGTGTGCATTATAAGTTTTGCCAATTAGCGAAATAAAGCGGTAACCGCTATTCTAAATTAATGACCGTGCGTAGGTGATTCACTTAATTAGCGGTTGGTTCTTTAGCGATTGTTACGGATTAGTTATAAGAAGCGCATGTGTTTATCCGCTATTTGTTTTATGAATAATTTTTTTTACGATGTATTAATTTTCCGATCTAATAATTATTTAAAAATTTTAATACCAGTTTAAATTTGGCTATGCATAAAATATAATAAAATTGGCGACTGCTATAAATCTTAATTTCACTCAAAGCAATTAAAATTATTCATTGTTTTGGCGTAGGAAAATTTTACTATTTAATTTTGCCGTATAGGCTCATTAAAAATAATTATAAAAATTTAGTTAATGAAATAATATTTTAACAAAATAATTTATTTCGTAACTGGGAATCTTTCAGTCCGAACAGCGTCGATTAACAAATTAAATTGTGCCTACGAACAATTGTTATACTCTAATTAAAATTGCCATAAATAGTACCAGTTATTAAACTATTCAAACATTAATAAAACATAAGGTAAAGTAATTCTGTTTTATTTGAAAAAAA
This sequence comes from Druceiella hillmani, assembly GCA_039881145.1. Lineage (NCBI taxonomy): Eukaryota > Metazoa > Arthropoda > Insecta > Lepidoptera > Hepialidae > Druceiella > Druceiella hillmani. The sequence goes on from JAYKKI010000043.1 coordinate 12,755,609, forward strand.
AATCAAATGTCAAAGAAGATTGTAAAATGTATTTAAACGAGTAATAATTCACAAAGGCACATAATATTCAATGACTTTCCTTACAAGGCATTGCACAAAAGCTCATAACGGTCCCTTTTTTAAAATATTAATTATTTAAAAACCTCACTATTACCACAAGTTACGACCCTGACAATAGTTTACCTTTAAATATGTTGAAAAAATAATTCTCCTCAAAATAGTAAGTCGTAAAAGAAGTTAGCCTTGAAGAATTTTTGCTCGTTTAGTGAAAACGTTAAGCAGCATGAGCAATACTCTCATGCATAGGTTTTTGTGTAATATTGTTTAACAATTGCGGAGCACAGGTAATACGATTACTTGTCGGTCGAGGTAATTACATGTTTGAACGCTTAGAGTATATCAGTGGTTTAATGAATAAATTGTAATGCATACAGTTAGCAGTGTTATGAAAATTATTATTTTTAATCGTCTGCTCCACGCAAAAACTTAACATTATTTTTAATTTAATTAAAGCGACTCTCTATTTAATGATCGTTATTTAAGTATCTCTCTATTTAATGATCGTTAATGATGATAGACGTACCTATTACAAGATCATTTTTTTATAAACATTCACTTCATTGATTTTTGTCAAATATCGAATCTACTCGTAATTATAATTTTAAGTGATCAAGATCTCTTTAATATTTCGAGAAACATATTCATGATATTAAGTATGAACCGGTACCCCGCTTACAAATATAAGCATATATTTATTAAGGTGTATATACAATAGTTCTATTAATAATAATCTTTTAGACCATTGCGTTTTTAAAGAAACATTTATCTGCGTAAAAAGTATTTTTGTGAATATATTTATACTTAAAAGAATTCAACAAACATATTTAAGAATATTTATCTACAGGACAAATTCTTTTTATGAATTAATTTAAATTCTAAAAAATCCAACAAATTTATTAAAAAAAAAAATAAGTATGTTCGTTAAATTTTTTGATCGTTTTGAGAATAAATTAGTACAAAATTAACTAAAGATGAATCATAAAATAAGTATTTATATTTGTTCCAATACATTGTAAAATAGTAATACATTTTAGAGACTTTGCAAACATAGACGAAATAAATTAAACCTGAAAATAAGAAACCAACAAGATATAGTGTGACTGGTGAAACTCTTGCTGAAAAAACGTTGTCTTTTAAGGACAGCATCACACCGTCTTTCAATTTTACTAGTTTAGAAATCTTACTCTCATTTCTTTTCTGAAGTCCCCTTTAACACCAACAAATGTTAATTCGTATACTTTCACTATATTGCAACATTCTCGACAGGCGCATAAAAGCCAATGAATACAATCTCAGCCGCCAAACATACAAGAAGCTGACATATAACGAAAATTTTGAGCAAAGCGTCGCATAGTCCGGCCAACAGTTCATAAGTCAGTAGAGCACGCCGTTAGCCAGGCCGAGCAAGGAGGAAGTCCTGGCGGAAGACAATTCGGAGTGGCCCAAGGATATTTATGTCCCGCCGCTGACCCCGAGCTGGCGGTCCCAGATGTCTCCTAGTTTACAAAAGCGGCCGTGATCTCTGAATGTGAATTACTTCATTTGACTGAATCTCAGTTCGATGCCAGATTACGGTTTATTTTACAAGTGATTTAATTAAGATAATATTAATGAAATGAACGCGACAATATTATTATAACACCTAAATGTAATTAAGCAAATCATTAACTATGTTGTTTTTTATTTGTTTATTTGAAAAAAAATTGTTTCTGCTACCAAATTTAAAAAGATTGTGCTATAATAATTAAAATAGAAAATGTATATTTTGTAAAAGTATACATTATGAGATAAGAAAAATTGTATTAAATCCATGAAATATCCCAATTAAAATATTGTAAAATCAAACGAATTACCCATGCAATTTTTTGATACATCCTTGCTCAGAGTCAGTCTGGCTTTGCAAATATGAAAATTTTAGTTGTAATGAGAATATGAACATTTTACTATACCTATTGCCAATTTTAGTTAATTAGCTAAATCAATTAGCCCAGTAAGAATTTGAGAGTACGAACGAAACTACGTAAAGTCAGATATTAATTACTGGCTGACATTATAATTATATATTGATTATAATATATGTTAATTATGAATATCTAGAAGATGTAGAAGATTATTTTTATTACAAGCATGAAATCTATTAAAAACATTTAAGACACTTTTATTAAATTTTCTTGAAAGTGCTTTTAACTAAATTTTATACCTCTTTTACTTCATAATGTTATAATTAACAATAAAAAAACATGGATTGTGCCTCAACCAAAAAATCTTCAGAGCCATTCAACATACCTATAAACTGACCTACTTTCAATGACCGTAAATACAAACCATCTATCAAATCTCCAGGGACAAAACAAACATTAATAAATATTTACTTCAAGCAGAATCAAAACCTTCATTTAATGTAAATTATCTGATATTCACTCCCCGAACAAGCGGACGACCCCTATAAATAATTACAAATTACGGAAGTCAAATGCAGTAATGAGACAAGTGAACTGCCAAGCCGCTGCTGCTAAAGAAATCGGAATACCACTTCCCCGGAAACATTAAAAAACACCATTTTCTTTTGCCTCCAGTTACTCCCTTTTATGTATATCTATGGTACTCTATGGTGTTGTGATTACATATAGATAAATATACTCTACCAGATCTCTGGCTGTCGGGTATTGTCCTTTTATTTAGAATAGTAATGACAAAAACTGAATTCGGAGATTGTTAAATACGCTACTACTCATGACAGTAATCCTAAAGTATTTTTTAGTTTTTTAGAACGTTGTTTATAAAGTTTTATTATAACGGTTTGCAAAATGTTTTTTTCATAGTCCTATTCCTATTCAATTCATAGTCCTATTAGCAGTATAATATTACTATCAAATACATAAATGTAAAAAATGGGGCGTGTTTTATTTAAATCACTATGCTGGCTGATAACCATAAAGTTCCAAATAATTTCTTAATGCAAAAAATAAAGTTTTAATATCAAAAACACATATAAACATTTTAGGATATTTAATACTACCTATTCTTACCTCCTATGACGTAACATAACTTCCATATTTGAATTCGCCACGTTTTTAAAATTACGTAAGACTTGTTGCAGAAACAAAAATTTTAACAATGGACAGTCATTAAATGTAAGGCTTTTTTTCACTTCTTATTTAAGTATTAGTAAGACTTTTTTTTAATATCGGGATTTAAAAAAGAATTCTGGAAACGACTGTCTAAGAAAATTTCAAAGAAAATGTCGTAATTATTCTTCCTCTTTGTGAAATATGGAAATTAAAATTAATTGATCGTAAACAAATGCATTCCAATATTAATATGTACAAGTAACTATATTAATACAAAATATTAATCGATTCGAGATAAAATTTCTTTTAATAGTTACATTTGATTTCAGGAAATTAAAAAAGTGTTTTCGGTTTTTAGACGAAAGTTAAAATAGTCTCAAGAATACAAATTACTCAACGAGACAAAAAAATTATCGGAGTCACCTGATATGGAAATGTTATGACGATAATATTCTCTTCAATTCCCATCCTCTTTACGTCGGTAGTTAATTTAAGTATCATGTGAAACGAGCCTCCAAGCTAGACTGCTGTTGGTTTTAGCTCGCAGTTAAAATTTATTATGTGTCATTTTAATTACGCCTCCCATTATAATAGCAGCTTTTGGAATAATAAACTATATTAATGTGAATAATTAGTTGTTATCATTTTTTTTTCATTTAGATTTATGGTTTCGTAACATTGTTTTTTTTAACTAGTTAACATTGAATTTTCTTTTTTTCTAATAAAATAATTTAGAATGAAAAGGAAACCAAACAAAATATTAGTGATCTTTTCAATATAATTTAGTCATATGGGTGAAAAATCTAATTCTGCTGCTGGCCGATCCGACCAAACTTCTTTTAGATAACAAGACATTTTGTCATAAAAATTACTCGGTACAGTCTTATTTTCCACTTTTATTGAAATAACAAATCATTTATAAATGTTGCAAAATATATTAGGTACCCTTTTTTGGTTTTAATAGGAGGTGAAAAAATCTTCCAAACACAACCAAGTCAGATCAATAGGTAAGGTGTGGTATTTACCCACTAAAATACCACCTTAATACGACCAGCTTGGAATAGACCGAGTAGCGACTTTCTTTCCATTTTTGTTATTATCACGTGAGTACTTACTACAAGACAGACATCCTGCCAGGTTTTAGACCATCAATGAGGTTTAGTTCTCTTGCATATATAATGAAGATCGTTTCCACCTGTGTTTTAACCTAGCAGCCAGCGAAATTATCTATATTTTATATTTAATTCCTGTCATCGTTGTTATATGTACTTTCCATTTTAATTTTACATCTACATTAATTTCTAGATATTTTGCCCTATTATCGTGGGGAATAAATTTATTGTTAATAAATAAGGTTTTTTAATTAAAAAAAAAATAAATATTAAAATTCTGAAATAAATTTAATTCAAGCTTTTAATCGCAAATAGTAGGTTAAAACTTATTGAAATGCATAGTATATATCACAAAAACATTGTCGTTAATTCCTTGATGATTTTTTAATGATATCTTAATATTTATCAGCCTCAATAAATGGCATTGAAAAATAGATAAGCAGAAAATTGTACAGCGGATTAATTTTCCAAAATGTCCATGTACTAAACAATTTTGACTTAGCAAATCTATTGCAATCTTATTGAACATTAAATAATAGAATTCGCATTTCATTATTGCCTTTTAGTTAGCCCATACATTTTCTTTTTTTACCCACAAAAACTTGATCAATTGATGTTAAAGTTAGCTGAAGAAAAAAAAAAGGTTAAAATAATATTGTTTTACAAATAATAATCCTAGAAAAGAAACCACACAGGTTTTAAAGGCACAGTAAACTTCGCGATATACGGTTATTAAGTAAATAGCCAATTTATTGAAATTTATCAACATAATAAATACAGCAAGCGTAATAGCTCTTTGCATCGAAAGGGTCAAAACTATAAGCAGATAAGAGAGCAAGCATCAACGAAAAGACTCTCCTTTTTATGTCAAAGATCACGATGCAATTTGCCATTGTGAGAGCTGCATGCGCCCGCCGAGATGTGTTCGTTGTCCAGTTTCTGCAGGCATCGCCAGACATGCCGCCGATCTTATATCGTATCGCCGATTATCTATTCGTGACACGGTGATCGTATTATCTTTTCATAATGGTTAGCTGTCGCGTTTTTTATTTGTTTGCCTTTATGTATAAAAGAATCGAAGCTTAGCTGAAACAGTATATTTTTGGGAAATTTCTCGGAAAGTAACATCAGAATTGTTAACATTTAAATCATATTTTGTGTCATTCATTTAACAATGTCATATGGTAACATTCATTCTAGAGTTAAGGAGTACAAATAATTATTGAAAACACGTTACTTAAATAAGCAATGGATACTATAATAAAAATAGGGCTAAAAATATTGTGGAGAAGGTCATCTTACCCTTTATATGAAACTCCCTTATATATCTATTTAATGCATACTATAATATTTACAGTTTAAATAGTTTACAACTGCTGAATCATGTGAAAGATGCAATTCAAATATATTGTTTTATAAAACTAGAAAAACCATTTTAATGGGAGACGTTTATTTGTTAAATTAAAAAAGTATTCAGTATATAATAAAATTAGTCAACGGTTTAAATTTCAATAACATTTAATATACTTTCCATTATTATTTGTCACATTCATGAACTATGTTGTATCAACATGTGTTCGTAATATAAAACAAGAAAAAGAAACGAAATCCTATTGCTGTGAACGCGAGTACTAATTAAGAAAATATGTATAAGTTTAGAATTGGTTATATAACGTCTACCTATCCCATACATTCGCGGACATTTACGTGTCAATTATATCAAGACTATTAGTACTTAAAACGATATTATGTAAATATCGTACGTATATTAATAAATACGTAGGTCAGGATCGTGAATTCATTTCGTAAGCCCAGCGGGAATTTTTTTGATATTTTTAAATTCTTATTGTATTTTAACATGTATTACCACACATCATTTCATTTTTTAATTTGACAATTAAATTTTATGTCATGTCGGTTTATTGTAGCTTAAGTAATGTATTATGAGTATCTCTGGACTTGACAGATGCAGCGAACAAAAACTAGTGAAATGTAGTAGTATTTTTAACTCATATCCAAGTACAAACTAATAACGCTTTGATACTAGGTAATTATAATACTTAACGTAACAGCATTCATTCACCACTACATACAACCGACCCTTATTGTAGTTTATGTGGTCTATAAAATGAACCTACAATATATAACCATGTCTCACAATATGCAATTATGTCAGAACTTAATCAATATACCTAGGTCATTCAACCTGAGGTAGGTTTAAAATATGCAAATCAATAGACAAGTTAACGGAATAATCGAAGCCGTTAATTTTTGTTGAGCAATAAATAAAACCGTTTATACTAATTGGGTTACAGAGAAGTAACGTTTAATTGTAAACTATTCGCTAAAACAAATTAAGTTGAATTGAAAAAAATTAAGAACTTTGCGTGTCTCATATATTTTTGTCTGTTCTTGGGGATATAAGCAGTCATTATCTGCTGCGTTACGACTAATTTCCATTCAAGTTACTCGAATGGTAATGGGGTTCTAGATAACAAATAATTCATAATCATAGAAAGAGGTCATTATTTTTGAAACAGTAAAAGAAATTGAATATAATAATTGTAAGATAATATTTATCTTCACTTGGTTATCCAAGTGAACTAGTGACAATATTATGACTACTTATTAGAAAAATATATAAAAATTACTTAAACCGGTCAATTTGCAGCGTAATATACTTTCGCCATCTTTTGAAAAATTTACGAAATAAAAAAAAATATTTTGCTTTTTTCCAAAAACTTATCTAATAACATCATAGTTCTAAATATTATGCATTTTGTTTAGCGAGATAACTTGTGGCATATCAAAACCGGTTAAAAGCAGGTACGAGTACGCACAAAGCAGGTTTCGTAGTATAATAATTTAAATTTAAAGTGTAACCAACGCCAATATTTAATCCTTTTCACATTTTTCACACGCATGGAGGAAAAATTAGAGGATGCGGGGAAACTTGCACGTTACTATGAAGTCTAATATATCGCAACAGGGGTTTAAAAAAGAAAAATGATGAAAACAACTTCAATTCCAATGAAACCTCACTATGAAAAATAATTCGCATTAATCAAGATTATCATAATTTTATGCACATAGATCTAAAATTGTGGACACTTTTAGGCAGTAACGGGCTGAGGAACAGATGGACGACTGCTCGTGGCGAAATTACATAAAAGTGTTCCTTGTTTTACAGCGAGTTCCATAGTGAGACAAAAAATACTAACGAGTAAATTGCGTACTAAGAAAAAAATCCTCGTGAGTAAATTTTAATTTACAAATATGGTTAATGGTATGTAGTATTGATAAGAATTAAATTTTGATAAGAATTAACACTCATTATCTCTGTTCAATGTAATCCAATTTTACAAAATTTACCCATTTTCTACACTATAATATTGTTACATCGTGTACCAAACTTGCATTTCTATATACTATATATATAATACTGAAAAATCAAAGAGATTTTTCTAGACAATATCATTTGTATGAAACACAGTAAATCCCTTTCAATATGACACGATACGAAGAGTGAAATTAAGTTCCCGATTTCCGTTTCGCAAATTTCAATTTCAGTAATATATAAACTGTTAACACAAATGAATACCGTTTCACACTCAACTGGAGAAATTTAACGAACACAAACCTTATTATATCTATTTGAATACCAGGTCAAGTTCAAGGTTTAAACCATGGAGAAACATAAAATATATCTGTCCTTGCGAACGCGGGAATATGATATATGCGACCGCGCAATGCGTAGATGCCATGTGTTCGCGCTATTTCACTATTGGTTTATTAATGTGAAATATAAGTAATTTTTCTTCATTTTACGAGTATTAATATGTAACTTTGTGGGATTATTAGGTCCAGACTGGGAGTACTGTGCTCCTTAGAGATAATATATAAACTCGCTTCAATGAACTCTTTCACTAGTCCTTATTATTAGCAATAACATCTTATGTATTTGCATGGGAAAATGTATAAATTATTTTATTAACTGTTTTTGTACAAGGGTTTGTCCTAACCAAATCTACAGATGTTCATCTCTATATTTATATTTTCGGGCTATCTGCCATAGCTCAACATGGTTTGTGTTGCTTAAATCGCTGTGTTCATAAGTTACCATAATATTATAATTTATACCCATTATTACCTATAAACTATACCTATAATTAAAAATCTATTACGGGCAAAGTTAAAATGCCGAGAAACTTTACACTTAATGTTTTTCATGTATTAAATATTTATTTACCGATTCCGATTTTGTTTGTAGTATTATTGACATCTATTCATTATAAAAACTTTAATTTAAAGGTATTGTTTGAAATATTAATTGATTTTCAAAGTTAAAGCGATATTGAACATAAATAAAACAAGATGTGACGCGTAAGAGAAAAAAACTATGTTAAAAATAAGTTACGAAAATAAATTCGAAACAAATTTATCAAAATTCAGTAATTTTTTATCGTATGCTTTATTTAATTTGGCTTTTAAAACTCTTCCATTGATATCTTTCATGGTGGGTTCAGATAAATTACTCCCTTTAGATTTTTTTAATTTCGTAAAATAACTGAATCAGTACATTTCATATTTTTTAGTAAAACTAAGTCGAAAACAACAGTTTTTCGAATGTTTGTCGGTTTGTCATAAATAAAACATGATTCGTCAATCTCGAGTTTACGTTAGTTGTACACACTATTATCAGATTGGGCGGAACCGATTTGGCTGTCAACTCCTTCTATTAGCGTTTTTAGTAAACTTTTTGCTCACAGAGTTCTGAGAGAAAAAGAAAAAAAAATGGAATTTGGAATGATATTTTAAAGTCCTTTTATTTGATACCCCTGATGACTGGTTTTAAGAGAAAAAATCAACCATTTATATATAGCATTCCTCGATCGCCACATTGGTTTTATAGCCTGTATAAATAGGGCTAGTAAGACAAATCAAGCGATATTTAATTTAGAAAATTGGATAAGTAGTTTAAGAGTTATGAGGGAACATAGCATCCACATATATACATAAAACTAAATTCATAGCCTTTTCTTTTAGCTTCGCTGCAGTTGGGAAGAACGAAATGAAAATATTGACATTGTTGTTTTTGATATTCTTTTACTTTTTGTGGACAGTTTCTGCGCTTATACTGTATTTTTATATATGTTTTACGGTTCTGTAACTTTTGTGTAAATGACAAAACTGAAGGGAACAATTCTAACTTGACTTAAACATTCATTATCTATTCAGTTCCTGCTGACAAACGGCATTATGTATTACAACCTATGTTCGAATTATTACAATAACAGTTTCACTGATCTCGCAGAAGTTACACAATGTAGTATATATATATATATATATATATATATATATATATATATATATATTTGAAATTTTTATTGTAAAGAGTATGAATTAATTATACAAGTTTATACGATATAAAATTAGTTTAAGGTATATTTTAATGCATACTGTAGTTTGTAATAAATACAAGTGTAGTAGTGACTGCAAGTTTATAACAAGACGTTTGTAACAAATACAAGACATGAAAGAATTAAAACTGTATTATGGTGCCCAATTTTTGAAGTAATTGGATAATAGCAGTTAGAATAAAACACCGAACATCTACGCGTATAATAAAATGATAATAGAGATCTGTGCGCCAATCACACAAAAACTGCGTGACGGATTTTAGCGAAACTACTTGACTTGGCTTTGTATATTGAGTATTTTTATCAAATCAACTACTTAAAAGATTATTTTCTGTCTGTCTGTCTAAACGTTTCTTAGAGGAGCACGCAAAAACTATTGGACCGATTTGAGTGGGACTTACACTGGAATAATATACATTTTGTCCCTACTGAATATTCTTTGAGGGACTTTTTATCTCCCATTTTACTTTTCTACTTGTTTGTTTGAGCATCACGTAAAACTATTGGACCGAAAAACTATTGGACTGATGTAATTAGGACTTACACTGGAACGATGCAGATTTTTATCGCCATTAAATTCTTTCCACTTTTCTGCTTGTCTGTTTGTTTGAGCATCTAAAAATTATTAAATCGTTTTGAATATTAAATTTTAATTGAAATAATGTTTACTGTAGATCTTAAATTTCAAATAAATTCGTAAAGTTATTAAAACTTTTCAGAGTCATTTAAGCTAAGTTATTTTATTTTGTAAGTAATTTTTATTCAATTCGAAGATACTTTTGAGATATAAACATTATTATCAGAAGCAAACTTCGCTCAATAAATAAAAAGTCTATCGGGCTACACTGAAAGAAAAAGCTTGTCGTAAATCAATTTAAAAAAGAGCTTGGTTAAAAAATAAAAATGGATATTTACATAATATTTAGAATTTCACAAAGACCAGGCAACTTTGTACTTCATCATGTCTCATTGTCCTTATATCACATCTTCATAGTTTCTATAATGTCAGACCTATGCTCGTAACGTGTTTCTGATGGATTGCATGGTTTAGATGAAAGTCTTACATAATATGTAGCAATATTTTGATCGGACTGCTTTAGCGAGGAACGCTGGAAAAACTATTACAGATGTACTGAAGACTTATAATTCACCCACACATATTATGTATAGAGGAATTATAAGTCTTAAAAAGATATAAAGAAAAGTTTGCTACGGTATTTACTAGTAATTATATTTTACAGAAAAGTCACGGTAACTGTTCGTAAATTAAATAAGAGCGTGTGACAAAAATGGCTATAGTTACGTCGTTTTATTTAATCTTCATTAAAATAAATATCATAGTCATTTTAAACGTTTTCGACAGATAAAAATTGACCCTCAACACTGTAATTTGGATTGATAGTTTAAGAAGGTAAGTAAAGTAAGTTAAGGCAGTAAAGTAGAAACGAGTATTTTACTGATATTTGGTGCGATGGATTTGCAATTAGAGAGGGAGAAATGGGAGCAAGAGAATCATGTCACGGTACATTTTATATTTTTGTTAATTATAATAAAACGCAGGTCTGTGTACATGAAAAAATTACATCAAAATGTTTTAGTCAAATCATAATTAATTATACCAGTACGAAGCACCGATCATTTTGGCTCCTGGGGGAGAGACGATATTTTAACTTCACTATTTACTTGTATGCCTGCACTAAAATGCACTGTTATGAATCAGGACGTGCCGCTAGTAAAATATAATTAGATAGGCCCTTCGTCAATTAACATTTCAAATGTTCCATTGACATAATTTTTTTTCAATATTAAGATCATATTTCAAATATTAAGTTACATTTTAATTTGTATAATATTTCTCAACGCTACTTAGTTTTTGAGTAGATATGAAAAAAGAAAATCGGAACATGAACTCGAAATTTAATAAAAAATGAAAAGAAAAACATTGACGGCTTAATGAGGGTCTTAGTATGAAATAACCTAAAGCACATTGTATCTGTTTTGTCATTAATAAGTTTACTTTGCAGAATGACAAGGGCATATTACTTTTGCGTATTCTGATACACACTGCATAGCAACGATCGTCACAATTTGCTGTAAAGGTTTTTGAACTTAGTTTGATGTGCATGTCACTTTAAGCATAATCATTTCGATCCCCGTCATAACCATTGTAGCAAAAGAGTGATTCGATTTAACTGACCTTCCTCGCTAACGTCGCGTGCATTGAAGGACACGGCCGACGACAGATGTGGATTTTCCCACCTAAGTTTTGTCTGCTGCTTGCTTGTCCTTTAATTATATTTATAACAAAGTGGGTAGTTACTTTAATAAAATACGTTTTGTATACGGTTCTCTGTTTGTTAACTTTTAGTTTCTCTTTTTAGATCTGGGGAATTATATATAAACTAGCCGTTACTCCCAATGAAATTAAGATAAAAATTTTACTTTAATTATATTTTACTTTGAGGGGAATAAAATTTATAACTTATCTTGCAGAAAAGTATAACAAAATCATTTTTTTTTCTGCACATTTTATACAGAGTTTTTAGAACAAGTATCATAAATACTTTTTTTGCTTTGAAAAAATTCATTATACTTATATAAAAAATAAATAATATAAAATAAAATATACGGTAAATTCAGATGTGCGCTTAGTTTTTAAATTGACATTTTAGAGGGTTTTCGGTTGTAAGGAAGCCTTTTCAACTGTTGAATATTAAGAAGGTACCGCACTACCATTTCTCATGAAGAAACAAATATTAAATATTGTAAAACATATTTATATTTTTGGTTATTTTTAAGCAACTACTAGATTTTTTAAGATAAATGCTAATTGCGTAATACAGTCGATATGAATTCGGTTTGGTAATAATGAAAGTTTTTATAAGATAAAAATGGACTATAATTTAGTATTAACAATTTATTTTTTTTATTTTTAAAATTCACTTTATTTCCATCCATATTTAAAATTCACTTTATTGCATCCTTTCATTCGACAGAGTGAGAGAAGCAATCGGTACTCTCTCTCTCTCTCAGACGTCTATTCCATGGACTTTTCGAAGGCAGTCACGGCTTCTTCAGCGTCCAGGAATTTTAATCCTCTCAGTTTATTTTCTATTCTCGGGAATATAAAGAAATCGTTTGATGCAAAGTTGACAGTCCCAATTTGCGTCAAGCAATTTCTATGATAGCAGATGACCCATAGTTTATACAGCAAACGTAGTTAAATATTCGACATTCGTGTAGCTGTGCATGCATAAACTTTGTCGTGTTGGAAAGTTTTATTGCGGGAGCATTGATCTGAAGCTTTTTTCAAAACAACAGACTTACAATGGCTGGTGTACCAGTCTGCGATAGCTATTTTTGTTTATTTTCAGAACAATCCTTTCGTTTATTACGAAAGGATTGTTCTGAAAATAAAAATCTCGTCTGGCCGAAGAACGAAGTGTTAATTTTTTTTCACTATATTTTTCCACCTTAGTAGGCAACTCTTCAGATGGAAACACCACATCCCCGACTGTCTCTTAGTTTCTAGTTTATAATAATACATTCAGCTTTTATCATATATGGTGATGTTGTATATAGTAACTGAATTATTTGCATCAAATTTGTCTAAAATTTTGCGACACCAATCAATGCGACGGTGTTTTGAACCAATCATGGGATATCCACCGACCACAAAACCTAAATCTTCATTTAAAATTTTCCGAACTTGACTCATATGACAAGTTCGAGCAAAATACCTTAATAGATTACCAAAGAGTTCGATTTTCGTGTTCAAGTTCGAGTTTTAAATTATAAATAATTTGTTTATTACCCTTATTACAAATAGCCTTCATATATTAATAGTCAGATTTGGTTCACTCATGGGGTTAAGAAATTGAAGTGGGAGGTTTAAAATGATTAAGTAAATATTTCACCCATTTCTTCTATGTAAGTTATTTGAATAATATACAAGTACACAAATCAATTAACAGATATACGCGAAAGCGCGTGTTCATATAGTCATAAAATTACTATTGACCAAATAAAATATTGATGGATTCATTATAATGAAAAGAAACTCTACTTAATATCAACCGTAAATATTTCAGTTAAACCGACAAACGCCCATATTGCCGAGGAAAGTTTCCGTGAGAGTCGGCAGTATCAAGTTATTACGGATATATCTTTGACCGAAATTATTATGGCGTGAGCTTTATTAAGGGTTCTTTCCGGAAACTTTACAGTACTTGCAATTAGTTCTATCTCGGATGTGACTAGATGGCGGTTGTAATTGAAATAGGGTGATATTTTATAGTTTGAATTAATCATTAAGTTCTACGTATGGGATATCATAAGATGAATGAATAATACGTATATAAAAAATAATTGTTTCAATAAAAAACCTGTCAAGTACGAGTAGAACTAGCACTACAAGGGCTCTTTATGAAATTAAGCACTTATAAACATTTAAGGGTACATAGTATTTCTAATTATTTGCTTATATTAATTGTTTACAAATAAATATATTTCACAGACGTGTCAAGAAAACTAATCATAAAAATATTTAATTCGACATAGAAATGGAAATCATTAATTTTTGGATTTTCCCCATTATTTGTGCTAAAAGACCTCCTATTATGTCAACTTTCAGGATTGTAGGTCGACCGGAAGTACAACCGGACAATAGTCTTGTATTGTATGAATAAAAAATAGGCTTTAAAGGGCCATATCTTTTTGTTGCGTGAAACTAAAGAAAAATACAGCAATATAAAGCTATAGACCTCAGTACACGATATTAATTTCAACTCGATATCTTAAGCTGTTTTTGAGAAATAGGGTTTTGAAAGACGGACGAACACTAAATGATTGTATAAGGTTTCCGTTTTTTTTCCGTTTTGAGGAAAATGACCCTACAAATGTGTAAATATGGAAGGTATATAGGATAAATTAGCAATTTACAATAAAAAGTACATAAAATAATTAAATGCATAAACCGCAACTACTGCCAAAATGATATAACAAAAAATGTTCAATCCACAATTGAATTCTAATTACCCTGCAGAACACTGACACAATTATCTATACTCAATTCACGAGAGTGATAAAATAGTTATTTATATGCTCTTTTTACTGCTATTAATTATCTAAGTATCTATACACATGCAAACCAATTTGCATATAAATGATAAGTAATGAGCTTCTGAATGACGGTGTGACATTTGCAAAATCAATGACGACAAAAAGCTTGCTAATAATACGTTATCTGTTCAAGTCTGGCTACATTCTCAGTAAAATTGCTAGTTACGGATTGTACCGTAGATTGAAACAGACTCGTAACATGTTAGAGCGATGTTCGTTGATATTGTAAGTACATCCTCACCAATAACTGCCCTATTAGTTGCACGTAAGTGGTAATCATAATTGAAACGGAAGATTGTATTTTCAGTGATTACATGCATCCTAGTTTAGTAGGTCATATTCATTAATTTCAAGACGAAATCTATCCCTACGATCACTAAACAGTGATTTGTGCACATAATCTAATTGTAAGTAGTGAAGTAGCAATATCGATAAATAAATGAATGTGGCATATTAAAATATAAAAAGTTTTTCCAGAAAAAAATACACGTTTGCTTAAAAAAAATAAATATGTAAAATAAAAAGTTCTCTAACGAAATGGTATTTTTAAGTTAATGAATGAAATATATATTGGTAATTGATGAATAAAACATCAATTTCAAAATACCATTTCATTGGTGAATTCAACATACTTTTGTTCAATTAGTATATACTTTAAAGGTTACTTGCAAACCTAACTCATTCAATCGTTAACAAGTAACTAAAGGTTACTTGTTAACGATTGAATGAAGCATTATTTTCTTACTCTTTTAAGGAACTGTAAAATTTTTATACTTTGACATTTTTCATAAATTTTCCACAATGTTAGTAACGAAAAAATATTTTTCTGTTCATTAATTTGAATTAACTTGCGAGCAGTAATAAAATTTCATCTTAAAATGAAACCATAAGGAATAGTAAATTTATTTGAATTATTTAATACCTAAATTTAAAATCTGATTAACTATTTCTAGGTCATATGACGTTTGAAAAAATACCACTATGTGAATAAGAATTCTCATGATAGCAACCGACCAATGAAAAACAATTATACTAAAAATGTCAATACAAAACGTATATAGTAGGTACTGAAGAAAAATATTATGAATTATTTTTGCTCGGTATTCCGCTCGCACTGATTGTGAAATGCAATAATAGGATTTTAGATCAAAGATAAAAAAAGCGAAAGAAAATAAACTATAAACAATAAGTAATTGTATGTGTTAAACTAGAATTAACTATCTCTGTACTAAATTCAGCTATTACAACGTGATTGGATAAAAAAAACATTCAAACAAACAAATAACAGATAAATCGTTGGAATAACGAACCTGAAATAACGTCAGGTTACAATTAAAATTTGAACAATCGATATGTTTTCGATTTCTTTAGGTTTCAGTTGTATCTTGAAGTTACTTCAGATTTTTCAAGGAATGTGTTTTTATTTTTTTTAATGAATATTGTCGAATCTTTATGTACCTAAGCATAGAGAATTTGAGCATGAACGGACAACATGTCACTGAATGTCAAGTTTATTTTAAGAGATATCTACTATTTTTGATATATCCATTTGTAGCCAGAGGGAGAGTTGGTTGAACGGAAAGTTCACTAATGTGTTAAATTTTATCTTAAATATCAATAATATGCAATTATAATTTTACATAATAAATCTCCATTAAATTACCATGTCTTTGAATATTTTATTTTATAACAGATATGAAGTGATGTCCTACCACTGAACATAAACATTACTTGTTCCTGTATTGCTGTTATGCTGACATTGCGGGAACTAGACAAACGTGGCTCTCGTGTTATTTTACGACGTACCAAGCGCCGCAATGAATAATCGTCAATAGAATTGCAGACGTGCATTCAATTATGTATGTGAGACATGGTTCATTTATGTTCGGGCATATTCATTTCGTTGCCAATTGCTAGCTAGCTACGTTACGCGAATATAATTGGTAAAAAGAAGTTAGTTCAACAATTTTGATCAATTCTATTTCAGTACAGATACTCAGTAACATTTAACAATATTGTGGCGATTAGCAAGATGAAATAAAATGAATGAATGAAATATGTAAGTAGTAAAATCAATTATATTACTTTTACTGGATAATACGTGATTTTTTCTAGCGCACAATTGTACATTTTTCCAAACAACCATTGTACAAGATACTCGTATAAAATATTTTATATCGAGAACGATAAAACGAAAGCATCTCGCGTTATAAACGGGAACACGAAACATAATAATGGCCGGTACAGTGACCGCGTAAAGGAGCAACTCCACTATTTAGTGAGTCGGCCGAGAAGTAGTGAAAAACAGTACTTTCAATTTTTAAGTCAAAACGAGTATTTTTAAATTTAGCGATATAGTTTTTATCACATATTTTTATGTATATATAAGCCTGAGGTTTGTTATAAAATAATTTTAGACGAGATATTTAAATAGAGTAACATTTTAAAATAAACCCTTTCCCAGCGTGATATTTCCAGGAGTGTTATCAACTAATCGTAGCGCTCACTTAGATTAGTACCAGAACACGCAATTTGTTTAAAAGCCAATTAAGTGTTTAGACAATAAAACTATTATTTATTTTTTGAAAATTCATTTATTTGCTATGCCAGGACACGTCTAATTTTTTGAAGCCAATTAATAATTTAGCTAATTTTATTACAATGTATTTATGGAAAAGCCTATAAATTTGCTGTAATTAATTAATCCCTTTATTTCATCTTGTTATTATTATCTTATCTTTGAATGACTCTACAACATTTTATTAACGTTAGTGGCGAACAAGCCGTACTAGGAGATATCCGGACTAAGGCCGGAAAGGGCTAACACTGGCACGATATTTTTGTACCACAAAAAATTAAATGTATTGCACAATCCACCCACCATTAAATTTGATAAGTAACCAGTTAAATTTTGATATATTTAATACTTTGTATCCATTGGTTACCAATTTCTCGACCTCGACTTTCAAACCTCGAACCCTGACATTTATTAAGATATCTACTGCGGGCCACTTGTTTCTGATTTTGGACATTTTTTATAACAAAAAAACACAACAGTTTAACCATTTTTATATGGCTTGATGGAAACTCTAATATGATCTACACGGAGACACCTAGAAAAGTAACGTATTAAAATGCAATATTATACAATTGGTTTAACGTTTCTCCACTTATAAGCGGACCGGTTATAACAGGCACACATACACACACACACACACAAATACGTATAGACACAGTGTTTTAATAGTATTCACAGATAATGTTAGGACCATTTCCTCCACTACAGTATCAAAAAATACTAGAAAATGAACGCCCAATGAAAGTAACACATTAAAACCAGTCAGCGATAGGCGGTCCTCGACATACGAAATTTAAAAAAGGCGCGTTGGATGCTTACATAATTATTTTATTATAGTTATTATAAATTTCTTTTAAATTTAAATATATACATACACACACACACACACACACACACACATATATATATATATATATATATATATATATATATATATAGGCAATCAAGACCCTAGGTCCATTCTGTTAAAACTTTAGACTTATATTAAAGTGATTGTACAAAAGTGTTTCTACTCTAAAAGGCTAAATGAATTACTGTTACGTATACATTTTATACTATGTTAATAATAATTTATTTAGATATCTTGTGATAAAAAAACATCTAAAAAACTCAGAGTGAAAATTTAAATTTCTGAAAAAAAAAATTTGTAATTGCATTATAGTTGTAAGGGCGCTGTTTAAATTTAATGATTGATTAGTTAATATAATTTAATGCGGAATATTTTGGATTGTTTTCTAATAGTTTTTTTCTACCTATCTCGAACTTATTACTTTATATCTATGCGTTTCAAATACCGGTCCCAATTTTGTGACATAATAATCTAGATAAATCGTTGATGAAGAGGGGGATCTTGAATATTGCCACATTTATATCGACTATGCCATAGAGCAGAGTGTGGGTGCCGCTCGCGGGCCGCTCGACGACAAGCCGGCGCGGCGTCGCGTCGCGGCACGCACGGGAGGCGCACGTCTGCCGACCAATCGAAAGGGAATTTAACAAATCGGTGATACGATAAAGAGCAGCGCCTTGTCTACTAGCGGCCGCCGTCAGAAGGTTCAAATTGTTTCACTTTAATTTATGACCCCTCACTTTATCATAATCATAGAGGCCGAATGACGGGCGGCCAGACGTACCTACTCTTGACCGCCATTGTGAGCGCCGCATTACATATTCAAATAGAACAATGTCTCGCAAAGACCGCTTTCAACACGAGCATTGGGGTTAAATGTGTTTTGGTTGACACGGGGTTGTACAGCCAGTATGTTGATTAATGTATCTTGTACATTTATTTCGAAATATTTATTGATATCCTCAACTTAACCGGCTATGTTTATAAGACTTATAAAAGTGATGTTACCTTGATGATCTGTTAAAGTTTCATATTTGTTCTACAGAGTATATCATAGCATAGTAATATTTAACTAATTAATGTTGTTAAAACTATATTAATTCAATGTCATTTAACGTGAGATTACATTCAATGGCTAAATAGCATTCTGTGCTTACATTATATATATATATATATATATATATATATATATATATATATATATATATATATATATATATATATATATATATATATATATATATATATATATATATATATATATTGTATGAATACGATCAATCACATGAAAAATATAAATATAATATGTATCAATAAAATGATGAGTAAAATGTTCATGACTGAGTTTTTATTTCTTTATTTTTATATTATATTTCTAGTATCACAGACTCCTCTCTTAGTAGGTACTCCGTTTGCTCGAACGATCCTCTATCGACAAAGGCACAATATTTTTTAGAATGGAAATGAACGTATATGTGCACTAATGAGAAAGTATAAGAAAGTTTATGATGAACGCTCACACTAACGTAGCGTACGGCTGTGGTATGTTCGCTGATTAAAATGTCTGTAAATAAAATATTATTATGTCATTTGTCTGTTATAAACTATTAAATATAAGTATATTGGGTATAAATTGCCATTGAAGTAAATGTTAATAAAAATACTGAAAAAAGGAAGTACAAAATATTTGTATTATTATACTATTATATTTACAAACTGATATATAAATTCAAAACATCTCGAAGATAAAGTTGTGCCATAGCAGGTTTAAAGGTATGCTTACAGTTTAGTTTGCAGCAAATTATCATTTAAACCTTCACACACACACACACACACATGGGAGTTCAGGCACAACGGAAATTGAGGCAACGACCAGTTATGTCGGAATAAATAATTTTATAGTAGATTGTGGACATTAAAATAACATAATGGGTTAATGGCTCGGGGGTAATTTCTCTGTGTAATGATTGACATGTATTAATATATTACAAAAGCTCTCCCTGCGACATCGCTAATGTAGATAAAAGTACGAAGTTAGCAACAGTTGATCTTGCAATGTTAGTCATTAATGTATAATAAAACGAAAACAAAGTTATTCCCACACAATATGTTTTCGATCTCTACCTTTTGATTTCGAACGTTTTTAGAAGAATAAAAACTAGAGAGATTGAAATTCTATGTCTGTATGACTTATACTAAAAGAAGAAAATAAAATATTTTACTGAGTTTATAACATAGGGAAGTACACACAGATCGATCCGTTCATCAGTATTTAATGATAAATAACCAAATAATTTTCTGAAACAGTAAACTGAATAAAATTGTTTCGAGCAACAACAAGATTAACTGAAACAGTGCGTGTCGGAACGTGCATGGCATCTTAGATTGTGTTTTTAAAAACGTATTCTAAAAACGTGCGGAAATAAAGCAATGATCTCTCCCTCCATATTTCCGAAACGACTAAAATAATACTGACGAAAAAGCGATATGATTAGAATATTAGAGAAAAAATATAGCAATTATTCCAGATCTTGCAATATTTTATATATGCTTCATGATTTTACGCCTGGGCAAGATATAGCAGGCAATATATTTACATTGTGAAAAATTAGTATTTGTCAATAGTTTAATAGAAATACTATGTATGTTTAAATGTTTATAATTGCTTAAAAACCTCCGTAGTATGATTTTTACTCATGTTTGACAAGTTTTATTATTAAAACCCGACATTCTCAAAATATACTAGCATGATGTTGTATAACGAGCTCAAGCAAGATTAAAAAAAGGAAGAAGTGTTCGAAAAAAAAGATGTTGGTACGTCCATTGAATAAACTATATACACCGTTGGCTACATTCGGATAATTTTAGAAACTGACATTGAAATATGTTTGCCCTAAAAATATTAAATCGTACACCTGAAGCAATAATCGCTGAATATTTGTACCAGTAATTCAAAATAATATATCTAACACCAATATTAAAAAAAAATATTCCAACAACGTCTAATTTGCATCGTTATTTTAAAAAATACTGCCTGCATGGCGATACCTTTTAAATTAAAAGTTCGATCCCATAGTTATTTCACGAAATAATCGTAGTTACTTCTGTTAAATGCATAGGACTGAAATATTTCATACTTTACAAGTTCATGGTCAACAAATTAGGGTATGGGGACATTTTCCGTCATTCTAAACTTTGATGCCTCGGAAATGAGACTCAAGAATGAAGAATGGTAAAAACAACCTCAATTTTATTTTAAGACACGTGATCCATTCAATTTGGCGTGCAAAATAATTTTTCTTAATTATTAAAAAAAACATAAATACAAACAGGTAATGTATTGTATGCCGAAGATGTAACGTAATACATGTAAAGGATTGAATATATTTGGAGTTAATTTTGTAGAAATTCATTATTCACAATTAAATGAAACTAAAAATTAAAGATAGTAGAAATAATACTACATCACGAAGTTCATTTAATTGTGAACATGTAAAGGAATAAAGACGTATTCTTGTAAAACTAGCTACGTTTGTGACTCCATGCGAGTGTTTAGAAAGTAATATTTGGTTAACTATAAGATTAATACTAAGTAACTCCTTATATTATAATAGTAACTCCTTATATTATAATAATTATAGAAATAAACTTTTTTTAAATAAAATTGCTTTGCATTCAAAATATCAAATTACCAAATCTTCTTTTTAGTTGGTCAATTAGGATGAAGCATATATTATATACTTCTTCAAACCTAGCGTAACCCATAAGTCAAAGTTTCATCAAATATCTTTAGTTCTTCTTGCGTAACGTACGAACAAATAAATAGGCTAACAGATAAATAGACGAATATTCAAATTTTTTTTTTATTTCTATGATTTTTGTTACGTTCCAGTAAATATTTTTTGTGAAACTTCAAGGTACGAACAGGTCAATTCTACAGTGTTATTAAATGTGAAGATATAGCCAATAAAGTAGTTAACATACACATTTATACAGCCTTATACTAAACCTACTAAAGTAATTAAGTTAAGGAAACAAACTTAAGGAAACAAAGTATGTTTATATCGAATACATACAACATCGGAAAAGTATATGAATGTACGACGAGCGACAATGTCTACCTTCATCTGTCTGTCCAAATTGCCACTCAACCACTTACTACTCCGAACCACTCCACACTACATCTCTGACCACATCTATTTCACCACTTTATGCCCGAGTTTAAAACTTCATTCGGCAATAAACGTAGCATCATCTACCGATGTACTCTAAAGGCTAGATACAGGTGTCCAGTGGCAGATTTCAATGTTTGAAAAATTGTAAAAAAAAACTACATCTCTAATACAAAGTAGGTTTATTTTAACTCTATAAAAACAAATGCGGATTTCATTTTTTAAAAATCACGTTTTCCAAATGGCGGCCATCGAGTCTGACACACTCTTCGAGTCTAGCATGCATGTTTTCAAAAACGCGTTTGCAGAGTGACTGGGGTATCCTACTGACTTCGGCTCGAATATTTTCTTTAAGTTATGTCACAGTGCGCGGATTTGTTTTGTAAACAACAGATTTTAAGTATCCCTATAAGAAAAAGTCACATGGGCTTAAATCGGGTGACCTAGGTGGCCATGGTACGGTACCGTTTCGGGATATGTTTTTTTCTGGAAATAACTGCCGCACTGCATTCATGGACACATTAGCAGTGTGAGCTGTGGCCCCGTCCTGCTGGAGCCATGTGTTTTGGTTGAAGGATGGACTATTCTGTAGTTCTACTCTGAAAAAGTAATTTAACATCTGGGCATATCTCTCCGAATTCACAGTTACAGTTTGGCCATGTTGATTTTCAAAGAAATAAGGCCCTATAATTGCAGATGCAGACATGGCACACCAGACTGTTACTTTAGGCTTATGTAAAGGCTCTTGATGCATTTGTCTTGGATTGTGGACATCCCAGTAACGAAAGTTCTGCTTATTCACATATCCTCCAATGTGTAAGTGAGCTTCGTCACTAAATAATATGTTGCCCATCCGGGTAGCAGTACGAAATCTCAACAACATCACCTCTGCGTAAGTTTTTCTTAATTCAAAGTCAGAATCGTGTAAATCTTGAACAATTTGAATTTTATATGGATGGAACTTGAGCTTTTTTCGCATTATTACCTGTAAAGTTGATTTCGGAATTCCCAATATCGATGAACGTGTACGCAGTGATAAACGGGGATTGTCAACGACAGAAACCATAATACGCTCGACATTTTCATCCGTGACTACCAATGGTGTAGGTCCTGGCCTGGGCCTATTTAATGTTGATCCTGTAGCTCTGAACCTTGCTACCCATGACTGAATGAGGTTGATCGATGGTCCATCACGTAATCGACGAATACTGTAACGATTATTAAATCGACGGCGTGCTACAGACAGCGAAAATCCACTCGAAATGTACACCTCGACGGCAAAAGTGCGGTGCTCTCCACTCCACTGTTCCATGGCTACTAAAACATCCGCACCGCTTGCGCTTCTGACGCCCCTCTTATGTGTTGCGTTTAGAAACTATGTTTGTTCAAACTTTGAAATCTGCCACTCTGGGACACTTGTATTTGTATGATTACAAAGCTTCGATTAACTAGCATTTGTTAATTTTTGAAAATATTAAGTTCGCATATCTTTACGATTAAGTCAACCGATTGTAATGAAAAAAATATAGCATATACTTCAAGTTAACACCTACGTTTTTCCAAAATCTTCATCAGAACTGGGTTAGTAGTTTTTAAGTGAGGCGTGCACAAAGAAACTCACAAACAGACCATAAATTCTAAAAATGACCTAAATGCTGCTGTCGTAATGATCCTTCATCCTCTCAATAATTTTTTTCAAATATTTTCAATATAGACGTATGCAAAATTTACAGTTTTATTTCATGTATAGATAATTCAGCAAAATGTTGGAATGAATGAAAGTGAAGTTTTTACTTCAGTAAGTAGGTATATGCTGGTACTATACCTAAGTAAAAGTATATTGCTGAGCAAGGGTCTGTTTAATAACTTAACAATATGCTACTTTTACAAGACAGCCATGTGTACTCTATTAACATTTTTTAAAAGTTTCTATGTTTTAAACATAAACCAACTTTCGACAATTACACGTGACTGACGTGTAACTGTTGAAAGTTGTTTCAAGTTTAAAACATAGAAATTTTTAAAAAGTCTTAATGTACTATAAAGAAGGCAAGACATTTTAAGGAAAACTCCAGGATTATTTAATAAATAATTATATACGATATTAACTGAAATATATTCTAATCCTAAATTTAAACTGGTATTTGAAACCTTTTCAATTAAAATCTATATGTGTAAGATAACTAGACATATTCAAACAGAACAGTACTGTTTTGTTCCAATTGGAATCGTTACCTGACCAAAAGTCAAAAAAATTGTTTCATCCGTTTGTTTCGTGATCAGAAAACTGGGCGGCGGCGTAGAAGGGCTAAACCATTAATCAAAATTATAAGCCGTACCTACAACCATGTAACGCGAGTAGTTTATTCGTATTGAATGAGAGAGGGTATACGTAGCCACGGGCGCAGACTCGCTCGGCCGCTTATCGCCACAATACATACTCGAACACATTTCGAATATTGATATCCGTGCCTACTCCCCCGATATTCCGATATGCAATCTCAAGGCGAACGAGATTCGCACATAAATATGGCGCGAGTAATCCATCTGTGCGTCTGGATTTACGAAGCTCTGGCTTGTCTCGCCTGCGCCAGATCTGGAGATCAGATCGCGTGATTAGGTGAAATATTTCAATATTCATAATATTTAATTAACAGTGAATATTATTTTTAATATTAATCAGGATATCCAAAAATAGGTAAGGAAAGTAATAATTTTAAAGAGTAACATTCGGTCTATACATCTTTTTTTGTAATACTTTGTATTGATGGTTTATTTAATTTCTTGGACATTTGGCAAGCGTAATCATCCGTAATCCTGAAACTTCAAATATTTCCTCTTTCTAATTTCCGGAATATAGTGAACTGGATTTAGATGATCGAAAATTTAAATTTACATTCGCATCGTTAATACCTTTTCAAAAGTCTCTTTAAAGGAGTTAAGCTCAAATTCATTTTCCCGAAACATAAAGGAATACCTAAGGATTTAATTGGGCAAGAACTGGGAATAAAAATAATTTCTATCAAATATATCAAAATAATCATTAAGCGTAATATATAGAATACACTGATTTCTCTATTAAATCATTTCAATTATTAATGTTTTGCAAAAATATATTTGCAAATTTGTATTTAAAAAAATCTTAATATAAAGATTGAGGACAAACATACTTTACGATCAACCATAACTGACCTACGAAATTAGTACGTAGAAAGTTGTAATAGATTCTTACAAAAAAAACCCATAGAAATATAAATTAGGTAGAGACTAAATGCGATAAATAAATATTATGAAAAATGGTAGACGTTTAGTAGTTTTTAAATTTTTATTCACATTATTAATAAATAATTTTTTACATCCGCCGCAAGTACGTCAAATTTCCAAGATTTATTGAGTACCTACTAGCAGTGCCCGCGACTTCGTTTGCATGGTATTCGGAGTAAGAATAGTTAACAGTTGTTTTTTTTCTTTTTTCTCTCAATCTATGAGCATAAAGTTTATTAAAAATGATAATAGATGGCGTTGGCAGCCAAATCGGTTCCCTCGATTCTGATATCTGCGTGCACAATGAACATAAATTAAAATTGACATATCTTTTTTATTTGTGAACCAATTGAAATGAAACCAAGTCTAAATGTTAGCCCAAGCTAATCTGTCATTGAAAACTCAACGCATTCAAACTGATTCAGCTGTTGTCGAGATTAGCGTGCATAACCATGGTGCGCACAGACAAACAGACAAGAATTATAAAAACTTGTTGCTTTAGGTTTAGTAGCATGTTTTTAGTAGGTAACACGTAATTTAAATTAAAAATATGCAATGTACAGATTCAGTTTTTTTATGATTTCATTATATAAATAAGGAGTGTAAAATGATAAATTTAATGAAATAATATTTTACCAGGAATATATACAGTACCTAATTGAAAATAACTAAAGGTAGCCGAGTCACAAAAAATCTTACTAAAAAGTATATAATTTTAGTTTCGAGCCAAGAATTATAACTGAACTGCAATCAAACACATTAATTATTCAAGCATACGAATTATTCGAGTAAAAGCTATAGGCGGATGTGGGCGTAAGCAATGATTGGCATCACAAATTGAATCCGTCAAGCTCGCACTCCAACAGACTGACTGTAAATCATATTAAATCCTTGCTGTAAAGCTTAGTAAGAAGGTAGCCATGGCAAGGTATGCGGAACGAAGTCCGAAATGAAAATAAAGCTGTAAAAAGTTGTGAAATTTTTTTTTTCTTTGTCTTTCGTATGACAATTATATTTTGCAAGACTCGTGGGCTATGGAAGTTAATTCATAGGCATTTAAATAGATTTTAGCATAAATTCATAGTGAATGAGGTAAAATAAGATTCTATGTCTAAATTATCTCCGCTGAATTGAAAGGATGAGGTTGGTAATGACTACTATGATGAATTAATATGATTTATCTCACCTATGTCAAAAAAAGTAGTTTCTAATAGCACGACTTTTGAAATTTAAAATTAGTATTCGACATAGTTAACTTTTTGCAATAAAAATATTTATTAGTATAATATTTCATTAAACTGACGTGTAAATATTTCAATAACTTCAAATAAACTCTCGTAAATATACATTAACTACGTATTGTATTTTGGGTTTAGCTAGTTATAAAGATAATAAGTATGAAAACAGATAGTCACAAAGGATAATGGATAAGAAATTTTTTAATGAGACCAACGTAACCGAGTAATAATGTTGCTAAAAAGTATTTTGAATATCGTATAGAAAATTCTGTGAGTTATCGTGCTTCGCGATTTTTGTAATATTATGTAGAGCCTAAATATATTGGTAATCGACTTCTTTATTGCCGTGCTATTGGCACATATGTCACTTAACATTTTTTTTTCGAATTTGAGGTTGTGATCTGAAATAGTTCATTTCGTCACCCTGAATTTTAAAGTACGTGTTTTTTAAATTAAACGTACAAATATATATATATATATATATATATATATATATATATATATATATATTTATATTTTTTAGAAGTAATTATTAAATGTGAGTACGTTATGCAGTTATACAAACATTTTTAGAATTTAGACGAAGAATTCTCTGTAGTGTCAAATGGTTTATGACAAATGGTTTCTTGAAAACATTTGCCTATTCTATACACTTTCTGCAGTTTCTATCATAAATGGTCGCTAACATATCTAATTACTTTTACAAATAAAGGAAATTTAATACAGGAAAAACTACTAATGCATATGGATATTTTTAGCAAGCATTTTTTCTCCAATGTCGTAACAGACCATATTACTCAAATCGGATCTCTAAATTTTAACAATAAACGAAAAGAATGTTTTAATTTAGATAAAATATTAGAATATTATATCTATTATTTTTAATTTCATGTAAACCTATCTCATTAAAATTGTAACGCTTATGGCCTCTCTCCAGTATTTGTCTGTTCGCCCGATTACTTATCACACATTTCTAGAAGCGGAACCGTTTAATCTAGGAAATATTTTTAAAATGGAAAAAACAAATTATGGGATTAAGCTAGGTCAAATTCCATTATTTATGAAGTTTTTTAAATATTAAGATTATGTGAGTTATTAGAAGAAAAATTAGGTCCGATTTGCACTTGACCGCTTTTTGAATTAACTAAAAGCTACTATACGTTCTATTTTTCATTAAAGTCATTCTAATCTACGAAGATAAGGTACTCTAGGCGCCATACAAGTCCTTCACCATCAAAATTATAAGAATTTGTTTTGCGTCCTAATTTTAATGAATCACCATTTCCCAAATCCATCGCAGAACTTATATTAATTGAGAGACTGTTTTAGCTGTCCACTAGCATACATCGTTACGTATGTATAAGGTACATCTAAAGACAGGTTGTTCAAACGCAATAAAGCGATGTAAAATGCAAGCTAGCTTGGGCGGCGGCCGCCACCCGCCGCGCGCTGTCAAACACGCGACCGCTTGCGAGTCCG
Source organism: Druceiella hillmani (assembly GCA_039881145.1). Taxonomy (NCBI): domain Eukaryota; kingdom Metazoa; phylum Arthropoda; class Insecta; order Lepidoptera; family Hepialidae; genus Druceiella; species Druceiella hillmani. The sequence continues at coordinate 12,783,974 of JAYKKI010000043.1, forward strand.
TAACTCACGGGCTGACCGCCGGGCTGCTAGCCTGTCCCGCGGCTGGGTATGGCTTATCAGAGCTAGATTTGTCTTAAACGTCGTGTGAACGAGTCGAATATAGGTCTAACTCTCAAAAATTTAGTGTGTAATATAGAATTGTTTATTGTTTATACATTATTGGAAACTTCTATTATTGCAGAACTCGAAGCAGTGGACATAGATATGGATATAGTCAATAAACGTCCTGTATAATTTTACTTTAAGTGTAAAACACGTAAGCGCTTCTGAATCCGTATTTTATAGTTACAGGCTGCTATCCCAATCGCTAGCGAACCTCATAGACTGCTAGCTAGACTCGTGGTTGGTTACGGTACATCTGGCTGTTAAAACAAAGAAAAATGTCATCTAGGATATTATGTCTATTATTTAAAAGGGATATAGATTAAATGTTGTTATGGGAATATTATGAAGCTCATATATAACTCGGTTAATGTTAAATACACAACCATGTATATAAATATGTATATATATATATATATATATATATATATATATATATATATATATATATATACTCTTGTGGATTCTTACGTAATGTACAGATATAGTAACTGTCAGTCTGTAACTGGTCAAAGTTTTGTTAGGACTTTATAAGTCATGTAAATTACATATTCGATTGTAAGTATAACACGAGAAAGAAAATAATTGATGTATCCATTGTTAATATGTTTATTATCTCAAATGGAATTGGTCGAATTTTATGAACCAAGAATCAACATGTGAAATATATAACTGCGAAACATTCTTTGATCTTTCTTTGAACTTTTTTTGAAACTTTTTTTCAAGGTTTATGAAACCAGCCAAATGCCAAAAACGGATATAATTTCATCTTGTCCATCTATCCGTATGTTACAGCCACTTTATTCGGAGACTATTGGCACTATATAGATGTAATTTGTATGGTAATTGTGAAAAAATATTTATTAAGGGTGCCACGTATGTAACTGAGGGATGGAAAAAATTCAGTGCACATAGGCGTATGGGGTTTCGTTAGATAGGCCTTAAAAATGGTATAGAGGTTCCAAAATGACTTTTTTTTAAGTGAATAGTTGGTGAAATATGCGCTTCTAAAGTCTTAAAACTCCTCCATCTTTTCAACTAACGTGTCTCAAATTCTGAAAAAATTAAGAGTAGAACTTAAAATAAACTTTTAACGGAAATCGGTTTGATTAAGGTATGATGTGTAGTTTTGTGACAGGATATTTTTGGTACCGATCGCAGCAATAACTTTGTTTATCACACTGTCTTTGAAAAAAACAAACTTATAATTTTAATATTGTTTGGTGCAACGGAACCCTTCGTGCGCGAGTCCGACTCGCACTTGGTCGGTTTAAAAAAAAATACATTTGTATATTTGTACATTACGGGCGACAGAGTACCGTTTCTCCTCATAATATTACACTCATAATTTTCGGACTTCTTTTGAATATACATAGTTATAATACTCTCCCTTTGAGCTTTCGAGTTCAATTTTGATTTCCAAAGTTCCGCCCAGTTTTTATTTATATTCTTCATCTTTATTTACATATAATTACATTAAAATATTTTTATACCATGAAAAGTGTCCTTGGATGTGGGTTACTCAATCACTAGATAGATTTTTATGAAACATGGTACAGATAAAGTTTATGATTAGTATTAAATAGGCTTATTTTTAAATCGAGATGTAATATAGATGATTCCTGTAAGATACAACTGCGGCGCTTTACACAATAATAAAATAGTATTACAACATGCCAATAGATGGAGTAACGTCCATATTAAATCGGCAAAACGTTTAACATTTAACATTATTTATATAGATGTTGCGATAGTTTCATTGGATTAGGAACAAATCCCATCGCCTTATAAAATTTTCATGGGGGCAAAGCCGCGGTTTTGCCCGTGGCGAGATAGAATATCGATTCTGAGGATAGAAATACATCACTGGTTGATGGTTTAATAACGGGGATAAGTAAGAATTATATAATGAGGATGGAAGAAAATTCTGGAGCGTTAAATCAAAATTTATAAACGCATTCTTATAAAATGCAAATAAACAATTGGAATTTACATCCGTCATGCTTTCTACGAGTAAGCCCACTACTTTGTCTAGTTACAAAGTTATTATCCATTCATTCACCGGATTCAGGGCTCACCGCGCCAGTCGCAGTAATCGCCCGCTGCCATTAACTTCCATTCAGCTCATAAATTGAAACGAAAAACCGAATTCAATAAAGCTTACTGTCGATATTCGGGCTCGATAAGCAAAGTAAGACAAATTCTGTAGATAATTAAGTCTATTGGATGCACATTAAGCACAACAAAAAACATAGGGCCGAAGAATACCTCACATATTGTACGTAACGCACAAACCAGTTTACGTTCCGAACAACGCGGCGTAGACTTTGGGAGAAGAGATAATATTATTTACGACCAAATCAATTTTATATTGAGATTTATTTTTCGAAAGGATGCTTTACGAGGGAAACCTGACTCAGCTCGTAAATAAAACAAAGGCTGGATATAAATAAATAATTTGGCATTTGAAATTTGACAGCGCCATTTTGGTATGCAAACGATACATTTATCTAACGATGTATCTGTCTGTTTCAAGTACGATTTGACGTGCTTTTAATTAAATATATATCCTGGCGTCTGCTTTCATAAAGTTTAGCTTATATGATGCTGACGAGAATTGCGATAGATCATTGAGAATAGGATGTTATAAAGAATGTGCAAATGAAGAAAAAATTATTTAATTAAATATGTTAAGTTAGTATTTTATTAGTAATCTCCGATATACACTTAAAAATACTGGTAAATTATAAATTATCCTCAATTAAATGTTAGGTAACGTTTTTAATAACTTTTTTCTTATTCCTCCCTTTCTAAGGTTACTTTAAAATAGATATTAAGGAATAAAGGGATAAAATATAGGAATAAAAAAAAGAGAAAAGCTCTTTAAAAAAATTACATTTTGTTATAAATAAATCACTAAACTAAACAAAAGTGTAACCGTCGTCACCGTGGTGTGTTGGGTTGATAGCAAGACATATGGACGTTGAGTGTGTGGCGCACCGCGGGGACCCGGGTTCGATTCCCGGCCGCTCATCAGGCGGGACTGGAGAAGACCGACCTTTCGAGGCTCTGGCAACCATTTTTCCATATGAGATCTTCTTCATCTCATGTGGTCACGACAACAACAACAACATCAACAAAAGTTTAATCAAACCACGTGTACCCATAATAAAATTGGCCAACGCATGAACGCTACTAAAATTATGTTTTAATTTCTTTTTTTTAATTATATCTTTTTATCATAAAAGTTCGCACTATAAATAAATATCGTTCTAACAGTTTTGTAATGTATACTAATCTTTATATAAGTCTATTTTTTATTTTAAATTAAGAAGTTTCGATGATGAGAAACTTTATATAATGTGATTGGACAAAAGACAGGTGAACTGAACTATGTAGCGGCCTCTCATGTAGCAGCCGGAACATTAAGCGCTATTAAATTCAAGATCGAAGGGTTATCAAGATAATTATTTAATAATTAAAAAAATGCCTGATTAGAATTAATTCCCGTCGGAGTTGAAGGAAATCACGTCAAACTATGTTCATTATAAAATCTGAGGGGAATAAATAAGAAAAATATTCATACATTTTGTAATACAAAAATCTATTGAACATTTTAATATTTTCTCCGATGTGAGGATTTTAATAGACTCATACGGTGACCTGCATTCGTTTCAAGAATATTACGGGCTAAAGAGTTAAGAATCTTAGAACTTTGTAGGCTTTCTGACAGGTTTTGGCGATATGACTGTGAAATGGGAGATGGTCTATCCATAATTTCTTTGAGATTCCGCACAGATGAAACTCTTTCGAATGTAGTTAAGTCCAGCTCATGACTATGCACAAGGCAAAATATAAGCTTTAATTCTAGTTCTATTTTTTTTTAAATCATATTTTTAAAACTGTTGTTACAAAAAATACATTTAGAACAATTTCCATTTTTAGGGTTCAGTTGCGAAACAAAGAACGCTTATAATTTCGTCACGTCCACCTCCCCGTCCGGTCGTCTGTCATAGTTTCAAAGTTTCTACCGATTATCTATGAATTACAAATTTATTTGCACGAGGATTTCAATTTACAGATAGTAATAAAATTTAAAAAAATATATTTTTCATGTCTTTTTACGTGTAAAGCGAGAGTAAAAAATTATTTTTCACCTCTGTTTATGTGTAAAGCGAGGATAAAATATAATTTTTCGCGACTGTTTACGTGTAAAGCGAGGGTAAAAAAATATTTTTCCAGTCTGTTTATGTGTAAAGCGAGAATAAAAAATTATTTTTTACGTCTGTTTACGTGTAAAGCTAGGGTAAAAAATGATTTTTTGCCCATTCCGATGATACCTTTAAAATGATATCGAAATTTCGTTATCATGGAAAATTTTTAGCTTTTGCTTAAAATGTTTACTTAAATTTATATAAATTAACTCGCATCAACAAATTTCAGAGATGTAGAAACGCCGTTTGTCACCGCTATTTTACTAGAAGATTATTGGCACTATATAGATGAAATTTGGATGACAGGTATCTTCTGTAAACCGCTCTACAATTAAATAGAGGAATTATGAAATGATAATATTTAGGGTTAGCACTTCATAGATGTAACTGAGGGATGAAGAAAAATTCAATGCACATAGGCGTGTGAGGTATCGTTAGATAGGTCTGGAAAATGATGTCGAGGTTTATAAATAATTTTTTTATTTAAGTCAATAGTTGGTAAGATATGCGCTTATAACATTTTAAAATTCCAGCTATCATTTTAAATAACATGTGTAAAATTAAAAAAAAAATTAAGGTAGTGGAACTTACAACTGAACTTTTAACGAAAATTGGTTTTCAATGTGGTATGTTGTGTAGTTTTTGGGATATGGAATATTCTTGTACCGACCGCAGCTATAGTTTTGTTTTTTGCAGTGTCTGAGAAATCCAACCTTATAAGTTTAATATTATATGGTGCTACGGAACCCTTCGTGCGTCAGTCCGACTCGCACTTGACCGGTTTTATTCTTTCTTATATTGTTAGTATTGTTCTTTATATATATTCGTTTTTAATTTATGTATAACCTAACTTAACAAGTTTATTAGAGCGAATGCCTTAATATTTAATTCACTGTTGTTCTTAAATTTTCTATACTAAAGTATAGATTATTCTTCATAAATAATTTTATCTTTTTCTTTATTATCGGCTAAATAGATTAGTCGGTGAATAATAAATGGATACGGAAAGTAAACCACCTTGAGCTTGAAGGATAAGAGTGATGCCATCTCTACGATATAAAACCAGACTAACTAGATTCAAGACTGGTACCCATAAATCGACGAGATTTCCAGCCTCTATTTCGCAAATGGCTTAGGTTTGTTACCAATTCTTTACCATGTTAATGTTGAGAATGAACCAATAAATCTGAATGTAATGGCAATAAATATTAATATGTTTATTTGATTACGATGTCATATTTCAATAATATTTTGATTATTTATTGTTTCAACATTTTGTGCATCGAATTTCCCAACAATATATATATATATATATATATATATATATATATATATAACTTAATAATACTTATTACCTTCTATTCGAGCGAAATGCTCTTCCAGTTTTTATACGCTTGACCTCGTCATCACTTCTCTTGGTTGAGAAATACGGTTTTACCAGTTCTCTGCCGGAGCGTTAACCAGTTCCAATGAGGCGGGGAGTATGTTGACATCTTTTTGTTCTATCCTCTTCCGTAGTTGCGGCAGCTGTTGGCCACTTGAGCTACATTCGTATCGAACTTATGGAAGATGAACGGATGTCCTGAGTATTTTTATTATATTAGTCGCTGAAACTATAAGGTACTTAAAAAACAAGTGTAATAATAATTGAATGCCTGATATCAGACTCGCACTTGTGTTTATTTATTATTTTAATATCAATTTGTTATCACCACAAACTTTGATCAAGTATATCAGATGTGAAAGGGTTAAATTATGGAAGAAAATCGGATATTTTGTTAATATTACAATTTGTCAGCAACATGTTGTTTCTGTTAATTTAAATTGTTACGAATTTGAATGTCATATTCGGTATTAACCATACTGAGGTTAGTAAAGTTATAATAGGTGAAGCACCATGTTTTTTTGTCATAATGTATAAAAATATCTAATACCGAACTTTTCTACTCGTTTCGATTTTCATTTCTTCATCTAAGTATGTAATAAGTAACTCTTTGGTAAAGTAATATTATTAAAGAGTTCATCCTTATATTAGTAAAATAAATAGTTAATCTGCACTTTGGATTTCTGAATCAGAAGGGAATTATATTTTTAATTTTAACTTTAGAGTAAAGATTAAGTATCTTACTAATGTTTTTCTCAAAGAATTTGTCTGTTTTCTGATTTAGAAAAGCTTTTATTTCTTTTAAATTTGTAAATGCTTCTTGGTTATTTAAATATACATAAATTATTTTGAATCTTCAAACGGTATGTTTATGTAACGGACCTTTATTTCAAATTATTTGTTTGTCATTGACAAGTACCTATAGGTCAAAGATTAGTCTTTTAAATTTAGACACGAATTTACCCCATATTACTAAATGATGTGATTAACACGCGTTAATATTTTTTGACTTACAATATATTTATGATTTTATATTTTAATAGAATATAAATTGAATGATTCCCAATATTTGACTAGGTATGTGAAATATACAATGACTTTGTGAACTTAAATGAAGTTTAAAAATAAGCGTTTCCTACATGTTTGGATGCCCCATTAAATACTACCGGATGTTTAGCCATCTGTAATAACACACTCGATTATAAGTAGGTGGAATGTATAAATCTTATACAGCTTGCTACACGCTTAGGTGGATAATGCTCATTGTTACGAATAATTTCCTGTCCTTTATCAGTTGATGCAATGAATGTCATTTCCTATTTGTTTATTTAAACTTCATTCTTGATTCAACGAAGACACGCGAGTATAATAATTAAATATTCAGTACTAACTCTCTTCATTATTAGAATGCAAGTAATAAATATTTACGTTTTAAAAATTTATGTGAATATTATTAATATTTATCAAGAATCTTAATTTAAATACAAGATAAGACGTCTTCCATTCAAGAATAATTTGAAATTTGATTCCATCGTGATTAGAAGGTATTTCTTTAGTTTTGCGACCCCTTTTTTATGTGAGAGGGTAGTGCCATAGGTACATATTACCACCAGACTGACAGAAAACATTAGTCAACAATTAATTCAATACTCGAGACAATGCAGAGCCGCGCGCAAACTAAAACAAAAGAGACAAAGTGAGCCACGAGCGTGCGGGGATTATAATTTATTACTCTCACCAGTTTGAAACGGGGAAATAAATAAAATAAAATAATATATAAAATCATGTTCTGCGGAGTGCTGTCTAATGAGAGGTAAGGACCACCCGGTTGGACGCCAATCGTGGGCCGTATAATAACCGTGAAGCCATTAATCACTAAAAACGAACGTTCAACTTCGTACATAAGACGCCTATGAGATATTCAAATTATATTTAAGCAGTTCGTACGCGCTCAAACGAGCTGGGAATCTGTGCTGGTGCATAAATTGCATGACGGTGTAAGGTTTTATTTATGAGGTGTCTGCGTCGACGTCGCGGCTGGTCGACGTTGGTCTGCTGCAGGTAATCTAGGGACGATAGGTGCATGTCAAGTGCGAGATGATGCCGATGCTATCAGCACGTCATGTTTATTTATTTATTTCTTACTTATGCAACACGCTATCTGACCACACTGGCCTGGCAGCTTGGCACTGGTGAGCTTGAGAATTTAGAAGCGAAAAGTTTTGAATTTAAATTTAAAAATCAACGGTTATGAAAATGGTATAACTACATACAGGTCTCAAAAAATAAAATTATATAGTCTCAGTTAATCGAAGATGTGATTACCTACTTGCTAATTTATGTTGTAATGAAAATTAAAAAAAAAACTACTAACGTTTAACATCTCTTTTATTAGAATGTGTATAATAATTTTCATATAAAATGCAGAAATAATAAAAGCTTTTTAAAAACTTACAGGTTACATCATGGGTTGTAAGATATAATATAAAAAAGTTTTGTGTTTAATGGCATTATATCTTTGTAAACAGACGATTTCCTAATTCATGGATCGAGACGAGTTATATAAGTAAAATTTTAAGCGATAAATCCATCCCTCAGTTTGAAAACGTGTTATCATGGCGTAGAAAATGCTAAGTATTCTTTAATTTCTAATTTTATCAACCTATTCGGTATGTTGTACAGAGAAAATATGTACTCATATAGTGTTTGCTATAACAATATAACACAATATGATACAACATACCCTAAAATATTCTACTCTCGATTGCACTTAAGTACCTACCCACAATTAGTCAAATGGCGTCCAAAATATTCAAGTTTTAAAAGTAAAAATGAATATATTATTTAATCATTAAAAACCGCGTACGTTTAATATAACTGTTGTGAAAATCCTCGTAATTTGTGTTTATGAAATTATGCACACTTAGATCTCTTCCGTATATTCAGATCTAATTTGACCTAAGTAAATAATTAATTTAGATAGCAACACGAAAGCTTATAATTAATGACACGCCTACGAAATATTCTAAATAACTTGACTGTCCGGTTTCCCTCGTGTTTCCGGCCTCCACGGCCTCCAGCGGACGTCGTGCGTTACGATGACATTGAATCTATAATACGCACGTGGAGCATATTTCACGGCCGACATTTTCATACGTAGTTTATTTTGCTTATTCAACATCTAACAGCTTTGCCGAATTTTAAGAAAAGTCCGCCAACTCCTTTCGAACTTTATAAAACGCATTACCAAAAGACTGGTATAAATACGTAATAAAACTTTCGACGTCCAATTAAATTAAAATTCACAAAACACACAATTTTTGCATAACAAATTACAAAGCCAAACTTAGCAACACGGCTGAAACACGAGCCTCCTAATCTACAAAGTAAATTTCAATTCAAAACAAACCATAAAATTCTCACCTCCGTCCCACATCGAACGCCGAGCGACAGAGACGCCACTACTTGCCTCTAACTGTCTCCCTCCCTCCTAACAACAGCCTTAAATGCTTAAAAGGCCCCATAGATGGCAGTAAAATTGAGGCGGAATCGGCGCGCGTGCCGCCATCTAGCGCCGAATAACCGAACTTTTATGGGACGTTTATTGAAGAGGGTGCTTCGGTAGCTCGTAAACGATTTTATGCCACCTAACGAAGGCTGTTATGTTCGCTTTACTTTTATGAGAATGCAGGTGGGTCGGCTGTGTATGTATAAGTACGGCCGAGAGTTCGTATATAAAGTGCGGTACACAGTCGGGTGTGGCGGCGCGCGGCTCCGTTCTTGAATGATAAACTTATTATAAGCTTTCCTATTTAGGAAGCGTTAAGATATTTACGCGTAATTATTGCTATCAACAATTATATCGTTACTCTATGTGATTTTAATGAAATAATAAGTTGTTCTGTTGCAATATTGTTAATTAGTATGATGTTAATGTTCCATGGTTATTTTCGTTGTGGCTTTCGTAGCCATAAATAATTGAAACGGAATAATTAGTTTAAAATTTATTGTTTATAACCCTAAAAACTTTAATTTATTACATTTTCTCAAAAATAATGTATTTTTATCAATATTAAGTTTTTTTTGGTTTTCTTAAAATACATGTTAGGAATAATAATTATTTTATTTAAAATAATAAGGGTATATAAATAGAGAGGGATAAAAAATCCAATAAATAACCATTTTTCAGATCTTTCTAGTCAGAAAGTAATCATATTTATTAATTTTTATCTAAGTTTTATTAGAGCTTTTATAAAAACTGTAATGTATCTAATTAATTTAATTATGTTAATTTTTGCAAGAAAATTTAAACCAATCTTAGATTTTTTGCACGGGATAATCTTACGCACATTTCAGTTAAAATGTTTGAAAGGAAAATCAGCAATCAAAGATGTTTTTTTTAAATTATTTTAAAATTTTGATTAGACTTCAAAATATAATAATTCTCTATCCATTTATAAAGTACTGAAATATTATTAAAAAAAACTGGAGATCGTTCGGATCGGTTCATATGACTAAATACATAATTTTTCAGATGAATTTATAACTTCACAGTTATTATTTTCAAGCATTTAAATTTTATGTAAACGATTTGCTAATCTATGCTGATTAAATATTCTGACGTTACTTTTAATGTCTGATTAAAACTACAAGAGTACGATCTATTATGTTTCCTCTTAAAATTGCACTCGTTCTTATGCTTACGTTTCAATTGTAGTTTCCTCTATACTCTGTTAGCATATTTGAATTCTCCCAAGAATTATTTTCTAATTTTTAAGCAACAATTCATTTTGACTCTGCATTTTTTAAAATATCAAATATGTAAGCGGAATATAATATTATATCCCGCTTATATATTTTGCTTATCAAATATCTAGTAGCAATTTTGTTTTTTGATTTGCTAATTACATTATTATTATTATTAAGTTTATTCTCATCACTTAAATAAAGGTTAATTTGTATAAAAATTATAGTAAGCCTTTCTAGCAGGTATATTCACATATATAAATATATGTGACTAACTTAAAGGGGGTATTAAATTAATCACATATATTTATATTTGTGAATGTACCTGATAGAAAGGTTACTATAATTTGTTGTACAAATTAACCTTTATTTAAGTAATAAGAATAAACTTAATAATAATAATAATAATAATAATAATGTAATTAGTGAATCGAATGCAAATTTGCAATAACGATAGTGGTACGTGTATTATTATTAGATTTTGAAGTTTTTGAATTATTTACACAAGTCGTGCTGAACTTCCAAACGATCGATGCCATTTATAACGGATATCTACGTCGTCGCCGTACATACCGCACGCCGAACGATACTTATCGCTCACGAATAACGCGCTAGTTTGTCACAAAAACTTGCATCAAAGCAGAGCTGCGACCCACGTACGCACCACTATCTCCGCCTCCCATTTAGCTAAACAAAGTAGATAGATAAAACTAAGGGAGCCTATTTCAAAGCTCGAAACATCCGATGATTAATGTAGGTTTTCCCCTCCAGCGCCACCGTGAAAAAGGCGAGTCGTAAACAAGGCCGATTCAAATTTGTAAATGATCTTATCGCTTTGATTTGTTAGACCTAACGATGCTTAAGGAATTGTGACCGTAGATATCTGCTGTCACTTTTTTGTTTGTCTCCGCTCGAGCCTCACAGTTGATACATCACCCACGCCTCGAGAGCCTTATCGTGCACCTACGGATATGTACGGGTCGAGAAAAAGTAGGTACATCCATTTGATCATATTACATATAAATAAAAAATATTACTAAATTAGGTGTTTATGTATAGGCAGGGGTAACAATTGCGACCAATATTATTATAACAGCGACAGTATTGGATAAACATTGACATACTGATTTGATGAGAATTTATATACAGCATTACGCGGAAACGGTTGAGGGCGAGGTTAGAATAGTGAATATGAAGGATTTGTTATGGATAAATGAATACTTGAAAGCAATATATATATATATATATATATATATATATATATATATATATATATATATATATATTGTGTATAAAATTGGAAAAGTTAGTTAATATTTGGAAAAAAATGGGTTAGGAAACATAAAAAAATGTATATATATCTTTGGGGAAATTTTACCTCCCACAAAAGTGATATTTATAAAAGTGGTATTTTCCGTAATCTGTAAAAATGATTTTTCGAAGGGTAGTTTTAATTTTTTCCCACAGTATTACTTTACATAAAAAAATAAATATTGTAGAATTTATTCATCAGTTTAAACTGATATGAAGGTGTACAGAGCAGATGATAGAAGCAAGAATTACCTTTAATAATATCCTGTTTAATTTTACATTTACTACTTGTTGTGCTCTTAATTATCGGTTGAAATCTACTGGAAGAAAATTTTTGGAGCTTTTCGGGCCTTTTTTTTTTCTTTTATAGCCTTGATTGTACTAAATTTGAACATTATTTAAGGTTGTTTTAGTAAAGTAAAGCAGCATTATTTTAATTGATAATAAAATTATTATGCGTAATTAAATTATTAGAGCTTTAGAAATTCGTGGGCTTGGTTTAAATATTAGATTGCAATAAATTGAAATTCTCAGTATTAAGTTTACCAATTTACTGTACGACTTTATGAACAATCTCTTAAATTTAAATATACTAAAACATCATACCGATTGAATAATGATTAAATATTGATTATGAAGGATTGGTGAGCAAAGCACTGCAGTCATTAAGAGGAAAAGCATGCAATAAATAGAACATAATACACAAATATCTAAATCATTAACACGATTAGCTAAAAGTAGTAAGACACAGTTATTTATTCAGTAATACTAATAAACATTAACATATTTGCAATATTGCCGTATCTTGTAAACAAGATTAACAGTATCTACAGTATATTTAATACAAAAAATTATTGACAATATCATAAATATAATTTTTTCTGAACTTCTAATTTGAAATGCACACTGCATTACATACCATTTTTATCTTTCTGGGAAATCTGTTTGTTTCTATAAATTTATTATATTAATTCAAGAAACTATCCTAATCGTATATTTTAGTTTAAATGACAATTTATTTTGTTTTCATGTACCCTATGTTTAAATCATTTTACTTAATTAATTTTTTCTATTTAATTAAAATAAAAGTAAAATTCTGTAACACGCTTATTTGTAGCGACTTAATATAAGTAGATATTGTATCTATAACATCGACTTATCGACTAATTAAACTTGAAACATGTTGAAATCATATAGTATATATATACAAAACGTTAAGGCAAAAACCGAAAACGAATCCGCGGCCCCGGGCTTGGCCACTCTTTCTCCACATACAATTGTAAATCTTGTGGCGAGATCTTTCCTGTTTTTTATGTTTTATTTTTCACGCGTCATGACGTATTACGAGAAGGTCGAATGTAGGCGAGATTTATTTCTGCGGGTAACAGTATGAGTGCTGCATCGGCGGTATGGTATACGTGGCTGGTTACTTTTAGGTATAAGGATACGTTAAGGTTCATACATGGCAGGTAGATATGCAGTCTTGTCTTTAGTGGATATATATATTACGATGTACATCCCCTAACATTGCAAATTTCTTTGATTGCTTGACCCGTTAACGTACCTTTAATACTGCAAGTACATTTACTTCAGTTAGTACAATTTGGCATGTAATAAAAGATTTAATTTCTTAGATCTCAATAAAACAATAATCGACAACGCATTAATAGATGGTCCAACAATAGTAAGGAGTAAATTGACATTAACGAATCTCTTTGAATAATTCGTTTAATTAAATGAACGTCCTTGTGCCATTATATGATTTCTGACACAATATGAGGATATTTTATTGTCGAAGTCAGATAAGGAACAAATGTGATTATAAAAGTTAATAAAGAGATAAACGTAGTTATGTATTTAGATAAATTTGACTCTGGTGTATTGATGAGCTATGTTCAACTTCTAGGGATAGTGAAAACGGGAACATCACTATACAAATTTAAGACTACATTAATAATTATTAATTCTATGGTCTAGGATTAATCGAAGTAATTGATAAAAAACTAATAATTAGTTGAAGTGCCAGAAATAATGATGATAATAATATACAGACAGAAAATACGCGAAGTGAAATTTCTTTACACAGTCAGGAAGTTTCCACATTGATGCTCCACTGTGGCACAGATTTTCATCGGTTTTCTTCCGTGACACATTTTCTTAATGCTGCCTGAATCGATTTACAACCTATGCAGTGGACTGTAATTAGGTTGTAAATGATTCATACTTTCAAAAAAGTAAAGTAATGTATGTAGTAAAATAATGTAAGTAAAAATATATGATATTGGTGAGGCTTTCCTCCTCTCCATATTCTCTTTGCTAATTTGATGTACATCAAATATATTATATTTATAAAGAATTTTAGAAAAATAATTAAGGCTTTAATGGAACATTTACACAATGAATTTAGGTATCCTTGCTACTACCAACATTTGAACGTTTTGTAGGTCTACCATATTCTAAATGACGTGAAACCAAACAGGTTTTTTTAAAATATTTTTAACAAGTTATTAAATAGGCATCCATAGAGTAGATTTCTATAAAGGATAAAAATAATATGTAACGCACACTGTAATATTATGAACTATTCTGAATAAAATTAGAGGTTCGGAAAAATAATAGTCTATAGTATTCTCAAGAATATTTAATTTTTTTAATGTAAATACTGCAGATACTGTCAAATTTGCTTATTTACCGCAGTCATATTTATGTTTAGTAATGGCACTGAATAAGTAACAGTGATGAAACGGCAAGCTGAAAAGAAAAGAAAATCGACCGTGAAAGAGAAAATCTTGTATCGTTTCCTAAAATAGGAAAATAGGCTCAATTAAATTAATTGCAAATTGTATCTTGACCTTACATAATATTATGTATTTAATTGCTAACAGAACTCGACGGTCGGGAATACAATTACTATTGCTAATACAATAAAATTACGCGTTTATTTATTTATTTCAATAAACAAACCGTAAATCTAACGGACGGCATGCTACGAAATCGATTGAGCTTAATTCATATTCACGGTCACGTCTTTTTCATGTGACCGAGGCGACGATAGTTGAACTTCCGGAATATTTGTCACTTGTGTCCATTTGCATTTAACATTTGAGGCGCGGGAAAGATGACCAGTCGTTTTATTATTGCTTTTATATATATACTTCTAGAAATATTTCATTGTACTTTCGAATATCAAATTGTGTAACAAATATACCATTGTTTGTCGAAAATACTTTCACAAAGGTAATTTTCTGAATTTTAATCGCGGTAGAAGTATTGAAAATCACACAGTATTGAAAATTAATACTATGCAATTTAGTTCTTTTTTAATTGTACATGGTTATACGTTTGATTTGTTAAGTTGTGTATGACTCTCATGTTATCTACAAATAGAATTTGGAAAATGAAGTTTATAGTAAATAAAACCTGTTAATACGAGAAGTTAATTCGCACTCTGAGAGTTCCATACGTATTTATGAACATAAACATTGAAGGATAAATACATAGGATTTCCATTAAATTTAATTATTTACAAATGTCCATATTATTTTTACCACATCAATATGTTGCCTAATATCTTTCACCGGTATAAAAATACCGTTAATTTCTCAAAAATTATTGAGAATTTTAAACATTAGTTTTCCGGTAAACTTCTACTAGAGCTGCTTTTTCATAATTTTAATTTCGCAAGTTTTGGAGATGACAGAGGCAATATACTTTTGTGAACATTTTAAATATTACATAAAATGTCAAAAATACTTTTTTATACTTTTACCTTCGAAAATTCCTGTCTAAATATTTTTGAGTTTAACCATTGAAATATATAAGGGTTAACATGCTTTATCACAATGACAACAAGTATCTACGTGAAACGGTTTCTGAGAAAAATAGTTATAATAGACGGACAGGGGAAAGTTCTTATAAAGGTTCAGTTTTATTTTCCTTTTGAAATACAAAACCCTAAAAACATTTAGAAAATTGTATGCTACAAATAATTTTTGTACAGAGTTTATAATAAATTAAGTATTTCGTATTTTCAAAAATTTTATTGCGTTATAAAATATATAAAATATATATATATATATATATATATATATATATATATACATTTTTGATGCGGTTGTCTATTTAGACGAGGTTGGTAGTAAATGACAGTATACCTAATTGTACTACCAACATTTAAATCCCAGTGCGACACCTTATATTTAATATGAAAAATGATGTACGTTCCTATTACCGCTAACACTCATATATATTATATTAACCAGACTACTTGTAATTAAAATAATTTTGTAAAATTATTTACTTAATTTTAGCGTTAACATCTTTTTAGATTCTCATCTGCACCTTTATCATTTTCTGTGGCCTACTAATTTACTAGACTATAGTCATTGTTTTCTGTTAACAGCGATCACTATATTCATGTATATATTTATATATATATATATATATATATACATATATATATATATATATATATATATATATATATATATATATATAAATCGGTACTAATACATAAATAAATTATTCCTTTAATGTGTCTCTTGAATGAAATTTACAAACATAATTATACCTATAAATTGATTCAATAACTATTCAACCACGCATTGTGCATTCGTTTAAAAGTAACCAATAATTCTTATTCCCAGTGTGTGGTTGACACTGTCCCAAATATATCACGTAAACATAGTCAAATTTACTATAATTTATTGCTCTGTAAATACTTTCAGACAATAGTGCGTTACAAGATATAAAACGAATCCCTTCGCGTCGGTGGCTGTAATAATGTATCCAAATAATAAGTTCGAAACGTAGATACCGACCGCCCGCGCTCTCGTGAAGTATTTAAATAAGGGACCTAATAAATCTAACGACGACGTACATGTGTAAAAAATGGATACATTAGTAGTATGTACCGCGAGCTTTACTGTAGCACCTCTCCGACGAGCTTTTAAAAGCTTTTTTCTGTTAAGTATTTATTAAGACGAATTCACTAAACTTATTCATTACGGGACAGCAGGTAAGAGAAAATGAAAACTGTCGCTATATGGGTATTTGGGTTAATACGTTTGGGTTTTCTTGTTGTGCCTCAGACCTCCACACGCACACAGAATGTCAATGATAAGGGGTTATAAGATTTATAGGATTCTGATAAGACATTCCTCGTTCGCTCGTAAGATTAACAATGTCACATGATTTGTTTCCTGTGGCGTGTTGTTCGGGGTATTTAGCTATCTGTTGTTCTTATCGGGTTTCTAAATATATATATTTTGTATTTGGCACATATATTGATGAATTTCTAAAATATTACATAAAATGCCAAAAAATTTTTTTATAGTTTTACCTTCGAAAATTCCTGTCTAAATATTTTTGAGTTTAACCATTGAAATATATAAGGGTTAACATGCTTTATCACAATGACAACTTACAAGTGTCTACGTGAAACGGTTTCTGATAAAAATAGCTATTATAGACGGACAGGGGAAAATGATCTTATAAAGATTCCGTCTTCTTTTCCTTTTGAGATACAAAACCCTAAAAACATTTAGAACATCTAACATTAACTGACAATTGCTGAATATATATATATATATATATATATATATATATATGTATATATATATATATATATATATATATATATATATATATATATATATATATATATATATATGTATTTGGCACATATATTGATGAATTTGTTGATTATTAAATTATATTAAAATTTGCCAAATTTTCAAAATATAAATTATAGACCGATTTGGAATTGATTATTTTAATAGTTATTTTAACATTTAAATGCCTAAAGTAAAATCATGGTACTGAATTAGACATACAAGGAATCTATAAGTGGATATCCAGAAGATATATCTAAATATATTTATGCACTTATACTTGTAATATAAATTGAGTAAAAACGTAACAGTTGAAATTAAATAAAATATTTTAGTCTTAGTCACAATTTTTTTAGGCTTAGTCACGATTTTTTTAAACGATGTTTGTGTAAATAACAC
Organism: Druceiella hillmani; assembly: GCA_039881145.1. Classification (NCBI taxonomy): domain Eukaryota; kingdom Metazoa; phylum Arthropoda; class Insecta; order Lepidoptera; family Hepialidae; genus Druceiella; species Druceiella hillmani. Next base: position 12,801,742 of record JAYKKI010000043.1, read on the forward strand.
TTGAAATACTTATAATTTTGGTATTCATATTTAGCTATTAATAAATTCTGCTTATGTTTTAGATACGCGTGCTAAATTTATGAAACTAGTTTATATCCACAAAACTATTTTTAAAAGCGCCGATTTTTTATTTATTTTTTACAATACTTTGACTTACATTTTAGTAGCAAAAGAGATCATTCGTAATCATGGTCACAATTGACAGACGAAGTTAATTGGGAATTACATGCGATCAAACGAAAATTACTGAGGAACGAGGAAATAAATTATGCGTGTACATCAATGTTCGTAAGTAATATAATTGTAAATGTTTCTCAACACCATAACAACTGCGTAGGTACATATCTAACGACGAGCAAGTACCAAGACAATCGTTGACTATAATTCGTGTGTAGCAACTTCACGGGTATTTATACGATTACGTATGCAAAACCATTGATATTAGACCAATCATAGCGCCAGAGCGCGTGCTGAATACCAACCATTAAGAATATAATTTAGTTTAATATTATGCGGTCGCGGTCGCGGCACTAGGCAGTGTGGTCCGCGCATTGTCTATTCCTTTAGTGAGCCGACTTCAAGTCGGGTTCGTGTCAGCTGACGCGAGTTGACTAACACCGCAAAGCTGAATATGGCTACTGGTTTTAGCCTAAACTTATAAAAAAAAACGTGTGAAAAAAAACCTAATTTTAAAAATTAGAAATATTTTGCGTTTTTAAGTCCATGCCCAATAATCTTCAGTAGTAAAATATGCCGAAAGGAAATCACCTTTCTAATTTCCTTTCGATCCAGTTTTGTAAACTAACAAATTTGATATATTAGTGAATATATTGTGTAGCAGTTATTAATTGCGTAAATTGATCATTAATTTTTTTCAGAAGATGGTTATAACTATGGGGGTTGGAAGGAGACTTCATTTGACTCAATTATTCTAAAGTCCTCAGTTATTTAAAATCACTTTTTTTATTCTAATAAATAAATAGGAAAATTCAAAGTCAATGTTTTTTGATATTTCTGGCAGTAAGCCAGAAATATCAAAAAACATTGAAGCTTAAACCGTTTTCGTAACATTATTACCTTTATAAAAATTTATTTTGTTCAACCGCCATTTGATTATGGATTCTAGATTTTAAGATATAAATACGTAAGTGTAATTATTTCTTATCTTAAAATAGTAACGAGACATGTAAAAAGATAGTCTTTAAAAAAGTGAAAGTAGATATTTAAATATGAATAGTATCGATGAATAGACACGTATCTTCCGCGATAAGCATCACTTGTTATTGAAAGATTTACAGGTGATTTTGTTAATTTAATTTACTTTTGTACATATTAATTTATATTTTACTAATTGCAATAAAAAATATGAAATTGTCATATATAAAATAATACTGTGTTTTTAATGAGGTTTGTAACAAATTTAATTCCATTAATATTCCATACATAGTGTGAAATAAAATACAATTGCTCTAATGTATTATATATTGGCTTAATGTCTTATAACTAAGCCAGAGAAGTGTTGTAACCAAGTCGATTAGTTATTTTCCTTAGATACCTATATAAGTATCTCGTAATTTACTATAATCTATTTAGTGACATATTTTCAGGCATTCTAACTAGTATGCGTAACCGACTGCATTCGCCCAGTTGGCTTGCGCAGAAAATCGATAACGACGTCGTTAGTCGACTCAAGTTGTGATCCTGCTAGACGTTGGTATCATCTGAAATTATTACTTACTTGATGGAAGTTAAGTTAGCATTCTTTGGTTTAAAATGCTGAAAAACTTGTAAAATTATGAAAAATTAATTTGTAATATTTTATGTATACACTAATTTAAAATATTGGGACTTGGAGAAGCAGTTATGTATTTTTGAAGAAAACAAATGTTGATAAACTAAGTGTAAATTCTATTAAAACTATGTATATTTACATTTGGCTATACGAAATTAAACGCAAAATGCGAAAAAAAATGTTTCTACCTACCTACAATATACAGAAAATGGAAAGTACCTATTCTTCCCTTCTATTTTTGATTTAAAAGTATATATTTTTTATCAGTTGTTATGTCATTGCTTATGTGTATTTACTTATTGTTAAATTAATTTTAGCGTTTACCTTGTAACTTAAATACATTTAATTAAGACCGTTTTTAATTAATATTTACATCGATGAGAACACGAAAACAATATTTTCCATACTAGTTATTCATAATTTTTCATCTAAAAATGAAAAAGACTGTGAAAATATGTTTCCTTATTCAGGAGAATTTTATAGAATAAAATAGATCGTATGTATATATTTGAATAAGCGAAGCTGGTCCATATCAGCTACCCTGATAAACAAACGAACCGACCTGCCCACACATCACCCAAACTCCGCAAAAATACGAACCTATCTACAAATTACATTTTTACGCAATAAAAAGCGCGCCGTTAATCCGAATCTCCCAAACGAACTGGCAGCCCGCGTAATTGCGTTACAATTTTTTAATTGCAAAAGCGTCGGAAAAAGTCGCCTCTTCCCGGGTAAATAAACTTGCTCGGGCCAAAGTCGAGTATCGAACCGCGCGCCGCAGCGGGTCGGGTAATACGTCACCTCTGGACAGGCCCCCGCCCGCGGCCGCCGCGCGTCCCGCGACAAGGACGGACTAAACCGCTTTCTGGCAGTGCGAGGGAAACGGATGCAAACATGGCGTATAACGCCCCTTGATTTATGACTTCGTACCAAAGTTTGGCTCACCGTTCGTTCGTGGCGCGCGCGAGTGGTGGTGCGCTCACACACACAGAGGTGGCGGCGACTTGCACGTTTAGGATACAGGTCGACGTTTTCTCTGTGTTGGTGCAAGAAAAGGATAAGGTTGAAAAAGTCACGTATCGTACAGTAACATAATGAAGAAAAGTGCATTATTTTGTTCCAAAAAGTTTTAGATTTGTGTTTCTCTTTTATTTATTTGTAAGCTCTATATCGAATTGTATGGTTAGATAGTGAACCGAAAATGTAAGTTGAAAGGATATTTAAAAAGTGGAAACCGTACATAAAGAGACAGGTGAAAATGGCCTGGCGCTACAGAAATAGAATACATATTTGTTAAAAAAAAGCTAGTATGTTTTAGAAAATATAAAACCAAACAATTTAGTGATTAAGAATTAGGAAAAAGCAAAACAAAAAAGTTATCTTCATAAATGCGCATGTATTCGGGTTTTAATACATCAAGAATTCTCAATTAAATGAAACTACGTGATGTAGTATTATTTCTACTATCTTTAATTTCTTTACCACGACCTAGGTTTCGTTGTATTACAACATCTTCAGGTGGGATATTAGCAAAGATCTTGAGAATCTTTGCTAATATCCCACCTGAAGATGTTGTAATACAACGAAACCTAGGTCGTGGTAAAGAAATTAAAGATAGTAGAAATAATACTACATCACGTAGTTTCATTTAATTGAGAATAATGAATTTCTACAAAATTAACGCCAAATATATTCAACATCAAGAATTATTAAAAAGAAATAAAAATTTAATGATTAGAAATAATTCCAAAAAAATCAATACCGATTGATTTTTTAAAAATTTGTATTCATTGCCTAAAACAAATAAAAAATGAATTGTTAATTGACATCGACGTTCTTCTGTCAATTTTGCGTGGTTTTTTCTGATGGCTTGTCGGGTCTTTGAATATAATGAATTAGTATGTCACATCTGTCTATACAGGATACAATGGAACATAATCTGTACTTTCTTTCATATTGGTGAAATAGCGTTTATGAATTTTTGTACAAAATAATTTTTTAAAAGTTTCTAGGTTTCTAATTGGTTTGACTGACGATTTAAACATTTTAAAGAACTTGCTTTTTCATTTTATCTATTCAAGAATGTTATTTTTATTCTTGTAATAATTGGGCCCAATACTGTTGACTTTTGTTAGTTTGTTTTAGTTTTGAGTTACGGCAGATAGGGATTTTCAATGGTCTTCAATTTCAGGTTTAAATAATTTTTCTTGACCAATGTAAGTAAGTAATTTTTCTTGACCAATTAAGTACCTGTATAAATATACCTCTGCTGAGGATGTTATTGATGATTGGTAATTATTTAAACACGATGAGAAATATTTTACATTAAAAAAATAGCACTAAAACATACTGCGAAAGAAAAAACTTTTGAAATAAAAAATATTAAGACTCGTTCTAAATTTAAACAATTATTATAGAAAAAACGTTTAATATAATTTAATAAAGCAATAAAAATATAATATTAAAGTCCAGTTGTTCACAGCACGATTCTAACTTTAGAATGCTGTTCAGTGATATGCCCACTAAAAACTAATAAAATCCCTTTGATAACAACATCAAAGATAAAGTTGATATCCTTCTTATGACACGTCAGTGTAACACGAGGGAACATCAGTTATAGCACGTGGTATTGCGCGAGTGTGCGTATCATGCTGCAACAGATAGAGCCACCAGTGCCATAAAGACGCACAATTAAGCTGCCTCTACACCGCATAATCGTCATCAACTATATTTTTTAATCTGATGTTGATGAAAGTATATATCAGTATAATAAAAAAATTGTTTTTGTGTTTGTTCCAAATTGTTACAAAAATTAAACAATTTCAAAAGCTATTTTTGACTTATACACTATCTTGCCTTATTATTTTGTTTTTTTTTTTTTAAATTAATGATAGTATTAACTTAGAATAATATTGATTTTGATGTATATAGTACGTAAGCATTAATATTACAGGGAAGCTATTTGAGGGATGAAATTCCAACCGGTACATATCGTATAAAAATATTTTTTATTAAATGTTTATCTTAATTTTAACCAATTTTCGTAATTGCAGCAATAATTTTGAGACTGTTTTCACCATGTTTATTTGGAAAACTTTATAAGTGTCAAGTAAATGATGCACTTTATTCTGAATTTTGTATTCATGCATATAACGTCTTTTACACTTGTAGATTATAAATTCTATCACAGCCGACTATAATAAACTATTATACGCGAAGGTACTATAATGTATACAAATAATTTGCAATGTTATTGTTTAAAAACACTGTTACTAGTATTATTAATACCTACCTAATTAACGTATTAGTAATAGTTAAAACTATTACTAATACGTTAATTAGGTAGAAAGGTTTATTTTTTCTAATTATCTTCGAAAAACAATTCTGGCCTTCTCTGACGCATAAAGTATTTTTAAAACAATGAAATTATTAAATATACGGAAAAAATTAAGTACCTACGTTCGTTTAACTTCAAACGATATAGAAGCAGGAATAAATTAACGATGTATACGTAGACGTTAGGTATATAATTTACATGTATTATTTAAAGAAACCGAAACTCAATCGATATAGAGATTTACGTAAGGGATTATTTAAAAAGTACAATATATTCAGATTTCTTTTATGTAACTTCAGATTAAGGAAAATTCGGTGTTAGTCTAGCCTAAGACCGTTCAACATTCAACTCGCGGCGTAGTGTGAGTGCGGCTTGCCTCGATTCATTCTTGGAAATATTTTATGGTGTGTCGTGCCACTTTTAACACGTTCCGAATAAATTTCGAAATATTAATTAATTCAATCTGCCGCGTGTAGTACCTTCGCGCGGGATAAGATTTTTGTCTCAAAATAAAAATCTGTGAGTTGGTTTTATCGCATAAGTATAATTTATTCTCCTTATTTATCTTAAATACAAATGAATTTTAAATATGTATATTATTTGAATAAAAACTTGTTTTTAGTTCTGGCTTTGTGAAATGTATATTATTTATCGATGGTACTTAATTAACATGTGATGAATTACATCTGTTAAATGTACGAATAAAGGACAAATAACTGCGCGAGTACTTAATATATTTTAATGTCTTTATTTGACGCTCCAAGGATGTTAAGGCAATATAAGGTTTACGTAATATTTTTGATATTCGCTCTGTCTGTACATTCTAGATGGAATCATAAATTATTGCTTATGAAAGAAATACACTAAGATTAGTCCGATTAAATGTCCAATTTAATTTTAAAACTGAACATGTTGAAATATGTGTCAACACAAGAAGGTTGTATGGGATGATTTTTCATATAGGATGAAGGCTTTATCGGAAGCTAAAACGAATCGATCGAAACGAATTTATCGTATAGTCGCCTATTGCGAATACTATAGTTGCATCGTATTATAAGTAATCTAATTAACTTTCCTTTCCAAATTCAAATACAATTATTATATATCGATTCTCTAATCATTATTTCGAGGCGGTGGTCTATAAGTACTGACTCGCTGTCTTAAACTCAAAATGTATGGTCGCCTAGTGATCCGGTTTAACCGATACTCGTTCCAGCGTCCGACGGTCCGGTTTACCGTTACCGCAACAGAAATTTCCCTAATTGTATTGTTGCGGAACCTCCCATCGCGACACGACAGCGGACCAGCCTCGAACGGTTAACAAACGGATACGGTGATGCGACCGAGCGATTATACGGCAGTCAACGAGGTTAACGAATCGCTAATGATGTAAGAGTCCCTTTCAAACCAATTGTAAGACAATTTTGTTTGAATTTATGAAAACTTACGGTAACTAAATAAAGAACATCTCAGTTTTATTTGAAAGTTGCTTCAGTTTGGCATATTGATTAAATAAATATCGTAGTGTACACTTCGTTTTTTATTGTATGTAGCCGCTCTGAATATTATTGAACACATTATAACGGATATTTACATAATACATTTTTAATGTAGCTTCAATTTGGCTCCACCTTGATAGAACAATTACAGTTTAATTATTTTATAGAAAAGTTAATAAATAGGCATTTATATATACAATAAAAGTATTTTATTAGCAGCCTTTAAATGGTCTATGATTTAATAATTCGTTTTACATTCTGTACTTCACTTATTTAATTAAATAATAACTTTGGTCATGAAAGCAGAGACAATTGTGATGTAGATCACTGCTAAAACAAAAACCAAATTGCGAAAGAATAAACTTAAGACTTCTTAACTTCTATTGAATGTAAGCAATATTTATGAAAGTATTCATCATTCTTCCTAGTACCTACAGATTGATTAACGAAGCGGCAGTGAAAGTGTCAATAAAACGAATTTGATTGCTGAGAAACGTGATTTATGATACAGTTGTATAAAATATATGATGATAGGATGTTATCTGTTAAAGCTACATAAATAAATTTTGGATTCCGTTGCTTAGTGATTAGTTATGTGGAAATCAACGCGTTAATTAATAGATGCACTAAACCCATGTTATCTGAGTAACTATGCATATATTATCATTATTGCTGTAATGATTTTTAATATTATGCTACTTTATTTTTGTATACTTAATATTTTCTTAACTTCAGAGTCCATAGATTTATTATATTCTACGAGTGAACTCTATTAATTCTTTTGCTTGTCGTTATTAAAACAATAACGTTTACTTGATAGGTACGTAAAAATATTATCCTTTTTTAAACGAAAATGATAATAATATTATTATACTATAAATAAAATATTATTACATTTGCACTTAAAACATAAAGACTATTATAGTTGTATTAGAAAAAGTGAAATTAAAATTATTTAATTTTTTAATATTTTTCCATTTGTTTCAGGTTTGTCACTGTTTTTCCTCAATTTCAGCTTTGGCTATTGTACGGTGAGCAGTTTCTTTTATAATATTGTGTTTTATTGATTAAATTATAATAATATTTATATTTGCAAAAATACCTTTCACTATTAATGCACTTAGAGTATAACACAGACCTGCCGCAGATTTCACAAAGTTTATTAATATAAACAAATACTAAAAATGGTACATGCCTACAGGAATTTTTGAGGATATTTTTCTAATTTATGATGAAAAGCAATCATATTTATAGTACGAAAAGTACACAGTGTATAGTATTGGGAACAAAGGAAACTAAAGAAGTTTAGAAAGTTGCTACTTAATTGCAGCCGCTTAATTCTCCTTTATTAATCTCATATAACTAATTCTTTAGATAAAATTTGTGTCATATCAGAAATTTTAACATTATGTCATTAAGTTTTTTGCCTCTTTGATAATATGTAATTCGGTCAACACCATATTTACGTTCTTGAAACTATCAGGACCATTTTAGAAATTATCACCTACAATAAAGATCTTCAAAATGTATGTATATACACACACACACATATATATATATATATATATATATATATATATATATAATATAACACACACACACATATATATATATATATATATATATATATATATATATATATATATATATATATATATATATAATTCTCAGCGACTGAAAAGTAGTAGAATTGCGTGCATTGAAATGCATAAATTCTTGAACCTACTGAATAAACCGCAGCAAACAGTGTATTTGTTGTGTAGTTCTTGATCCATTGATATTTTACAGGATTATCAAAAATACTTTCCCTAAGTTCTGAGGTTTTGAAGGTGCCTTAAAACAAATTAAAATTTTCGCCTATCAAAAATAGCCGCAAATACAAGGTATCGTGCATTGCTTGCACGACATATATGCTCGTATATTTGTATATATATATATCTATATATATATATATATATATATATATATATATATATATATATATATATATAAGTATACCAGTCGGTTTATTTAACTCATACATTTTAAAATAACATTATGCATAAACTATCTATAGATTACGGTTATCTTGAATATCAATAAAATGGACGAGGAAAATAAAGTTTTCCAAATAATATGTTATTTTTGATTACCTAAGTTAATATATAAGTTTTACATTGAATTATTAGCCACATTAAGTCAAAATCGAAACTAAATTCAAACTGCATATTTTAAGAAATCAAACTATTTTCCCAAAAATATTTCAACGCAAATCGTGGTACGCGTTACTTGCCTAGCGTCCTGCGCAACCTTGCTGCAAAGCCTCACCGTGGGTTATAAGTTTTAGCGGCGCGAACATTCCTGTCGACTCTCTGGGTGGTCCTTGTCTTAAGAAATATTATTTGATGCGGGCCGCAGCACGGCCGCGTGCGCCGCCATGCGTGCGAACGGTCAGATGCACGTCAATCGCGGCGGAACGCTGGATTTACATAACGTCATTATTACTCGTTACGTGTGCTAGCTGTCAATCATACAGGCATGATACACTGACTGGTATCTTTGTTATGCATTATGTTGGTTATCAATTCGAAGGATTATTTACGATCCGTTCTTTTATCCATTGCAGACTTCGCTGTAACTTATATAGTGAGTAACTTATCTCTAGAATGTCTTATTTAAAATCCCCCATGTGTAATAACAATTAAAATTGATTTCGTCAAATGGTGTATATACTTCTTTAGAAATATTTGGTATTTATAAGTTGACATTTGATGATTGTACTGTGTACCGTAAAGGAAGAAAACGAGGTATCTTTTAATTTTGTTTAATAGGTATTAAATATTGCGCAAGTAAATATGACTGAGAAATACTAAAATTGCCCTGATTTAATTCTTATGTATACAATTTTATATATCAAACAAACTGAATATTTAATATTCCATGCATTCGAAATTTTATACATATTAATTGCTTTAAAGCTAAATTATATTGAAGAAAAATTATATCCACATTTGTCGTATGAAATTTTGCAAGTTAAATCATATGATTCAAAATTTTAGTCACTAATTTACTCAGATAGTAACTAAGAATACATCATCTCAAGTTATAAAAATCTAAACTTCATTATTTTTAATACTGATTTTCTACTTTCATAATTTGCCTAAGCGGATAATTCTGAATCTTGCTTAGTTACTGAATGATAATAATTACTCATTGCCACTTAACAACTAGGAACACAGGCTATATAATCAATTTTGAACGTTTAAATTTAGAAACGCTTTGAATTACCTTCTAGTAGCTATTAAAATAATTCAAGGTACACAAAATGTTTTGGCGTAATGTTTTATTATGGCAATATGAAACCTTGGCTGATATCCAAAATCACAAACTACACATGCACTTAATACATAAGATGATAACAAAAAATCAAAATATAACGAACTAGAAATCTTCTAAAAATTTTGCGGAAAAAGTTTAACAGCAACTAATAAGTGCAATTTTCAAGCAAAATTGATAAAAGCATATTTTAATTTTGAATAAAATGATAAATTTTCATAGAAAATGTTATTTAAATAATTATTAAAATTATTTATATGAAATTGCCTTTTAGATATAACAGTTTGTAACGTTTAAAAATTAATAGAAGTTATTGTTGGGATTTTTCGGCAACTGTGAAAAATATTTTTGTAATAAAGATAAAAGTAAGTCGTGTTGAAGTGATCATAAAGTATTATATAAACGATGACTGAATGACTTTTTAGTGGCTTTTAACAGAAACTCGAAGAAACTCATTAATAAATACAAATTTAACAAACATACTAGGCGGATTAGCGCTGAGTTGGACCTCTCACATTTGTCTTTTTATTATAATTGAAAATAACACTGCAGTTGAAGAACTACTTCCTGTTACATCCTAAATCAATAAAAAATTAAGGTATCGAACCATTTCTCTATCGTTATATTTAAAAAAATTGTTTAGTTAGCTGTAGTACTCGTACCTACTATAAATGCATTATTAAGTTATATTTCTGTATCACAAAATTATATATTACTCGCGTATTAATTAATCTGTAAATAAATAGATATATAAATCACCTATTCGTATTCAATTTGCAGAGCATTGGTCTAATGACTAAATTAAAGCTTGATAAACAGCACGATCTGGCATCGGTGCGTCTAGGTATAAATAATGACAATTACGGAGATATTAATTTCTCGTTGTTAAGAATGAGGATCGCTAGTAAATTTCTAAGAGCAATTTATCTATTGATTGGTTGACAATTAATTACTCCTAACATAGTTTATAGTCTTATACGGGCGACGAGCTGGAATATACTCCTTGCGACGGGGTCACTGGCTTGTGACTACTCATAGCCGCAGTTCTGTGGTGCTATGCCTTAATGTATGTACATGTATGATAGTTTAAGTAGTAAAAGCATTCAGATTGCTTTGTAAAATTTATCCACCTTCCAAAACGGACTATTTGGCTGTAACGTCGGATGGTGAAATACGCATAAGTTTCCATTTACGGGAAATTTGCTGATTTTTTAAAACTTGTGCATCAAACGTATTGATTATGGTATTATTAAATTTTTACACAATAAATAACTAAAAGTTAATATATTTTAATAGCGTTCAGAGATGTGATTAATGACTCAAATTTTAACTTCTCCAATTAACGAGTTCCTGTTTGTAAATAAAGTTATGAAGTAATAAAAAATAATATTCTTTATGAAGCAATCTGAAACTGAATTGAAATCTGAAATGGATATTTGAATAAAGGAAACAAAAATATTTACCGCCTCAAAAGTTATTTAACAGATACATTTTTTGCATAATCATACACTCATGGAATTATTTATTCTTCGTTCTTTAAGAGTTCTTAATACATTCGTTCTAACTTCTAAACAAATTCGAATAATATGTAACTTAGAAAGTTTAAACCAAAGATATAAACGGCACCAATCAAGCATGTCCATTAAAATCATTGCAGACAATTTACGATTTATTACGAGACATCCAATGCCCATTCAATATTTGCAACCGATCAAACAATAAGGGCAAACATAACGAAACTGGCGTCCGATGCGAGATACCCAAGATATGTGGCGCGACTCCCCGTCTTTATTTCTTCATTTTAATTTCAACTGAGCGTGCAATTACAACGTGATTAGGAGGCATGCTCACGGTTAAACGTGACCGCCTTCTCGCGGCTCGTTCCGATGATGTTCACTTGCGGATCGATTGGCTTCGGATTGAGCGGGATACTGTATGATCTTGTTATGTCTATGTCGATACACTTAAAGCATATAAAACGTTGCACGATAGCATCTGAATTAAATTTTATTTATAAATGAAATCATTATAAATACAATGACTAAGTACCGGCGATCAAAATTTTTGAAAGACTTAGGTGTAACTAAAGACAAATTAAAACAGGTAAATATTTGTCTGTGTACCACATAATTTCTAGATTGTGACATAGAAATTTTTTCATTAAAATAAACTGTGCAGAAAAAGTAAAAAAGTAATTATACCTTTATCCAGAATAATTCAATCGTTATATTACATAAGTCAAATAAATTTAAAAAGAAATCAAATTATGTCGTATAAAGGGCCATAACAAGCGTAGAAAGTCAGCCTTAAAAATGGAGTAGAAATATTTATAGCTACGTTAGATAAAGTGCCTCAAGTTTTTTTAGTGTTTAAAATAGCGAACCTTTCCTGCTAAAACCAATTGGAGTTCACATTACATTACGGGGAAAACGATGAATGTCTAGATCAAACGACGTAGTTTTTCCTCCTGCGTTGCTAAAAGGTGTGCTTAAAGGTAATCTTTAAATTTGAATCAAATGGCGTAACGAAACGGATTAGTCATAGATTCGTCGGTGATGATGTTTAAAGTAAAGCATACGTTCATAAATTCGATAGAGATTTTGAAACAATATATTTACATAGATAAGTTTCAAACAATTTTGATTTTCGTAAAATTTGTATGCAACTAATTTCAATAATATAAAACATAATTCTAGTCACAGTAGACTGCAAAAGGTACATATTAAAAATAATGAATCGCCTTATCTTTTCAAGTTCTGGCTAAGAAGTATATTAAGATTTATCCATAATCAACTGAATACGAGCTTACAGAGGTATGTTTACGCTTAAACTATATTACAAGATGCAAGATTATAAATTCATCTTGGTTGTGACGAATTTAATGTTTAACGTAAATTTATGGAGAGAAACAAAAGTTTTCAGTTCGCCATGTGCTATGTTACTATATGTTTGTGTCATTATTTCAATTATGTTACAACTTAGTATTCTGTTAAGACAAGATCAGGAATCTAGTCCCGCCCGTGATTCATACATGGCTTTGAGCCAACGTATCAAAGTATTCAGGATACATAATAAGACTCAATAGTTATGTATACCCTAATTTATTGAACCTTGTAAGTACAATCTCTTCTAGGCTCAATAAAATTATACTCGTTAACAGTAGATACGAATGCGACGTTTAACTGACGTTGAACAGACTATAAATTTATTAATATGCATATAAGAGTTAAAACGTTTTAATAAGCATCAATCATTGTTTACATATAGATACTAATATGTTACATAATAAAATATATCACTTTACAGTATGTTTATAAAGGGAGTTCTCTAGACCCAATCCGTTGGTGTACGAGCATTTAATGTCGCTAATAATATAGTGTGAATAAAACAATAACTAGGCAGTAGCCGCACGCACAGATTGCGGCTGCTGAAGGCATTAAAACTTCGTTATCCTTTTCAGCTAAATGAGAGATGCAAGTTTTGTAAAATATTCATCTGTAACTTGTTCCCTCCCATAGTTTTGAAGAGCCATTTCGAATAAACTGTATAATTTGTAACGCGTGTTTAATTTCTTTGAAAATCCTAAAGCGGTTTGGGCCAAGTGTGGTTCCGTGATTTATTGTTGTCGAAGTTTGAAGTGGAAAATTACGAGGTGGATAAAGGCAAGTTAGGTTAATAGAGATTATAGTTTAGATGTAAAAGTTGTATTTATAAGTTAAATCATTATCAACTTTTTTGGCTGCCAAATCTTTTATACAAACCGCTAATATAAACTACATTATTTCGCTACGAAACATAAGTTGAAATGTTATTCAGTACAATTTTATAAAAATTAAATAACAGTATAATTATTGCGTATTATTCCAATTTGAAAAATTTAGATGTATTTTCTTCCTCTAGAACTCTCATTGAAATAATTTGATTTTGTCCGGTGAATGAAAATGAAATTAATATGTATTTTAAATATTTATATATTGTCAATATTTAATTACAATGAAAATTTCTTTGCAAAATTAATGTATTTATTCAAAAATATATACACGAAAAAAAGCGAAACAAGAGATCGCAAGATTATCAATTTTCACTAAACAATAAATTATACTCAATCAAAAACCCCAAAGCCCATTTCGGGTAACAACATCCCGTACCCAAGACACGGTTTCCCCTAGTACTTCATAATTAAGCGCAATTAACAATAGTCCGCAAAGTTGGCCCGACTGCGTCCCCGGACAAAGTTGGTGCAAAGTTATTTTTAAGAAAACCCTCGAAGCTCGATCCACCCGCGCCCCGGGGCCGCCCGCCCCAAATTTATCACAATTTATATTCATAGCATAGAAACATACTTCGACTTCAACTGGAGCCTATAAGTATTCATTTATAACTACACAATTATTTCCCTCTTTGTTACGTCCTACCGATCTTGGTAATTTGTCTCTCTCGGGTCAATTAAAAAAAAATGCAATGATTTTATATAAATATGACATTCAGTGCCTCAAAGCTGCTCCCTCGCACGTAGGTATTCAAGGACGAGGGAGGATTTGAAGAGGGTTTTTGGAGTATGCGAAAAAATATAAAGATAATCTAACCGTAATTATATTTAAAGCCATTGCTCGTGGCAGCCGTACTTTATGGGTATTATCTGAATGGGGCCATACGGTAATGTAATTTTTGTACAGCTCTTTATATTTTCAACATGCTTAATATTAGACTCAATAAAATAATTTAGTTGATTATATTTTGAAATGTCTCTAAAATTATGAGGCTATTTATTTAATGCTGGTGTAAATTTAATTTCGCGATAATTATCGTTATCAATAGGTTTCTTTACAAATCTATTCACAATGTAATACATGGATTTAAAATATGTTTTTAGGTACAGTTCAAATGTATCTTTGTTCTTCCTTTCAATGTAGCAAGGCAAGAGTAACATTAAATTAATTACTCATATATTTGTTTTAAAAATGTTATTTTATATTATTGTCCACAACTGATAAAAAAAACATTGCTACATTTAATTTGAAAACACATTGCTAGATTTAAGTTGAACTATAGACTTAATTATTCGATACAAAAGCCACACATTCAGCATAAATACAGAGAAGTAGCGATTGTTACATTCAATGTTTACCAATAAACCTCCCAGTTTCTCCACACCCCTAGTCACCCCAGTCGGAAGGCGGAGGTGGGAAAATGCACGCCCGCGGGGATCCTAATTTAGGGTGGGTCTTAGAATAATTAATGACGTTCTTAAGGGCGTACAATGGGTGCCATACTGCGTGCGAATTATCATTATTCTCCAGTAGATACAAGGTGCTTCTACAATCTGTACACATTAATTAATGATTAGCTAGTTGCTTAGCGGTAGGCGGAGTGGTATCTAGCGCTGTGCCTACTAAATCGAGTAGATGCTGTAGTCGTACGGTCTGCTAGCTTCATTTATACTGTTTCTAGAATAAGATGACATAAGATCGTCTAATGAAGATGTGAATTCTAACCCTGACAATTGATCCCGAAGTAAGTTATCAAGTATATCTACATGTGCGAAAGGAAATTAGCGATTCAAGTATTTTTGCGGAAACAACTAATTCCCTTACAATGTCTACATTACGACAGTATATTTGATTCTTTATAGTTTTAGTAAGTAAGTAATAAATTCAGTCTATAAAACTATGAAAATGTTGGAAATATTTAAAAAAAAACAATTTATGACTTTTTGAATCAAAATTATCAACTGATAACGAATTTCAGTGAAATATCATTCAATTCGATGATTAATTTTCTACTTACAACACGCGTACACTTGCGTTTATACATTGTATATAAATACTATTTGTTGCAAGCCAAATTTCGAACTTCTGTCATTGACGCTTGAATTTAAATATCTCTTTGACGAAATTATTTCTATCGCTCCCCAGTGCAGTGTTGCTGCGGTCATTGCGCTATTCATGCCCCTTTGTGCTTATCCGAGCCAAAGGATTTCAAATAGCTCTTTAGTTTAATGATTTATACTAATCTGTTATACTATTAAACTTCCTGGATAAATTCTCTTTACGTCAGTGAAAATTGCATTAAAATTCATAAAGTAAAACTCAAGTTATGAGGGAACAGACAGACGGATGGACATACTTTACGTTTTGCACGTATCTATATGTATATTCCGATAAGTTACTGATAAATAAATCATCTATATTGATAATTTTAACAGAATAAAAATAAATCGAAGTTACAAAAGCACCCTAGTGTATAGGAACCTCAAAAGATTTAAAAGCGAATTAAAATTGTCCTTATATCTCAGCAACGATCGAAGTTTTGTAAAAGGCAATTTAAGTTTCCTCGCAGGCACTTGCCGTAATATAACAAAGCCGTACGACGTCTATTTATCCATAAAGTTACCGCTCGGATCTGTACCGGGTCTCGCCCATACCTATATAGCGACGTTTATAACAAAGTTGTTTTGTCTTAAGTCTAATAATGTTTGGTTATCGCAGTTCTCAGTGTTATATAATATATTTATTGGTAATCATCATGTGTAAAACCTAATTTACAATGTACTTAAGCGTATATCGACATTTTAACTTAGGATACTATACATAGAAATAGGTTAAATGTATTTAATATAACTGTGATTTAGAATTCAAGTTTTCCTGGAAAAAAACAATTTCCAAAAGATTTTAGATAATAAATGTACAGATAGGTCCCGAGTTATCTGAGAATGAAATTTTCAAAAGAAGTCAGTATTTAAATGAAATATTCGTATGCGATTCATTAAACATTCATTCTCTAACTACGAATCCTAGGGCTTCACCATTATATCCGGGAAAACTTTCAACATATGCGTAAACTGATGAAAAAAGGCAGTTTCGTCTTTATGTTTATTCAAAGGTGAATCCGTTAAGAATATTTATATCTTGTGGGGTGGCTGTAACCACTACGCTAAGCACACAAAATCAAGGAGGTTTTTGTTCAGACAAATCTTCGTAACTTAGATTAATTTTGTTAGGGGATGGAACCAATTTGTCTGATTGCTCTCTGTTCATTCCACTGTGGGGTATTTGATTCCCAATAAATTTCCCGTAACTACTATTGAGCGGATAAATAAAAAATAGTATAACAGGAACTGGGTTTGAAACTAATCATATGGGGTTGCCTGTCTATATTGGGGTTGGAATTTATGTCGTTAATGGGATTATTTTTGTTAGTTTTTAACAATACCTAAATTACCTTTTTTGGTTTGTAATATGAAAGGCTTGAAATAAATTCCAGTACGTTAAGACTTTTATATTACAAGGAAAGGCAAAACCGATTTTTTTAGTTCATATTTCCAACCTAACGTCAATTGATGTTCCGCGGACCTTCAAATAGTCATCATACAATCGCTTTATAATCGCATAGATTATTAAATATCGTCAATTGAGCTATATCTTTTTTGAACCATCCTTAAATCCTTAATCATATTATTCATCACCCCAAAAACAACATAAAATATCTATTGCTACTAAATTATAAGTTACGTGTGCAATTTCAATTTCAACAGTTTACATTTGCTTTGTCTTTGTATAATGCTTTTCATAATGTCCCTTACAATCTTATATTTTCATAAAGAGCTGGGATCTATAAATATATTTGCAAATCATTCGATCTTGAGAAACATAAAAAATTCTTTTAAAAAACTATAGAGCCTAATTCATTTCGTGTTAAATACTGTAAGATTTTTCAATCAATCGAATGATTGATGTCTACGTCATAACAGACAAATAAAACCACTTTATACAGCCATGAAATATCCCGTCTACATTATATTACCAAGGACCTGTTTAAATTAAGAAAAATATAATCATAAAAACAAAGGCAAGCCATTTTAATTCATGCCTCATTTGGTAGGCATGAAATAGTCAATTAATGTATGTTTATGCAAAGGATTAAGTCCCTTAACAGCATTAACTTCCCCCAAGGATCGGTCGGGTACGGATTTCGTCTCTTTTCGCCGAACCTTTTTCGTATTTCAACGCGGGGTGGAAAAATCAAAACGTAAATATCGGAAAGCCATTCGAGGTGATTCGATTAGATCGAGTAAACGAAATGTGTTACAATGGCTTTAAGAGTTTCTCGGCCGGAGCACGCGCTAGCAGTCTCTTAATAAAATGTGTTTGTAAATTTTCAAAATGTTTCGATCATAATAAAATTTAACGTTTGTTTGTGTTGGCATTTAGAGAGGCGTGAAGTGGGTCATTACCAGCATTTAGGGCTCGTGTTTTAATCTTAAAAGGCCAAAGCGTGATATTTAATATCAGGAGCATTGCATGTGTTTTTTTTTGTTTTATTTAATACATCGTATGAAAGATTAATTGTATCTGATCTTTGTTTTAATCGCACTTTGTAGCATCGTGTCTTATTAGATGTAGACATCATAGGAAGAAAAAGATTTTGAGATAGTTCTATTAAAATATATACATTTCTAAATATGCCTCACATTAACGATTAACAAAAACCAAATCCCCTTAAAAGAAATGTGATAAAAATAAAACTTCCACCCGGTATCCTAATCAAGTCGATTGTAACGTTCACATCACGGATGTAGCCAGAGGGCGGCATAAACAACTAGATAGAGCGGCGCCTAGTGAGGCTTCCAAGGAAGGTGTAGTCAGTAAATGAGGGGGCGACTCCTGCGGTGCCGAGAGTGGAGACAATCGAGCATCGCGGCCAGAGGTCGGCGGTAACGAGCGACCGGTCGCACACTCGGCGAGCCTGTTACGGTGTCTTGTTTACCTTACCTCACTTACGGCACTTCTAGAGGGAATCGGGATTTGGTAAGTGAAACCGTTGTGTTGTAGACTGTTGGGGGAACGGTGTGTGTGTTGCGTGTGTATGTGTAACATTCGGCTACGGTTGCACGATTGAAAGGTAGGTGAAGTAGTCTAGGATTAACTTTTGGCTTGTTTTTGTTATTTGTTTCTAACAGAAATTGGAGATCATGTCAGTGTACTTGTCAAAAGTTTTATCAGAATGTGTAAGTAAAATTTATTCGTTAACAATTCAAAATATTTATACAGTGCGTGGTTAGTTTTATGGAATACAATTTTAGTCAAAATTGAGTATTTAATATCTTTGAAAAATGTTTTTAAATTTTAATTCTGGAGATAAATCAAAAATATGTTATTTAATTTTTAGACAAACAAAATTCAATTTTATTTTTCTTTAGAACTTCTTAAATATTTATTACCGCAAAATATATATTTTAATTCTATGTATATATTAATAACATATATTCGTGCCTATTGGTTTCTTATATTTGAATATAAACTCTAGAGAGGACCTAGACAGGATGACAACTTTTCTTGCAGCGTCCCTAAAGGCGAGTCTCTCAATAATGTGATAGTTATGAATATTTATTTAATTTTGACTAGAGACGAACGATAATAACGCATTACTAGTAAAGTAAGACTTTTACGAAAAGCATACTTTACAAGTTAAAATAATAAAAGGCTCACATCTTTATCCCCCTTCAAAAGAAGAAAACTGTTAATATTCTTGTACCCATAGTACAAACGTGACATTAGAGGGTACAATTCCAAAGTTTCACATTCCATACGCCCCCGCAGTCAATTTACCAGATCCACGAACCCCCTTGCTTACGACCATTGTTTGCTAAATTAACTAAGATGCGAGGAATCTCCGCTTCTCAACTCAAAAACAACCCTTTCTTCCTTTTCTTTTATTACGTTGGGCGGATCTGTATCTACGTGTAATGACTTGGGGAAATGTTTACGTTAAATGCAATTCGAAACACTTGTCGCAGCGCATTAAGCTTGTTTTATTGAACGAAGTTTTAGTCATTCTTTACAGCATGCTTCTATGTATTCGGTATTACAAGATAAATGTAAAGAGTCATACCTTGGAAAGAGTTTAACTAAAGCCGAAATTTGGTAAAAGATCATGGTAATAAATACGATAATGGCCAATCAATTTTATAAAGAAAGATATTTATTGAATTTCCAATAAATTATTAATTAAAGTTATTATATTAAACAAAATTCGTAATTTGAAATTAACAAAACGTTTTTGTAAACATGAGAAATACATATTTTAAATGTATATTTATATTTGTGGTAGATATGTTCAAAACTTAAAAAAATTATCATCTTAAAACCAACAGTTATTTGTTCATATGAGAAATCTTCCTTAATAATGTTGACTAAACATTGATTATATTGAATATATTTGGCGTTAATTTTGTAGAAATTCATTATTCACAATTAAATGAAACTACGTGATGTAGTATTATTTCTACTTTCTTTAATTTCTTTACCACGACCTAGGTTTCGTTGTATTACAACATCTTCAGGTGGGATATTAGCAAAGATCTTTGCTAATATCCCACCTGAAGATGTTGTAATACAATGAAACCTAGGTCGTGGTAAAGAAATGAAAGAAAGTAGAAATAATACTACATCACGTAGTTTCATTTAATTGTGATTGATCATATTGATTTTACTCATGTGTATTTTATTACTATCTTGATTTTAGTTCAAATTTTAGTGGATTGTCCTAATTTTAGTGGATTGTCCTAGTTTTTAGAAGATCACAAATGGAAAAAGTAGCAACTTTGTAATTTATTCATTGTCTTTCAAAGTAGTCTTCGTGGTACTTTATGCATCGTTTCATTGAATAGAATCACTCAGAGAAATAGTCGGTTCACTCTTCTTTGGACGTCTTTTCCACGGCCTTTCCGAAGGTAGTCACTGCTCCTTCAGCATCCGGGAATCGGATTCTTCACAATTTATATTTTATTCTTGGGAATTAATAGAAATTGCACGTTTCTGGTTAGTAATCATATATCCACCATTCATTACCCGAATGATATCGAATACAGTGTTTGAGTGACATACGTCAAATTTTTTAAAATTTTTATAACACCAATCGATCCAATGATGTTTTTGAATAGCACAAAATACTAAGTTTCAAGTAGAATTTACTCATAGCAATGCCTGAACTTGCCCGAATTTGATGCTAAAACAGAATTGAATTTATCTTCAGCTATCGCTGTTGAAAGACATCCCTCACGCAGGTCATCATTGATATTGGTACGATTACGCTTAAACTCCTCAAACCAGTTTTAAAGAGTAACCCGGCATTGGGCTTCATCATAAAATGCCAATCAAAGCCAATTGTAACTTTGTCGTTGATTGACATCACAATGAAAATCATAAAAAATTATCAAACAGAAATTTTCTCGTATTAAATTCATCGTGAAAATACATAATTTTCAAATTACTTCAAATTAATTTGTTTGTTGTACTAGGGCCAGTTCTGAAAACTTTTAATTCTACTCTCATAAAGCAAATCAAATTAAGTTAACAAACATAAAAAATTACCGTTTTTTTCTTAACTTTCATATATTTACTTCACAATCAATCAATTAATAGTTAAACCTTTCATAGGTTAAAACTTTAAGACGGTTCAAAAAGGCTCAATTAAAAGTAGTATTTTGAAAGATTTATTCAGCTATATACACAAACTGAATTTGATTAATTAATTTATTTTGGTATAATCGGAGATGGTAGGACACTATATTACATTTAAATGCCAACGCAGTTTCTTATCATCTCATCAGAGATCCACTTCATGAAACATGGATAACCAGTGCTATCGTGATATTAACTGTAGTAATACGCTCGTCGTAGTCTAATTAGTTTAATATAAAAATTAATTATAACTAAAAAACTTATTATTATAAATATATTAACTTTCCGTAATTTAATTGACTACATTCATTACTGCCGATCCCCATATTTATTTAAATATTCGATTCCATATACAGTCAATAAAAAAATATGCAAATATTGAATACATTTGGCTTTAATTTTGTAGAAATTCATTATTCACAATTAAATGAAACTACGTGATGTAGTATTATTTCTACTTTCTTTAAGTTCTTTACCACGGCCTAGGTTTTGTTGTATTACAACATCTTCAGGTCGGCTATTGGCAAAGATCTTTGCTAATAGCCCACCTGAAGAAGTTGTAATACAACGAAACCTAGGCCGTGGTAAAGAACTTAAAGAAAATAGAAACAATACTACATCACGTAGTTTCATTTAATTGTAAAAAATATGCAATTAAAATACGCTACTTTAAATTTATTTATTCAATTATTACAACGGACTTATTCGAATGACATCCCATTGCTCTAATAAAACGCTAGTCGCGAACAGCATACACACTATACGAACGATATTTGCTTTTTCTGTATTTTTAAATTCGATCAATAAACATGGCAATTTTAATAAACTAATACGAATTGGCGCTATATTTATTAAAAATTATCTCATTGATCCTAAAATCCGAGAGTACCGAAAACCGCCCAACAATCGGCACGACCATCTTTTCTACTATTCCAATTTCCATATTTATTTAAAAGCTCGGCTCCGCGCTCAGCCGATAAACAACGGGACTCAGACATCCGATACAATTAAAATCCGCGACTTTAATTAAGGAATAGCCATGAATCATTCGCACGTGGTGCTCGACCCCGCCGCGCTATCTTTGTCGCTCGGATTTACGACCACGTGAGGGATGCTACTGATAATAAATACCTTGACGTTTACAAGTACTAAATTAGTTTTCTTAGCGTGACGCTCGCCATTTGTATTGGTTTAGGATCTGTGGGACGTTTATTTTAGAGACCACTAGTCGTACCTTTAGTTTGGTATATGGATATATTAACACGTAATATGGGGGGTGTTGTTGGATATATTATAACGTAGGTGGCGTGAGTTTTCGGAGTTCTCGTGAGGATTGCGGTGTGCGCGTGTCAAGACAGGTAATTAAATGTGGATATATCTTTAATAATAGGATGGAGAGTTGAAATCTAATCGAATGTATGGTTTTCATATCTGTTGTTATATATAAGCATCAAAAAGGTAGGTGAAATGAAAAAATGGAACAGAAACAAAAGTAATTACCGATTAAATTTTCGAAAATTTCTCGTTTTCTTATTTGTTGTTATATATAAGCATCATCATAATTAAATAGGGATGTGAAATGAAAAAAAAGGGAACAGAACAGTAAAAATTATCGATAAAATTTTCAAAAAGTTTTGGTTAAATAAATAAATTTCCTCTTGTTGGAAAAGGAAATTTTTTTCTCTTAAATATCCTATTTAAATTATGCACGGTATATCTCTCTTGCGCAAATAAATGCTAAAATCTATTAATGGAGATGGATTTCTATAAGTTATTTTACATAAACTTATTGAAATTGGGGTTTTAGAATGAAGACAGAAATTCTTTTAAAACATCTGAAAATGTTTACTTTACATAATAGAAAAATAGTATTAGGTGATTAATGTTATGAATTGTCCACCGTTTCTTAAATTTTTTTGTGTCCGAAAATAATACTGTCTTAATCCAGTGGAATTCTCTATTTACTTAATAGTCGTTTTAATCATTTCCACGCGCTCACTATATAGACAAATATTAATTATTATGAATATCCATACCAAAAACTCCATCACAACAATTATCGCACAAACATGCGCCGACACACGAACCAAGCCAGTCGTCGCGAGCTATCGCCAACAAGTTAGACACTTCTCGCAGATTTATCAGTCCCTTAGCTAAACAGAGGCCTCGCCGCCGTTGTTCCGAGCCATTGATAATCAAAGCGATTGCGCGGAGGACCATAACTCGCAATATCCGCGTGCGTACAATGATAATATTGTAAATGTTGACCCGAGGCAGTCAGCGCGGGAGCTACGTGCGCGTACTGGACCCGTACTGTCCCGCTCTGCTCGTATTTATTAGACGTGAGGGACCAATGTTTCAAATGGCAAATATCAAATATTGTATTCTATATATGCGCTTCTTGATTATATACAAACATTTTCTCGGCCATGTTCGTTATATTAATTAATTCCTATTCAGCTACTGAAAATGACTTCTAATGTCTTTCTATAAAAATTCCATTCTATCAAATTATGGTTTTTTGTTTTATCAATGAGCAACAATGATAAAGGAACTATTTTATTATAAATGTTTGATAATCGGCTGCTGAAATTCAGTAAAAAAAAATTCTTGATCCAATAACGAGATAGAATTACGTAAAAAAATTTCCTCTTATTTACTTTTGAATAGTTGTGTTTAACCTTTCGGATCTTTAAGGAATATATACTTTTAGAACTGCAAACCTTCCTAAGAGCAATACACACAATAGGTCTTCCGTCGTTTTTATGCTTCATTATTGGATTTCTGACATAAATCATTAAAATATTTTATATTGTTTAAACTCTCACAATAATAAACTATAGAATAAAATGGCGGAAAACGTAGATATCAGGCTTTAGATCAAAGACTTTGTATGGACAAGCAGACGGTTATAACGATCCTCAATTTCATAATACACCTAATCAATTTCTTTATTAGAGTTTCCTAACAGTGTTAGAAACGAATGGCTGTACTTATCAAGTGTAAAATATAATTTCAACGATATTTTACATTTATCCGTATATCGATAGAAAACTAACTGTGGGATAACTTTTGATTGCGCCCTTAAAATAATTAGTAATTACTTGAATTTACTTTTAAATTATTTTAATATAACTTCGTCAATTTTTCAAGCTTTAATTGAAATGTTTATATAATCTACCTGAAGAAGATTTTATAATCAAGAATATTTTTGTCAGTTTCATATGTTAGCCGTGAATTTTGTTTTCAGCATAGCAAAATCGCGTTTAGTTCAAATCAAAGGGTATGGCGAAAATCCGAATTCAGAATTTTGTACTTGATATCAGTGAACGTAAATATAATTATCGTCAATGAAAGTGTGATTCATTTTAATATAATAAATAATTTATGTGTACATTTGTCTCAATTATACTCGGCTCACAGTGAAATGCGGAAAGCGCATACCTATAAAACAGCACCGAGGCTCACATGATTTACGACCTAGGCATAATTGCGGTGTACTATTTTCTACCTATTTTGGCTGATAAAATACTCTATTTAGAGGCAACAGGTAATCTGTGCAATAATCAGAAGTTTGCTGAAATATATCATTATTCACGTTTGTTGTATGATTAAGTTTAAATGTTTATAGAAATATTAATGGCTATTGTAAGTTTGTTTTACATTAAGTGAATTTTATATAATGTAATATATGTATTGTATTGTTTAAAGTTACAATAGGATCATAAAAAAATTAAACTAGGATTTCAGCTTTGGGTTTGTATGTAGGTAAAGATATCATTTTAGTTTTTATATCGAAATTGTCTACTGAGATAAGTCCAGGAGAGTTGAAATAAGTCAGAGATTGCCAATGAAAATATTTCTAGCTAGCCTTGGCCCATGGTTTTATTCGCATAAAATTCGGAATTAGAAATTTTTTTTGTTTGTCATATGTTGATCTTGTTTATAAAATATTACCATATCAAATTTCATCAATATCTGTCCAGTAGATTTTGCATGATTGACGCATAAAAAAACATACAGACAAACAAAAATTCTAAAAAAAGGTTTTCCGGCTTCTATTATCATTTATAAGCTAAATCAATTACTATTTTTATATTTTTCATGTGCATTAACTGTCACAATTTTATAATATGTATAGATTAGCAATTGCCCCTCTGCTTTGGTTAGTTCATTTTGCATTTGCATGGAAACAACAGTTCTTGTAAATATTTGTGAAAAGAATATTAAAGACATAGTAAAATCCTCATATTTTTCACATATCCCTAATACTGGTTACTAGGTTTATGTTTCACGTCGTTGTGTTCTAACCTTTAATAAAAACGTACTTTTTTGACTTTGTTTCCTCGATGTCACGAATCAGTTGTTTTAATACGATTTATAATTCAATGTGATTATCTTTCCTATACTTAGACGAAGTAGCTATTTATATTAGGGAAGAGACGACCATACTGTTATACTGGCTTTAACTAGTTAAAACCCTTTAACTAGTTAGCTTTAACTAGTTAGTTGGAACCCGATATTATTTTAAGAAAGTTGGAAGGGGTTTACTTATCTAGATTTAATAATATTAATAATACAGAAGTATATGCCTATTTTAAATTGCAGTTGGCAAATCCAAGTATATGTAAGGAACATTAATTGAGAAATAATGATCAAAATATCAAGCTATAGAGTATTTTCCCAAAAGAAATGGAACATCCGTAATTGTGCTAAGCAAACTGGCACTCCTTGAACTTTCAATAAAAGTGGAAATATAAAAAAATATTATTTAGTTATCTATAGAAAACAAATGTTGCCCTAAAAATATTAGTTATGATAGAAAACAAAAAAAAAACGAATATTTTCAGACTCGTTACTAAGAAGATATTAAAAGACTGCAAATATATGGATATAATCTCAAAGTATTCTAATTATTACTTCTATAATGAAGAATATCAGTAGAAGTAATAATGAAGAATTTCAGTGTTAAGCGATTTATCAAACTATGACAATGAAAGCAAAGAAGGGAATAATGGTAGCAATCGGTCAGTTAGATTGTCTGGTAGCAACTAGTTACTTATGAGTGTATGAAAATTGCTGAGAATTCGATGACCATTCAAAATAGGGCCAAAGAAAAGAAAAGATTTAACTCTTTTCTTTTTAAGGAAAATGGACACGAAAAGGGAAAATCTGGTCGTCTATCCCATATTAATATGGCCATTATCCCCGGATATGGTGGAAGACATGGCGAATAGTAAATTTCAAAAAGGAATTTTTTTACATCTTTAAACATATTTTTGTTAATTTACTTATAGCAAAATGTCTACAGATTTATTATTTTTAATTAATTGGTATCCAAAAATACAGCAAATTACCCTAAACTTACTTTATAGGTATATCTTAATTTATCCCATAGATACTATGAGTAATACTTTTTCCGTTTGATTATTTTAGATCCTGATTAATAGATGGATTGAATTAGACAGTTTCCATCTATTGAATTGAGGATTTATATTATTAGATGATCGTATTAAAATCGCATCGTATTAGATCGCAATTATAAGGCTTCATTAAGTATTAATGAAGCCTATGCACGTAAAGAATGATCTTATGTGAAGTAATATAATAAAAACCATAACGAGTTTAATAAAAAAACAATATTTGGTTTATTTGTTTTTTTTAAATATAACCTAGAACCACAGCTGGTCTACTGTGGCTACATCTAATTAAAATTAGCTTCATTCTGAAAATTAGCTTCATTAATACTTATGTCATTTAAAATTGGTCTTAAATTATAAGCAGCTAACCAAATTTTGTTACGGTTATCTAGAAAACGTAGACCATATTTTTTTAAATAAAATAAGTAATTATTTAAACGAAACAAACAAGTTTGATTTAATCAATATTTTTCATAATTTTTTTAAACGAGCGCTGTGTCAATTATTATACAAATTTGATTTTAATATCGCTCTCCGATAATTATTTGCGTTGTGGGCAAATATAGATATGGGTATATAGATTTTTTTACACAGTGGTTCAGAAGTCGTAACGTTCAATTTTAACTACCTTACAAGCTTACTCCTCTTGAGTGACTAGAGAAAGCTGAAATGTTGATCTTCAGTAGTTCTTAATCTTATACTATTTTATAGAGGCTATTCAGTTTGTACTTATGTGTCAGGGTGTACGACATTATTAGTTATAACTCTATTCAAATAAATTATCCCTGAATTTAAAATATGCTACGATATTCAGTCAACAGTCTTTCCAGTCTAAGTTTCATAACAATCCGATGGGTGGTAGTGTTGTCTCAACTACCCTGAAAGGTATTAGTGTTATACAGGTATTTTTGGTATTAAATCATAAATTGCGGGACAGGTAGTACATGTCGACATGGGAATTCATACATATTAATGTCGTCGCAATTCAAAATGTGAGAACAATGCATACGACTGCGCGAAGATACGGCAAGCCCTGCTCTCCTGCGATACATGCCACTTTGAATATCTGTATTAACACCGCCTTAATGTGGGAAAACACACTTTTATGTCATCAGATCTGTAGATTCGTTGCATACCCGGTAGGAGGGGTGAAAAAGTAAAGAAAAGGCACCAAACTATTCAACTTGGTTACCAATATATATACCCATAATACACATAATCACGTGCACGTTTAACCTAGATTACAAAACATACACGCACATACCCACGTAGGTATACATTCTTACACACACATATACACATTAAACAAATATTTGGTATTATAAAAGCACAAGTGAGATGGTTTATATATTTGTTTTGCTTCCACGTCTCAACCACTCAATCAATTTACACGAAAATCAAGCAATTTCTATGAATAAACATGTGGTCTGTGTTACGGAGATGTAAATAGAATAACACTTTTATCCCAAAATAAAATTTATTTTTTAGTGTTTAAAAAAAATCATCCCGTCGAATATAAGAGCATGACTGCTAACTACCTATTAGCAAGGCACATCTTATTTTTTTCACACTATTTCTTCTATTTTGTGCTTGTCTAACTACTTAGCCAATTCCAATGTTCAGATCGATTTTTTTTATTTCACCGTTTTTTATCTTTCCACATGAGCGAAGCGACGGGTCTAATCTATATTGAAAGTAATATCGAGTTGGGTTTTCAATACTTATGTAATGTTTCAATACTTTTCAATACTTAATACCTTTATTACTAACTGTGTAATAAAAATTATTAACTATATTTGTGTATTCAATTAATCATAAACCCAAACTTCATTACATATTGAGTTTGTATGTGTGTTACTTTTATCGATCTAGAGAGTAGCTTGGGATAGTTGCTCTTCGCAAGAAAAGAAAAAATATATATACATATATTCAATCTTTATATTCAATCTGCCTTTTATACCGTATTCTTATATTAGTCAAAGCATTCGCATTCTTTTTTATATTCGTTAATTTTATTTCTAAGTCTAAACTATCAGATTTATCTGAAATATACGAAAACGTTAAGTATAACAATAATTTGTTATTGGATTACATATTTATATTTATTTCTCATAAATGTCGTTTAACACCGTTAATTTAAAATATTTCTATCTCACTTATGTGTGTATACATATAGTTGTATATATATATATATATATATATATATATATTCACACCCACCCACACACACACACACACATACATACACACACACACACACACACACACACATATATATATATATATATATATATATATATATAATTAATAATAATACGCTTTTAACTACCCTTAAATGAGGTTGTAGTCCGGTAGACAAATCTTAGCATATTTATAATTTTGAAATATTTACTACCAAATATGACAAATCCTTTAGTTTTTATGGTACTTCTATATCACAACATATAAAGGAATGACCAAAGTGGTAAACCAGCCAACTCTGTAGTAAGTATAGCTACATAAATAATAGAAAAATGTCTGTAACAAAAGTTATTCAGGTCACTCTAGGCAATATTAAAGAAGCAATTATTATAACACGAATAAAAATAATGCATTAGTAAGTTTGCCGTTAACAGAATTTCATTTTAACCAAATGAAAAAAGCTCAAATTGGTTCAAGACGAAAATAAAACTGCCCTCTTCAGCAGTTACTAGGCACTATAGCAGCGGCGGCAGGTGTTGCGAATACCTAATTTACTTTTTAGCGGAACGCAGAAGCTAATTTGAAATGAATCACCGGAGCGACACGGACGTGGCATCTGCGTTAATTTACCTTCGGACGGGCGGGCGGCGCCCTCATAAACAGCGCCGGACCACGTGCCCCGTCCGATATTCGGCCATCCGACATGATGCCGCGGCATACCTACTCACCGCACCACCTAATACATGAGAGAGAATATCCGATAAATTATCGCGTGTTCATTTAGGCACGATGTTTAATCTGCTGCCCGAATGTAGCGAGCGACCGCCCGCCCAGCAATAATTATATTCGAGTACCTATGTGCTGCTGTATCGAACTCTTTTGTTCCTCTGGAAGCTCTACCATAGGTAAATTGCGCATTGTTCGACTATAATGCCACCGCGGCTTTGTGCGTGCGGTGTGCTTTATGTATTTTCTATATCGAATTTTGATACTTAATTGGCGCTGCAATACGTTATTGGTTATTGTTGGGTTACGTTCGATTGTGCTCCGGTATTGTAATGTTATCTTATTTAAATAGTTTATTATCGCTTTAGTCTCAGTGAACTCTTTGTTTGCCGTTTTATAGTTGACCAGCAACGCCCGAAGCCCATGGTATATAATATCTTATCACCTAATTTTTTTCTAACATACCTCGATATGCCGTATCATTCGCCGTAGCCGGCTTCAACCGATTAATGTTCTACGTATTGAATAATTCTACCGGTTTTTTGTATTTACTATGGGTTTTTAACATTACTAAAAATTGCTAGTTTTATTTCACAAAGCTGTGAAATAAAACTAGCAATTTCAACAGTGAATTTTAAGTATCAATCTTTTGTTATTCAATGGACTTTTCTAACTTTCATTTTTAAATCCACATTTAAAGTTATCTTTTAGGAAAATATAGACAAAACTGGTTTAGTAATATAAATCAACACATTTTATTTCTAGCAGTTATATCATGGTTAAAGACGCATTTCAAAAATGGCGATGTTAATCACGTAAAAAACTACGAGTATATTTATAAAGGTATACATATTGTTTCACATTGAAAGTAACAGATATATTTAAACAAAGAGGACTTCAAAGACGAGTGAGCTTCAAAACTGCATGAAAAGTAACTAATGTTTTAAGTATATCGTATTAAAAATAATATGATTTCGATAATATAATAAAACACTTGTTTCTATATCGTAATAATTAATTGTTTTTATTAAGTAAGGTTCTAGAAGTAACTATGTGAAATTCTAGTGTAACTAGGTCGATTTTGTCATCATACTTCAGAACAGCGGCTCATTATACAAAATATCAGGACAAAAAATAATAGCAGCCCTACCTATGTAAAAAAAATCGATAATAATTTAATGCCATGTTTATTGAGGTAATCGTTTTAAAAAAAATAAGCTGAAATACGTAGAAAGCTAGGCAATAAAAGTTTTAAAAATATATTCAATATATGGATATTGGTTATATAGGTTACTTAAAAAATGTCGTGAATATTATAATTGAAAGAAAATAATGGAGTGAAAGAGGTCTTGTGTATAGTTCCAATTGTAATAATAAGTATACATTTTCAACATTCGTCTTATACGTGTATTTACAATATTTGATTTAATTTTTACCTTCAATAACACGCATTAAATAGACAAGTAATGAAATAATGGAACTTGACATAAAATGTGATGACTCATTTTAATCAGTTTAATTAAGTAAACGCAGTATATTAGCATTAGACGTTATTTCCTATTTCCCGAAAGTTCCTCGACGCGAACTCGATAACACGCGTTCATATAAGGAAAGTTTTTTTGTCCTATTTCAAATGTCGCGTTGGAGAATAATGAGCACGCAAAGTTGGGGAAATATGTTTCGTATTCCCATATCACTCAAGAAAAAAATTCCCTCACGTTATTCATGAATCCTTTGGAAAAATAGTATAACCTAGAAGGAAGTTCACATATGTTTATTTCCATGATATGAAATAAATAAGTGCATTGTATCGTTAATATTAGTTAACTGAATGTTTTACAAATTATAACTTTAGTTATATATTTAAGGACCATTTTCATTTGATTTTTTACTCAATTCATCTTAGGTTTTGTTACATAGAAATGACTTCATTTTATGATATAGTATACATTTGTCATCAAACTGTATATTTATTTTAAGATGGGGACTAAAACGAGTCACGCTCTCGTATCCTTTGGTCTACGATTATGTAAGTGTGAGATCATGTACAGATTGCAGTTCTGAGCGATACTTTTATTCTTTTGTATATATAATCGTAATATAATTTGATTAAAATCATTACTTTTGCAGTGTAATTGTATGAGTAATTATGGTACTTAAGATGCATTTAGTTTTTCGGTTTTTGAATCGTTGCACGTAAATATTTAAGACAGATTTTCAATGATATCTGCAAAACTAACTTTCTTCCCAATTATTTTAATAACAAAATCCTTTACTATTTAATTAGAAAACTGAAATTCATTTGTTAGAAGCATTTATTAAGGGACTTTATTTATTAACTTTGAAAATGGATATTTTGCGAAATCATTTCAATACATTTATGAGTTTCGGAATCCAGAGGCATTATCCATTGGAGAAGTAATTAATGTAATGTTATAGGGAGACAGTAAAAAATCATTCGTCAACCAATTCTTTAGCAACATCTACTTACAAATACAATGCTGCTATCAAACTCAACCGAAACCGCCAATCAAAGTAGCGGTTACACTCATAAATTCTTTATTTCAGCCCAAGACATGATATAACAGGCAATAAGATAGCCTTTACGTTCCTTGAATACTAAGTTAAAAGTATTTTTTTAACCCACGTCCCCCAATATCCAATCTGGCGCGTGATGAATGAGCGAGGGGGCGGGCGCGGTGGGAAGGCGTTGTTATCGCAGAATTTCAGGCCCTTCAGCTTCCTTTCCCGAGTTTACACTGCCACCGCGCCCCGCTCGTCTTAAATATTTAACGTGTTTAATATCTTTATAATAAATTTTGTATTAGATTGGTACTGAGGGTAATAAAATACCTACGTAAGTTTTATCCCCAAGTTTAGTTAGGCACGTGAAGTTGGGAGTGATAAAAGTGCGTCTGAAGTGGGGACAAGCGGTTATATGGGAAAACTTTCTGAAAGTTTATCGATTTAGATAGGTGGAGAGTTTTAAAAAGGTTCTTTCTCGAAATAACCTTTTACTGGACAACATAAATTTAGACTTATATGTTATACGGATTCGATTTACTCATTTTTCTTAATGACTCGTGTACAGATGTTTTAATAAAAATAAACAAATGATTTTATTTAATATTACTAAGCACTTAACATTACTGTTAAATAGAATATTGGCCGTGTTTTAATTCATTAAGTATATATAACATTTGATAGACTTTTATTTTTATTAGCGGAAAATACTCTCATACAGTTACAAACTCTACGATTACCGTAAGTTGCTCCAGTGAATTTAAGTTGATTATTAAAACCGACTACAATACAAGCAAGTAAATTTAACGATTAGTTAATTTTATTTTTGTTATACATTGATACAACAAGTAAATTGTATAATGACACAGGTCATTCACTTCTACTTTTGTTGTCTTTATAATTTGTAATATTTATCATAGTACCATAGTGCCTATATTTTTAAACGGTAGACATATTATTTCACAGGAAGATGTCTTCTATAGACATATCTTTTGAGCTGTCGTGACCAGCATTCTCGTTGCAGTTATAATGAATAATACGTGTGACTTTCATGTTTTCGATATTGCTCATTTATATAAAATTTATATTAATACTAGATTCTATCCACGACTTCATTCACGTAGACTACAATAATTGAATCAATTGGTCAATCCAGGCTATAATATATCTAATTTTTTATTACTCGAAATCGTTTTTCGTTCAATAGCAACATCGTGATCGAGTTGTGACAGGGAGAAAATTTGTATGGTACCCCCGGGAAAGACGCTCGGATTTGAAAATTCGGGATACAGGATATGAGTTAACACATGCTAATATCAAACTTACGAATTTACCTTACCGACAATACGTGATCAATTAGGAACGTCATGATCATCATAAAAGATGGATGCTGTCAGCTAGGATCTAGCTAAGACTTCGAGATAAAAAGTGTACCTACATGCCAATTCAGGCTACGCATAAAGTTTTGCATATTTTATTTTTTTATTTTCCTTTCAAGCAGGACTATTAAAGTCTCTTTTGACATGTCATGATTTAACTTCTAATTATTATGAGCACATATCCTTATTATCTATACGTATATTTACAATCAATCAGTCCCTCTTAATGAGGGTCAGAATGTGCATTTTACCTTATAATGGCCTCCATACATTTTTATCTTCAACATAATCTCTGATGCTATAATAAGCCTTCGAAATAAGCACGTGTTTAATATACGTTTTAAATTTCGCTATGGGAAGGTTTATTATATCCTCAGGTATCTTGTTAAAAAAAACGAACACCATTGCCCAGAAAAGACTTATTAGTAATTTGTAATCTAAATTTAATACTATGAATTTTATTTTCATTTTTTGTATTAAGAGTATGGTTATCAGACCCTTTAACAAAAACATTTAAGTTATTTTTACATATAATTTGTTTTCATATATATATAACGACGGCAAGGTCAGAATATTTGCCTCTTTAAATAGATATTTTACTGATTTTCGGTTCGGATGCTCTATGGCTCGGAATACTCTCTTTTGCAGAATGAAAATAGTTTTAATATCTGCAGCGCTGCCCCACAGCATAATACCATACAACATAATGCTGTGGAAATAAGCAAAATCAACTAACCTAGCCGTCGCTGCATCTGTCAGCTGCCTAATTTTTCTAGCTCCAAACGCAGCCGAGCTTAACCTACTAACTACTGAATGTATATGAGCAGCCCATTGTAACTTATGATTTAGAGTTATACCCAGGAAAGTGGCAGTGGTTACTATTTGTAGTACTTTGTTATTCAAAATTACACTGCCATTAATCTGCGGGGTGCATTAGGCGGCGAAAATTTAACACATTTTGTTTTCTCTGCACTTAAGGACAAGTTATTGACTTAAAACCATTTATATACTTTAGTAAGAGTTTCGTTAATATTTGTTAGGTCTGTTTCTTTCCTGTACACTGAAAATTAAGGAGGTGTCATCGACAAAAATAACAATATCGCACATATCTCTGATCATGAATGGTAAGTCATTAATTTAGACAAAGAAGAAAAATGAACCCAGCATAAAACCCAGCATAAACTCCCAATATCATAATAGATCCTTTCGAATTAGTACCATTAATTTCAACTCGTTGTTCTCGATTTACCAGATCAATTAGCATTCCCTCAATACCGTAGTAGCTTAGCTTATTGCTAAGCGTATTATGATCAACGCAATCAAAAGCTTTGGAGAGGTCACAGAATACCCCCATAGTATTCTGGGTACCCTCCCAGGCTGTGTAGACAGTCTTAATGAGATGAAATCCAGCATCTTGCGTGGATTTTCCTCTGGTACACCAGAACTGTAAATTATGTAAGATCCTATGTTTATTAAAATGACAAAGAAGTTACTTTAATATGATAATTCGTAGTGTCCTTCGTACAAGCCGCCTTAAAAATTGGAACAATTTTACTCTGTTTCATTAAATCAGAAAACTTTGGTTTGTCAATACATATATTAAAAAAAGTGCTAGGGTTGGAGCAATTTTTAGGACAACAGATCCAATGGCTTTAATTGTTATAGATCCAATCGCTTTAATAGATCCAACCGATTTAAAGGTTTTTATTATATCTGTACATGTCACATGATTAAAATTAAATTTAGACACATTCAGTTTGACATTCTTCTTTAAGAGTCTATCAGCGACATGCATATATATTTTATGTGTGCCAAATTCTATGCACATAACAACACGTTTAAAAATTACGAATTACAGTGTAACACATGAACTTCCATATATTCATCCAACCAAATTTTTCGCATTTATATTAGTTAATATAGAAAAGAAGTTAATCAAAACAAGCATTATAATTTAGTTTTCAAAGACTAAGCTTTATTTTTCATTTGATTTCACTGACAATGACACTTACAACATCCAGGCAGAAACTCGTTTGAAACCTCTTTGATGCATAAAATACCTATATTTAAATCATGATTCATCAAAACTACGCATCTAAGAGCAAAAAATACTATCACTCCTATTTAACAAAAGTATAGGTATTAAATTAATGGAATATATACTAACAATGTACAAAAATCGGTATATAAAGAGTCGATATCGCCAAGGGAGTTATATATCTTCCAAGTCGGGCAGACAGTCTTGGAATTGAATTGAGTACTCGGCATTTAATTAACTATTACTTTCATATTGCGTGTATAAGTTGATTCTATTGTGTTATTGTGTGTGCGTATATATATATATATATGTATACATATATATATATATATACACACATATATACATATATATAAATGTATGTGTGTGTTGCAACGAAATTATACCGAATTTCGTGAAGCGATAACTCTGTAAATAAAAAATGATCCAATAGAAAATTGCTTATTAAATTAAAAAAAGTTTATTTTTCAAATTCTATCTCGTTAGGCTATTTCAGCAATTGAAGAAATCTAAGAGCATAGTGGCCAAGTGCGAAAGAGGTAGAAATATAGAAGTACCTATGCATATTTTACAGGCAGATCGCCTGAACGTGAACGCGTGATATTGATATTAATAATATAATAAAAATATTGATTTTTACAGCACAGTGGATACGGGAATCAGAGAAAAGGGCCGAACAAGGAGAACCAGAAAAGCGATATTGACTTTAATGAAATAAAAATGTGATAACAGCAAAAATGAATATATATGTACACACGCGTACATGTGTAAATCCATCTGATAATTGATATATTTCAGGAAATAAATTGAATATAATAGTTTATATAATGTCAATTTTACTGACGACTATGTAATAAAAGTAATTTGAAAACACTTATCTTTTCATAGACAATTCTATACATTATTATTTTACGTTAATCAGTTAGTTCGGTTGGAGATTTCTCTAACTTGGATCGTTTAATATCGTTTTTTAATACTCCATATGAAAAGCAATAAAAGCTAGTCTCATATTTATAAAATTATTTATATAGCCTTTTATTTGAAACTTTTAAACATGTTATATTTTACCATCTTTCTTTTTTTGGTTTATATATATCATATTTCATCCATATATATAATGGTTCGATGTATCTATCGTTCAACAGAGGGACATTATATCTGATTTATGACACTATTTTCAAGATACTCTTAAGAAAATTGTCTTTTTCAAATATTGTTTAAGGAGACATTTTTTTCTCCGTCTTATTTTATTTTATATTAATGTACATAGAAATGAAAAGTAACGGTATCATATCTCATTGTTATTTATTTGACTCACATCCCAATATTTTATCACAAAACTATAATTTTTGTTAAGTTTGCTTTATTCGTCGTTGTGAAGTAATTATCTGTTATCAATAGCATTCATATATTTTATAGAATCTATGTTAAAATATTTTAATAAAAATTCAGATTAATCTCTTTTAATTTTTTTCCGTATCATGTGTGGATAAAATAGATATTTTATGTATGTTTATTTCCACCATAACTTCATAGTACTCACTTGCATAGCAATGCATTTTGTATATTAATTTGCTGATGCTCCTAATGGAACATTTTCAATGCTAAGCTAATAAAGCTCTCGATATTTATGACTCAATAACTTCTCCTTAATATGACTGATATCAAAATATACAATCATGTCTCAAACGGAAAAGGCCGAAGCTCAAGCAATGCTTACTCAAACATTAATAAACTTTTTTTTTAAATTTAGCCTTTCTCTGTCTTTCTCTCTTTGTCACACATTTCTCTCTCTCTCGTTCCCTGTTGAGTAGTCCATTCGCCTCTACAATTGGACGGTAATAAATAGCGAGTCGCTATAAATATAGCATGTGGGTGTGATTCATAAAGACGTTCTTCATTTATATTGCATTTCATCGGAGCCTGCGCGCGAAATTATACAGCGTAAATCTTGTTATGCCTCTCGTCCTTGTTTCATTGCTCTATCTCAAGACGTAACGTATAACGTAGATACGAACCGTGGTTTGTATATAATTTTGATATGATCTATACTATGACACGAGGATACAATCAAAATAAACCAAATAATGAAATAGATAACATATTATTTTTAATATTTTACATCTACACATATTTGTACATTTGAAATGAAAATAAAAAAATATACGTAACATTACAAGTAAAGATACAGAATTAGTTGTATTTGCCATTGCGTGATGAATAAATCGATAAAAAAATAAGATAGATCACTATCGAAAAACGTTAAATTGAGACACTACGTTAATTTAACATTTGTAAATATTTATCTTTATTTTCTGCAAAGATTGCTACGTACCAACTAATCTATTGTAAACGATATACCCTTAGATACTTTTTACTAATCTTATGAGAAAATATACACAAACAATGAAATGGCATTGTAATTCTCTAGAAATATTTAACGAAACTTGGTTATTACCATATGTATAAGAACATAAACAGTAAATAAGGACGTTTAATACCAAAATATAACGAAAAAAATGATAAAGGAAGACACTAATATGAAAATATTCATTAACCACATATAAGATTTCTTCTCAACGTATATATAAATATTACACATACACACACACATACACCTACCTACCTACAGAATATGCTAATAAAATTTTGGGAAATTTGCTGCGCACGAAGCACGATGGAAAACATTTTTCCCCTCATAAATATTTAAATGAAGGTTCTTTATTACAATCGAGAGTATACATACAACAAACATGTAAATTCGTTTATTGTGCTGGCAATATTTTACTCCATTCCCATTCGAGAGACGGAGGCCCTACCAAAATCTTGACCAATCTAACTAATGGAATGCGTGACGTCGCAGCTAGCTGCAAACGGCTGAAGTTGAGTCGAGATCGGTTAACCGCGTTATAATCGGGAGGCCACGTGACCCTAATAGGACTGATGGCACCCCGCACATACGTAATGAAATTTCCCCGCCCTCATTAAAGAAAATATCTCCAGCCGCATAAATAAATAAACGTTTGTGTTGTTCGTAGAGAAAACGCATATCTCTTAGTTACGAATTTGGGCGCAGTGGCGTGTGGGAGTCTAACATTCCACACCTCAGACGGCGGAGGGGTTGGTTGATCAAAGTTGGAATTTCAATTTACTTCAGCCGATGTGAGGGAAAATATTTGTTCGGCTTTTATTTCGTGACGCGTTTCGAGGAAGGAGGCCCGCCGGTCCGGGGCGGGCGGGTTAAGTAGGTTCGAGTGTCACTTTCTGTTTGTTTTCTATCTCTTGCAAATAGTTACGCCCTACGTTTTGTTTTACGGTTTGCATTTGTTAATTTTATTATTATTTACCACTTTCATGTATGTTGGAAAGTTTTAATATAAGTGCTAATGGGAAATATTGAATACTTTTTAAACGTGAAAAAATGAAATACTAAACGTTTGTCAAAACGGTGGATCTATTAAATTTGTAGCATTTGATCTGTTACAAATTAATTCTGTGGACGCCAATAATTTAAATATAAAGATAGGCTGACGACGAATACACTGAAATTAATGTTTTTTTGTGTGAAAATATGATTTCACTATTTATGTCCATACAGGGTAGGGTCATCCTATTTTTTGATTCGTCATATTGTACGAGTATGATAGAAATCCGAACAAACAATGCGAAGTATTTAAACAAATTTTTGCTAATTTCATCACTTTTT
Organism: Druceiella hillmani; assembly: GCA_039881145.1. Lineage (NCBI taxonomy): Eukaryota > Metazoa > Arthropoda > Insecta > Lepidoptera > Hepialidae > Druceiella > Druceiella hillmani. Next base: position 12,841,123 of record JAYKKI010000043.1, read on the forward strand.
ATTAATCAATTGCTTCTGTTAGTCATAGTTTCTTATAAACAGATTTTATTATAATTTTCAATTTATTTTCACACTTATGTTTCTTCTAATTTTTTGTAATCATGAAATGTTTTAGGCGAATATGAACAACCCAACAATTTCCGAGATAGTCAATGTCAAAAGTTTTCAAAGCTTTTTTTAAAAAATCCAGTTTTGTGTAGTAACATTTCATCGATATATTTATTACATTAAATCCCTTGTCAGAAAAATAAAACTTTAGAAGTATCAGGAAATTCTTTTTCAAAATTCAATATCATTAATTTAATAAGACCAACTGAAGATAAGTTATTTCCCTAATTTTCCTGACAGATGTTATTATGAATGCGAAAAACTAAAAAAATAATATATTAACAATTTTTTTTTCAATGTATTAACGTTTTTCTCTCTTCTTATTATTCAGTATAATTGGCCGAATTTGCACATAGAAGACCAGCCTCTGATATCATTATCAAAATAATCACTCAGTTATCGGCGTTATTTAATTCACTCTATGAACAATATAAATTCTATTAGCGGTATTAAATTGATACACTGTACACATTTTGTAAAATTATTTGTCGTCATAAATATATATTTTAAAACAGACTGATAAATAAATTACATTACGAACGGACATCATTTTAGAGATTGAAAGTAGAAAGGCCCAACTAAACCTGAAGTTTATGTAGATTGAAATTTGAAGAAAAATTATAAACATATTCTCTTATTAATATTTTCTGTATGTCGTCATTGTTAACAATATATTTATGTATATTTCTTTTATTTACACACATTTGTCGTTCTTCTTTACATCAGCTCTTTGAATTACTCCAATATTACTTATAATATTTTTACCACTTTACATCTATGTATTTAGGTATTTTTTCTACCCATTTTCACCGAACAGTTCAGTATATTTAATCAAATAAATTTTATAAAAGAAATACAAGTATTTCTTTTTAATTGTGGTCTTTATTTTTTTAATTTAAGTTGTATACTTTATTTTTAATTTTAAGCTGATGAAATTATAAATAACTGTTTACACTATTTTGTACTATTGTTCGAATTAAATAAATGAAAAATAAGCGCTCCCACTTTCGCCGATGTAATTAATGTTTGGTTAGATGGCGTTAATCCATTTTAATAACACATTACAAATATATTATACTACATGAAGGGTTTATATCCGAAAACAACTGTATATAAACAATTGGTAGTGTCTTTTCCTGTATGCTTAAAATGATAAATAAGCTAGACACACTTTATACGGTAATAAAAATGTATCTCTATGTTATTACTCAAAAGCCTACTTTAATAGATAGCGCGATACAAAAGGCAGTCGGCATCTCCCTGCACGGCCCGCCTAGGCAGCCGAGCGGCCCGTATTTACATGCATACGTTTTACAGGACTCTGGAAAAAGGCGAATTCGATAAATTATCTTTTTTCCTCTCCTCTCCCCGTATTGTGATATACAAACGGAACGCCGGCGAGAGATACGCTCCCGCTTGCTTGCTCAGCTCAGAAATTCACCCCCTCGGCGCTTTCTTCGCCCCCGCCCGCGCCGCGCTCCGTACAAAATTATGTACGACGAACTGGGAGCAATATATCAGCGGGTAGGACGTGCCAGACTAAGGAGACTGAGTATTATGCGGCGAGCCCGCGGATGGGGGGCTGCACCGCCCTCCGCCCCCGGACTACTTAAGACCGCCGCAGCCCGCGCACCCCATTAAAACACATATCTTCGCGTTTTTAGGCCCCAGCGCCGAGTGTGACATTTTCATTTAAATAAATAAAATAGAAGAAGAATTATAGATGTGAGGTGGTGCTGTTGCTTAGCTGGTTATCGTACCCTTAATTTATCTTGCATTCCACGTGCAATTTTAAAGTTTGCACTGTCAGCGTAGAGCGTGAATACCTACCTCACGATATCTGTGGACAGTATTCATGATTATGTAGCTTTCATGAGTTTTATATAGAGTCAATAATATAACGTTTATTAATTGGTTAATCTAATGCGATTAAAAAAAATATATAAAAAAAATATTATATTATATATAATTCTTCAATTTTCAGACTTTTACTAATATTCTATTACTAATTAGATATGTAGGTACATATATACGCGTGCATAATCATACAACCACTGAACGCCTTTCATAGCCCACCCTCGAAAAGACAAATATGTTTCCATAACTGTTTTTAATTTCAGGAAGTTTGTTCATCAATGAAAATATTTTATTTTTATTAAACTCTGACAATTTGCTGTCGAAGGCATCCACTAAATAACAATTTGACGTGAAATGAAAGAACATTTATAGTTTGTTACATATTGAATTGATCACGAATCGTAAGCTCCCGGTAATGAAAGCAATACTGATGTTGTCTGATGTTTGACTATTCTTTCATGAGCTAAAAGAAACCAATTTACTTGCGATATGCAGTTATGATTTCTAACAAAAGTACAAATATGATGAGTATAAATAAGTATATTTTGCTGACAATTCTCAAAGAAATTAACGTAAATGATGACAACTCTTACAAAACTTAACGTAACCTTGAAAATAAATACGACGATGAATTCGCCCAATGCTTAGCTCTTTACATTAAAAGATCAATGAAGAGTTAAAAAGTCATTTGGTTTTAAAAATTATATTAATCATATACCGAAATAAAATTTCATCCTTTTGCACTAAACACATATGTAAAGTGACATCAAAAATGTGTATAAAATATAAATTAAAAAATTGGTACGTATCGTTGCATGTGATTTCAAACATAGTTTGAATGTTAAATCCAATGAACGTATGTATAAAGCTAGCCTGCATCCGTACGCGAAAGCTGATTCGCCCGCGCCAATTTTGGACAAACTCCAGCGGCCCTACGCCCTTACAGTGCTAATTCCCAAGATGCACATAATTTGGAATTGGATCCATCTATCCTGCGCCGCCTAGCTGCGTGGATATTTATGCTTTTTTTTTGTTGAAAAACCAAGCATGTAGCTAGGTGTTACCTCGGCACGCGGCGCTTCGCGAAAAATTGCGCAATAACAAATTAACAAGAGATTTCAAATTGCTTTTCCACCTTGAAATTGTAATTTTATGGCGGATTTTATTGCGTTTTTTATTTCGTTTTGAGGTAAATGTTTTAATTGATGGCGCTTTGGTGTTATAAGTTTATTTCATAAATACTTTGCCTACGGCCTATTTTGTCTCGGAGGGCTCTACTCATCATGTTTATTTTCAATAATGCTATATGTAGAAATATATAACATTTATATTTGCATATTCAACATGATTTCAAAATTTAAATATATTATATAATGTCACGGCGGTGTTATTTTCTTGATACTTTTAAACAGCAGTAACAAAGATAAGGCTAATATTTTTTTTTAACTAACAACATAAGATTTTGACTTACAGAATATAACACCTTTGATTCGTTTCTTTACGCTATCGCCCATTGTGATGTTTGATAACAAAATTTGCCCCCAAGAGCTTACATCAGATGAACAAACAAGAGGTTATAGGCGAGAGATGAAAGTAAAAACAGTTAGAATTATTCTAATTTCTCTAATTCTATAATTATATTATAAAAATATGAGTATTTTGACGTTACGGCTATTTCAATATTGATATGATGATAATTTAATATTTAAAAGTGCGTTTCCTGTAAAGACGCATGTGATACGAAATATAAACTTTTAAACAGGCGTGTTGTGGGTCAAATTAACGCACTGGCACCCACGGGGTTGTTGAGGGTCAGAATATTTAATCATTCTGTTTAATAACAAGTTTCATAATTAACCCGACCATGAGTCAGGCATATGTACGTAACAAATTTAGTAGGTGATATTTATTAAAGGAATCTAAAATTTACGGAGAACAACGAATTTAGAGCAAAGAAACGAACTATGAAATTTTAAAATGACGTTTTAATTTACTTAGTTATTCCAGGATTGTACTTCTCCGCTATTTGTAAGCATTTTATGTATATTTACTAAATCGATCGCAAGTTTTTATGTTTCCCTCTTTAGTCACTTGAAATTACTACCTAAAAATGTAAATAGATATTATTGTTGTAAAACTTCAGATAGGTAAATTAATTATTTCCTTGGATATTAGTTCATTTGTAAAGGTATTTATGTTTTTTTTTCATAATATGAAGGCAGGTAAATATAACCTTCAAATATATTGATTTGAAGTCAAACTATTTGAACCCCTTAATGTGATACTTTACTAAACAAATTTTAAATATATTTCATTTTTTTTACAATGTGGCCTTTAGCTTTTTTTCTGAATTTCAAGTAGTTTAAGACAACCATGTTGCTTATATGAATAAAAAATACCTTTTTTGTAAAAATGAATACAATACTTCGAAACTAGACCAACTAAGCCCCACATATAAACGTCGAACATGATCGACCTAAGAACGCCCTATTTAAATGTTATTTGACACTGTGGTGTTTAGCCTTTTTTCTGAATTTCAAGTAGCTTAAGACAACCATGTTGGTAATGTGACTAAAAAAATACCTTTTTTCGTAAAAATTAATACAATGCTTGAAAACTAGACCAACTAAGCGCCACATATAAACGTCGAACAGCATCGACGTAAGAACTTCCTATTTTAGTGAGTAGCTGGTAATTGTTTATACACCGACCACCCGAGAAAAAATAGATATTTATTATATCCTTTACTTTTTTCTTACTTGGCAGCTCTCACCTAGGGAACTCGTATCAAAGTAAATAAAAGTGACCGAATTCCAGATCTATGATTTTCAGTTTCCCCTCAAAGAGCGTTGCAATGTAAAAATTATAAACATTTCCCTGCGGTGTCGTTGCCCGCTTGACACTCACCAGGCAAGCCATGCGCCGCAATATATTTATATTCCACCTCTGACACTCAAATCTAATTTGCTACTTTTTATTCCACCAGTTTCAATTTTCACAAGAGGCGAGCAAGTGAAACTTCAAAATTAATTTTGTTTCTTTCGCGTCTATATTTCGGCGGACACGGATCTGTAGAAATAGATACACACCTATATCTTGACAAATATAATGTCTTATATTATACGAATACATACACTGCCTACACAATTTCGCAAAAGTTAGAAGTTCCTTAGGCGCATAAATTATAGATATGGAAATATTTAAATATCACGGGGAAATGTAATTAACGAGAAAGTTATGCTTTAAAAGAAAAAATTACTGAAACATAATGTTACGTAAGGAAGTAGAGAAAGAAAAATAATGGTAATACTATTTATTAATACACATTTTAAAATTACCTAAAACAGTCTCAGAATACCTAGCTGAAAAAAAGACGTGTGAAGAGTGTTTCATTTTTGCTCTTTCAAACTAAATTGTTGTAATTTTACGCAAAAAAATATTGACTTCGGAACCGACACATGGAACAATTTACGGAAATAAACAATTTTAAATACTGAATGATTTTCAATTTGATTTAATATAATTTAGGTAAATGTGGGTTACAAATATATACTTACAACTGTGTCACGATTGTGATACTGTTTCATAAAAATATAATACATGAAGTATAATGTTATGCATTATAATTCATGTAAACCATATGAACACACATCTTTTATTTTGCTTCAAATCTTTTTCTAGGTTTATAGTAATTTTTTGCAAATCTATAGCAAGTTTCTGCGGAAAAGCTTTTGGAACGATATAGCTACAATATTATAAATAATAATATAATTGTAAAGTATATTTAAAATAAAATATTTTTAAAAAACCTAAAACAAATAAAAACATGACGTGGTTTTACATTCCATTTTTAATTCATCGGTTTTTCATCCTTTTGCTTCTAATACTGCCCCTTTATACTTAAATTTACTTATGATATACACAGTAATAATTGTTTACACATTTTTAAGTATAATACATAATTCTAAAGAGCTGAAATTTGTACATATATATTTATACCCATATTTATATATATACCTATATATATATATATATATATATATACACATATATATATATATATATATATATATATATATATATATATATATATATATATATATATATATATATATATACATGTTTCAGTTAAACACGAAAACTATTTTATAATAATAATAAATTTAATTTAATTCAAAATCCATTTATTATTTGATAGTTGTTCAGTTATACTCCAGGCAAATAATATAGCATTTTTTTAACTAAAACTATCTGACGGGTTCGTGTACTGATTAATTTAAAGCTTTCTGATATTAAAACAAAAATATTCCTATTATTCAAGCAATACAGGTTTGTTGTAATTGGATCTTATTGCGATCAGTTTTATTTTTTACTAGTTGATATGATGATAAGATCGATAGTTGGTCTTTATAATATAATCGACAAATACCAATACACTACAACTTTGTACTATATTTTTAATTTCTTTCCAAAATTAACGTGAATAAAGATAGCTTAGCTACCATTAAATAAAGATAGGCTTAACGCGAAGCGTTTTCTTGGTCATAAAGGTCTTACCTAACCCATTCACATTGGTCGTAACGTGCGTTAAAATGAAAAACGGTCAACGTCAATTGTGTAAGACGAGGACACTTGGTAACTACCGATTCTTTTTACGGCCAACTAAGAAAATTGGGTCATTAATCTTCAAGATAAATGTCCCAGTGAAGTATTCGGGTTTCCTTATCTCGTCTATAGACGAGGCGCTAGTGCGCCTCATGCTTGCTCTGCCTGCCTGCGCTAACGTTGCGCGGAAATGTAGCGGCTTTGTAATATCTCATGATTCGTGACAAAATATCTATGTTAAATATAATAATTAATGTTTTCGTATGCAATGTTAATGTTGTCGAAACTAAATCAATAATTACACATAATAATTAAAAATTCAAACTGTATGTACTAAAATAAACTATGAAAAGTAACCGTATGTTGCTACAATGTTTTGTTAAATCCTGTCAAGTACGAGTCGAATTAGCACTGAGAGGGTTCCGTAAACATTTAGACACTTATAATGAGTCAAAGGTACATAGTATTTCTATTAAACTATTTGCAAACAATAATTTTTCACATTACAATACATCACTATCAGATGTTTCGTTGTCAAAAGTAAACTGTCACAATTTGCGCGAAAACAAACAAAAATAGCGCTCACTACTGCCACTAGCTGTATCATATGTATCTACTCGTATACCGTATGTATATCAAAAGTGAACTGTCAATTTTTGCGCGAAAATTTTTATGTTATTATTGTCAAAAGTAAACTGTCGATATGTTGTCGACGGTTTACTTTTGACATCTATTTATGATTGATTTAGTAATCATTTTGCGTGTACTTTATCCATTACAGGACTAACAACATATGTACTTAATTAATTTATAAATCCACAATGAACCCGCACATAACTATAGTTATAAATATAATTTATATCAGAAGCAATAAATACATCCCGACTTCTTTCAGGCGCACCTTGTTGTTCTGGTACTGGTATCGTGGCTATTTTTTAATGGACAATTATCTATGTACATTTATATGAATATTTTAGTAGATACATGTTTACGTCGATTTGTAATGAATTTGAATAATTTTTCGGAATGTGTAGTAATACCATTTTTTTATAATATATATATATATATATATATATATATATATATATATATATATATATATATATATATATATATATATATATATATATATATACGAATTTATCACAATCTATAGACTTATACTTAATATATTCTCTCTCTATGCCGTTTTACCCCTTACTATATAGATACTTACAAATCAAGATTTAGATCGCCAAAAAAGTTTCCTTACTGTCAAAAGTACTGAGTTTCATGCGATTATTTTTTTTAAATTCCATATATAGCATAGCATACCGTTTGACGGAACTATATAAGGGATTCAAAATATTTTTTCAATAATTTTAAATATAATTTTTATAATTTTAGGTAATGTAACTCCAGAGATATAGTGAAAATGAGCAAAAGAAATATGTTACCCCTCAAATTTCAGACACTAAAATTATAGAAAATTTTTAGAAGCCTACGTAATATTTGTAGCGACGATTCTAAATATGATAATTTATAAAAATAAACCAAATTTTAGGCAGTATATTTACAATGTGAAATATGAATATTTGTAAATAGTTTAAAAGAAATACTATACCCTTATATTTATGTTTTTCAATGCCGAAATGTGTATGGAACACTCATACTGCGGATTATACTAGTGCTCGACATATTCCTTCCCAGTTTTATACGAGTAATAATATTATTAAAATGTTTGAGTTATGTAATGGTATATATATATGTATATATATATATATATATATATATATATATATATATATATATGTATATGTATATATATATATATATATATATATATATATTCGCAGAAATGTAAAGACACATAAGTACATATATAAAATTTAATTTCGGCAAGAAGTCGATCACTGTATCAAATTTGTATGAATATTATTATACAAAGACCAAGCATGCTCATTTCTTATAAAGCTATATTTTAATTAACGAATAAATCAACACCAAACTCGCGTAGACAATGGGCAAGCAACGTACGTTACAATGCTCATCTCACACTCCCCAACCTACATAAATCGGGACCACAGTAGCCAACTGTCCCGAACACGTTTGTTCCTGCATTCCTCCTTTTTTACTCTAACAATTTTATGGTGCAAGAGTACAACAAATATTCGCCTCTACTTGTGCTCGCATAGAGTCAAATGAGACGCTTTATTATACCATATCAGCTACTTTACACGCTGTTTGTTTTAGCGGGAGCGCGTTGCGACCCATACTTATCCTGCTCTGACATTGCGTTCGGTCGCATGGCGAGTGAAGCTGCTTAGTAAAATGGACCTCTCGAACTCTACAATATAATCTATTTAAGATTCATGTACTGTCTTGTAGTTTACTTGCATTCGTGTATATGTTTCAATTATTTAGTCGTACTATTTAATGACAAAAAGTAACAGTATCATTTTCTGAATTTAATGTGTGATTTTGCAATAATATATATTTACGCTAATTTTAGATTACGATATACCATATAATATAATAAATATACCACAATTCGTGATCGTTCTATTAGACTATAACATAAATAAGCATATTTCTTTTCATTTTCGAAAAAATATTTTGTAAAAAAAAACGTAAATAAATCACAATTTTTTTAAAATTTCGATTAGCGTCGCAAACGCCCTGTTACTGGTTAAAAGTCAAATGACGTCGCAAGAATATAAACAGATCGATTGAAGCTACTGTCTTTAAATCTTTAATTTATGGCCCTTTTTTCTTTTTTTAAAATTTATAACTTTTTTTTTTAGTATAATTTTTTTTTATAATATAAATTCATTACGTACTGTGTTATATATAGAAAGAAATACATTACAAATGATATATTTAACTGAAATTTTCTGTCGTAACTAATGTATAATATATATATATATATATATATATATATATATATATATATATATATATATATATATATAATGCTAGTTAAATATTAAATAGGTAAAAACTATTTAATATTTAACTAGCATAATACACCACACAAAACACGCAAACTTATATGTACTCATCAATGTATATATCCGCACTATAATATTATTCGAAACTCAAACCATAGACAAATAGACTTTATTGTTTCCTGAATGTTGTTGGTAACATATAAACAAGATGTTATTGTTGGAAATTACAGGTTAAATAGATATTCAAGTTGAATTATTTTTACTTATAATATTTTTATAAGTACTTAATAATTTATAAGAATATTTTGAATTGTGAAAAAACTGCTTAGTGATAAAAGAAAAAGTGAATTAATTGGAAAAAAAGGTTAAAACTTATTTTTTTATAATCAATAATCAAAGCAGAATTTGTATATAAACATGTCGTTTTTAATGTAAATTCTTTTATATCATATCAAAAATTTAAATTCAGATAAATACTAACAATTGTCAAAATATCATTGGTACTAAAACGCATAATACCAGAATTTGATCTACTTATCTTTTTGCTTTATAGGCATTGATATCGATATTAATATTTAAAACACAAATATTATTTACATCCAAATGATTTTCACACATAAAAACATTTGAGTGAGCTTAATTCTGTTTGGATCTCTCCGGGCTAATCGTAACTAGTGTTTCGTCTTTTACGATTAGTTGGCAATGAAACGAACACTTTGTGTGGTCTTTTTATGGATTTATTTGTACATTGTGTTACTACACACCATTTATACACCATTTTAATATAGAAATAAATAATATTCCCCTTCAGCGGGCAGGACGGTTTATATTTGAATGTGTGTGATGTCCCACTAGCTATCATTACAGTAGTTGCGTTGTTAGGGCCAGTTTGATAATTCAAACTTTAAAAATGATTTAAATGAAAAATAGGCATATATCTGCGAAATATAAATGTAGTGTGCTTATAATGCAAAATAGAATAATTTAAAACAGTTAAAAACAAGTCAAATAGCCTATTTATCAAGGTTATATTAATATAAGGAAAAAGTTAAGCATCAACTTGAATAGAAAAATATAATGTTTAATGAATATTAAATGCAAAATCATTGAAAATTTTCAGAACAAAGTTGTGAAAAATTATTATCTGTCCTTTTCATTGTATTTAAAGTAGATACGTAATAATTTATGTAGTAAAGAATATTTCACTTGTTTATATTATTTGCTGTAAATGTCATGAATGATATCGAATGATGTACGTCGAAATAATAATATTACATGTATACTAATATTACCTGTATACACTTTCTCCAAAATCATAACGTCCTCATATTAAACGGCTGAAGTGCATAGAGATAGAACGGGGTACGTGGTAGCAACCTTCAATACGATGATTATATTATCAAAACTACTGAATGCTATACGACTATGATAGCATTTTTCGATAAATTTTATTATTCACATATCAAATCCGAAAAGAAAATAACCGAAAATACTCCATTTTACTTCAAAGCAGTATTTTTCCAAAAGAGTTCATTCTTACAATTCATCACGGTTTGCGCCTAGTTGTAATAGTTCGAAAAATCTAGAAATAGAACAACTGTTTCGACTTTTATTACGAGATTGATGTAAAATCAGTATAAAAATAAATTATTCAAGAAGTCTTAAAACACTTTAGATTTTAATGTTCTAGAACAACCAATGTTCTTCACACTTAAAAGTAAAAGAAATTTCGACCTAATTCTTGGGTATTAACATAACGACATTAAATTATAGCCAACCATATAAGCCTAGTTACAATGAGCTAATATAGTACTTTATAGTTAGGCTTACAATAAATATAACTTCACATTATTATAAAAGCATATATGATTGTAATTAACGCTATACGCTAAAACTCAGTGATGCCGCCGGGGTTCTTGGCTAAAGTTGAGGATTTCTGCGCATACATTTTAAAACAAGTCTGGTCCAACCATGGTACTTTTATGCCAATAGGCAAAAAAAACAGTTTACTTCAAAAACTTAAATTCAAATTCACGGTAAAAATTCAATGCTGCTTACCTCTTTTCTAACAAATCCCTCGATCTCCTACTTATATACCGCAATATTTTTGTCACTTGCCTAATGGACTAAAACCATATAAGATGAGTAATTTTTTAATTTATTTCTCACGTGTTCTTAACTTCCAACGTTTTATCATTTTGCATATTATGATATGCAGAATGATAAGACGTTGGAAGGTAAGAACATATGGGTTTATCTTTCAAATACGTATATTAAACCATTTATAACCTTCATTTTCTGAAAGTTATTCACTATTTGACATTTATATGGATTTTGTTTCTTAATACGATCAAACTTTAAAACTCAATTATTCGATGATATCTGAGACGGGCAATAAATTAATGACAGATCTACTAATAAAATAAATAACTATAACCTATCGTTATGTGCTTTATGTCCACAATTAATTAACGATTTAATTTCGTGTACTACGACAACAATAGCCTATTAAAATTCATTTAAACATCAAACCTTTTAATTTGTGTCTAACAAAATTCCTTGCTACCAATCACAGCAAAGCAGCCGTACTTGCGCCATTGCATTTATCCTCTCCATATACAGGTGTTAAGTTAACACATTGTATCGTTCTTTTAACTATTACGGGTTAGCATAAATATGTACTTAATCTGTTGGTATTATAATAAGAATGTCTATGAACGTGCTTAAGTCGCGCCGCGGACTATAATCAAAGTTTTTACCTCAACGGAGCGCCACGAGGTGCCAACTTTGTTTATCCACCTTAGTGTGGACACGGCGTGCGTATATAACTAACTACGCTAGACACGATAACTACCTAGGTTACTTCAGTACAGTGGATGCCAAAATTTAATTCGGAAATGATTTAAAGATGAAAAATAATCTGTTTAGGATATAGCAACGTAATCGTGTGAGGGTTGTTGAAAATTTTGTTTGGGTGAAAATAGTTTTCAGTAAATATTTTTTGAATTGCTAATAAATAAATAAATTTAATTTTAACTAACCTTAAATTGACGGCAATATGATGACAGACCCCTATTTCTAATGTAATTAGTGACGACTACTTATTGTCACTTTAGATGTTCTTTAATCTTTGATAAATATTCAATCCAATATTCTAATAAAATTATAGATTATGTCATAAACCACCTTACTCTTAGTAAGGTGGTATTTTCTTTATATATTTCATGTGATTTAATATTATACTTCCAATTGTATGTAGGAAAAAAATATAGAGTATATATATATATATATATATATATACATATATATATATATATATATATATATATATGTATATAATATATTTTGCTGTATAGCCACCTGACCATGACATTATGCCCTATTTTTTAAAGAAACTAATTCAAATTTTCATAGGCTTAAGTACATATATCGACATGTAGATTGGCGTAATAAACAGTTTGGTTAATTTCGATATTATTTAACATTATTAGTTATTATCGCATTTTAATATTCTTGATATTATTAACACCGCATTTTTACATTTTGTCGATTACATAAATATCTGTATATAGGATTTCTTCACAATTTATTACAAAGACGTAATCAAGAAAAAAACCCTTGTAGAAAATATCAAATGTATAACGGTAAACATACATCAAAATATAATTTTTTTTAAATATGAAATGTTGTTATTTCCATACTTTAATTTTTTTTATATAGAAGAAAATTTTTATAATCAACGAAAAAATGTGAAAATGTCTTATAACACGAAAATCCATATCTTAAAAAACGGCTTGATACGAGTGTCTAATTGTAATGTAATAGCGTTATTATTTAGTTATTATTAAAAATCATGAAATTTATACGATATTTAATAGCCAAAGTTTCAAAAAGAAGGAAAAAAATACGTTTAAGAAAAATAAAAATAGAATGACAAAAATATCTTCTTTGTCATGTAAATATAGTACAAAAGTAATTTAGTGATTTATTTTACAGTGCTCTAGTATTTATAAGATTTAGCTCTACAATAAATGTGTTCACTAAACAGGTAAATATTTTTTCAACATAAATGCATATAAACGTGCATTGCATTTAGATGAATATTCAAATAAGCCATTTCGTGAAAAAATTTAGTGAAATGAAAATGATAAAAAATTTAAATGATAAAAACAAACGGACACTGCACTTTTATTGTATGAGCATGGTGAATTAATTTATTGATTAAAATAAAATAAACGAGTTAAGAAGATAGTTTTAAAACTGAACTAATGAAATTTTGAATTTCATTTAACAATAGTTGTATTCTAGGAACGTGCTTTAAACCTGACAAAACTATGATGACGGCAACCTTCCAAAACCATTCCTTTCCATTTCCAAATTATTTTCCAACAATGTACTCACAAAATCTGCGTGTAGAAAGATAGAGATTCTTTTTAAATTTTGTTTTCCATTATTTATCTATCTGTTTCAAATGTAATTACATACCTAACTCAAGAAAATATAGTAGTTATATATCAAGATTTTTTTTGAAATAAGGATATAGCGATAAATTAAATTTTTCTTCGTTTCTAATATCAAAAAGGAAATTTTAAATATTTTTTCCAACAACACTTTCATAGCACTTGTTTGCAATTCACTGTATAACCCATACAAGTACCCGTACGCTTTTGTTAAGTATGTAAGTGCACACATTGGAAGTGTTGACGCAAATATTTAAGTAATGAGTATTATGTGTCGCACAGAAGACGCGAGAAATTAATGACAGTTAATAATACATATGCCTTCTTGTGGTCTGCTTAGATATGTTAAAAAAGTTTATAATAGTGAAGAAATGAGACATTTTTCATAAAGTTCAATTGTATTTATCTTGTGCACGATAATAAGTTTAAAGTGTTGTTTCTGTACATAATGACGATATTATTAAAATCCATTAAATGATAGGTGCTTAAGTTCAAAGCACTAATAAATGCTAAGAAATCAAATGTCTTATCATGAACAAAACAATTGTTTACACTGCTGCAGAGCTCAAATGTTTGTGAAATACAGATAAGCCTATTCATAAATTTAAAAAAACATCATATATTGTTAATGACGTAAACCTGTATTAGCTAGATGTCTTCAATTCAACTCAGCAGTAGACGTAAAATTGATATATAACCTATATTTACACCACCTTTAGACGGCGCAAGATTTTTTAAAATTTCTTTCACTTCAAGTGAGGCCGATTTATGAAACATCATTTCACAGTAGGTACAGTTTAGGAACAGTTAGGTTTTCCCACACGATCTAAAAATTGGGAAATCGTGGAGCTCAATAGGTATATACGCATACATGTTTCCGGACATGTACTCAATAGCGTGTAAAAGAAACAATTAATTGAAATTTTTATTCTCAAGTTTTTTCTATAAATCTACTATCTAATCATAACATACCTCCTACCATTGCTTGCTCCTAACATTGCAATGGACAAACACTTCTACGCGTATTTTTAAACAGATTTTTGAAATAACAAATTTTATTTTAATTCATTTGAACTATACATTAAATTGTAACATATCAAGTTTATCTATACAGTATCTGTTTTAGTGTAATTTACAAATAATATTTTATAGGTTTTCTTTCTTATATCTTAAGGACTGCGATTACACTAAACATATGAAAAATAAAACAGAGAATGCGATCTCACCCAATATATAATCGTATACCTGTCTGCCATTACATTGAACGCAGTGACGATATGCCTCTTATTAAATATTCATAGAAATGTTTTCTAATATTTTATATTGTTTTGTCAAATTCTTAGATTCGAGCATAACTCAAGACAGTGATTTTTACAATTCATAAGGAATTATAATAATTTAAAATAAATAATTTATTATTATGTTCATATACTTCATCTCATGATACATTTTTACATAAGTATGTACTAATGACTTCGTTTCTACTTTATTCCACTACTTTCTACGACATAAATTATCATTATCTATCTACTTATATTTTAATTAACTCAGTAACCTATTAATTTTATTCATAATCTTATCTTTTTATAAACTCTTGCCTAGACTTGCACATTTTTATGGAAATGCTTATTGTGAGTATTATGTGTCGCACAGAAGTATTGATGAATTAAGTAATCCAAGGCTTACAACCGCTTCTTGTAGTATAATATAATAAATAATTACGTTATTTATATATATATATATATATATATATATATATATATATATATATATATATATATATATATATATATATATATATATATATATATGGAACGATATCATTTTATTTAATTAAATATCGAAGTTTGAAAACCGTGATTTTGTTTAAACAATTTAAATGTTTATTCTATTTATCACTTTAAAGCATCTCGTCACTACTGATATATCACATATTATTAGTGTGTGAGTACTAACATAGCAAAATTGAACTTACGTACGTAGCTAACAACATTTAAAATTTGTAATTACTTGTTACGTACCTACCAAAGATAAAATTTAATTACTAACATAATTTTTAAATCTTAATTTGTTTACTTTTTTAACCAAATCTAATGGCGAAAACATCACTTTATTTCCAGCCCAGCTTTCGCAACCGAACCATCTTTGTTTTCCGCTAACGAGCACAGCACAAAAACAAAATAGCGCCCACATCGTAGGTATCGCGTACATTCGCAACACCGACCGCGCCAGTCGATGCCTTTGAATACATTCAAATTGAAACATCGATGCGTGTATTTGTGTATCACAATCGTTTCACTGATTCGAAGTGAATACGAAGATAAACTAGCGAACCAGCGTCGTAAATCAGTTTTGTGTGTAGAGTTAAAAGCCCGCGATAAGTCTGCGACAGGTCGGCCCACGCTCTCTGGACATTTCACACTGCCCTCTTTACCATAACACCGTTCGCCTTTTACTCATATGCATGTTCCCCTTAGGGGCGAGGATGTCAGAGTTTATATAGGACGCACGAGATGGGATTGAGTGTCAGTTTACTTATTTATTTTAATCGTGAAGAATTACATGGATATTTTAAATTTAAGCTATCAGAATAATGATTATATCTATAAGCTATAGAAATATGATATAATTGTTTGAAGCTATTCGGTATATTGAAATTAAATAATATTTCTATTTTAATGTATTTTTTTTAAGTAGTAAGACTTTGAATATTTTTTTATGTAAAATACATCGATTAAAAAGGATATATATATATATATATATATATATATATATATATATATATATATATATATATATAAGCATGGTCTCAGCAAAAGTATTCTTGAGTGAATTGTGAAATATTTTATGAAAATAATGCTGAAAAATTACTTTTTTGAAATATGTTAGATAAAATACTTATATGTTTAAACCTTGTTTATACTATATAGGTTAGAATCTAATTTAAACGTTTTTTATCTCACATAAGACCTATGCAAATAGATCGAATTTATTCAAAAAGTAAAAAGTACGAACGTATTTACATTAGTAAAAGTACGAATGTATTTACATAGACACTTGGGTTTAATTTTAGTAGCAGTTATACGTCAAAAAAGTTTCGTAAGCACAATAATTTAACATGTTTGTTTACATCGGGAATATGTTTGTTTTATTGGAATTTTATTTATCATATTTTATTACGGATGCAGCCTTTCCTGCGATATTTCTTATATTAGTCAAAATATATTTTCTTTCTGCATTAAAGTTCAATCACCTGCTCGTTATATAAAGCTAATGTTGTGTCAATTAAACTTTTCTCCGGGCCTGAAAGGTCATAGGATACGAGGCAGAAGCGACGTGACACTGCGCCATGCATTCGACTTGCGCGTATTATCGATGCAACGATCTCCGTCGCGAGGCATGACACCGCCTGAACCCTGCTGACACTTGTCAACTGTTTGATTAAGCACCCGCTTTAAGTATACTCGTACACGATACATTCTCAGAGTTATTACTCGTAAAATTGTCTGCATGAATAAAATATTGGCCGTGATAATATTTTATCTCTCCACAACGCCGTGTGAAGTTTGGAGAATTAAAGGGCCGTGGTGTTTATTTTTTTATCTAATTGACCGTTAAGATTATGCCCTATTTAAAATCGAGGTCGCCTAAGTTGAACTTATAATATACAGTATGATATTTCAACACCAAGGAAGTTATTTAAGTTAATGAATTCAATACCTCAGACATTTAATAATGCAAATAATTAAGCTCTCAAGTAGCTTATATATTTACTTAAAGCGTGTCGCTGCTATTTAAAATTAATTGATCTTATTTAGAAAATAAAAAATGTGCATGTCAGGGGGCGTAAGTAGATGAGAAGTGAAGTTTATTACGTTTTGCAAAACTAATAAACTTTGTTGATTTATAACAAATTTAACTTGAAAGATAATTCCATAAGATAAGAAAAAAAATATGGAATCGTTGGAAACAAAGTAATGAAATCGAGTTATAATACACTAATTAAAAAAAAAATTCGAAACGACCAAATCGCACAAGTGACATATAATTTGCATACCGTTGAGAAAAGTTGAGAAGTCATATATAACATGAGAAAGGCGGAAACAAACGAAGAATTACGTACTCCGACGATATGTCGGGACACTCAGCCGTATCGCCCTCACCAGTTTATTCCCGTATACTTTTTTATGCCGGGACCCGTTGTGGAAAAAATTATTTCATTATGTGTTACTTTATTAAACATCATCGAGGCCTTACTATATTTTGTTATTTAAAATATTTTATAAAATATACTGTATAAGAGTTAGTATCTTTAGTATATACCTCTTTTGCCTCGCCTAACTGTACTCGTCTTTGTAAACCTTATGAGAATATGTCTACTTCTCTTAACAATTTTATGAATAGTCTTATATACGACTAAATAATTGCTATATTATTTATAAATCGACTGTACGTTTTAAAGAATTAGAGAGAAGGAATCTCATAGAATGCCAAAATGTATAAACATACAAGTTACTCAGCTAAATTCCATAACAACATAGATCGCCCAACGCTACAGCAGCGTTCTTTATCTTAGTTGGATGTGGCAGTTTCCATTATTTATAATTTAAGCGATACACAATTATATACAAATATTTCCCGACTAGGTCGATATAGGAAAGCTATTATCGCTTTTAAAATAAGTTGATTACTTCGCAGCAGTATTCGCACCTTTGAATATTTAGGCTTATACACCAAAGTGTATTTGTATTATTAACATGACTTATTAATTGATAAAAATGCTCGGCGACATCATTTAAGACGGGGATATTACTTAAGAAACCAAGAATTGTTGTAAAGGCGGTATTGAAACAAGTGCTTTATGAAATCTCATTGAATGCTGTGTTAGTTCAAATGGAAAGTTGTGAGTATTATGGTGTCGTTTCAAATTTCGAGTTCACGGCTATCTATTCTATGTTTCGCCTTCCTCCCTCCTTGGCAGCCGCGAGCTATAGTGATGTCACATTTCAAGTAAAGCAACGTTTAAAGGCCGCTCGTAGTGTTGGGAACATTATGTGGTTTTTAAATAATGTTTCTATATTAAGAATGCGTCACGTTTATTATAGTGTAATATTAGAAAATATAATAAAGGCATTCATTTGAATATTTAATAAAATTTTAATTATTTAGTCGGTCACGAAATATTTCTTTACGAAAGTATTATATTCAATTAACTAAAAGAATTAGGCTTCCAAATGAGATGACATAAAAATATTTTTTTTTAAACTCGTACATAAAAATATTATAATAAATTTTAGGTTTTGTTTGGTTACAGCTTCTAATTCAGAAATCAATGAAAAAGTCAATGACTTCAAAAATATAAATATTTTTTTATGATTTCAATGCTGATAAATAAAAATCTGGCAACAACATATAGGTATATGTTTGCAAAATATGCCATCTTCCATCTTTTAATATTTTTATCTATTTTTAATACACATAGATATTGTGAAGATCACACAACCTGGTTACTAAAGAGTTTTAAAAAAAAAATAGGTAATCCTATGTAAATATTGAATATCTTCTCAGGCGAAAATTTCTGCTGAATTCAGATTGTTCGTTAATCAGACTGATTATAATCATTTTAAGGTAATAAATAATATTCTTAACATATTCATTGCGTCACTATATTAGGATTATTTTATTAGAATAATTATCTTGTTTCGAATTAACTATATTTTTTTATTTCAAATGGAACCAATAATGTTCCTTTGTAGTATTTTTTTTAAATTTATGTACGTATTACATTTTAAACCATTCATTTATTCACATGATCTGTTATGTATTGAAATAATATCATAATAAAGCATATAATAAATATTACTTAAAAACTATATATATATATATATATATATATATATATAACCGATATTTTATTGATATGGCTTATATATGCTGTAAAAAATTTACTCTCCTAAGGCCAAAATTAGTTAATTTCAATATGTAGGTATATCTAAACGAGAAGTACTCTTACCTACATTCAATGGTTGCCATGCTGAGTTCACAGCGATCATCACGCGACTAGTGTGTTTGAATTCTGTGAGAGAATACATATGTCGTGATGGCGATTGATTCGATTCAGGCTCGCTTCATCAGTCTTGTTCCTTTAATTATAGGCCTGATGGAACTCGCGCCCGCTTCCAGATCACTCTCCCGGCTGTAATACTTTCCGCATTGGTTCGCTTTTATATGTCTGGTGCTAGCGAATATGTAGTAGTAGAAATAACGAGCTTTGTCTAATTATTTTATGAATAATATCATATAATTAGAATAGATCTTATTTATGTATACAGATATGACATGATGAATATATATGAAAGATACGAATGAAAATGTTCCCAATAAAAATATTATGACAGGAAAAGTATTTTAAAACATATCAATTATTCGTTTCTTTTCCAAAAAGAGTATATGAAGAAATAAGTATGTAAAATATTACCAGACACAAGTAAATGTTACCAGATACAAAACGACAGGCTTTTCATGACAGAGTTCAAAAGTTCAGCGTTCGGATGACACGAGTATTTGTGTTCAGATTCTGCCCGCAAAGCTATTCGCGTAAATGTCGAATCTGTAATAAAATAGTCACTGTATTATTTTATTAGTTCGAGTGCTGTAAATTTTTACCATCTACTATAAAATAAGCGCTTGTAACATCAAATAGGCTACATAATTTACTTTTCAGAAACCAATAGAAAATATAAAGGTATGAAATTAATGTGACGTATTTAAGTGAGAAGTTTAGTATTCTATTGGTTGGGTATTTCAACTATAAATATTATAATAATTAGGATTTAAACAAATAGACATTACAATAAATTCTAGCCTCCTTATGTAAATTATAATTGGTTATTACGCATTGTTAAATTAATTAAAATAAAAAACACGTTTGTGCTAAAGTTTACGAAGCTTTGCCATTCCTACTAAGAACAAATGCATTTGTACGTCCATTTAGCTTCTTAAAACATTTTAAAATTTAATTCAGTCATATTCAAGATTATAAACAAATAATTCCATTACTTTTAAAAATGTTGTCTGGAATAAAAATTCTCGATTGCTAGTTTTTCACAAGATAAACTGATTTTTATAATGTAACAAACTTTCTAAACACTAAATTATTATTTACAATTATAATAGTTTTTCTTAATTGGACAAACTGGTTAGAAACACAAGGACTATTTTCATATTTTTAAGTAGTTGCTCACTAGAAGAGTTTTATGTTCAAACAATTAGTGTAAAGCTTAATAATTATTTTAGACATAAAATGATTTCAGAATTATTGCCTCTGATACTTTGAAATGGTTAGAAGACTACTGAGTACCTATCAGTTTGTAACAAAGAAAGATATTCTCCTAGGAAGATAGTTCTAGTTATGTACTTTAATGAATGTTATATTACCTATTTATGGTCTTTATTTTGCCTAGTTATGGTCTTGTTACGATATTGTATAAAAAATTAAAATGATGCTCCACGTAGATATTTTAATACTGGTAGTTTTCAACACATTATCTTAATTCCCGTGCTTCATCGCCACAGAATACGGAAAACGATAACAAAATACCTACCATCAGTACTTTCTAAAGGAGTACAGGTACATAACAATACTTGACTATATATATAAATACCTACCTATTCGAGTACATAAGTTTGTATGCATGTATGCAGGGTCCTATAAATAATATCGCGGGCTTGCGCTGCGCGTCACTATAATTGGCGGGGTATGTCGCGCGCTCACCCGCGTGTCGCTTTTGTTCCGATATGCCGTTAGTCTTCGTCTGTCCTGCTCTCTATCTGCCAGCCCATCTACTTGTACTGCCCACTGCAGATACAGCTACGCTCTTATAAAGACATGCGCTTTTTTTGTTTTCTTCGCGAGGCAGTTAACTGGGCATGTGGCAAGTAGTTGATTGGCTTGCTCCGCAAATATATACTTTTTTGTGATGTTTGAAGCTTATAATCTTGGGTTTTTAATCATATTTGGTTTTGGAGGTTATGCTATATTAATTGTAGAAGTATTTTTATTTTGAAAATTCTTTTATAGATCCTTTTCCTTTCATTATATCTAGATAACACCTGGAACTAAAAAATACAAATGCGTTATTTGATATGAGAAAATTATTGTTAAAATTATGAGATTACACTCCATGTATTTTCTTTTTCATAGTTTATTGCTATATTTAAATTCTTTGATCCTTTATATTTCGTTTCCAACTCACATTATATCTACACGCTTTCATTATCAATTATCATTTTGGGTACGATATACTATAATTGTTATTTCAATATTAGGTCCTAATTCTGTCTAATAGCATTGTTAAACAAACCTATAATATTATGCCATCCATATCATACATAAGTATGTACATGGTTGCTTATGATGTTAATTGTATTAAAAAAATGTATCGAGAACAGCGTGTGGCAAAAAAATCTTAACAATTGTATGAAATAATTAATAACAACGTAAAGCTACATAAATAATCAATAAATATAAACATTTGATTCACATTCACCTCATTCGTTTCACTTTCTCCAATTTATTTTTCTAAGTTGGCCTCTATTAGCTATTTATATATCCACCTCACTAACAAACTACCTTCCCCAAAATTTTAGTGAATCTAAGGAGGCGAGTCTGTATTAAATAACTAGATGGGGACCAAGGCATTTACCGTATTTAGATAAATGTTAAGTAAATAAATGTATTTAATTTCGTCACACGCATAATACATGGCATTTATCCCACTCCAAAATACGATGGAGGAAATCTATTTTTGTATTTAAAATATCTCTGCATTAGGCACGATCGAGTTGCGTTTACCCTCGGCGATACGCGGCTCAGACTTACTTCTGGTTTGGCCGTAGCTGTGCTTAGGATAAAGTTACACCGCAATACAAACTGGAAATATTTTCTGATAAAAATATTATTTAATGTGATCTTATAATAGGTAAACTTCTAATTCCAACAGAGAATGTTAGAATTTTAAGAGTCATTATATCAATGTAAGTAAGATGACTTCGAATTTGTTAGAACTTAATTTTATAAAATTCATATTTTGAAAATAAAAGGTATGGCTAAATGCTCCTGAAAAATTTACAATATGTAGGAACTTGATTGGCGCCTATTGGGGTTTCTTTTACTTTTGATGTAAAGAGAACATTTTTTATCTACTAGTTGAGATAAATATATAAATGATTTTCTTTTTTGCTTTTCCCGATAGTCTTCGACAGATTAATACAATTTAAATTAATTCTTTATAACTATTTTAAACTTTTGCTCTTAATGAATTTACCGGAAATATTCTATATTAATAACTGATATGCAATATTTCGTTTTATGTAGATATCGAATTATAATAGGTAAATTACTTAAAATAAAAAATGGCCACTTTTATTGTAGCATAAATATTGGTAGGATTGTCATTTATGACAAGAAATTTGATGGTTTCTCCCATAAATATCGCTTTTTAAAAATTATCCTACCCAAGTTAAATGGCGTGCATTTGAAATCTCAAGTCCAATTTAATAATCAAACAAGTGATTGGTATAGACCGGGGAACACAATTTTATTCGACATCGAGACCCTAACTTTCAATTTGTCCAGCCTAAAGCTACTATAAATTGGCAATAAATTACGAGGAAGATTCTCTACACACTTTATGGGAGCACAGCCTTATAGCAGAGGCGCGTGTAATATCTATTATTCTAATGTGTACTGTGGCGTAAATACACGATGGCGTATGTCTTTTTCGTTATTCCATTCTTTTTCCTGTCACAATATGTTTGGAAGAAATTTGCTGGCACATTCCTTTTATCCGAGGATTTAGCCGGAGACAGCTTAAACTCGAATGTTGCCACCTCAAGTTCATATACAAAATATCGTTGCAATTATCTTTGTTATATCTTATAAAAAAAATGTTTTATTTTGACAATAAAACTTAAATCCGTAAAAGTACTTAACTTAATTGTATTGTGAAATTTTATTTTGAGACCCCACATTTTTAACGCAGGCTTGCTGGAAGGGGCAAACTTCGTTTTAAACTTTTTCAAAATATGAA
The DNA here is from genome assembly GCA_039881145.1 of Druceiella hillmani. Taxonomy (NCBI): domain Eukaryota; kingdom Metazoa; phylum Arthropoda; class Insecta; order Lepidoptera; family Hepialidae; genus Druceiella; species Druceiella hillmani. The sequence goes on from JAYKKI010000043.1 coordinate 12,865,174, forward strand.
CGTGCGTAGATAACGGTACCTTGAAAAATTTTATTTGTACAAATAATTTTATAGTCAATTACTTATATTTTTAAAATTATATTAAGGCGAAAAACCAATGATTTTGTTGTTATTGATTTGATAAATTGTTAATACTGAATTTTCTATGCGATATTTTTAAGTCCAATCACTTATTTTGTTTTGTGGAATGGAATTTAATTTATTATGTTATAAATATTCTCACAATTTAAATTCTTTTTTTGATGCAAAGAATTGGTAAACACATAAAAATAAATCATCCTATGCCATGCGTTATTTTAAATCAACATATCATCGGCTATTAATGTTTTATTCGTTTAAGCATACACGAAGTGATTTTATCAATGAACAGTCCGATAAATAATTTTAAAAACCAAACTATCACTCAATAAATTAAATTTTCAACAACATAAATCCCATAATTTAGTGATAATTAAGCACGATAAATACTACATGAAATGCGGCTGTATTTCATGTCGTCAGTAGAAGAGTTTTTAGTATAAAACGTAGGTACATAGAATTTGTTACAGATAAGGCTATGTGACCATTGACATCTTATCAATGTTAAATCGTCAACGAGTGAACCTTATATGGAGACATTTGTAGGGAGATAGGATCATGAATTTCTACTTGCCCTGGCACTGAACATTTCTGCTTTTATCCTCATATTTATTTACAACAAAATTACATTTAGAAATGGGTTTTAAACCATAGTTTTTATTTACTTGCCTTTTAAAATGGTTATAAATATAGACTTTTAAGAATTTATCTATCTTGTGAGTTCGCATATTATGTTCCAGCAAATTACCTTTACCGCGAATCGAAATGTAGTAATTAATTTGTAGTTCAATTGAGACGTGTAATCATTTTAGAATGATTTTAAGATCACTCACGTGTCTGTCTGTCTGGCAGTCCCAGCCGCTTTTCTCAGAAACTGCGACGTAGAAGCTTGAAATTGGCATAGTTATGTATCTTATAAACTCATGTATTTTGTTAAGTTTTTAAAGATATTGATATAATAATTAAAGGGCGAAATAAAATAATCAACATTTTTTTTAATGTCGAGAATCATTTGAAAGGAATTCTTATGAGGGATACAAAAATATTTTTGTCATAATTTTAAATTGCATATTTAAAAAGATATTCTAAAAAATAAGCGAAAATGTAGCACCTCCCCTCTTATTTCCGAAACTAGTTAGTCAAAAATCATGAAATAAACAGGGTATGGTAATATTTGGCAATAATACTATAACGATTATATCTACTTGATGTTATAATTTTTGAAATATGCACCATTTTTACTGCATCGATATGGTAAAAATGGTACATACAGGTGGTAACACATAATGTTGACAAACATTAATATTTGTAAATAGTTTTTTTTTAAATACTATGTATCCTTATGTTTATAAGTGCCTAAATGTGTCCATACAGTCACAAATTGAATAAGGTTTATATTCATTACATAAATTAACCTTTACTTATCTGGCTATAGTTACACAGAAACAAGAAATTATATTACATGCGCTATTACAGGAAATGCTAAAACTTTACGTTAAATTGAATTCTATAAATTTCTACATATATATATATATATATATATATATATACATATATATATATATAAATATATACATATACATATATATATATATATATATAGATATATATATATATATATATATGTATATTTGTACATATGTGTATGTGTATGTTATATATTATTACTTAAAAATATTATTTACTTATCTCCAAAAAAAATTAAGAAAAATAATTAGGAAATAAAAAAATTTGATATTGATAACAACGTTTTTGACATTTCAAAGTATATGATGTATAATTTTTCCGTATATTTATTGTGTATTTTATATTAATTTCATGTTATTTCAAGAGATGCAATTAGCGTTCAAAGAATTAATTACAATTATCAGCATCTACGTTCAAAGAATTCCTATATAAAAACAAGTAGTTTAAGAAAAAAAGAATAACGTATATATTTAGAACAACATTTATGAATGGAACTTTTAATGATTTGTTTTTTTTTAAACAACGTTTGAAATTTTAATACATATAATTACATTACATAAATAATTAATTAGAAAACTTATTCTAGTCTGGAAACTTCATACAGTAAACCTAAATAAAACATCCATTAAATCGTAACCATACGAGAGACAAACAGACCGTTCGATTCCATGCACAGCCAACAAATGCTTAAACCAACACAACGCTGCCAACATAAATTAAACATGAGTTTATTTATGAGCGGTTCATTAACTCGAGCGAGCTTTTTGGTTCCTCCTTGTCTTTCGTATTTTATTGTGTTAAACATGCCTCCCTGCCTACTCGCGTCGTTACGAACCTGTAATTGTGATAATGTCTCTTTTTATACCATTGGATATAAAGAGCAAACGGCTAATTTAATTAGCTAGAAAACTGGTGTTACGAATACCTACCTTATTAGCTTAGTTTTATTTTATTACCTGTCAAAGGAAGAGTTATATCTGTTGGGGTTCTTCACACCGGTAAACGGTGTAAATTTCCATTTTATTATAATGTGAGGCTATATATACATGTATATGTATATATACATATATATATATATATATATATATATATACATATATATATATATATATATATATATATATATATATTCTAATGAGACATTTATACTTTTTTTAAAGTAACGTTTCCCTCAATATTTAGCTCCTACATCAAAGCTATTTAACGTGCACGTGCTAATGGTGTACGCGGTATCGACTTTACATTTTTAATTTAAAAAAAACACTGCACTGACATACATAAGCGAAGCCTAATGTTAAATAACAGGCACTTGTTAGGTATCGGAGGTGCTGTCGGTAAACACTTTTCATCACAAACGTTTGTCGTTCTCGATTGTATAAAAACTAGACTGCAATTTTAATTGGTCACATGCTGGTGACGGTGATGCGCTTCACCAATTACCCCTGTAGACAGGCCGGTGCGGAAAAACTTACGTGAATTCTCGTCAGAGGCTCTCATTAGAGCGCACTGTATACCGAACCGAACGTATCTCGATTTCTTCTCATTGCAATTATAATGCCACCGCTTCGTCCGTTGATGACGCTTCCAGTTTTTAATGGTCGTCCGAAGGTGTGCTAAATGTGCCATTAATATTAAGTATAAAAATACGCGAGAGTTAAGCGTATAGTATATTATCTACTTTAATACATATATTAAAATATATTACTAGCTAGTTCCACCTGGAATATGGTAAAATAAAATGAAAAGCACACATTTCAACTCATAATTGTTAGCTTTATTTCTTACTCTATTTTTTGATTATTTACAAAATATTGTGTTTACAAATAATATTTGTCTGCATGAGGCATAAAATGCGAGGCAATTACTTTTATGAAAACAGTAAGTTCTTTTTATCTATACAACGAAGCTTTTGAAGAAATTTCTTAGAATTTTTTCACGAATATTTTGATAGTACTAATCAATTATCGTTACGTTTTACTTTAATAACTATTGAGCATAAAAAGTAGAAACGTTCGTAAATATACAAAAGTTTCTACTGTTCAATCGTCATTAAAGTATGACGTACCGATAATTTATTAGTAATTTCGATTCCGATAACCGATATATTGGATATTGTTAATATACTCGTACCTGTATATTTAAAAACATTAATACACTTTTTTTAATAGGCGACAATATTTAATAGATAAACATTTCATATAGAGAGATATATTATAAAAATTTGAATAAAACTCCGAAAATCATAATGGATAGAATGTGCAAAATAGTATGATTTATTAATTTAATTTTAATATTAAGGGAGCTTTTATCATAAGCTTTATTTTTTAAATTAATTTTTATTGTAACATTCTTTCAACAAATTTACAAATAATTTTTCCGTTCCTTACTCGATGCATCAACTCTTCAATAAATTTGAGTTATGAAGTTAAATTTAAAATGAGCGTTTATAATTTGTGTTTAAATGAAGCGAATAAATAAGCAGTAAATAATTATTACTGACTACTTCTAATGCATACACAGAATCGAATGTCATCATGATTATTCAACCGTTGATGTTGTTAACTTTAATCTCGTATGCAATAATACGTCTATTTAAATGTTTTTTTCACATTCTTGTGATGCTGCGGCATCTGTATAGTGGAATGTATTATATGTGCCCTACCTAAATCATCTTAATAAGAAATAGTGTATATAATTAAAAAACCTTTTCTCATGAAATAGATTAATTCTATAACTACCGGGATGAAATTTATAGAGACTTGTAGGTATATGCACCCGAAAACGTTTCATGTCCCTCCGCACGATTTAATTTAATTTATTCCGTTGCCTAAACCGGTTTTAATCATTGGTACTAATATTTTATATGCTTCACAAAATTATAATTGTTGTTTTGTGATAAACGTTAAGATAGGCCGTAAATAGTACTTATGCGACAATACCTTTTAACCTTTTAACCTGCCATGGTTGATAACTGCCTCGTATCTGATATTACGTGATTTAATTATTTTTACTCCTAGACGAGGATTTAATTCGGTTTTTTTATGATCATTATTATTCAATTAAAAATATTTCAAGATGCATTATAAATTTTAAAATAAGTATAAATTGTTTAATTTAATTTATCAAAAAATTCAATTCGTGTAATAATCTAAAAACATAAATGCTAATGTTAATTTCAGTTATCTTATTTTGAAATATTTTTTCAAAAATGTCAAAATATTGTTTTTATTTAATTACTTTTACATTACCCGTCTTCATTTTCTTACTCGTATTAATAAGAATATTTAAGTATTTATTATTACAATATACAATTTTCTCAAAAACGCTCAATATAAATGTGATATATGTTTCCAAATGACACACCTATATCATAATTTGATAACAAACACTTATAACTGTACGCGTATCTAATAGGATAATATTCTGGTTGATGACAGGATGCGTAATTAACAATACGTTGAGTGCGTACCGATTCAAGCAATTAATTAATCTAAACGCGCGACAAGAATGATAATTGCAAATTGTTGCAGTAAAATAGTTTAACAATGTTGATTGAATAAAGTGTAATTAACAGTTTAATTGTTACTCAACAAAGCGCGTTATTATCGACAAGTTGCCTGTCACTCTCGAAGTGAATAAGTGATATTTCTTGGTGACAGTATCGATTCTGCTATCACCTGTCGCTCTTAATTGATGTCAATATATTTGTTTGTTAATAAAGGATTTAATATTACTTCTATTGCAGAAAATGACATTCGCTAATTGTTGAAAGCAATTGTCGATTTTTCGAAAATAATTTTTATGTAGTTTGCAGTGGTGCACACGTTTATTTATTTTACTTTATTTTAAAGATGCTTAAATGACATATTTATAGAAAATTGTATAAAATACTAACTTAAATGTAATAAAATCAGTGGAGCAAATTTCCTGTTACATTGGGCCCTATTTAAACAAATTGAAATTAATTTATTGATTCAGTAATTCTATGAGAAAATTTCAAGGATTTTTTGATGCATTTATAGCATTTATGATGACATTTTAATCAAATGTAACTAGAATGAAAATATTGTGAGCATCTCTGATGCTGCAACGTAACTACTCAATACTGTAGCATCAGTATTTACCTAATATTGTAGTATTAGCACCTTGTATTTTAATGTACACGAATCCAAGACGTTGTTTTTTTAATAGTCCAGCAAACAGAATATATTTATTCTTTCTAGTCCGCGTTAAGTAAAGCATGTAAAAAAGTTGAACAAAATTTAGGGCCAGTTGATTATAGAATCGCAAGTTGTTTCTTGATTTTAATAAAAATAAACGACATGTAATGAGACCTGCATTAAAGTTTGACTAATAACCAAATTTGTGTTCCATAATTTCTGTCGTATCGTGACAAATGGGGTCATTTGCCATTGTTAATTCTACAACGATTTCATTATTCCACATAATTTAAATTTGTTTTGAATTTGGTTCCAAAAATATTAATAGCACACACCCTTAAACGAATTTAAACGCCTTCAGCAAACAAAGTTAAATATTGCATAATCTATCCAAGCAAACACATTTCAGTTCCCTCTGCCCACACCGAACCCCGCACCTCCACGAGGCTGTGTGCCACACGAGTATCCCGCCCATGCATTAAAAGCAAATGTTTTGTTGTAATATGAACGGTTTGTGTAATTTACAAAGATTAGCGTAAAGCCCGCGTAAATAGCTGACCGTTTATAAACAAAACATCTATCCTTTTGCATTGCGCGCGTTAATTTCGCCCGGTCTATGGGCCGTGTGCTTTAAATTTGCATTTTCAGGTGTGATAAGTTGTTGGATTATACTCATATTACGAGCATTATAATAATACGTAACATTACTTTGTTTTTGAAACTTCGAGCACGCTTCCGTGTATCTAGCTAATACTATATGTAAACTTTATTAGCTGAAAGTTATGGGCGGGCTATAAAGGTTATATTCACATTTTACACGTTGTAACCGCTTTTATTCGTTGTGAGGTCGGAAAGGTATATTGTTAGTTTTTTTTCTAGTAGTCAGAAAATAAATTTACTTCGTAAATAAGCTCATAAATAAGAATTTTTCCCGTTCGCTAGTGTAATTTAATATCTAAGCAGTTACGTAAACTTTTGTGTAGGTATTGGGTCAAAAAAATTCAGGCAGACTTGCAAGTTAGAATTTTGCAAGTTAGTTACATCTAATACACAAAAAATAAATCAGTAAAAGCTACATATAAACGATACGAATAAAATGTTGTGATAAAAATTCAAAGAGAAAAGGTAATCCAGAAAAATTTTGTAGTAATTTTTTTAAGTATAGCATTATTAAACTGTACCTACTGCAGAATTGAAACAATAGCCACCAGGAAGATGAGTAAAAACTTGATGATAACTTTGGTTAACATGACAGGACCAAATAAAAATAAATACCCGTTGATGAAAAATTATGAATATAATGGATATTCGTGTAAATTTTAATACACTACAATAAAAAATATTCAAAACGCAAACATTTCAGGACATGAGACATCCATTAGTTTCATGGACAAATTAAAATGAAAGATTTGTAAATTATGAAGCAACAAAATGTTTAGTATAAATATTTTAGTATTAATGATTAAATATTTGGCTACAGAAATAGAACATAAACTTAGAGAATTTTATCTCATTTAATGTCGAATGTTATTGTGAATTTAATTTATTAACAACGGATTATCATATATATTTGTATATCATATCAAGTGATGTATCTATATATAGAGTATATCAAAATAGCAAAAGCAACGTGAATCCGTCGAAATTTCATTGACAACCGCTAATGATAAGGTAAATAAAGCCCAGACGCAAGAATCTATATTTTTGACCTAACAGAAAGTATAAGATTATAATACAGTTTAATTTAACAATAAATCATACACGTATCATATAATATTTTATTAAATTAGGATACATGAATACCTACAACAAATTCCACAAATAAATTTAGATCAAACACGTCCGTCTGAACATTTCAGCTATTTCCGTTAAATAAGTTTAAAATTTTCAAACTCATCAGCGTCTATACTTTCTAGAACGAATACAATTAATTGTTACCTCCTCCCGCTAGTTTCCAGGCTGTCTTCCAAATTTGAGACATAAATCTACTCTGCTCTGTACTTCTTTTAACAGCCAGACTTGGCAGCGTATTTTATCTCGGCATGGCAAACGTTGCACAAGCTCTACCTACCCCTATCTTGATAATCTTTTTGTAATGTGGCGGTAGATTTATATCACGTTCACTTATACTTTTGCAATAAACTACGACTTTGAATAAAATTGTTTCACCTCTTCGGTTTAACGACAATACAAGAATAGGTATATCAAAACAAGTATTCACTGAGATACGAACGTCATTTCGCTTTTATTTATTTTATATAATATACTTTTAAATCGATTTGAACAAAATTAATAACAAAACTAATTTGTATAATGAGACATGATGTTTGTAAGGAAATGATAATAAATCACAAGAAATATTTGATCATTTTATTAAAGCGAAAACTGTTTATTTGTTTAATTAAACATGAGACTAAAGAAAATTAAATTTTATTGAAATTTCTGAGTAAAATATGAATAGCAAGTATTTTTAAATCATATACTATTCTTAACTATTGTCTACATCATCTACATTTTATTTGTTTACATTACCCACAATTCAGGCTTGTTCTAGAAACAATTTTATTATTATCAATCATAAAAGTTTTAATTAAAGCAATTTAATTTGACAGTAATTATTCACATTCACTAGATGTTACTTTTAAACTTTTCAATGAGATTAAAAAATATATTGAAAACGGTTCGGTTTGAATTATAAATTTAAACCGAATTAACTTTAAGGAACATGGAATCTATTTAAACAATCTCCATGCTAATTCCTGAAACTTAATCTTAGCGTCTAACGCTAACTTCCTAAGATTGCGTAAAACACTATCCCTTTACGGTGAATAAGAGTGCAATTTTATGTAATCAGATGGCTCACCTGATACCTTCCGTCTTAGTGAAATTCCAAACCAATGATGCCTACGCTTATTAAGTGACTTAGCGGACCATAGACGTGCCATACATCAGCTCAGTTACCTACACTGGCGCAGTGTGGGGCAAAACAATTCTTTGTAAGCGGAAAGTCATGTATCTAAGTAGTCAGTGAGTACATAGGTAGTGATACACCACAACGACGCTGAGAAGCGAGATGAATGAAGGAAACGCGACGGCGACGGGCGACTCGGAGCCCGCCCGGCGGTAATGCATTCACTGTCCTCGAAATGTATGCGCGACTAACGTAACGTCTTTATACTGCTTCGCCTTGCACTTACCTAGTACACCGATCGCATTGTCGCCAGCTTTTATTACAAAAATCATTCGAGTTACGAACTTAATTCGATTTATTTAAGTGTTTACGTTTTCAGTTTGTCTTTCGACCGTGGGCAAAGTTATTGATGTCTTCTTCGTTTAGTAGGTAACCGACTTCAAATCAAGTTTTATACTATTTACATTTTTTTACTATTTTGGTATATTACTGTATTAGCACTTACGACTCAAATTTGATTTTACATGACCGAGTTCGAAAATAATTTAATTATAGGATTTGTTTCTGATTTAGTTTAACAGTTAAGTATTTGTGTGAAGTGGCGATAAAGTCTTTTATATGATTGATAAAGAAAACATATTTTTGATAAACATATGCCGTTTTAGTAACTTGACACCGATTTTTTTGCGTCCTAATTCCGCGTAGGTCAAAAATATAGATATCTGTTTTTTATTTTGAATTTGCTAAATAGTTTAAAGTGGAATTTCAAAGAGCGTTACGAATCTTTTTTAAAGTAATGTTTTTAAATTCGTATCAGACCAAATAACTAAGAAAATAATAAAGTTGAAAAAAGTAAATATTATGATATTATTAAAAGTAATAAATCCTCGAAGCATTTTATATTTAACGTTGTTGGCAGTCGTATTTTAAACGCCTACTTTAGGCTAAGTCTGTTAATATTTGAAAGTATTTTTATAATTTTATCCGAGAAATTTTACTAAAAACCTTTTTGAAATTATTAAACTTTTCTAATTATTAAACATTTATGGTTTCTCTGTAATAACCATTTTATTGCAAAGGCCTATATGATTCGTGATTGACATTGTCGGTAGCGATAATAAAAGAAATTAATTATTTTTAGCGCAACTCTAAGACGCGAAAACACGTTGCAGCCATTGGTCTTAGGGACAAACAGATGCTAACTTAGTCAGTTTAATTTATGCCAGCGTATAATCTATCCATGCGTGAAAATGAGATCAAAACGAATTAAAGGATACAGTCAAAACAAAGAGTCAGTAAGCAAGTAAATAACTTTCAAGTAGAACTTTCAAAGTTTCCGTTCAAGTTAAAGCCCGTTCAAGTCTTACTACGGCATATTCTGTGCCCTTTCGTTATGTGTAAGCACACCTAGATATGATAATACAAGGCTGTGTTCCTACTTTGGAGAAGTTATCTATAAATATGTATGTAATTCAGTGGTTGCGCTCTATTCGGGTGAGGCTACACAGGCACAAACACAGGCGAGAATATGGATACAAATGCAGAAGCGACGGTTTATTCAGCGTACTTGCTGCTTTTTCTATGCAGATGCAACCGTATATCACGCGCACTCTATTTTGAATTCAAAGCTTCTTCGAGTTACAACTTGCTATCGCGTTAAATGTACTTTACATCGGCAATTGTGCAGAAGGCGAAGTCGGAAGTTCCACTGTTCAAAAAATACTTTCATCCGTGAACTTGCCAACCGTGTGGGAGTTTAACTCAGCTGAAGTTTCGGTAGCGCATTAACCTTTCATGCATCGTCTCGAGTTGGAGTCGGCAGCTAGATTATTTATTTATATTCCAACAGCCATATGCACTTTGTGTTATGGGAAACTTTTTTATGTCCTTCGTTTATTTTTAGGATCATGAGTATATTACGGTGTGTTAAGTCAAACTGTAGGTAACAGCGTCTGCTTTCTTATGTAGTAAGATTACAGTCTCCATTAAAAGATACAAAATAATGCTATATAGTCTCGTTAATTGATCATTTAATTCTAGTTCTTGTATGACTAAAACTAATTAAACAATAAAATGATAATACATAATCACCTGATTCACCACAGAGTCCCATTTCTTTGGTAGACCTAGGCACAGAGAAATAAAATTAAGGACAATGAAATAAAATATTGAACAATAACAACCTAACAATTTAAAACAACAATTATATTTTTAAAGGCTGTATACAAACATAATGTTAAAATTTATTTTTGCAGGGAAATGAAGTTATCCTAAAATTAACGATAGATAATGTCGTTCAGTAAGAATTATCATTTACCGAGCGTCTACTAGAAATATCAAATTTGGATTAACCTCTTCTTAGATGATTAAATTAACTTGTCTGAAGAGCAGAGTTGAAAAACCATGACGGCTCATTAATTTGAAGATAAAATAATTATATTTAATAAGAATTTAAATGAAAAATAAGTTATACCCACACAACGATTTACAAGGTATCTGTACAATATTTTTAAAAATACAACCATTCATTTTAAAAACACCTCCTATAGTTTGAATTTTACTGCGTAGAGTAAAAAATTGGCAAAAATAACTTTATTTCATAAACAAAAATAAGCCAGGTTTCGAAAATCAAAACGCGCATGCGCCTCGCCCGACGGCCGTCGTTACCGACGGCTCCATCCAAGAAAAGTGGCAACGTTGTGTTTAAATACAATATATCTCGAAATTTCTTAATCAAATACTCTAATATTCTATATATACGTTTATAGGTAACATTAAATATATATTCATTGAATAAACTTATGGAATATTCTTAAAAATGAAGTTGACTAAAATGCCCTAATGGTGGTATGTTTATTTACAGTTTGATTTATTTTGTTTTGATCTAAATTTGTATTTGGAATTATTGTCGATGGCATAAATCTATTTAGCGGCTGTATGTTTGTTAAATGCTTTATTACATATAATATTTGTTAGAATTGCAGTTGTTGTAGATTTCACAGCAATGTAGGTACCCCATATTTATCTATTATTCCTAACACCATATATATAAATTTATTGAAACGTGTAAGTAAAATCATCTGATATTAATAAACAAAATTGAACATTTAATGCGATGTTTGTAATTTCTACTCCATTTCTTTAATAATAAGTACATACCTTCGCATACCGTCTGAATAAAGTGCTTCCCTGCATTTGGTTTGCTTGTTTTTGCTTTTTGATTTGGCGCTACGAAATATTTAGTTTATTTTATAAACCGAGTATAATAAAATTCAACATAAAGAACAAAACAAACCTTATAATTTTCATACAAATCAAATATTTCTAACAAGAAATTAATCCGGCTAGCTCAAGCTTTGTTTACAAGGTTTTGTAGTCGTTTTCTTCATTAATAACACACAAAATTATATCAAATTCAATATATATAAATTGTTGAAACACTTTTATACGGATTTACTTACATTTTTATCATTAATTATAAAGAAAAACTGTTAAAACATCAAGAAAACATGTTAGAAAAATAACAATGCTCCGAATTGTTTCCAATAGAACGCAGCACTGTCGTTTGTTTTCAATATGGCGGCGGTTGCTGCACGCTGAGTGGTCGGATTCGTATATGACTCTGAAGTTCGTGGGCTTCGCGAACGAGACAGACTTATATACCTGTTATATTTAAACAAAAGAGTAAGAGTACGCGGCGGGAACCTGCATTTACATTCAGCCCGTGTTTTGAAACAACCGGTTTGCCCAGAGGCGTGTTTGTATTCGTACATGTAGCTACTTAGATATATACTTGTATATTTTTTGTTCATCGTGTATTGGTTCGCTATATGTATATTGGATGTGATGATTTTATGGCCTTTTAACGAATACGGATATTCTGTCGATTCGTAATGAATGAATGTTTTATTTCTTAATATATTTATTGTCTATTGATTGCTTTGCTTTTGCTGAGCGTTATGTTATGAGTATTTATGCGATTTTAAATACCAATTATGCATTTACCGCGTTGTTTATTTTTTAGAACTGCTTCCATATTAATATTCATACTTTTATGTACCTAATACCGTAATTAATATGATGGGAATAAAATAAATAGAAACTGACGATATATAAACGTGAATTGGTTTGGTACCTACATTGTGTAATTTCTTTTATTATCACATTTATTATACTTACATCTGTAAAAGGCATTAACATCACTATCATTATTTTATAACAATTCTTTAATGCCGTCTGAACATGTTCCATATTCCATCTTGTATTCTATCTCAATTTCAATTCATTTTCTTGTTTCATTTATCCAACATTCCATAATTTTATTTAATCCAGAATATTATACAAAAATGTATACCGTATAAGTACAGAGAGAAACTATGGTAATTTATATAATTTTTTTAAAGATTTTTCTCAATGTGTATCCATTATACCGATATATATTTTAGGTACCTATGTTTTATATATTTCGCTTTTCTCAAAATTTTTCTCAAACCATTCATACTCCTATACATATTCGTTCATTATAGGAAAAATAACTCTTATTTACACTATCCTTTGGAATCATTCATCATTGTTCATTAGGCGCCTTGATCAATTAAGGTGAGTTTTATAATTTAATTCCGTCTATTAGTAATTCCTTAATGATATCATCGTAGTAAAACAATCTTTTCCTGGTCTAAAATGACTTTGTTATCGCCATAACACTGTATAAAAGTGTAAGTACGTTATAATAAAACTTCTATGTCAACCTTCAAACGATAATAAATAAGTAAATACTTAGTTTAACATATTTTAATGAAACATAATCTCTTGGATATAGGTACGTACAACCACTAGCAGAAAATACGAATTGAATAAATTTTATCACAAATTACCTTTATGTATATTCTACAATTATTATCAATTACAATAATAAAGTTTACGTAGAAAACAAAGATGTACTTGGTACACATCAAAGTTAAAACATTCATATTCTTAATAAACTATTTATTAAAGTCAATATTAGCTTTTAGAATGCAAATCTATTGCCTACGCCTGCCTCTCACAGGCGTAAGACAAACGAATCGACCAATATAATATTACATTGAAGTACCTTAATACGGGAAATTTTATAAAATGATTTTTTTCCTTATATCACGACCTCTCTTTGTAAAATTTCTTCATAATCGGCGTTAAACTGAAAGATCTACTGAACCGCGACATACGTACGAAAAGTGTCAGAGTCCGTTGTTGCATTTGACTACTGAATCCTGAAATTGGGAGATGAATAAACGTATACCTAGATGACTGAAGTAAAAAAATACATTTTCAGTATTTGGCTTTACAAATTGAAAAGAAGAACAAAGAGATAAAGAGTAAAATCTCCTGAATTTTTGGTCCGGGAAGTTTTCACCTGTTTTTTAGTTCCAATGAAAAATATTAAAAAGGATATGAAATTTAGGAACATTTTTAATCTTTAATACCCTCGGATCGAAGTTAGAATTGGTAAAGCCATTAAGTGCCATTCTCACCACAGTAGTGGTAACGAGACTGGGCGACAGACCACCCCAGAGCAATGTGTTCATAGAATAATTATTTTAAGTGAAATGAAAAATTATTTCATTGCGATGGTTAATGAAATATACATATATGCTCACGAAGAAGATATACCTTATTAGAATACAAAGACAGATTAAGAGAAATTTATTCTAACTTTAAGACCTTAGGTATTATGCCCCATTTTTCCTCTCTAACTTATGCAATTTATATCAATTTAGTGAAGTGTTTATTTATTATTATCCGAAGTGTATCTGTTGTGTAAACTAGATTTGCTGCTATATAAAAGTTTGTCATTGTTGTAATTCATTATAATTATTATTAGTGGATCTGATGTCACAATTCCAGAATCAGTTTTAAATAACTAAAACTGATTCTGGAATTGTGATCAGATCTACAAATGAAATTGAAATCTGATCCGGCTTCACTTGATTCGCAATACTATAAGTGATAATATAAATGTCATTTACAACACGTTACTGATACAATATTTTTCGTTTGTTACAGGTTTGTCGATTTTATAATAAAACTTTAAACTGAAATGGCAACCACGTATTCGATAAGGAAGAAGACGTTAACAGGTATCTGAGTAGTATACCTACACATTTTCTTTATTTTGCTCTAGCTTATGTAGAATTATTTTTACTCAGATCTATAGTAAAAATTTTGTAGTGATTCTAAAGATGTAATTAATACATTTATATATATATATATATATATATATATATGTATATATATATATATATATATATATATATATATGTGCTATGTGTATATGTGCTATGATAAATTTTGAATGAAAACAGATAATATGTGGTCACTGATAAATTATTTCATGTTAAAAAATTGTCTGTCGCGCTTGCCGTACATACATTTATTTTTTAAAATTGCAATTTTACTGTAACATATAATAAGATAGAAGCATGATATTGGAGTTTTTTGACGATACCTAGATGTTTATGGAATAATATTTAATTAATTTATTTAATTTCAATGCTTATCGGTATTGCAATGCTCTATTATAGGGCTAAGTATAATTTATGAATTAATAAAAAGTATAAGCTAACTCGTGTGAATGCCCAAAAACATGATTTTAACAAATTTTCAGTTTTTTACTTCTCTGTATCTATCTTAAATTGAAAAATAAAAATTGCCCCACAATCCTAAAAAAAATATTAAAATACTGTTAAGAAATTTGAAAATTATAAACATAGGTATTTTTGCTGGAAGAAAGAGCTTTCTTAAAGAGTGAGGAAATTAAATTAAATTGGAAAATAAGTAATGCTGAGATGGTGTCTGGGTTTAAGAAAATCTTCACAACGATACTTACATTTCGTTACCTAAACGGGTCATGAATGTAAAAGAATCGTCGCGTTCTTGAATTGTCTGATTTTAGCTGCTTCAAAAAGATTTTGTCTTTATTTAAACTGCATTTCACATGATATTTGAATTTTTATTTTAAATTCACTTTTAGAAAAAATATAATTTTTAAATTTTGTTCTGATAATTTCGTTCAAACAACCGCCATAAATAATATAAGTCGTAGCAATAAAATAAATGTAGTAGCAATAAAATAATAAATATTAAGAAACTCATAAATATATTGTCAGAAAGTATAATTGAATAAAAATTTTTCCACTTAGTCATTGAATACTATCCTGATCATTTTTTTACGTAAAATTATCAATAATACATTTTACTCGTTAAAACACAGAGCTAAATTTTAGTTAATCTGAAGGAATAAGACTTGAAACTTGGGCAAAAATCTAAAACAAAACTATATTGGAGCGGAAATGGAATATGCTGTTACAGAATTGTTTCCTGTTTAGGTATGTGACTTACTAACTCGAACAATATGACCAAATGCATTTTATGGTACCTGCTCTTCTGTAAAGATAATTACCTAGGTAAATTATTTGAAAGATGAATATAGCTCAAAGTTAACTGTATATGAAAAAAATAAATAGAAGTTTGTTAATGTCACTAGCTTTTATACAGACAAATAAATATCACTCTGCCAAAACTAATTGACTAGCCGATATTACGACACGGGAAAATTGGGAGGATAGCGAAAGAGCTGCAAAGAGGGCGTCCAGTCACATATTGATTGCAAATGCATCGTTATACTATGTCAACCTGCACAAATAACTATCCTAATAAATATCGGCTAGTCCATTTTGGTCTCGCACAGTATCAGCAGTCTACAGGAACTAATTCTGATAGTTTTATGAAAAATTATATTTTCTGCCTTAAGTCGTGGAAGTTTTTAATTCAAGACTTTCCAGACTGCAATAATGAATTTTTTTAATCAGTTTTTTGTTGGATTAAGCTAAATCAGTTATTTATCTAAAAGCAATAATTTAAAAAGCTATTTTAATTCCATTTATAAGTTCACACATCTGTGTAGTTTCGGCTTGGTACATATTGCTCAGAATTTGAAAATGGTACAAAATATATTATTATTGGTGTTAAAATGAAGTTTTATTACTGCCTGTAAATAACAAATACTAAAATGGAGCTGATGATACCAACTCTGATTTCAAACGATTATATATATATATATATATATATATATATATATATATATATATATATACGTTCCTCACATTTACTTTTGATTTACATTCTCTACGTTTACCTATTTTCCATTTATATTTAACTTTAAAAAAAAACGTAAAATATGTTTTAAAATGTGTATCCTTCCCATAAATTATAATTACAAAAGAAATTAATTTGATAACCTATTTAATTTTTTTGTTTTTGAGGTTTAGATAATAATAAAAAAGCAACAAAGCAAAATTATCCATAAACTTTAAATGCGGTACGATTGGTAGGCTTATTCAAATGGCACGGACCGTTTTTTTAAACTGACGGAAAGAAAATAAGTTAGGCCATTATTATAAAATTACTTTTTACGAAATTTATTTTATAATTGTAGCTATTTATATCTTTCAATATATTTTAAAAATGCAAACTCACTACATTTCATTTACAAGAACTTTATCTGAAGTTAACCGGAAAAGTGCAGGCAATGATCTTAAATTTCATAGTTTTTGAGAAACTCTTTATGTGAAAAACGTATTAAGGCAATATGTTTATGTTGTAATATCAATAATTGTTAATAATTTAATAGAAATGTTTCATACTCTTCAGTGTTTTATATGCCTAACTATAGATGGAACACTCATTGTACGAGTTGTATTTGGACTTAAAAAAATTTATTCTTAAATTTATTTGCGAAAGAAGTTCAACCTTATTTTAGTTGTAAAGTAGATCGATAATAAAAAAAACTACTTGGCAACGTATTTCTACTACCCTAAAATATTTTACACAATTATTTTCGTATTAATTTCCTAATATGTTTATTATTTAACTTCCTTTAAAACCTAGAATATAATAAAACTCTTAAGTACATTTAAATACTTTGCAAAGTAGAAATTAAGTTGAGTCGGTCAGGGATATATAAAATTTTGTTAATAGTACCTACTATTCTGTTAATAGTACCTACTTCTTAAAATGGACATCTTAAGTACAATTATTTATATCTATATACTTGACGTTTACATGCTCGCATATAACATTTATAGGAGGCATAAATCAAGTCTTATATTTTTTATTGCGAGAATAAGTGCTTCTGTTCTTACAGCGAAACACATGTTGCAATCAATCAATTATAATATATGAATGAAGCGTTTTAAAGCGCGCGCGTATATTGAGATATAAACCAAATTTATCATCAAAGCTCACCTCATAATTGAGTTGTAAGATCTTTAAGCTGCGTCATCCTGCGGCGCCGAACTGTAAACAGCAAAGCGTTCACTAAATTCAGCGAATAAAAGAAGCCATCTGCAGTTGGGTATTCAAATTATTCTTCTACAATGTATCCCCAAGTTTAAGTTATGGATCGAACCGGTAGAGAACAAACACAGTTAATTCAACGGTCTTACTCGTACACGGGGTGCGAGGAATACGACGAAGTGGGACAGATATACAATCTCTCGTCGGTTGCTTAACAAACAAAAATAAAAATGAGAATAAAACCGCAAAGGGAAATCAGATCACAGAACTTTGCCTAACTCGGCTCGTTAAAAAAGATTTTTGGATAAAGCTTAAAAAGATTTTAGTTCGGTTACGATTGCCGCTACGATCGGTTTGTCTTAATCGATAGAAAAAACTTCGTTCTATAGCTTTACACTAACGGTCCTACTGCGGCCGCGGGCTTAGTTAAACTAAAATACGATTTTTAAAAATGCCACAATTTGTTTAGCGGTGAAAGTTTGTGCAAATCGTTTTAGCAATAGCGTGAAAAATGTTTTGTGTTCTTTTTGTTCCGACGCTTGTATTGTTTGTTGGTGAAAGTTTCATAAACAACAAAAGTTCTTTTTTTACGTTTCAACAAAGGATACAAAATGACTCCCAAGAGAGTTTTTAAAGTAAGCATCGTATGATTTATCGTTTTAGAAAGTTGCGTTTTTTTAAATATTACTTTTAAGACAGTATGTCCTTTGTTATGGACCGAAGAAGAGTTTGTTTATGATCCGCTAAAGTAATTATTAATGTATTTTTCTTTATTGTGCATAATCTTGTAAAAAAAAGATTTATTAGATAATAGTTTCGCGACATCTGTAACTTTTTTGAATTCCAGTAAGAGTATATTATTGAAAATGAAATACTCTTCTTTTAAAAAAGGTTTATGTGATATTGTGGTTGTAATTATTAACAGTAAAACGAATATTTGGCAATTAAATACTACAAACCGACGTCTGCTTTTAAATTTTTTTCTGTTCAGTGCATTTTATTTCATAATTTCACCTGACTTATAACTTGTGGTGCACAATAACAGTTATAGCTAAAAGGTATTAGTAATTTAGACCCCATGTGAAGAGCTAATTGTATTATAATTTATATCATAAATTATTATTTTTGACGTAAGTCTCAATTTGACTTGAGTAGCATACTTTACGAAACTAAATTGTTTCAAGACTGCTTATCTCAACGAAATAAACGTGGTCTATAATTTTTTGAACCAGAATCAAGATTATAGGAAGAAAAATTTAATTACTTATGGAGATATAAAAATGATAACTTTATTCATTCTGAAAGTTTTAGGTGTAGTAGTCGTTAATCCCACTCTATTGTTAGGCATCTCATGAAGGGACCCTACCAAACTTATGTGAGGAAATAATTAACAGAAAATTAAGAATTATCTGTTGAATTATTTGCTTTACCAATATGAATGTAAGAATGTACTCCGTCCGAACCTCCAGTCTATTTTATGTAACCCTTAATTTTCACGAAACTATTAAATTCATTTTCAGAAAATTCTCAACACAAATTTTATATAAACCAACTTGCTATCTCACGAGTTGGTCATACTTTTGATGTCTAGATTATTTTAAATACTATTTATTTAAAATAATTTAAACATCAAAACTGAAAACAATCTTTCTTTCAACGTTAACACATTTGCAGTTTTAGTTAGCAAAGCAGGATATTTGCGAGTTAGAGGAAATTATACTTAAAAATACTTTTTAAATTAAATATACTGAATAAAAATAATAATTAGAAGTGAATATTGTTTTTCTATAAACAGGCATCTTTCCTTCAACCTTAACACATTTGCAGTTTTAGTTAGCAAAGCAAGAATTATAGTTAAATACATTTTAATTTAAATATCCTGAATAAAAATAACATTTAAAAGTAAATACTGCTTCCTATAAATAAACGCAATATTATTGTAAATGTTATGTAATTTCGTAGGTACATAATGAAAGAATCACATAAACCACTTATTGGTGAACAGTGTTTGCCGACCAGTGCTTTAATTTACAGAGCTTGTACTGACCGCTACGAGGGTC
The DNA here is from genome assembly GCA_039881145.1 of Druceiella hillmani. Lineage (NCBI taxonomy): Eukaryota > Metazoa > Arthropoda > Insecta > Lepidoptera > Hepialidae > Druceiella > Druceiella hillmani. Next base: position 12,885,183 of record JAYKKI010000043.1, read on the forward strand.
CACACTCTACACGTCGCGTAATTAAATTTTCACTCGCTTTTCATCAATGATTCACTTTTGTGTTGCATTTTTTTATTTTCTACTTAGAACTGCTTCCGACGCTGGTATTGTTATATATACATACATAATTCAAATGGAAATAGGAAAATAACTTTCTTGGTTGTATATTTGAAGTATAATAGGAAAGAAAATTTTTTGAGAGAGTGAAATAAAGTATCGAAAAAATATCGATATTTTCTTTAATTAATTTAAAAGGTTTTATTTAATTTTAAGTTTCGAAACGTTTCCAAATTAAGAAGCTTGCAGATAAGTTATTAACTATAAATCGATTAAATTCTAAACTTGATTTTGATATTTCACAATTTATACAAATTATTTAATTTTTACAAAAATAATAATACTTTGTTTATTGAGGAATCCATTAGCGTAATAAAATATGAATTTGGAAACCGTATGTTTCTTTCTTTAAGAAACGCCTGATGACGTAAACAGTTGCGTTTATGCATGTTTATATACATTAACATAAGTTATGTAGTAAGTTTTATTATAATATTTGCCCAATTTATTCTAAGAGTTCTGGTTCTTTCGGTCTCTTAAAAACGGTCAAATGCATGTTGAATATGTCCGCCAACGGTACCGTATTTAGAGCTAATTATATAATTAGGTTTGTTGTATTTTTTATTACTGTCTTAGAATTTACTAGACTTTAAAAATAAAAGAAATTGAAAATAGCAAACTTAATTGTTTCCATGTTTCTCTAAGGATTTTAAATTATATTTTTTTAAAAAAGCTTTTTTTTGGTATCTAAATGTTTATAGGCAACGATCGACACTCATTTTAAACTCAATACTTTTATTTTTCCTCTTTTCCTAAATTCTAAGCTGTTTATACCAACTCTACATCAAATCAGTATGTGCCAAGTATATATGCCAATACTGTATCAAATGATATATGCCAATACTGTACAATATAATAATAATATCATTTAACCCATATATTCCTCTGTACCGATTTCATAAGTATGCTGCCAAACAGTGCTAAATGCAATGTAGATTTTCAGATAAACGGATATTTCCCTATAACCTAATTCAAAATTTAAAATGCAAAACTCTAAAATTAAAATGATCCCTTACAAAATCATCCGGACCCAACTCACTTACTTAATTAATCTTTAATTAACAGTTATCCACTTTACATAATGAAGCTAGTGCAATAACTCTCCTGAAAATTAAGAGCAGCACGGCAAGTGTACTGTAATCTCTCACAGCTTACGAGCGCGCTGTGTCTAGGTGACCGTATCCCTAAATTCCTTTGGATCCTTCGCCTATTCAGTAGTTAATTAAGTCCGATGCGGGCAAGCTGCGATGTGGCTATGTAGCTTCTAGCTATAATGGGCTACAACAATGAGCGGTCACGGGGCGGGAAGAGGTGTTCAGCTGCTCTTAAGATATTCAAATCTGCCCACGCAGTCTGCACTCGCCGAGCCTATTGTGGGGAGGACCGGCGAATATTTTGAATAGAAATTTTATCTTGGCCTTAATCGAGTTTGCGCTACTCGATATAACTAGGGATTTACCTGCTCGGATGCGGTGTTGACAAATTAGTAAGTTTGATTTAAGTTTGAGCCGATCGTGTTTATTGTTTACGTTGAAATTTGCCTTTGCTGTGACTGGTGCTAAAATTTCTATTTGTTTTGCATTTTGGCTAAAAGTTTACTGATGTGTAGGATTATATTGAAAAAAAAGTATAATTTCAACTTACTAGTATTTGAATTGTATTAGTTTCATATGATGTGATATAGACGTAAAATATTGCAATAATGTAATTGTGTTTAAAACTAAGTAATACTAAATAGTTTTTATTATTTTTAGCCAAAAATATTTCAAATTCGAAATCGGAATTTATATTTAGAAATTATTTTTGTAAGGAATAGGAAGAACTGTAAGAACAACAAAAGGAACATCTCTTAATTTCCAAGAAACTATTTTCCTACGTCTTTACGGTAATTACAATTTTATTTAATTACCGTAAAGCTACTTTCATTTATTTATTTTTAGTATCGATTCTAACTATCTAAATCATACCTTATAATATTAATAAATGTTAGGAAAGTATTATTATAAATACATAGGTAAATAAAACGAAAAGTTAAATATAATTCACAATTCAAAAATCCACCTCGAATCTGAATAAATTGGTGATTTTACTTACTAATATGTATATATGGTGGTTATATTTGAAATTTAAATTCAGTATACATTTGCCATGCAATTCGCAAAGCGAGTAACCCAAAAAGAGCAGCAATTCTGAGGCAATGCCGCCACAATGAATTCCGGCCCTCCTTCTTTCCTGCGCGAGTGCATCTCGTAGCCGCCCGTAATTAACTGCGTTTTTGCATCCGCCCGTGCATCCAAGGCTCGGTGCATTCCGCCCGAGTCACCTGACGATCTTGTTCTACTCTGAATCTTTACGAAATATTTTGCTGTAAATTGTATTTGAAAATTATGCACAAAAAATTCCTTGACCAGTTGTGTTTTATTGATGAAATGTTTTAACTTTTATCCATACGGGTACGTTATTAACCATGGAAACTAACGTTGAAATTATCTGGAAACAAATCTATTAACACAGTAAATATTTTTCAGACAGTTTTTCTTTATGAATAATTTTCTTTATGAAGGAAATCTTTTATAGTATAGATTATTCACGTAGTTTTTCATAGTTGTATTTTATCTAGAATATATTATTTTTAAATAATAGTGAAATTATTAATTAAGTACCATTCCCCAAACAGACCTGGCTTGGAAAATAAGCAGAAGTTTCTTCAAATTTTCACCTGGAGTTTTGTAACATACGTGTTATTATTATGAAACGGAAATATAGCCTTATTTTATCAAAACGACTTAAATAAAGTTCATGTATACAGATATACTTTATACGGAGCCTCTTTATTGTAACCAATAGCTTAATGTGAAGAAATACATTTTTAAGTCTACCTCATGATCCAATGCAAAATTTTTACCATTTATGACGACTGTTTTATTAACTCATCTTAATAATTAACGAAATATATATGTAGACACTAGAACCCGTACCGCTAGTTATGAAACTACTTATTAGGGATACGTAATTAGTATTAGTATGTAATTAGAAGATTGCAATAAGACAAAGACTGCTATTGATACAGTGGCAAATGTTACAGATACGCTTTCTATAGTTACTATGGAATGTCTTATGTCTGTTGTCTCTCGATAATAATTGATCTCGTTCCACAGGTCAATGCACCATGTCCTCTTTTCCAATCATTAACTGATATTCTTCATACGTCACATATAGACACTCGTTTGATGGAGATATAAATCAAGTGTCGTAATATCAGTAAGCGTAATTCGTTACTGCCTGCGTCGCCGCGTGGTAACGCGCCACGACTGCGATGCAATTTGTGCTCGCCACACGACACTGCCCCATAGTTTCCTCCATTTTCTGATACAAAATACGAGCTTTGCTATAACTACGTATGCGTGAACAGCGATTGTTTCAATATCGCTTTGATTAAATTACCGTGGGCACTTAAATAGAAAAATAGCGTGATTAGAAAGAAATATTCGAGTGTGTACTTATATTGCATACTTTATTAGCTTAATTTAAAAGATAGCGAAATACAAATGTAAATTTTCTTTTATATTATTAAAATTTATATTTGCATTTTTATAATTAATGAAGTGAATGTAGACTAATAAGGAAGTATGCGGCATTTCCACTATAGATTTTACTACGGAGTGTTATGAAACATATTCCATGCAGATAGATATATCAAATACGACTTAATGGTAGTGAAAATTGGTCCATAAATATTGAAAGAAAGTGGGTTCGTATTGAGATAGCATTTTAAATCGTAAGCTAACAATCAAATATTTCTATTACTATAAATGACTGACAGTGGAAATGGGACGTGTATATTCATAATGGGAAATGTATTTTTCTGTCGTTATTTCTACTAGGTTATAACACGATATACAGACTCAAAAGTTCGGGACTTTTCAGAATAAATTTCATATAACGGCATGTTGATAAGATCAAAACGCGCCGTAACTGTGGTCGCGGTACTGCAGCATCCTTTTTAAGAAGGAAGTCAATCTCTTTGGACTCTGCATAACTCTAACTTATTTTTTTTTTAATTTTGCATCTTAATGAATAGTACAAATTATATTTCATGTTGACACACAGCATCGCTTCGCCCGTTGTCCTACACCTCGAATGGTTTTTGGTCTTTAATATTTATTTACTAGAAGAATATATGTATATATATCCTAGAAGGTTATATATGCATATATTCTTATACATATATTCTAACGATATCATGCAATAAATTTCAACTTAAAATAAGTTATTAAATATCCTTATCGATAATTAAAATATTCATCGTTCCGCTGATTCCCATCGAACCAAATGAAAAAGAATAAATGTTAAACTACCTTTTCACCAGCGCTGCCGAAGTAACAGCTCGCTGGAATTTTAAACTCTTTTTCTCCGCTCAGTTGAAAACCTAAAGACGGTTTAAATCTTTACCCACCCTACTTAACAAACAAATAAGGCATTTGTTTCTAACTTTTCCGTCACATCGGCTCTCGCGGCTCTCGCGGGCCCTCACGAGCTTCCGTTCCGACCCAAGACTGTATGTAAATAGAGAGTTTGTGAACAAAAGTCAGAGATTTACCCTGACAAAGGCCGGGTCGACGCTCTTAATTTACGTGGCGGTTGCATAAGGACCGTGTCTTCGTTAGCCGCATAGGGCGCCGTGTACTGACCTCTCCGTAAATGTAGATGAATATGTTAGCTGGTGCCCGGTATGGACGCGGCCATTGTTCAATAATTCCGATTTAACTAGATCAGTGAAATTGGCTTCGTATGGGACTGCATTACAGCGAGTTGTTATTCCCGTTTCTAGTAGAGTGGGTTGTTTTTCGTACGTACTATTTGTACTACCAAGTTTCTAGAAGAAATAAGTTACTTGTCAATAGTACTTAGATTGAGTAAACTATGTTTAATGTTATTATGGTAGATTTAAAGTACACCGTGAAAGGTCTGTGACATGTTTAACATTTTCTTAAAAAAATATTTATGTTCTGGAATTAATTCAACGTATAAATTTTTTTAGTAATATTTAAATCGAAAAAATGGAAACAGTTGTTATTAATGTGTTATTATAGATATTAATGATTATTAGGATGAACTAATGTAATAGATATGCGTATGTACTTGTGTATCGTAAACGGGCTTTAAGACGATAATACATTGACAATTATGTATTACCTATATTTACTCAAAGCTACCATGCGTGTTGCTTTTTATTTTCAATTGTGGTTGAGTGCTTTTTATTTTCAACTGTGGTTGTGTGCTTTTTATTTTCAACTGTATTTCAAATAAATAGTAACAATTTATGTTACTCTCAATATATTGTCATTACAATAACGTAGTTGGGATTTAATATCACCAGTTTTATTCCAATATACGGAATAATGAAAGAAACATATATTTATATTCAGGATCATCTTTAAATAACCAATTTACCTATATGTCAATTTACAAAAGCTTGTCGCTTCACATAGCGCGCATATTTTATATTTTTATATAAATACTATCGTATATATAAACACAGGTATTCAGAACTCTTCAGAAAACTTTCTGGCGATAAACTCAAGGCAAGAAACTGTATCTTCAAGTGGTTGAAAGTGTAAAATAAAAGCAACCCGTTGAAGTTGAATATAAAACTGTCTGCATAAAATTGCTACACCGAGACCCAAACGCCTAGAAAGGTTCATACATCAGCCCGAAAGCAATTGTGAGTTGGTTATAAATCACCAGGGAACAAAAGCCGTGCGCTTTGCCTCTAACCTGCTTGCGTCGCCGTCGTCGCCCGTCGCGACGCTACTGCCTGCATGGCTAGATACTGAATGCTAGTTTGGTAACTATATGAACGGGTGGCATGGGTACAACTCCACGATACAAACACCGGGTGCAAGACCTGCAAAACAATACGAATGTGCATAGTCTTTTGATCCATGCGGAATTGTATCAAGAATTCAACAAAAATAATCGTGATTTCCTAAAGTTTAATATGGTAATTTTCTTATCTTTAGACAGATATTTAATAAAAATAGTATTTGATTTTTTATAATTATAATCATAATCAATAATTATAATCAATTGTAAACGATTTAGTCCGAAACTTATTAAATATATATTTTAGCTTTTACTGAAATTTTCCAAATATAATTATCCTATATCTTCATCCTCACTCTAGGTTATTGTCCTCATATAATAAGGTTGAAAGCCTTTATTTTGATTCCATTTAGTAATATGAAATCTTATAACTTTAATATATTAAGAACTATTCTTAGCAAAAGTTGTTCAAAAAACATTGTTTTTATTTTGATGAAAGATGATTTCAAGAAAAAAAGTCACTTTTAACCTTAGAATTGAGATTAAACTGATAAAATCGCAATTTATATATAAAGTTTGCAAATTATTTAGACAAAACATTTGAGTTATCCGTAAAGTTTTTTTGCGCCAGTTGTCATAAAATAAAATAAAACAGTCTCATCGTTCCAACTATTAGTAACAATACTAAGTGCGTAACTAATTTAAGTTTTGAAACAATGGATCAGCGCTCGTGGTAAAAGTTTTTAAAAAATTCGTTAACCTTTTAAGGTTTGTATTGCCATTAGTTGAGCACAAATCTACGTTTTTTCTCCTCTAGACCGTTTAATTTTGTTTTTAAATATTAATAGATTTTTAAAGAACAAATAATGATCCTCAACATCTGGCTTTCTCATTACGCTTTGTATTTTAAATACGTGAAATGTAACGTTGTTTAATTACCGTGTATTTTGTTTATACCAAGATTTTGGTTTCGACGTAAAACAAAACGATTTATGTATGTACGATTTATGACACATTTAGTATTTCAAAGCAGAATACATATTTTTATGCTTTATTAGAATGCCACTATAAATATCTATTGGTACTGCTATAAATCTGCTTTTAATATTATTTTTGCTTTATAAATATGTAACATAAATCTCAGCGAGTAGGTATCGAATTACGAATTTTCTCATTGATTTTAGAAACGTCAGATTACTTTCCAATAACTTACCATTACGATGTAGTCAAGTTAGGTCCAGTGGTTTATTCGTCATCGCTGGAAAATAAAACAAATATAGAAAAATTTAAGAACCTTTAATTAAATATTTATGAGAAAGAATTTTCTTTTCCACGAATGTCATCCTAATCCTAGCAAATATTACAAATGAGAAAGTGTTTTTTTGTTCTTCTTTCACTTAGTAACAAAAAATTACACAGGTTACTTTTACCTATAGAAACTTCATCCTAAGTAATATTATGAATGCAAAAATTGTGTTTGTCCCTTTTTCACGTCAGAATGGAGTAACGGATGAATAAGATTTTTTGTACGAAAATAGTTGGTAGGCCAAGAAATGATATGCATTACGTTTTATCTCAGAAAATCTTATTTTTTTGGGACAATTCATGTTTTAAACTGAAAAAGTATTCAAACGGAATAACGAAGCAACTTCGCAACGGAACAATGGATCGAGGTTATTTTTTAAAGCTACTTAGGAGCAACGGAATCACTTTAATCCCTAATTCGGAGTGAAATATGTTTGTTTTCATTTTCATTTCACAAAGCTACGCATATAGTACTTAAAGAACTTAGAATTCAGAACCAGAACTTAGAACTAAAGACTTAGTATTTAACTTTACTTTAACATTCCAGACGGGGCTGCATGTTTTCATTTCTCAATATATGTCTGTAACCATACTAAGCGAGCGAAGCCACGGGTAAAAGCTAGTGTAAACTATATTTTTACAAAATGGAGTTTTAAACTGATATTGTCTATTTTTCACATAAATATTGTATTAGTTTTTCGGACAGAAAAATATTAACAATTCTCGGAAAGAACCGTTTTGCCGACTTTGTATGACAAGCTGCAATAAAGAGTTCACCAGGCTCGCTCGCTTATGCAGACGGCAGTCGCACAGCGCAGTGCATAATATAAAGACATCCAAAGTAGTCGGATTATTAACACTTGCCCGTTTATAGCCCGGAGCATGCTACTGTAATAAATTATAACTCGTTAATGTTCGTAGCGCATTAACGCGGCGCGTTCAGCGTTGTTACCCGTTGCCTTCGATTTTGATAATTTTATTAAGCCTGCCTGTAAGCGATCGGTATGTGAAACTGAATGTTTCGAAATTATCAGCGATACACACCGTCAGCTTGACGCCTCAACTGCGCGGTATGCTGACGTTCTTGGCATCGTTTTTAACGACAAAATCAATTAGTTATCATGTGGCAATATTCTTTAGTGCATGGAGCTACATATGTTTTTTATAAAGTTTTGCAATTCTCACTTCTCGGAAATAAAGTTCGATGTTGTAATACATTTTTGGTATCATACATGGCCGCTGAAACAATTATTTAAAAAAAACCTAGGTTTTGTTGAAGGCGACAGTATTTATATGAAAAATAGACATATCAGTTTAGACTTTCATTTTATGAAAATGTAATTCATCCAATTTATGTGGAAAAGAAAAAACAAAAGTTCTTAGAGCAAATATTTAAAGATTATTATTGAAGAAGAGGTTCTTAAAAGTATTTGGTGTAAATCTGTACCTAAGAATTACTGTTTATGTACTGATTAATATAAAAAGACAAATAATTAATAAATACAACAAATATTACACAAGCCGGAGCTTGTGTAATATTTGTTGTATTGTATATATATATATATATATATATATATATATATATATATATATATATATATATGTATATATATATATATATATGTATATATATATAATATTGTATTGTATATATAATATTTGTTGTATTGTAAAATGTGTACAGTTCACCGGAGTGAACTGTACACATTTTTGCACGTGAAAACTTATGTGTGCGTTTTTTTTTAATTTCTGCATGATGAACTTAAAACCAATCGAAAAAGAAAAACCTACAAAAAATACCTACCTTTTTTATTATTCCTTCTTTTAATTTCCAGCATTTTTGGTTTTTCTGAGTAGGTAATTGATTATTTATTATGGTATTTCATTACCATTTCCGTTTATTTTTAAGTAAAATGTGAGATTTTTTTAAATGTTAGTCGTTTTGTTCTTTGAAGTCTAATCTTTGCAATTCTATAAATATTAAGTGACATTCATATTAATAAGATATATTATGAATGTTGACGCATAATTTATCAAACTTAATGTATAGTTTTTATTGATTTGTATAATTTCTTATACACAGATCGTGGTTAAATTTAACGCTTTTCATTTTCCACATATATACCCAATTGAAAAACATATTCAAATGTCGAAATTATAATTAACATTTTTCTCCAATTATTCGAATTTTACTTAGGACTATCCCATTAACAGCTTGGCGTGTAACTTAGCGATCAAGAGCCATCTTTCGTGTTAATAATTTTAATGTATTGGAATAATTTTTCACCTCAATACTAACTTTATCATAAACCTGCTCACCTGTTAACTTTGTACATATATTTACATATCTAGTTAAGAAATAAAGGAAAATAACCGAAGTTTAATCAAGGCGGGTAAATGCGCCCTTCATCGCTTGCCGAGACCAAGCTTATGTACATAAAAATTACACAGCGAGCCCCGTAGGCCATTGCTGCGTATAACTACTTGCATGCCGTTCCTTACATTGCACCCTCGTACGCCGACCTTTTCGCTGTATATAAATATTCATTGAAAAGTATCCAGGTAGCTTGATATGTACTTATTTATCGCTATTGCATATCCGTCAAATCGTTATGTAAGTTTACATTAATTAGCATATAGACATATACATATATATTAGTGTAATATAAATTAGATGGCTATTAGGTATGCGGGCGTGTTGGGGCATAATGAGGGTTCTGATTTTAGTTGTTTAAATTGCTCCCATATGTGTGTATCGTATATTAATATATATATTTTCCAAGTACAGGTAACAATAACTACTCCAATATTTCAAGCACCGCTTCTTTGTAATTACTGAGTAGAAGACATATATTTAAATTTAGGTTTGATTATGAAATAAAAATCTAAAATTATATACAAAAAGTAGTTTTAAAAATATATTCGTATATTTGGTTGTGAATAGAGACATTTGCATCGTGGTTTACTTTGACTGTTGTATCAAAATGCAATTCACTGGAACGAGTTGAAAAATAGTGAAGGTAGTCAATTTAGTAATAACTAACGTAATGAAATAATGCGAAAAGTCAGTTGTATTAAGAAAATTTATTCCAAACTGTTGCTGTGGCATTTAGTATATTTTTCATTATCAATGTTCTCAAATACTAGTGATAAGATAGATAATTAAATTAGAATACAATTAATAATACAATTTAATTCAACACGTCACATGTTTAAATGTTACATTATACAGGTGAAAATAAAATACTTAATTGAAAACGGACATGTAAATTTCAATACTTATTTCTCGAAGGAATTTAAACTAAAATTACTTTAATGTGGGAACAGTAAATATATTGTTTTGAATAAATTAAACATTTTGTTATTTGTAACGAAAAAGAATTAATCAAATTCTTATAAAACCATCTTGTTATCTTCTAAACCATCTTGTTAGCTTCTAAAAAGTGAACCTTTGCAATAAATCACATATATTTTTAATTCTAAAAATTAGGTTTTGCGTAAAATAAGTCGACTTACATTAATACATTACTTAATAAAATAGTAATTGATCATTTTAAATAATATTTTGGCAATGCATTTACTCTTTTTGCTACATCAGTAATTTAATCAAAACAGAAGTTTCGAAATTATGTGTAACTATTACATTAAGTAGGTGATATATTTTATTACATGAATGGAGATATAAAATTCCTCCATCCTCAATATAAGTGGACCTATATCAGAGCATGAAAGTAATTATCAAAACTTTTAATTCAACTTTAAACTCTCCTGAAACCTACTAACTTTATAACAAAAGTTATTAGTCCACCGTTACATCCCGTATCGCATGAGCTTTAAATCAAACCTTCTTGCATAAAAAAAGGAAACTTTACATAGCCCACCTAAATAGACGCGAAAAAGTCAAATAAAATACTTTATTAGTTTTAAAAGTTAACCTACTACGGCGCCATAAATATTCGAGGCAAAAATTAAAGGCTTCACCTTATTATTTATTCAGCGAGTTTCTCTACAAATATTTTAAATTTAGACATTTTCTTAAAATGCGTCAATACATCATTTCCGGGGCCCCGGCCGAAGACGTCGGGCGCGCACGGAGGCTTCCGAGCAAGGGCGGGAGACTGAGCGCCGTTATAAATCTCACTTCTATACTTTACCAGAGAAAACGACTGCTTTATGAGATCTTTAAGGCCGTATGGATTTTGGGAAATATTGCCTCACGCACGTCGACTAGCGCTAAGGCTCGCTAAAAAGTTTTATATGGGTATTTCGTATACAATAATGTTTATGGGTGCTTTTTAGTTGAACTTTTTTATTGTTATGGGTTGAACCCATTCTTTTACACGACGCTGGACGCAACTATTGCATATAGACTGCGGATTAAATGATGAATAAATGAGCGATCGCAATGCGTTGAGAGAGGGCGGCTGTAATGCACCAGTTTTATGTTTAATAAAGGAAATTCCTTTGACGGCGAAAGGTTTATTGTTTTGTCCTGCTTTTCATATTTGATGCATGTGGACTAATATTCAATAACGGTACCGAATATTTTCTATAATATTATAGTAGAAAATTCAACCTGTGTCCCATATCAATTATTTGGAAGAGAAATTACATTTTTAGAATGTGATATCTATTGCTTGTTTTCCTTGAACACGTCATTTTATCTCAATCCGAAGAAAAATAATCGTGGTGAGCTTATATTAAAAACCAATTATGATGTATTCTATATAAAACCATATTTGTAAATTGTATTTAATTTATTTATAAATTGTGCAGAATTTTATTTTTCTACTACAGAGAACTTCTTTATCTAAATTTTATGACTTTTTCTTAGGCCCATACTTTTTATTACAATTAAATAAATAGCTCTTGCTGGTAACAGATACTGTTAATACCTTGAACATTTTTTTTGTCCGACATGTAAAATGTATTCCAAAAACATATAAACAAATATATCAATATTCTCTCTTTTACCAGAAATATTTTAATATAATATTTAAGATAAATATTCTTCAAAATGACATAAGCGAGCAGCAAACGCACACGTGTTCTAATACATAAACTTGATACGCCAATCCCTCTCTTCCTTTAGTTCCCTGGCATATTTCTTCTAATAAACTTGCAGGTCACGTCTAGTCCCCACACACGTCATAAGACGGAATATGCGACTGCATATCCACCCCCCTTGTGTCAATGTGGGGAGTGGACGATGAATAGACACGTCCTAGGCAAGCTTTAGGTATGGCGACGGAGGGTTTTCATTCGCATACTTGCCCCTATATTGCGCTGTCATCTTAAATATTGTTGTCGAATTTTTAGTTTACGTGTACCATACGAATTCTAACTTCACGTGTACCATACGTGAGCTAACATCAAATCGAGAGTTGAAAATATGTAAAAATGTTATTTCAAAATGTAACAAAAGGATTTTGCAAACGTGTTATGTAATTATTTCACGAGGGTCAAGTGGATTATTTATAATAATTCTAACTATTATTATAAATGCAAAAGGGAGTTTGTCTGTCATTTATTTTGCACTTCGCAAAGAAGTGACAGTTTAAAGTATTTTTTTACACATAGTTAATTGATGGGCTGGAAAATAACGTAGATTACTTTCTTATAAAACAAAAAACATTTTATCGGAAACGGAACGACGTGATATTTTAAAATTATACCTATACGCAATACAAAAGAACAATGGAACCACTACTTTTAATCCCAAATTTAGAGGCAAATATTTTTTTTTCATTATCTTTTGTATTACAAAGTCACGAAAATAAAGATTTAGTATTTAATTTCGCCCAATCATCTAGATGGCTTCACTCATGGTTCAGCTTTTAACTATAACTATGCGAGTGAAGCTGCTGGCTAGTTGTATATGTCAATATTAAAACCATGAACATGCTTTCTCTTTCCACTATTTTTCAAATACTATAAATATTCTAACCAATAGATTAAATTAAATGTAAATAATTTTAGAGGTTAATTTTGAAATTGAAATCCGAAACCATCTCTAATTTATATATTATGTATGTGTATCTGCTGCGTCTTTTTAAAACGCGTTTAATATTTTATATGAGCGAAATAATTACATAAATGTACATGGTTACATGAATTATTTAAAAATTATACGAAAAACGGTAAAGCTAAGAAAATGAAAACTGTTCTGTAAAATCGAACTTTTTCTCGGCCGACGTTTAACTTAGCTTTTTGAGGGCAATATTGTAATTGGATAAAATAAACGTTTATGTAAAAAGCTTACGCGGAGTGAGGTAGACTGTAATTATATTGAAGTGACTGCCATATTTAACTTTCAGCTCTAAATGACCGCATCTCATGCGATCGGCCACAATTCAATATACCTTAACCATGGAAATGATTGTAAATTTTTTTTTATTTTCCTAAATTAAGCGATGTATTTTGCTGCGTGTTTGCAGTTTATAGAAATACGTTGGGTTTAAGGTTATTCACCTCTTCTTAAATAGGTAATATAATACCAGTAATGTGCATCGATAAAGACATTATAACTTTCTAGATGGATTTACGTCGTTAAGAATTTATATTGCTCTGAAATTATGAAACAAGTGAATATTGATGGTAAGCGGAGAAAGGATTAAATATAAAGCTCTGATCTACAAATCTCGAGAATCTTGATACGTTCTAAACAACCTTTATGACTCAATACTAGAATTCTTTATGTGTACTAATGAAAGTCACCATCTTCCTTAATGACCCTTGCATACATATTTTACAACCCACGTCTCTGCAGGTCGGTCGTATCGCATGGCATTCGATGCTCGCAATAAGACAAAGTTGTATCGAGCTGAATGTGGGCGAGGTCGTGATTTAAATTGAATTAATTAGGTGTTAAGGAAGCTAGCTCGTTTCACGAACCAATAGGATGGCTGCCAGTTGTGGGAATGGAAAAGTATTGAGTTTAAAAACGTGGTCGGAGACGAAAGGTTGTGGTGATTACCAGAAAATTAATAGGAAGAAATGGAAGTAATATTTCTTAAAATATATTAACTAATCATTAACTTGTATGCACCATTTATGTTAATAGCTAAAGTACACGTGCATTAATAACATATATTAGTTTATTGCATCTCTAACTGACACGAAAATAAAAACCTAGATTTGAAACTATTTTGGTATGAAACACGAGAATTGAAGACTGATTTCCTTTATCGACTACAATTCAGAAAAAACGTCGAGATTGTATTATGCAAATAATAAAATTCTAACATCAAACTGCGACAGTTAATTCGACTAAGCGTGTTCGAATGACTACAATAACGATGTAAATGCATCAATACGATGGTGATAACTGTCATATCGTCTTCAGTGATATACAATAGTATCGAATCGATATATGAAATACGTATAAACTTAAGTTTTCTTGAGTAAGCGATAGCGTTTCTATTAAATGTGTCCCTATTTCTTATGTAAGTTAAACGGTGAAACATAAATACTCGTAAATGGTAATATATTATAACAGCGATTAGGAAATATTTATATATGTAAATGATTTGTACATAACAAAAAATATATTCCAAAATATCAATCCTATTTTGATTCACATGGCGATATTTCAACTCAGTATTTCATTGGCCTCGTGTTTTCCATGCATCCAGCGTATTGCCATACCGTTTCACCGCATAATTCAGCTTATATACGGGGTGGTGTGGTACGACGCAAGATACAATACAGACGGCTAATAGGCTCGACCCGTCCTCCGCAAGTGTCGCAATCTCCGACGCATCGCGCGAGAACTCATCGGCGACTTCAAACGTTCCTCTGATCGCGATGCAGCGCCGCTCGCGAGCACACGCGCCGCCGACGCGCTCCGTTCGTATCATATTTTCAATCGATGTTAAGCAAGCTATAAGACCTCGCGCAGGTATATAAATTTCTTATGCTAAGATATTACTTCCTACATATCGTTTATAAAGGAAACAATAGCATAATTCAAATTCAAATAGGTAATCGGTGTTCGTTCACTTAACGTGTGTAGGCGTTCACTTATCGTAGCAGCTATACTTGTAGTTTTGTCATATGAATGAGAATACCGTAGAATTGAAAATAAAGTTGAATCGCTTATCAATAATACGAGTACAATCGACACAATGGTCGTGTGGAAAGTGAAGAATGCTAAAAGAAATCGGCACATGTCGGCTTATCGAGAATCATATCCGCTCTAGTAAGAAATAAATATATCCGCACTCTGTCCGCGGGGAACACCTCCAATAAATAGTATTCCACTTTAACCGACTCACCGGCTCGTTCTCGGATCGCGATCTTTGCAATCTGTAAAAGGGCATCGGTAATGATCTAGTAGAAGGCTAGGCGACTTCCCCTCCGACAATAGTGCGGCAGCCGGTAGTTTTTGCTGTGCGACGCGGACACGGTCTCGCAGGATCGGTCGCCGACCGAAAGCAATCGAAATCCAATTATTTTATATAAATAACATGATTCGTCGCCCGTCTCATCGTGCGTACGCGCAGAACCGTGCCACGCCGTGCTCTCGAATGCATTTCAGCGGTCGTAAATAAAGTTCCACACAAAGAATATGAATTATTCGGACGTTTTTGTTTTGTCGCGATGGGACGCACAGTACTTCTACGTCTGCTCTCTCCTGATTCGTTTGCTACTACCTAATGAATCATACATAAGGCTCGGAAAATGCGATGTTGGTGAGAAAGTGGACGCTGGCAAAATTCGTATTTTTTCGACGCGTGTCTGCGCCAACTCGCGGGCGGCGCACTGCCAGTCGACGGCCGATCAGTGGTGTTCTTATTATAAACTTTGATATTTTGAACGTTTTCATTTACGAAACACTTTATACTGGATACATTTCGGCCGATTTATCGTCTGTCGTGTAAATATGTTTTATGAAATAACTGTTTGAAAAGGAAGGCTTCACAATTAAAATTGAAGTAAAAATTAGTGTTCTTTGCAGTTTTTTGTAGAGCAACGTTATTTCAAGGTTTAGAAAAAAATATCCGAATTTTTCCACAACCCAAAAAAAATATCCGAAAATATCAGTAAAACTTTTTTGTCTTCCTAAAACGCTCTTGCAGCGAATGAGAAACTTTCGACGTAACCCCAAAATACGATCTTTACATAACAATAACTGGATTCTGATACATTCGATGCAAATATTTGTCATTGTCAGGCGACTGGTCCGCGCCGCCCTTCGGAGAAACTTTTAATTGGGCCCTACTTCCTTTTGCGAGCAGCGCCGCGACCGCGGTGAGAATAACTGCTACCATTATTAGCAGCTCGTTGTTTTAATTAGCTGCCTGGTTAATTATTGGAGATTCGGCGAATGGCTGATGCGGAAGATGACGGGTGAAGAGACCCAATGAGTTCAGTTACCTTTGAGTTTTGATGTTAATTATTGATTTCATTCTAAATTTGTTTTTTGTCGATTATCTTAAATATTTTTACTACTTCTATTACAAAATATTTCATGTAAAGGTTTTCTCATGCATTTATCATGATACAAAAATAAAATGGGTTTTTAATACTTATTGAAATAGAAAATTGAGAGATAAATTCATAATACATTTATTCATTCGTGCGGTTCTTCCGAATACCAGTAAGTACCTACATGAAATTACGTTACGAAAATCGAAGACAAGAAAGACATTTTCATATGTATATGTACATTTCACAATAAATTAAACGTAACAGTCAAATGTTTTCCTGTTGCTTTACCTAAAAAGACTGTATAATACGTGTCACATAAGTAATATAGTGATAATAATGATTAAGTACCTATATTTATAAGAAAACCAAAGTGTGTTGCACGTTTTCTCTATTACTTAATGATATTTAAAAAACCTAAGATGAAAGCAACATATTTTAATATCGATTAAGTTTACAGTAACCATCATCTCTATTGGAAATAGCTACGTGCGCACTTATTAATGAAGTAATTAAACAATCCACCTTGAAAATTACATTGATATAAATTCGTCAGTTTTATCTTTATTTTCAACTTCAAATTTTAAATTTACATAAAATTATCTCAAGTAAAAAAAATGTTTTCAATGTTATATATATACAACTTAAAACTTTGCAAAAACTAAGTAAATTATTCTAACCACGAGATTCACACCTAATTTTTCCCAGTTCGAATAAGTTTTTTTAAAATCATAATTAAATTTTAGCAAGTTCTGCTTTCGGTTTGAAATTAGTCAATCGTTCGGTAATTTCTGTGCCGTGCAGTATTAATAAAAATTTGTACAGTATTAATAAAGCTTTGTTCAAACAGACAGTAGCTGATGGTTGATAAAAAAATATTGTATGCTTCTTCATAATTTGAAACTTATTTACATTTTTGTATGTGGAAAATGAGAAATTCATCCGTAATCCGACGTATATACTGGTACCTATAAGTACTTACGCTAAGCTGTGCGTCGACTGCTTTCGGCATACAGCCGCCTGAAAAGAATATTTCATCGCCATTATTATGGCATTTTTGTCTTCTACCAAGAGAGGGCTTGACGGCGGCCATTAATGCAAACGCCGAAATATGCCGAACCGCCCCCGGACACGCTCGAATGGCCGACACGTACAACGTTTTTGCGCCGACCAACTCCTCACTCCGTCATGCGCGACTAAAACTATTTTTTACTTGCCCTTATACGATTACTTAGCCCACAAAGATATCCGACTCGACGAAGGTGTTGATTTTAATGCCCTAATGGGCTATAAATTCTTTGATGGAGAATTAAATTTAGTTTTTAGAATAAATGATTCTGTTCGGTAACTGTAGTGTTGCGACTGAACATATCTGAATGTTGATTCTTAGATTCCTACGTAATAGGGCTAATGAGTATAGTTATTTTTGTCGAATAGCGTAAATTCTCGTAACAAAGAGTTACATGTATTTTCTTTTAGGTTTTTATATAGACATAGGATATCGAGCAGGTGTTTCGATAGTGTTTTCCCTGATTAAAAATTTGTTAAATAGTATGTTCATTAGTATAAATTTAGTATGTTCATTAGTACCTTTAGTAATCATATTCATTTAATTAGTTATTAGTAATACTGTTGATATTATTAATAATAATTAAGGCTACAAAAGGTGGTAACATTATTTTTTATAAAGACCGGCAGGATTGTATATTATTTTAATCTTCCACCATATACGTTTCTTGAATTGAATATGATTGTAATTTTATGTTTCATAATATTAGGTATATAGGTACATTTATGAAAATGTGGAATCAAAATATTCATAGAAGAGTCAATTGTCTTTATCGGACTAAATTTGGATGAAAATTGTTTCGTATTTGTTCTCAGTTTGGAAAATTTAAAGATTTCTGTATTTCATGTTGATGAATGTGCTGTTAATTTTATGTATAATTTATTTAACCATATGAGTTAAGAAATTTCTTGTTATGTTAACAATTACCAAGAAATAGTAAAAGTTAATATCTAAAGAATTCAATATATTATTGAAATCCACGATGAATATTTTAATGTATTCTGTTATAATAATGGATTAAATTAGACGAACCGTGATCATTAGGTTTTGCTTGAGTAGAAATTTTAAAATAAATTTTATATTGTACGTAAGAAATACTCATGTGTTTTAAATGTAAATTTGTTTTCTTTCTCTTTTCATCAAAATTTTTCTCTCTTTTTATCATAATCTTTAAATTGTTTTTCCTAAGTCTCTAAAAAATTATTTAAATTAAATTATAAAATATCCAAAAATATCATATTTTATTAAGTCATTATACTAACTAAAACGCTTTGTTACTATCTGATTTCGCCATTTAGGTAATAGACGAAACAAAAATATACGTAATTGTCTTTATGCCTACGGGAACATAAATGAGAAATTGGTTCAATATTTCCTACCTTAAATATTGATATTGCAAAGGGGCATACAATTTTGTATTGTGGTTGTGCAACTGACCACAATACACAATTTTACGTCCTTTGATAGTTTTTAAACAATTTATTTCAAAAAATAATACATAAAAAATATTCAAGCATGTAGTAACAAATATCTCTCAATGGCGTGAGCAATTAGAATTAATATTTTGCAAGATTACTTAGTGGCTTCCACTAGCTACCTACTCCAATTTTATGAGAGTTATATAGATAGGTGTATGAAAAGTTTGGAACAAAATATTTTTTAAAGGAACATGAATATGTAGAAAACAATTTCCAACATCACGTTTTAACAGTAGTCACTTTGATACAAAATTATTCTGTAAAATTAACATAAAATTTAGTTGAAAATAATTAGCCAACGTCTGACTGTTGAAATATTTAATGAATTTTGACAATTTTAATAAAAAAACCTTAAACACGATTATGAGTTTCTACGTAATATGTGAGAAAGTGGCGGAGGACAGAGAGAGGTGGACATCGGTCGGTACGTTGACATACCAACTGATATCATACAGACATAGTCACAACTTGAAAAAAATAATTGGTGATGTAATTACTAATGTGATGTTACTGACATTAGTACCAAGTAATAGTAACAAATACTTTAAATTTATTAGAATATGTTTTAAATTCTATGTTTTTTATAGTATTCTGATGGAGACAATATATATTTTCCTTAATAATATGAAAAAAATTAAGACACTTTTGTAAACAGTATTGTGGAAAGAATATTACCTAATCACCAATAAATATTATGTATTGTAATTCATCAATATTACCCATAACTAAAATTGGATAATATTTATGTAAGACCGGCCCTGATGTTGAATATACC
This sequence comes from Druceiella hillmani, assembly GCA_039881145.1. Classification (NCBI taxonomy): domain Eukaryota; kingdom Metazoa; phylum Arthropoda; class Insecta; order Lepidoptera; family Hepialidae; genus Druceiella; species Druceiella hillmani. The sequence continues at coordinate 12,905,182 of JAYKKI010000043.1, forward strand.
AATTAAGATAGAGAGGGAGCCCTATTTTAATTATAAGTATCTAGTAAAAACTAACATTTAACGTTTTTGCTACCAATTATGCAGAATTTTCATTTTTAATTTGCTATATCTGTTTAAGATCTGCACAACTTTGGATTCCATTTATTGTTTTGAAAAAACTTACAAAAATGCAGTTTTTTCGTGGTTTAATGGAAGCAGCCAACACAAAAATAATTCAACTCTGACGGAAACAACTTTGTGGGATTATACACAATTTCAATAAAAACCTTGGCTAGATATACATCAATACTTATCTATAGGTCAGTTTGTATCCCCTATTGTCCCATCACTCCAATTCACCTGTCATTTATCACGAAAACCCTACGCTAGACGGTCAACCAAGCGAACGATCGGCCCATAGTCTACCCCGTATGATACCACGTAGGCTACCACACTACTATTTACCCTCTGGCTCCATATAAATCCAAGGGCGGCTAGGTAATCCGGCATGTCGGGCGCGCGACACGCGGCTCGTAAACATGTCCATCTGGGGCGAGCGACGGAGCGGGGGCGACAATTAGCTGCCGCTGGTGGGCTTGTCTGCCGTGGCTCCCGCTGTCCGTGTTGACTTTATGGCATCTTTATCATCCGAGTAATTTCCCGCTGATTGTATTTCTTTTAATTATAAAATTTATTAAAAAATATTTTCTAATATTCAATAGGATAACAAACGAGTACATTTAGATTTTCGAATCTACATACTTATAAAGATTAATTTTCTTTTGACACAACGTAAAGTGTCTTATGAATTTTAGGTCTTTAAGCGTGTTTCACTTTAAATTGCTTTATTGGTGCAGATAGCTCTATCTATTTTGTAGTATAACTATTTGTCACAGGTTACTATTGTCACTAAGACCAAATAAGTGATCGTAAAGCGTATTCTAAATACTCCGTGAAACATCAAAGCTTCCATCAGTAACTGGTGAACTGATTAATATTACTTAAATTTAAAGCTTAAAATCTTGTAAAGCACTAAAAATAATAAATCTTATGAACGGTTATGTAAAAAGCTTGGTAACAAGTCAAATATGTTTCCAGGTATATGCATGAACAATATTTGGATAAAACAATAGCTTTAGCTTTTCTAACCAGATAGGAGAATTTATAATATAGAAATATGGATAAATCATCTTGTTAAGGTCCAGTGTCACTATTGCCACTTTAACCTAACAACTCTTCGTTGCTCTTTGCTCGATATTTTACTTCGACACAATTATGTTGGCCAGTGTTCGTGTTTCGTATCCTTATGTAATTTTATTTTCACATATATGATTTGTCTTTATGCACTGGTTATAAGGTCGCCTTTTGAAATGTTGTGGCATATTGGATTTGAAAAAAAGGCAAAGCTGGCCCACCTGAATTTAGTCTGTCGTTTGATTTCTGTGCTCACGTCATTTTCCGTATTAATGGCAAATAGATGTACTCATTCACCATTTCTAGTGCCGTGACATTAATGGTGATATTGGCAATATCACTTCCAGACCTGAGACATCAATGGTTATATTGGCTCATGCAGCAACAATCTGCATTATTTGGAAACCAAAAAGTTTTTCGGCGGTCACTACTTTATCGTCGGCGAAATGCAAGTGCGCAAGGAATTTACCATTGGCTTTGATGACCAATTTATAATATTTCAAACTCTTAAAAACATTCTCTTTGACACTGATGAATAATTTCTGGGATATAGTGTCACCCATAAATTTCTTTCTATTTTTATTGAATTTTTATTTACAGTTAGTTCTCTCTATTTTTAAAATGGCTTTTCTGTGGATGATTTGATAAGCTGTAGTCGATATGACATATTTGCGGGTCAGCGTTGCTCAGTTTTCTTATAGAATCAAAACCCTTTATAAAATCAATAAAGGCGATTCACAGGGGTTGTTGGTATTTTGTTGCTTTTTGTATGTACTTTTAAATAGGATTTCGTCAAACAGTTCTTACAGATCCACTATGTAGGTATCTTCTTCGACATATGTAAAGTACAATTGAAATATTACCCTCCCCCGGCACCTTTTTGTTTCTCATGGCTTTAATAGCGATTTTGATTTGCTCATTTCAGGCAGGTCTTCAGTATAGCGATCGGCAGATTTTTTAACAGATACATATTCGGGAATTATTTTACAGATCTCCTAATAATAATTCTTTTCAAAGTAAATTGTGTAAGAATAAAAGCAATATTTAAAGTTGGTGACTAGTCAGATGCCCAGTTTCGATTCGATTTCAGTTTCGATTTAAAATTAGCGAAGTGAAATATGAAAAGTCGATAGAATTCAATATAAAATAAGTTATTGTGAAATATTTTAATCGCTTCATTTTATCGATTAGATGTAAAACTTTTATTTGGCGAAGTAAACATTTTGTAAGCATCCTGTTGATACAGTGTTAACCAAAATTTTTTGAATTTACAAATGAAATTAAAAGCATAGATATACATTTAATGATACTGAAATTTATATAGTAATTCGAATAATAATTACTTTCTAAAAGGCAATTTTATTCTTGAATACCTAGATATCGAACGTTAATTATCGAAAATGACAAAGTTTTTAATCACAAAGTAATATTTGTGGCGTTAAAAGATAACCGGCTACAACTTTATTAACCAAACAAGCATTTCTAATTTTTTGTGTGTTTGCACACAATTAGCCGGCGACAAAACACGGAGGGCAAGCCTTACGAATTAAACACTTCGCGCGTGGGAAGTGAAATTCACAGGCTGTTAATTTGTCAAGTTTAATTCGGAGGCCGTGTTTCAGGACGACGTAACTGATGTAACGTATCTATAGGGCGGCACCGACACGTAGTCTCATGAATAACAACGTGTTTCGTGCCCACCCATGTGTTATATAAGTACCAACATGTACTTACCTATTTCCATACTGGCTGGTCGTTACATTGACGAAATTTGGTTATTTATTGGTGAAACTCCTTTGGTTGGGTGTCGTAACATAGTACTTTAAGCAGTTTTATGAATAATTTAATCTTTATTTTCTTCTATACGTACGGAAAATTGTGTTCATTTGTGAATTATGAATAATTTTTCGAAATTTACGATATCGTATGTTTGTTATTTACTATGTAGATGCGAGTTACGTGTAGGCGATGTCTTTGTTTCTCTATAATGGCTTCTAAACATGAAATTAATGGATTTTTTGCAACATTTTGCCTTCTTACTACGATGAGTTTTTATACATTCTCAATTTATGTTCGTATGGAAATTTAAACTCGTAAATCACGAACGAATTATATTGCCAAAATATTTTTAATATTAGGGTAATTCTAAGATAGTTGCCCCATTTTTTGAATAAGTTCGTATCTTAGAAAGTATAATTTATTTATAGATGCGCACCATGTTTTATTATAAATTATATTTTTCTAATATGATATTGCTACTTATTTTGTCATAAAGTCTGTTAGATCTGCTAAAATAATATTTATAGTGGACTCCTTTAATAAGAATAGATGCTCTTTATGGAAGAGGAAGACTCATCATGAAAATGCTTCTTGGAATAAAAGCGCTCGTAATAAAACGAATAAATGCAGACATTGAGTTTTAATGTTGCTTACAATAATTATAGGGACCTCAAGTACTAACTATTTGCCCCTTAATTTTTACAGTTTCGATACACATCTTATATGTTTTGTTCAAAATCATTTCTATGTAAAAAATACTGTTCTAAATTTGCTAACGTCTTTTACAGGTACTTAATTACTAATTAAGAATCATAAATCTTTAAGTAGTATTCAGATCAATCATAACTCTTTAAGTACTTCAGAGTTAATAATAACATTTTACATAATAGTTAACTGAGGAGTAATCTTCACGTCTTCTTCTTCAGTCGAGCACTCTTACCTGAGCGGTCATGATTCGTATTGACGGTGAGCAGGTGCATGGTGGATCTTTATTTTTGGCGAGTATTTTCGCTTTTGTAATGCTTCTCCATTTCTAACGATTGATGGCAACGAACGTACATTGCGTTGTTTTGAATCCCGTCATTGCCTTAATCAGACTTGTCCAAAATGTTTTTGGGTTCTTTTGTCTTCCACTCGACTTTATACTATAAGCCGTTAAAAGAAGTCTTAATTTCTAGAAGTGTGTCCGAAAAGAAGGATTTCATCAACTGTGCAATGAATACATTTGTGCAAACCGCTGAACAGGGTATCTTTCAAAGAAGTCTCCAGCATAACATCTCCAGTATATTTATCTTCTGGTGATGACTTTCGAAGAGGTTTTCGCTTTGTAGAGGAAGATTGGGAAGACTACGCAATTTATTATTTTTTTTTGGTACATACCCTCTTCAATAAAAAAAACTAAATAAAAGTAGAATAATGATGAATCCAATTAATCCATGCATAAGGTGCTTTAGTTTACACCACTAAATACAACGAAATTAGAATTTGAGTATATTTGGCGTTAATTTTGTAAAAATTCATTTTAATTTAATTTTTCACTACTAAACGAAACTACGGGATGTAGTATTATTTTTACTTTATTTAAATTATATACCACAACCTAGGTTTCGTTGTATGACAATAGCTTCAGGTGGGTACTCTTACCTTACCTTCTTACCTTATTTATTTAATATAATTACAGAAAACAACTCGCTTGGAATAAAATCTATATTTATGGCGGGGAATACCAATTTATAACAAAAATGTTAAATTAATTTTAATCTCTCAGTATATCAAAATAAAACAGATCTCTGAATGCATTTTGATTGCATTGATAGATCTCTAAGTGCACTGACCTGCATTTGACTAATTGTCAATAATACTTAATTAATTATAATTATAAAACTAGCTTTTAAAAACTGTAGGTTATAAACTGCGTTATAAATAGGAAACACTCCTATCTCTTACCTCAGTGTCCATACGAGAATTCGGGACAAGTGCCTGCGTTTAAATAAGGTCAATTATCAAATTACTTTTCCTCATTTGGAAATTCTAATTATAATTTAATTACTGTAAGTTAAATAAAGAACTGTAAATTATAAACTGCATTACAAATAGGAAACACTCCTCCCTCTTACCTCAGTGTCTATACGAGAATTCGGGACAAGTGTCTGCGTTTAATCGGTGTGAGTGATTAATTGCCGCGACACAGTATTAAGAATGGTCGAAATATTTCGACTATACTTCGTAAGTAACTATTGTCAAATTACTTTTCCTCACTTGGATATTCTAATTATAGTTTAATTTTTCACAGCTAAATGAAACTACGATATAGTATTGATTCTACTTTATCTAAATTTTTTACCACGACCTAGATTTCGTTGTATGACAACATTTTCAGGTGGGCAATTTTACCTTATTTATTTAATATAATTTACAGAAAACAACGCGCTTGGAATACAATCTATATTTATGTCGGGGAATAACAATTTATAACAAAAATGTTAAATTAAACAATTATTTGTTTTAAAAGAAACAAAGAAATTATAACTCTGCTCACAGACAATTATGTATATAGTGGCATACGAGATACATTTAATATTAATTGAGTATCTCTGTGATTAGATACCCTCGTGCTCTGGTTCACAAAAGCAGAATTGTCGCAAAATACCAGTTACGTTCTAGCATACAGTGGCGAACGTCGATGCTCTGTTATTTGTGATTTTTAGGGCTTTACGGGCTATCATATATATAATCTAATTATACATATTAGTTGCTGGTTAAAATTATCTAAGAAAAAACTAAAATGCTTCTATGCTAAGATTTTTTGTTGCGGATATTTCACTTCAAATATGGGAACATCTATTTTTTAACTTCATAATAAATGTTTTATTTTTAAGGGGCAGGTGAAAGAATTAGAAAGTCAGTACACCGTGTGACAAATTTCATGAATTGGGCCAATGTTATTTTTTTACTTTCATTGTTCGATTACGGCCAACACATAAACTTTACAATATAGTTCCTTCCTTAAAGTAAACTACCTTTTTGCTCCTTGTTTGTGAATTTTGTGCTAAACAATGATAGTTAAAATATACGTACAAACATCTGTTTAAGGTCTTGCAGACAATACTTTGCCTTACGAGTCATAAAATACGTTGAGCACAATACGTTTCTTGAAGGAACACTCACCTTTTTTGCAGTTTTTTAACGTATTACCTTTACTATTTTAACTTCAAGGTCCTAATATTTTTAAGGTTAAAACAAGTTTATGTGGAACGAATTTAATTTAAGTAAACGAGATTATGCAAAATTGTTTTCAAAATGTAATTGTAACGTATTATTTTAATTGTCTTCTAATTTAGAGCAAGTGTAAATGTAAAGTAGAATTGAAATATATTGCCACATAAAATTGTAAATTATAGCATTCAGTAAAATTTACTATTTAATTTAGTTTAGATATTTGCACAAGAATTTTAAAAAGAACTTTAGCACATAAATTTACGTAAATTGACATCACTTTATTTTTTTCATTATGGTTTCCTATATACCATATTTTTACACATATCTTGTTTCTTGCCAGGTTTCTTTTTGGATCTAAAAATAAACATACCAGCATTCATTTTGCAAAATAATTAGGAGATTAATTTAATTAATAATACTTTATGTCATTTGTAGACATTTTTATAATTTGCTTGTGTTGCACTGTGTCTTAATATGTCAGTCATAATGCCTTTTTATAATCCTATATTTAAAATTTGTCATATCTATTCCCAGTGGACTGCTGCGGCTAGAAAAGTACATAACGTGTCCACTAGCATCCCAAGTACACAGGCACAAATATAGAAGTCGTAATACAAACATTACCATATTGCCTCAGCAAACAACATATGGGGGAGTCTACTTAAGAACCTTTTACTCAGCGCATTCATTAATTACAACGGAGATAAGATAAACTACGCACATATTTTCTGTAAATCCTATTTCCCGCTGGTTCTGTGGGATCGTCATTTTAAAGTGAGTTACGACTCGGCCGTGCGATGATTTATATTACAAATTTACCCGGACACCTGCGCGTTATTTAAATTGTTAACACTTAATTTCTGTAGCACGAATAAAAGTTTTAATTGTACAATTATGATGTACTTACGTATACCTTAGTTACGTAGATAAAATCAAAAAGCAACGAAGCGATGCTTTTGCAAAAAAGAAGTGTGTGATAAAATGTATTGTTATAAATTAACATGTTTTAATCCACTATCATATATTTGAGCTTCTTAATCGATATATTTTGAATTTCTTGGTGATAAATAATGCTACTTTAACTTATATTTAAAATAAATGTTGTCGTCTTTAAGTAGAATAATGATTCGTTGCGATATCGATTTATATTTTGTTCCATTAAAAAAATTTGTTTCTATTTTCGGATTAATAATTAAGCATTGTAACTATAAAATTAAATAATTGGGTATTTGACTAATTTTTTTTGTTTCATTAAAAATAATTTCAAGGTACAAGCTGATGTAGCGTGAAATTTTTTTTTATCTTAAAAATTTACCGAGTTATAATAGTTTAAATTTAACCTTTAGAGAAGGACAGCAGTACTGTGTTCTGAGGTCATTCTTAATATTGCACATTATATTTTACCAGAGGAAAAGAGACAGGGATATACCCAAGTCTATCCGTATCTTCCAATTTAGAAGTCTACAACTGGCCTATTTTTCAATAATTTTTTTATTTTCTTCAAGACTGGTTTTTAATTAACTATTTCACAATATTGTACGAAAAATATCAAAATTTAGAATGAGTCAACTACCGTATTTTAGATCTATTTTGCTACCCTTGCTTATTTCATAAATGACCTCAATGGTAAACATTATTGTTTGACTTAAGTGAGACCTTCGTAATATCGGAAATAATAGAAATATGCGATATCGGATATAAGTTAGTTTACTCAATATTGTATGACTGCAAAGAGATAAACGTCTAGAGTACTACATTAAATCGTATATCGGCATTACGGAAACGTATTCACCTTCCCGTACTCACCTAATATATATTTGATTGTGTGGTCTCTTTCTAAAACATCGTAGCCAACACGACGTCGCATCCAGGCGACTTCCCCGCCGCACTTACTTATTCGTTTTCATAAACCCATACTTACGTTATTGTAGTAATGTCTTTACATTTATTTATGTAAATGCCTACATTTCCATTGTATGAATAAGCAGGAAACCGTTGTTATTTTGCATGACTATGCAACTTGACGGAACCTTCCTAAGTTGTATTAAAGTTCACGATACAAAAATCAATAGCTTTTCAGAGCTTTTTAAAGCTTTTAAATTAGTTGTAGTTTTAGCTTGTTAGCTACGTCTTAAGAGTGGTTTGTTGTTCCCAGTAATGTTTGGTTATTCATATTATCATTACATGTAATTATTGTATCATGCTAAGCGTAAATGGAAGCAATTAGAATTATAATTGAATCACACAACATTAAATATTTGATTTAATGATATTAATTATAAAGAGTTAAATTATTATTGAGGATTTAATTCAACGCACTTTGCATTGAGTTTCTTGCTACATTAAAATGTGGCGGAAAATATTTTTTCTTTTCCACATTGACGTGAATTCTAATGAGATTGAATTTACTGTATGAATATCTGAATTACATGTCCGTATATTTTTAGAAATATACTTGAATATAGGAAAGTATTATAAAGAAAAGTGGCAAATTTTATTGATTTATGTGTCTACATAACACACAGATATGATATATATATATATATATATATATATATATATATATATATATATATATGTACACAGCATTATCGTCGTGAAGCGTTGTATACTTGCACATCCCATGGGTATTATATAATTGGGAACTAATTGAATAATATATAGCTTAAAAAAAGTTTAGATTTATAAAGAGGGGCCGTAAAAATTTATATGTTACTGTATGATGACACATCAATCTCAAAAAAACGCAAAAGTTGAGTAGAAGAAAGGTTTCAGAGACATAAACACTCAAAATAATTCAGATTATGATTCATGCACGTAAGGAAAATTGTTATATACAGATGTTTTATCTAATCGTAAAATGGTTCTTAGTATCTCAAGTTTAAAAAAATTTGATCAAATTTCATTAGGCGGATCTATTAAGGCTTGAATTGTCATGAAACCGGTAATCCTTTCTCTTTCGTCTAGAAGTGGAAAAATATTGCATGGTTTAATATGTTTTTTTTTATTATTGGGAACATATTTTGTCCGCAAAGATTAGTTAGAAAATAATAAATTCTAAATAGTATAAGTTCTAGAATTATTCTATGGATTAATTCTACAAAGTTTAGGTATTTTTGTATAATAAGTGACAAAAAATATATTAAATATCATGTATTTCAAACTTATTAACATAATTATTCTCAATTCAAAGTTTGTGGGATATATTTGTAAAATATTTTTGAAGAATTGTAATTCAAAATGAAAATTAAAGCACCTTTCAAATTTGTAAATATTCGTGTCAAACGAAGTGATGTTTACCAAACGACCACTTGCAGTTAACCGCCAAAATACGTACATTCACCCGACTTATTTCGCAACGCACAATACAAAAATTGGCAACGGCATAAATTCGTAGTGCAAATGTCCAAAATAGGTCCGGCACTCGTAGCTTTATCGAGTGAACGTTCGAACTTAAAAACAGCGTATATTTACGGCGTAACACAATATGTAGCAATCTAGCAAAACACAGTGGCGCCACGCCACGTCCGTCCGTACTATACGGATTAGCCGTTTTAAGCTGCAGTGAAATGCAGCCAGGCCCGCCGCTGATATACGAGTTGACTAATGCTTTTCGATTGCATTACGAGCTGAAGTTTTTCAGTAACTGGCGTCGTACCTACTCACAACGCCATGCGTTATGAGTTTGTTCAACACACTTGTATATAACTTCAGTTCCTTCCATAATACACTAACATAGTCGTTAGAATAATTTGTGTAAACATGTTTTTGACTAGAAAATTTATATAATAATCATATTAAAACAACAGAAAGCTTTGGTACATTCTCTTTGCATACTTCATTTTTCTTTTTGCTATGTCACACAATTAGGTAGTAGTAAGATTATTGTGTTTGTCGTTATATATATATATATATATATATATATATATATATATATATATATATATATATATATATATATATATATAAAATTAGAAATGAATTCAAATCGAGTGGGTAAACTTAGAAAAAGTCTTCAAAGTAAAAGTTAGCAAAAAATAAGCGAATAAAATGCAAATTCAAAACTTGGATAACCAATAATTTCTCTGGATTAATTAAAATAAGCTATAAGTAAGTTTAAAAAGTTATATTTAACAAAATTTCATATACTAAAAAAGAGTCATTTCAAGTAAAGTGGAACTCCTAATGAATTTATAATAATTTGAAATGGTATTAAACTTAGAATCCTTGGAAAACATATCTTGTTCGTAAATAAAATGATTTGCGGTCTCAAAATTGAAATTTAAATAATTTATGATGAGATAGATATTTTTACCTAACAATGTAATACCGAATCCAACGTTATTTTAATAGTAACAAATACATACCTATATAGACTTCAGTTAACGCGCAATGTAAGGAGATAAACGTAGAAACATATTCAGATCCCCAGGTAAACGTCTTCCCTTCTAATCCTCCGCGATTTATATTCAAATGGGTGAATACGCAATAAGATCGAGAGACAAATCGCATAGGAAAAAAATAAAACTAAAAAGAGCTTTCCACTGAAATTTATTTCAACCGCTAAACAGAATTTTCTCAGCTTTCCCAACCTATGCAAATGGAACCAATACATTAGCGATGCCCTCGATTGAATGCGTTTAATCGTATGCGGAAAATCCTTCGAAATCCTTCCCTAGAAGGATTAATATTTAAATCAGAGAGAAACAAGGCTATGAACTAGGCAAAATTCCTTAATACCTTTGCATAAATATGTATATAATTATCATGCGGTATCTGTGACATCGTATCTACTATTCACATAATTTCAGGATGGAATGTATATTGCTTTGTATATTGCAGTATTAAATTATTGAATGTATATTGCAGTATTAACTAATGAATCATTAAGTCTTGAAACTTATTAAACTATTATACTAAACTTATTAAACATCTTAAACCATTTATAATATACGTTCTTTTAATATGAAAATGGGTTTATAATTTTAGTAGATATGTGTTTTGATAAATTTAGTTATCGACTTATAAGGATTAAAGAATTTAGACTAAACTTTCTTGTATTTAATGTATATTTCGCTGCCTATTTTTGGAGATAGGTTTCATGCTAGTTAAAATGGGCATGAATACTTTAGAAATTAATATTAACGAATTTGGAACAAATAGCAAATCTTTTATTGAATTGTTGTACATTAATTTATACAATATTAGAAAGCATTGAATACCACTCGTAATGCAAAGTTTGCACACAATTTGGTAAAACGTAATTAAAACATTTAACAGCTTAGTTATTTGTTCATAACGCGGTAATATTTAATCCTTCATCAGAAGTATGGCATAAATATTTACAAAAAGATTTGCCCAAACCGAGTTGTGTTCAAAACTAACTCAATAGACTTAACATATATTATACAGAAAGCTATAGTCATCGACATTAGATTTCGACGTTCAATAATAAATACAATAAGGCGAAATCGCACGACGTGTGTAGGAGAGTGCACCCTCGTCCCTTATCTGTAAATGTCCCATCTACACCACGTCACATAGGCTCAGTCACGGCAGTCGCTTGGTTTATTGAGCCGCAATATATCATAATCAAACTACTTTATCCAATGGCTGGGGGCGCCACTAGACCCTCCACTGAGGAGGCACCTGAATGTGCGCATACATACACCTATTATCTGCCGCTTGCGACTGAATTATGTGGGGGATTTATCAAAATTTGCGGTCGCGCGGTAAATTTTAAGAATTTTTTTAAAATATATAGAAGTCGTTACGAATATTTTATTGATTTGATGCTGAAGAAAAAAAATTCCTGTCTTTGGAGAGCGACCATGATATGTTTGAATAGGTGAAAATTGAAACTTTCATCTCTATATATCATGAGTCATTTAAGATGGAACAAGACTCCTTTAAAGCTGCTTCGTTTAAAGACCTGTGAAGAGGCTTGATATGATAAATAAAATCCTTAATACCTTTGCATAAATATGTATGTAATTATCATGCATTATATATATATATATATATATACACACACACATATATATAATTACTATTCTCCGAATTTCAGGATGCATTGTATTGTTATATCGCATTGTATTGTTTAATCCTCGCCATCATGCTCAAATGGAGGCACTTGTTAAAGTACATACCCACATATTTTTAACTTTACGGAATTTGTTTAATACTAAAACATATTTTTAAGGCTGAATAATGAATCTTTTTGTCATAGGATTTAGTGTTATGTACATAATAATTATGAAAAATGGTTTAAGGCGCGTTTTGCAGAATTGATTTTATAATAATGTATTAAGTTGGCTAATGTGTTCTTAATCCCGGCTTGTTCTATAGTTTGCTGCTATTAATTAGCCTGTCACAATATACCTTTAAAGTAAATATTTGATAATGTCGAATTTTTGAATCTGTTGCTTAGAGTCCTGAACAAGTGATAATCAGATTGCGCAATATTGGTTGACGGATACTAGCAGAACATAGTCCAATTCCTGTCATTTTTATCGAGTATATTTTGCGGTAAGAATCTGGTATTATCGTGTAGAAAACAAACTTAGTCCTGTAGACTACTTATTTTGTTAGCTATGCGATCTCATTACTGACACAAAATCTCGCTATTATTGGGAAATCTCCGAAATGAATAACGCCCTCGATATTCCACCAGCAGCTTAGTGTTACCTTTTTGATATTAATTTCAGGTTTGAGTTCTGAAAGTCACGGTTCTCCAGAATTAAGCCATTTGGCGTTTGCGTATGTAATTAATCTATGCAACCCACTACACATCATTAAAGAATTGCCTCAGTTAATTAACGTAACGTTAACAGTACCGTTACGTTTTAATTTGAATAATCGTTTGTAAATATTTACACAATAAGCTGAAAATTCCGGACATGGTGTCGATTTAAATATATTTTATTTGATATAATGGATCTAAAGCCTTATCTGTCATTAACCGATGTCACTTTTTTATACACTGGAAAGAAATATTCCGAAACTTTAAAAACTTTCTAACAAAAATTTACATGCTCCTGAATATCCCCAAATGGTGACAACTGTCCTGTCACCATTAATATGTAATTTTTTTTTCGTAAATTCAATTCGAAGTTGATAATAGTCGAATAATCATTTGATATCCACTATCCATAATAAGCATATAGAACTTTAGTTAAGACAGGTCCGTTAGAAAATTTTATAATTTTGTTTATTTTCATAGATATTCTATATTAATTATAAAATGAAGCTGTTGATTTCATTATTTTATCACTTTTTTTATTTGTGCATAGAATTAATTGGATTTTTATTTGCATTCTAATATAGTATGAAATAAACTTTTGAATATGCGTATCGTATGTTAAACAATATCGATAACGATTCTGGATATAGGTAATATTATTATTTCCACAATGTTTTCATAACCTCTAATCCTGTTATATTCCATGCTAAAACGATGCGAAGAAGACTTGTTTAAATACAAGAAAAATATGTGTCTAATTACTATGTGACTAATAAATTGTTTCACCATGGCGTAATCATTCGTAGACAAGTTAATAGCAATAAAAATAATGAAATATAACTATGATATCACGCTCAACAATGCTTTTATTATATATTGCTTTTTTATTCGCACTACGACCATTATATTCGGCCACCCTCCAATACAATATTATGTGCATTTTCACATTTTTCATCATGCCAATACTTTTTTCTGGGTAATTATTTTCTTCTAAAAGGCCAAGCTATTTCTATCATTTATCTCTTTACTAATAATGTTTAACATTACCGTTAATGATTTTGTGTTGTAGTGGAATAACTCCACTTTCTGTTGTTAATTATAGCCAATTTATAAATTATGTTATCGCTAATTTAAAATATCGCCTTTACTACATGTAGAAAACTAGAGCATCATCTAACATAAAACTTAACGGTAGGCTATCAGTTGATGAAAAATTATAAAAAAACGTTCTTAAAGATACGATAGACAGATATAATTAAGATAAACAGACTTCATAAGAAATCTAGGGATAGATGGAATACCTTGGAAAACTGAACGTTTCCTATTGGAAGAGAAAATAAGTCAACGGAAAATTATGTTCTAAAGTACCAATAGCTGTAGTGTCATTTAAAACAAAATTGACGATTTAACGAGACAATGACATGTTTTAAAAATCATGTATAACATACCCTCATTCTATCGAGTACAACAACGACTAACTCTGTGCTTGTCCAATCAAACAGCAAATTGTAGAGCATCAGCACGGACAGCTGCAAGCGTCAGTCATGTCTGCTATTCATTTTAGCTGGATACCGACAAAATGGACGTTCGACGATCGACAAGATCATTGCTTGAGAAAATTATAGATATCAGTCGATCGGTGCAAAGTGAAATGATCCGTGCGCCTGGCAATTTCAATTCATGCTAAGTACATAGTTCGAGGATATTGTTCACTGTTGCAATTCATATATCAGTAAGTGTTTACTGGTTAGCTTAACGACTAAGTGCCATTTTGATGGAACAACTATTTAAACAGTTTTCCGATAATAATAGGTTACTTTGGCATTTTAAAATAAGATCCAAGTTATCGTAATTGAGGTAATTATAAACGACTTGACGTTTAATATATCATTAAAGAGATAATTTTTTTTAATTTCAATATTTTATAACTTTCATTCCAGTTAACATAATTTAATACACATGTATTAAACATTTTTAATAGATTTTTATTGATGTTTATTTATAATAATTTGGGTTTATCCAATTATTTATGTATCCCATTGTGTTACCTCTAATTGAAATACTTTAAATATAGACAAGATAAGTATATGTTGTAGATAATGTTTTAGTGTAATTATTTTCAATATGTTGCATGTACAATGAGCAGTAAAATTATCGAAAGACGAAAAGTAGACAGCGTTATAGCTATATATATATATATATATATATATATATATATATATATATATATATATATACATATATTTATATATATATATATATATATACATATATTTATATATATATATATATACATATATTTATATATATATATATATATATATATATAAATATATATTATGCTAGCCGGTGGCCTTTTGTACATCTACCCATCCCGCCATCTTCCCGTAGGATATGTTATAGAGAGTGATCATGAGCATCTTTATTAATATCGTGGCAAGTACTATTTATCTTAATATATCGCACTTAATTTTAAAATAACCAAACAATAATAAACGCAAATCGTTAAAAGTAACTTTACATAAGGTCTTTCTTATTGGCCACTATTTATTATATTTTTTTTATTAACTCCCATTTATTTGAATTAACTCTTATGACAATGTAGTTTATATTATTATATTTTTATATCAGATGGTAATTCTAATTAAAAAATATACTTTTTCATCGATAGGTTTGTAATTATAATGTTACAGTATTTTGTAGCAAAGAAATTATACCAGGACAAAATTTACGGTTGGTAGGAATATGGTTAACATATAGTAAAAGATTTCAAGGGAAATTATTTACCATTGTAAATCATTTCAGTTTAAAAAAATGCCCTTCTGAAGACTGTAAGTAATCGGTATTGAGTTAAATTTATCGTGAAATTTCTGACAATCGTACGTTTAGTAACAAATTCTTTTCCATTATAAATCAACCGTAAACACAGAAACTATAAACGTTTTATTTTACTTCAAATGTCAAAATAAATCAAAGCAATAATAGAAAACATTATTTATGGCTCCATAAAGGAACGATTTAAGGACTGGCGAGCAATTTCAATTTTGCACCTTCAGAAAGAAACTTGGATCCAATTTTTGTGCCAACGCCATTTTTTATGTAAATGAAATTTAGATAGTAATCATTACTTAGCTTTATTTATTTTTGTGTTGTTGAACTATAAATATTCTAGTATTTCTTGATAATTAACAATTAAGTATTATGCAAGTAAAGGAGTTAAATTTAACATGATATCTTTTAAAATATATTGTTTTTAATATAGAGATAACATAAATTATTTCAGTACATACGTACTGAAATAATTTATTTTGTCTCATTAACTAAGTTAACATCATTAGAATATAATTGAAACATGTTGATGTAATATTAGAAGTTAGCCATTTTTGTTTACAATCTAGAAAAAAGTTTATCTAAACTTTAGAAAAATTTGTTTGAAAACTATTAAATTTATAGAAAGTTAAAATAATTAGTTCAATATGAGTAATATTTTTCCCGATAAAACTAAATATACATTTCGTTCAAACCATTAACATCGGAAAAAATTCAAGGTAATGTGAAGTTAACATCATTAGAATATAATTGAAACATGCTGATGTAATGTTGGAAGTTAGCCAATTTTGTTTACAATCTAGAAAAAAGTTTATCTAAACTTTAGAAAAATTTGGTTGAAAAGTATTAAATTTATAGAAAGTTAAAACAATTAGTTCAATATGAGTAATATTTTTCCCGATAAAACTAAAAATATATTTCGCTCAAACCATTAACATAGAAAATTCAGGGTCATGTGAAATAAGCTAGTTTAAAGATAATAACAAGCAGGTTTGTCAGGAAAAGTTTATTCACGGATATGAACTAAAAACTTAAATAAATTATTTCACCGGGTTTGAATGCTTCCTAGCTATACACGCCGCGTTTATATCTGTGTAGGTAGCGGGATCACCGCAACATGATGTATCGAACGATCCCCATGCCCCATACATCATAGTTTGACATGTACAAGCCCGGCACAATATGGCGCCCTCGCCGCCCAATGAGCAACGAGGCACATTGTCACACCGTCCTCCTCCTTAATCGACATTAATCACCGCTGATTTACTGCACGAGGTAACTATCTGGCCTCGGACTAGAACCAGAGAGGTATTTCGGTAAAAATGAACAGCTGCATCTTGTTAAAAGTGCAGTTTGAAGGCGGCGCCGCATGCGGGAACGCAAATGTGCACCGCGCTGTGAACTTTCTTAATTAGATGATGGTAAATCATTAGGAATAATGCTTGGTATAATGTTACTAAAATGGAAAACCTAACGAGCGTATTGTCATCTGATACCCATGTTAATCTATGGATATATGAGATAGTATATAGGACAGCATTCAATTTAAATTCGCCATGGGGTAAATTGTATTTCTATTAAACTGTGTTTAAAATTAACACATTAACTTTGATCGATTTTTACCAACAATTCTATGGATAATTAAAAATAACTAAGTTTCATTCAACTCATTAAGGCTCATTTCAAATGTTTTACAATTTTTCAACAAAATGGTTCAATGGTTTAATGGTTCGTCACATTAAAAAAAATACACTAAAACATTAAAACATCATTTTTTTAATAATCATTTTGGATTGTTATATCGACAAATATTCAGAATCTAATACTTAATATAGAAAACTAATACGCTTTATGATGAATAAAATTGAATACAAATATCATCCCCAAAATCGATATATAAAGAATGTTAAAGACAGTTAAGTTTAACTTACTTTAAAAGGGTCACTCCCTTATAAAATGTTTTATGGGCTACCACATACTGCTTATATAGTGTGCAATATTGATGAAAACATTTCATAAAATGTAAATTCTGCGTACAGGCGCACTTGCGTTCGTATCGGTATTTAGCGATCCTTTTAGGGTCGATCGAATAATGGTCGGTATATACTAGCATTATATACCACGGGAGGGCTTTCAATGGGGCTTTGTCGATTGAAAATGTTACGTATGAAATTATAATAACCCTTAGTTACGAAACTTAAACACGAAGAAAATAATTTTAATATTTTATTACGTCCGAGGCAAATATATTTTCATGCACAATTTTCAATTTGAAATATTATATTATCTATCAAATTTTTTTTAAATAATTCATATTTCTGTTATATTTCCACCGAGGAGCGTTAAAGAGGTTATGTAGCTTTTTTTTAATAAACTCTGCTGGAACCGACAGACTTTGGGATTCAAATTAAAAACAAGTAATAATAATATATTATTAATTACTGGATACATCAAAATTGCCTTGTTTCAATATTTGAAAACAATCTTTAGCTAAGTCATAGGAAAGTATGTCTTCGCCTATCGTTATGCATATATGGAAATTCGATAAAGTGAACAATTTGTTTGCAAAATTTTCCTATTTTGTTTGTTCTTTACTTACAGAAAACAAGTTACTAGCTGAACAGATGACTGAAAGTCGAAATCTTTATATATATATATATATATATATATATATATTTTTTTTTTTCAATAGGATTCCAGAAATCCCTAAAAAAAAGCGGGTTTCTTACTTACCAACCCAATACTATTTCCACCAGAAAGCATTAAAAAGTTAACATAATATTGTCTATCTACTGAACGATGTATATGTTACTGTCAATCGGGACCTGATTAATTAAAATTATTATTTTTCCAAGTTTTTTACAAGTAAAATTCAAATTCTTTTAAATATACTACTCTAGTAATTGATATTGCCACATTAAAAAAATTAAACACTCCGATAAGCACTTATAAATGCACATTAAATTGTTATGTCTCTCATTTAATTTCACTATTTTTTCTGAAAATGCTTTGGGCATATGCACGTTATTATATTAATAATTAAGTCAAATGACCGCCCGCCCTAATAACTATACTTTTATGGCAGATTTTTACGGTATTAAAATTAATTTGCATCGAATTATGAAAATTTTCTGAATCGATACAAATTGCTCAAGTACCTCAAGCGACATATTATTTATCTGCAAGTCAGATTCTGTAGATATTGTCGGTTAACTTTTTCATATTTACCATTCTCGCAACGTCTTGCCGATCTCGTATCTGTAATTTACGGAGGCGGGTATACGGGTCTCATACGGTAGGGCAGATTTTAAATATAATGGGGTGCAATTATGATAATGATGCCGTTTAGGTTTCGTTATGTACATACATTTCATACTATAAGCAAGGTATATGTACAAGTTTGCATTTTAAAATGTATGTGTGTGTGTAATATATACATGAGTACAGTAGACAATCTTCTATGGATAGAATTTATAATAAAATTCTACGAAGAGGGGCTAGTGGAGCACTAGTATTAAGTAGTAAGTATTCTAAACCTTTTGAGAAATCGTTTTCAAATTTTCCTAAGCATTTAGAAGTTATTAAAGATATCAATGCATCGCCATGAGAGTGTTCATATAGTATTATATATATATATATATATATATATATATATATATATATATATATATACACATATACACATTTATGTCTGTGTATGTGTAAGTAGATAAAAAAATGTTTTAAGCTATTTATTACATTGAATTAACCTATTTCCAAAAGAAAAACAGATCTTTAAAATCTATCAGGAGCCTCTTCCTAAAAATTTAATAAAATTGGTAAATACAGCTGGTCCACAAATAGGTTAATACGTTGTCACTTATGTGTTTCTCATAGATATGAGAAACGGAATTCAGAGATAATATCGGATATATAGATATTTTTTCATATTATAACTTATCGTAAGGAAATCCAAGTTTCACACTTCATGATTATCAGTGATCGAGTGATAATAGTTTTAAGGTGTATTAATACGTTCAGCGCAGCATGTGACTTTGAATGCGTTGTCACTGTAACGGAAAAAAAATCATTCATTTTTCTTTTTACATTTATTTATATTACTTTTAATTATTTTTAAGTTTAAAAAAAATTAAAAGTACTCGGTATATCGACATCCATACTGCACATGTTAAAGGTTTTTATACTTCATTATGTTTTGAGTTGCCCTACCAAACTGATTTCACGTTATTACTTCTCGTGGAAAACAGCTTTTTGTTGCTATTTTGTAGTTACCGATATTGCGATGTTCAATGTTATCTGGCGATTTTGGTCCTAAATTCGTATATTCCATTTAAAATACCATCACAGTATATCTAGTTATTGAAACTGAATCGTCAACTTAATTATAGTAATTGTGTGTTAAAATATAAATGTTTATACATATTTAATTACCTATTGGGAATTAAAATGGTTATGAATTTATAAAATATAAGAGTACATAAAATAAAACATTTATGTACTCTCATTTAATAGAAAAATAGTGTAAGAAGTTAAACTGGTGCTTGATGCTCTCGGCTAAATTCGATTGTGTCGTTTTTAATCCAGTCAAAATTATTTTGATATCAATGTTACTGTGTTTGAAATGATTTTTATATTTAAAATTTCAGTATTTAAAGTAAATTAACTTAAAATAAGCTAACTAGCAGCATTTAAGGCAAGTTTTATAATATAAATTTGAATCCGAGGATTCTCTTAACATCTTTAGGGTTATTATTATTAGAGAAGAGTTTGCCAAAGAAGTATCTATGTAGGTACCTGCATAATGCACGTTGCATTATATTGTTTTGATAATACTAATATTAACGGGATATTCTTTATGTTCTTTACCTATTTAATTAAGAATAATTATGCATGCATTTACATATATATATATATATATATATATATATATATATATATATATATATATATATATGTGTGTGTGTGTGTGTGTGTGTGTGTATGTGTGTGTGTGTGTGTGTGTATGTGTGTTAGAGTGTGTGTGTATAGTCAAAACAACAATGTTAACCGGTTACTTAATATAAACAAACTTCATCCATAACTTTTGAAGACTATGCTCGAGTACAAAGCCTAACAAGTCATCCCGGCGCGTCCCGGGGTCAATTAGTGGCGCCATGTCGAGCCACGCAGCCTCCGCTTTGCCTTCGATTCGCTAATTAATTCTTGTAACACATCAACTTAACTGCTGCCGAGGTAAACATTTCATCGCGCTTTACGTAGCGAGCGGGTGCGGCAAACTCGCTAGTGGTCGGCGAGGCAGAGTTTCACAGTTCGCGTTTGGGCTCTTCGCACTCTGTATTTTTACAATTTATATAAAAATAATACATTATTTGGGGAAAATTGTTTATTTTTAGTCGTCATTCCAGTTCCAAAACTCCTCGAGGCGCCAAAGCTCTTTGCTACAGACAACATGTTTTTGTGAAAATATTAAGCAGAAGTTTATATATAAAAAAAAATGCGCTTCAACCTTATTCCACCATTTTGAAAATGTCATACGGGTACATAACAATCACAGAGTTTTTCGATGATTATTGGCACTTTTGTTCATTGCACTGTGTACTGTGAGTTGAAGTGTCTATAACTGTTCCATTATGTGATAAAGTTTTCAAATAAAATTGTCGAATTTCTTTCTGATAGGTATTGCAGTGCTTATGTGTAACCAGATTATCTAGTTATATGGAAAAAAAACCTCTAAAAAAACAATAGTCGAAAATTGTTTCAAATATATGTTTTACTCGTTTATAGTATAATTTTTATATGACGAGGCCTCTTATTATTAGCTGTATTGTAGAAAATGAAAATTTGATGGGAATTTTTTTTCTTAAAATTAAAGTTTTCATATATACCTACATACATTGTAGACTTGTAAGATAGTTAAACCCAGCCCGATGCTATCAAAGTAGTGATACTATCGTATGTTATGTATGCGATCGAGGGATACTCGAATAGTTATATACGAGTATAGCGAAATGAGTCAGCTGCTAATTTCTTATTGACCTTTTATGTGAATATAATTCCTTATATTTTTAAATACACACGTTAATAAAAAAGACTAGAAATATCAACGAAGTAAGTACCCACTCCTTCCACCGTCCCGCAATAAATACAAAAGTGGAATCGACGCAAAAATTATTATCAAAAAATCATCTTTACCAATAAATCCTTGGACAACTTCCACTCGTATGAATACTAGACACCTGCCGGTCCGCAAAGCCGCCGTTATAGGTGATATCTGAACGAGCGGTCGGCAAACATTTTCTTACACAAGGGCGCGCTGCGATTACGCTGCATTATTTATGCGAGTCGGTTTCTTTAATTAGACAGCGTAGCAATAGTGCCCGGGAAAAAATAATTGAATGCCGGCGAGAATTTTAATTGCGTGTCAACTCATGCGTCGGTCGCGGACGCGGCTCGCCCGCTCCGCCACATGCGGGGATGTTTATGGGCAACGGAGGGAAAACTAGTGTGAAGGATGCGAATTATTAGAAACGTTACATTTGAATTATGCAACCTTGCGGATGAGGTACTCAGCGGCGTGGAGGGTTCGACTAGTGGACGTTTATGGTGTGATCTGGTACAGAACAGCATTAATACATTTAATATGTCACAAGAATAATGTCTAGATTTTTCAACCAGCTCAAAATACTTGTGCAGTCATTGGATCTGGTTTTACACTCTCTTTAAGAAACGAGAAAAGTATATTGTGTCATTTGAATCCAAACATATTTAAGACAGAATTGGGAAATGTTAATCTTTAAGCAACTTGATCGCGACGTTTGGTGCTGCTAAGAAGCAGTACAAAATTGGAATCACCTGAATGTAGGTATGAATATTTGGCGGCTTCAATTTATCGTTTGAGCTAGTGCCACTAGTAGGATCGTACAAAAGGAAAAATGTGATAAACCTAGTTTATCCCGCAACGAAGTAGGTGCATAAGCTTGCACCAGTTGCAATTACAAGCATTATCTTTTGTACCTGATTTTTTAATTGAATTTCATAAAAAATATTAGAAATCTTAGGTTGTAAAATTTATTTCGGGCATACCAGCACGCAATCTCCGAGCTTTTCTCCTTTTTTCAGTGACTTTTACGAGAAATATTAAAGAAGATACTAGAATCCTCTAACGCCCTGTCTCGATTATGGCCCTGTCTTGAACTGCTCTCTACTCTCGCTTCGTACTATAAATAAGTCGGTTGTTCCCTTTACTGACGTATTAATCTCAAAATATAGATACCTGTCATTTAAGTTCTTGAAATAATTATTAAATAAACTAAACACAAACTGTTTCTACGTTGTCTACAATGGGGATTACTACCCCTGAGTTTAGAAGCGTATGTTATATATAATTATATATGTATATATGTATATATATATATGTATATATAAATATGTATATATATATATATATATATATATATATATAAATTTATGCTTAAAAAAATCCGATGTAGCTTATTCATTATTCAAACAATGCTGTCTTACTTACGAAATATATTAAGGAACAAGTAAAATAAATAACAAACCATCGAATTGCACATGAAGGTCAATAACTATATAGACACCACTATGTAACATTATAAATACGTATAAACTAGTTGTTATAATTAAATCCCTACTTAGCACAAACAACCCACCCGCTAACAAAGGATACGACTCAATTAAGAATAAAATAAAAACATAATGCAAATTCCAAGCGGTGCCGCTAATTCCGACATAATGAAGACGAATCCATTTACCTATATACCTACGACGAACATACGAAGACTGCACGGATGGTAAGTCAACAGTTATTATATACCGAAGTCGGTAGGCGCGACCATATACCTGGTGGGTAGGCAGGGCCCAGCCACTTGGGTGGTCCGGTGAATCAAGTGCGGGGCGATTATAAACTCATATAAACATTCTGCGGCTGAACGCATATTATATAAATATCGACTATCTAAATTATGCTCTTCGTTCGGCTCTTCGCTGAGCCATACCTTGCCGTTGGTATTAGATAGGGCGGGCGGTACCGTGCAGTGAATATGCATGAAACCGTATTGTTTAATTAATATTGGGAATATAACATGTAGCGGGTTATTACTGCTGCTTCACCGCCGATGCTTTATGCTGGTCTTAAAATGCTTTCGCTTGTCTTTTTTGACATATTTCATTCCTACATCAGGTAGTAGAAGTTAATATACTAAGACACATTCGACACATATTTATTTAAATGAATATTTCTATGAAGCATACATAGATATATGCGAAACATATTACCTAAAGTGTATTATAGATGCTTGAGCAACAATCTTTATATGTAAAGCTTAATTAATTTGTATTCTATTTTATTTTAAATTAATGCATTATTTGATCGAACAATTATTTAACCAAATTAGCATTTAACACATGAATTATCATACTTATTTAAGTCTGACGCATGCAGTACACATAAGCGTTGCCTAGCTATATATCGAATGTAAGTAAAATAATTCTTATTGAATATAGTCATCATTTTATAACAGAATAAATAAATTAATGTAAATAAAATGAATTTTATAATTTACGATTCGAAAAGCTATTCGGCGAAAATAAACGATTATTCATTCAAAGCCTAGCCAAGCTCTTTATCAATACTTTGAAATATTAATTTCCAAATATCAATGTGAATCTAAGGTTCATTTATATACATATTCTGGTCTAAAACTAATATGGTTTAATGTGTGGATTTTCAAATATAAAAACTTAAAAATGCTTAAAAATCGATAATGAAGTAATACTACTTTTTTCCTTCCGTATATGGAATGAGAATGTTCGGAAAAGATCCGGTGTTAAGGATACAGAATAGCAAATGACATAACTTAAATGGGAGTGAGTCAGTCATATAATGAGTCGTAAAAAAATAATGCTAGAACAGCAGTTATAGAGTGGTGCCCACGAATTGGCACCGAAGACACAGCAGACAAAAATCCGATGGGAAGCCCACGTAATCAGGATTGTCGGGAAGCAGTGAAATTTTCGAAATAGTCACTCGGAACTCGAAGAAACCCAGTCTGCGTACTGTAATTATAGAAAATGAATATAATGATGAAAATTTATCGACCAACAACAATTAAATAGGTACGAATGTGATCATCAATCTTTAGAATATGTCGATCTATCAAGGAACGAAGATTTAAAGTATGTGAAAATTTCACGTAAACTGTGAATGTCAGTAGTAACTGTAAATTAGTTGCAGGTAGATTGAAACTTATCTTCTTCACTGATGTATGGAAGTTGGAAAATAGTACAAAAAAGATACATTTATCCAAATCACTCTCTACAACTCTGCTTTAGTTCGATCCATGTTCTCTTAAAAACTGGTCGTTACCAAGATAAGAAGGTTTAATTAATGGTAAAAAAGAATTTAATGAAAATTTATTAGCGCAAAGCACGAATAATTTTTAAGATTATTATTTGTAAGTATATATTGTTGCTGAAATATGGCTAAATTCGGTGTCAACTAAATGTGTTGAATTTTAGCTGTTTTTTAGTTTTCACTTTGAGAGGAGTCACGAGTTAGCATCTGTGAATTGTGAAATTAAATACAGTTCAACGAGTTTTCCGTCGCTATGCGAGCGGCTTAATTCTAAACTAGAAGAATATGAAAAATTTTCATTTTCTTAAGCATAGAGTACCTGATCCAAAATTAGTACGAGTATTACTGTTTTCTCCTATAAAGGATTTCATGCAAATTTTTGTCTTCATATTTTTTCAGATATACCTCAATCTTTTCTCTACATCCAATATTATATAAATATCATTTTAGTTCCTATTTTTGTTCAAAATGTAAATCAATATTTCTTAATGATTTATTTTCACAATGGATTTCGTACAGTGTTGCTGCATATAATATCAATATATGCTGCACCATCATTAGCTCTTACAACTAGTTACTAAAGCTACTACTATATGTCTCTAATAAACATTTAATCGTCTCTAATAACAATTCGTTCATAGCTCTCAAATAGCCATCGTTGCAATACCTTGTGATCATATTTTAATTACTTTGAACCACTCCAATTTACTTGATAGACATATTTCTGAGAACAAAAGCGTTTCATTAATATCTTTCAACCTAAGTTAGTTCAAATAAGAGAATTGACGGCCTTATCACGTCGCATACATCATCCCGGTTCTAATTACTATGTAGGAACTTAAATAATTGTGCCACATCAAACAAATTTCACAAGACCGCTTATATTCTATATGTAGAGGTACAAACTTGTGTAGATAGAACAATTTTTCCTCCGCCGGCAATAGCTAATGAATGCAATAAATCGTTAGGCAGAGCAGGCAGGCCCTAAGTCCTCCTGCGTAGGTATTTATTCATAGAATAATTTGCCTACGCACAAGTACGGCGCGAGTAACTCTTTTGTTGTTAACTATTTAGGTGAAGGGAAGCGTGGCAAGAAGGTGCTCGCGTTACTTATTCGACAATAAATAATACGGGGCGTAATTAAGATACGGGGTTGTAAGTGACTCGCTGGCTTGCTACTTAGCAGGTTTATGTTGCGCACGAGGGGCTGTTTCCTCTCGTAAATGCCCGGTTTTGTTGTTTTAAGGAAACAATTTTCTTAATAATTATTTATGAATCGGGAGGAGTATGAATGTTGTTTATGGAGCGAGTTGTGAAGTGTGGGTTTGATAAATTTGTTACTCATTTTGTAATGAAAATTTTGTCTGTGCGTTTGAGAGTTTCGAGGGTTCTGCAATTCATTCGTATTTTATTGCGTCTTAATTGTCAAACTTGAATTAATAATTATAGGAACTTTGGTTATTATTCCTAATTGATGAAAACGTGCATTGAGCACGTTTTCATTGTTCTAGAAAATCTCTTATACCGCATGCGTTTGGTATCTCTTATTTTATTTAAAACATGGTAATTATACGTTTGTTCATTATCCACGTCCAATAATTATACTTGACCCTTTAATATACATAATATACCTTGCAATTAAGAAGTTGATTTTAAGTCATCCTATAATTGTGATCCTAACCAAGCTTCACACATGCTTCAAACAAAAGTTGATCAAATTTACAAGTGATTGAATAAGTGCAGAATAAAATGCAAGTATTACAAAATCGATTTAAATAACATTCACATTAGGTAAAAGAGCCTGTCCACCTGTAATTATAGGAAGAGAACAATTTCCCACCAAAAACTGTGTAACTGTGTAAAATATCTCGGGTTCTACTTAGACAAAAGACTGACCGAAGAGGCAAATCTGAAATAGCAGAAATTGAATCGATTAATATGACGCCGATCTCCTCTCTCGCTCAACAATAAAAGACTAGTATCCAGATGAATTATAAAACCAATCTGGACATACTATTATGCAGCTCTGGGCATCAACCAGTAATTTTAATTTAAATAAACTACAGGCCTTCCAACACAACATTCTAAGAGTAATACCAAGAGCATCACGATTTGTTAAACACTGTGAGATAAATGAATATATGTAAATACCTATTATAAAAGAAGATGTTGAAGAATTCAGCACAAAATATAAAAAAATGGCTCAAGAATCATACAAATAAACTTGAAAAAATTCTGCTCAACAACATTGACTACAGAACACCTCTCAAGAAGAAGCATGTAATGAAACAAATAACATTATTAGACTGTGACTTAACCAACAGCATTGCACAGTGTTATTCGTTAATTAATGATAGGATACTTAATGGATATTACTTAAAGCGCCATTGAACCAGGGTAAATTATATTTTCAATATGTCAGAATGGAAGAAATGGTTATGTCAGAAATATTTGCGTTTATAATATTGACAATTTTGAAGCCAAAACCTTCGATTTATTATAAATTAATTCAATAACAAAAAATATGATAATTTGGTAGCCACAATAATTTTAACGTTACCTACTCATAGATTGTGGTATCAAATGCTACCTTCAAAGTATATTACGAATGGATCTAGATTAAAAGAATTACAACCATTAATCCCAGTCATTTTAAATTGTAATTAAAAATATTGAAGATTTACTTTCAGTCGCATTTACATTTAAGAGTCGCAGCTATAATTGTAATGCATAAATGTACTATTATTTGAATTACAGAACTCAGACATTACTTTATGCAATAAAACTCTAAAATTTTCTTAAAACTTAGAAACATCGAATATTGCAATTTATCTTGCTTAATTTCTCTTTTCTGATCCAATTTAGTTATTTTATGTGGATACAGTATATGCATTATATATAGATATATATATATATATTTATATATATATATATATATATATATATATATATATATATATATATATATATATTCACAATAACGTACCTATATAAAAATGTGATTGGCTTTCACTTTCATAGGTAGCCAATACAACATTTTAATATCAAAGCGATTAACGATTTAGATTCAAATAACTCAATCTTCGTAACCAGTTTCCGTATCGTATAAAGGGCAAAAAGTGTTATAAAACAATATCTGATACCTTTTTTAAATTTAGTCATTAGATATTAAATTGCCGAACGTCAAATTTGGTATGTGGGAGTGAGCCCAACCGTATAATTATGGCCACGTTCGCGTTTGATCCCTCTCAATAAAATAACTTCATTTCGCGCAAGCTACCTTGGACGATCGATATACGATTTTAATAAAATACTCGTATATACGCGTAGCAGTACAGAGTGAATTAACTCTGTTGCGTGTACAGTATATAAGGCACTTTATTTTCGTTTAGTTATGTAAAATGAACATTAAGAATTTATTATTATTGATTTTTTAATATCGACAAATTTTCTTAAATATATTTTAGTTCAAAAATTAAATTTCTAAAAAAATTAATTCAAACCATTTTACATAAAATGTTATCCATGACGTTTTACTATTATGGTTTGGTTACTTTTTTTTACATAAAAGTTAGCCTTTTGATAAAAATCAATCAAAATGCTTTTGATAAAAAATACATTTTATTTAATAGTTTACAATAAATACAAAGAAATTAAAATATGAACAAATTAGGATGATGATTTGGACGTTTAGGTGGTGCACCTTTGAACGTTTTTAAACACGCTTAAACCTTTAATTTTAACTGAATATAGTTTAAATTTATCATCGCGAATAAGTAAATATAATTAACATACTATAATATAAAGTGATAAGAAAACTTGTCGAGTTTGCATTTTATTATTATAAGTAAGAAGCCACAAAAATATTTTTGAACGAAGTGTTTCTTTGAATCTAAATTGAGCAATATAATGTGTTGTACCCAAGTGAACTTTTCATTTTTAAAACGATTTTATGTTTGTTCTTAATTAGTCTAGGAAACTAAGTAATATAAAAATTAGTATTGATTAAATACGTAAAGAAAGACAATAGCGGTTACGAATTAAATGTTATAACACGCTTACAATTAAACCAACTTGTAGATTTGATTTAAAGATGGCACTGAAATGGCATAAGTAAATATAAACCCGCTTATAGTATAAAAGTCACGTGGCGATTAATAGTTTATTCGCTGTAATAATAATTAATGTCTTAATTTTTATATTCTACGTTATAAAAAATAGCATTTAAAGTAACACATACGGAAGTTCATTAATAATAATATGCTGCGTGTCTTGTAAAGAAGTATTTAAATTTAATTTGCATAAGATGTTAATCACAAAATTAAATTTACCCGGGGTCATCCATGCACAGGTTTAATATGCGTCCGGACGTAAATATGCTTTACGACTAACAAATTACATTGTAACATTTAACGTGAGGTGCGGTGTGATTTTTAAACGATACGAGCTTTAGTCGGCAATTATTACTTCATATTGTTAATTTATTATTTGGGTATAGTGGCGTGGTGCGGATTATTGCGGGAATCAGGTAAAAAAATACTTTTAAATTGTTAAAGATATTTTTTTATAAGACTTTTTTTTTATTTTTTTTATAAGACTTCAATAGATAGTTTCAAATTTAAATATATAGCTATATTTTCAAAATTTATTACAACAGTCACTTAAAATTTAGTAATATAAAAATAAAATAACATTCACAATGAAATAAAATAACATTCATAAAATAAAATAACATTCACAATGATTACCAAAAAAATTAACAATGATCCTTGGTCACCAATGTTACCTCTTCCTATTGTAATTAATGTCACATCTATTCTCTGTTTATGAACAACCGACCAAAAATTTGCAATAATTTATCAACCATTCGCGTAACTAGTACATTAAAAATTAACTTTCATCCATCAGTTTTGTCCGATGGCAGCCTGCACTTTTAAAAATGTTGTATATCCTTCAAAATCTGATCAAAATCGATTACATTTTTCTCATATTGATAAAAAATAAATACAGTAATAATATCTATGACGTCAAAATAAAATTCAACAAGTTATTTTATTCAACTGATTAGAGATGCATTCACATTGAGTAATAATTTTTATTTTGAAGCCATCATGAACAGTATAACGTAAATTTCTGCATATAGGTATAATAAGTACATAAAATTGAAGTCAATCTTTTATTAGCTCTCACAGCTTCCGAGACGTCAATAAAACCAATAAATAAAATGAACTGCCATTAAAGTACATACCCAAACTATCAGCCTACTTGCTCCCGCATATATTGCCCAAACAAGACATTTCAAAGTTCGTAATAACAATAATAACGCAGTGTCATAAATGTGTCTAACGGTCACGACTTTATTTTCTTCAACTTTTGTAATGTAAGCTTCTAGTTAAACTTGAATAGTTTCTTTTTTTTATTCGGCAAACAATGCACAGTGAATACGGCAGGCAGCAACCACACATTGTAACTGTAAAGTAAGAGAGCAAAATAATACGTCATGTCACACCCCCGAGAGCTCCACTCTTAAATCGAAGGGCCAATAAAACTTATGCAATCCTTTTGTCGTCAGAGAGTCGTGAACAACTTTCCGGTCACGATTTATTACTGTTATTTAAACCTCTTTCTAAATTTCTTTTGCCGAGAATTTCTTTTGTTTTTTAACATATGCTGCCAACCCGTTTGAATGGAGAAAGGGACGAGTTGAATTACGCATTACTGTAAGCTTTGGAGCTCTATCTGGGTCATTCGTCGTTTTGAAAAGAATCATTAGTGAATAAAGCTCGTAGAAATTACTACAAATTTTAAGCTTGCTAATATGCGTTTACTTGCACGGTTAATCTAGTAAAGTCTACAATATTTATTATGTTAAATATACTGTTAGTATTAAAGAACAGAAATGACCGAACTTTTGTAATCGTTCTTTTCACGTTATATAAAACACTATGTAATTCATTGTGAGTCACCCACTGTTAAGCAGTAACAGTCAAATTTAAAAAATATATTTAATTTTTTTTAGTTTTGAGCTTTTCTAATAATTTTGTTTATATTTCCTAGAAGAATAAAAGAAAAAAATCGATGTCGATAGGGCCCTCGGCTTTCGCTTTCTACTTACATTTTAAAAGAAATAATGCAGAATTTTCAAGATATATTCAAAGTAAATACTTAATATAAAATTATAATGTTGCCTGAACTTTTTCTAAATTTGTTACATAAATATCTCAATAGCATTTTCAAACATAATATCCATTTATACATGGAATTTATGCCTGTACTTATTAGTAGGCACGGGTCATTCGTTGTCCATTTATTCTTCGCTGTATTCGTGCTGCTTAACATGATGACGGCAATACTTTTATAAATTGTTCATAAAACTCTTTAAGTATTATAAACATATCAGTTTTATCTATATGCGGTTATTTCTTATGACAAAAACAACTAATTAAACGCGGTTAACCAACTACATCTCCTGGGCGCCTGCTACAACTCAAAGTCAGATGGAAATGTGTTTTTTTCGTAAGTAAACTTATTTATAGACTCAAACGACACTACGAAATAAATATAGGTTAGTATATATATATATATATATATATATATATATATATATATATATCTGAATATACATATAAATTTATCTATGGCACGTCGGGTCTACGCCCCTACTTGCCTGACGCGAGGGAAGCCGAAGCCGCTCCATCGCAGATGGTATTTACGAACGATTTGTGGTTTTCGGAAATGTGGAAGTCCATTAGTATTATGTACGATGAAGTGTTGACACAAGATGGTGCGCATACGTTATAATTTTTTGTCGCCATTGGCTTGCCTAGCCCCGTAATGAGCATTTACTTGCGTCGGGGTAACGGTCGTTATCGCTTTTGACTATTTACGACATTTTTCAAGTGTATTGGTATTAAAAAGTAATTGACCAATTATGGTTAGTATACGTTGGAAATTTGTAGACTCATCTTCCACTTGAGTGGAAACTCTTTAACTGGACAACCTTTCCTAAATGTTGGTTGTTTGCAATTTTTGAAATAATAATCTGTTTTTTAGTCTATAAAATATTAACGTTGTTAGCCTTTAAAAACCTAAATCGTTATCATTTAATATTATGCGATTTTATATACTATTCACTTCTATTAACTAAATGTAAACCTTGTAATTATATTGTTATAGAAATTTAACTTTTATAGGAGAAGGAATTTGATATTAATGAAATGGTGAAAAGAGTTAATTACATTAAATATAGGGCATTGTTCATTATAAGAAGATATTTACAGTTATTACTGGTATATTTTACTATAAAACTTTATTATGAACTTTTGAATAGGTAACAAAATGGGTGTTATGCAGAAGAGTTTTGCTAAATAGGAACTCTAGAACCGTACCTGTAAGTGAAAAACGATACAAAAAAAATATATAGTACAATTGTTTTTCCTAAATAAAATTTTCACAAGTATATAAGGAAATTACACAAGAAAATATTCTGCTACTATACAAATTTCTTTTACGGTTAGTTTCAGCGTTTCGACGATTACTACTCATGTTTGTACCTTATATACCTACCTACGTTCATTTAGTGATTCCATTATATACTAATATAGGTAATTCAGCGAAAATGGTATTTACCAGCATTATTATAATAACGATACGCTAATATCAATGTGATTCAATTTTCCATTGATAAAAAACTTGTTCGTTTTTATGGCCCCCACGCAGCGGCACCACACTGATTCGCAAACTGTTTATGCGCTTTTAAATTGCCTATAAATTTTGAAGGTACCTCTTAATGTAGAGCTTTTTGGAGCCAGCCCTCATTCTGGTTGGTGGTGTGGAGTATTTACATAGATTTATTTATCAGTTGCGGGCAAACACTTATGTCTGAGTCGCTATTCTTCGGCTCGTTGTTGCCCTATAAACTATTGGGGATATCTCCTCCTGTTCCCATATTTTACAGTACCTATATTATGCGTACGTAGACATGTATACGTTCTGTAAATAAGTGACGTGCATTGATATACGGTTACATTGCTTTACAGAAACTTTAATTTTTATGTTCTCTAAAATGGCAACTAATTTATTTCCAAGAAGTTGTATTTGGTAAATTCACTTATCGTATGATGGGATACAATTTTGGAACAAGTTGTATATTCCCGATAAAATATAAATAAATTATATTATAAGAATAGCTTAGTATTGATAAGATTAACTGGTAATATTTTCACAGATGTATCTTTCACTAGTTACTTTCAGGAAAAATAGCTCGAACAAATTGCACGTTTATGACTAAGTTTATTCCTTTTTAAATTTAAAGTCAAGATAAAATGTTATAAGTTTGATACAAGTCTTTAAATTAAGTCGGTTGAAAAGGCTGCTTAGCTAAATGCAGTTAAGCTTAATAACATATTAACACTGAGAATATTACTCTCGACTTTGCATTCAATAACAAAACTTGGTCGAAAAAGTATCAAGTCCAGCAATCAAAACAACATACCCTCCTTTAGCAAATTACAGTCCATATTACGAGAAACATAAATACATTAAACTATAAGGCAGCTACTTTATTGCGTCTGAGCGTCTTGCAAATGTACGGAAGAGCAATAAATAAATGCGGTACCCTAATTAACCGACGAATCGGGAGAGCTTTTCCAAGAAACAAATTACATAAGAAGTAATCAACTTAGTTTATCATTATTGTTATACCTTATGTATATAGATTTTAATGTATATACATTTTATAGGCAAAGGTAGAACGTATCTTAAATTTAATCAGCAAGTTAAGTCCCGTAGTCTAGAAATATCTTTAACCATGTTTACAATAAATTCTTGTGAAGTTACTCTAAAGTATCTAACTCAAGATTTGAACTTCAATATATCTAGCCTATTAGTTACCAGGGCAAAATGAAATATGTTAAATTAAAAAATTAAACATGAACTTAATTTGTTCTTTTTTATTTATTTAATTTGAAATAAAATATAAAATTATAAACGATTACGCAACCTTCTTTATTTTTGCTTGAAATGTCCTTGTCTTTCAAGGTATGAAAACCTAAAGGAGACACTTGTTATCAAAGGTCTTACCAATCTAATTCTTACCAATTTATGCTTCTTGCTTAATTTTCTTACTAATTAGGCATTTTCTATGACCAAGGGTCAAAAACTATACTACGTAAGCACATATATTAATGCAAATGGTGTTAAATTGTGAACCAAATATGTCGAGAATCACCACATCTACGTTTTGCATTAGTATCTTATGAATTATTACTCAATATATCCTGCTATAACGCTTTTTATCAGAGTTTGTCATACTTACATTGGAACAAATGCAGTTTAATACCAGTGTAGATTTCACTGTTTATTAATTATTAAATGAAAGAACAACATTAAAATTGATATATTTAGTAAAAATACTTTTTGCTCGCTGTTAGATCGTAACAAAAAATTGATTGGAAAAATATTTCTCTTACACACTGCTTTTTCGAAAACGCTTGTTAAATTTTTAAATTTAATGACCATTCTTAGTCACACTAAACACAAATATGCAGATACAAACACGAATTTACATAAAAAAAAAGAAAGTAATTAAAAACTTAAACAAGCAAGGATGATTGCGTAAAGAGAGGTTTTAAATTTAATATTTGATGACCCTTTCATCGTAGTAAAATACAACTCTCGATTAACTGCAACTATTGATCGCATGTGAAAATGGTGTACAATACATTTACTAAAAACATACTTATAATTTTAAAATTATCTTTAGTCTAACATTCAAAGTTATATTATTTTTTCAATAAAGATAAATTTGGAAATCTCACCTGCGTGTCGATATTTATGAATTCAATTCACTGACAAAATATATTAGTGTATTTGTAAAATGGAAAACTAGGTAGTTTTACAAAAAGTTGTTTTTTATTAAAGTATGCTTTTTCGATTAGCATTTGACAGTTGGCAGATCTTTACACGGTGAATCTGTGTGTGTGTGTGTGCTTTGTTTCACTCCGAATATAGCAAAACACAGATTATTTCACTCTGAATATAGTCTATCTTCTCCCTATACATCAGTGCTTGAAATAACGTAATCAATTTTAGTGGCTTATGAACAATTTTGCAACGCGATTTCCATGTAATTTGATAGACTTGAAGTTTGTGCATTTCATAAATTACACACATTAGTAGCGTTCATTAATATTTTTAAATATTCATAAACAAATGATGTATTTAGGTAAGATGATCAGGGTAAGATACGTGTAATTGCTTATAAGGCACTGCGCGACACTGATGAAAACGATATATTTTTCAGCGCCTCCTATGTCTGACTTATATATATATATATATATATATATATATATATATATATATATATATATAAATATATATATAAAAGTTATACTAATGAAAATACCAATACTGTGTTAATGAAATACATGAATGAGTATGATACATGACTCGCAATTAACCGTTAAGTTTATCGATCCATTAAGTACTCAGGAATTTGGATTCCATAGAGATCTCAGACCTCACAATTAAACTCTTATACGCAATTGAAATTTACGTTAAACTTGACGCATTATTTTTCTCATTTTTTTTAGGTGCAAACGGTCTCCGAAGACGCGGAAGACAGACGTACACGCGATACCAGACCCTTGAGTTGGAGAAAGAATTCCATACGAACCACTACCTCACCAGGAGGAGACGCATTGAAATGGCGCACGCGCTCTGTCTTACCGAGCGACAGATAAAGATCTGGTTTCAAAATCGGCGGATGAAGTTAAAGAAGGAGATCCAAGCCATCAAGGAACTGAACGAGCAGGAGAAGCAAGCTCAGGCTCAGAAGGCCGCGGCGGCGGCGGCCGCCGCCCAGGGGGTCCAGGATCACTAGAGCCCCAAATTTAATATAAATCCTAAATAAATACTTAAATATTATATTAATGAATACGGTGACGATTCCACGTGAGCGAGTGCCCGAGGACCCGACGCGCGCTCGGTACGATCTAAAACCAATAAGTGATACTATTTAAATTAATTCGACGGACATTTTGTTTATTAAATTAATATTTTTTGTGTTTATAGTATTTTGTAATTATTATGTTCTTGTTATTTAAGTGTTAATAAGTTGTTGTGATTTTTTACGAGAAATATTCA
The DNA here is from genome assembly GCA_039881145.1 of Druceiella hillmani. Taxonomy (NCBI): domain Eukaryota; kingdom Metazoa; phylum Arthropoda; class Insecta; order Lepidoptera; family Hepialidae; genus Druceiella; species Druceiella hillmani. The sequence continues at coordinate 12,941,445 of JAYKKI010000043.1, forward strand.
TTTTTTGTTTATTTTTTGTTCTTTTCAATGAATTCAAAACGAAACGCAATATGATAAATTAAAATTTACTTTTAGAAATCAGAAGTTTAGTTGTGTTTTTTTGGAGGTTTTTTGTTATTTAAATCGGTAACGTTATTAGGTTTGTTGTACCACAATTAAAGGCGTTTTGCGACGATTTCAATTTTATTTATCATTCGATCTAGTGCAATTACTATTATTTGTTTTTATTTTTTTGTCATATATCGTGTATATATAATTTATACTTACTTAACTATATATATATATATACATAAATATATATTTTTTAAATTTGGTTTCCTTTATTAAATTATATTTTATTAGACGAAAATAATTTTACCGAATCCGACCGAATAAATAGTAAGCCTATGCCGAAACTAAAATTCGTGGAATAAATAATATAAAATGTATAGTTTTGTACAAATATACCTACCAAAGAGACACGGTCTCGTACCTTAAAACTAAGGAAAATATTAATTTACTATTTACAACGTAATGATTATTTTTATTCCTGTAAAATTTTACAATAAACATCTCTAGCGATACTCTCGAAGCGGAAACTCAAAGAAGACTAAATAATGAAGTTAATCTAATCTATCTTTACGACGCTAATACTTAATAGAAATAAACGATAGAAATACCCGCATATATATTATATATGAACTTACCTACTACTAGCGTAAAAACGATTGTGTTCCTCCGTTAAAATTATTTTGTTCAATGAAGTAATTGCCATAATAATAAGTCCCGTAGAGTTACGTTTTAGTTTTGTAAATAAATAGTTTAAACATAGTTTAACTGTAACGAGTAATATAGTTAAAATACAATCGGGAAATTTCGAGGTGGGCTGGATACCTGTCGGTTGGGCACGAAAGGAAAGCGTCGAACGAATCTACGGCGTGAACCGCGCGCTGATCGACGGCCACACTCGCATGCCAAGGTAAGTCGCTTGCTTCACTTTGTACATGTAAAAAGAATTTTCTCAATAAATTATTTATGTAAATATTATCAAGGTTTGAACAAATTGGGTGACGTGAAATATATATAATATAATCTTATTTTTTTTTCAAATATGTAAATAACGACTATTTAACCGAATGCTTTTGTACATATTTGAAAGTTTTACGAGAAAAAGGATAAATTTATTTAGAAGTTAAGAAATAAGATTATATATAGAAATTTTCATAATTTTTACGTAAAGGCGAAAGAATAATAAATAGAAGTAGTTGATTTTATTGTCCCATTATTAAATATATTTTGTAGGTATCAAATTAAAAACAATGTGATTCTGTTAATTAAATATGAAGAAATTTACGTGCAACGTATCAACTTTCTAAATTTGCATTCCAATTAAAATAGGAAATTTAATTTCTTCCTAAACCTTTTTTCGTATTAATTATAGTTTTGTAAAATAGTGGAAGATACTGAAATGTATATGAAGATACTGAAAGATATTGAAGGATCTTTTAAAATTTAGTAAACATATAATTTATTAAATTAAAAAATCTAAATTATTTGGGAATAAAACGCGATATCTTCCTAATTTAGAGAAGATATGTCAAGCATTTACACGTGTCTTTTATAAAATTATATGTCTGTGTACACGCACAAATCTAACATTATATTTTGCTGTATGTTTATATCAAGTTATAACTATTACATTTGTCAAGGCATCAACTAAATAAATAGCAATGAAATAAGTTATTGTATTTATATATTCTTAGTTAATGAACTAACTTTGATGTCGTTCAATCTTAGGTATAACACATTTTTCCGTACAAAAATAGTTTCATAACCAAATTCAGCTAAGAGTCAACATTATAAGTCCTCATCATATTCTCAGAAATTCTCGACGTTAAAGGCGAGGTACAATTGCGCGGGACGTCGGCCGATTTTAACGAAGCGATCTCTCAAGCCGGCCGGGTCAAGACGTTGTTATCTGCCGCGCTCCGATAACAGATAATTATTTACCCGAATCGAAAAATTATTGGTTGCATACGCGGGCTCTGCCGGGCAAAATCTTTAACAACTCAATTTTAGCCGAAGACCAGTTAAACGCCCGCGAGGGTGCGCCGTGCCGCTGTTACTTTTTACTTATTGGCCCCGATGCGATCCATCGTTCGTTACCTGGAACTCCGCTTATTGTATCGCCGTACGTTATAATCAGGACGTAACTGTACCTAAATGCCTATGTGAGTTTTCGCGTTTAACTTGTATACGAAAGTACTCACACAATATGTACAGTTTCAGGCAGTGAACCTGGAGAGGGTCGATTAAATGCAATTGGTTAAATTGGCAATTAACCTTACATAAAAATATGAAGCGAAGAAATTAAATTATTTCTGATGCATTGCGTTTAATAGCTGTGCCATGTAGCAGCTGCTGATAATTAGGTGAACAAGGTTATGTAGTCCTATGAAATAAAGGTCGTAATGGAAAATTTATAAAAATGTAATTAAACAGCAAATATAAATCGGTTTAAATTAGTAGGTTTACTAAAATAACTTTAAAAATATTACATTTTTCCTATATTATTTTATGGAAAATCATTTGGCGTGTACAATTTAAAAAAAAATTAAACTTGTATAAAAATATATAACACTATCAAAAATATTTCATAAACTAATGATTGCTAGTATCCAGTTTTTTTAGTCGAGGTTTTTATTATCCAATAAGGAGCCGAAAATTCGATTTCAAACAAAAATAAAAACCTAATTTTATAAAAGAATTTTCATCTAAATTTAGTCAGTATCTTCTAAAATTATTGTGTAAAACTGCATAAATCGGAACAAACATTTAATATAAAATAAACAACATACAATACCTAAAGCATAAGCATACTTAAAACATTAATGAATAAACGTTTCCATTTATAATAAACTTACGGAAATCATTAATATGGATTATTTAGTTGTCGTTCTACGGGCACTAATTTCTTCACTTTAGCAACGAATATTTATGGAAAGGGGTATTAAGGTAATTGGATGTTCTATTTGAATACCTATTAAAAATTAACATTGATAAAATATCCGGTGTACGTCTAACCACATGATTTTTAATGACCATTTACTTGGTAGCAAGCAACCGAAGTAATTTTCCCATGCACTGTACGCACTCATGTAACATCTTAGAGGAGTTAAAATAAATTACGTTTAATTAAGTCTGCTACCAGTTCGATAGCGTACTTAATCATCGGAGTGCCCTTAAAGTCATTAAGGAAATGATATTCATACATTATAAAGAAACAACTCCCGCCAGTTATGTCCGTAACAGATAAAAGGTGAAACGAGAAGAGGGAGCGATCTGCATAAAGAATATAATTAATCGATATGCGCCTACCTTTCGTTTCAACCCCGCCGATGCCCTGAAACATTATTATTTTCGCGTGGATATTAATTTACATTCAGCGGCGGACACTATCTTTAGCGGACGCCATGATGAACGCCCACACATACGAGGTTCGAATGCGGACAGGCGGAAGTGTACGTGTAATTGTGTAATCCTCGGCGAATGCGAGCCCGTCTCGGTCCGGCCGCAACCTGTTTTCGTATAAAACTAATAAAACATAAAAATGACGGTAGAGATAGATGTCGGCGCGCCGCTATAGGCGGGCCGGTGGAAGGCGGCGAGAGGCCGAGCGTACGAGTCGACAGGCTCTATATGAAGGTGAATATATCACGGAGCGGGCGGACCGGTTTGCAAAAATGGTCGGCAACAGCTGCTCCAAATATTCCCGGGGACGCGGCGGCGGCGCGAGATGAGAGATTCGCATTCTTTCCCCTTTCGGAGATGAAATTATTGATGTTTGCGCGCCGCCGTTGTGAAGCATAAAGACTAATAACTAAATTAGCTGAAAAATATTGCCGAGTTTGCATTTTGTGCTGCGGAATCTGCCGTGTGCGAGTCGCGTGTGCTGGATTGAGCCGTATTTGAGAGGCCTGCAGTCATTTATATACACTTATGTAGTGTTAGTTTATATCTTAATTTATTTTAAAAATGAAAGCCTAAGTATATTAGTTAATAAATAAATTTGTCTATGATATGCGTTTGCTTATATCTATCTCAGTTTAAGTTAATCTACGGTAGCAATTATAATTTTATTAATTTGTAACATAATAATTTTATTAATTTATAACACAATATTGACACCGATTAATCAGCTACGTTACCTAATCTGGTTAAATGAGCTAATTAAGTTTATTGAGAACTACTACATATTACCATTAATAACGACTCAAAAAAGATGAATCTACATGTAATGCAAATTATTTTAATATTTAAAAGCTTTTATCATGCCTACATGATCACGAAAACTGCTTTAATGAGCATTAATTAAGTTTTAATCAATATAGTTAGACATAGTGTACCCATGGCATATTTTAATGTGACAGTAAATATTTAATTGTTTAATTGATGGCGTCTATCAAATTTTGTGCGGTTGTGTAGATATAATGAAATAGTTAATTACTGAGGAAATTAACAATTGTTCGTCGATTCTTGCATATATAAGGAATAAATGAGTGTAAAATAGCTACAATGGCCGTTTGTGATTAAGTTAGTTTATATAAAGTAAATAAAAAAATAAATAAGTTAAGTAAAGGTCGTAAATATGAAGAGGCGAAGGGTTAGTAAACAATATTTTCCCATAGGAGTTTAAGTAATCAGAGGGAAAGAAATTACAAGAATTTTCCTTAGAAACTAGCAAAAGGTAAAAATGAAAACGTTCGATAGGAAGTGGCGCCCAGTGCCTTAAAAGTAATTACACGTAGCTTGTCCTGAACAACTGATATATATATATATATATATATATATATATATATACATATACTTATATATATTGATAATTTATTTATGAATAGTTAAACATATTAAGGACATTCAACCAAAATCCGCAATATAATGTATGATTTGTATCCCGAAACACAAACCGAATGCTATCCAAAATAGGCAAATGAAGCAAGAAGCATAAATTGGTAAGAATTAGATTAGTAAGAACTTTGATAAGAGTTAGTAGCTTGCCCTACCTTAAAAGAACTGCACGCTACTCTCGATAGGTTGTATGTTTATTCATTTGAGATAAAATTATTCACAATTAAATGAAACTACGTGATGTAGTATTATTTCTACTTTCTTTAATTTCTTTAACCACGACCTAGGTTTCGTTGTATTACAACATCTTCAGGTGGGATATTTTTATACAACGAAACCTGATGATGATGAACGATGTTGTAATACAACGAAACCTAGGTCGTGGTTAAAGAAAGTAGAAATAATACTACATCACGTAGTTTCATTTAATTGTGAATAATGAATTTCTACAAAATTAACGCCAAATATATTCAATAAAATTATTCATGTTCCTTCCGTTGCTAATATACAAATGTAGAACTTAGGCTGTTTGTCCTGTATAAATAATTAAAATTCCATTGTCGTAAGTCCGTGCGAGTGGTCTAACAGGCTGGCCCTTATGATGAAGCCGTCGGTCGCGAGCCACGAGATCGGTATCGGTACGCGAGTCCCTCCGGGCTGCAGTTTACGAGCGCTCGTGGCCTGGATCGCTCTCAATGCTTCGTGACCCGAGAGCTGCTCTTGCATGTCTGCAGCGGCATCGTGGCTCCCGCATGATGAGCTTCGGCGACGTTCAGTAATGAATGATTACCCAATATGCGAGAGGTATACTCAAGATTACAAATGGCGAAATTAGAGTGTCCTCGCAGTACTGGTGCCGCAATTTGAACCATGTTGCTATAAATGACAAAGTAAACGTTAAGTTGGGAAAATTAAATTACGTTAATGTAGTTAGGTAATTCGATAAGGTCTTTACAATTTTTTTACAAAGTTTTTATCGACTTTTGGCTTACAGTTGCTCAATTCATATGAAACAACTGTAAGCCAAAACGAGTAATACTTTGTATGTTAATGGTACTTAGATATGAAACGTTCATTAATGTATGTTGGCATTTCATAATTTATATAAGGGAACTAAGTAATTATCTACTCACAATAGGCTACTAAAAATATTTATAGGTCTGACATTAAAAGATGTTGAAAATTCAATAAACAAAAAAGGAAAAATTATAAGAAATGTTTTGTTTGAAATGTTGTTAAAAGGCGAATGACTATTTTTTCATACTGTGGCACTAAAAAGTCAAATTTATAATCAAAACTGTAAATAATTCAAATACACAAATTTGTTACACATGAAATTAAACATTTATTGGTTTATGTCATTTTTTTATGAAGGTAAACAGTAATTGCACACTCGTGCAGATGTGCTTTCGTCACCTCGCAGGAGTTCCCCTTTCGTGGGACATCAGGTGAAAGGTGGCCAGCCTCTCCATTATCGTTAAAACTTTTATTTTACCTCAAATATGTAGTCTGGTAGTGACATACTATCATAAATTTAGTCTTTTTTTGTCTGAAAATAAGAAAATTTGTTGTCCATTTTGATAACCCAAAGTGTAAACATGTTATATATTACTTACACCTCAACTTATTACGATTATTTATAAAGAACTCTCTCGGATAATTTACTTAATGCTGACAAAACTTCACACTGTTCCTTTTCTTCGGTACATATTTCTGATAAAATAAATATTCCTGAAAATTTTTAAACAATTTTTTATTTAAACCCTTATAATTTTTTATTTAAAGCAACTAAGTTAGTTGCTCTAAAATGTATTACATATTATTATTAAAGAAATTAAGTAAAAATTCAAAAGTATGATTTACGTTAGAATAGCCAGGAGCAGGAAATTTGACGGTTTTTAGATATCAAATATCATTTCAATTCTTGAGACACAAAAATACAGCTTGCATTAGTAATCATAGGTTAATTGGAAACAATGTACCGTTACTACCAAAGTTTTTGCGTAGATTTCACCTTTTTGAAGTAATAGTTTTTTAAAGTTCTCACAATGCGTTAGAAACCTTACAATCAGAACTTGAAACAGGAGACAATTCTTCAGATGCACTTTTAAAATTTGTCAAGTGCGAATAGAACTGGCACAGGGTTTCGTACATATTTAGGCCAAAATAAACATTTAAAGATACACAGTAATTCTATTGAAAGTTTTACAGTTTATATTGCCTACTATAACTTTCACGGGCGTAAAACATGACGCATATTTTAATAATATTATTCCTCAGTATGTAAATATATAAATATATCATTCATATACACAATAGATATATATTTTATAATACAAAGTTATTTTTGTAGTGGATTTTAGTCACTTTTTTGGAGTTTCCATGCATTTTACAGATCTATCTACATTTCATAAATCGGCTAACTATTAATGTACTACTATTGGAATTGGAATTGGAATTCGTCATATACACTACAATTGTGTATATTTTTCAGGCATTCAGAAATAGCGGTATAGCTGGTAAAAGCTGGGGACAGATTAACAAATATGACAATTTTAAAGCTTAGTATTTCATATCCCTGTATCGAAAAGCGTTCATGATATACCTCCAATATTTTTCCTGTTCCAACAATTCACAATGGAGTATGCGAACATTTTTTATTTAACTTTACATATGGAAGAGGTAACCTGAAAATATTTTTGAAAAAGCTTTATTTTATAACTTTTCTATTATTTTTTATTTGATTTCCAAATTTCAGCCTTGTAGCATCAATCGTTTGCAAGTGAAATAGCTGTGACTTATAGATGGACATTATAAAACTATAAGGGTGCCTAGTTTGACTATGGAACACTAAAAAGACTGCCGGTGTGAGCTTCGCCAAGAATCTGCTATACATTCTTCAACTATTAGATTTCGGTAATACTTTTAACACTTTACAGTCAATATATTTGACATTTGGTGTTTTTTTGGCAACCCTATAGTGAATGATTTAAGTTCGTTCTTCAGAACCGTGAACAAACAATAATAATTTGGAACCAACCTTATCGCTAGAGTACTGGGTGGCGGAACCTTTTTTTCGCTGTTATGTTCTGTTCTTGTCGATCCTCTGGAAAACTCTGTTTTAAATATCATTGATATACCAGTTATCATGTTATAATACGAATATAATCTTTGCATTATACTATAGGATGTAAATCTAAACGTGATCATTCTTTTGGCTAAAAGGCGGGACCTTCTGATAAATCCAATTAAATATTTCCTAAGCTATCGTTGTTGATAATCAAGAAGTTCTAGTGAAAGGCAATATTACCATAATTACTCGTTAAGTACAAGATAAGTCCACTTTAATTTACAGAAAATACTTAAATTTACTAATTGATCAATATCTCACTAAACATACTAACGTAAATTATGTTAGTCGTAAGATTTTTCAAAAAAATATCTTTAAAATCATTTGAATGTTTCCTTTCGTTTCATTTGCTAACATTACCTGAATGAATCTGAAACAATTTTCTTCAAGTCAGTACAATTTCAAAAGCTGTGTTTTCTATTTACTTTCTACCATAGAAAACATGATCGAGGATCGGTCATATGTTTATAAGCCGTGACTCGTATGAGTGGAGGTTCGTAAATGTTTTAAGCTGTATATCTTCTTGTTTTTTTTATTAGACTTTCTTACACCCCATTATACTTCCGATTGATGGAATTGAATTCCATTTCAAGAAGACTAATGAATTAACTTTATTCAAGTCTAAGTAGTGCGTCCGCAGCGGCTCCTAAACTTGCATCCTCTTTATAACCACCGACCAGCGACCAAAGACCAATATTATTTGGTTATATATTATAACCAGCGACCAAAGCCTTACGTCACTTTTTCCTTCTCTCATCAGTATTCCCTAATTCTGACGATTCTATGTATCTTTATTGTTTACCTTGTTGAATTCATATTTTATAATCTGCCATGGCGCAAAATTTTTACTTTTTGAGTCGTGTTTCACTTTAAGATTTAATCGTTTGTGTCATTATGTTTCTAAATATTCATTAAAGTTTCAATAAATACTCAATTAAAACTTTTTGTTTTTTTTAATTTTAAGATAACAACTTTCAATTTTGTAACCAAAATTTCTCGATCAGAGTTTAACTGTTCGTGATAAAAAATTATTAGAAAACACCGATTGATGGTTAAATTATTAGAAACACCGGCAGCAATATATTACCGTTTCATTGAAAACTTTTCCTTATTGATACACAGCTTAAAAATAAAGTGAAGATCAATTACTATCTTGTCCTTACATTGTCACCACTAGAAAAGTAAGTTTCTAAGTTTGTACTTCATGCGTGAATGCAATATTTTATAAGCTCTGTATTGTAGAAATACAATGTAGTATCATGTCGTTCCTTATAGCCTTCACCTTAGTACCTAGTTACTCATTTTTATTACACCGGTTGTATCAAAAAAAATTAACAATCGCTTGCTTCGTTTGCTGCTCTTTTCAAAGGAACTGGTTACTATGTAAATATGAAATAATAATATCCATTGTTTACTTTTATATTCATGGACAAAACAAAAATGTTGGAGTAATAATCAATGATATTAACAATATACCTAAAAAATCAAAATATTTTTTTGAAAAACAAGGTAGATTAACATCTGAAATAGGAGAATATGTAAATATTGCCAGATTATTTTGGCATAAAAATGATATTTTCAAACTTTTATTTAAAAATTTGCAAAGCCTTTTTACTCCTTTTTGTATATCTAAAGTGAATTATTTTACAAATCTGTGAAAAAATGTAACAGGGAAAAATTAATTTTTTTCGGAAAAAATATTTCGGTTATAAGAGTAGATATATGCATGAAGGCTAGCCTTCGCGTTTATAATATATATCAATATCGTAACAGTGTGTCCGCAGGTTTGTTTTCAAAGGCGTAATTAATTAATTATATCAGTAGAAATATGTCTAAAAACAAGTTTCTCTCCATTTATTAGTAAAAAGTATCTTTTACAATGTCTCATTTTTAGTATTTCTGTTATTTACATAACCTGTATAGAAGTTGTGTGACTTTCAAACAAGTCCTCATTAATTATGTGCTACCACATATGTATATATAGGTGATATAGCAAGCACAGTCCCCTATCAGCTAGTCTAAACAATAATACATCTCTCCGCAAAACGGAACGCAGATTCCGCACACCCGCGCTACGCACCTTGTTAATAAATGCTCACATTGTAGTCACGAACCAACCGTATCGACTAAATGCATGTTGCGCGGTATAATTGCCACTTAATCCGCTCCATAAATATCTGTTTCTTCATAAAAGTGCCAAAATACTTCGTTCGTTTCTAGTTAGGTTGACATATGTGCGCTTTATATTCATTTAATTTGCTATATGAATTAGTAAGTCGCTTTATGGTATTTTTTATGTAAACATGACGAAGTTTAGTGTAATAAATAATCTATGTGAGGTTTCAAGAATAGTCAATATTTTTTTAGATGGTTAATCCTACGTTTTATATTTACCTATAAGTTTTTGATAGAAAAAATATGGGGTTAGGTGTTCTGACAAAAGTCAATATAAGTTTTATTACTGCATTTGTATGCAATTTTCTTCATATAATTACGAAGAATCTCTTGACGTCGAATGATATACATAAAGGACTTCGAAAATGATTCCATGCTATGAACAAGTCACAAACCATTTTTATGTTGTGCTTAGAAATAGAAATCTTATTCATAATTCGCTTAGGGTAGATCTAATGTGTGTCGGCATCGAATCGATATGAAACTTTTTGCTTTCGGCTTTAAATGAGTCAACAGCGTTTACATATATATATTTATATAGCTGTCCTACGCCTTTCTTCATTCAATGTCATTTACCACTTCGTTTTACTGATCTATCTACACATTTGTCTCTTATTTTTACTTATATCAAAATTTTAAATAAATTATTTGTAATATTTCTCCTTATTTTTTTATTACCTTCCAGTTAAGGACTTGATAGAAGGAATACCAATACATGTTTCCTCCCTCTACTAAGCTCTGCTACAAAATTATGAAAATGTTGGCGAAAGCTTACATTTTTTATTTCACTGTGTTCGCAAGCCATATGAAAGGATACACGGAGTTTTCCGGAATTTTTGGAAGTTCAGTACAGTTGCTTTTCGAGGATCGACAAATGCTTGAATTATGAAATGAAATGTAGAATCATCATTTTGTTAGTACCTCCACTACATTGAAACAGTTCCAGCGTGTTTACCAACATTTTTACCAGAAAAACAGTGATAAAGAGCAATAACAAAGTTTCCCAATTGCATCTCTCACTGAAAAGGACTATACAGATTGACCTGAATATTTCGTTTCGTCAATAATTTGCTTGAAACATGTTTACCTTTTGACTAAACAAAATTTTGTACAAAAATCGTCTTTTAGGGGTGCAAAGATCATCGTTTTATGAAATATTTAATTTTAATTTATTAATTTTTTGAGAGATACGTGTTTCCACTAGCTAGATCACTATTTTTCAATATTTAAAAAGAATTCATATATATAATGAAATTAGAAAGAAAATTATTAGATACAGCTAAGTAGTAGTAAGTGGGTAGCAGATAGGGATACAGCTAATTAGTAGTAAGTAAGTAGTAAGTGGGTCTGTTAAAAGAGCATAGAAATTCTATAGAAATGACTAAAATCAACTGAAAATAATTTTCTAGCTTGTAATATATATTTAAGTATTTATTTGTTAACTTCAGATCCAGGCTGAGTTATGTGGAGTGTTTCCGCCCAGGTGCGAGAATTTAGGTAAATACTATTTTTTGGAAAAATAAGATTGATATGTCGAAATAGTTCAAATAATTATTTATTGATATATACTATACATTATATAATAAAACTGTAACAGAGCAAATTCTGAACATGGGAAATATTTTAAAAAGAGTAGTTGATTTAACCTATGGATAATAGAAGCTGGAAAACCTTTTTTTTAGAATTTTTGTTTGTTTATCTATTTGTTAATTTGTGCGTCGATCACGCAACATCATGATAATAGTTTATAACAAAGAGCAACATATGAGAGAGAAAAAAAATCTTATTCCGAATTTAACGTGAGTGAAACCGTGGGCGCAGCTAGTTATTAATATTTTAAGTTATTAATTAGACATGAAGTTATGATATTTTAAATAAGAAGAATGTATAATTTTCCAGTACCCTCTAAATAGTTTAATTAAAAAGTAGGTACTATATAACGTTAAATGTTTATACACGACTAAATGTGTACGGAACCCTCATAGTGCGAGTTTCACCCGTACATAATAGCTATACGAAATAAATCTTTATAATTTTCTAATGGCTTTTCTCGGTATTCATGATAGTCTTTGTAAGTCGATAAATCCCTACACAGTTAACACCGACTTGGTAAATCCTCAAGCAGTTAACGTCAATATCGAATATTTTTCTGTTATCCTGTTCAACAACTTTCTTGTTACACAATCTCTATGATAATGCCATCCGTCCCAATCCTTAAAACAACCCCGCGCGCCGTCCTGTTTGTCTACGCGCGGCCGTAAAAATGAATATTTCATTTCTAAATTCGTAAAGGAAACGGAAATAGAGGATTTCGACGATTCGACGCGAGGTAAGTGAACACTTTTATGACACGTGTTTTAATAAAATTACACGTTGTATGTAGTAGATATTTTGTTTCGGCAGTTTTTGGTAAATAATATTTTTAATATCGTAATAAATTGTTTAGATATTAAATTATGATTTTTAGATTGAATGAAAATTTTTCCGATTTGTTTATAATTTTAATAGCCAAAAGAAAAATAATAACAGAAAACTATAATTGACTAAAAGAAATGGATTATTAATGGGTGTTCGACAAAATAAAATTTTTTTTTTATTTAATTACTTAATTATATATATAATAACCGATAGAAGTTAGTGAAATAATCATTAAAAAATTGACAAATAGAGCGTGAATTCCAACATATATAAGGTTTAGAAAAATGTTCAGTTCTTAAGGTTAACTCTAGAGTTAAACTCCAGTGATCCTCATAATTTCATGTCCACCCGTGTATCCTTTCACCTATGGCAGCCTCACATTTTTTACAGTTTAGCCTTGAAATTTTGCTCGTAGACTCTTTAATGAAAAATTGTATTTTCAGATTAAGAAGAGATGCGACAAAATAGAAATGTTTTAATGTGTGCCCCACATTCATCTCATTAACATATATTATGTTTGACGGGGTATTATTGGGTAGGTATTTCAAATAAATTCGGGCTCCACTTTTAATTCATTTTTTATTAAGCCCAGTTAAAATCGATGTGCATTGAGACCCCTTATCATTTTTCAACCATCGGTTTAAAATAATTCTAGGTCCTAGCATTTGTTAGAACTCTAAATTAATATATTTCGATTAACTTGCATGAACAATTGCAATATATACGGAACCCTATTATATAATGTTCCAAAGTGCACTTGACCAGTTTTTTAGAATAGTTTTCAATCAACGTGTGACATTTAATGTGTGAGTAATTTAAATATACTGCCTTTCAACTTGGTTTAAGATGAGTCTAGCCTCAAATCTTTACACATCGAGTTGAAGGCATCTTTAAAAACAACTGTAAGCGTAGTGTCACTGACAAGTGGTTCTTTTAATGTTGTGTTAGACAGGTACGTAAATAAAAACATTACGCAGCACCGAATATAATAAGATTTGTTTGTATCCAATTGGATCTGTTTATTTAAAAATGATATCCTATTGAATAAATATGCTATAACAAAAGATTCCGTAAAATTGAATTATTTTATGCAATTTCTGATTATTTTAAGTCAAGTAGCTCGTTTGTGTAATATTAACTTTATCCTTCTAATTTTCTTTATTTTCTTTCAGTTATCTTTTTAACTTCATTTCTTTTCATCTTGATTTTAATATTTTCTAAGTATTTTAATTGAATTCAATTGTCGAAATATTTCAAGACATCTTTTTTTCTAATGCTAATGGAAAGCGTTAAAATTCTAATATTAAACCTGACATATCAATATCGATTTATAATTGGTTAACTAGAACATTATTGAAATGTTCAGCATTCAAGCGACTTTTGTACGTTTTATATAATTTTAAATTTATATTTATTTGGGCTTGAAATTTTAAATAAAATATCCATCATCAATGGCAAAATATTGAACGGGAACAGAATAATTTATTTCCTAAATTTTAAGTAGTCAAATATATAATTGGACATTTGCAAATTAAATTTGTTTAAAAACTTGCTAATACGTTAAAAAACCTGTCAATTAAAAACATTGCCACGGAGTAGCGATATCACTGTATTTATTAAAATAAAAAACAGGTATTCGCTAAAAGCATCAACGATTCGTATATATTATTTAAATTTAAAGTAGATTATGATAAAGACATTTATCACAATTCATTTATAATAATATAATATTAATGCGAATACTCACGTATGTTTCATTTATTCGCTTTTAAAAAAGTATATGTTTAACATATGAACGAAATATCTAGGTTAGTTTAAATGTTGAAAACGGAATCAAACTCGGCAATGGACCGATTCATATCAGCAGCATTTCTCCTATGACGGTTAATCACACGCACTATCCATGTAGAATGGTGCGTATGGTTCTGAGACTGAGATATATGGGTATTCATAGGAAGATCAATAAACGCAACCAGTAATGTTTTGTAAGCTTGAACACACTGGACACTTGGCGAGTTGCAGCCTGACCATTTTCAGTTTGTAAAGACAAAAAATTTGAAAATATGGCAGCAATTTATGTAGATATCCAAATATCATCAGAAAATTAGGCGACGATGCATTTCTTAAATTATGGTAAACCGTGTAAGATACAGAAGATATATCGGCGACTGTTTAAGCCGTAACACCTTTTTTTTTTTTAAAAAATAAGGTGTTACGGTCTTTATCGCTTACACACACACACACACAACACACACACACACACACACACACACACACACACACACACACACACACACACATATATACACATATATTTATATATTTCCATATAAACTTCATAAATTGAAACCTTTTGCTGTTAGTTCCTTTGAGAATTTTCTTTTTACAGGATTGATTGAAGTTGGACAATTACCTTAAATGTAGATATGATTATAACGATCTCGTTGTGTAAGATTTTGTACATATGTAAATATAACCACAATACAAGTTGTATTCTGTATTAAAAATGCAATCCATTGAAACTTTAAAACGATAGTTACAAATGGTGAACAATTTTGAAACACCTATTCCAAGTATTATATACAATCGCCACATACTAGTTTTATAACATTGTTAGTCTGTATCTGCAATATTGTTAAATAAATGATTGTTAAAAGAATATATAATGACAAGATAAGAATTAGGTAGTGTTTGGAAAAAATGATTCGTTTTATTATTAAAATATGGGTGCTATATCAATTCGTAATAAACTTATTAGTTGTGGCCAATTAACAAATATTGATTATATTTATGATCCGCGCTGTTTATAGCTTAGTATATAGGCACAAATCCAATTTTATAGTAGGAATATCCAGAATGTATAGTTACAAGTGTGTAATTACACCGTGTCTCGAGGCACACAGGACATTTTCATAAATCAAAATGGGAACAGACGAGCGAACGAGGGACGGGACGAGTATTGGAAGAGGAATCGACCGAGCCCATAGGACTCCATAAACCCATAAAATTTCACCCACAGTAGGAGCCGAGAGGAAACCGATAGATAATGACATTTTATTGGTCACTTTTACGAGCAGTCCCTTAACGGCAATAATGGCAATGCAAGCAAAGACAATTTCACTCTTGCCAGCTCCCATAGTTGATACGTGACGCTGCGCCGTACATTCGCAGGCTGTACTGTTGGATATTGCAGTCGTGTGCTTTATCATGCAGGTTCGTTCCGTGCCGCCGTCACTTTACATCGCCGCCGCTTATAACTTCATGAGAGCGTTCTATTACTCAGCGGATTATTGCACTTCGACGGTCGGGATGTTTTCGTTCGGTGCACTGTAGATACCTCCGGGCGCAACCGTTAGTACTTTTGTCCACGTTTAACTATATTCGTGAGCTTAAATATTTTTAGTGCAGTAAATGGATATTTCACTACTTATCTATGAATAGACTGAAATCAAATTGTTAGAAATAAGTGAGAACATTGCAATGCGTAATAAAAACACATTTAAATTGTATATCGTGTAGTCGGTGTGCTGGTTGTATATTTGAAAATTACAATGCGAATATTTTTTACATGTATTATGAGTTATAATTTTTGAGGTTCAGCTAGTAAATTTTTTCTCCGAGTTGATCTTGGAAAAAAACACTGTAAAATCTAAATATCACATAGAAATTACGCTTTATTTGCACTACATAGCTATATTTATAATTTGCCGCCATTTAGTAGGCAATACCGATATGGTTCCAGCGTAAAAATGCTGCTACGAAAAATTGACAAATCTTTTTGAAGATTTCCCTACTGTCGATTTTTTTATTATGCGAATGATTTCTTAGCGGTTTTAACAAATGTTAATCAGATAGCGCAAATCGCGTAAATAAGGTGTATGTATAGGCAGATCCATGACCAACTCCTTATATATTGCGGTACGTGTTCTAGCGTTATCTCGGTAAAATAAACTCAGTCCTAGTAATTATTTAGTTTAACAGCCAATCGATCTAATCGCCGACAGTTAAGTGAAGAAATTGTCAGTGATCCTTAATATTCCATCAGCAACTCAACATTACCCTTTTTGCATTCACTCCAGATTTTTATAATGAAGCTCCTGTTTGTCTTATACTGAGTCGTCGGCGTTTGTCTGTCTAATTAACGTGTGTAAACCACTTTTTATCATCGATTACGTACAAAATTGTTCAGCCAATTATATTTACGTTTTAATGTCAATAATTTCTGATAAACATTAACTATTAAAGCAGAGTCCGTATTTGAGGGGGATTGAAATTTAATTTTCTTAAAATAATGCACTTGTATGTTGCTGTCACTAATGAAGCTAACCTCGATCTATTTACATCTTACTGGTCGTGTCTACAACTTCGTTCACGTGTAATTAGGAAAATTGTTTCCTGTTTTTTTTTCTGTTATATGTCGCTCCTGGGTAAATACTATTACCATTCCAAAAATTTCATCAAAATCCGTCCAGTAGATTTTGCGTGATACTCGCTCAAGTTAACATACGGACAGACATAAAAATTAAAAAAAAAATGCTGGCTTCTCTTATCATTCTATAAGCTAAAACAAACACTTTTTAAACATATTTTCAATGTACAGAATTCACTGCGTTACCATTATACTATAAGTATCTAATTATAAAATAGCCTCAAATTTTCGACATCTTTACTAGAAAAGTTCTAAACTCAAAATCAAAAATTTATTATCCAATCCTTTACTTGTATTAGAAATATTTCAGTTTTTGAGTCTATTATTACAATAGCATACAATAAAAAAAAATAACAAAAATAGTAGTAAGCAAATAGCTAGTATTAAACGAATACCCGACTTATAAGGCACAGTTAAATCATTCAGTACTTTTTGGTATGTGTCAAATTTAGACAATGTGATACACAGGACTGGGTAGTGTCATATTGGTATCAACGACAGCGACTGATCGATGATACCGCTTATAATGACCCAAGTAACTTAGTGGGACATGCCTTTCACTCTCTTTGTCACTTTATTCGAGTGAAAATAGCCGTAAAGGCTTATAGCACCGTTACCAGTTTTAAGCAAAATATTTACCGGTTCTATTATGAACTGGAGGTAGTTAGCAAAATTTTGTAGATCCTACTTTTACCATAGGTGGGGTGATAGTGGTTTTAAAAACATCCATGACTTTGATATTGCACACAATGAATACTTGTACGTCAATTCTACTAATACAATTTTAATTTGGAAATTTTTAATGCATCACAATATTCACTGAATTGTCTATTTGTTGATGAAAATTAAGATTGATTGTTTTGTTATTTAACATATCATTGTTGCCAACATTAGTAAAAAGTTACCTTGATAATGGACTCGTTTAAATCACAACTACAATTAAAAGAAATATGACTATTGTTACATTTCTTTATGTACTTAATAAGCTGCTGTGAAACGAAGAGTCTAAGAGAAAATTATATTAATTGTAGCCTAGTAAATTTGGTATTTTAAAATTAGAGATACTTATTTTTTTAAAAAATCGACGAATTAATTTTTCTTTTTCATCCGTTCTCTGAATAATTATAACTCTTACTTCTAGTTTATATGTACATAACAACCGACATATGTGCATCTAGTAAATGATTCGAATAACTGGATATTTCGCATATTTAGCTAAATAAATAAATTTCAAGATATAAATTCTGTCACTTCTGCTGGACGTCTCATGTTTTTACGCTAGGCACTTCTGACATTTTTAATAACTTAAACATGAGCCAATTTGAATTATAATGCATCAAATGATAAACAATTATACTCGTATATAATCAAATAAATATTAAGAATTATGTACTAGTGTCGGCATTTAAAATGTTCAAGGATTTCTCTAAATTACATTAGCAATAAGTATAATAATAGGACTGAGTTTAAATAACTAACTGTTAATCATGTATTTGTAAAAAAATGATATTTATTTTAAGCCTAACGTAGGTAAATATAACATAATCGTTTTAAAATTAATTTAATTCCAAATAAGATGCTATACAATTTTATAGTTTTTCAGGTAACCGATAAATAATTTAAATTTACGAATTATGTGCATAAAATGTAGGTTGGGATAATTATTAACAGCCGGTAGAGGTAGTTAAGTGGGTAAGCGAGTCTCTATAGGCACTCGCTAGCCGCGACCGGCGTATTCATATAGAATCAAGCACGAGTCCGAGAAAACAAGATGAAAAGTTTCGATAATGCTGGCGGGTGCCATATTTGGTAACGTTTTAATTTTATAGCACCTTGCCATAACGACCTACAAGATTGAATAAAGCGATACCGTCTCTCTCCGCGGCGGTCGCTGAATTTATCGTATTAAACGAATACGGGACGCCGAACGCGCTTCGGCGGGAATAATGAGACGGTGCGTCAAGTTTTTGCGCTGCTGCAGGCATTTTTTCTAGCACCCGGCGCTACCCAATACGGCTTTTATTTCCACAACGACATCTGATTTATATCATAGCTATTATGCTACAAGGGCGAAACAAAAACTTACCACTTCAGTAATTGGCGATCTCCAACACGGTACTATCCTTAATTATAATTTTTTAAACTCCCAACTTTTAACCTTCTGCGCCTTCATAAACGCCTATCATTGCCAAGTTCATAAATGTAAACTGACCTGAATTATATTATGGGGTAATAATAACTGCACATTTCATTGGCAATTGAGTTTAAACCGGTATTTTAATGTCGTTATGGATGGTTGGAGTGGTCATTGTTAACGCGCAATAAATTTACTAAACTGCTTTCGATTTCAAGCAATTCGTTACGGCTAAATCTAGCATCGATGATCTGTTTAAATTATTACCATTGTTCTTTATATCGATTATCGTCAACAAAAACTTAAAAGAATATTTTTTTTCTTGTAAATTAGTTGTATTGAATATACGAGTAGTTTAAGGCGGATGATGATTTTTTTATTATTTGTCACTTAAATGGATTAATGTTTGAGATATTGAAAAGTATAATATTGCATATTTTAAGAAGAGAAACATAATTTTATATGCAAAAAAGTCGTCATTTAAAGGATATAATTTTTGGTGAAATAAATATATTAATAATAAGCTATGATTTGCCAAAAGCCGTGTTTTTTATTTAATGACTTTTTTTAGATTTTATTTATTTTGATAGCTTTTACTGAAACTGAAATAGAGCTCATCGTTCTAAATGGATATAAGACGCTTCAGATAATTTCGTAACTTGCTTTAGATCCGCTTGTAGTGCACCACACTGTTGGGAATAAATATATTTACAATGGGAAAATCTGATCAAAACCGGTTCAACCGCTGCACAGAACCTTTAGAGAAATACGATCGCAGAAGAACGTTACGGGTTATATATGTGTAAATAATGTATATTGTCTAGTATTTATATAATGTGGTATTATCTAATAATAAACGTATAATAGAGATATAAAGAGTTCTGCTACTTTATATGAGCGCCATATAGGCAATAAACCTTTTTTACAACTTTTGAAATCTGTGTTTCGTATCAAATAACGCCAAGTTATAGATTCTTAATAGATATTGTTCAATTACATTGAATTTCTGGCCCGATGATTGGTTGGAATGTTCATCAGATACAAGCACTTAGCGCGCGCTAGTTATGTCGGTCCACGTCCATTCGTTTACAAGTCTGTTTTTATTAGGTAGTCCAGTGTCATGATATTTATTATTATAAGCTAGTTGTTATATTACATAACGTTATTTCAGGGAGACAACATTGGCCAGTATTTATGACGGCGGCACACTGTCATGTTGTCGACTCCTAAAAGTTTTCACGTGCGTTTAAGATTTGTTTAAAAGTAATTGGTATATAAAGTAATTGGTATATCTTTGAAGAGATCTCGTTTGTGATTGATTTTTATTTGAAGCGAATTAATTAAAAAGAGCAAAGGCTTTGCAAATTTTCAGCATATTTTATATCTTCTAATTGAAAACATTAATTGTACATAATTTTCTTATCGAATAAATTAAAGTGAAAATTCTATATTTGTGGATATTAGGTATTACCTATTAAATAGTACTTAATTATTTGTCCCTTATATAAATATATATATATATATATATATATATATATATGTGTGTGTGTGTGTATCTCTTGAAGAGTCAAAATTCAAATTCATAACAAGAATAAAATTAGTATAAGGTAAAATATACCTCACTAATAATGATAAGAAGTATATTGAGACGACACAGTCAAATAAAAGAATAAGATAAGGGAATATAAGAGTAGATAAAATAATTAAATGTATTTTAAATAAAAAAAGATAGGGAGATATGATATTCGTTGTTCAGTCTGTTGTGTAAACAGTTAATTGTGATATAAATAGACATATACACACACACACACACACATATATATATATATATATATATATATATATATATATGTATATATACACATATAAATATATATATATATACAAACACTCATTTACTTTAATATGTTGTACATAACATTTCAAAGAATTGCCTCTCGCTTTTATAAGCTTCTTTACGATTTTTTCATTTGAAAATATTGATATTTTTATGGAAAATCGGTCATAAATTAGGCTTAATTCGTAATATTGATTTAGATCGCTCATAAATTTTCTGGTTGCCTTCCAATAACTTCGCATTCATAACCATATTTAATATTATATGTACGAGTTATGCAAATCGAGATCTACGCAGTATTATTTCATTTATTATATACTTGGACGTCTTTAGTACATTTAAAAGAGCTGGGTCCCCCGATCGATGAATAATATATTCATCAATTGGTTTGGATTTTCGAATAATTTTGTTTGTTTAATTCATAGAGGGTAGAAGATAAATGCACTTGTAGCCCATTGCGGTGCAATATTGTCCATATCCGAGACGAAATTAAATTTAACGCTATTTTAAAATACCGTGTTGCATATAAAATGTATATTCTCCATGTAATGTAAAAATATAAGAAAAAAATTTTGGCGAATTATGTTGTTACCCGTTTGTTTAGGTTTCCCAACAGTAAATTTAATCAAAACTAATAGTATAAAAAGATACACAATTTTTTTTGTAGACGTAAAGCAAGAATTATACACCAGATAGTGAAGATACTGTTAAAATAGGTCTTCGGAAGAACATGTTCTTGTATTTTACGTTAAATATCATTACAGGCACTTTTCATAATCCTAACTTTAAGTGTACCTATGATAACAGAATGCTGTTATTAAACGTGCACACGTAATAAGAAGTTATGGATAGATCTTAACTAAAAGAAAGTAACAGATGTCTACTGTTTTTCATTACATAAAAAGTGCCTCCAATTGAAAACAAAATACCTAGAATATAGGAAGACTTCCATCAGATGCACTCGGCAATCTTGCACTCGGCATCAGCCTCCCCGAGACGTATCTGGCGCGTAGCGCGTGGCAGCGCGCCGCCCCGTGCTCCCGGGAGGAGTCGCTCGTCCGTATAATTGCTATTCCATTCACACAGGGCGCGTTTTCGCAAACACAATTTATGTGCGGAATTATTTCCTTGTTATTTTATTCGGGGGCGGGCGGCGGCCGCCCTGGCTCCCTCCCGCCCGCGCGGCTTATTACTTTAGTTCGGAACAAGTTTTTATTAACGCCCGTTATTAATTGTTCCCGCGACTGCGTTTACTGTTCATTACTTTACTGTCACTTCTGCTATGGTTCCGGCCTTTTGATTGACCGTCTGCGCCGGACTTTGTTTGGGCGGAGCTGCGTGGTGAGGCGTGGTGTTTGAGTCGTGCGTTGATGGGCAGTTTGAAAAGATATTTTAGGTAATTCATTTTATGAGCGTAGTGTTGATTTAGTATATGAGCGTGACATCTGTGTATTTGTTCCTTATCAAGCGATTCATTCGCTTAGTGGTAATTTAAGAAGTGTGAAATCGTTATATATTTGGTTTGTTAGTTATATATTTTTAGGTATTATTTACATAAACAAATGATAACAAAAAACACTGTTTGAAATAGGAAATTAGCGGAAGTCTTAAACTGCTTTAATTTAAGAAATATCATATCTCGTAGAAAAAAGTAAAATTTATATGCGGTGTTAATGCGACTGACGTCGGTAAAATCATAATTTTATTAAAGGCAATGTTTACTTCGAACATAAATACAAAAAAATATGTGTAATAAAGTAGTTTTAATATTCTTAATTAAATTTCTGTAAAATAAAGTTCAAAATAATACTTAAAACTTATTAAAAACTGCCAAATTTAATTTTCTATGCATCAGAAATTTTGACATTCCCATAAACCAATATAATAAGAAAAATAAACTGAGTTTGCAATTGTATTGAGAAGTAGTTTTGTTTTATAGAGTACTTGCTTAAATTGTAGTGATTCCTATCTCGACTTGTTAAATTTATAAACGCGTCTCCACCTTTATTTATGTTTCAATTAAAAATAATAATAATGATAATAACGTCTAAACAATCAAGTAGCTTCCGAAGACATACTAATTATACTCTTTCAATCTTAATTTAAAGCATAACAAAGCATTATCATGACATAATATCATCATAAATAAATGTGGCAAGGCAGTTAAAAAAATTAATAATAGTCATAAATTAAACTGCTGCTGCTATCTATTGACGAATAGTGCAACAAAATGACTTTATTGCTTACGCCGGCCGCGCCCCATCAATCTTCGTGATGGGTGTGGCCATAAACATTACGTTCGGATTGTTACGTTTCAAGTTGAACTTCATAACAAAATTTGTTCATGAGTTTACTTTACGGTTTTAAATTGAAATACTATGACAATATGCAGGCAATTACAAATATGTCTTTACAAGAAATTAATAAAATATTTATGTTTAGTTTTTAAACTAACGTAAAAAAGTAAATCACAAAATAATTTCATGCGGCACGCAGCGGTGAGTAGCAGCGACACACGTAAGGTTCAAATCCACAATTAAGTGGAGCGTCGACGCAATCCCTCGGGTGGGTTTCTCGACTAAACTGGCTAAGCAGTTCATTTATTGGCCGGTAGATGGCGGTGAGACGTACGCCGCGGTGAATACCGAGCTTTAATAATGTAACAACGGAGCTTCACATTCTCGGCATCAAAATGTTTATGGGACCATTCGCAGTCCGTATATCGTGCACCACTTCATATAATACATTCGCTTTCGTGTTATTATGAGAGAGCGGCGCTCGGAGCAGCTATTTGCTTCGTTGTTTTGCGTTTGTATTACTGTTATTGTGCAATGTCGTATTGCCTTTTATTGGTGTGTCGACAAATAAATATGGCTGTAGTTTGGTAAATCAGTTTGCACTGGTATTGTTTCCGCTTTTACAGCCGACTTGATGGCGCGGATTGGATATGGGTTTCCCCTCGACTTAATCCGAGAATATAAATTAATTTGCTGTGAGTTACATATTTAATCACGTAATACATGTAATAATATAAATTTAAGTTTTTTTTTTTGCTTCACATCAGGACTTATAATATGTTTTATAACAAATAGTAACAAATTTACATATCAGTTATAATTACTTGAGGTCGTTGAGTATTTAAAAGACTTGAAGTCGTTGAGTATTTAAAAGATAGATATGAGTAACGTTCATATAAAGAATAATCATTTTAGATAATATTGAATATATTTGGCCTTAATTTTGTAGCAATTCATTATTCACAATTAAATGAAACTACGTGATGTAGGTGGGATAACCACCTGAAGATGTTGTAATACAACGAAACCTAGGTATCGTGGTAAAGAAATTAAAGAAAGTAGAAATAATACTACATCACGTAGTTTCATTTAATTGTGATTTTTAGATAATAATAAAAATTGTGAGTTGAGTCAAGGTTTTTTGGCAATTTGGATCAAAATATTACAAAGCACAATGTTCCATGGAAATAGCTATATCAATGGTTAATAAGATTAAAATATATTAGCTTAATCAATGATTAATAAAACTTACAAAAATAGTTGAGAAAAACCTGTAATTACCTGAGAAAAACTGATGCTAATCCAGCTGGAGAATTGACGATGTAGTAAATGCATTTTTGGAACAGCTGCTGCATCAGGATCGTCAGAATAAACGTTATAAAAGGACGATCGGAAATAAGTATTTCTTGTCCAAAAATAAGTACTGTTTAGATGAACTGGACTGTGCCACTATGGAAAAATATTTTTAGTGTGACGAAACTTTACGAAGACGAAGATTAACAGTCTTTGTTCTGATGGTAGAAAATATTTATGTCTGCCACCACATATAACATTTTTACTCAGAGATTAGCAATAAGCATAACTGTACGACCATTGTGTGTTGTAGGTTTGCCTTATGAGAAGTTGGTCAAATTCATCGCATTTGGAATTTTTGTGCTTTGAGTTTATTAAAAAAATTAATTTTGTGAATTTGTTCTATACGAGCAAAAATTTATTTATAGTCAAATAAATCATAGCTTCTAGTTAATAGCGAAGCGCGTGTAGCCCATACGTTCAGTGCTGACATACCTAAAATTCGAGAAAACAGCACAATATGATAACAGTAAGTCAGTCTATACACTAAGGATACTTAAAAAAACGATTTCGGTTTGTAATTAATAAAACCTGAAAGAAATCGACTATTTTTTTAAACGTTTAGTAATTTTAATTGTTTATATTATTTAAATATAGGTTTTTGTAATATTGCTCAGAGTCTAGAAAAATGGTTCGGTATGTTACATTTAATATATAATTTAATAAAAGATATGGTAAATCAATAACCACTATTGTCAATAATTGAGTCAATAAAGGAGACCATGCATGTTAAGCTACAGGTTCAACGCATGTTAACACAAAAGTTACGCGTTGCAAATATGAATTGCCATAATGTCATTGAAATAATGGCGATTCCTAATTTTGATGTTTTATTATATTCCGTTTTTTTTGTAGGCACTCTCTTATAAGTGGAATGAGTCACCATTCTTCAGTCTTAATCTCAATTTAATAAAAAATGTAAAAAATGGCTTTAACGTTCCGTTTTTGGTAATAATAGGTAACGTTTAAATAAATAAGTACAGGTTTATTAAAGTTATATTTTTATTCTGTAAACTACACATAATTTTAATGTGTTTCCGAGTACAATTTCTTTCCTTTAATAATTATCGGTTAGATAAGCATACTTTTACAAATCACTTGATGGCTCTTTTATAAATAAATATATGAAAAAAAATTCATATCAAAATAGTATATAAATTAAACGTATTAGAAAAAGATTACTGTTGGGACGTTAGTGCTGTTGATTAACACATACAAATGGCAATATCAAATTTGTATGATAATTATAGTTATTAAAGAAATAAAAATATTTAAGACCGTTTTTGATAAATTACTTAATGAGTATTTATCGAATAGATAAATAGATGTGAAATATGAAGATATCAGAAATCCATAATAAGAAGTCTATACGCCGTAAAACTTGTTTAATTTTATGAATTACATGGTCAACAACGACGTCTTTCCCTATCTGAATATGGAGAAAAATTTTCGGTTTTTTATTATTTCGTGTATTTGTAACCTAGAAACCTCAAAATGTTACATTAAAATACTTCATTCTATGTAAATTGAAAAACAAACTCTATTACTTTTTCCCTGAAATAGGTACTTTATGTTATATAATTTTTAATACATTTGTCACTCACTATCTAATTAAAATTATTCTATATAAAATATGCCATTATTGATCAGAAAACATATGGCTTAGTGTATTCATACTTGCAAAAAGGCTGTATGTGTAACGAAAGATAAAAAAATACTTGATTGGGCGTACGATTTTGGCCGAAAAAAACTGAAAATGTATTATTTTTAAAAAAAGTTTCCCCTTCCTTGTTGTTGAAATGACTGGAAAACAATTTAAAAAATTCAATAAAAAAGTCGTTTCGTCTTAAAAAACCGTCGTTTCGTTTTTTTTATGATTTTCGGGAAATGTAAAGTTTTTCAATATGTGATTAAAATCGAAAATCAAAATTTACTTTTCATAGTCTTAAACGTCCAATTACAATGATCGACGAAATTTATTTATCTACCTAATTCTTGAGCGGATGTGAAGACAAACATTATTATTCAATTCCCCTTTTTATTTTACTTCATCCACGAAATGGGCGCGACGATTTTATCCTCATTCTCGACAAATTCTAAAGTCAGACAAATCATTTTCTCTTAACGAAAATCTGGACGGCAACATTTTTTTACCCTTACAGTCCCATTATATGTTTCTTCGTATTGTTACTAATATAACAATTTAGTTATTTTTATATTCAGGTACGTATTTATATTATACTACCAGACGACAAGCATTTTTGATTTTTGTTATATTAACAAGAGGCTTCGAAACAATCGTTTAATTTTTACAAGACGATCGATTTTCAATATCCATTTTGATTAGTTTTGTTACAGATTGTACGGTAAATCAAAAATTTATGTTTTGGTGTTTGCTGTTACTGATATAATATTATACTGTTACTATAATCTCATTCTGTTTTATCTCATTCGTCGTAAAATCCGTATTTACTGTTATAATAATTGTTTATTTTATCGCCGACTTTTTGTTTAGAATCTTACCATTACACTTCTTAAATACTTTTGTCATTTTGATTAATAATTGTCTTTTTCAGTAGTTACCTAATTATATGTCAAAGTTACATTCTAAAATAAAAGCAAGATAAAAATAGTACAACGTTGCCGAATGTCTTAATTAATGGATGAAGCTTTTAACAACGCCATCTACCATAGTAGTGAGAAGACAAAACAATGCTTGTAATCTACAAAACTTAGTGCTACTCTTCTAATTTATTGACATACAAATTAAGTTTTAACCTTAATACCATTTAAAAGTATATATTCAATTGTTAAAAGAAAATTTGGTTTATTTTACATACAAGTCATTTAACAATTAATAGACATTGTTTATATTTATTATTTATATTTTACCATATATACCGCCAAAACATAAATAAGTAGGTACCTACTATATTTTTGAAATAAAAAAAATGCGTAAGTAAATATTACCAAAAATATAACTCTAATAAATCAAATAATAATTGAAAGAAAGCAATAATATTTACAAAGGGGCTTTTCTTAAAACCCTGAAAGCATTTAAAACAAAAGTTATTATTTATTTACCTAATGACTTTTTCATGGAATTTTTGTAAATTTTTATACCTAGACAAGATTTCTAGATTTTTGCAGAATTTGTAATATTCGTTCAATATTTATTTATTCATCACTAATTAATTCCGTTTAGGACCATATTATTAAGAATATAATTATTTTATAGTAGAAATGTTTCTTTCAATTGTTATAAACATCCATTTATAAAAGTTATGAATTGTTTTATCTGTCAACTTGCACTGCCGAATTAAAATATTATCAAATATATAATATGTGATTGAGTAGATAAAACACAAATAATTTTTTCATCATAAATAATAATAATAATTTTAAACAAAAATCAAACCAAAGTAGATTGAATAAAAATGAATTTTAATTGGCTTAATACCATTCATTCAATCTGCACAAAATATTATAGTTTATAAACTCCCCGCGCAAAGCGCTCATCGTCCTCTGTATCTTGTTCATCGAGTAAAGCAGCTCATAAAAAAGTTCGAAGAACCACGCACAGATGGCGCTGGAGTAAATGTTGTGTTTGTTTTCGTTCTTACGGCTGACTGCATTAGCTTTATAGATCTTATATCTCAGGTAGCGTCTCCTGCAAAATTACATGATAAGTTTTTCTTAAAATTTTATATATTTGAAATAACTTTTATTAAAGCCTTCTTTCTTACCATCTAATAAGAAGTGTAGCGAGAAGCGACAACAAAGTAATATACTATAAATCCCAACTTTCTTTTATTTCCTTGCATGTTAATAATGAATCTATACGATATTTTTCATTCTACTTACTATTTATATATATATATATATATATATATATATATATATATATATATATATATATATATATGTTTTACGGAATTCAATATATTACTTTGACTATCAAACCTCATCAAACTCTTTTGTATTAGAGTATTCCCGGTGATATTAAAATTCATTATAAAATATTACGTTATTACGTTAACAATGAACGTACCAATTATAATCCATTTTAAATTTATTTGAAAGATAAAAAGAGATAAGCCGACGCAGATTAGTTCGTGTACCATTAGGTCTGATAACAACAAATAATTGATGAATTTGCTGGGTAATATGATGATCATATTTGCTCTTGGGACAATTTTACTTAAGTTTTTTTTTTGAACATCTTGTATTTCAACCCAAAAGTCAGAGAATATTATTAGGTATAATTGAATAAATACTTCAAACGGTTTTCCTGAGTAATTATGTAATCAATTTATTTATATCGATTTTAACAATTTTAAATTTTTCTTGCATCATTATATATCTGCACCTGTACTCGAATTTCACAGATACGTCTATTTTAGCGCATTATTGCTGAAAGAAAAATTCACCCTAATATATAGCCTTTAATTACAGGTTTACTTTATTATAATATGAAATGCTTCTAATAATTCTAGTTCATTGTATCTAATCCCAGATTAGTTGTTGATCGGTGCCCAAACTGTTTCAGTCTTTCGTTTCTATTCAGGTCTAACAAAATATGTCCCACGCACATTGTTCTGTTCAAAGTACAATTAAAGATATGATAGTTAACTAGTATCAAATTATATTAAAATGAGTGTGATATCGAAAATGCATCACAAAATCAGATTTTGTATAATTACTGAATTTGAGGGTTTCAAGTACGGCTAGTAGGTGTATAGTGAGGTGAAACGTGGAAAACCAAATTACACACATAATTTTTTTTATTCAATATCAATACAAATAATATTTTTACTAAATTTTTTTTATTCAATATCAATACAAATAATATTTTTACTTCTCCAGTGATTAAGTTTGTATTATATGTCTCATTGCTTATACAAAATTGAAATTAATAATCTAATATGTTGTCTTATTAATGATAAGAATTTTGTTATTTTGGACACAACTGAAAAGTGTTATTTGTTTTGTTTATTTAAAGATTGAAGGATATTCAAAAGACAGACAAAAATTTAAAAAAACAGCGCAAGGGAACAAAGCAACCAAACTTCATTTTGCATGCGACTATACAAATAATATAGCAATCTATACATTTATGGCGAGATAGAAGTAAGGAGTCCGGAATACGGGCAGCGCGGCGGAACGGGCGCCCCGCGTAAGACAAGAAGGATTGGATGACTTTTATTGTTTGTAAATTGGCTGTAAAATTATGAGACGACTCGCTTTGTCGGTAATCACGGCGATCAGCTGTTACTTTATGGGATAAATCATTTTACTCCACGAGCCGAGCTTTATGGTATCGTAAACTTGGCGCCAATGAATTTTGGATGAGATCTCTTTATTGAGGATAACACTTGTAGACTGAATCGTTGATGTTTATTGACGATGATGATAAAGGAGGTAGTTTCCGCCTGGAATATGTTTAATACGCTTGCAAGTGTATACCAATTAATTAAAGTGGTAATATTGGTTGTATTACGTAATATTTCTACATTTGTATGACTAAATTTTCTGTGGGAAAGAGGATGGGAAAAGATGATGGTAAAGAGCCTTAATTTAATGGAATTGTAATCATTTTCATTTTTTTTATTAAATTATGTGTTTTTCTTTAATAATCGGTTTTTAAAGGCTCGGCTTGTACATGATGATCTCAGCATTGTATTTTTGAGCTCAATAATATATAATAAGCTTAAAAAATTATATTTCAAGTTCATCAAGCAAGTTTGGTTACATATGAAGAGTATTTAAAAACAAATCTACAGTTATTAACCCTATTTTCCGCATAACTTGAATTACTACATTTACTACCGCAACGCGTTCATTGTCGTTTAAATGTTGAGTTATTCTTATATTTAACAACCTTTATATTATAAGCCTACTGATTTAAAAAAATAATATACACCATATAGTTTGACTTTGTGTTGGTTGCAACTACACACATACTCGTATATGCTAGTAGCTTTTTATTAAAAAGAAAATTTAAAAGACATTTGTGTTGTTTTTACTTAAAATTTATCAGCCTTGTGAACAGAATAAATGTAATAAGATATATTTTATTTATCATTCGCAAGACTATGTATTTTAACGATTGTATTTATTTCTTTTTTTAAATCAAAATTGCAGAAAAGTTGAAATGCAAGTTGTATCAAGTTAATGCAAGATTTATCTGCGTACGGTTAATATAAATATAATATTCACTTAAGAAACTTATAATCAATCCGATTTAAAAGCTTAATCCCGTATCATTACCTTCTCAAATAACACGAATAAAAGCCAGATTAACCACTCGATTATAACGTACAAGCCACTAAAACGGCGCCGTAATAGATTTACGGCGTTTTAACGTGTCGTTTTTACGATTTCGTAAGTGGCCACTACACTCAACTACTTACCCTTCATTTCATTTTACGATCAGTGCGCTTTACGCCGTTGTAAATTTGTTACAATAAAAAACAGGATACCCGACGCCGCTCGCCACCGTTTATGGTCTGTTTATGGTAGTAAATTATTTGTCGGAATTCCATGCAAAATTTTATGATTTCAACGACCTTGCCCTCTATTAACCCACTTGCGTTTACGATTTGTTGACGATCGTTACGCGCGGTCGGGATTGCGAGTTCGACTTTCGGTTCCTTTGCGTTTTAGGGATACGATTCTGGAGTTTCAAGTGTCGCTTTCAAGTGCGCCTCGATTGACGATTGCTGGTGAAACGTTTCTTCTCGAGATGTAAATTTACTTATATATTAATAAGCTATATTTTAAAGTAGTTCATATTCAAGGGTGTTTTAAAGATAATTAATAATGTATTATAAAGTACACTTTTGTTTCTATTTCTCGTGTATGCTATTAATAAAATCTATCTTAAAACTTATGTTATAATAACAAAAAAATTTAAAAGAGTATTTCTATTTATGATCATTATATTTGAAAAATTAAACACAAAAAATCCATCGCAGATCGCAATCAAAACTTAGTAGAAAGAAGTTATTTTTACAATGGGCTCTCTGCAGCCACGCAGCAGATTTCGTTTCACGTACTTTAACCTTTATAGTATAGTATGGCACTAGTTTTACTGCTAGCAACTCTGTCATATTTGACGTCACTTTATGTTTTTATTTCATGTTTATTTTTTTGACAAGAAATTTCTAACCTTGCATCAACACCACGTCTCTTTTTAAGGGACAAGGCAAACAAATATCTGCGCCAGGTGCGCTAATACAATTTAATAATGCCGATGACGAAACAACCGGTTCATATTTGAAGGAGGTTAGTAGATATAAAGCAGTCGAAGAAATCTGAAAGTGATTCTGATTAGTGGATGCATTGGATGTTCTCGCATGTCAATTTTATTGAAAATAAAATTATATCTTCATGGTTGAACTTATTTATAATTAACTTTAAAACTTAGGATAAGTTTAAACGAGACAATGCGACAACTTATGTCAAAACTTGAAACTACTCAAATAGACATTCGATTGTAATCCCATTTCTAATAATAAATATGACTCGATATCGTTACCTAGGTAGTTGGTTACAATAATACAAGCATCTTCGGATTGTTTCGCTTGGGGTAAAGTTTTGGTCGTCGGGAGCCGGGCCGCCGCGAGCTTTCTCATAAGGGTGGACGCTCACAGGAGGTGAAATTTTATTATGAATATTATGGGAAGTTTTTCAAAAAACGTATGTATATTACAAAAATAATTTTGCCTCTTTCATTTCTATGATATTTTAAAAAAAAATTTACAAAACGAATAGAAACGAATGCATGATAATTTTAAATTCGACAAATTTATATATCTAAGCTCATCGAACATTTACAATGAAAAGAAAAAAAAAAATTTGGTAAAATTGAACTTTTTATAAGAAACATTGTTTTTATTGCGAGACTATACGTGTATCTATAGGTATCATTAGATAACGAGCTTATATTTAATTACCTAATTATAAATTGAATATTTTTTTTCTGAGAAAAAAATAGTCGATAAGTAAACATTACTTTAAAATTCTGAAACATGAAACTTTAAGGAAACACCTATTCAGGTGTTTAATTATGTGCCTGGTACTTAATATTGTTTTTATAATTAGCTTATCGATCAATATAATTTGCCAGCTCGGGCCAAAACCTTATGCTGGCCTGTACACATTATATCACATGAAAGATGTAAACTTGTACCGCTTCTCAGAAGTCGTACTTGAATTTAAACATTACGAAAAGTTGAAAATATTGAGTTTTAATATTGAGGTTACGACATTCTTACATTCGTATGATTGTTAGTCGTATATTCTAATAATTAAATCGTGCGACGTTAAGTTCATTATGTACACACTCAAGCTAACCTCAATGTCAAGTAAGTCTCTGTATGTCCCGACCTTAACAATGCTTTCGAACTTGTGTGATAAAAGAGAAAGAGAGAAAAAGCGGACGGGATCTCAGCTGGAATAGGGGAGATGTGCAAGTGAGACGTATATAGTACGTGAGAGGGAGACAGCAACAGGGAGCATGGCGTTATTTATGAGATGCACATTTGGGCCGAGCAGTTTCAAATAAAAAGATAGTCGCCGTGCGGTTATGAAATCAACGTTCACATTTTATTTCTTGTCTGGTTACTTAGTACATTCGCGTATTTAAATTGAATAATTTTTTACGCAAATAATTCCAGATATTAGACATGTTTTCTTTTTTACACAATTGAGTTTTCAAATATTCCGGTGAAAATAATATTACAGCAGGACTTGTTTATATTAAAGACAAGAATTTATTTAATACGAAGTTGATGTATTTAACGTGTGGATTATCGTCAAAATTTTCGAAAGAAATATATTTTTAAAAAATATCTATATTAAAAATAGCTGAATTAAAATAATTATCAATTAACATAGTAAGCATTATTTCGACTTGATTCTTGATGAAAAATAATTAAACGCTTTATATATTTATAAAAAATTAAACAATTATTGGTAACTATGTCAACAGTTCTTCGAAATTTAATATTTTACGTCAATTCTAATAATGTTCAGGAAATTTTACAAATTTCGTGTTTGTGTTCATAATTTATTTGAAAGATAAATGTTTATATGGCAAAAATATTTGGTATGTGTTTATAGGTATTTACTATTAGCATATTTATGCCGAAGTATGCTTAAAAACAAATATCTAGAAAAAAATAGAGTCGCCTTGTACGTTTATTTCGGAACCGCCCGTCTGCCGTATCGCTATGAGTAAGTTATGGCCGCCGTAGGGTGAGTTACACCCTGTTTAGGTCACGTGGTCTGGAACGGGACGGACGCAGCCAATCCCCATCCAATAGACAGAGACGGATGATGGGGGCGGAAAGTTATCTTCCACTCATTCCACTTAAACTCGACAAAATCCCACCCCCAGCGCCCCCACCCCAATGTCGGTATAGATCAATAAAACTACTTTATCTCTTTTTGGCACATCCTGTGCGACATGGCAAAATAATAATAAAAAACTTCTCAGAAATACTTGCTGATTGTTAAGCTTCGACCGCCGGGTTGCGAGTTCAATATTGGACAAAAAAGCTTACCTTATTCAATTTGAGCTTTTGTAGGAAAGCACTTTTTTAGTTTAAAAATGTTTGTATAACTATATTTTTTCCAAGAAGTTCAAAGTAACTGTCGAGCTGTTTATGACGGAATAGCCTATTGTGCAACGGCGTGGGTAAACCGTGCCGTTGTTACCAACGATTCAAGGTCAAAAAGCCGTTTAAAATAACGATCTTTTGTACGTTTTATTACCCTAATAAAAGCCATAAAGCATACCATTATCGTTACTAAGGTGAATAACTAACTTATAGGTCAGTTAGTTGTAATTCGGTGTTCAGTGCGCTAGTATCGAGGCGGGTAAATAAATTGTTGAATGAAAGTTCGTAAAGATAGTTTTAAAAGTATTTTAATTACAATGTTTTTTTCTCTGTTTTTATTTCTATCTTTTTGATGTAAATACTTATAACCATTTGTATAGCATGTGTGTGATTTACATAGTAACAATATTTGTTAGTTCATATACAATAATAATAATGTGGTAATTATAAAAAGTGCATTACATAACCAAAATCTACAGCATTACATAAGTGATATTGTATTGTATAATTAGCATTTATATAATGTCATCAATTATTAGAGTTTCGGTATTTAAAACAATTTTCCTTATTAAAGTGTTTCACTTGTTGTTATAAGAACATTTAAATCAAAAATCGTCAGATGTCTATCTGCATTAGTTGGCGTATTCTCAAACGACTGAGTAAATATTAAATATGTGTATTTAATTCATATCTAGTGTTTAAATTTTATAGACATAATAACTTTTTAGATAAATTTTATTTTGATTATTTTATGTTTCGCTGACGTTTTTTGCTTATTTTTGCTTATTGACATAGTTTCATGAAATTCAATGTTTATTATTAATAATTTGTGTACTTAGACTGTGGTTTGCTTTTCGGTACATAACAAAAGTTTAAAACTGATGTCAAAATATAAATTTTTGTTCTTATATGATAAATATAGTTATTATATATATATATATAAAATTTAAAAATTCAATTCCCAATAGCCTAAACTAGTCATATTCGTATGAAAAGTACCTTCAAGTAATCAAACTTTCAGAAACAAATTAACAAGCTCCCCTCTTATGAAAATTCCCACTCGGTTTCATAAAAGTAACACCAACACTTGCAAAGTGCAATTCGTTAGCACAATGCCGACGTACACGACCACTTGCAGAAGCTTGTCGCTCGTCAGCAACAGGCAACATAAGTATGCGAAAGCTCGTATAAAAACTTACGCCGGTACAAATATATGTCGGTATTTCCACAATGTACATTACGCAATAAAGCAATTAGTGCAAGAGGTTTGTGCGTAATTCGCCGGCAGACAAGAAGCGGGGTGCGATGCGGAGAGGCTCACGTTTCTGCCCCGCGGAGTATTAATGGCCAACCCCCCAGGAAAGGGTAGGTCGGTGTCATTAAAATTTGATAGGAACACCGCTAATTGGACAAGAAAAGGCGTAGATGTGGGCCGCGCCGCCGTATTCATTAACTTACAAGGAGCTCGCTTCGGATACTATTATTATGTATTGTGTTACTTGTGAATAATGGATTGAGCATGGATTTTTGAGCTACATCGCACCGCTGTGAGGATGCTAGGGAGTAATATCGGCCTTACTTATCGAAAAAATAATTGCGTTAATTTTGTAGAAATTTATAATCTCGTAATTTTTGTTCAAAACTAAATGGAACTATGTGATGTAATATTATTTCTACTTTATTTCAATTCTTAAACACGACCTAGGTTTCGTTATATGACAACATCTTCAGGTGATTATTATAGAAAACAATAGTGAAAGTGGGGTTTGCGCAGGTTTTTCCATTGTTTATTTTAGTGAGGGATAATATAATAATTACTATACTATAAAGTAAAGTTATTATTATATTTTCCCTCACTAAAATACTTATACACCATATAACTTACATAAACTACGAAAATATAATAAAAACTACACTACAATAAACTAGTGAGTTTAAACTAGTGACGTAGAAAGTGGGAAAACCCGCGCAAACCCCACTTCCGCTATTGTTTTGTATATTTAAATACTGTTGGTTGTTTCTACGAGTCAATCTTTAGAAATTGCTGATCTGAAGATGTAATACAACGAAACATAGGTCGTGGTTAAGAATTTAAATAAAGTAGAAATAATGTTACGTCACATAGTTTCATTTAGCTGTAAATAAAAAATAATCGTTTTGGTCTTAAAAAATTGAAATTATTTTGCGTTTACGATTTGATAGACAATTTTTTACATTCGGCTATATATAATTTGTTCACTTAGTTACAAATATGAAATTTTGTGTCATTTCACAACATATACGCAAAAATAAATCCATCTTACACTGACACGTTATACTTCTTCGTATATATAAGTTTCCATTGAAAAAAAATAAAATGTCGAAGATAAAAAAAAAACTAATTAAAGTTTGGCCCCACCTCCTCGCAAACATTTAACTCGTACGAAACAAATCGAGCAGCGAGGCCGTTACATCATTCACGGGCGTACATTATTCCATTAAGTTGAAACAGTTGAATTTGGTCGTTTTTTTCTTCTTCTCGTTTCGGTGCCACGCTCCGTGATGATACTACCAATGCCTCCATATGTTTTCGGCGGGCGAACGAATTGTCTCCGTGTTAAGAAAGCTTCGCCGGAAAGAAAAAAGTTTTATGAAAAAAAGGAAAGTGAGGAGAGAGCGAGCACGCTTCGCGTCCGCTAGGTGGCAAATAAGTTAAAATTGCAGTAGAGGAGACATTCATACAGTCGCGTATCAAACAAAAGTTTGGTCACGGGTAATGGTTTTACGACTATCGTGGGTGATATAAAGAAAATGAAAAACATTTTGTATTATTCTTGTTGGCCGCTTATGTTGTTCCGCTCCCATCCAGTCCGCCGCCTCTCTCTTGAACATGCTTTTATTTATTTTCTGGAGATTAAGTTTCGTTTTCTCAACATTTTCTCTTTTTTATATGTACCTGAGTCGTGTGTTAGAGTGTTTTCGTTCCATGCACTTATAGGCTATACTCTAGGGTCACAGACAAAAATAAAAAGATTCGTATAATTATTATATAGTATTATTTGTTTGTTTTTCCTATAATTATATAATATTCTCAATGTATATGTGAGTACAATCGATGCATAACTCAGACAAAATGAAATTCAAGTTATATTTATTTACATTGATATGGTACATTAATTTTACAAAATATATTTAATATATTTCATATCATATAATTTATAATCAACAAAGTGTGTAGAATAAACAGAAAAGACATAATTAAGAAAATGGCAGAATTAAATTAATAAGACTATAATCATATAAATTTTACGGGACATGTCAAATTAAATATTAAATCATTAATCATAAAACTATATGATACGAACGACCGTGAACGGTGACCTTATTAATCAAGCAGAAATTACCATTGCAAAATCTTTAAAGTTTGCCAAAAATTGTTTTCCCAGGGCGAGATAAGTCATAAACAAGGTGAGTGATATATGCTTGCCATATATGTGTAAAGTTATAGTTATGTGACACGGTACGCCAGGAAATATTGAATACGAATATGGTTTAATTTTATTTATTATTATTGTTTACGACATAATACAAGCATACAATTTATCTTTATATCGACAAAAAAATAATAATAATTGCCGCCGAAGGTCTCTGAGTGATCCAAAAATACCTAATATCATGTGAAAGCGTTCGAAAATATCTCCTCGCGGCGGCCTACGGGCTACCTACGTGGTCGGCACACGTGGCGCGATTTACGGGCCCTTTTTAAAAAGAACGTGAACCGAAATAACTTGGCGCTAAGTCTTGTTATTTCCTACTAGCGACAAGTTTTTTATTTATTCATACATATATTTACCGAGCGGCGAGCAATGCCATTAGTCGCGTAAACTTGTCAACCGGAAACTTCTAGACTCACATTTATCCGCCCAGGGACAGCGCCACTCTAGTCGGTTATGCGTATGCTTATGATAATATGTTAATGTATATGAGTAGGTACTCTGGAGATACACAAATATTTAATAGATAGGTATCGTACTTTTCGTCTATTGAATCTTGAAACTTAAGAGTTTGCGTTAAAATTATTACTCATATTATAACTTTTAGAATTTTTTATAAGTGACTACAAACGTTATATATATATATATATATATATATATATATACATACACACACACACACATATATATATATATATATATATATATATATATATATATATCGTATACGCCTCAAAATCGTATTTGTCATTTGTTGAGTACAAAATTAATTCAGATTTATGAGAATCATTTATTTTATGCCTAGGTATAATTTGATACGTATATTCACAATTATATGTTATGACGTAAATTAACTTTTTGCGCATATAATTCTGAATATCAATTTTCAGTTGTAATTATTGCGTTAGTTTATATTTGGTGTAAGTGAATTTAATTACTATTTGTTGGTAAGTAAAAAGGGAAAACGAAGTTTTTCATTATTTCAAAGTATTGAGCACGTAAATTATTCCAAATTATGATATTTTTATATATAATCGTCACGTGAAATTACATTTAATTTGTTATAAACAGAAGAAAATATTTTTTTAGCCAAGATATTTTTTTAGCTATCTATTATCATTTAATATTCTTTGTTAAATTATTTAGCTTGTAGAAATAGCAATATTGTTCGATAAGTATATTACGATATGTATCATAGCAAAATAATCGTAACTAATATTATAATACCATACTTTTACAAATTAATGAAACACAATTAAATGAAACTACGTGATGTAGTTTTATTTCTACTTTCTTTACCACGACCTAGGTTTCGTTGTATTACAACATCTTCAGGTGGGATATTAGCAAAAAAGAGATTCTTTGCTAATATCTCACCTAAAGATGTTGTAATACAACGAAACCTAGGTCGTGGTAAAGAAATTAAAGGAAGTAGAAATAATACTACATCACGATAGTTTTCATCTCCGAATAACACATAGCTCTAACAAATAGTAAAAAACCGTTGCTAGGGCGCCGCTAGATAGCTTTTCCACTTGATGAAATACTTCATTATGTACTTATATTCTTTATGTTTTCACGCAAATGCAGCTATATTTTTTACGCAAACTGTCTGATAACAACTACTTTCATTATATATTAAACCAACGAATTCTGGAAATGCTTTTCTTCTAGTGAAAAGCCCTTTTTGTCGAATTAAAACTTCAATTTCTACAAAACTTTCTACGAACTGATTCCTTGGCGAATGCAATTTTAGCAAATAAACAGCCCCAACAATGATCCACGCCCACAGCCTCCGCCCGATAAGGTTCAACTAAATCGAGCCCAAGATAAACTTTGGAAAAGTGTAGCCCGAATATCTTTTACGGTCGTATCACGTGATGTGGGGTAATAAAATATAAACTCCGACGCCTCGGCCCTAGCGCTAATAGGGAAGGCCAGCGGCGCAGGAGCGTTTTCTTAAATTGTGTTTACTTTTTAATAACATATAAATTTTCCTTTATTCCTCTGGCAACAATGGATCTCTTCCCTCTCGTCTGCGGGAGCGCGCGGGGAAATCTCGTTCTCTCGGCGGCGAATGTGTGGAGATAAATTGTTATTGTTAATCCTCTTGAAATCTTTATTGCGTGTCTGTTTGTCTAAAACGAAAAGGTACACACATTCCGCTCGAATTTGGTATTTTATTATAACGCAGTGGGTATTTTATAATCGCGCGGCACGGCGCCGCGCGCGTCTGTGGCCGGTAATTGTATTACGAGGTTTTACTAGAGAACAGTTTGATATTTATCTATTTATTGCCAACAG
Organism: Druceiella hillmani; assembly: GCA_039881145.1. NCBI lineage: Eukaryota > Metazoa > Arthropoda > Insecta > Lepidoptera > Hepialidae > Druceiella > Druceiella hillmani. The sequence continues at coordinate 12,981,508 of JAYKKI010000043.1, forward strand.
GTTGTTGCGGATTACAAGAGTTTTTTTGTTAAATACAAAAAAGCATTTAACGCTCTCCATATTTACGTTATTTTCCGTTAATTTTTCTCATATTTCATTATATAGACGTAAGTTTTATAATTAGGACTATAGTTGTGTTTCGAAAAATTGCAACATTTTACATTTCAATATTAATCGAGCAATTAGAGAAATGGCAAAATGCGTCTCGAAAAACATATAAAATAGGGTTCCATATTTGTCGATGTCTCTTGACATGGTTTCTGCAAATTAACTGAAATAATTTTGATTGAAACCAATAGTTGAAAAAATAATTTCAAAAAGTTTACTTAAAAATGACAAATAAGAAATTAAACCCTTAACTTTATTTTAAAAGGCCTATCCAATTATGTTATTCCATGTGGTGTGGAAAAAAATAATACTTTACATATTTATTACATTAAATTTTGTTTGGGTTTTCCGTTTTAAGCATTTTCTCGCAAAACTTTCCATCGCATAGATTTGATACTAGAAAAACAGTGAGTCTCTCTAATAAAACGATATATAACTTACCTACTTCTTATTCTAAATTTGGTACCAGATGTGCATGAGTCATTCTTGCACTAGGAACTTTCTACGCTTATATAAATATTAAAGAAACTATATAATTCACAGTTCACTCGGTTATAACTAATGCAAGAAGATCAGAGAGTGCAAAACATAAATAGACATTTCGCGAGTTGTAGCAGTGACCTTGTCCGTGTTGCAGAAGTGGAAACCAGAGAGGGGTAATAATTTAGAATATGATTTAAACCAGTGGATCCTACTGGCGGCGGCGGAATGAAGACTCAATCGGGTGCACAGCGTGAGTGCGTCGTGTAGCGCCTGCAGCACGCGAGATGTACGTACCAGTGGCCGTGAAATAATCTTTGCTACCTAGATGCCTATTGCGGGTACAATCTGATAGACTTTAGCATAGCGGATAAGTTTTAATTAAAAATATAATCGTAAAATTCTTGTTTTAGAATTAATGATAATTAAATGGTATGGTGACACAAAAGGTGATACGTATCATAGATACGTATCGAAAGTAGATACGTATCAATTTTTCTATTATCTTTTTATTGTTTTTTATTAAAATAATGAATTTTTGTGCTTTCGTTAGTCCATTCGCCAGTCCCTGCCTTGTAGTTTCTACAACTTTAGACTTTTTGGCATGAAGTAGATACTTCGTATGGAGATCTCACTTAAGACGAAGTAAATTGTTAAAAAAAAAGGGGTGTGGCTGTGTCATGAACAGGGCCGTGTGTGGTACGTGAATACGTCTATGTAACGGGTTATATTGAAACGTGCACTAGCTGCGGCCCAATGTGTCTTCATAATCGACGATCGAACACAATCTATTCTTATACAGTCCGTTGTCGATGTAGAAGCGATTTCATCATCCACTTGCATAATTTCAACCGCTCCAGCTGCAGATGTACTGGCACCGTTGTTGATCAGCTCGGCCGCATCATTCTTTTACGTTCCCGGCACTGCTTGACTCGGTCCTATGGTGTTTTATTATTACCATTCGATTGTTCTTGAGAAGCCCTTTCCAGCCGTATACGATCTCTGTATTTGGTTTTGGCTTTTCGACGCGTATAGGCCATTACATATATTTGATAATGTTTTTTTATTCTAACACCTTATTATATTCACTGTCACTACTTTAAACAATGTTTTATATACAATCGATAGATTTTGACGACAGCTGACGATTAACGAACATCGTAGCTTTTCCGAATCAAAAGTTATACTGATTGCAAATCTCGATACGCAGCAAAACAACCTCAAAATGGCGGCGCTTCCCCCTCCACCGCGCGCGATGCGTCACTTTTCTCGCTTATCGTAATAAATGTTTTGATCCTTTAGCTATCCAGTGGTATAATTTAATTTTGGATGTAGAGGATAGATTTGAAGCTGCAACGCCAAACTGTATCCCCCGATTTTGTTATCATTAGGTTTTTTGGATTGCCCCCGTATGGTAGCAAATTTAAAGAGGTATTCACGTCAAAATTACTGTATTTTCCATACATGCAAAATTGCATCCCATTTAGTGGAGAGTCCTTCAATAGGTTTTTTAAAACTTTATTTAGGGTTGATTTACTATTTTTCGTTTCTAATCTCCGTTTGCAAAATATTAATTTCTAAAGTGACAATTTTGTAAAAATTCTGTGTAAATACTAACATTTGATTAGATTAAAATTTTGCACTAACGATTTTAAGAGCTATTAACAACTAAGTAATCTTACTTTGTGGGTTTTCCGACATGCACTTGGCCGGTTTTATTTTAAGTGTATATGTGTATCTTCTTAGCGTTAAAAAAGAATTACACCGTTGCGATACATTACGTTTTGTCAGAGTTTTTAAGCCACAAGACAAAAATGGTCAGCTTGTCCGTAATTGCTAGTAGACAAGTCCGCCACCAGCTAGGTATGTGCCTGCCCGTGACTTCTTTTTCTTTATTAATTTAATTTTTTTTCTAGTTCTATTTATTAAGACACCTCCCTTAAAAGGGAGAAGGAAACACTTACAACATCATTCACGTGTCTGAACAGACATCTGTCCCAGCCAACTTTCTTAGAAACCGCTCGACGTAGACACTTGAAATTTGTCACAATAATAAAATATATTAATCCGCATATATTTAAAAAAAATAATGTTAAAAAATATTAACATGGAAATTTTAAGAAAAAAATTAAATACTCGAAAATAAATTTTAAATACCATATATAGGATGGTATATCCTTTGAAAAGGCTAGTTATTTAGTTAGGTTTCAAAAATATTCTTTTTTTATAATTTTAGGTAATATACGCGGCAAAAGGTTTGCGAAATGGAGGGGATTGCGAAGGGTGGGGGTTGCTTGCTTGTATAGTCGCTAATAAGAGACTTATTACGGGTATATATATACTAAGTTTCAGCTTAATTGTGTTTTTAACCTCTGAGGTACCATCGATCAAGCAATTCATTCTGGAAGAAATAATCGACTATGGAGCTGTGGCCAAGTTCCTGATAAAGCAAGGAAAAACATCACAAGTCATATTGAATGACATGTCATCTCTTGCAACGTTGGGGTTATTGCCCTTTAGGGACTCTTGCCCTAGTAAAATCAAAATTTACACGTAGCATAATTTCTTCAAACAAGTCAGTGATTCTAGTGAGGAGGATCCGCGCTCAGTACACCCGATTGAGGCCACCTCCTCGGACGTTGATGAAAAAGTTGAAAAACTAGTATTGGAAGATTTAAGATTTAAGAAAAAAATGGTTGGGTATCTTCTAAAACCATTTTGAATACGAGTATTCTTCATGACCATTTTGGCATGTGGAAAGTCAGTGCTAGCTGGGTGTCGAGAATATTTACGCCACCGCAACAGTAACAACTCTGTAGACAAGATAACGATGAAATTTTGAGCCGAATTTTTACGGGTGACGTAACTGGTATTCATTATTACGAGTCTGTATCGAAGCAGGTGTCCTGGCACTGGTGTAAAACGTATACCCCATCCCCTAAGAAGTTCAAGGATTCGCAATCGGCGGGAAAACTCATGGCGACGGTTTCTAGGACGCAGAGAGTATCCTGCTCATTAAATACAAAAATAAGGGTGTTTCTATAACAATAGTGTACTATACATATCTATTGGAGCAATTTAAAGAAGCATTGAAGGAGAGAAGGCGAGGCAAATTAGCAAAAGTTGTGCTGCATTTGCACATACGTACGTATACAAGAACCATCTTACGATGGCTGACTTTCACAAGTACTTTCAAATAATGCAACACCATCTTACAGCCCAGATTTGATACCCTACGACTATTATTACCAAAAATTAAAAAGGTTTTTTAGAAAAAAACATCAATGGTTATCAAGAGGTCAAGTTTATAATTTTGGCTTATTTTCAAGATAAAGAGAAAACATATTCTTTGAGGGCGTAAGTTAATTAATTAATCAACACAATTGAGAAACGTATTAGGCTTAAGGGAGAATATACAAGAAAAAACAGCACCGTGTTTTTTGGCCTTCCTTCCACCCCATTTCGCGAACTTTTTGACCTCCTTCGTGTCTTCCGAGACATACTGAAAAATATGTAAAGTAAATGTTCTCCCTCCATCTTCTTAAGAGACTACTGAATCTAAATTGAAAAGAAAACTAGTTTTTGGAAGCTCACAAAAAGTTGTAGGAAAAGCGACGATTCTAGAAGCAATATTTATTGAAGTATGCATAATGTTTTTACGCATGTGAAAAATATATTAAACGATATGTTTACGTTGTGAAAAATTAATATTTGGAAATAGGTTAATATAGAAATACAACGCAATCGTAAATGTTTATAAATGCCTAAATATACACGGAACACTCGTAGTGCGAGTTCTACTCGTACTTGACAGAATTTATATTACTGACAGAATTGCGGGAAACACTTTATCCTTTTGAAACGAGCAGGCTTATATACACTAATTTTATGAAATGATACTAAACACATAGCAATTGTAACGTTTATTTAATATTATTGGTAAATTACATATTATAAATTTTATATTAAAAAATTTTTCTTATTTACTCATCGGCGAAATCTGTAATTAATTTATTTGCGGATAACTTAATACAACATTTTACGATAAACTCAGTAACTTATTTTCAAAAAGACTAAATGCTTTATCAAATGTTTATAATTTCCTAAATCGTCTATTTAAAGAAAATAAAGTCCAGTCCATCTACTCTAACTTGGTCACACCTTGCTTTAATTTTCTGATAATTTCGGTTTTTAGGGTTCCGTAGTCGAACAAATTAGTCTTATAATTTTCTCCGTCGTCAGTCAGTCTCTACGTTTAAGCAATTTTGACCTAGGTGCATAAAATTTGGTATAGATGCTTTAGTTAGAGATATCAATTAATAGCAAAACACTTAAACAAAATTTTTAACGTACTTCTGATATATGTAAAATGACGGCGATTTTTTTTTCCCACGCGCCATTAAAGACTTAATTTAATTTGTGGTATCGAACGAAATCATAATAAAACATAAATTCTTTCGAAGCACTGTCATTTTATTACAGACTATGAATAGAACACAAATTACTTGAATAATGTGAAATAGATCGAAAGATTTCTGTGAGGTGTAGGCAGCATCACTTACTATTAAATTTCAGCTGAGCTGAATATTTCATGTAAAAGAACAGGTTGTAAGTATTTAGTTTTTAGAGTTATGTACCTCAAAAGGAAAAAAGAAACCCATATAGGATCACTTCATTGTCCTTCTGTCTGTTTGTCAAGATCATAGGAACGCGTGGAGGTATCAAGATGAAATTAATATTAAATACTTAAATCTGTAAAAAATCAGTCTTCTAAGTCAACGCAATAAAAAAGAATCTAAAGATACGGTCATTATATCGCTTATTTTGACAGCCGCAAATAAATTAATATTATAAATAAACCCATAGGGTACTTCCCATTGATCTAGAATCATAAAATTTGGCAAGAAGCAAGGTCTCACAGCACAAGTAAAGGAAACAATCCGAAAATTGTTAAGTTTTATCATCGCATAAAAACTATTTTTTTTATATGCGCTTGTGAACGATATAGTAGAAAATATATTTTCGTTCTAAAAGTTAATAATAACATAATAAGTAAATAGTTTAATAGGAATATTATGTAGCATTAAATGTTTATAAATGCCAAAACGTGTACGGAACCCTCATATAATACGCGTTCCACTCGTACTTGACGGGTATTTTTTTATAATTTCTGGGAATATTTAAGCTAATATCATGTCCATGCAAATATTGAATATAAAGATTTAGTTCGGAAAATACATTAATAACTAAGTCGAGAATAATTTCGTTAACTTTTTAACCCAAAGGAACCAAATTTTATGTACATCAATCTTTTTATTTATAATTAAAGTAAATAAATCGAATTACTATATAAATTTATTTTGTGTATCTAACTTACAACGTGCAAACTAATATGGTGAAACAATATTTATTAGGCCATGCCTTTTTATTCCATTATCAAGTATAGTAATAATTTGATTTTAAATGTAAATGTCATCACCTTCATAGTTCACTACCATAGTGATGATATTTATAATCATCGAGGTGATGTTATTTATTTATTTGAATCATTCTTTAGAGTTCCGTTCCTCAAAATAAAAAAAATTAACTCTTAAAGGATTACTTTGTTGTCTTTTCTTACGTCCGTCTGTCTGTCAATGCCCTTTTTCTTATAAACAACTTGACAACAATTTGTAATTAACATCGTATACTGAGGCACATGGTCTTATAATGATGTAATAGTTTGAAGTTTTTTAGTTCATGCACCAAAAAAGATATTGTCCATTAAAATGTATTTTTGTTATCTATACCGTCATCAATACCTGCAGGGTACTTCCGGTCGACCTACAATCTTGACAGTTGGCTTAATGGAAGGTCTTGTAGCGCAAGTAAGGAGGAAAATTAGCGATTTTAGGTTTATGTCAGATATAGCAGGTAATTTATTTACGTTTTAAAAAACTTAAACTTTGTAAACAGTTTGATAAAAATATTATGTGAAATTAAATTTTTATAAATGCCTAAATGTGTTCGGAACCATTGTGGTGCAAGTTCTACTCGTGGTTGGCAGTTTTTGTTTGTTTTAGAATGTCCATTTATTCTAGGAATAAGTTCCCGCATAAATGAATCAAAATCAATGATCAATAATCAATAACTATCATTTCAATTGCTTTACCACAGAAAAAACGGATCAACCTAACAGAAGCTTTATTACGGCAATAAGACTTTGTAATACTCTCCAAAATTGTTTTTAAATAGTTGGATTTTAGTATAAATAGATAGCAAATAACAAGCTTTATAAGGCTCCGTAAGCCTTAAGAACGTGACTTTTGTTTCAAAATAAAGTACAATAATGAAATTCGGTTATTTAAAAAACAAGCTTTAGAAAATTGTATAACTGGTCAATATCTATAGGATTTGCCTCTCCTCCCCCACGCGGGCGGTAAAGGAGAGGTTCCTTTACCGCCCGCGTGCTTCCCGTTCAGTTTCTTGAGTACAGATATGACCTATTTCAAAAATGTTTTATGTCTCACCACAATTATAAATTTACTATATTAGTAATATTTTCAAAACAGCCGAATAAGTAAAGATTTTCTCTTAAACTGGATGCAGGGGGCATTGAGGAATTGTAGAAAAAAAGGAGTTCAAAATAGAAATATAAGTCGTTTAAATTTTGAAAGGATGAATAAAAATATGGATCAAAAAAATTCCGTTTCCGTGCGTCTATTTCTCTGTATCTTATCAGATTGTAATTTTTGTAAAATGACTATAATATGAAACTTTAGCGATCTTATATATAAGAAATTTTATATAATCGAAAATCTCATACAAAGAATATAAGAAATTTGAAATTGTTTGGTTTACAGTGAAAATCCATTTGTGTAAAAAATTTTAATATAGGCTGTATTCAAATTTTTTTAACATTGATTAAGGACAGTGCTTATAAACATTTTAAATACTTACTAGATTTAAAATAGAAGAACTCATATAAAAACTTTTGAAATACGAAACTCGCAGTATATGGGTTTCGTATAAACTTAGGTATATAAAAAAATTAACAATCAATGATTTATATAATATCATGTAAAGTATTAATATTATTTTTCATTATGTAAATTTACTGTCTTGTATATATTTCAAAGATGTAAGAAGAAAGAGAAGAAAAGACATTTCTTCTAGATGGCAAGAAATATCAAAGAAAAATTTATTATATGTTTTAAAAATAGAGGAAATTCTATTTTCGCGTATTTTTGGATGCTATGATCTCAATTGGCAATTGAAAAATTTAAAAAGAAGTATGTTTTAATTTTCATTAAATCTCTATTCCTAATTAACACATATGTTAACATTGTCTTTCGTCACCGCTTTCACATATACTATACAAACTAGGGATTCTTTTGCCACAATTGAATACAGTACAATTTTAAATAGGTAGGCAGCTAAATGGTATTGACAGACAGACGGACAATCAAACAATAGTAATAGGGATCCATTCGGATCTTTCCATTAAATAATTTTAAAATTGTGAGGTCTTAGTATTGTATATACTGAAATATATATGATGGTTTAGTTTGCATGCGTATCTGTCCTAATTGATTGATTTACATGTTTTTGTAAACAAATAATCTGGACAGGTCTACACCTGGACAAATAGTGTAGACATATGCATTCTTCATATGAAGTTTAATATAAACTTTTCCGGGGAACAGTCCCTAGTATTTTTCATTACAGTAAAATTATCACTGACAGGTCTGCAATTAGTCTTTCAAAAGAGTTCCTAAATGTATTGCGATGTTTTTTCTGTCATTAACGTAGGATAATATATCATTAATATATTGTTACATCTCAACAGTAATGTTTAAATAATTTTGGGAATTGTTGTAATTTATAAATATGCATTCACAATTTTTTTCATGTAAGCATATGAGTATAATTTGATTATTTGTTTTAATTGAGTATATTTAATGTTTCACATTAAATAAAATTACATTTTCTTATTTTCCACCAATTTATGTACAATGATTGAAATATAAATTAATCGAAAATATGTCATGATTAATTTTTTTTGTGACACACCCTGCAATTTTATCGGTACATTGACCTTCAATATTACAAAGAAAACGGATATCGTAAGCAAACCGTCGTCGCGCAAATTGCGGCGAAATATTTGAAGATGAGCGACGGGTCAGGAAGTTAGAAAATTTATTGCTGAATAATGATTATGCTTTATGCAAAACGGAAATGCAGTCTCTGTTAGAAAGAGGCATCTATTTGTTTTCTCATTCGCCGAATTGAAGAAATATTTCAACCAAATTTTTAAAAAAATATAATTTTATATATAATTTGTCATTATTTTATTAATAAAAGTTTTAATTATTTATTTCATTGTAAAATAATAATAATAATCTGGCGGTTATATTTTAGTTTGACAAAAAAATTTCATAATTATATCTGCTTTACTTGAAATATTTCTAACCATGATCAATAATTTAAGATGATTTATATGTTACATTAGATTTGTTATGACCTCATTTGTTGATACACACTGGCCTTAAATCTATTTGTTGCGGAAGTTAACATCCTGTGTAAATTGTTAAACTTTCGGATTACCTTGAAGAACTAATTAATACACAAAACTTAACTAGAGCTTTAATGTACAAAATTGTGCAAGAAATAGCTTAAAGGATTGGGCTAACAAATTTATTTGTTTGATAGGAAATTAATTTCTTTTAAGCTGTTTCACTCAAATATATTCCGTTCTCTTTCCGTTTTAGAACATATGTGGAGATTCTAGGAGTTTTATCTTAAAATAATTTTATTTGTAAGGAAATTCACATCCATGAAAAATGCAAGCAGGAAAATGAAAACAAGCTAGCGTGAATCGTAATCTCATTATTTATACACTTAGTTTAATCTACACGTCTTCGTAGCTAGCTACGAGAAAATGTAGTTTAAACGAACAGTATACAGTAGCAGTATAGGTATTCGAATGTCAGACACACAATGCTATTGGCAGCATTCAAGGCTATCCTATGTGCGACGCAATCACTAGCTACCGCCAACATTGGCAGACGGACGCCGCCATACTACCGCGTCCGGCTCTACTCGCGATTTGCGTTCTGCTGATGACAGACTTTTATATCGACTCAGTGGAGGTCATGAAATAGTTTCGTATCATGTGCCAATTTACTTACTGCTGAATAATACTTTTTAAAATATTAGACGCAGCATATAGATATCGCAAGACGTTACCACTTTCCATGTAACTAGAACGAACAATGCTAACGAAACGACACATGACTTGTAAACACCCTTTTTAACTGTCTCATATCAGTAGGATAATATATTACTAGAAATAAATTCGAACCTGAATTTTTTTATGCGTGTCTGTCCCCCAAAACAATAGCATTAAACAACTTATAAATTAATATACAATGTTTGAGATCACTTGTACTAAGAAAATAAAAGAATTTTTATTTTAATATTATGTTCGTGCATATTTTTATGATAAATAATGAAAAAGAATTTCAATTCAGTTCAAATCACCATTTTCTTATAAATCTCTCAAACCGCTCTTATGTTGATGTAAATAAAGTTACAATTTTTTTTATGAAGTGCTTTTGTCATCGACAAAAGTAAATTATACAATAGGGACTTATTGCTGAAGTCACTTATCTATATAATTATAGTCCGAGTGAAACAGCTACGCGCTTGACAAATTATACATCTTTTATCCGATTTATGACCTCCAAATAAAACGTCCCGTATATAACTGGCTAAAGGCTTTATAGCATGTTCACTACGAATCAACGAGTGACCGATAGATAGACAGCGGGCAATCGAAATCGCATCCAATAAACGCGACCATCTCCGCAGTCGGTGGCGCGCTCTTATTTACACACGAACGGACAAACTGTCGCGTTCCGGTGTATAAATACTCGCGCGACGTCACGCCGGCACCGCTGCGCGCACATTCCGCCGCCGCGCCCGTGCCAAAAATAAAATTGATCTAGTGGGTGTGAAAGTTCACATTGTTTTAATTGCCGCGGCTCAGAATGACACGTTGTACATACTCGACAATTAGTTTGAATGCGCTAAATTATGGGCGGGGGGCGGGGGAAGACGCGCGGCTGAATTCCGAGGGGCTATTAACGTAATTGTGAACTTTTACGTGTCGCGCGGAGGCTTAGACGCGGCGGTGCTCAGGTGGCGAGGCATTTAAATTGTTTCGACTCGAGCCCGCGTGAATGTAGTCGTTGAGCGACTTTTGCGGCTTTCGTTTATCGTTTAAAATAATTTAAATTTACTTACGTGTACGTGCGCGCGTACGTTAGTAAGTAAATCTGCAGTAACGTTGGAGTAACTTAGTTTAACTGTTTAAGATGGATCAACAAAATTTGCCACTGTCATTGGAGTGAGAAAATATTTCTATTTCCTTAAGGTTTATAGTTTAAAGAAATGCCGTGTGACCTTAAATGTTTAAGTGTGCTTAAGTGAATAAGGAACTAAACAAGTTTTTTAAAGCGAATCAGCAAAGGCGTAATTTTAAACATCGAATTCGAATCTCTTATGAAAAACATCCTATTTCAGGCGATAATTAATTTACCGCTTCGCTTGTATACTCTCGTATCTTTCACCGAATCATTAATCAAATAAAGTAATACTTCTATGTTGACAGAAATAAAATTATATTTAGCGATCGTACCTGAAAGTAAAATTAGGAAATCGGCAGCAAGTAGTGTCCAGGGTATAAAAAGGCCCAGAAGGCAGAAAGCACATTTAAAATAATGTGATTCATATAATATTGTACACTCATACAAAGGGTTGCCAGATGTTCGGGATTTCCAGGATTGTCCCGGAATTTGTAACGTTGTCCCATGTCCAAGAAAGTAATAAGTTTCTTTCGGAAATGTAAAAAATTGCAGTAATTCTTAAAAATTGTCTTTACTTGCGAACATGTATATACCATGGATGCATTGTAATTTTACTAGTTTCAGCAATGAAAAGATCGGAATGGGATGATCACGGATCTAATCGAGGCATAATTTCAAATTTTAATAAATTGCGAAGTCTTGCTCCAGAATTTAACAGTTGCTATTAAGTAATCCCGATGACAATAAATTAATTAAAATAACTAAATCAAAACATGAACATATTAAACTAAATATTATTGTCATTGTCAAACTACAAAAATTAAGTTCCCAATTGAAATTAGATAAGATTAAATATTGAAAGAGAAGTAGATCTTTACAAGTGTTTTTCGCCAAATATTAGTACTAGCTTCTTGTAAGTTGAATAACCTAACGACTGTTTTTGTATTAAATTATCATTAGTTTATGAGTCGATAAACTTTCTTAAAAAGTTTACTTTATATTTTGGCAATAGAAGACAACTTTTTATTTATTTTTATTGGTCTGAATATTTTATTGGGTTCAAAAGAACCTTTTGTTGGGTCAAACTAATTTTTTTTCTTAATTCATTAGTAATGGTAGTATGTTGATTTGTACAGTATTGTATAAACAAAAGGGAATAAATAAATAATGTTACTTTAATGAGGTTCTATTTTTAACTTTGCCTTAAATCCACGTCTGAACCTTGTAGTAGAAATATTCCAGAAAAAGTGATTTTACTTATGGCAACTCTACTCATACAGAATGAGGTGTTATGGTAGTAAAACGACTGCATGGCACTTCACGTTCAGAGTATTTTTTCGTTACCACATTTTCTAAATTAAATCAATAACAAACCATACATTTTACTTATTGTACTGCTAGGTTGCGTTATTTATTTTTTATATTGTTTGAACTGTAAAGGTTTATTTCGTAAATTTAATGTAGTAATGATCGGATATTAGTGGACTCTCAAAAGCTTTAAGGGTTTTAATTTTTTGCCAAAACCAATAAATTTGTAAATAGGCCAAAATAAAAAGAGCAATTAGGAGAAGACCTATTCACAAAATATAGATTTCATTTAAATTTCCAAACAAAATAATATTATTACGTGATTTCCACAGTAACTGAATTTAAATTAAATTTATATTGAATATAAGTTTGAACTTAGTTTCTTCATAAGATATATTTTGTATTGTTTTTTTTATCTAAAAATGTTTCCTTTTGTTGACGAGCCCTGTCAGACTATTGTAGTATAACATGATGCGCTAAAAGTTCTTAAAAAAATGTCGATTTTTTTATTAAATTCTTTAAACAATTTTGATTTTTTTAATTTACTTAACACAGCGTAGTTCTTTCAAACACCAATTTTCTCGCTTCAATATGAAAAAAAATTAAATAAAGGACGGTTGTAACTCCACATTTGTAAGGGATGCAATAAATATTTTATTTAATACTTAACTCCATAATTCAATATTCTCGTCGATTTAAGAAACTGTATGTTTTATCGAATATTATTCTCGTTATTTAATAAGGAGTCGCCGAAATATCCAATTACCACAATTTTCGATCCAGAAATTAGTGTCGTTTTTCTTATTTGCCGATACATAAAACACTAATGTAGTGACAGCACCGAGTTTATTTCAATTCGCACGCACAGTAGTGAACCTCCATAGGTGAATCGGTATGCGTCGTACAAACGAATCAAAGCGATACATAAGCCCTCGCCCGCCGCCCACGCACCGCTCGCGCCTAAACTTTTTTGTTATCGTTTTTTTCAAGTTGTCATGTTAGGCGAAATTTACGTCCGGCTTAAAGCGTCCAAAATTTTAGCTTCGCCGCTGCAGAAATCCTGATAAATGTGCGGCGGGGCTCAACGCGCCCGCACGCCGCCGCGCCCGCTTATTTGATTGCCCTTGTATGAAATTTTATTAGGCGTTTAGTGTGTTCCGAACCGGGCTACCGTACGCTGTCTAGCTGATCGGTTGAGCACCATTAGGTGACATGAGGTGAACAAATGAGGTTTCGTAAAAGGTAAAATATAATGCACTTTCACATCAGGTAATCAATTTTCATATAAATACTTCGCACTGAGTTAGCTTATTTTATGTAGCTTGAGAATTCGGTAGTGAACGATCGGTGAAGTACGCTGATATGACAATATTGTTAATTACTTATTTCGATGAAGATTATTAATCTTCATTTAAAGTGAGGGGATAGCGTACATAAGTCGAGTAATTTTCCTAGTCTAGTATTAATTAATCAGCAGCATAATTTACATTTGAATAAACGAATGACTAAGTTTTACAATGTGTGTATACGTTTCTGGAAACGCAATAAAATATAAAAACTTCCAATTTTCACTAAGATTATTAATCTGCACGACCATAATTACGAAAATTCCAGTAGAAAACTATTTGAATTAGTAGATAACATAGTATATAAACCTTATAAAATATTTAGCAATATTTTTATATTTTTACACTTTATTTCCAATAAATTAAAATTTCCGCTTCAAACTTCAGAGTTACCTCACGGAAATATGCAAAGTTGCTTGGCGAAAAAATTTCCATTTTTTACTAATCTCGGAAAGTTATGAAATTTTTTAAAAAAATTTCTAACATACGCAGGTTACAAACATTACTTGGATAAAAATGTGTTTACAATTGGATATAAAGTTTATCTACAGTGACTACAGTTGCCTATTTATAGAAATTTAAATCTACTAGTTGTTATTTCGAATCGATATTAAGTTTCTATAATTTATATGTTTTTTCATAATTGGAATAGCCTAAGCTCTGTTTAAATATTATCGATTAAGGCTTTGAGTCACCACTTAAATATGGAAGTTTTTAAGAAATTAAAATGTTAAATTTTTGTCATATTATTGATAGAACTACGGCAAAAATATAATTGAAAAGAAATATTATCTTCTCTCATTTATTTGAATCTTGATAACAATTAAGGTTAAAAAATTGTTTATAAGATTTCGATAATGAAACGCCAAAAGAGAAACAATATTAGTAATGGTAATTTTAATTTCATAAGAAATATATTTTTTGAAAAATATTCAGAGAAAGGATTGCATTTTCGCATACATTGATATGGGCACTTGAGAGTTTCCTTAGATACACTACACGATGAAGCGTACGACAAAGTTTTTATAATTAACACAAATTTCCCGAATGTGAACCAATGTGATATTTTGGAAAATAATTTCGCGTTGCGAGTATGTATATTTATTTAAATGGATGTCTCGGAAAATATCAACGGGCGGAGTGAGCAACGCGCACAGGCGATAATAGAAAAAATTACATTTTTTCGACGCAAGTCGATTTTACCACAGTAAAATCGGCATGCGTCCCGCGTTGCGTCCACATCTCGCACAGTGTGTAGTGTGCAGAAAGAATCCTCGTATGAATGCGTAACATGGTAATATACATAAGAAACATGGTGAATGCACAGCTTAATGACGGTTATCAATGCGTAAAGTTTACAGTAGTACACGCTTTAGCCTATTCTTGAATCAGTAAAATTTACTTTAGTGTAACCGTGATAAATTTGTCACCACATAAAAAGGCTTAGAAATAATTATAACATAAGACATTTCAAAATATATTTATATTTATTTAAAATTCGTTGTTTTGTATTATTGTTTTGATATAATTTACATGTCCCGGTTTAAATAGATCGTGGCCATGGCGTGTTGGGTCGATAACAAGGCAGACGGCCTTTGACGACGCGGCGCACCGCGGAGGCCCGGGTTCGATTCCCGGCCGTTCATCGAGTGGGGCTGGACGGGTGTTATGGTTGAATGTAAGAGATTGCTCTCGTAGCAATAAGTCCGCCATATGTATCAATTAGAATTAAAAAATTAACGTATGTGAATAATCGCACTATTCTGGATTACTGTCTGGATACAGTGGTACATATTTATCTCGCAAGGGTTCTACTTTCGAGACACATCACCGGAGGCGAACATCCTTTTCGCTATCATTGGAAAATATATAAAATAAGGGGGTTATTTTGGTTGTTTTGCTTATGTGGACGGAGTTAGGTACTATTATAAGTTGATTTTTTATGTGAAAACTGATAATACAACTTACATAGTTTATATTCTAAATAATTTCCATATATTAAACTAGGAAATCGTGCGGCAAACCTACGCCTCCAGCTGCAACCGACCGGTATCCGTTTTCGATGGCGGCGACTATTATTTCAATACGACACGCCGTTCGTCTTCCCTATGACAGTGAGGCAGATAGTTGAAACGAAACAGTAGGGACTAATAAAAATAATTACTTCGTGTTAAACTACGGGCACGTAGACCTTCGCTCCCTCGCTGCCGGCGAACTCGCCGGCGCGCGTTCGCAGATAAATTCGAGTGGGCTAAGGAATAAAAAACGTGCGAATGAAATATAACATTATTTCGTATGAAATGAGGTGGAGATCTCCCCCAAACACGCGTCTCGGTGGGCGTGGTAAACAAACGGAGGGGTGGCCGAGGGGTGGCACGCCTGACATAAGACATACAGCCGAATGAAACAAATCTTGCAAGGTAAATCTGAGACAATTTGCCGAGCGCCCCCGAGCCGTGCGTGAGAAATATAAGCCAGCATCCCTTTACCCTTGCCAGCCACCGTTCATAACATTAATCTTCCGCGCGTCTCTCAGCCATTCAATTGCTTTATCCTGATATATTGGTTATTACGACGTACGGCCTGCGTTTTTAGCCATTCGGATGCACGCTTAGGTGCCCGCTCAAAGCCTTTGTCAGTAATGTCCGCTTATTAACGCTCTTCGATTTAAATATGTAATGATTTACTTCGAGGTTATGGATAAAGTTACGTTGATTTATGGCCAAATGATGGGTTCGTACACGTATTTATGGGATAAGGAGGATGGCATTACGAGCGCCATGATTTATGGTTTTTTTATCAGGCGCTATCACGCGACAGCCTATAATAGCAATTAATTACGAGAAAGGTCAAATGTCGATACCAAATTAGAGAGGGTGCGGGTTTTGATGACAGATTATGAGTTATTTTTTCCCAGACGATATATTATGAGCTCTTCTGATTGCAGCAAACTTGGAATTCTAGGACAGAAACTCGTTTAATCTGGTACTGTTGAACGTTATGTTCAAATTTAGGTACGCAGAAAACAATCCCAATATTCGAGTACTAATATTTGTGAACTTAGATCACTATCGTATAATATTGTTTATAAAATTCTTCCTTTTTAATCACCGGCAAGATTTATCTTAATTATTTTTTTTTGTTTTGACCTCGCAATAAATCTAGATATATAAGCACTTATAAGTATAACTATTCACGTAAGTAGAAAAAATAGGGTACTAATACGTATTTAAGCATCTGGGCCCCGCCCCGGGTCTTGAGGGCGGAGTTGCTTCGTAGGCATATTCTGTTTAACCTTAATTGATATTTAATACTATAACAATTTATTACGAATCATAGAATCAATGCTTTTCTTTCTTCAATTTAGAAATATAGATAATCCATGTGTTTTGCTCTAAATGTATTTTGTGTACCAAAGATGTATAACATAACTAATAATTAAACTAATTCGATTTTTATGAAGAGATTTATGATTAAATGTTATTGTAAACAATATTAAGAAAAGAGCAAAGAAAAATAATTTTCATTATCAGCAAATATGAATGTGTTTTCCCATATTGACATTTCTAAATAGTTATATACATTTTCTCTCGCAGATCTCATACTTTGTATTATATAATTTATGTGAAAGCTGTATACGTTTCGTCATTGCATCGATATTAGTTTAAACCTACTTAAAATATCAGTTGACCTGACATGGGCGCTTATATTAATTACTTAGGTGAAATATATATATTCTGCAGTCTAGGCATTAGCGAATGAAGTACATTATCCAAAACATCGCACCGAGGCGCGACATCCATAATTACGGTCGAGGACGCGCCTCGTCCTTGTACATAGATATCTTACGCACCTTAATTTCTCGCAACATCTTTTTCTGACTTATAAATTTCATTATTTTTTGCGCCGCCTTACGAAAGCTAATTTGCTGGCGGAGCGTTGTCCGGAGCGGGAAGAACATCTAATTCAACAAATTGCCCGCCCTTCGTGACTCGATTTATAGCCTACACTTGAGCTGGCACCGCAGTCGGGTGCCTCCTCATCGCTTACTTCCACCTTGTTGCCCTTCCTCTATTCCTCAATTACACGGCGAGACCTGAAAAATCACATAAATACCGTCGTATTCAATGTGACGTTGGGGGAGATGGAGTTTCTGCTTGTGATGTATGAGATGGAATAACTAATGTCGTTAAAAATGTAAGTCTGTAGAAACTAAAAAATGTCACTCGTGATCGAAATATTACTCATTATGTTCAATATATCGCTATAAATTAATGAACTATGTATATAGTAAATGATCTAGAATGAAAAGCACAAATGGAGAAAACCTATAGTAAAACTATAGATTTTCTGTATTACGTTTTTACTAATTTATTTTTATGTGCCATTAAGCTAACTTGAAAATGGTATTAAATATTAAAATGCAAAATCATTGTTTAGTAATGACACTTTTAGAATTCTGAACCTCAAGAGACCACTGACGTATCCATCTGTCAGTCTGTCTGTTCGTTAACCACGTCAACCCGTTCGTATCTCAATAATATTTATTTGAAAAATTAATGGGGAAAAATTTATACACTAATTTGTTTAAGGTGGGAAGCGTAAGAATTCCAAAATATTTTTTTGTAACTTTAAGTAGTCTATTTCCAGAGACGTGCTATAAAACTTGTGAAAAAATTAAATTTCCGGAACTACTAAACCTAAAATTACGATGATGACAGAGGTAAACCCTGTCAGTTTTTTATTGATTATTATCCTATTCTTGTTTTTTCTTTTAAATTTTGGGCTATAAAAAATAATGGAGCGATATTATGTAAATCAAATTATTACAATTGACTAAATGAAATAAACAAGTTTTTTTTTAAACTTTCGGTCGTAATATATATTACTACATTAAGAATGTTAATTACATTTTAAAGTTACACTTTTATGATGTGCTTCCTGTCAACTATAAAAATATATTTTAATTACTCGGTATCATGCGATGTTTACGAAAAAAATTTCAGTCAAATGATGAACGATTTTCTCTGTCAGTCGTAAACAATGGAATTAATATTTTTAAACATTCCTGAATTTATGGCAAAATTGTCATCAAATATAATAAATTTCTATGTATAAAGAGCTATACTTTAGTGTTTAGTCAACGCCTGTTACTTTATTCAAATTTTATTTATTTAGTCCAGACGCGGAGTAATAAAAGTGTCTCAGGCGAGATCATTTATTTTGCTACTACCGTATACATACATAAATTATTAAAGTTTTTCTTTTGTTTAAACACCGTAATATGTCTTCATATACCCATGAATCTTTCTCCGGGGACAGATAATTAAAGTATTGATGTATCTATTTGATTTTTAAGTAGCTAGTATTTTTTTACGACAATAATTTAATCCAACATGTTAATGACATTTAAATTAATCTGAGTTACATCGTGTGAAAATTTACTTAATATCTAAATTTAATTTAAGACCTGATTTTAAATTATTATGGCTATACTTGTAATTATATTGATATCCAAAGTAACTTGACGTAGGAATAGAAAGAACTTATTCGACCGAATGTAATTACCGATAAGAACAGGTTTCACAATAACTTCACTAATAACTACAAAGAGCGAACTCAATATTACAATGGCGGTTCGCCCGCGGCCTGCGCGGAAGTGGAGAGTACGCAAAATTGTAGCCAGAAACCTCACTTAAGCCCAACTGTTAACAGAAATCTGTTCTTCTACGCCTTCAACGCTGCCTTTCGTTTAAACACTGTTATGTATTTTCTTTCTCATGAACATTTTGCGTCTCTGTCGGTCGCCCGTCGGTGCCGCCCTATCTATCTCTCTTTATCTTCGGATTGCTAAATCAGCATATGCAAAGTGGCATAGCAATAAATCTCGAAGCGCCGCCGGCTGCTTCTCGCATCATGTTACATCTTAATTTCGAACGGCCCGGCCGAGCTTGCTCCGCGCCATCTATTGCCAGCCGCGCGAATACTCGGCTATGATATATTGTTTTATTAAATATACATTACGGAGATAAGGATTTATTCTGAATCTAATAATCGTAGAAATGATAATGCCGTAGAAATTCGTTTATGGAAATGTTTAGGTTTCGGGCGCGTGCGTGCTTGCTTGAGTGTTGCGTTGGCCGAATGTTTAAGAGCGATGTATATTAATGCGAGAATGCTATAATACATTGATAATTAATGAGCTTAATTTTATTATAAACACCTCACACTTATTTTGTTATTCGTTATCATTATTAAAATGTACATTTATCTGCTTGTTTATTTATGTTCATGAATATGATTGTTTAAATTACGTTTTTAATTAAGATATCAATAGGTATAAGAAGCAACAAAGGAAATACGAATAAAAACCAGTTTAAATGTTAGCATAATAGGGCTGAACTAGGTATTAATAAATGTATGAGCCTGCTAAATATATAACTAAAGGGGTAGTTTGAAAATATAAATGTAAACAGAATATAAAACTGATGTATATTTGCATATAGTCTAATATATGAGAAAGTTTGACATTGGCACGAATCAGAAGTTTTCAGTGATAAGCCTTAAATTATTAAACTACAAAATTTATGAGTATAACCTTTTCAAATGTTTAGTACAGAAGTAATTGACTGTTTTTAGTTAAAAGCTCTTTGAGTCATGTAATTTTCGGTTGAAGAAATATGAACAAATTAGCAAAGAAAGTGAAATAAATAAAATAGAATATGGTCAGCATTACGGGATATTTGAAATAATTAATTCAGATCAAGGCTGATTCTGCAAGAGCTCCTGGATCAGGTTCGAGATCTTTTCTCAAACGTCTCAACATCTCTTCAAGATTTATAATGTTGGAAGATACATGTTTTCTTAGTTTGCTTACTGTACAAATTAATATTAATATTTAACACAAATTTCTATATTATAGATTTGTTATTAAAATGAATGGAATGTTTGTTACTTATAGGTATAAGAGTAGAAATCATAAATTAAAGTAAATAAAACAATCTCGTAATAACTCCACGTCGTATATTGTAATTATGATGATAAGTAGTGCATGTATTGGCTTTTTAAATCTTTCAGCAAAGTAATACGCGACTAGTCTATTACTGTCTGTAATGTATGCGCTTAGTTTTAATTAATTTCCCTACTTCGGAAAGACTTTTCCACTACTTATTTATATTTATTGGCAATTATATTAATTTGGCTTTTTCTCCTTTTGTTTCAGGTGTGTGGCCGTGTTATGCAATAAACATAATACCTATATATCTTGCTAAATATACATTTAACACAACTTCAAATAAGGCAAACTTAAATATGTACAAATATTAAAAAGAAATGATATAAATTTGCATTTACATAAAATTTTAAAATGTTAAATTCTAATTTCAATGTCTTAATTCTGTTGTTAATTAATATATCATCACTTAAAAATCAAGTTTCTCAAATTTCATATTTGTTATATTTTTAGTGCAAAAATGGCCAATTTAATTGATTCTGTGCAAACAGAGGGAGACCAGATAGTAACTAATATTGTATAGCTAATATAACAAAATACAAAAGTGTTTTGAAATTAATATTATATAATTGTACATTCGTAAACAGTATTCAATAACGTAAAATTTGATTTGTTTTTGAGTTTTAGTGACAAAAATATCCGAGAAATAAATTTTTGCCTTGTTTTGCTCTTCTGTGGGATATTTGGAGTGTTGAATTTACATTATAAGATATTGATTCATTTGCTTGAGTATTCATAACAGATAATTCTTAAGTAAGAGTTAGATAAACGGTTCAGATTCTCAAAAAAAGACACAATTATAATCGAGTCCTCGCCGAGCCCGTATACCTTCATGCCCCAACTCGTGGGCGTAACCGAACGAAGGAACGAACACCTCGACGTGGCTTCGCGACTGACGTTCGTATTTTTCGTTACAATAGAATGGAATAAATAACGTGCGACATATTCCTCTATTGGAATAAATCAAACCTGTTTTGATAACATCGCAAACATTCTGTGGGCGCAGCCTTGAACTCGACCGGTGACGGAGACACGCTTCTCTCGCGGCATTAGCTTTTTGTCCAATAGAGATGGGAGTTTTTTGCTTAAAAAAACATGTTGCAATAGTACCATGAGTTTAGGTATCGATGCCATTTATTTAGACAACTGTCGACGAATAAATTATATGTTATACAAAAGTGTAACATATAAACTGCTACTTATATACAGTGCTTAATTCAAATTTCATTTAAATCAGTTAAAATTGTAATAAATTTCTCTAAGTTGGTTAATATATATGCACTTCGTGAAGAAGTCGTTATAAAGTTTATTATCTAACGGAGGTAAAACCTGAATTTAACATTAGTGTACGAAATATCTTGAAAATTTTAATTTGTACATTCTATATTTGGCAACTCAATAGTCTATTAATGTGAATTCTAAATGACTTATCCACTGACTGAAAGTTTTGACAGCCTGAAAGTTTGCTTGTGTTTGATGACAAGTAAAATTTCAGGTGGTACCCGATATAAGTTGATTAAATAAACAACGTCAAAAATAATTATGTTGACCAATACAGAAAATTTACTTTACATCTCTTCATAAGTGTGCCCATCTCCATATCGAAATAAAGAAAAGAAAGCGCAAGGTAACGTGCATATCCGTATGACGCGCACATGTTAAGATGACCCCTCGCTATTCACAGCATCCCCGCGGCCACGCCGATAGCGGCAGCCCGTGTCCTGCGCGGGAGATGTGAATTATAGCCTCGGAATACATCTCTCGCCCCCGCTGCGACTACACGGCCCACTGCAACGTCCCTTTACCCGGGGTACTTGCTTTTTAAAACATTTATTTATTATTTTCTTCACGCCCCAAATGTCTTGCTACAATGAAATATTGGTCCGAGACAGGTACCCGCCTCGCGGGCTTGCGTGCACGGAAATATTGTGGATATTAAAGTAAGTTTGGACCGTATTGGCCAAACCTTTTCATTATTGTTAACAGTCTTATATCAATTGTTTGTGTGACCGAGAAATATTTTAAAAAGAATTTCATCGAAGCTCTTTCTTTGTAATTTTTTCAGCTAATTCAATTTTTTACCAAATTAATTACGTTAATCTCGTAAATATAATTCGACGTAGAGAATATCATGTAATATTTTTTGAAAGTACTGATTTTATCGATTAAATTGTAATCGATAATATAAATAATCCATTAAGTACGAATAAAATGAGTACATTAAACACGATTTAATGCCCACTTAACATTTAACAGCACACTGAGGATACTCTCGAAAATGTCCAATCTATAACAAGATAAATTCAAATTATTCAATAAAACTAATACACACAAATAAATGGAACAATTTCGAAACGCGCATTAGTGTATGTAATATTTTAGTTTAGCATTAAAATTAAATTAACTATTAGTGATTCGGTTAAATAACTGTCTATGTAAATGTCCCAATGAACGAAATACTCAAGAAGATACAAACGATATACGTAAATATCAGGAAGCTTTAGTAATGTTCTATTCCATACTTAGTACGTAATTAGATCATAGTTTTATTCACAATTTGTAGAAAAAAAAGTACATACGAATTGAAACCTTACTAGTTGTGCCCAGTATACGATTAGTTGTACCTACATTAGTAAACATCTTTCTAACAAATTAATATAATAAGGTTTAAGGTAATATTTATAAATCTAAGAAATATTTTTGATTCCTATAAATTTTAATACGCCAATATTAATGTAATTATTGTAATATAAAACAGTTTACATACATATATTTAATAATGTGTCCGTTACTCTTCAATTATAAGTAATCACATACTAAAATGTACATTGTGGTTGTTAATCATTACAACTCTGTTTTTCTGCAATTAATTTTTACTAAATATTATATCATTGTTTTCTCTGTAAAAATTCGAATTAATGCTCAATCTGGATGAAAATGTATACAATTACTGATAAGTCAGCTCTTCAGTGTGAGTGAATATTTTAAACTTTATTGCATTGAATTTTTCAGATTAATGTCAAAATTTCGATTGAGTAATCCTCTTTAAACATACGTACAAAAATTTACATAAACCATATTGTCGTCACGCATTTTACGTGTATAGTTATTAAAATGTAAGAAAGATAAAAATTACTTTCGCAACGTGATCGAATTGGATAATCGAAATACTTTATAAAAAACATAAAATGATTCACTTCTCTACAAAAATTTTGCATCAAAATCAAAATTATTAATAACACTGAGGAAATTATTTTGCAACCTTATATGTAAATATAAAATTTTATTATCGTGGAAATGTTAATATGTCTAATAAGTCTTACCGAAGACGAAAATTTGCATAATTATATGAACTAAGCGTAATGAGTGTTACTTTTCACAGACATCTGTTGTAAATATATGTTATTTAAAATTTAGTCGAATATTTTAAACTATGTTTATTTCTTGGAAAAGATGAAAAACTGCATTTGCACTGAACGTATTATGTATATTAAAACGGGTAATAAATATAATTCAGTCAAAACATTTGCGTTACAGAAATGTCATCAAGATTGATCTCCGGATTCATTTCCTAGTTAACTTTATACAATTTAACATTAAATACTAATAAATATTGTAAAGAAGACGAAACATTTTAGAAAAATCTAGTCTGATCCATTCGTAAAAGTCTAATGAAGTCTGAAGTATGGCACTCTAATTTTTATTTTTTCATAAGCAGACGAAAACAGTTTTGTTTTTCACATCAGTTTTAATACTGTGTGGAAACGAGCATCAACATCGATAATTGTTTGTGTAAAAATATATATTTGTGGTTACAAACATTTAACTAAGATCTTATTTAGCAATTATTGTCTCATTATGGATATTATATAAAAGAAATAAAGCAAAAGAAATTGGGAATTTTATAAAATTTCTTCTAATTTTTTTAGATTTGAAAAAAAATTTCCGTAACATAAATTTTGAGTAATCTTATTATTCAGGTTATGAATAAATAGTGCAATAACATTAAAACTTTCATCTTTTCCACGTCGATGGCATATAACTTATTTACGTTAATACTAAGTCTATTGAAAATATTATAATACGTAATAGGATGTAAGTTATTATAAATACTATTATATAGCCAATTGTTTAACACAGCAATGGCAAATGAAAATAATTAAATAGAAAAATAATTGAATTTAATAAATAAGCGATTAATGTTTGTGTTTTTGAATGTAATCGTGTGCAAAAGTATATTTGTGTATTTGTTTTAGTTGAGAATTTATTATTTTGTACAATAATGGCTAAAGGACGAAATGAATATTGCATTAAATAAAATTCATTCTGTTATAATTTAATTACTTCATGTTTTATTTGACTTCCTTTTCCATTAACTATAAATAAATATCCCAAATTTGTATTACAATTTTTTTTCAAAAATAAAATACATTTAATATCCTTACTTCTTTTTGGTAAGTTTATTTTTATTTACATAATTAACAAAAAATTGTAAAGATTGCCTTTTGAACTCGCTTTATCATGAAAACTCATATTAAAAGAAAACTTTTATATTAATATATAAAATTAATATTTAAAACAAAACTTTTATATTATTATATAAAATCTGTTCATCTTATAACGAAAATGATAATTTGATAATCTATGATACAAATAACACAATAATAGCCCATTTGTTGGAGATATTGATCGCTCGTCGATCGTGTTTATACACATACGATCGACGAGCGTCTTTCTTTGCCGACAGTTATTCCCGGACATCGTGTATAATATCTAATTATCCCGTTTAAAACAGTAGTTTCTTCCTCAAAATTCTGCAATTAAATTGATAACGAATATGACGAAAACCAGTAAAATGATCCGAAAGCTCTCTTTGTTGGAATTATTTTTATGCCAATTAATATCAAAGTACATATTAGTATTTCCTTATAACTCCTATCTGTATTTCCACAACATATCTAGGTATCTATGTACATATTTGCTGAATGTGTTTTGAATATGTTTTGTAACGGAAGAAAATAAATACGCCAGTCTTTGTAGGAGCGGTTGCTCGAAATTCAAAAACTTGTCGGACGCTGCCAAACAGGAAGTGTATGTTTGATATAGAATCGGGGGCTGGCGCGGAGTTCCGCATCCGACGTACGCGAGCGCCATCTCCAGCTATAACTAATAAAACTACGCGCTTTCAAACTTTTCTGACACAAATACAATATATATTCGTGTACCACCCGCAGTACATGTTTACAGCACTTATGTATGTAGTTGCTCATGTTATATATAAAAAGTTTCGACTATACGAAAATACCAGCTTTATTTTAGGTATATAAATTATATTTAAAGTCTGAATTAAAATTAGAATCAATACGTATACATACATATATATATATATATATATATATATATATATATATATATATATATATAAATAAGAAAATGTATTTAACTTTTATTTATTCTCTGCGGAGATAATAAATTGAATCCTTAGAAAATATTGTAAGAATTTTTAGAGTTACGGTGACTGGAAATATTCGAATTGTCAAAGTAAAAAAAATTATGGTATTAGCAATATTTTTGAAAGTTTTTGAAATGCTCCTGCCGGTTCCTATTTTCGAAGACCTGCGTCCGAAATCATAACTTTTAAAATCGTTCCAACCTAAAATGTATTTTGATATCTTTACAGTCTTATAGAGATTTCAGTATTATAATTTTTTGATTTATGCGAAAAGGCAAACAAGCTGCTGAATTATTTTAAATGAAATATTAGAAATATGGAATTTCGTTGCCAAATTAGCTTTATATGGTTTATCCACAAGTCTTTACAAAGGTAACGAAATTAGTGATAGTACATTATATTTTCTGAAAAATTCAATATATATATATATATATATATATATATATATATATATATATATATATAAATATATATATACGTAATATTTCTATGTATTTTACGTAACATTTGCAGTCAAAATTACTATGAATATTTTCTTAATATTAATTTTGATTGATCGTATATTCTTAAGGAAATCAATATTAGATATATGAAAAGAAAAATATTTTTGAAACTTAGATATTGTTACAATAAACATAGAACTCAAGATAATTATTTTTCAGTGTAGAATAAATAAGTAATTTTATGTGAATTATGTAAGAAGTTAAACATATTGACCAAGATTTCAGTCATGTGTATTTTTTTATTTTTGCCTAGGTTTTCTTTAGTAATAATGTTTTCATCTCAAACTTATCCTTTATCGGCATAAAAATAATGGTAATAATTTAGTAAATCTGCTACATGAGTTCAGTAGAGAGTGTGTGGGGAGATCTTCTTCCCTCTGATACAAATCCCACATACGAGGAGGTGTAATTTACATAAAGAAATTGATTTATAAAATTTTTCTGCTCGCTAAAGATACCATGCTTGATAACAATACTAGACTTAATAACGATAACCTAACTTAACGTTATCTAACATATTACAACTTAACCAAGCACAACCCAACTTAACCAAATATAAACCCACATAATTCAATCTAACCCGCCCTAACCCAACCTAACCTAATCTAAGCCGACATAATTTAAATTAACCGAACCTAACCTGAACTAACGTAATCCGACATATCTAAAACCTAACCTAACCCTACCTAACCATTTGGTTATGTTACTAACTTAATCTAAACCGTCCTAATACAACTTAACCTAATTTAATTCAATCTAAGCCAACATAATCCAAGTTAACCGGACCAAACCTAAACTAACATTATTTAATCCATCATATCCTAATTTAGTCCAATATAACCTAACTTAACCCAACGTGACCTAAAATAATCGAAAACTCACCTTGCCTAACCTAACCCAACCTAACCCAAACTAGAATATCCTAACTTCATCTAACCGAATAGTTATTTATATTAAAACGATACATTTTTCAACAATCTTTATCCTATTTTTTTTACTTTCCATCTAGTCCCAAAGGAGTTTTAATGTTATTATCAAGCACAGTATGGAAATTTTCAAAATTTATTTTTCCTAAAACTATGCGTCCCCGGAGAGGAAAAATGGTATCGTTCTAAATCTCTTCCAAATTAACTTACATTTTAGCTTGATAGCGTTTTATCACAAATGTAACCTTCACCAGGATAAAAGTCTCAAGTATCTTGGCTTAAATTTTTAACCAAATCGCTGTAATAAATTCGACAATTTCCATACCTCACTTTTCAATTCGAGTGCTTGATATTATTGCCGAGAAATAATAAGTGAATTTTAAGAAGACATTTTATTAAAAAGTATTTTTACTTTAGATTGTAAGTTGTAATATAAGAATAACCTAAGTGAAAGGTTACTTCAAGTCGGTTTAGTAGTTTGCTCGAGCAAAAAAACATATAAACCAAAAACAAGCAGATAGATAAAATGTTGTATATTGAAATTAATAAAAGTGTAGATGGATATATGATTTTCTTTGTCTTGAGAGCGTTTGACTTTGAATTAATAAGTATATATTTCAGAATGATTTTAAGATACATTATCAACAGTGGAAACTTTTCTGATTATTACGTAACAGCAATGTGGAAATGTTAAAAATGTTATAAAAGAAAATGAATTACATGAATTAATTTTCTAAATTTGTCAGTTTGGTAGAATATTACATAATATTATAAAATATTGGAATCGTTTCAGGTTTTCTAATTTTTTCGCCATGTATACATCCTTATGTAAACGCAAAATAAAAAAACTACAATATATTTGAGCTAATATTCGATTAAAAGCTTATATGGTACAGATTTATTTCCTTCTAATATTTGATTAATACATAAAATATAAATGAATATAGTAGCATAATTCAAATTAATATTTTTCGTCTGTTCAAGCCGATTGAAACTTTTGAATTTGCTGTGTCAATCAAAAATCACTCAGGGATCGGTCTTTTAAACTTATTTAGGCTATCTGGATCTAGACGTCTTCAGGAGTGGAGGAACATAGTCTCTTAGTTTTGTGACAGTATACTTGTAACTGCTTGAGTATCATGTCGCGCAATGTTATGGGATTAGAGAAAGGCTACCTCTGGCTCGTGTTATGTGACGGTGAGCCTCACCGTCACAAGTGAAAATGTATAGAATATGTCGATATCCTCATAGTGAACATCCTCCGCAAAAGACATAGTGATACCTACGAAGGTTGTGCATTCGAAGTAATCCGTGCTCATTTAAGTAGGGTGATACGTGGGATCGCTGCGGGATGTTGAAACAGCAGTACTTGTGTACATTTTGTATTTTTTATGTCGAATTAGTGTCTGTATTATAAAAATATGGACTGCACAATTTCACCCTATGTACTTTCTCGCGAAACGTGAGCTCTGTGAGATAAGTGTCTGTGAGGTTGCAGTGAAATTTTATTGTTTTATTCTATTGTGGGCTTATAACATTTCTATTTTCATTTTTGTTTTGTTTATAATTTTTTTTTTTTTAATTTTAAATAAGCTTGCATATTCTGCCCATTGAAATGAATTAATCACTTTATATGAAGAGTTACACCCACATTGCTTCGTAAATACTTAAACAATGTATATAAAATAAAAAAAAACGTATTTCTTTTAAGTTCAAAATACGGAAACAATTTTTTTTTCTCTGTACTTTAAATCAATTATAATTTAAAGCTGATTTCTAATTTAAAGTTAATCGTGTCGTTGCAGATACTAAAGGTATGTAATTAGTTCACGAATTTACGACGAGATTAAAAGAAAAAATGATAATAGCACAAAAGTTTATTTTGAATTCGATAATAGAGAAAATATCGAAACTACTGACCGATTAATAAAAACACGCCTCTCCTAGCAGGTTCATTGCGGATTTCCAATTCTACCACTGTTATCCTGAGTAGTAAGGAAGACAATACCATAAACTAAGAGAAATGCATATTTTTTCATAGTTTCATCTCTAAAGTATTCATAAGTAATGTACTGTGTAACAAAGAAATTAATTTTATCTTAAAATAAACTGAATATCGAACAATACATGTAACATAATGATACTTTAGAGACATTTAATCTAATTGACGTTTGTATGCCGATTAACTTTTTAATAATATATGTATAGTATGAACACATTGGCGTAATAATCAATGAAACTATTTTTATGGCATATATTGAAGATGATAAATTCGCGGTGCCTGATTTGTATCAATATGCACAGGCAGTCCTTGATGCCGAGCACTAGTTTTCTGCTAAAGTTCTTTTCGGTTTTATAAAATAAATGATCACTTTAAAGTTTCTGACGTAACTTCCGAGCAGTAACAATCGGGTCCAAACACACATTCATCACAGTTACAACCGTTTTCATCCACCTTCCAGATGTTATGTAAGAGCATTTACACCGGCGTGTACCTTCAATTTATAGTTAGTTTTACATAGGCAGACAAGACATTAGTCTTATTCGTAATCCACGAAAATCCGTTAAATTTATGTCGGGCTCTGTCTGAGGCACTCCCTGCCCTCGGCCGGATTCCTATTAGTCTACGTAGTCGATTAGTTATATTCGTGTTATTATGAAAATCTGGTGTGTGTAACGTAAGAAAATCTGCATATTGTCCTATGTGTGGGCCCCTGAAACAGATGTTACATACGTCAGCCGTCATTACTTTGTTAATAGACATTTTAAATGTAATGTGATCGGAGAGAAGAATAATCGAACGCACTATAATTAAATTTTATTCAATTATATATTTAATCAAATAACTAACTACTTATAACTATATATTTTATCAAATAATATGAGAAATGTTTAAAAAATGTACACACGATTAGAAATTATTACTAAAAATATGTCATGAAAACTTCTGAAAATTGTTAATGCGGTAAAAAGGGAAAGACTGCGAATAAAATACTTTTTATCAAACTGTTACTCTGAAATTTTATTATAAACAGTGAAAATGTATTTTCACTAAAACTTCGTCTCACAAGAAAATTTTGTAGTTTTAGAATCCTATCACTAATAAGATGACAGAGATTCTTCTTTCGACTGACTTCGATTTCAATGTGTTCATTTGTCATGCAGAGATCTCGCAACTGACTAGGTATATCCTAATTAAAAGAATACCAAAATATGCAGAAAGTAAATGGTAAAATTAGGGAAAAATGAAAACTTCTAGGCTGGTCCAAGGTTTTTTGTTGTTTTTTTTCAAAGTTCCAATTATTATTAAAAAACAATTTTAATTTTTGATTATAATTTATTATTTCAGTTTTTAATTATATTTTTTTGTAGATTTAAATCATAAAAACGATTTAAAGAGAAATATTTTGTTACGATGTAGAGGAAAAAAAAAACAAAGAGAAAACCTACGTTAATTGTGTTTAATAAGTTTTTATGAAAATCGTATATTTCTGAATCATTCCAAAGTGACATTTTTTTGTAAGTTGGATAATGGTTTTCCTCTCTTCCTGCAATCAAATAAAAATGAAAAGTACTATAAAATATAACTCTAACTAAAAAGTTTTTTCCACATAATCTTGAAAGTAGGAATTTCCGAATGTATTACACTGAAAAACTTCCAAAAGCTGGGTTTATGGTATTGACATGTAAGAAATAAAACATGCAGAGGATTGTTTAATATCGTTTTATGGATTCAATAAAAATTGTTTAGAATTTTATAGATTTGATATCATCTGTGCGGTAACTTCCTGAGGTTTTTATTTTCATTTTATGAGAAATATGAGCCAACCTAGTCCTTAACTGCAAGTTATTTATTAGAAAACTTAACAGAGTAGCCCAGGTCAATAAGAACAAGACAAGGTAGACAAGGGTTTTTCTTAGTTACAAGGTTTTTTCTTAGTTCAGTCATTACAATTTGTTATTGATTTTTTTTGAAAAATGTAAACGTATTCTATTACAATGATGAAATTAAAACTGTCGAGAAGTAATTTCCTGAGTATTTCCATTGTATGTATATCTACAAGGTTAGTACATTATATCGTCAGATAAAGAATCGCAGAGCGGCGTGAGGCGACCGCAGCTTTGGCACGAAAACTCGGGATTCTTGTATAAATTGTTTAGGTCGAGCCGGTCACAGCGGGTCAGCTCTTAATTAGCTGATCATAGAGCAAAAGTATACCATTATCTTTTAATCAACATCTCGAAGCACCTAGTGGCACGATATCGTGAATACGAAATGCCTACGGCTTAACAGTTTGCATGGATCTGTTGACGAATGCTGCAGATGCGGGCATGTGTTTATTATTTTTACATATAGTAGCGTGTGAGGTCTAATTACCATAGAGATCATTTTTTTCTTAACGGATGTTTATTTATTATATATAACTTCTTAACATTAGATAATGTAAACTTTTATGAAAGTTATAACAATTACTCTGTATACTATTATGACTACAAATATTTAATTGTACCGTCTTATTAATGTAATATTACATATAATGTATTTTTAAATTTTTAAAATATAAAAGAGATGATGAAAGAAAACTCACGCTAAGATTTTAGCCATTGAGCTTTTCAGGAAAGTTATCGAAAGTTTCAAATCATTTGATTGAAAACGTAATAGTTAATTGTATTTTAGTGGCACTAAAATACTTAATTGTATTTTAGTGCCAAGCTTTCAATTGCATAATATCGAAGAAAATGGATTAATACCGATATCAATTACGATCTCTTCTTTTTTATTAGTTTCATATAGGCCTCGATGTGAGGATTGCCAAAAATAATATATTCCCTGCAACGGAGACTCAACGATGCTATGGGGCGGCGTAAATTTGGTTGAAAAAGTTCAAGAACGGGGACTAAGATGTTGAAGACGAGCTCTGTTCCTGACGCCCTGTTGAAATGTATGTGAAACGATTAAGATATCTATTGAAAAAGATCCTCGACTGACGACTTGTCAATTGGCAGACCGGCTTCATTGCAGTCACAGTTAATAACTTATTAGCAAATTCAACATAATTGTGTACAAGAATCTTCGTTTATTGCGGTGCCGTAATCGTAATATTTGATATTATTTTTGTGCAATTTGAAATAAATTAATAGTTGTTGCAAATAATTCTGTAATCCGCACATAATCTTTGTTGTTATTAGAAGGAAATTGCAACCAGCGGATTTCTGCATCACGATCATGACGTCACATATAACCATAACTATTGCAGTGCACGTGTAATGCATTATCATAATAAATGCGGCCAGGGGGATGTATTGTATGAAAAATATATTTATCAAACCACATCGCCTGCTCTCACGAGAATTGAACATCTTAATGAATGCGCGAACCGAACATTCGTCTTTTTTTCTATGAACACTGCGCTCGCGGGGCTCGATGAAGATATCGTGCCGGGTGTTGTATCGATTGGAAATTTGAAATACACGAGGGTCTATCGATATCGGTCACGACATCACGCTCGGCAGCGGCGGTGGGCTACTTAAGGCAGCAGCCGCAACGTTAGTTAGAACAAATGTTGATAATTTAAACCAGAGTCGGGTGAGTTTCAACGTAAAAGCGGTTCGACCGATATTTCAGACCAATCGCATTGATAATGTTGTAACGTCATTTTCAAAACAGTTGGAGTGTTTTTGTATTAATTGTTAGTAAATTTAAAAATAGTGGAATATATGTTGTTAGTAAATTTAAAAATAGTGGAAATAGGAAAATGTTTTTTATCATAATTTATACCCCTGAATATGCGTTCTTATATTATAAGAACGCATATTCAGACCCTTTTTATTTTTTTTATTACGTACCTTGTATTCATTATATTCATTCACAACGAATTTGAAATATTTTTTTTGTTCATACATTAATAACTGTATGGAAAAGGAGATATTTAAATATTATAATAATGCTATTATTTTTTTATTTATAATTGGGTAGATATTCTAAATACTCTCCAGTATTTTGATAGTTCTAATCGCTAATTTAAATAGTATGTTAAGATCTTTACTATCGATTTATAGCATATCTAGACTTTGTTTCAAGTATGCCACGCGAATTCGGCTGTTCTTTGGACCTTTTCAAGGTTAATTAGAAACAATGCAGTCACAATACACGTTCATGCATTTACATTGTATGATTTATGAGTATACAAGCATAAATCAACGGTTTATGACAGTTTAACGAGCTAGTTTTGTTTTCTAACTCTGCGGCTGCGCCGAGAAAATACAGGTAAATCATTTAAATATTTATTATTTGAAGATTTTACGGACGAGCACCACGTGGAGACTGCGCTTTAAGATATTGTGCAACTTTTTTTACAACGTTCAAGTTAATTTTGTCTCAAAAACGACCATTACTAAGAATATACCGTTATTAACCACCATTATTATGAACGCATTGACTAAAATACCTTTGAGGCAAAGGTATGCATTCGTCATAAAAAGTTATTTGAAAAATAAACTAATGAAATGGAGAATATTTTTTTGCAACCTGTACATATTTGAGGTATGCAAATATGTGAAGTTAGTATTCGGTATTTGTTTCAAACTTGAAGTGGACTTTGTCGTTTTGTATTCATAAATAAGTTGGTATTTTTTGCAATAACGTGTTACAAAATATCTTGTGATTATCTTCTTCTCAACAATATATTGATTGTAATTAATATAGACTATTTCATTAATCAGAAGTTGGTGTTTTTTATTTGTATATTTGAGTGTTCCATTTCAATAATCGTTATGTAGTGTTGTGTTGAATATATTCCTCTCGTTCCGTTACATAGTACCAAACGAATGTTACTGACCAAGAGGTACCTCCGACACCTACACGGGGCGACCCTGCATACTAGTTGCCTATTAAGCTTTGTCCACAAATATTCCGTTACGTAAGTTTACTTATTTCTTATCCAAAATTAACATATTCATGTCAATGAGGGCCGCCATAAGACAATGCGTCGGCGTCGACATTCAAATAAGCTCACGTAAGGTGCCCTGAGCGCTTTCGTACTGCGTATCTTGAAAGCCATTTGATCCACTGTTACTTGTACTGAGACAACATATGTATGAAGTGTTGTTTGTATGTGTCCTGGTGTTAGATTTATAGGTTGACAGTGCCTTAATCATAAATTATGAAAGATAAGCTCTTCGTTCATATTAGGGAGCGCCCTATTATGCTGGATGGTGTTTAGAGAGAAATTTTAGTGTTGTTTATTTATCTTATGTATCAAGACTGTGTTCTTTAATGAGGGGAGGTTAACCACACTTGGAATAATATATATTTAATGACAAGAATCAAGAGGTATACATACTTATTATTAAGGTATTTTTATAAATGTTCTTATTTTTCTTATTAAGTGTGCGTGTTTCATTTTATTATATTATCATCTTATGTATATTATTTTAAAATTAAAATTATATGTCTATTAAATGTTTTAATAAACACTAATTCCCATATATATTTCTATCGTGCGATTCATTTACATGTTTTAAATAATTAATGGCTACCCGTACATAATTACTTATGTCTAAAATATATCATTGTTTTATTCTTGCAACACACCATTTATTTAGGGTGAATACGTAACTCCAAAGTGAATTAAATAGATGTTAATCTATATTTATTTCAAGGGTTCTAGGTAGATTAAAAAAAGCATTTTAATAGTGGGTATTTATGGATACTACTAAGTGAAGTGTTTGATGGTTTGGGGGACAAAAATAAATTATAAATGATATTTAATAATCTTTAATAACGTTTTCATAATTTAATATCTTACTAGATATTAAATTATGAAAACGTAAAATTTTAAAGTATAATCATGTCCGAAAACGTTGATTTTATAGTTTTCATAAATATAAAGTCGTATTTATAATGTAAATATTTAATACAAAATAATAAAAAATTCGTATTAACATGAACATATGAACAATTTTATTACCAAGCACACTTGAACTTGCTTGTAGGTTCTACTCCAAGAATTAGTACTTCTTAATTACTTTGTGGCTTGAGCCCATTCTAAAGTTTAGGCTTCAATACCGTTCGAATATCTCACAATACTCATCAGCGACACTTGTTATTCATCCTCCAGTCATCTTTAGCAGTCTTTATTGAACGGGAATATGTTTTTGTTTCTTATTTATTTTACATTTCTAATTATTAAATTACTTAAAAATTTCTAAATAAGACTGTGAAAAACTTAGCAAATAAAAATTTGCATACCAGTTCTGAAATCGTTGATGCCGACTTTATTATTCATGTTTTAGTAAAAATTTAAAATAACTTACTTCTCTTGTTCCTCAATAGATATTAAAGCTAGTTTTTAATGTGTATAGTCTTAACATTTTTAACATGTCCTTTGTAAAGTAATAATAGCTCTAAATTTGCAGCAAGTTTTTTTCTAGAGCGAACATAATCGGCTGTAGTCCGATTTCACCATATTTAATTAAAGACTCCTTTGGTTCGCAAAGTAAAGGAAGTAACAAGGTTTGTTAATAAAATACTTTAAGAAATCGATGAAATTTAAATATGTTTACTTGCTAAGGGTTCACCGTGGACCATCCACCAATTTTAAAAATTCTAAACCTTTTCTATATTTCAACCAAGGAAATACCTAAAAAATATTTTTTTTCATAACTAGAGAAAAGTTTTAGCTTCTTATTTCTATAAAATTAAAAAATAAATCAAACCCTTGTATTTTCGGTAAAATACTATTCACGATAAATAATGAACTCTCTTTCTTGCTATAGAGTAATGAATCATACGGAGTAATGAATCTATAGCTTTATCTTTTGAGCATGTTATTCATATAAACGTCGATGCCGTATAAGACTTAGTAATAAACATAAATACAACTATTAACGCACAATGAACTTAATGTGCTACCAAAATAATACAATATGAAATGACAAATAAGATACATTAAGTTGTTGGGAAATTCATCTGCAAACAGTTACCAAGACATTTTCATTTTATATAGCTTTATTTTGTATTCGTTCCAAGTAACTTAGTGATAAGTATTGAATGATTTATATAAAAGATTATTCCAAGTCTGCTACAGTGATCAAAATAACACTCACTCATGTTAGAGTTGGTCATAAGTTATTTGTATATGTGTAAATAAATAAATATATATATATATACATATTTATATGTATATATATATATATATATATATATATATATATATACTTTTTTTTCAAAATAACAGATTTAAAAACAGGTTTCTTATATAATATATAAAATATTTCAGTATTGAATTAAGATATGATCTGAAATCTGCATTAAGGCAAGTTTTAGAGTTTTATTTACGCATTTCAAGAATTATATAAATTTTCTTAAACAATTGAAATTAGGCAAGTCAAAGTGATGTGGCCTATGTAAGCAAATAGGTATATTAAAGAAATAGTATAATATTAAGAAAATCGGATTATTAGAAATGATATATTTCATTCTGAAACTCTGTTAAACAACGTACACTTGTCGTAAGTATTGTACTTTAAAAAAAACACGAATCTTACTTCAGAGAAGATTATGATTTCGAAAGGGAAGTACTACTTTTTGTTCTTTTACGTTAATAATATATAGGACAAAGGTCAGCTGTTTATATTTATTTTCCAAATTTAATATCATGAAATTTACAGTAAAGTACTCATACATTGCAGGAGACATGTTTAATTCCCGCTTCACGATGAATCATTTTCGAAAATAAATGAACATTTATAAAAAAATAACACGTTTCCAAAAACAAAAAAAAACTGTAAAATAACCCCCTCCTCAGATTTTAACAGCGTCCGACTAATAATGATCGGTTAACAATTAAATCCGATAAATCTGGTTTTAAGATCACAAACTAACATGGAAGTTGCAAAATTTATTTCAAAATTGTCTTGTAACAGACTTGTATTTTAGTGCGATAAGGATTTTAAGTATATACATTAAAAATCTAAATAAGAATGCAGTAGAGCCAGAATAAGAGGATATATAGACCAGACATACTTTTTCAAGTCTGAAATTTAATTTTTTTTTATCACCTATGGAGAAAAAACAGATACAAGTCATAGTGATATACAAAATAAGAGTTTTATAATAATAAAGTCCTATATCCTAACATTCCCACATGAAAGTAATATTCTACGTACATATATCCTCAGTCTTTCCTAAATATTTCTATAATACTAAAATTTCTATGATTAAATATTCAGAAATTTTATAAAATATTAAATTAAATTTTAAATAAAGTAATTTTCTTAACAAGCAATCAATAAATACTGAAATTTTTTAAATCAGCCTTTCATTTAAAGTTCACTGTAATAGTTATCAGTAATAGAATTAATAGTAATAACCAACCCATTTATAATAACATCGATTAAGTAATAAAAAAAAAACATCACATCGATTTGAATAAATAGTCACGAAACATATAAAAAAATAGAAAATTGTCATACTTAGTCCCGTTCGTGAATCAATATTTACATTTACTATATTAAATATTGTTGATTATAATATCTGAACGAATCAATGAAAGGTTCGTGTGCTGCAAATGTAGGAATATTACTACGGAAGACTTATTACTTTGGAATTGTTATCTCTATATATGTATATCGATCTATATGCAGAGAACAAGCAAAGAATCACAATAACTGTTTTTCTTCCAAGTTGATTTTTGGTTTCTTTTTAGTTTTTTATACCATCGTTAAAATAATTTATCCTTCTTCAGTTGGAACAAGTTTTTTTGTCTGAATAATATGACTTTTTTATCACCTGGTGTATAACAATCACACTATTTCAACCAGCATTTTGCTTAAGACATGGAAAAAGTAACGCTGTTGCCACGGGTCGGAGTGCTTGTCGTCATATTTTCTTGCTCTTTGCTCATAAGAAAGGAAAGATACTTTGTAGACGATTTTGACACATAAGAGGCACTCTATATATAATAGCATATGATAAAAAACATCGAAGCTCCAATGTATTAATCCATCCTCGTTATAATATGTTATTAGTTCTTTGTGATTAGTGATGTTTTCAAAAAATATTGTTACGACGAGGTAATTTCATTGATTTATAAAACAAGCATTGGACTTTATGTAAAATCTCATATGTTATATCTTTATGAAATAGATATGACGTAACATTCCTGTGAATATTGTAAAAAAACTATATATAAAAGATTATATGATTTTCATATAAATTTTTATGTAGAGTACATAAAAATGTATATGACACAATTAATTATTTTCTTTTCTTTTATTAAAGGAGCAAAGTTATAACGAGAACTATTAAAAAACGTTCAATAACTGATAATTCCAATTATTTCATATAAATAGCTTAGATATAAATAGATAAATATTATTCGAACTTTATAAAAATTGACAGGGAAGGGTTATTGAAGCATTTAAAAGAGAATTAATCTAAATTGACGTATTTTATGTGGGAGAATCTAAACGTTTTCAATTACCATAATCGTACTTAATTTTTTTTCTCGAAGAGAATTTTTTACTATATTGGCATACTTCCATTTCCCTTGTGTCGCTCATAACTCCAATGAAATCTGAATATTTACTACTTTTTGATCGTCTATTTCTTGTTGTGTACTCTGGTTGTTTTATATTGAAGTCTCGTATGTCTGTAAACACTTTCTTCATATTAGGCCATCGTATAAATTATCTTATAAGTATATATCTTAAGAAATCCAATACACATTAATCAACATACCCAAAAGTAACCATTGACGAGATTGCATCGCAAACCGCACCCAAAAAAAAAATCAAGTTACCAAACGCTTAGAAGGCTGAACCTGTACTTCGAGTCTATTATCGTAACATTATCACCCAGTTTTATGACACAGTTTTGATTTTTAGGGAGCGCGAGGGGCCTGGGCCGTTCGTCGCCGGCGAACGTAATGATCGATACGTATTCGAGCGGCGAGCGCGGTCTGTTCATACGAATATTGATGGCCGTATTACGTTACGGAACTTTAAAGCTCGATCACGTAAATATACCGGGCCGCCTTCCACGGCTCCGGCTTGTAATTAAACGTGAAGCTATTTCAATCAATATTGGGCTCGTATATTGGCTGCGATATGGCGCGACGGTGAGTGTGGCTGGGGCTTATGTAAAAACAAGACGACTTAAAATATAGAAATTCTATTTATAATAAGTATCCGATACGGAATTTAATAATTTTGGCTGATGATTTGGTTTCTACAGGTTTCGTGAGAATGAATTCATATTGTATGCTTTAATTTAACGGAATATTCTTGGAATTTTCATTTTATTCTCTGGATTTTACCCTGCACAACGTATATGGTATTTGACAATTTGTAAAGATCATATGGAAATGTGTTCTTGTGAAGTTTTAATGAAAATCATGTTAATTTTGACATATTAGATTTTATTGCTCATTCCTTTGTACTAAAAAGTAATTACATGGATATATTTTATTGTTAATTAAGAAATTTTGATCATTCTATTTATTAAGAGACTCACGAAATAGTATTAAACTTAACATGCAGCATTTTCTCATCTTCTTGGCTTTTGGTATACATATTTATAAATCCTAACAAAATCTTGTTTTTTATTAAATTTTGGTTGTATGAAAATGAAAAAAAAATTTTTTAAAAAAATTTTCTTTTTAAAATCAGTATCTAAACCCATAAGTAATTTTCCTACAGATTTAGATTATTAAAAAAAAACATTTTGCACTGACTTTAGTCATAGCAATTGTAAATTAAAGAAAATACAAATATTAGAACAAAGACAAAATTTATATCAATTAAATATAAATTAAACACGAGAATACTTACAACAAAAAAAACAGAAGTCTGGAATATTGTTTTTTCCGTGGTCATTTTCTAATTCGATGTCTTTTATCCGAATGTTGATTTGAGGTGATCTTGTTAAGGAATTTTATTGAAAATAAATAAATTGTATTTTTATGGTTTAAATGAAAACATATTTTTATATGTGTAATTTGCAAATACTAGGAAATTCATAATTTCGAAGATTGTTTCTATTTAAGAAACGTGTGTTGTGTCTAAGAGGTTAATATCATCAGCGAAATCGGAAGCGGAAATGGAAATTATCTGCAAAATATTCTCTGATCGTTTTTCATTACTCTATCTGAAGGTGTAGTGACCTTTAGTGTACATTTGCTCCTTAGATAAATATATCTATTCCATCGTTTATACTTATTATGACATTTTTCAATTTAAATTTTTTGAGACTGAAGACCATATTACGTAATGTTTTAGTTATGCACTCAGTTATCTTCATAGCTACGTGATCATCTGCACGCAGGAACTATCAGCACGTGGGCTGATGCGTCACCGACGGCGCTTCTTAGCATGCAGCGACCGCGCCACCCACGCGCCCACGGAATAGATATGGAATCAAAGGTGAACTCACACCAAGCCTTAAATGGAGGTCAAGTCTCTGACTCGCAGATTTGCGTGGGTTTGTCTTGTTTCGTCGTTCGGGTCGCTTCTCATTTTGGATTAATGCGTTAGGCATAATTCGTTATGGACATGTGAGCTATGAGAAGTTGTTGTTAAAATATTATTAAATCAGTAAGTTTTCTCTATTGGAGTTACCTAGTACAAGATTGGTAAGACGTTTCATAAATTTGTTCGGCAGTGAGAAGAAAACTACTTTAACTAGAATTTCAGTTATTAGTCATTAGACGATTAGAGTAACGCGTAACATATATCGGAGAAGACGTCCATCCAGCGGTCTTTGAATGGCGGTCATATTTGTGTTCATTAGTTATAAGACTTCGAGATGGGACTCTGTTGCATAAAATTAGCCCATAAAATACAAGTAGAACTATGTCATAACATATTTTGTAACAGGTTCAGACATTAGAACACTAATAGCAGATATAATGCTTGACGTAGGTTTTGGTCAATCTAGCAAAATTCAAAGGAAAGAACCTCAGTATTAACTGATGTCGGTTTCAACTGATTTATTGACACACTCGTCGATTGAAATGTTATCAAAAGTAACTTTTTAAAATTAATACTGTGGCAAGTTTCATTTTACAGCAGCACAGTTAAATGCACAGTTCCTTTCTAATTTCTACAAATACATTTTATGGGATATATGGAAAATGTGCTTTTAATTAAAAGATGAAGATTTATTTTTCAGTTTTGAAGGCATACTACCACACATTACTTTGGCAATGAGTCAATTTTTATATACTACGTTTGGTCGCCTATGGTTCAAAAAATATGTGCAAAGTTCTCCCCTGTCTCAAGCATATGAATTTTTTTTTCGTTTAAGGTATCCTAGAAAATTGTTACTTATCAGCAGAAATTCACTGCATGGAATAATTGCGGGTCGGAGTAATTGGACGGAATAGAAGATTGCTGAGGAATGGAACAGGTTCTAGAACATAGGAACTTAAAAAATAATACTTAAAACGTTATTTTATTACCTAAAAATAGGTGACAACTATTTTGTGAAATATATCGAAATTCATGTTAAATGAAGCAAGTCCTGAACAAGAAGTGAAGTTTCTTAAATTCCACAAATGATGATCGTAAGTTATATAATATGGGGCACAAATTTACTTACGGGGGATGCACGTACTAGTTCATGCGCACCAACCTTTTCCTAACTTATACAGGTTGCCACTACTAGAGCGTTGCTTTGATTGAACCACTAAGATTTCCCAAAAACTATCATGAGTACATGCGAGCAAAAAGATAAAAGATAAGCGCCGGCTGTGCTCCCTCAGCGTTAGTTTGCGATAGCTGTATTTA
The DNA here is from genome assembly GCA_039881145.1 of Druceiella hillmani. NCBI lineage: Eukaryota > Metazoa > Arthropoda > Insecta > Lepidoptera > Hepialidae > Druceiella > Druceiella hillmani. Next base: position 13,023,782 of record JAYKKI010000043.1, read on the forward strand.
CGAAATAACGTCCATTTACGTATATGTTATTAAGGTATGAGGAAATATTTGTTTCACCTCTGTACAGCAAAAGCAGCTTTAATGTATTTTTAATGTTTCACGATAAAAGTACGTTTATATGCCGTACGATAAGTATCGTGACGTATCATTGTACTATTTGAATGTTTAAAACTTACTTAAAAATAAATATTTATGGCAGTAAGAACATTTGGCCCATTTTTACCATTTTTCGCTCGAGCATCGTCAGAAAATGCTATATCACACACTGAACACAACCAATCATCATTATTAGCTATATTTTCTTTATTCTTTCCTTTTTTTCTGCATCACATCCTTTTAGTTTTGTAGATGGACCAGCAATTGCATCATCATTTGTGATTCTTCCTTTATTCACGGTTTCTTCAATCTTAGTTTCTGTATTATTTATTTGTGATGATGGACCAGCTATCACTTCGTCATTTAGATATCTCGATCTGGAATCTGTGTGTCTTTTTCGTTACGCTCTCTGTTGCACGATTGGCGTAGGAGTTTTCAAAATATTTTCTATGTCAGATGTCGCTGTTACTACTGGCCGGCAAACTAAGCTAGGCCATTATCCATTTGGGTGTCTACAGCTGAACTATCAACTGATTGACTGCTACTTTCATGATGTTATTCAGTAAGTCTCGATGGTACTAATTCTCCTGGGCACAGAGCACCTTTATTAAAGGGCACATGCCACATTTTCTGAAGGCGTTTTTAATTTTGCTTGATGAGAATTTTTTTTTATTTGATAAAAATTTCAACGGTCTGGCTTCTGTGTACACCACACAGAAGCCAGACCGTTGAAATTTTTATTTATTTTTATTCTTTTTCATATAATCCTTAATATTGTCGCTCCAGTAACTTTGTAAACGATTACATCTGGCGGCTGTAGGATATGCGTGTTATGACGAAGAAAATTAAGCAGGTGTATTTGGTTATCACGTGCAAATTGAATTACTTCTGGTTTAATGTGCGAAGCATGAGAGTCCTTTAATAACACCATAGGATGAACATCTGGAATGTATAAAGAACTGAAACCACTCCAAAAATGTCTCAGCATTTATCCAATCTTTTGCAGATAATTTCACCATCATCACCTCACTCCTTTAAATATTACCACATGCAGCCTATTATTGTTGTGGTTGTTCCTTTCCAGCTTAAGTCGTATTGTGTATGTAGCGTCTGCCACTAACTTTAACCACTCTACCTTTGTAGGTTACATAATTTAACCCCGTTACATCATAGTTTCAGATGCGATCTGCGTAGTTTTTGATGCCCAATTTATCTAATAAAATCTAGCCATTGAATCTCTGCAAGCAGAGAGGTTTTCAGCCATACGAAGATTTAGATGTTATCTTTGCTTAAATTTATCCTACCACCACTTACTAGCTGCCTCAGAGTTAAGATTAAGCAGAATATCTCTATTGGCAGTCTTTGCTAAATCAAACACAGTATGTCGAATTTGGTTAATTGTAAGCCCAAAACCTAATTCCTGCATTGTAATTATGTAATGATATAGCTTTACCTCTAAATCAGTAGTTAAAGCAAATGGTTTACCTAGTTTAGCCAGCGATGTGTCTTCTTTTCGCACGAGGTCTTTTAATGTACTCCATGGTACTCCTGCCGCCTTACTGGCTGCATACAATGATTTTTATGGATTCTTTACTAGATTCAAAGCAAGTGCAAGGTCCTGAGTGGAGTACTGCCTATTTTGTACATGTCTGCCCGTCGAAAGGGACATAAATCTTATAAAAAAGAAAATATTGAAAATAGGTAATTATGGGTGCCAAAAAAAAACAAATAAAAACTATTACAAGTAAAAACTATTTTTAAGTATATATATACTTAACTGTATAAACACAAAATATGATGATATGTTCGATAAAATGATTAAAATCGGCCAAAAAAACACCTCCCTCACTCAAATCACTAAAAAATATTTCGAAAATAACCTAAAAATATTGTCTACAAACTTAAGAAGTTTAGTTTGAAAAGTTACAGAAATTCTGTCACATTTATATTTTACCCGATTTGTTTTTAATTACACTAATGTAATATACACATAAATATTAGCATAATTCACCTTATTTCTTGATAAAATTGCGTTTTTTCCACTTGCCGGTCCGAAGTCATTCAGCTGATCGCCATTCACGTCAACATGCAATTCAAAGTTCGAAAAGAAGTTAGCTTCAAACGCCATGTAATTCAGTTTGATACTACTATCTCGCTCTTTTTTTGGTGCATCCACATACACGGTCTCGCTTCAATTCCGTCACAGGCAAAGCAGCGGCCAACGTTTAGTAAATTATCACAACTTTACCTGTATCACGAAATAACCTCCCCTTACCCTAAGGCATGAAATTAATCATCGAAACATTAAACAAAAAAAGATCTGTTTAAATACTCCTAGTACAATTTATGCGTTCTTAAGGCCACCTTACGCCAACGACTTTTAAATACTAATAAGAAAGCTAAAGCTCAGTCAAATAAAGGTTATTTTAGAAATGAAGTCGCTCTTATTTGGGTATATTCCAAAATATGGCCACATATTTGCGTATGAATTCACTGAAAAATTTGGGTTATTACACAAATTTAATGAAAGCGAACAAGTTGCTGGAAAAAATGGTACTGCAATTTTATGAAATGATTTTTTGAAATATTCCTATGTCAACCTAGAGTGAATTCATTCAATAGGGTGACAACATTTAAAAAAGAAGCATTACAATAGTTTTATGATAAACTGACTGAAGTCGTCGATAGCCGGTATATCGGATGATACATAAATTTGCAATGTTAATGAATCATGCCCTGTCCAAAGAATACCTGACAAAGTTTTATCTGAAAAAGATAAACATCAACTCGGAGTAATCACCAGTGACGAATGAGGGTCGAATACAGAAGCCGTTTGCTGAGCAAGTGCTACGGGACAGCTTGTATTTCCACTGAAAATATTGAAGCAAAAAAACGTCAAAGCTGACTTGCAAGACGGCACTCCTCCCGGATCTATTTTTGCATTTAACCCCTATGTAGTGGATATTCAGAACTTACATTTTCTACGTTTGGCTTCAATATTTTATTGAACGTGTTAAACCATCGCCAGCAAAAAAACTATTGCTCATTCTCGAAATGTTCGTCTTCAACTGAATAAGTGCGACGACAAGCAATTATGTTAATTTGCAGCTGCTCGACATTTAATTTTGTAAATCGGTTTGTTTATTTTATATTGATGAAACGAAAAAAAGGCCGAAAATCCAGGTCGAACCCTTACGCAATATCAATCCCCATGCATTTTGATAAGTCTTTTGAGCTCGCAACTTCTGGGATTAAGCTGTCAGTGGTGGCATTTTTCCAAATGAGAAAGATATTTTTGCAGATTACAAATTTGTGACTTTTTGAAGCGAATCAAAGTAAGCTGATCAGATTTGACTGATCCGATTTGACTTGCCTGAATTCATTTACAAGGTAATCCACCATCTTTATCTACAATATTTATACATAGCAATCACTCAACAGCTCACTTCAAAGTAGCTCAAACCAGCCGATAGATCGATCGTCAGGTGATCTATTTTATCCCACACAGTTGCCACAACTTCATGGATATCTTGATGTTCCTCCTTAAGTTAATTCGAGCTAACGACTTGACTTTGGGGTTTCACAAATGTCACCAGGTGAAAAGAAGATAGCATCCGAATTGCAAAAGGGGTGTCGTAACACTCAACGGGCTACAGAATCTTCGTATAAAGCAGATCTGGAGACTTCCTAAGATAAAAAGTTAAAAGAAGTAAAGAAAGATATTACAGTATTTAAATAGAAACCTCCAAATTCAAGTCAGTCGTATAGCCAAAATATGCAATTTGTGTACCGTCAAAGATATGATTAAATATTTAATATGTCGAACATGGGTACATTAAGAATAAGCCTGTGTTAAAAAAAAACTTAAAAAATATTTTTGTATAATCTGTAACAACTAATGAGTATTCTGTTAGGCTTTTTTATAATCTGTAACAAATAATAATAGCTTAAAAAGACAAAATAACGTTCCTTATTAACACGTGAAAAGAAAACTTTGTACCCCTTTTGAGCACATTGTGCGCATGGAGAACCGTGAGATTTGGTATAGTTAAAATTTATAAGGAGTTCAAAAAGCTATAATTTATGTGTGTATACAAATATATGAAATTATATATTACAAATACATTAAAACATTCATGCTGTCGATGTCGAACACAATAGTCTAGAGGTCTCTTTCACAAAAAGACCTCAATAAGTTTTAAACTCAAATATCTAATGAATTACGGTCGCATTTTGACCACCGGGCGGTCACTAGATTATTTAAACAGGAATATCTATCCATTTTTCTCAGATTCTTTAAGTTTTATTTTATTTCCTGTTAGTGGTTCCTGGAAAGTAAATTTATTTCTCATCGTGTTGTTACTTGCTGTAATTTTAAGTAAATTTGTCATATGTCAAATAAAAAAGAAGTTAAAAGCAAAGACTTTTAAGTTTTGTACTCGTTTACTTTTAAAATGGCTTTTTAAATATTATATTCTAAACTTATTTCGTTTGTTTTCAATTTTTTTAACTGTATTATTATTATTTTTATTAAAAAGAGACTATTTGTTTTTGTTTGTTATTTACAGAAAAGAAGTAGACAAATTTAAAATGGATATCTGAAATATGTAGGTATTCATAGCGTTAAGTAGCGTGATACAGCTAATAGGGATATTATTAATCTTTAATAAATGTATTTTGTTCAAATTTTCAGGTAGTCCACTATTGAACTTATGGTCGAATCATAGAATCGTAGCAATACAAAGAACTAATCTAAGGATTATATTTAAATTCAGTTTGCCTTTTTATTTTTTTAAATTTCATACTCATACTTCAGCGATTTAAGATCAATAAAATGTGTTTAAAATAGCGTAATGTCTTTTTTACTATTACTGATCAGTTTTAAAACTCTGACGTTAGAAAAAAGAGCGGTCTAATGCTGGCAACATTACTCTATAACTATTTTATAGTAGCCTTGAGTTAGAATGGTTTCAACTACAAGATACAACATTTTTTTTGTTAGCTTATAGTAATTTGTAGACACACTTTCTTAAAATAATTAGGACATTCAATGTTCTTAGAGGTCAAAGAAACTACGTATCGATTTCTCTTATCTCAGGTATATTTACCTTAACAATATTATAATGAGTGATACCGCGATATGGCCCTGTATACGAATCAGTAGGAGTCAGTGAGGGAAATAGAAACATGTACGAGTTTTGCCAATACATTTTACTTGCAAAATAAATTCGTTCAATATTTCGTTTCAAATGTTGATGAACATAAGTGTGCTTTCTAACTGGTTTAGCTTTATATATTACCTCCCGCCACGTTATAATTAAAAAGAGAGACAGCCAACATAATTAGTGACGCATATTAGGGTAATCGAGACAAAGTGCATTACACGAATCTGTAGCAGACGGCTAGAGGAATGCGAAAGACTCTTCGAAAGACATTCGATTTTACACTCAACGTATACTTGACAACACGCGTAATTCTCAGCGGTCAGCTGTATCGACCACTGCCATATTATAATTAAGCTGATCGACAACTAGTGTAATTAGTGACACATATGAGCGAGATCGAGATAAGACGTATTACACGACTCAATAGGAGGCGGCCGGAGGCGCCGCGGCGATCGGCCGATAGGAGCGCGCGCGGAATGCCGATGAACGCGGCCCGCTACGCTCGCAATTACGGACATCATTATGTAAAACGCACTCCGACGGCCGGCGAGTGGTGTCGCCTGTTTGTTTTTGCACGTCGATTGATCGAAATGACGAATGGAGCTGGTGCGGAATTGATAATTGGCTTTTTTTGTGTGATCGAACCGAACGGGCCGAGTATGTTTGTGGCGTGCGAGCAATTCGTTTGCATCCGCACGCACAGAAGGCGCACTGACTTCGAATGATGCTATTATTTGTTTCAAAAAAATGCTAATTTTATTGCTCTTTTTGTTATTCGCAAATATTTTTAAGGTTCCGTAGCCAAACTAGAAACCCAGGTAGTTTCGCCATGTTCGTCTGTATGTCACAGACGTTTTACTCGATTCTTAATGCTATAATGCTGAAATTTGGCATGATTATACATATTTATAAAACCTGTAAAATTATGTAATAAAATCTCTAAATTTCTTTTATAACGCTCCTACAGTGGATTTGAATGTTCTTATTGGCAAGACCCTTGTATGTGACCACTTGTCCTTTTTTTTATTTAGTTTATTGCAGAACAATGTTATAAAATAAGGGTCCAAATAACCACGCTCAAGACTGAAAACTGTAGTAGCAAAAAAAGCCGTCTTTGCGCAAGGGTACAAGTCGATATCTTTATATTTGCCATCTATAGCACGCCCATATGTTATGTTTTCATACATAACTGCACATATAGGATGTAAATATTTTTTGTAGTAATATGAATATCCTTTATATATATATATATATATATATATATATATATATATATATATATATATATATATATATACATATAGGGTTTTGGTTTTGATTTACCCAAAAAGCATTGCACGCCTTTCTAGTAGTATGTATTTTGCAAGACTGCGTTGTAGAACGTGAAGTACTTTTACGCGAAAAACTTATATAAAATTATATGTATTCCAGTGGTACTAGAAAGTGGTACTAAATTATGTTGCTGTTCATAAGAGCGATATATCTTTGAGATGTCAGGAATGTTTGTTATAAATAGCTGGTTTTGAATTAAAAATTAAAATGTTATTAAGATATTTATATTTTATATTGCACTAAAAGTACATCCTACAATGTCTGACAGTTGCAGAGATACAAGAAAATTAAAGTGTATAAATAAAAAGTTATGTTAAACAACAAGAACAAACAAAGAAATCATACGTTTTTGAAGCAATTTTGAACCGAAGATACCTTTTCCGTGCTGCAGGCCTGAAGTCCTTGATTCTAAATAATTTCACAGATTTAGAGGAGAAAAATAGTTTTTATTCTTTAAATTACTGAGTTTATCGACAACTTGGTAATTTTATTGTTTTTATCTTGTAATAGTGTCTTAAATATAATCAGTTTTACAAGTTACGTCGTTGAACATAACGATTAAGTTAAAATAATAACATTGCATGAAAAATAATGACCACATTTTTCTGCAATTTCTGATCTGAATCTGTTTTATAAATTTCCATGAACACGGTTTCACATTTACTACATTTGAATAATCTTTGAAAGTAAAGAGATGCTATTTCTTTGGCAATCCACATGACCATATTCTAGAATATAACCCTGAAAAGTAACTTTAAATATTGAATATTTTTTACGTTAATTTTGTAGAAATTCATTATTGATAATTAAATGAAACTACGTGATGTAGCATTATTTCTAGAAATGAGATAGCATAAGATATCTTTGCTAATAGCCCACCTGAAGATGTTGTGATACAACGAAACCTAGGTCGTGGTAAAGAACATAAAGAAATTAAATACTACATAAAGAAAGTAATACTACATCACGTAGTTTCATTTAATTATCAGTAACTTTAAAATATAAGTATAAAAATATTACCATATTTTATAAATACTTTTTTATTTCGATTTTTAAAAAATAGTAATACCGACAACATAGTTCTTACATTTAAAATGTCAATAACATGAAAAACATTTAACATCGAAAGAGTGTTAGCTTTCTGTATAATAACTTACAAATACAGCTTTAAAAGTTCTCGCAAATAATGATATTGACTTGGGCGAAGGTACCAACATAGCAACAAATAAACCTCCATTACCACAATACGTACGTAAATGCTGTCTAATTTGGCTGGTTTGAAAGCTTCGAGCGCGCGCTTTATTAACGGAAAATCGGGTATTATTTTCAAACATATATTATTAGCAGAGCTTTTAGTTAGTGCATAAAGCCATCATTTATTCAAATCGAACATTCGATAGTGCACAAGTCTTCATTTAAAATGTTTATCTATGGCCTTGTTTATTAGCTGAGGGCGTTTAGATTATAATTTACATTGGATAGAAATGGTTTGTGCGGGGTTGAATAGAATTACACGTTTTAATGTAGAACTTAGGGATAAATCGATGAAATGTTTTCGAGGTAAATATTTATGAATGAAGTACACTCGTTGATCTGTGATTCCATGACTTTTATTAGCATGAAAAGTTTAATTTTTTTTTTGGTAAAATTCCAGTCCAATCACCAATAATGTAATCGTTTTATAAATAAATGAGTTTTTGCAATGTCTGTTAGAAGGCAATAGTGTGTCTTATTCTATCTTTAGAATATAAATTAATAAGTAATAATTAATAAATTGGATGATCATTTGTCATTATCGTCATAATTTTATATAGGTATTGTTAAGCTAATGGCGACAAAACCTATTGCGACACTAAGAAAAAAATTAGTGGGTTTATGTACACAGGATTCTTTCTCGGTATATAATGGAGAATTACAAAGCATAAAATGACTGAAGTGTTTAGGAATATGACTGACGTATTTTGGAATATATTTAGTTGTTTGCACTATGTATAGTAGTACAGAATAAACGAATTTCGGTAGAGCTGTAATTGGCACTACATATAGGATTATTTGTGCGGATCGTTGTCTAAGAATGGGTCACGGATTTAGTTTAAGAAGTAAGTAAGATAAATGCAGTAAAATGAATTTTTTGAAGAAATAACCGTTAAGAAACAGGGAAATGTAGATAAAAAATAATAATATAGGTTGGAAGAGTGCAAGAGTTTTTAAAATTAAAAACCGTTTCACGAGAGACTTTTGGTCACTTAGAGCGAAATAGTACCTACTAAATAAATTAAGAATAAAAAATTGTGCAATATATGAAATTTAAAAGCGATGCACAAAATATTATATAAAATCAAGGAGATTTTAAGAAGATCACGTGTAAGATCTCAAAAATAACCACGTGAAGAATTATACGGATGATGCTGCCTATATTTTCGCCCGTCAGATTTCTAGTACCAAAACGGAAAAAAGCTGTGATGTATAGTAGCCAAACGGGATAAGACCTAAGTTTTACACATATTATGTAATTTTTCCGCTCGAAATCAAAAATCCTATTTAAATTAATTAAAATTATTATTTCACGGAGGACTGAATTTTTTTCTCCTTAGACATCATTATATAGAAGAATTGACGTAAAACTATTTTTTATTACTTTTTATACTCAAACGACTGGAAATTGTCAAATTGAAATTTCCGGTATTTAGAATTTTTGCTACCAAACCGATTTCGCGATGTATGGGAGTTACAATATGTGATCTACATTTCAAAATCCTGTCTTTAAATAACTAATACTGAGATTAGATCTAAATGTAATCTTTTACAAGTTACGATTAAAAAATATATAACTTTTTCTTTTTTAGTTACGATGGTACTCTGTAGGGTCTCTAATAAAGTATAGTGCAAACAACTAAATTTTGAAGTGCAAACAACTAAATAGCGTATTTAAATTAAAAAATAAGTACTTACTTCGTCAAAACGTATGTGGCTTTAAATAATGTACCCTTTAGCGCGAGCCCGACTTACTTAAATGTTTCTTTACAAATGTGTATTTTTGGGACATGAAACAAAAGTTATATTATATTCTGTTTAACAGAAATATGATGGAAACGAATATTTTTCAATTAATCAAGCCCTCTCATAAATTTATATACAGAAAATCAAACTATGGGCATAGGGCCTAATTTTTTAAAGTTGTTTTTTATACGTAATAGACGTAAATCTGAATTGGTTTTGTTTAGTATATCTTAAAACTGATGAAAATGTGAAATACTTAAATTCTCAATAGAAATGCAGGTGTTATTTAATTCTTCACTTGCTTTTCTTCAAATTTTCTTGGAGCCCTATTTTAGTGATATCTAGAAATTGACGGAAACAAAATTATTGTAAAATTTCATGTTCCATTCAACGATATATGTGTGCATATATATCGTAATATATAAATAAAGTTAGAAAATAAAACTAAACATCTAAAGGAAGGTAAACAATGAAGGAACCAGAAAGAGCCCAAAGCGAGACGCCCGCCCCGGCGTAGCGGCCGAGCGCCATATGAATTTATCCCCGACGAAGGAAAGAAATTAATTGAACTACCGCGTAATAAAATTCAGTAAGCAAAATTTATTTACAGGAAGTAATAGGGAAGTAGATTACAAGCTACAAAGAGTGAGTAAATTAAATACGAAATAGTTCGCTGCACAAAAACGGGAAACAGATACCGCGCCGTTTAATTAAGGGGAAATGTTGTCGTCGGTACATGATACTTTTTTTTCTCTCATTTCACTCTAACTTCATTATTTCGCACTCGTCTGCATTTCGAGCTGGAGTTTGTGAAAAATATTTCGCGAGGATGTTGGCGAGGAGCGAGCACGCAAATTTACATTTCCACACACAGTGGCTAGATGTCCGCTCAAGCGGGTACAGTCGCTTGAGTGTTGCGTCGAACGCGACTACTGGGTTTAATACTTATTTTGTTATTTTTAAATTTTTTTTCATTACTTTCAGGATGTGTTTTAAGTAAAGCTTATTAAAATAAAGGTTATTTTAGGAAGTCACAAGTGTCGACACCTTCTTCTTTCATAATTAAATGAAATTACGTGATGTATTATTTCTACTGTCTTTATGTATTTTACCACGACCTAGGTTTCGTTGTATTACAACATCTTCAGGTGGATTTTAGCAAAAAGATAATAGCTGAAGATGTTGTGATAAAACGAAACCTAGGTCGTGGTAAAGAACTTAAAGAAAGTAGAAATAATACTACATCACGTAGTTTCATTTAATTGTGAATAATGAATTTCTACAAAATTAACGCCAAATATATTCAATATTCAACCTTCTTCTTTGTATTCAAAATAATTATTTCACGTACAAAATGTTGCAAATTAAGAAGGTCCAATTTTTTTCAATACTTGAAAATATAATTAATTCAAGATAATTCTAAAAGTTGAACAGTAATTTCAACATTAAATGAAACAAGCCTCTTTGTATTAAAGTATTATGCATTTTTTTCGTAATGTAAACGATTTATATATTTGTTCCGCAATGTTTTTTTTAAATGTGTGAAAATCATTTCACATACTAATATAAGAAATAGATTTTACCTATACAAACACATTTAATTGTAAATTGAACATATTAGATAAGGTATATTCCAAGAAAAAACGCTTGATTTTTAAAAATTTTGATTATCAGTTTGGGATAAATATATTGATATTGAGAATCCTAGAAATAAAGTAAAGGTTGTGTGTCTTAACTCATAAATAAAAGGATAAAAGTGACGTTTCGATTATTATTACTGGAACTGTTTATTACTGGACAGAGCAGCGAAACAGAGTGCAAAAGACAAGGTTCTCCCAAATTTTATGTTAAATAAAATAAAAAATTTTGTTGGCAGTGATATTTCTAATAAATATTACTTGTAGCAATCTAACATAAAATCCTATAAATAAAAGGGACGCGAATAGGAAAAAGCGTATAATAAATTGTAAAATTATTTATTAGTTAATAAATTACTTAGACCGAGAGATAAAAAGCGAATTAAATCATTTTCGCTGCATAACAGCATTTGAATTACATTAATCATGTAAATATATCTTAAATAAAATAAATTAGCACTAGCTACCTTTGAAATATGTATTAGCATATAAGTGTTTATACGATTTTTGAAAAATCAATTTCCATTCATCTTTTACAAAATGATTTGTCTCCACGTTCTAATTATTTCATCCATCAACTGGGCACTTCCTTTTCTTTGAACTTCGACTATTTCTGAAGTAAAATTTGATAAATTTAATAGAGAAAAATAATTATTCTAATTGCGCCGAAATAACTTACGTGGCGTTTTAGACCCCCGTGCAGTTCTGCACACAATTGTACGGGGGTCTAAAAAGTCGAAAATAAACAGAGGCGCCACACGACGGTCGAAATTTGAATACAAATGTAAATTAGCCCGAGCGCTAATTATGGGCGGCGCGGACACAGAGCCGGGCGCTCCATAATACATCTTCCTACTCGCCGCCGCCCGCCCGCCATTCTTTCCGCACCAGCCTCCAGCCTCGTGATGATACATTTTTAACGCGTCATTTATCTTCATCTGCGCGATTGTATGAGTTTGACGCGAATGCCGCTTCCGTTTCATTCCAAGTTTATGTTATGAGTTTGAAGTCGGGTATTATAGGCGAACTAGACCGAGAGTAGATGAGTGAGATTATAAATATGATTCGCAATAATTTTTTTCCATAATTCAATAATGAAATAAGTATTTATGTTTATCTACTATTGGTCTCCATATCCTGTCACTGTATCGTCACATTTCATGAGCATTCTCAAATTTGCTTTGCCACATTGTTGCTGATTAAGTCGGTATTCAACGTTTAATTCAGTTGATATTAGACTTTTATTATGAATACGTTTATATATACCAGTTTCTACAAAGTTTATTTATATAGAAACTATTAGGAAGGTAATCGAAGCAACTCCACCTACTTCTTGCATGTTACATGTAAGGAGAGATGTATTAATCTTTTTAAAATATTTTACTAAACGTTACTTGAGATCTCCTACTTTTCATGAACACAGTTTCATGAATATAGGTCTAAAACTATAGGAATTCTGACGATCTGATTTATGGACGAACCGACAGGACGAAATCACAGGAGTTAATTTCACTGTGAAACTCTAAAACACAAAAATGATAACGGTATTCAGAAAATTATTTATATTTCAAGTATCTGTCATAAAAAAACTTATTAATGTATCTTATCGTCGTTCTAATTTGATAATTATAAAAGTCGGAGAGCTACAGTTTTTAATAATTAATTTTGCCTGTTTCCATTAAGGGTATGTTAGGAATTAGTTTTTTGATTTAGATGAATTATGCTATGTCAAAAGGATGTCATGTAATGATAAATAATTAATAGTTTAAAAAACAAAAAGGAACACGCTTTTATAAATAATGTAATAAAAAAAATTATTATTGAACCTGTATTCTATGTCTACCGTGTAAGAACTTGAGTGTAAGTCATAATTGTTACTGAGTGTTACATTTGAGTATAAAAACGTGGGGCGCTTTTTTAAATCTAACTCAAGGTTAAGTATTTTCATTTATATAATATTAATTTGAGACGCAAAATCATCTATTTTCTAAAAAAAAGCCCTCCACGCTTTTACACCCAAATATTATATTCTGTAACACACATGGATTACACTAAAGTTCTTACTGATAGACAGTAAAACAGGTTCCATATGTTTATTTACTGTTTTAATGCAATATGTATAAAAGCGTTTTTTTTTGGTTTTTTAAACTCTTGATTTATTTTTACTTTTTTTTGGTCTTATATTAAAGTTGAAAACATTTTTTTGAACTTGCTTTTTATTACTTATATTTAGAAATACTTTTACAAATATTAACAATTTACTAAAAAAAATCTACAGAATTCCAATTTGCAGAGTAGTCTAGTTGATAAGTTTGAGATGGCTCTTTTTTATTCTGTGTCTGTGGGTGCTCGAGCGCCCATATCCTCCATCTCTGCCAATGGATCAGTATTGGAAGGCGTCTTTCTGGTAAGCTTGGAACAATCCAAATCTTCAATCTGACTTTCGGTCCTATTTCATTGAATCAGTCCGATGCCATTTTATTGTCATCAGAACTACACTCAACTGTCAACTTTCATGATGATACAACAATTAAAAGCCCAAAACACGGTTAGGATACGTTGTACCTTTAGAGTGTTCAGTGTCTAACTTCCGGTTATATTTCATTAAATCAGTCCGATGGTACCTTTTTATTGTGTTGGCATCAGAACTACACACAACTGCCAAGTTTGATGATGATGCATTAATTAAAAACCCGACGTTGCTCTGTTACGTTACGTTGTTCTGTTATCGAGTTCTGTGCCCAACTTCCGATTCTATTTCGAGTAATCGGTCTGATGGATGGTACCATTTTATTGTGTTGTCATGAGAACTATGCACAACTACCAAGTTTCTTGATGATACAACACATGAAATTTACATGAAATTTAGTTTTGTAGATTTCATTATATGGTTATTTAGTAAACTACATATATACATATATATATATATATATATATATATATATATATATATATATACATGTGTGTAATTTTGCCACATTTGATATTTTTTTACAAATTGGTTCTTGTGCAAATATTGGATCTTAGCATGACAAAGTAGTTGATGTGTGAAAGCAAAAACCGCATAAATAAACTCACATATGCATTTATAATATATTTAGTTAAAAAGATATATAATCAATGAAATACTTTTACACATATAGTTTAAAAAAAATATAATACAGAATCAATAATAATAATAACACAGCAGCTAATAACAAATTGCAAAAAATTTAAAAAAATGATAACCTTAAGATATCAAAGCAGTTTTACTTTGACGAGTCGCTGGTCACGGGCAGCCAATAAAATGCAAGGACCAACTGGACTCGGAAAAGCATACGGCAACTTTCCCTATTGGCAGTTTCAAGGCGACTTCAAGCTAACGCCGTCTGTTGAATATAAATCTGCACAAAGCAAAACCTCCAAACTAGGAGCGAGGCATGCCTTGCAAAATATTTAGCAAACTGGCTATGTGTTAATTTATTCATGGCCTTGCTATGCAGTTGGTAGCGTGGACCTCGTTATGTCCGGATGTGTTGAAACAATCAGTACTTCGGAGGATATAGTTTCCTTTTAGTATTCCGATGCGACAGTTAGGCGAAGCTTCCATGAACTGTTCGATTTCTTGGAATAACAAAAAGAAATCTTGAAGCCATTTTATAAATCATAATATAATATTACATGTACATTAAAATGTCTTTTAAATATGGTAAACAGAATATTTTAAGAGTAAATTGTAAGTAAAGACGTGCTTTAAAAATCGGGAAAACGTTCACTGAACGCATGGGGTCGCATGAGTTTCTTAAAGCTGGATTTTCTTCTAAAATTAAATGTTATGAAGCAGGTTATTTGAGCTCTTATATCATTATAAAAATCCAGAAAGAATATATATTTATTATAAACTTTAATTATTTTTAATATACATTAGTATTCCGATGAATTTCCAGAATAAAAGAATAAAAAGAAAATTAATGTCGGTACTTGAAAAAGCTGAGGTTAAATTAATGAAGCACTATTTTCCAATACGAGACATAATTTTTCAAATTTCTTTCCTTTCTCTTATTGGAACGTTTGGGAAAATACTTGCATATTTTTATTTTTAAATATATTAAAAATAACTAGTTTTATATCATGGTCACATCTTCCTAAAGTTAAAGACATAATTTTATTTTGACATGCTTTTAGTGCAATATGCAGATTACATTATAATATGTAGCGATATTCAGAATGAAGTTTTGCAGTGTAAAATAAAATGTAAAATAAAATGCTCCGTGTAAATATGAGATAAAAGTTAATGAAACGGTTATGCGATTGTTGAGATGGAAGACAAAAAATATCTAAGTAGTTCGAGGAATAGATTAATGGGCTTCGGCAAACAAATTTATCGTGCTGTTTATAAAAGTCTTAAAAAACTTCTTCAAACTAATGGAAACTTGGATATTTTAGTGGAGATGAGTAACTGGTTGTTTTAGACAGTTTATTAAGGAAAAGTTATGTAAGATTGTAAAATCTATTATAAATAAAGACACTAGTTAGTAATATTTACTCTGCGTAAAATAAAATCGATAATTTAATAGTAAAAGTTGTTAATAAATGAGGCTAAATCATGCTGGCATATAATGTAAGCGATCGATCAGCGATACCTACATAGAGTTTTAATTCACAAAAAATATGAAACAAAAAAATGTTTGTCGTCCTATGGTCATTGTCATAATATTTATACATTGATTAAATAATGAATAATTTATACCCTTAATTTTAATACGTCTGCATTAAGGCAGCGATTTGAAATTTGGCAATTAGAATTCTAGATATGAAATAAATTATAGTATCAATCTTCGTATATATTTGTTGCGTTTAGCATTTAAGTGATAGGTGACTGTCGATAGTTTATAAAGTTAATGTATTGCTTTATACGCTTCAAACTATTTTTCACGGATGACGTATGAAAACGTGTCTAAACTGACGTATTTTCTTCGCAAACAAAGGAATAAAGTACTGATCATAAATTATTTATTACTATTCTATAGCGCTACATAAACCTCATCATGCACAGAAGTAAAAAGGCACTCGACGACGTAAAAATGAAAAATAAAATGAAAAGCACGCCCGGTCTGCAAGACGGACGAATCCACAGCTCCGTCGTCTTGCCGGCGGCGGGCCGAGGAAGTGCGCATCGGGCGGCGACGACTAATAAACAAAATTCCTCCGACGCCAACAACTTTAGCGACTGGACTATTTTTATGCGACTGTCGCGTCTATTTGTATCGAGTGTAAGGATTATTTTCATTGTCACCGCACTATGGAGCTTGCAGCTTATTTTTCGTGGCAAAGTTTCCTTTATTGACGATGTGCGTGTAAGGAGGAAGTGGGTCTCGCTCGACGGAGCAGAATGCAGACGCGGGAGGCTGAGAGCCGAGCGAATGTCGTATTTCATTAAGCGTTTCCTTGCACATGTTGTTTACAATACCTCACGGAAGTCTAGAAACTTATATCGCTCGTGTAGACATACCGAACAATTTTCTTAAATGTGATTAGATTGAATCAAAATATCTTTCTTTAAATATCAAAAAGCTGATGAAATAGTGTGAAAAAAACCGCACCTTACGATAGATAGCCGTAAACTTATATGTGGCTACGATTTGTCATTACATGCTTATGTTTGTACATTTGTTTATGTTCATGCTCTTATATGTAATGGGATATTTTTTTAAATTACCAATAAAAAAGTATAAGGTAGGCAACATATGTATCAAATTTAATGGAGATCAGTTGAGTAGTTGATGCGTAAAATCGAGACAAATAAAGAAACTAACAAACCCACTTTTGCACCCACAATATTAGAAGTATAGGCATTAATATTCAGATATAAATAATAAGAAATTAATTACCGCATAATTTATTTTTAAAGTCGTATTACGTAATTTAAACAATTCTGAAAATTGCCATTAGTAGCCAAAGACTTCGATTATATTTAACATCAAATATTCCATTGGCTTCGATTCATATTCAATAGCGAGTTATGTACACTGAAACACATAAAAACTGAAAACATGAGTTCATCGCGACAGTAAGTACTGATACTTACCACGGTGCGGCGCCGCACCAATATTTCCAACGATACGTCTTCGCGTCAACGCCAGTCCATAAATACAGCATTCGCACCGCCTTCGTTCCTCTAAAACACGATATTTATGTATTTTCATACAGCCTCATACTTTTGCTTCCAGCATTTCGCTTGCCAATCCTGCGCTTTGGGTTATCTATTTTATTTTCCTTTTAGTTTTCATATTGTGTTTGCAAATTTTGTGTACGAGTGGGGGTAAATTAATGTGCCATGTATATTCATTAAGAGTATGTGGGTATATATTCTTTTGGCATATGCTTTGAACGAGTACGCGTTTTATATTACACTTTACGATGCTTTCATGATTTAATATTAGTAAATCTAATTATAGGAACAAAGATTGAAAGAAAATTTTCAGAGGTATATACGTATTAGAACAAAAAATTTAAATGAAGTATTTGTTGGAGAGAGAACTTTATATACGTTTTCCAATTTTTTCTGGGATCACACAACAACTTTGATGAATTTTTTGGGAGTACTTTCCTGATTAATACGATTTATATTTAATTACCCTGTGGTAAACGGTGGTTAATTTATTCGTCATTGACTTCCTGGTAAAAGCTTTACCAAATAGTTACCGTTTACATTTCGATAAAGCTAACTAAAAAATTATTTTTTCTTCCAATTAAACTTGTATTTACCCCTAATTAAGTTATACTTATAATACTTATTTGTATATCATAATTTGTAATAGCCACAAATGTGTAATCACCAACTTGCTCTGTAACCACCCAATGACCAGCAGATTTACTTTCAATGGCTAAGCAGTAATAGTATTAGTGAAAATGAAGCAAATAAATATTCAGCCGTGTTTTTTCGCTTAAATTCAGCATTTTGGTCAAGCATTTATGTATCCGGAAAATACTACTGTATGGTATTTTCATACAATGAAATATGAATCGAGTTGTGAATATAACAGATGCCTTAATGTAAACAATATTTTTTTGCTATATCATACAGTTATTCTTTCATAGTTGTACTATGAACAACAGAGGATGAGTTATGCAGTATAGAAGAGAACATAAGCGTTTGGTGGCCACTTTATTGTCTACTATAATTAAAATGAGTACTCGAAACTCGGACACATAAGTTATCTCGAAAATTGGAAGCCATTGCGATGTAATATTGTAATTTTATTATTAAAATATTTGGAAAACGGCACGGATTTTTCTTTCGGTATTGCTGTCTATATTTGTATTAAAAATGCAGTCAATACTGAAAAATATGAATGTTAAAAAATCTGTGCCATTTTCTTTATAAACCTTCAACAACAGAAAAATTCTCACTGACATAGTAGATAAATGATAACTTTTTTACGAATATTTTGCATACTATATAAAATGCTGTCTTTTTAATCTTTCGTCGTTACGTTTACTTTCTATTTATTACATATTTGATAATATAACATTATGGCAAAAATTTACAACGACGATAATAATTAATATATCGGTGCATCCAATTATAATTTTGGTAGGTATATAAGTATATTAGTATGTATATCTGTGCAATTTTCGCAAGTAAATGTATATTTCATAAAATTATATGGCTCCACTCAAATGTATTCTAGAACAGAATTTCAATTTAGTTTATGTTAGTTTTGATTTTCCGAAATATTTTTTGTTTTTGTAGATGTAAAAAATAGACACGTGTGGAACTGGAAAGTCCTCCAAGAAATATTCTTTTCATCTTATTTTATTTACTTGATTGCTATTATTTCTAAAATAAGAGAAGTCGTTCTAGTGAAGCTAAAAAATGAAGCTATCAAATTAATATGTTTAATTCTATCCAGTCGTTTAATAATAGGTTTTTATAGTCCTATGTTTGTATACATTTTACTGAAACCTTAAACTATTTGTGAATGTATTTGTGGTTAATTTTGTATAAATTCATTATTCACAATTAAACGAAACTACATGATGTAGTATTATTTCTACTTTCTTTAAGTTCTTTACCAGATTTAGGTTTCGTTGTATTACATCTTCAGGTGGACTATTAGCAAAGATTATCTTTAACAACGAAACCTAGGTCGTGGCAAAGAACTTAAAGAAAGTCGAAATAATACTATATCACGTAGTTTCATTTAATTGTGCATAGCTTATGTGACAACGTAATATAAATTAATGGCAAAAGATAGATATTCAGCGATTATAAATATTACTCAAAAAATACAATATAATCATTGACAACTTTCATTTTCAAAGTTTTTCGTTATAAATCAATCATATTCGTTTAGATAATATTTCAAATAATAATTTCAGAAAAGAAAAACTAGTGATATATCGTTCGTCAACAAAGTGGATAATTTATCGTCATTCTATTTAAATGTCCATCGTCTTCCACGTCTATCTTTCCATCATTTACTGATATTCTCTTTTTAAATATCTCTTTATATGGAACAGGAAGTAATAGCTATATTTATGACATTTTTTATAGCACAACTTTACTTTTAGTTAGGAAATAGGGAAGAATAATGTGCGATATTGAGAAATGGTCCTTTCGCAATAGAAAATAGTATTTCATCACAAAGCTTAGGTTGATATACGGCCGCGTGGGTGAGTATTGATTTATAGTCACTTCGCTCTGACAATTTCGTATTAGACATGATTTGGGTTCGGTGCCCGTGCGGGTGATTATATCTTGGCATTCGAATTTACAGCTTATTTTTGTAGTGACTCTACCTAACACTTGATTTTTTTCATTTGATTGAGTAAATGCACTTAGGAAGATATTTTTATAACATTATTTTTGTATATATCGAATTCAGTTATTCAGCCAAATAATAATGAATTAAATATGATTTAACAGCTCTTTTGTATTTCAAGATCGACGCAATCATACCCGTATATTTAAAAAATATAATTTCGCAAAGCGAATTGTTTAATAGTTATGACATTGCTTAATAATTATATTAAAATTTAAATAAATAATAAATTTTTCGCATTGTAGTATATTAATTTATTACATGTTTAAAACCGACTTCTTCTGGTGAAACTTTGACTGTCTAAAGAACAAATTACTGAATTGGAAATTCAAAATTTACAATACGATTATTTCTTGCTAACTTACGACCTGTAAAATATATAAAATTGGAATGTTATTTAAATTTTTGCATCTTGGGACTTAGAGTAAAAGTACTTATAGATACTTATTTCAATTATCATTTTATCGGGTTGAAACCTGGTAAAGTAACGTTTCTTAGATTTAATTTCTTCACCAGATATCGAAAAAAATGTGGGAAAGTTCTCAAATAAATTCTTAAAATATACGATCTCATCTATTTGAGAGATATAGAGATATCTATCTCTATTCTACCGATATAGAGGTCAATTTATAAATAATTTAGGAGACGGTAAAAAATTACGCTCGTTATGTTTCGATATACTTCCTGTGTGGAATTGTTGCTAAATTTATGTTAATCTATTGTTTGCTAAAATTAGAATAAATGTTTTTTGTCCTATTAATGATACCTTTGCCAGGAAAAAAATATTTGACTGTTTTCAATAAAATTATGAATATTATTATCTGACAAATATATATAAATGCATATAACTAAAATAAACAAATATATATAACTAAAATATAGTTTACTGAACCATGGGAGCGCAAAACCCTAGGAAAAGTCTGTTTTGCAAGAAAATAGGTTGTGGTGTGTAAGAAGTAAGAAGGAACTCGACAACCTTTTCGATAACTCTTCAATAGGGTAAATTTAAGAAAAATAAAAGTAAATGAGGAAAGTTATTTATTGGAACCCTTTGGCAAGAGATTGAAATATTCTGTTTCCTTTACTTCAATCTCTTTTGTATACGCGTACATATTTCGCATTATCGCTTAGAAGAGCTTTTATATTTTATTACTCGTCGCATCATATCACCTATATAATTCCCAGCTTGACTGAATTTCTTTTTCACTTTACGTTTTTCATTCTTTTTGTGTAAATATTCTCCTATTAACATGATTACTGCGATCAATCTCTCTTAATACTCATTTTTTTACGATAACACATTATAATACATATATTTTAATACTTTTATACAAACTTATAATTTCATTCTTCCTATCCTCATCCAAGACTCATTTCAGCTCATGATTTCTCGTATTAATAAGCTTTCGTCTACAGCTTCATGTATAGTAAAGCTTTATCCGTTATGATATTTTCTTCACTGCTTTCAGAATAACTATACTTATTATATAAGCGATACATAGGTGAATCTCGGGCAAAATGAATATCCTAACTTTTGTATAATAATAATAAAAAAGATAGAAGTCAGAGAAATAAAATCAGTCTTTATTTATTAAAATATAGAAGGAAACCAATATATAACCTTAATTTAAAATTATCAAACTACTTTACAAGCCTCTATAAACCAAAAATTTAAAAAAATTACAGGGTATCCGCCAGGATAAAATCGATACAGTATTTGGACCAAACAAATATCAATCGAAAAATTAAACTAAATCAGGTATTGGTCTTTGAATTCCTTAATTGCTGAATAAGGGTATTATTTTGTTTCTTATCTATTTAATCAGTACAGTTATCATAAATAAAGTCACGAATGCCTTCATATGCCATACATTTTTCTAAGTCGAATGATGGCGTGTTACTGAATCTCAATTGCAGACCTGTCTACATCAACATATCTTTCCCCACAATAAAATAATATAAAATCATTTTCTTTTTCAATTTTTTTTTCATTTTCATTTCTGGCTGTCTTCTTAGGTCCTTTTTTGATTTAATATCTAGATTCTTTATATAATTATTAATTTGTTTAACGTTTGCATTTGTTTTTTATTGGCTTTCTGGTTAAAACTTCGGAATTTTTCATTTTTAAACATTCTTTTTATGTGGTCATAGGTTCAATTTGTACTTTATCTCGCTGTTATTAGGGGTCCGTTGCAATAAAGGTTTCGAAGATAGATTCACTTTTTTTAAATCTTGTTGGGGAAACATTTCAATTTTTAATGTGGGAGAACTTATTTCAGCATGAAATTAAAATGAAGAATGTGGAATTTTCAATGAAAAATTAATTGTAGTTTAAATGCCATTTTTATTCATGTTTTACAACCTGGAGGCGTCAGCGTTAAGTTTGTCAATTTCAGATTCAAGATTTTCATAAAAATGATAAACTTCGGCATCCTATTATCCTGGCTATTATCCTGGCAAGTGCCGTTGAATCTAGAGTTCTCAAAATTATATCGATTTGACAGAACTAAAAGCTCTGAAGTGAAGTATCAGCTTGTATTTTTATCATCTCGCTGGACAATTTATTTACTTAAACTCTGTAATCTACTTTCAATTATTCCAAAAAATTCAATATTCATGTTCTTTAAATACTTCATCAGGTCAAGTTATTGATCATTAGTGAATACTGGACGAGGACTGACTTATTAGTTTTAATGTATTTTATAAAAAAAACGAAATTAGAATGTTTGGCTGTTTCTTTCACCGATTCCCCAGATTTGTCCAAATTTTTAGTTCGTATTATATTCTAACATCAGCTGCTTCAACTTGTTTTTTTTTATATATTTACTATCTGCAAGAAAATATTGTACATGTGCAGTTAAAGTGTAAATGATAAAGTGATTATATATGGGTAAACAAGATACATTTAAGCTAAGGTCAAGGTGACCATTTCCTAGATTATTCTACTTTAGTTGGAAACCGTTATTAAGAGACCGCAGAATACTGTTAATATATGTACATTATAAACAGACAATTACTGTTATCAAAAGTAAAATTTGAGAGTAATTGGTGAAACACATACCTTGAAAAAAATTTTTTTCCACAAGAACACAATCGTTGTTGTTACGCTCCCCTCATGTGTTTGTTGTAGTTCATTGAGCGGATACGGCCGAAGGTTCCGAATAACGCGTGGTTGATAAAGAACGAATAGTTTAGAAGCGGTTAGGAGTATTCACTTTGCCCGGGTTTCCCCTACCTGATATTTTAAATCATGTTCCGTCTTTTCTATTCTTATTAAATAAATAAATTTTAGAATGTGCTCTAGAAATGTAAACACTACCTTCAAGCGATAAGTATATGGGTTTTCTAATATTTTAATTTTTCTACAATTTTTTTACAATGGAAATGAAACACGAGAGCTTTTGTTTCATTTTCGAACCATTTCGATATTTTTTAAAAAGAGCTAATATTTGAAATAAACACGTGCTATTTCTTCAATACTTCTTAATTGTTAATGTTCATAACCAGCTTAAATACTCACCTAAAAAGTTGCCTAAGTATTGAAGAAGTAGTTTAAATATTGAGCTTAAAAATTCCGTAAGCTTTGGAAATATTCTATTTTCAAATAAATATAAATAGTCAAAGATATAAATTAAAACGAATAGTCCTATAGAGTAAACCTCGTTACTTTAGTAGCAAAAATATATTTCAAAAATACCTAGGGAAAAGTTAAATATGAAAAATAAAGGAATATATATCAAAACTAATTATAAACTCCCATCCATCCCGCCCGCTCAGCATTCACTGACCGATGCTATACTCGAAACCAATTCCGCACAGAGCACATCGCAAACTGTAAAACATAACGAATGACCGCTTGGGAGTAATCAAAGTTTCGAAGTTTGACAATAAAAATAACCGGTCAATTGAAACCGAAACAAAACGAAAAAGGACAATCGGGAGCGGGTACTCTACTGGTGCTGACTGTAGGTACGCCGGGGCCGGTAGTGCATCGTGCCGAATCCGTTTACTGCACTGTGTTGTTATCGGGGAGTCGTTGGCGCGCCGTAGATTAAGCACTGCCCAATATTCCTCCGTCGAGAGCACACAGTGGCACACAATCGTACAGTCAAAAAAGTTTGAGTGTGTTCGAAACATAATAAATGGTGTACTATTTATTACGTTTCGTCTGTACTCGGTAGTGAGTATCGCATTTTGTTGAATTTTTTGAAAAGCAAAATTTCATACTGAAGAGAACATTTTTTACACAAGTAAGTAAAATTAGAATATTACATTGTTACATAAAATTTATAAATCCATAATAATGGAATTTTTTTTATTTAGAGTAAAATTAAATGATTACTCATCTAATCCTCCGAAAAATGGTTTATATAGCATGTCGCACTTTTATTTCCTAATGACTGATTGTTGGTTGTTAAACACATAGTTTTGGTTAATTTGAAGAATAGTCGAAATATGAAAATTTTAGTATCTGGACGAGAGTTACGAGAGTATTTAGGATTTATTAAGAAGGACATAATTTGGATTATTATTACAGATAACGAAGTAGTTAGTAAAAAGAAAATTATTGAAAAATATTAAGATACAGTGAAAAATGGAAAAAAATTAAGAAATAATATATAAAAATATACATATTATAAAGTTAATTTATACTTTCGTATTAAGAACCCATTATTCGGAAATTAGATGTTACATAATTTCAAAATGATGTCTTTTGGAAAACCCGCAAATTGATTCGGAGTTTAAGTGTTTGTGCGAGTTATTAAATATCTTTATAAATTATAAGCTGTGAAAACATGTGGAAACATGGAACAAATATTTTGTCCTGTTGTCTTATATTTTGAAATATAAGTATGCATATCAAAATTTCGATAGACTTTAATTTTAACATATATTTGAAATCGAAATATGTAAGGAAATCGAAATATATTATCAGTATTTCTTTCGGAAAATATTTCGACTGAAGATATATCAATTTTAATCAAAATAATTCCAATTCAAGTTTTCAATAGCAGTATACGGTAATAAGTAGTTTTCTCAATTTGTTTGTCTAAATATGAATATCACAAATCTCTACAAGTATATGTCGTGACTTAACACAAGTACATATGGTAAAAATTGTACGACAAATTCTCTATTAATACTAAGTGTATTTTGTGACTAAATACATATTTTGTGACTTAATACATATTATTGACTTAATCATATTAGACTTGCAAGTACCGATAAGCATATTAGACCTGCCACTGTTTTTATTTAGACACATTGCAAAAAAGAAGACTTGACATGAATTTTATATGCATAATTGTCACTATTTGAATTGAGGTTTCTTTTATTAGTATTTTAGTGTGTGGTAATAGACGAAGAAAATATCGCATAACATCGAACACTGGGACATAATATGAATCTTGTAACGAATCTAGTGACTGACCTTCAATTATTTTTTTATGAAGTTGAGTTGAGTTGAAATAATGTTATTTTTACACTATATAAGGGTAGGTATATAAAGTATAAACAAGACCAGTTACAAAATATTACTCTAACATTTTTGATAATGAATTTTCTGGTACAGCTTTCAAATCAACTAAAGATTCTAATTGTTACTACTTAGTAAGTATCCTTGTAACCTTTTTTATAGGTATGCTGCTGATGTTGACAGTGCACAATTATCAAGTTAATTTTTTTTCCAAAAACGTGAAAATCATGCCATTTTATATACATACATATACACACACACATACACACACACATACACACACACATATATATATATATATATATATATATATATGTATGAATATATTAGCTCCTAATTTATATATACTATTTGACAGAATTTTGTACCCCACAATACCTTCTATTGTTTCCAACTGGTTTATGTTACAGCGTTGCGTTGACATTTTATTTTATAGCATTCTCCATGTAATTATTTGCCAAATAAAAATGAGGCCGCTCAATAGAAATATAGCAGCGTTACACTACGTGAGGTCATCCACATCATAAGGACCTGGCTCGATATCTAACATCGAGGCCTGATACTCAAGATATATTGCTTTAATATTTCGCTACGTCGAGAAGTTAAATGAACAACTTGTAGTTCAACTGTATTTCATATTCTCTAATCAGGATACGAAATAAAGTTTCGCTAGTTTGTTAGCGACTGTACGCTCGTGTATGTACTTATGGCCGATATGAATTCAAGTGGAAACGAATAAAAATCACATAAATATAACTCGCTCCATTTCAGCTTTATTGTGAAATGAGCACAAAATATATTTCTTATGGAATTTGTTCCCTCTTTCAAGATGGCTTAAGCACTTTAGAATTACTATTTGTGTCGACTTGCTGACTGGCAGCCGTTTACAACTGAAGGGTTAAAGTTTTATCCGAATTTACAAAATAAATGTTAGCTCTGCATTTTTTTTGTAGTGAAAACCCCTTTTGGCTTACCTTGTATAATTTTTGATGGACAAACATTTGCGATTTTACGGCACCCCACAAGAGTGCCGTGCTTCGGATATACACCCAGGAATACAACCGAACAGTTCAACTTTCTTTGGGTATAATCGGCCGTAGGTTCGGTACGTTTGGTCCTATTCCCGGGTATATACCCTGGAATACGACCGGACAGTTCAACGTTCTTTGGGTTTAATCGGCCGTAGGGTGAGTAAGGCCGAACGAGAGCGTAGTCGAGCGCGATATATATATATATATATATATATACACATACATACATACATATATATATATACATACATACATACGTACACATATATATATATATATATATATATATATATATACATATACAAATGTATACGTATATTTTTTTTGGAAAATGGTTACGAAATCTATTTTTAATTTTTTTTTGTAACACATATTATTAGTAAATAATTCACCGTCACTTTACATCGATAATTTTAAACTAAATCATGTAATATATTTAAGATAACATATTCCATGTTTCGATGATATGAATTGTTTTTTACATTAATTTCCAAATAATAATTTTATCGGTATATATACCTAATCATACCGCAAGTGGTATTCAGTTAAATGCCGAAACAAAATTTTGGTTAGAATTTGAATTAGTATATAAAGTCCACGTTTATAATGAAGACGTATATTTTCTTTTTAGATAGTTGTTTTTTATTTATTATATGGTGCATTTTATAAAAGTGATATAAAACACAAGTACCGATATAAACGTTTCAAATATCCGTATACTTTTCATTAATTAACTGGCTTAAATCATGCTTTTTTTAAAACCGTTAATATGATTTTACTTAGTCGAAATTATTTGAGCAATTGTTGCTGAGTTTCTTTTCCTCAAAACATTTTTAAGATATGAAACACATTTTCTTAATCGAAATGTCATTTTCAATTAATAAAATACAAAAATCTCGTTAATTGTCCGAATGAATACATCAAACATTATCTCGCGTTGCGTGTCGGACACGGGTCGGACACGGTCGTCCATCGGATAAGGGCGTCAGAGACACGCGATCCTATGCGCTCCCGTCGGCGTGCGCGGTAGCGGCCCGCCGGCATGCACACGTCTCACGATTGCGCCCTTCGTACCGCTCCTAGCCAACTTTTAATTATAAATCGAACCTCGGCGACATGTCGTGTAGCTTCGGCGACATGTTGCGGAAACGCCCGCTAAAAATAAAACGTAATGAGAGAAGTTAATTGCCGCTACAAGTGCTGGCTAGATCTCATCTCCGGCTTATTAATTTGACTGCGGCGCGTTGAGTTTATCTACGCGTTTAGGTAGTTATGTGTAGCGCTACTTTTATATACAAAATGTACACCATTCTTTCTGCAGAGAAAGTTTTTGCAAGCACACAACTTCGCCGAAAATTATTGTGTAGAGAATAACGTGGTTTTAATAATATATTGGTTCAAAATAATTTATTTTGGAATGTTCTTTTGTCACGTTTAATTTTATGGTACTCAGATCAAATAGTAACTTTACTAATATCATAAAGAAAGATGAAGCTGATGAATGCGATAGTAAATTATGCAATTTACAACCTTTTTTTTGTATTATTGCAGATATTATAGTGTTTGAGGCGAGTTTTAAAAATGATTTTAAAAAAAATTTAATCCTTTTATCCGTTTCTATAATATCAACACGTCTTAAAATGTACCATTTTTTTCAAATTCATCCTCATTCTTAGTGGTAAATGACAGAATAATTTTACTTTCGTGAACAAATGAACACCACTAGAAGATTGTAAATGATCTCAACAGTACGCAGGACTATCCCATTTATTTCAATTTGTATTCCGAAGAAAATAAATCGCATCTGCATCTGTACACTGTAACATTTAAAGGTAAATACCCACTAAGTAACACAGTAAGCAATGTATAATGAGTGAACGAGACGTAAGGATTGGATCGGCGACACTGCGGGATCTGGTGGAGCAGGTATCTCAGTTTTATTCCGGACTCTGCCTGAAACCGAGACGTCAATTATTATTACTTGGCCACTTAAAATCTATATTAAGTGTGTAAAAGAACTGATACGTGACCAATTTTCTGTATTTTCTATGTCTAGTTCTAGTTCTAGTTTCCAATATTCTATATTTCTAGCTTTCATATCCGTACTATTTCAAATTTATATGTTCGAGTTAATTACTAGAATCTTAATAAATCACTTCAACCTGATAGTTGGATTTAAAAATGTTGAGTGGATATTAGAAGTTTTTAGAATATCATAAATTTAACCAGTTAGTATTGTAATTGATTTATTGTATTTCGAAATAAACTTCGTGACACTATATGCATCGTTTCATTGGATTGAGCCTCTGATAGAAACAATCGGTTCACTCTGTCTTGGATGTTTTTTCGACGGCCTTTTCGAAGGCAATCGATGCTTTTAGTCGTCCGAGAATTGTATTCCTCGCCGTTTATCTTTTATTCCTGGAAATAAATAGAAATCACATGGTAAGGTGTCCGAGCTTTATGGCGGACGACCCATAATTTCTACACATGACGTGGTCAAATATTCGGTCGTTCGCCGGGCTGAGTGTCGCGATGAAGGAGGGCGTTACTTTTGAACTTTTTCTAAACCAACAATCAAAGAGTTATTGGTAGACCAGTCAGCGGTAACTATTCTATTTTCTAGACCAATCATTAAATAATAACTCGTCCGTCTGAAGAAGGAGGCCACGCTTTCAACAATTCATCTTTTCATTAATTTTGTGGACAAATCTTTAAAAGAAAACATACAATACGCACCCTGCCTCTTATTTCCGAATTGTAATAGTATATCCAACGATTGCCACGCGTGACAATGTAGAATACATTTGCGTGGTCTTCATGGAATTTTCAAATATTTTGCGACGGTATTCTTGGGCATCTGTCAAATCATAGGCATCTGTCAAATCTTAGCACAAATTTTCCTGATGCCTGAACGAACGTATTCCTTAATTGTAATGTTTTTAAAGCCTTTATAGTAAATAGTCTAGGAAAAGAAAGAAATTGATGTAATTAGAGTAAACTGCTGTGATACTATGTACTTTGGTATGAGTACAAATTTATTATCAAATTCGATGTAAGAAACACGGAGTCTTCGCTTTATTGGCATCCCGCTGGGAATGCTTTACTAAACTTATATAAAATTAAACTCTAATTAAAATCCTACAATTCAATTCAAATTTTTCTTTTTTTTTTCTTCCGGCAGTAAAATGCAACACGCTAGATAAGCAAGTAAACCTCGCAACTGGGAACAAGTGTAAACTAGCTAGCCCGAGTGGAGGGCGCGGACGCTCGCGTGCGAGGCTGCGCGTGAGAGGAGCCGAATCAGCAACTCGCCATCTGGCCAGTTCGCTCTTGATTTATTTATGTTTCTATGGGCGGCCGGGGCCTCTAGACTGTACATGAGTGAATTTTTAAGCGGATTCAATCCAATGAACCTCTGACAAATTCCATCTAGGTGGCACTTTAAACTTGTTTGTTTAACATAAAATATATAAATAATTACACTGCTACCAAGATCACGTAAGAATTTCGGTATTAGAGTAATTATATATTACAGTATCTTAAATGTTAATTTATATATTTTTTGAAATTAAAATGTTACTTAAACGGCGTCATCGTCATATATCATTTATCACCAGAGTGTATAGAGAGATAAGATTAAGATAGTCTACGTCTTTAAATTTTTTATCGCGTAAATAACTAGACAGCAAGCGAAACAGATGATAATCAGAGGTTGAGAGGTCCATTGAAAACGCCAAGCGAGGAAGCTAAGTATAACAAAGTGAAAGTATTTTGTCATGCGTCACTTTTGCTATATGGAATAGAGCATTGTCCCATAAGAAACAATGCTTTATTGGTAGCAAGTTTGGATGCGACTTTGCTGAATTGTTCACAGTAAATATTGACGGTTATTGTACTGTTAGTTAAAGAAGTTTTAGTAAATATTCCTGTTTTTATTACATTTGTGATGTAATACTTAAAGTACTTATTGGAATACTTTTAAGTATTACGTCACAAATGTAATAAAATAGGAATATTTATGCCAATTAATGGTGCAGGTATAGTATTTTTTCTAACTTATGGGAAAAATGAACACGTATCATCCACTTTTTATTTCAAGTAATAAGATATTTTAGGTAATCATTAGTACGAAGGGTCCTCAGAAGCTCCGTGCAAACTTCATGAAAATCTTGGTCATGGGCTTCTGTAGTCGCATATGCTCATATGGTAGGCAAACAGAATATTTCCGCTTTTTCTCCAAAGCATGAAATTATTTTTCTAGTTCGATATGAGAACATAAAGTTGTTCTGCCAGATAGCCTGAAGTTAAACTGGGATTTATTTTGACATTTTGCTTTTTCTAAATTTTATAAAAAGATCGAAAAATCCTTCTCTGTATCCTCGAAACCGACGTGTGGGTATATACTACGAGAGTACACTTTTATCCATTGTTGGGTATATTTTGCGTGTTGCTTTGCTCGCTTTTTACCCTGAACGGAAAATATGAAACAAAAGCTAAGTTGTTTTTCTGAATATAAATAGCCAAAATTCCGAATAGAGTTTATTAGAAAGCACAGGTATTACAAGAATAAAAATGAGATTTTTATATAGAGAAAATGAAAAAATAAGCCCTTTTTTGCTTTTTTGCATAAAACGTCAGAGTTAAAATAATAACAAATAAATTGACAAGTTACAAAAAAATAAAGGATGACAATTGTAACAAGTTACTTAAAATATCATGACAGATATTAAGAAGAGAGTTGATTATGTTAATTCATTTAAATTAACTGTGCATTACGTTGATAATCTAACCATGATGGATGGATAATTAATCAACGAGTAATTAAAATTGAGCGCCGACTGCTATGTTAGGGGGAATATGTATTTATCTGTCGTCTTTACATACTATTGCCAATTGTAGAAGCCTCGTTCAATTCTGTCAGGCACGGTTTATCTTGATCTGATTTTTTGCTTATTTCAAGATTTCAGAAATAAAATCGTGATGCTTTAAGTGATTCGCAGTTTCATATAATCATCTAATATTTATTTTAAATTTTAAGTCTGTATAAGCATAATGTAATAAGCAAGTATTTATCTTCTGTTTTTGGAGAAAACCCAATGTTTTCCAATAGCAAGGTTCCAGCCACCATAAACTAACCTTCATACAGTCCCGACCTCGTAACCTATAATTTTAATGTATTACCAAAAATAGAGATAAACTAGGAGATTTTAAATATTATACAAATGTGGCAGTGGCTGATTTTCAAATGGTTGTAAAAGACGCTTAGTGAAAAATTGATCCAATGCTTTCCTTAAAGACATTTCTGACGGTTGAAAGAGTGTATAGCTTGTAGCAGAGACTGCGCCGAATAACAATAGAATACTGACAATACTATTATACCATATTTCATTTTTTTGAGATTAAAAAACTCTCAATTTATCTCTCATATATAGATTACGTCCTAAATATTGCTCTTGTATAGCTTTAAACATACCAAAAATCCTTTATTCTATTTCCCAATACGTAATTTTTAGTAACGTATTTAACATATTGTTCCATATATCTACTTACTATATCTATCAAATACGTACAAACTCTTTTTCGTAGTTTTCTCATTGAAATTAAAGCTTACACTACGGGAGTTTCACAAAGATATAGCGAAATTTCACAATGGCGGCAGCTACAATACGGAAATGTGCACCCAGCAGTGCAAGATTATTTCATTAATTTTATCATTATTAATGACTAGTGTAAATTTATTTATTTATTTATTTATCACTTGTGAGGAAAATACAGATACAAATAGAGTGATACACATTATTTCACTTAATCTATATTTTTTTTCTTAGGCAGATTTTTAGGCATGAGGAGGACTTTCCTTACATTCCTACATTAAAGCAGTATTCTACTTATATATCTTACACACACACACACATATATATATATATATATATATATATATATATATATAACATTATAATTATCAATAATTAATTAATATTTAAAAATAATGTAATGTCACAAAGCTTCAAAGGATTGATGTTCGTAAAATATCCGTATAATAGGTTGCTCGTATTGGGATAACAAGCTATTAGGCTGGCATTAGTGTGTTAGATAGAAAAGCGCGAAGCTGCAGATTGCTCTTCCTGGCACACCACAGTTTCGTGTGTGTTTTTAGTGTAACTGACTCACCACATGGACGCAATCGTAACGACTATGACAGATATTATAAAGTATAATCGCTCCGAGTTCAATACGTCGTCATAGTTTATAACAAAAACGTCAAAAGTGTAAAGTGAATTTAAAGTTTATAAAAGAAGACGTCAAACGTTGTTTAAATTGTTTTTGTTATTTTTTTTTGATACAGTAGATTTATTACTTTGGATAAATATAAAATATTTTTAAATGAAGACAATTTAAACATTTATAACGATATCCACAGTCGATTGAGTTACCGTAAGCCTATTTTTCTCCACTCATTGATGTATAATAGTAGCATAATTAAGACAGTTCATTATTTTAAGGCACAATTAAACAGTTACCTTAAAAGGAAAAACAGGAAACAATAGACAAATCTCCATCACCCCGCAGCGCCACCTTCGCATCGAAAGGCTTAACCGACCCACAAACGTACAATCTACAAGAACAAGGGCACTCCAATCTATCTATCTACGCGCAGGCGAGGAAGACCACATTTGCATTTTAATAAATACACACTCCCTTCAGGAGGCTACCTCCATAAATCCAAGAGGATCTTTATAATCAAATTCAAACGCATTCCTTTTATTCGCCCCCGGATGGGAGGTGTTGAATTTAAGCCGCATTAAATTCCAATCTCGCCCCGGCCAGCGAGGCTGGACCGCGAGCAGGGGCGGAGGGCGAGTGGTGGGGCCAACCGCTGCCTACTTGCGGAGGTCTTCGCTCTCGACCAATCTGTACTTGGACTTTTAATACGGAGTCATTAGTTTTGCACTTTCTAAACTATACAATTATGGAATGTAAAGCCTGTAGACTACGGGCTTACGTTAAATTTTTCGTAGACAGTATCTTACGTTTGATAACCATCTTGAATTTAATGACTATGTAATACGTAATAGTAATTTATCGCAAAGAAAAAAAACTTAAAATTAACATGTAAAATAGGCTACCAGTAAAGCAATCTTGTAAAATAAGCCAGAATGTGATAGTATAGATAAGGAGATTGTATCTACTTAATGTTTATTATGAGAAACTCTTAAAAAAAAATAAAACATTGCAAATCTTCATCCATGAAATTACGTTAAGAACGTTTATAAAATGAGACTAATTTATATTTTATTACTGTTGATTAATCTTAAATGTAGATATATAGTTTGTATGGTACAGTTTTTTTCCGAACTCAACTTAACTTAACTTAAATGTATGCAAGAAACTTGTTTACTGTAAGAAAAAAATGCATAGAAGAAACAACTGTATTGCATTTTTAAACAATTATGCAAATATAAGGAACTAATTTGGACGATTTTATAATAAAATTTATTATTACAAGATATTGAATTTCATTAAAAAAATAACTGGCATTTTACTACCATAAATCCCCAGAAAAATTTGTTTGGATAGATTTACAATTTTTGTGCGACGTTATTTTTACCTGTTATATTTGGATCAATACATTTTTTATTTACTCAGGACAATTAAAACATGAATGCATTGGAAAAACATCTATATAGAAAATCTGAAAAATTGCCAATAAATGAGATCTTTATTTAAGGAGGAACAAATCTTCTGTGCGGTATTAAAAATAAAAACTAATTTAATAACATGTTTTTTCAACTTTAAACAACACTACACAACAGTATCTGTAAATCTATTAAGGTGAGGGTTTTTAAAAAAATTAAATAACAATGAGAATTCTATTTGCACAAACAAAAACATAAGTATGGAATTATATTTTAAACTAAGAACATAAACATATTCCAACGATTTATAAATTGCGATATTTATATATTTCACACAAACTCTTTCATAATTTTTCTAGAGTGTTTTCAAAGCATTTTGACACCAAAATATCATGAAAATAATAACTATGTTTTTTCTACATTAACTTTTTTTATTTATTGACTATTTTGTATTTTACGTGCACTTAAATTATCACATATTTATTGTAATCACCATAATACGATATACAGCAATACAGAATATTTTCATATTATAAGACTTGCGTATGTGAATGAAGTTAGCTGTTCTATTCTAAATCCAAATGGCCTTTTTGAAAATGTTTACGTTCTGTTATTGTCCTACAATTGAGTTGAGTTTCAGTTTGGTATATTTTAATTTACATAAATTCTATGGTCAATAGCCATATAGTGACTATTATGAGAATAGAAATTTGATCCTTAGAAAATTTATACATTAATAATTCGTTTATATTTGTATTGGTAATTAAAACGTATATACGCAATGCAGCATTCCAACTGACTCCGCATTTTCGACCTATTAATAGTGACTGGTGTGTGAGTGGTATGTATACAAACGTGTTACACTAATTCCGTAGGAGCGGGTTCGCATCCTGGTCGACAGTTTTTTCAGTTCTATTTAACTTTTGTGTTATTCTACAATGACCAGGCTATGATTATTATTAGATTGGCAAAACATGGGACACATTTTAGGTAAATTAAATCTATCTTAGTGATAGCGAATGGGTTGGTCATTTTTCCTAATATTTTCCATGAAAGCCGTTCTATAGTGCAGCTGCCTGCCGCGAGACGCCATGTGAAAAGACAGGATATAATTGTTAAAAGTTGTGTACCAACTAAGGCCATAAGTAAAAAATAAAACAAAGTTTTTTAGGTGTAGGATATAAATTTGAAGAAGTATTACTTAATTATTTTATGAAAAAATCTAATGATTAAGATATGTTGCAGAGTTAGTTCCTATCACTCTGCAAAATATATGAAGTTGAGACTTCTTGGCACTTAGTCTGTATCAACCTACAGTTATTAGGTTGTAAATATATAATAATGGATTGCCATATGGTAAAAATGTATTTACAAAAAAAAATTTACCCTTCGTATAATTTAAATAACGTAAAAGTCCATAGGTATTTTATGTAGAAATTTAATAGCAATAACACTTCTTTTCTTATGAACGATATGTGTTAGTAGTATTACTACATATATATATATATATATATATATATATATATATATATACATACATATATATATATATATATATATATATATATATATATATATATGTGTGTGTGTGTAATCATGAATACAGGGTAAACCGAAAGTAATTCATTATATAAGGCAATTTCAGACTGGGATTATTTTTGAAAAAAATTGGTAAAGCTTTAACAAGCTAAGCCTCATTTATATGCAATCTACTAAAACAATTTGTTTTAAAATAAATCAAGACGATAATAGATTTGTTTGATTATTATTTATCACAATTATATTATTGTTATACATGTTTTGACAAACAATGTTTCTGCAGGAAAATTGTTTTTAAACGTAGGCACCGAAATGTGCATACGATCGTAAGAAACTCGATCATTAAATATTTGCACTTTTAGCAGCAGTTTTAATAAGTACATGACCTATAAATTATGTTACTGATTATTAGTGGTTCCAATGGCTATCTTGAGTAAATAGGACGTTTATAGGAAAAACTATATATATATATATATATATATATATATATATATATATATATATATATATATTGTATTTATGTGTGTACGTATACTTACATAAATATATTACAATTTCGAACCGATTACTGTATCTATTTCATTCGCAGACATCCCAAATCTTGCTATCTTAAAACATACGAAACTTCCAACATCGGCCGAGTTAATCCAATTCTTAGTGTATCTCTGATAATTAAGAGCTTGCCTTGTTTATGGTGCGGTCATCGGGCGATTCGGGCCTCTCAGAACTTTTGTTACTCAATATCGTCTCATCTTCGGATAAGATCGGACCGGCTCGGCGGGCTCTCGTTCGGGCGGGCAGTAAATCAGGCTCGGGCGTGATTCATGGGCGGCTGCCCGCGGCGCGCGCGCGCCCGCCATCTATCGTCGTCGGGCCGCAGTGACACCGCGCCCGCTTGGGCGGGGCACGCACTCATTCCCTCTAACCACTGCCCCCTACCCCTTATCTGGACGGCCAACTTGTCTTGTATCGACTCCTACCGGGTCACTACTCTGTGATGGATCGCTGCCCTCTGATTAGTTTTCGGCTCGCGGCTTCTGTGGCGAGTGAATCTGATTATTAGCGTTCTTTAATCAATGTAATGATTAAATACCAAGATTACATTCATTAACAAAGAAAAGTAAAATAAAATGTAATTTTAATGGCTTTTAATGAATCATCGATATCGTTAACTTTGTTTTAAAATTAATAGTAATCAAGTGAATACTTAAATTAAAAGAGGAAACCGCAAAAAGTCTACTTTATTGATTATAACAATACTTTTTTCTTCGCCACGTGTTTGTTTTATGTTATTACTCGTTCTTATTTATCGTCGAACTTTGAGTTCTTATTTATTTGCAGTCATTAGTCTATGTGGGACAATTTTTTATAAAGCAGTCGATACTCTTAGCAAATAACTTTGATAGCACTATAACTTATAAAAATATCCATTTTATTGGATTCTCGGGTATAAACCAGCTTCCTCATTTTAAAACTGCTTTATAGCTAGTCGCTACATCTTATATGAAAAGTTCATATTAATACGTTATATTCAGCGATAACTTCTTGAGTCAGACATTGTCGCCTTTTATTTAATTATTCATTTTCATTTAATATTAGATTACTGCGCTTTGAATGTTTTTTGCATTTAGGATATTGTCAATCAAAAAGCAAAAATCTTACGAAGGATCGATATATGGTATTCTCCTAATGATATTAATTGCAGGCGAAGTTCAATCATTGATTAAATCGTAGGTCAAATCAGATCGTAAGTTTATTGTAAATCATAATGTCATAATTAATACGATTAGTTTATTATAAACCATAATGTCATATTTAATATGATAAGTTTATTATTAATCATAATGTCGTAATTAATATGATAAACTTATTGTACATCATAATGTCGTAATCAATATGATAAGTTTATTATATATCATAATGTCATAATTGTTTATCGATTCGGCAACATATTTTATTTACACGATAAAATGCCACTCTTGATAACAACTTTTCAGCGTTTCGTACATTGAATTCTAATTGAATTTCTCAACTGATCATCAATTCCACCCTTTTTTAGTAGAATGTATAATATTTTATTGTAATAGCCTGTTAGCAAATTTGTATAGAAAACGATTTTTGCGGATAAGCATAGATTTGATTGATTTTAGGTTTATTTTTATTAAATGTATAAATACTTATTATATATATTTTTAATATTAAATTATGACATTTTGTTTTAATGCACACATTGGTATTCATTTGTGGTACTCTATGTGTTCTTATCTTTTCTAGACTCGCAGAAGACGCGGGAAACCCCTGGATATAAACTATATCAAATAGATATAGTTTCCCTTTTGTTTACGAGATGATTACTCTGAACGAATTGCGAGTTATTCTGCTCTTTTGGAAATGACGTAAAATAACACCAATTTTTCAATAATTATAAACAACAAAGTGATGATACATAATGCTTACTCAATTAAAAAAAAGAATGTTGACTATGTGTTGATTAAAGTAAATTTTAATGTAAGACCAAAGCTAAAAACTCTGAGTGAAAGTTGAAAACACTATTGTTTTATCGGACGGCCAGGAAATCAAATAGCCGAAAGTCTTCATTTTTCTTTTTATCTTAGCTTATTAATAAGGCTATTAAACAAGTTTAGAACACACGAGCACGACTTGGGCTTGTGTTTAAGGATTTGATAAGAGTAATATTTAAGTTTTGTCACTTCCTATAAAACAATAATTTGGAATCTGGTGATAAGATGACAATTTTATAACTTTGGACACTTTATCGAGTTGCAAAAAAAGAACTGCCCCTATAAGTAAGTATGCAAAAAAGAGAACCTGTATTTGACCCACGTAATATTATTAGGGCTTCTATAATTATTGATTTTTTTTTAATTAAAGATGAGTTTTTATTAGGTTGGAAACTTATAAACCCACCATATCTGTATGCACACTTTTCCACATTTTGTATGTAGTCAAAAAAATCAATCGTTAATTATATAAGCACCGTCGATATCTAACACTTGTCGCCAACGTGTAGCGGAACAAAAGTATAAAGTCCCTATATAAATCTTTGGACCTTTGACTGAAAAACCGGTGAAGTCCGATTTTGATGTGACTTTCGTCTTTAAATTTTCTATCACTTAAATTACTAGACAGAGAGCGAAAGGTGGTAATTAAATGGCGAAAGATCTGGAGAGTACGGTGTGCTAAGTAGCATACTCCATTCTAGCGAAAGTAGTTTTTACGCGTTACTTTTGCTACGTGGGGTCGAATATTGTCATGTAAAAATAAAATTTTGCTTTGATTTGAAGAAAGTGTAGCGGTGATTTTGTTCAATTGTTTACAATAAATCTTAGCTGTAATTATACTGTTAGCTTGAAAGAGTTCTCAATGAATGACTTAATGAATAACTCCATTTATACATGGGGTACTCATGCACTCAAAAGTATATTTTGTCCAATATTATATTTTGGTCTAGTGTTTGCGCTAAAATTAACATAAACCACCCACTTTTCATCTCCTGTAAGCAGAGACATTAGACTCTCGTTGGTGCGATGGAAACCCAGTAACTGCAAGCACACATTAACTCTCCTCTGAAGTTGAAAGGATGTTATGGCTCATGTGGTAGCCAAACAGAATAGTTTTCTTCTTTCTTAAAGCATGAAGTTCTTTTTTCATTGCAGGATAAGAACATGAAAATAGCTCTACTAAACAATACGAATTTAATCTGGGATCTGTTTCAATAAGGTTTTTCAATTGTTCTAAATCAGTTCTGGGAGTTATCTTTGGATGAGGTTTATCGGACAGGTCAAAATTCCCTTCTTTGAATCATAGGAACCAGTACTTGGCTGTGTCGTAAGAGGGCATATCTTCTTACATCGTTGTGTATATATTGTGTGATGCCTCACTAGCTTTTCGCCCTAAACGACATTCGTGAAAAAAGAGTCCTCTAAATTCACTTCGAAATATTTCCATTTTCAATTTATTCTTTAATCGTCGATTACTCAATTGTAAACTGAACAGAAGTTCGAATGCCGCACTCTTTATTTATCCTGCAAGGAATATTCTAGAAGCTTCTATTATATTTCATAAATCGGTCGAAAAAAGTGGCGGGTTTATTTATAAGTTGCCAACCTAATAATTATTTTTCTAATATTTGAATCCATTGTTTTACACTTTGTTTAATATTCTCTGTACCGGTATACATAACCTTAGTTTACTAAAAGGTATATTTCATTTGTAATATATTATAATTTACATGCACATAGAAATATAAAACGTTCTATGCAGGTTGAAGACAATAAATTGTTAAGAAGAAATAATCATCAGTATCTAACATGTGCTTTCATATTTCATTAAAAACAACGTCTGGAAATAGGATAGCAAAAAAACTGTTCTTGTACATAATTACATAACATTGTAAAAAAAACGTAGGCTTGTTTGTTAACATTTTTTAATAATTGCCCGTTCCAAAGTAAAATGATCGCCATCGAAGCTACGTCTTGGCATGCATTGCCTATAAACGACATGCTTAAAAAGTATGTTATCATGATTCATTAATGAAAAATAATACATTCTCCTTATTGTAAATTTAATATAATTCCATGGGTTTTCCTACTTGTAGAATTACTTCTAATCTGCATTTAAAACCTCCAAATGACTGTACGAATACAATAAAGTAGGCTTCCATAGTTGTCTAGGTCTCTTGAAATTGTTAACACAAATTAGTTGAAATAATTTTATTTTAATTTCATAACTAATTTGTATTACTTAAGAATGGTTTTAGGTCTTGCATATCCATAGTTAGAAAAGTTAGAAAGGTGGATGATACATTATCCTTCATTCCGAAGCTTAATATTTTAGAAACCAGTAAGACCTCTCCAATGATACCCAGCTCGGCTGGACGCAAAAAATTACATTATTTATCTCCATTTTAAATTTGTGCGGTATTGTATGTGGCTACGTGTAGATTAAGATCTGCAGCAGAAGCATCCATTTCAATATTTCAAAGTATAAAACGGTAGTTAATGTGAAATTGTGACAGATGAGCCTGGGGTCATGGTGAATTTGTAAGTGTTTATTATTTCACTACAGGATCCTAAAAAGAAAAGAAATATTTTTAAAAAAAAAATTTTGAAATTGTGAAATTGAATTTTTTTTTACATAAATTAACTACATGACTCTGTTATAAATTTTAGTCTACTTTTTTTATAATAGATACTTTATATTTTCTTATATCTAATCGTGTAGGTTTACTAGTGTGCATTATTTTAACTATGCAACTCTTATAATGATAACAGTCAGTTGGGATGTTTGTTTTTACTTTCACCGAAAGTAGCATAAGTAACGGTCCACTATTAAATGCAGACATTTTTAATTATTTCATTTACTGTTTAATGCTTTAAACTTTAAAAACGCTATTGTTAAAATTGTATAAAATGGATGATAGTGAGCTTAAAAAAATAATTGAATAAGATCACAATTTCGGTAGAAAAACGTAGCGTAAAAAGTTTTACTAACAAACTAATCTTCATATATTACACGAGGGATCTTAAATCGTCCTGTTATTTTTCACCAAAACGATTGATACCTTTGCGCCGTACTATCATCACACGGCTCAGACAGAAGATTTGTGATGCCGAAAAACAATTATTATGTCAAACATCATTCACTATCCTAATAGATACAGATTTAAAATTTATCACTCCGTTGTTACGTTCAAAAAATCATAATATTTAGGCATTCAATTTTCCTAAAAATTCCTCAACGTTCTGTGGTCGATAATTTCTACATTTATGGCAGTAACTATGAGAACTATGGCAGTAACTGTGGAATAAAATTGACTATGAGTATGAGAATACGTGAAAATACTTTTAAAAAATCGCCTTTAAATAAAGACCTTCTCATATGTCAGTTAATGATTTTTTCAGATACACTTTTGGTTTTCTCTCCCTTTTTTCGCCTTTCCCTACTTTAAGTTTTTTTTCTAAACATTATGAATAATTTATGTAATTTCATTAAATTCTCATTATATCTCTGTAAATAAGTAAGAGAAACAGTAAAGAAACTTTTTGCGTCTGTAACGACATTTACGCTTCGTGTTGCTTGACATGCGGAAAAATATTTTTCACGAGATCATAAACTCATCATGCGTACTTAAAATATATACATAAGAGTTAAAAAGTAATAATAATAAATAAAGTACCTAATTCAAGTATACATTTACATACACATATTAATAAAAAATTGCAAAACTGGCAAAACAATATTGTTCGTAAAGTAAAATAACACCTCACAGGCATATATAGATATATTGGGCAATCTGCGTGATTTCCACAAAACCCTCAATTTTGCATTGTTTATAAATAAAAATTGCGGTATGTAAATAAACGTCACTTTCTACTAAGTTTATTCCGAATATTTTTATGTAAAACAGATTCGAACTTCTCAGTAGATACTTATCGAAAATTTGTAATTATGAAAAATTTAGTTTGTTTAAAAAACTGTCAATAAAGAGCAAAAAATCAATAAATTGTTAGGAAAAGTTTACACAAAACGTTACTTCACAAATGCGCGTTGCTGCTGATGCGCTGATTGTAAGTTTTATTAAATTATAATTATTAATACCTAAATTTATATATCCAAACGAAATTAATGAAAAACATTAGATAAGTCCATGAAAATTTGTGTCTTCTGAAGTTTTTTTACGTATGAGTGTTGCGGTTGAGTGGTTTCGTACATGCTGATCAAAATATAAAAGCTTGTGGTGAAAAAATCGAGCTCATTTTTAACTACAAAATAAAATGATTCTGAGTGATATTCTGAATGAACTTTGTATTTTACATGAATTTCTATAGAAATAAGCAGCGATGTTTAATTCTATAAAGGTATCTTATCTCAAATGTATGATGTAGACGATTATACTCTCTATTACTTTTCGGTCCATAATGTAAACAAATTTAGTTAACTTTTGAAACATTTCAGTTAAACATTTCGTTTAATAGTAACTTAGAATGACATTTCATAGAGATAATAATAAGTAAACTCTGTACATACACACGCACGCACACACACACACACATGTATATATATATATATATATATATATATATATATATATATATATAAAACTCATAAATAATTAAAGGCATCGACGACCCCTAGGATTCAATAGCCGAACTTGGGCAATAAAACTGTCCTCAGATAGGCCTGTAAAGTATAAAACGCCTGTAATTTCGTATATAACATTATATTAAAATAAAAAGATCATAATCGCAGATAGATGCCGCGAACTCGTAATCTGGTGGCGGCAGACACCTAGCGGGTCGCCGCCCATATTGGGCACGGTGGATAAATTGATATTTATATGTTTGAAGGGACACGGTTTTTCATGTCCGGAACGTTTAACGGATTTTCTTTATGGCTCGAATGAGGTGGAGGGGGACCAAGTCCGTCCTGAACTTGCTCCACGCAGACGGGATATTATGAAATATTTGACAGAATATTTAATGTAACTTTTTTGATTACAATTTATTTCGAGTCTTGTCCCAATCGTGTATTCATGTCGTGCATCGAACGGGTTGGTGTTTAATTTTCATTTCGTTGCGGAAAAAATTTCTTTCAATATATATCTAGATGTATATTTTGATTAAATCGTTTTCATTGATCACAAAATATTTTTCGTTTTAAAATATTATATAACATTTAATTAGTTTTGAAGATGTTGAATGAAAATGTTGCGCAGATGCACATTTGAATTATTAGGTCTTATTCGCCACTTCATAAACATAATTTTGCAGAAGTTATGATAACACGTGACTATTCAAGTTCTGACAGGAGAGAAATGGTGAATGGGTGTATCGTTTGTTCCACAAATAATTCCTGCCGAAATATAAACTCGAGACATTAAGTTGTATTTAACTCTCTCAATAAAGTAAAGGTTAATTAAATAGCTAAATGTACGTTGTCGTTTGATATACATATACATATATATATATATATATATATATATATATATATATATATTACTAATTATTATTAAATAATAGTTTATATATATATATATTAAACTATTATTTATATTTATATCTTTTCATTAAAATATTCTCAAATAAACAAAATCAGTAATGGATATGACTGTCTTTGAACAATTTTTCCCAATCTAGCTTCCAATTAATTTTGCCAACGTACCAAAGCTTCGATATATGAAATTTTTCATTATTGGCTTTTAAAAATGAATTATTATTGGTTTTAATGTACCACTTAGTGGCTACAGTAC
Organism: Druceiella hillmani; assembly: GCA_039881145.1. NCBI lineage: Eukaryota > Metazoa > Arthropoda > Insecta > Lepidoptera > Hepialidae > Druceiella > Druceiella hillmani. The sequence continues at coordinate 13,067,777 of JAYKKI010000043.1, forward strand.
TTTATATTATCTCATCGCAATGTTAATAACTGAAGACAAAAACGAAACCAGTCTGTAAAATTAACACACACTATCAAGCACGTCATGGGCACATGGATATAATTCTGCAATTAACGTCGGGCAACAGGCAAGATCGCATACATCAACGTCAATGTTGCATTAGGGATGCACATGGCGAATAGATCCACACGGCTCTGCGTAATGTAGACGGGCACAATTTTAAACCACCCTCTGTCTATGTGCCGCAACCCTTATTCCGGTGGCGCATTATGCTGGTGCACGTAATGAAATACTTTCACGTCGCCGGACCAGCCAACTCTTACCAACATACTCAGTGCATCCCGAAGTTCATTGCTTATTGAGCAGCCACTAAATGGTACATTAACAACTATGGTTATTCGTTTTGAAAAGACGAAAATTAAACGTTTCATATCTTGAAGCTTTGGTATGTTGTCAAAACTAATTGGAAATTAGGTTGGGAAAAATTGTGAAAACGATCATATCCATTACTGATTTTGTTCGTTTAAAAATTTTAAGGAAACTATTTAAATATAATAAAGTCAAGAGTAGTAACATAAGAGTTTTAAAATTTACTTTAAAAAATTCAATAAGGTAAATTATGATATAAAAGTTTGTATCGTGAAATTTTTAAAACATCCTACACCATTATGCCGTGTCTCTACGACTACCACAGAGTCGTAGAAGAGCGCACCGCAAACAATGAGTTGTGCTCCCGACGCGCGGGTCTACGCATACACATCTACGTAATTGGGAAAACTTGTAAAACACGTAACTCATTAGAGGCGGGCGCGCGTCGGCCGTATATCTGGCGTGCAGTTCATAACGGCCGGCGTCGGCGTTAATAATTTGATAATGATAAATAAACTCATAACTCAGGCATAGTCGTCACGGTGCGGCCCGCGGGCGGCTCTCCCGGGCGACTACTGTGTACAGGCCTCGCCACTTTGCTGGGCTTAATGTCAACAGTGATGCGGTTCGTTAATTTGAAGTGTTTTGTATCAATTTACTCTGTAAGTTTGGAGATACTTGAATAGAAAATAGAATTTACAGATTTATTTCATGTGAGAATTGGACTAACTGCAACTCTTAGTTTGACTTAGTTTCAGTATTAGTAATATTGTTTATAACGCGTATGTCTATGATTTCTTTTTAACATTTTCGCGATAGCTAATTTAATCGGCCTGTTTATTTATGTTTTCTGTTTGATATAAAAGAGTGGATGGAGATTATATATATCTTCGAGTTTGATCCCAATGTGATAAATATTAGCAGTTTCAATAATCCGTAACTACCCCGCTAAGATAAGAGGGTTAATATACTTGTACATTCACCCCGTATCACTGATACTAAGATTGAGGTCGGGTACTCTAAAAATGTTTATTAACAACTTTACAACTATTTAGTGATAAGAATACCTGGAAATATAAACACCCATTAGGCGATGTAAATTTTATTTGAAAAGTACGTTGAATGCTAAAAAAATACTCAGTATAAACCAGACTAACTATAAGAAGTATGGTTTATAATACATCTTTCTATGAATTCCAAAAAATTCTTTATGAAATTTTCGTCTTTGCTAATTTCATCTTCATTTTTATCCACGGTTCCTGTGAGCAATGTGCAAGTGTGGATAGAGATTTAATAAATCTTTAATATGATACAAGTAGTAGTTTCAATAATCCGTAACAACGGCGCTAAGGGCGTTAATATTATTGTCCACACACCCCACATCATTGACATTGAGACAAGGACACTGCAATATTGGCCTCCACTAGGCGATGCATATTTTACTTGAAAATTACGTTGAATACTAAAAAAGTCTCAGTATTAATAAGATTAAATGAAAGAAGTGTTATTTAATAATACATCTCCATTTGAAAAACAAAAATTTCTGTTTGACATTTTCGTCTTTGCTAATTTAATCTTCATTTATATATGTACTTATTGAAATACCTAAACTGAAACAAAAAATTATTTTAGAACAATAATCTTTTGGTTGAGTGTTTTTTAAATATTTTAATTAATATTTTATTAAATAATTTATTTCACCTTTTCAAATTAAGTAATTATGAACATGTGTGTATTACATAATTATGTATTTATATAATTAAACATTCAAAAGTGAGAGCGGAAAAATGAAAAGTCTTGAGGAAAATTTGTACGATGTGTAAATTAAAAAAAAAACCTTCTCTTTACTCACATGGTGTGTTTAAATCACAATTTTTAAACTTGTTGAAGCCGTAGTTTTTTTAGGTTCACAAGATATAGCTGTGAAACTATGTTATAAATACTAAAAAACATGCGATCTGAGAAACTACACAGATGAACAGGATAGATCACGTGTTTCCATAGAAATCAGGGAATATTAGACATTTTATTGAATAGTTTGTTTAATATTGTACAATAATAGACACTGACATACAAAAATAAATCCAAATACATATATATATAACAGTGTTTCAAGTAGTATGAATAAAACATTGGCCATTGTGCATTTAAGAGTGAATCAAAAGTATAAAAATGAAATTGTGCCAATATTAGGGTTAAACACGACATTTAAAATATTTTTTATTAAACAAAAATATAGAAAAACTTATTGAAATTCATATAGGAATGTGAAAATAAAGTAATTGTGGTAATAAAATATTAATTTTAATATTCATGTCAAATTCGAGTAAATCCTTAAAATGTATTAGTTTTTTCTCGAATTCTTAATTCAACCTTTCGTATGGGCCTCTTGGTTAATTTAAATCGTCGTCCTTCTAATATAAGGAGTATTACGGGGTGTTGGGCCGCGGTTAATCTATTCAACCGGTATAACTCTAGCATTGCCTACCAATATATATCCTGAACACGGATATCGACTGTTGACAGAAATGTAATAAAGAATAAGTTAGTATATTAATTTAATTCATTATTTTTGTTCCTTTTATTTTTCTTCCCAAGTTTCCTCATCTACCTACCTAAAAGTTATTGTTTTATAGTAAAAAACTCACCATAAGGTTTGGTTCTTCTCGCAACAGCCAATCAACTAAAACTATTTTGTAGGCACTTCAACGTGACTATTTATTTTGAGGATTTGATAGATATATAAAGCCAAGGACTTTAGCTGCACAACCTTTAGTACCTGCTATTAGTTATGTTACCGTTATGGTAAACTTCAGAAATAAAATAATATAGGTATTCTTCCTACTGCGACCAACTTACACAATCCGCCATATGTTAAAGGCTGAATTATCGTTTGTGTGCTCTAATATCACCGCGAGAGCGTGTATAGGTAACTTTTAATTAGATATCGCTGAAGTAAACATTAGCGCGATTTAAAATGTACACAGGCTGTTCAGCGATGATGCATTCGATATTGACCAAAGACTATGTTGCTTTAATAGGATGCAGTATGTGGTCTTAGCTAGGATTTATAATTTTAAGCTTAGTTACTTATTTTTAGAATACCCTTATCAAGTTTCAAGTTAATAGAACCGGTTAACAATTTTCCTCCATTACAAATTTTGAATACTCATTTCTTCCACTTAGGAATTGATTTACTAAAAATTGTTGAACCCCTTTGAACCCCTTTTTAGTCTTTTCCATGCTGAATTTCCAAAATTCCTTTCTTAAAGGGTATCTTTCTTATTCCTTTTTTCTTCTCTATACTTCTTCAGCGTACTTGCTCCTGCAGCATTTTCTGTGTTTTGCCTATCTGCGCGTAAATTTATTATTCTGGGGTATTTTTATACATAACATAATTGTGAAGGCACTTGTTTTGTTCAGAACCTTACTAAGTAGTGACACTGAAGTAATTGAAATGACATATCATTTATTTTATTATTTTTAAGGAAATTGAGGTAACTTAATTTTAGTTTAAATTTGCATGTGTTAGGAAACACCGAATCCAAATGCGAACAAGATTTTTAAGACAAAAAATCCTTTAACTAGAATTGATCGCACACCACAGGATGTGGACCAGTTGCAACTAATTTTTTTTAAATTACCTATAAACATTCATATAATGTCAAAGAATGAGATTAAAAAAAAATTTCCGCTTAAAAGCTGAGAAAATTCTTGATTTTTATATGTATCGTACTAATACATCGATTTACACATTATATGAATAATTATGATTACGAGTGTTTATCAAAGCATTCTCGTTTATTCTCTGCTATTCGTGATATTAAGTTAAATTTAATTACACAGCAATGGTTAGTCTAAAATCGAGTTCAAGTTGTTTTAGTAGCATTTGAGATTATTTAAAATAATTTCTTAATTCGTATCAAAATAGTTTTAATTATATTCTGATTCCAATTTCGCATAATATTCTACGAATTCAACCTTATATATAAGAAAAATACATACACCACTTAATATTCCGAAAAGTAAATTTTAAAATCGTATCAATCGCTGCAAGGTAAAACATTAAGCTAGAGCAGTAATTCTGGTCAATTTTTATATAGATATACCATCTACAGCCGTATGAACAAAATTGTTACATCATAAAAAAGCATTAAAACAATTCCACGCGATAATGCTATAAAATTCGAGCGTTTCTCAAAAAAAATATAGTTGCTAGTGGATAGCGTACGATAAGTGAATAGCGTACATGTATACATGCAGAAATAACGTACGCGTATTCTGCATGTATAAATCAAGAAAGGTGCAGGCTAATTTTTAATAGTTTGTTATTTGTCCAAAGAAAAACGAAGATAATTTGATGAACCTTGAAAAGCCGTTACCTTGTTTTGTACTTCTATTAGGTATGCAGAGAGTATTAATGGCTCCAACACAGATTTAAAAAAGAATCCACAGAAACAAAGTTACTATATAAAACTTAGTATTTTCATAAAAACACTGATAAAACCTGATCCAAATATGAAGCTCCTAGATAACATGACGTTTTTGATTTAAATGTCTCCTAAAAATTGTAATAATAATAATCTAAAATTCGCTAAAGTGATAGGGACTAACCCTATGATTTTGGCGTGAAATGAAAATGTGAATTTATTTAAATTTTACTTTGCATCAACTTCGACGCTTTGTTATCTTAATTAATAAATATTAAATTGTCTTTTTAAAATTTAGATTCCCTCGATTTTCTATTCTTTTTCTTAATAATTTTTTCCTTTTTAGGGTTTTATTTCACTAGAAAATTATGCTGATAAGACAAATTGTAAGTTACTGTAACTTCAGCAATATATAAAGTGTGCATACTGTCTAAAAAGTATTATAAAAAGTTAGTTATATATAAGTAGTAAAGTATATAAAAAGTATGCACACTTTATATATTGCTGAAGTTACAGTAACTTGAAAAGTACATTTCATTAAAAATGGGCATCAGTTTACAAAAAACACAAATATTTTTATAGATAAAATTTGTGTTTGTAAACATTTAGTTGTGTTAATTTTTGCTATTTTAAAAAAAGCTGTTTTGGAAGCATTTGACATGCTATTTTCAAAAAAAACTAACTCTGGTGAAGTTATACTGCGTTTCAAGAGATTGAATGTGTCAACATTTTTAATAAAACTGACATGTTTGTGAAAGAGAAAACAATTCAGTTTCAATCTCGTGAATTTTATGATATAACTAACTATTGTAACAAAAAAACACTTATAAAGAACGACTTAAAGATTGGGTTGCCAGTTGTGGAATATATTGCAAGCAATTTTATACATTGCAAGTGTATCATGTTTTGCTAATAAAATTTGTTCAGATCCAGTATTCAGTACCGTAAAAGTTTTGTTCTCAGATTTTTCATAACGCGGCCAGGATTTTTTCGGGGAATATTGCTTCCTTTAACCAAATATCGTATCGTTAAAAGTCCAATTAAATTTTTTTCTATCTTTTGTGCCAAGCAAAAGAAAAATAAACCTGTTAATTATGAGTAGAACTCGAAATACCACTCGTGTCATAATTAGGCACATATACCTAACCATTTATGTTATTTCTGTTTTAATAGTCGCATATTTCACAGGCATAAAATGTGAATTTCTCAGAAACTGCAAAATTCAGAAACAGCTCTATAGTTTTTCAATAAATTTATCTATTTTTTCAAACTTTTCCGTTTAGAAATTTCAGATATTGGTTAATATTTTTATGAATATTTTGAGTAATAATCTTTAAAAATATTTTACATAACATTTAAAAAAAATCTTTATTGAATGCTTATGCCCACATGACACACGAAATTAAAAAAAAATTATGCTCCACTTACTCCTCTAAAATTTTCATATTTTACATAAAAAAACTCAAAAATATTTATATTTCATTGAGACATGTACGAATAACATGCTTTATAATTAAGCCAAATTTTTATGTCAAATGTTTTGTGAGAAAAACGGCTGTAATCGACAGATTGATTGACGAACGATATTATGGGGGCGTGAAATGACATTATGGGGGTTTTGATTTTTTTTATTTGAAGAAATTTTTTATCTTCCTTAAAAAACAGGCTAACAAGCATTCAAATATTTGAACGGAGCGTCATTAATTCCAATGGAACTGTTCTGTTCCTTCCAAAAATTGATTTTTACAAAGATAGTACTTCATATGATGATAGAGTGTACAGATAAATTACAAAGTTAACCTTCATTTTCTGATTAAATGTTTTAATAATTTGAAACTAAATGTCGAATTTTAGACATGTGAAAAATTTAATTAAGACTAAGTACACGAAAGTAACAAGTTTATATTTCCAATTGAAATTAAAGCCTATTTTACTCACAGGCCATAAAATGGCACTGCGAAAAAATAATGGGCTCTATATTTATTACGCTACCTAAGTACAATAAATATAGCGAGATAGCCACAAATCCAATTTTCCCTTTATTGTCCCTAATCACGTGCAGATAAAACAACATCAGATCTCAGAGAAGGCTGGAGTGTAGCGTGATAAGGTAGAATGAGTAGGAAATATCACGCCGTACTCGTGATGTATTGTGAGAACCAGGACGAGTCAGTCCACACCTGCGGTGCGAACGGTGATATTAGAAGCAGCAGCTTGTGAATAATTCGTGGAAAAATGACTACCATTAAATCATCTTTATATATATATACGTATATATATATATATATATATATATATATATATATATATATATATATATATATATTGATATGTATGTGTGTAATACTATTTATGAGCTGTTTTTTAAGTGCCTATATGAATTTATTTAGGAAGAACTAGCCGCAAACTGAAATAAACAGGACGAAATAACTTAGTCAGATTTTAGGTGATCGTAACTAGTCATTTAAGTTAAGGGCTAAATAATGCTTACACCTCATACATAATAAAATACAATTTTGACAAGTTTATTCTATTGGAATTAGGTATTTGAAATATGTGAAGTCAAAATACGTTTTAGTTTTAATTTTTTATTTGTCAATTTACTCTCTATCCAATTTAGGCACCTCTTGTCTATAGAAATAGTAACGAAATATAATAGATTGAATAATATTTTTAAAATTTTAATCATTGCCTAATGTATTACTGTTGGCTATGTGATAAGTAGCATTTATCGGCGTATTGCATTTATAATTATTGATTAGATACACTGTTACATTTTGAGAAAACCTATAAGTCTTTTTTACGATTTTATATCACAAATTGCATTTCACTTTGAGGGTTTATGTCATAAAATAGAAAAAGTTCTCTGACGGAATTACTTTAATATATATCGTATACACACCGGAAGTAGGGGAGGTAAGGCGGTACGGGCTTACGCATCGAGTAAGAAGGCAATATTATTGTAGAAAATATTTTTAATATAAACATTTAATAATACTTGAGGAATAATAGTTATATAATTTTATTCTACATTGAGATATTCTTAACTTTTAACCAGGTCAAGTGAATGATTATTGAGTGTTAAACAGAAAAACAAGAAACAACATATCAGATGTAATTTTGACAATACATATGACATATTTTTCTAAATGTTTTCAACAATATCTCTAGGACTACTTTTCCATAAAACGGTGAAAACAATTTCTGATGTTTTGGAAAACTTATGATTTTCTCTTCCTATTCATACTCCACGTGGTGTAAAGAATTAAAAAAAACTATTGCTTCATACCTATACTCTTTCTAAAATTTCTGTATAAATATTTTTGAATATTAATTTCTAATTTTGGCGCTTTGGCTATATATTTCAGAAATTAATATTCAATATTAATATTCAAGTTCTTTATCACTGTGCCAAATTTTAATTTTCTGCCTCATGCGGTATATGATAAAAAGGACACTACGTAAAATTCTGAATTAAAAATGGATTTGAAAACCTTATACATTTTTCTTTCAAATGTAATATTCCACACGACGTATAGAATTAAAGTGAAAAAATATGTTTTAATTTATTTAACCCCCTCTAAAAGATTTGAGTAAATATTTTTTAGTGTTCACAATTGAAATTTATATGGTTTAATATGCTTTATCACTGTACTTTCAAATTTATGCCCCAGACAGCTTCTGTCAAAATCAGCTATGGTAGACAGACAGACGATCCCTTTGAGTTACGGAATACTGAAAATGAACCAATTATTACCTTAAAGATAAAATTCCTTTCAAAGAAACCAAAGTTTTCACGTGTTTCAAATCAAATCATAAAATATAATCGATTTTCCAATAAGAAACTAAAATCCATTTTTAAAGTCTCAGTGTTAATTCTAAAACCGAATTCCTATAGCAGTCATAAAACATCGTGATATCTAAAAAATGTGTACATAAAGATATCGCCTATATATAATAATATAAAACATAACTATAGGTGTATTAATCGAATTGATAACCTTGAAAACGTATATAACCAAAGGTGTATTCACCGAATTGACAACCTTGAAAAACCCTGGAAACTTGCTACGTGTGTATGAACTTGAAAACATATACTTTATATTTTCTTCTACAAACTACGAAATTGATGATATTTGATGTCAAATACCTGTCAGTCTACTCTAGACAAATTTCTTACGTTATATTCATTAGAATATAGTGTAATGAAATATCCATCTCCACACTTACTAAAAGTCATACGTCCAGACTTCTCCAGTTATGAGTTATAGAGGTGTCAAATTAGGTGTGAAATGTTTCGGATAAAGTGTGAAGTATCTGGTAGCGCAGCTCGGAACTTGATGGTGCGTTACCTTGCACTCAGATACTTGTACATTTTTTTACATTATGTAATATTTTTTATCCTTGTTGGGGGCATTTGTGAATAAAATATTACTTGTATCATTACAATCGATAGACGGTGCGTTCTAAAGAAAATACTGCCGATTAATTTAATTGATGTCATGAAAACTTTCATTGGTGGAGAGGGGAGGTTCATCCTAAAGAGGGAAATGTAAAAGGGTGACGGTCTTCAAAATTGTATATCTACAGTAAATCGACAGAATGAAGTAATTTGGATTACGCGAGGTGGGCAAATCGAAAATAAATTGATAGAATTTAATGTAAAAAGTTAAAAATTAACGAAGCATGTTTAGATTGACAAATATTAATAACTTTTTTTTTGACAAATATTAATAATTGTAATAAGATTGACAATTATTAAGTAATTCAATTCCCCTTAGGAGAGTTTTATTTAAACAAGCAAAGAAGTCATCCATTATTATTTTAATGCATATACATAAAGGTATGAAATATTAATCAATAATTACGCCGCGTTCATGTTAACACTTTGATTAAATAGAAAGACGTTTTCCAGTTGGCAAACAATTTGATGGGTTTTTCATCTGTCATATAATATGAAATAAATATGAAGTTACTTTAAATAGTAAATCATTCACAAATCATGCTTTGCACTCTGCTATCTGAGTTTTAAGCAATAAAACGAAATGTAATGATTTCAAATGTTCTGGTAATAGTGATCGTTTCAACTATATCTTGCTAATAAGATAAATAAGTTAATTAAGATTAATAAATGTGGCTATGAAGTTGAAGTATTATGAAGAAATATTAAAATAACAAATATTTTGGTTTTTGCGCTTATGGGCGATCGCAGATATTCTGAGGAAAATTAATAATAAATACTTAACAACAAAGTTTGTAATGAAACTAATACACTTTCTAAGCTTTTTCTTTTCAGACACTAAGGGTTTTATGGTCGAGCAATATTTTCTTTCAATATGCATGTAAACACAGAGTTTAAGCATAATATATTTATAGCTTATAAGACTAAAAATATATATAAACTATGGTGATGTTATCAAGGCCATCCTTCATAGGTAGTCCTTTCACAAAGCCGGTGTAAACTGATATTTATTTTGTATATTTGCATATACATTCATACTACAAATTATAATCGGTATAATTTGGTTGAAGCTCAAAAACTTTAATTTTGTAATGCATATTTAACACCTACAGATTAAACTTTCATTGTAAATTTAAATTTTAATGTAAACAACTTTATTCTAGTAGTTTAGTTAGTCTAGATATATTTTAAACTATGTATCTACAATAAGAGAAAACCTAAGAACATTCATAGAAGACTTAAATATAAATCTCTATACGAGAGAACACACTCAATATAACAATAATTGAAATCACGTTACGCTGATTGCGCGGGCAAGTTTCGGACAGACTGAAATAAGAATAAATTTCCATTTTATGCGGTAAACTTTCTACCTCCTCCGCGAGCTGTCGTCCATTATATGTTTGTAAGTAAAACATTTTTTCTCGCCCATCCGCCCATTCGGGCAACCGCGATCCCGCCTTCTCCCATTTTTTAACTTGAATAAATCTTACCTGTAAATAATTGAAGCGATATTTTATGCCAAAACACTCGACATCGGCGACATCTCTGGGGCGGCGACCAAGATCGAGTGCGTAAGTTTTAAAACACCTGCTTTAAAAGTTCTCAATCCCTTCCAAGTTTTGATAATCGATTGGGCCCAACTTGCTTCTGTATTATTCTTGCATAATTAACGAGCTTACTTTTGAAATCGCGAAGCTGCAGGTTTTATATGGCGGGAGGGTCGTTCCACCCTTTTAGTTATGTACATAAATGTATATGCTTCTTCTTAACCTACTTAAATATTATGTTTTAGAGTATTTGTTATTTAAGCCTAGTTAGGGATAAGTGGTTATGAATAGTAAGACACATTGCCAAAATAGTTTATTACATGTGTATTAAAATTTTGTTTCATTTGTATCTGATTACAAGTCAGATCTGTTGTGTTGTCTTAGAAATATTTTTATTATTGCATTATTATTATAATATAAAAATGTAGCATCGTTATTTCATTACAGTGTTCAAGTTTATACCTACCAGACTAGAATATGGCTAAATTCATGTTTATAATTTAATGAACATATTACTTCATATGCGTGAATTTGGTTAGTCGATGACCCGGTATGTTTGCATAATTAAGGAAGTGTTGAGGGTTTCAATAGCTTTATGAAACCTCGTAATTGCTGTATATTCCACATCGTTTGAAGAGGGTACGAAGACGGTGATCTAGAAAATTCCCTGAATATTAAAAATAATAGCAGACGTCATCGATCACTTTGCTCCATAAAAAGAAACTCAACGAAAATCTCATAAAAGTTAGTTAAATTTCCACACGGATTCAAATATCTATGTAAAAAGTTATAAAAGCTCCCGTATATCTACTTAGGTCGCTACGCAACCCTACTGTACTATATTTACATATACATCGCCAGATACCCACCCGCCACTTATACATAATTTAAAAGAATGCCTTCACATCGTACGCGGGGGAATAAAATACCTAATTATAAATACCCACGAATACAAGGGAGGCCACCCTCAATCTTCTTATATCACAAGGCTCGACTTTCACGTCTGCGGAGACTCTCGCGCCGCTCCCGGGCCCGATGCGTGAGGGAAATTACTAGGCAAAAATATTCACGAATAAATTGGAAGCTTAGAGCGGAGTTCGTGTGCCGGCATACATTTGGGCCCCTCCGCCGGCGAGGCAGCGACGAATTATATTAGGCCAGCGCCTACGGAAGGAGTCGCGGCTTTAACTTATGGAGGTGTATGCGGTAATCGTTTAGAATCAGTTTCATCAATTTAATTTAATTGAACGAGCTACCTGAGCGCCGAAAGTGGGCTGCGTTTTTCTCTTCTTCCCGATACGGGACGTGATTCGAACAGTGTAACTTTTAGATAATGAATGTGGGCCTCGTTATTTGTGAGCGCAATCTCTTTGCGAAAGGTATTCACGAACGAGCCACCAGTGGAATTAACGTTGAATTTTTTACTAGTGAAGTAACGTTTTGTATAAGACTGATTGGCATTTATAATATTTGAAATTTGTTCCACCCACGCATTTGAGACATTGCGAAATATTTTTAAAACCTGAATAATTTCATATTAATATAAAAAACATAAAAAACAGGAAAAAAACAAAAAAACAAGAAAAATTTTTAAAAATTTTGGAAACTTTTATGCAACTTGAATAGATTGGCTTTTGAAAAGGTAAACTGAAAATGCGTTGCGGACATCACAACCAAATTTACTCCAAAGTATGCCGTCACGTACTGGAAGGAGCACATATAGGAAGTGATAGTATATATGGAAATAAAGAGAGTCAAGACAGATTTATAACGTAATTTATGGAGATGGACTGTGTCTCTAGAATTAAAATGAGACGAGCTGGGAGGTTTTCAAAAACTAATAATGCCAATAAAAAATCTAAATTAATTTACAATTAATTAAAACATAACTTATACATTTATGGTAGATTTTTTGACGCCAATTTCTAGAAAATATATAAGTTTTTAATGTGTAGTTATTTGTTAAATCGATCTTCATTAGGATCAGGATAATCAATGGGATCACGATTTCACATCTTTTTAGTCAAAGAAGGGAAGTGTTTGATAAAAACCAGTTTTAGTTATAACTAGTTGTGTCCGCGAGTTCGTACGTGCATACAATTGAAGAACGTACCGATTCCATCATAAGTATACTCCTGACTTTGGACCATGTTCGAAATAAATTGAACAATCCACACGCCAAGATTCATTGTAATAAATCAGAATATGATCATCATCGCAAAAGCTTCTCCTTAAAGAATCTTCCGTAAAATTCCAGTTTACACTTCAGTATCGGCATCCAAGTGTAACGTGGAATTCCGTTATTGTGTTCGATGGAGAATGTGATTGTGGTCTAAAGAGATAAGTCAACAAAAGCATTATTTATTATGTACAGGTATAAAGTCGAACTCCTGAACATGGAGTGCGAAATCGATCTGAACATAAATTTTCCAAATAATTCGATCGTTTTTTCCCTAGTAACTACCTACTTGACATTCCAAAATATAATAATAATTTATGAAGGAACAGCGTGAGCATGTATAGTTAGAAATCGCATGAACCTCTAACAGGGTAACAATTCCATATAAAGATGGATGCCTCGATAGGCAGTCGCCGCCTACCTCCCGCCTTGGGGTCCGACCTTCCTTCCACTGTGACCAACCAACCACGCCGAGGTGGTGCCGTAAATCACCTGCAACGCTTTTTCATGTCGAGGGTGGAATTTATCATTCCGTACGTTTTTTTTTTCGATCACACTTTTAAATGTCGTTTATTTTCCTGGTGTCGTTCGTTACGTAACTCGCTTTACAAGTGTGCGTATGCAAAGCGAAGCGAGCTGATGAAGCGAATATAAGTTTGTAATAAATTTAAGTCGCGTCAGGTAATAAGTCATTCGTGTAATGAATAAGGGCGATCTGTTTTGAAGCCGCCCGAATTTATGGGTAGTTTCTCGTTTTTGTACCCGTTCGCTGCGCCATTGTGCGTGTCACTTTTTGTGCGCTTATGGCTTTTATCATTTAACACCGTGACATTTTATGAGTTATTAATTGGTTGTCAGATCTGGGCTCGTAAATTTTTATTGTTTTTTATTATTTTTATTTCCGCCTAGTTTCGTGTTGCTGCGTGCCTTTTTGTTGACGACATTTTGAATGCATGGTATCGTAGATGAAATACCGACGCGTGTGCTTTCGGCAAGTTCCATTATTATTATTAGTTAATGGAGTTATACATTTGTTGTTCATATAGGTAAGTTAAATAAATAACAATAAATTTTACAATATTGAAATGTATGTAAATTTTATATGAATTTAATGCTTTGAACTTAATGAGTTCTCTTGCCGAGTTATCTGGTATAACATCATTGAAAAATTTGGCAAAAATTAAACTCACAGTAAATCTCGTTCTCATTTATATTTATTACGTATTAAGAAAGTATAATATTTACCTAATAAAATTTAATGTACAAATTGTTAATATATCTATCAACTAATAAATATCTTACTATAAACATTATTTAGTATTAAAAATGAATTTACATTTAATTCATTCGATGACATCAAATCTATTAAGACTATAGCTAAATTATTAAGGATTAATAACATAATTCAAAAAACTGATGTATTAATAACATCTTGAACGATTTTTATGTTTATACATAATGAAACTATCCAATGTAAATAGTATTCGCATGCCGCCTTTTTTTCGAAATTTTTATTAAATTTTATTATTCAGATAAACCCTCCAAGATACAGTAGCGCCTCGTAAAATATGAGAAACATACACATCCGACCATAGATCATATTACTTGAAATAAGAAAAAAAAACTAGTTTCACAAGATAAGGCATGAGGTCTCCCATACATATTGCACGCTATTTTTTCCATCTTATGTTACTTTTTTCCACCATAAAGCATTGTTGGCTGCTTTATTCCTTGATTTATAAGAGACGTTGGAAAGACAAATGGGAGGATTGTGTTCCAAATTTTTAAAGCCACATTTCGCTACGCGCCGCCTAACGCCGCGGCGCCCGCCCAGCCTTGCGCTTCGATTCAAATCTTTAGAGTATTTAAATAGAGCTATGCGTGCCGAAAAAGGAAATTTTCTTTTTGTACTTTCTTTTCTTATTTTATTCGGATAGAGAACCGAAGCTTTATATTTAAGTGGTTCTCGTAGTTGCTCGTGTAAATTGTAATGAAAATTTCATTCAAAAGGTTTTTGAGTTGAATTTTATTCCTGGGATGTTTGCAAGATATTCGTTTCGACTTATTATTTAATACGATCGTAGAATAATCATTACATTATTGTTATTAATTTAACTGTTAATGTAGAAATAGGAATAAATCATATTTATTTTGCAAGAGAAGCTTTTTTATTCAGCTGATATTAAGTATTTTAAAATTGTCAAATTCTATTTTCAATATACTATTCGAATTTTAAAAGTAAATGCTAATGGTTATCTTTTCCTTTGCTGTTTTTTGAAAATCTTTTCCAACATTTTTTTTGTATAATCTCATACAAAGAATAAGTCTATATATTGTCCAATGAAAGCATTAAAATTAAAATGCAATAAACAGTGAAAAGTGTTTTTTAAAATAAATTAATAAATTATAGCTAATTAAAATAACTAATTAAAGAGTTATTAAGTTGTAATTAAGTTATTATAATCAATTTTGAAAATAACTCTTCATCAAAAGGATTTAAGTAAAACTATTCCATAAAATTTTCGCTGAAAATAAATTATAATGTTTGAACCAAAGTTATATTTTCAAAAACGAACCTCGGAGAACAATTTTAAAATTAACTTGTTTAATATAACAAAGTTTAAGGCCATACATTTTTCAATTGTTATTTTTCGATTGTACTTTGAGTTATAATTTTAAAAGTGCACTTGAAGTGAAACAACAGAAGACTTGCGTTTCGTCGAATGTAACATTAATCATCTACTCTCTCACCCTATTAGCTCCCCCGATTGCATTCATTTCTAAGATAGAGCAAACCATTCGCGTCTGTACGCAAGTATATGTTAAGTAAATGTATAGGACAAAGTCTCCGCGATATCAAAAGCGTCTTGCCAGCGGCAATATTTCGCGCGCGACGTGCCGGTCACCCCAAATTGCCTATTTATTTCTAACTTCATATATTACAGATGCTTGCTGTTGTCTGTACAAAAATATATGCGCACCGCAGCCCTGCAAACTGATATTTATAGGCTCATCTGCTATCACTACCAGGGAAATGATAAATCCCCTCACTCACTGATTCCTGACTGAAGACGGCACTTCGCCGCCAATTTATATGATAATGTCGCCGGCGCCTAATAGAGTTTTTGAAATTCATTCCGCTTTAAATATGTATAAAATGAGTTTAATTAATGACGTCTCTTTTACTTACTAATATTTGATGCTGCTTGGTCATATATTTTTATTTATTTTTTTAGATTAGGAATATTTATGTGAAGTTGAAGGTTTGGAATATTTTCTTTTTTCGAGTCATATTTTACCCAAATGATAAAGTATGTAAACTTGTCAAAAAATTGTATCATATTGTTGATATACATCATTTAATGATTATTCAAATATGTAATCGTTAATCACTTTTGGTAATTTTTTTGAGATCGCATTATTTAATTTTCCTGATCTATTCGATTATTTTTTTCACAAGACGTTTTTAATGTGTTAATTGGAATAAAAATTAAAAATTAAATTGAAATGATATTTAAATCTTATTACATGTTTTCCTAATCTGGCCTGAATATAAAGCTTGATTTAAAGTATTAAAGTAATTTTAATACTTTATACTTTAAAACGTTTATAATCCAAAATTTACATAATTCCAATGAAATAATGTGTACTTTACAAGCTAGTAATGCAAAAAATAAACTAACGAATTAGTGTGATACATACAAAATACAAAATTCAAGATGAAGTAGTGCATTATATTTTAAATGGAGAAATGGAAACTTTTGCTGAGCGTTTAATAACTTCAAGTGTGAATAATTGACGAGACTCACCAGACCTTGACATACTCGCCTTAATTCCTTCAGTTATGAAAAGAGACATTTGATGTAGAACACATTAGATGAAGTCTTACTTTATACACATATAAAACAGTAAATAACATGTTTAATCTATAATATGCTGTTCCTATGTACACTCAAAACTTCTAGTGTAATCAAAATTTGTAAATTTTTTAGATTTTTTGATATTAGTTTTCAATCTCTTTTCGAAGTTTAGAAGCAACTTTATATTTAAGTTGACAGGTTGAATTGTAATTATTTCTTAACTAACATGCTCAGATATTTGTATTTATTTACTTTGTTTTTGTATTTATTTACCTTATTCGTAGACATGATTTAAAAACAATTATAAATGTAATAGTTTTAATATAAATCCAAAATAAATATTGATTTAGTGCCACCGTTTGTTAAAATTCGAGCCGGAAAGCAAGTAAAGACTCTTTTATATTAAACTATATGCACATCTACTCATGAAATACGAAAAGATACAAATATCCCTCCAATATAAAATATATTTCGGCGGGCAACATATATCCTGCAGAAGTCTCCTTCTTTTGCAACTATCAATATATTACGTAAAGACTCCATTAGGTCCGGAGGGCTTGTAATGAATGCATGTTATTTATGAGGAAATAAGTTATTTGGCGAGCAGATAACAACTTTGCCTTCCCTCAGCTTTTGCGAGCACAATGTCACACGAGTAGAAGTGGTCTTGTCGTCCTATTAGGACAATGGTTAAATTTAAAAAGGCCCTGTGGTTATCGTCCTCAATAGCACGCTGGTTCTATCGGTCCAACATTTTTATTTTCTTCTATTCGTATCCAATGTTTAAATTGCTTTAATAATTTTGAATATAAAATTTCAAAAGAATAATATGTATATTATTTATTGTACACTTCTTTCTGAACATATTTAGTATTTATTTTACAATCATCAATCAACAAGGCCCACATAATTAGTTTTTAGATATATATTATTTTATATATACACCCTGGGATGTAACCATGTTTTTTCCACATATGCTTAATCATAATTTTCACGTCTCGGAAATGAATTTACTTCCATTTTATTTAATTAAATTTTCTTTTACCATACATCCGTGTATAACAATTTCACCACTTTAATTTAGTTTGTTATTTTGTAAAAGTTTTTATTAAAGTATTTTTAACTTCAAATTGTAAAAAAATAACTGCAAATTAAGTTATTTTGTAAATTATACGTTAAAAGCTATGTAGTTTCTTTAAACTTGGTTTTAGATTAATATTTCCAATCAGAAAGTTCATTAAATACGCATTGGTACTGAAAAAAAACACAATCTAAAGAGATTTTGTAAAAATATTCTACACAAAAAAGAAAAAAATTAAAATAATTAAATATAAATATAGTAGTATTTAGTTGTAGGATAAATTAAGTAAGTCAGATCTAAACAACGCAAAATCTTCATTGTTTTATTATGCTTACCAAAGTCTACTTCTTGTATAAAGAGTTCGGGGATTCACAGGTAAAACAAGTTTTTACGTCGTTTTGTAGTAAACGTTCAAAAGGCGACATCAGACAAGAAATCATGTGAAGATTTTATCAGTTCCGGATAATAGTCTGGGAAAAAACATAAAGCAAAGGAGGTGCCAGGGATATTATTCATTGCACGACACATCATCCCAACTTGGGCTTTTACTTTTTATATGCTTCACCCAAAAGCTCGAGAAGTTCACGGTTGTAAGTCAAATATTAGATTTCAGATCTTACATAGTGTTACAAGATATATTTATGATGCTAATTTCCATGTAACGTATTAGCGTAAAAGAAGATTAATTTATGGGTCACCTCCAAATGATTTTATCTTTTGATTGTAGGAAGGACTTAGCATTTAACTGTGAGGCTGTTTATTAGGTTTGTCACTTTAATGGGTGTAAAGCGTACAAGTATTAATTATTTGAAATAAAAAAAGGGTTTTTGTATTTAATATTGTCGCTTGCTGTGTGCAGGCCACCCGCCTTGTGTTATCAATTTTCATTTTCTTTTTTCTGTCATGGTATGAAATTACAACGGATATGCTTAATTGTTTATTGAACTATTCTGATTTTAAAATTACATCAATTCATGTTCAGTAATGAAAAGGAGAATGTTGGATGAAGAAAAGTGGAGTAGTTATTGAAAAACAGATCTATTGACTTTGTAACTAAAAGAAGATCGGCTTGTTTGTTCTCAACCGCGACTTGTTTTCACATCACAATAATTGCCTTACTATCTAAACATTGGCATCTATTGCTGACCTGTATTTTCCCCACACTTACAGCCGTCTCCCCTCTTCGTTATTTTCCGTTTTCGAAGCCAATCTAAGCGGAGGAAGACTGTTGAAAATTTTTCGTAAGCAGCAATACATCTTGTCGCGGGACATATCACTATCTGCGCACACATTTCGTCTGGGGCGGCGCCCACCACCCTCCACCCGCCGCCTTCGGCGCCGCCGCCCGCCTAAAACCACTTGTGCCAATTTTCTCGGTTTCACCCCGCGTCCCCTTGCGCCCGCACTTTTCTCGAACACCCTATCTCGAGTTCGGTTACTGCCGTAATGAGGAGATTTCTTTTAAATTCGTCTATTTAAATTGTTCAAAATTTACTGTTTCGCACCGTTTTTGTGCTGGGGACGAAGTTGAGGGGATGTGTACAAATTGTTTTATACATTCGTTTTTAGTGTAATGCTTGTTTATTTTCAAATTATTTCATCCAAATGCAATTAGTAGACTAAATATCTTTAAAAATTACTTACTTATTTACAGAGTTTATGAGTTTATTACATTTTACAAGTTTAAAAATAATATAAATAATTATTTTTTAGAAGTTTGAAGTTAATTCTTGTACAATAGTAGTTGCTGGGTAGAATTAGAATAGTTTGTAATTTTGAGATAAAACTATCGGAGGTGTAACTTTAACAAACATTTTTTTGGGAAATTTCAAGAACCATTCATTATTAAATATAAATATGATATGCTTTCAGAAATTTCATTTCTTGTTTTCTACAATATCAAGTTTTGTGTTGTAACTGTTGATAGAGCATAAATTAGAATCTTTGATTGAGTTATAAGCCTAAAACATTAATAACGATAAAATTATACGCTATCTTGAATTATATATGTGAAGTGTTATTAGATTTTATGTGTTTGTTTTTGGAAGTTAAATAACTTCATAAAATTTCAGTTCCATGTTTAACAATAGATATTTATTTCCACATCCATTCAAATATGAGAATCACATTTTTAATAAAGTGCTTCATACACAGTGTCAAGGCAGATACTACATTTATAACAAAGCTCTCTTTTCTTGGAGAGTATGACTAAGATGCTGCGAGTGAGAAGAGGAGGCACCGCGCGCGAGAGAGAGACACGGCGCAAGTTCATTTTCCAACCATCGTTTATCTTCAGCTACATAACTCTTGGGAAAGCGACGCTGTCAACTTACTCTTATTCTTTTGGCTGGCTTTATATTAGATAGGTTTCGTTGTGTTTCTTTTAAATTTTCATTGTGCCTTGACTGCCGTATATATAAACACTGCCACTTTGAGGGATTTTATGTAAATTTGCTGCTTAAGAGCGAGTAAGTATTGTGTCACTCGTCAATGAGACGGGGTGACACATTTTCTGAGCAGTAAAATTATGTAAATCACATACAAGCATCAAGACTGGACCATAATTTTGTAACTATATACCTTTCTTTATATCAATTATATATATAATTTAATTCACGTGTTAGATCAAACTATTTTTGGTGCACTTTTTTTTTCTTTTTGTTATTTTGATGATAAATTTATTTGTGTTTGATTATTGTACTTTTGTTTTATCATTGAAATCATAACAATATAAAGAAGTTTGAATTCAAAATGAAGTTTTAATAAAATGAATTTAACTGATTGAATAATTTACTGACATATAAATTTTCCTTTTGTCTTTACCTTTTTGTTATCATCTGTTCTTTTATTATATACCTATGGTATATAATAAAAGATGATAAAAAAATTTAACATACTAATTTAAAGTTTATCCTATTTCCGTAAATTTTCACTAAATTATTATATGCCCTACATAATAATATTAAGTTTTTAGGATTTTAAAGTACTACAAAATTCGTCTCATTTGTATATTTATATTCACTAATCAACTTCCAGCTCTCAGACTCCATAAAAATTAATTATATTGTATTGAAAGCTGATCAATTTTAACTGTTTCCTATTATCTGTTATACCTAAGTCACTTCTGTTAATCTAATATCTATTCTGTTAATCTAATATCTATTATACTAAAAGTTACTTACTTCAGTAACTTTTACATAACTTAATAAGGTAGCGCATTACAGGTTTTAAAGTCTGTACTAAGTCATCGTAAACATTATCAGATTGTTATGCGTGCGGTTTTCATAGTTGAATATGATTTCAGTACCATCGTCTCATTCATCCCATTTTCGAATTTATTTAAGTATGCGTTTGGAGTTTTTAGTTTTTCTGGACAAGTTTTCAGTTTTTCTGAAGAAAAATTTATTTCTGTTTGTTTTTCATTTACTAAAGCAATAAGATTTTGATCAACGTTTCACATAAACGAGTGACTTAATATCTATTTAAATATTAAAGTGGCTTTCACTCGATTAACCTGAATTAAATTGATACATTTTCATAAGTAACCATCGGACAGTTTTCAGGCTTCTTAACCGGCAAGTATTCATTATCGCCTGCGTTATTTATTAAGTAGGAGCCGGAATAAATAATTGAGGTCGAATAAATCACTAATCTTAATAATGTAGCATTCATTCGTCCCCGTCCGCGGCCGCCGCAGGCCCAGTGCAAACTACATAATGTATAAAACATGACCGCCCGCCCGCAAAACGAATATATATTACTTTTCGGGAGATTTAAGAGTGTTTCGACCGAACAATAATGTCCAGCTTTTGTGAAAAAAGATAGATGGCAGAATGCATGCATGCAGAGGCTAGGACTGGCCTTTCTTTGCGGTCCGAGAGAAGTTCGCCAGAGAAATAATGTACTATTAATTTTATTTATGTATATTTTCATACAATAATGCTATTATTTCGGACGAGACGACGCACCCTATCGTCTGTGCAAAAAAAAAATGAGTTGCGACCGGGAATAACAAATAAGTGCGTAGGTGGAAAGTTTGAAGGAGGGAAATGCCTCGGTTGTGATATTCGTTTTAAATAGATCCTGTTGATTGATTGTGGGCAAGTTTTGGGTGGGCGGAGATGTGAGTGCATATTATATTGCCAGAATTACTACAATATATTTTAATGTGAGGTACTATGTCATACACCATCTTTATATGTTTAGGATTAATTACATATCACCTTTGAGCTTTCGCTACCATTTTATTGTTCCGTCCTTCGAAATGAAAAAAAAACGGAACCGTTATAAGATCGCTTAATTGTCCATCCGTCTGTTCGTGCATTTATCTGTTAGTCTTTTTTTCAGAAACGTCTTGAGATTTCAAGTTGAAATCAATATCGTATACTGAGTTACAAAAAAATATGGCTCTTTAAAGCTTATTCCTTTATTTATACCATAGTCTTAATAATTGATCATAAAAAGCTTATAAGGTACTTCCGGCCTAACTACAATCTTGAAACTCGCCATAATGTCTGGTCTTATAGCACAAGTAAAGGAAAGAATTATGATTTTTAATTCTATGTGGAATTATGCATTTTTGTAATCGGTCTCATTTCACGTCTGTGATAATATGGTAGAAAATATATGTACGTTATGAAAAATTAATATTTGTAAGTAGTTTAATCAGAAATACTCGGTACCTCTAAGTGTTTATAAGCGCCTACGATAAATTTGTACGGAATCCTCGTACTGTATATTCCACTTGTGCTTGACCTGTCAAGTGTTTTTTAATAATATTAAATAAAATTATATTTCATTAACATTTTGATACTGATTGTGCATTTCTTTAAGTTAATATTTCAAAAGTTTTCTTCTAAATTAAAGAAGAAAAAACCAACAAAAATGTCCAATTGTCTTTCAATGTCTATCCATATTCTGAAATATTACATTTATTTTATTACCAGTTTTCCAGAATGAAGAGGTAGGACAAACACTTATTTTTGGTTTAATTCAGTTTGAAATAGGAATCTTCATTGCTTTCTATATCTATAAATAAACATCTGATAAATTAAAAGTTATAGTGTGATGAAAGAGACATAAGTGGCTATTATTTTTTTCTAAATCAGTTACTGTAACGTAATTCAGACGTTATCAATGCTATCATAAATAAATTTAAAATACATTGGAAGAATGATTATACAATAATGGTGTTAAATCAATGTAAGAAATAAAACGTCACTTACAAATGAACCGAAATCGTCTATCGTGTATGTCGAAGATATTCTATGTTTTTTTCTCCGAGAACAATATAATTAACAATAGCGGAAAGCTACATTACTCTACCTTGATATTAGTCATCAATAAACAAAGGTTGGAAATCATTGTTTGAGGTAAATTAATTTCTCTCCTTTCTAGAATATAATATATTGTAAGGTTGGACGCTCGAGCAAAAACCTGATATTATATTCAACTAACATTCAAGTGAATCGGTCATTCGTTCTGTAGAATTTTTTTTAGTACTTGTAATAATTAATTCAAATAAATTCAGCAGGAAAAATACTCGATTTGGCTATTTCAAAATTTTACATTTTATGTATAAGGCTTCTCGCTAATTGTATGCGGTCTTACGTTATTTCTAATCAAAATGGATTTGTTCGTTCTGTGTTAATTTACCGGTTGAGTTTTTTTCGGTTTTTCTTAACTTTATATAAATTATTTTATTATCCTACTGTATTTTATCTCACTCTAATCTCGTTGCTACTGTATAAATCTCTGATAAATATCTCGTATTTATTTCCGGTACTTTTAATTTATTTCCATATTAAACAGTTGAAATTATAAGATGCCTTAATATGGGTAACTTGTTTAAAATACTTTTAATTGTATATTTCTGTCATATTTTTTCGTCTGTTATGAATAAAATTAACAGTTTCAGTAAAATTGATATAATCATTATTTAATTATTAAATAATTAACACCCTAAGTGCGATCCCCACAAAAATGTTTCCATAATATAGGCCTAGGAATATTTTATGGCAACGTGATTGCATAAGATTATTGCCCTTATAGCGTAACTTGTTATATTCAAAATTACGTAATCAAATGTTTTCTTTCAATTTATATTGCATCTATGTGCATCACTCGATAACTAAAATAAATTGAATAAAATTGATGAAATAAATTTTTATTTAAAATTTTCCTGTCAAAAAATTTTGAAATATTCGCTTCAAATACTTATTCATCGATGTATAAATATTTTATATTATATACTATTCTTTTTGGAATGCAGAACCTAGAAAACAAATTATTATTCAATATTAGCTATTCATTCCGCTAAATAAAGAGGGTCGTATTGTGAAAACAAAATGAAATAAAGGCTTATTGTGATTCAAACGGAAATATGGAACATGAAACGATTTTCCCTCACCGGATATGTTAACCCTTCTTTTAAAGGATATGAAAATCCGTGAAAAGTTTATATATTGAACTTCGACCTAAGTACATTAGGTGTTACTAACCGTAATAATAAGTTGCCATTGAATGTTGGTTTACGGTGAATAATTTATCATCGGAGACGAAATACCGATGTAGCGAAGACACGATGTCGTTTTCGTTAGAATTTTACATCACTTTTTTTAGTAATCGGAATGACGGTTGAAAATTTGTGTAAAACCATATTGGAAAATTTATGGTTCAAATGTATGAAAATATATCCCTTTAATTCGCGTTTAATAAATTGATCGATGTGTTTTGTTGTTGTTGTTGTTGTTATTGTCGTGCCCACATGAGGTGAAGAAGATCTCATATGGAGAAATGGTTGCCAGAGCCTCGGAATGTTGGACTTCTCCAGTCCGGCTTGATGAGCGGCCGGGAATCGAACCTGGGTCCCCGCGGTACGCCGTGCACTCAACGGCCGTATGTCTTGCGATCAACCCAACACACCGCGATGTATTTTATTATAGTTATATTCGAAAGCCTTACAGAAGGGTGTTTTGTATATATTGTCTGTTTAATTGTAGTAATTCACGTCTTCTATCATAAGTCACGAAATATGTTTAAATGAAATTTTATTTGCAACTCTTATTAAAATTGATAAAACTTATTATTTACTTATAACTTATAATATTTATTTTATTTTATACAAATATCAAATTGTTAATAATCTTTGAAAATAAACTGAAAGATTTATATTTAGTATGACTGAAGTAGTGTCAGATTGTAAAGCAAATTATTTAGTTATATTAAAATGGATATAAAACCCTTTCCCCAACAAATGAAAAATTAAAACATAACAATACGAAACATTTAAGTATTTGTTTATAATTAATAGATACATTAGACATTAATACATATTTTTTAATCGAGAGTAGGAAGGATTGTGCAATTATTGTTAGATTTTGATATTTATGAAGGATTGTGGTTAATTATATTTTGTAGCATTAAGTTATATTTATTGCTTCTTACCCGGTAGTTATTATCTGGGAAAGATTTCACCGATATAATCGTGTAATTCGTTAGAATTGAATAATTCACTTAATCACCGTTTATCTTTATTAATCAATGTGATGTCCTCTGAACACTCTAACTCTAACATTAAAAAAATGTAAATGTTGAAACGCAATTTTCACATAAAATTGGACACAAGTATGATTTTGATTTCAAATTACTCCCATTATATTAATTGTAATCTGTGAAATTACGTTGAAATTAAATTTTAGCCGAAAATGTTTACTTACAACTAAATCTGATTTTGGTGTCAGTTGAGGTACGCCATCCGAAATTGGATATATTAACATTCTTAAAAAAATCACTTGGAACGTTGTTATTATTAAAAGTTATTTTCTTCTTCTTTAGTTACATTTTTCAATATAAATGCGAATAACTATATGTCAGCGGGCAAATATTTACCCCCAGGCTCCGTTAATTAAAGTTACATTGTATTGTTGATAAAAGTTCTAAATATTAATATGTTTACAAAATATTTTTCAACGTAACGAAATAATGACCGTATAAAGTGATTACTAACTACAGAACATATACACATACGTAAATAGACAAATATATGACTAGAACGAAATTTAGTTGAACTTCAAGTGTTAAAATATATTTTTTGTTCTTTATAGACCACAATATAATATGTCAGTAAAAATAATAAATTATGAAAAAAATCACATTGAAAGGGTTACAATTGAAATAACATGAAATTTTCAAATAGCTCTTAACATGAAGAATGTTTACAATGAGGGTTACGCCGATGCCTACGATGTTTTTATTAAGCACAGTTCCATTCAGCCGTAAAGGAATTATTATAAATTTATGTACATGTTTGTACCGATGACTCAAGAATTAACAATAGCGGGCGTATAATTTGTTTGCGTAGAGGAACCGTAAAAACCCCAGGGATTCACCCCGATATCGGCCATATTTCAAGCGGAAGTCTGAGACAAGTTTCCGCACTGCACTACGTTTCCACATCCGTCTAATAAGTTCTATTCGCATCCGGGTTCCGCCAAATGTAGCAACTTTACTTTGCTGTCAATAAATATTTTTAAAGTTAAAATCGTGTTCGTGACTTGTGAGCTTGTATCGTCGTGTCTCGACCGCTTTCGGCGTGCTATTCTTACAAATTATGATTAAAGTCTTTTCTCGTGGAAATATTACAAATGGTTTGCTTCCGGGGCTGAAAATGTTTGATGTATTTTTGATATTTATGTCTATATTCTAAAATATTTTTGGTATGATTTCTGGCCCTTTTCCGAATCAATTTATAGTGAACTATTAGAAATTATTCCTTTGTTTTATGCAATATCATAATTTTCCTTGAACTGATAGTTGGAATTGGTCCATATTTCGGGTTTTTCATCTAATAGGTATCATATCATGGCAATTTTTCTCAGCTCCTAATTTAATAATAAAGTTGTAGAATTTGTTGTTTGTATCTTGTTCACGAATGAATCTATTTGTGAAAGAATGTTGAAAATATTTTTATTTTTATTCAAAGTCGAATCCAATATGGGGGAAGGTTATATTTAAAAGTGGAAAAATAAGGGTAAGTAACAATTAATAGTTGTAAATATTTAGTTACATATTACAAAACTACTTTTATTTTAATTTTAAAGTACATAGTTTTAATTTATGACTGAAAACATGGCAGAGAAACCAACCACCCCGACCTTATTTATCTCTGAATTTGTTAAGCAGAAAATCGTAAATAATTCAGACCGATTGAATACCTTTTATTATAGGAAAAATAAAACAAAGTCCCAGACATGTATAGTTTTTGAGAAGAAAATAATATATTCTCGTGTATATATATATATATATATATATATATATATATATATTTATATATATGTATATATATATATATATATATATATATATATATATGTATATATTATTAGAACGTAATTTTTGTTATCTTTGTGATTAATAATGTTCTGAGTATGAAAACCTTTGTGCGCAACTTTTGTTTGCACTTGACGGCTTTTTTAGTATACCTTTATGTGGTTTTTTTCTTCCTACGTTTTAAAATATTATAAAAGTCATTACAATTGTAACGTATCTATGAATACACTTTTGAAATATTTGAATGAACTCAAGTTTAATTATAAGTTTTTTTTATTTAAATATTGTACGAAAAATTGGTTGTACCAAAAAATATCAATATAATAATAAATAAATAAATTGTAAGTGTAAAATTTCGATTGATAAACAAAATTTAGTGAAAATTCGAAACGACCTCGATTACAAAAAGTATTTAATACAGGAATAGTAAGGAAACCAAGAAATTCACGAAAGTTTGCTTCATTTCCTTATAAATATGACTTAGGCCAAGAAAAATATTTACTTGATAATTTTGAAAATACGAGCCAGAAAAATGTTAGATAATTATTAAGAAAATAAATTGTTAAAAATTTAATTCCACAAAAAAATGTATCCTCTCATCCGATCCAATGTTTTTTTAAAAAACGAGGAGCTGTTTTTAAACTGAATATTATTGTTTTTATTTTAATTACATTGTTGATAACTTACAACTTGTAACTTCTTTTAAATAAACATCATGCTTGCCACGTGTCATTTGAATCATACCTAGCCAAAGCTAACCTTGAGGTCCTGGTAATATCCTGTGGTAACTAGTTGTGATTAAATCTTAACGGATGTACCTTTTAAGCAGCCAGTAGTGCATTATCCTAGTTTTAGGTTTATTCAATCCACAATGCCATGAAAAGTGCTTAGACTCTTAGGTCAATACCGAAGAGTTGTAGAAGTTGTAGTTTCGTACTGCAATTTATTCGATTACAATTGAAAATGAACTCAGAACATTTTTCATAACTTTCAGCAATTTGATCTTGCGGTAACATGACTGATCGTGGACTAACTCTTAACTAAAAAATCGTAAGGTGTGTGTAAACGGTATTTTACAAATGGATTGAAAAATTTTGTAAAAAAAATTCATTTCATTTCCAAAATCTATCCAACATCTTATTTCATGAAACCTTCGTTCTATCTGTATGGGGAGATTATATAAAAATACCCCTTTTCGTTGTCTGAAATAGCTATTTTCAAAATTTCATAAGAATAGCTCTATAACTATAAAAACTATCAGGGTGTTTAGCTACACTAATATATATAGACGTATGAATGGACCATACACTCAACAAAAAAATATGATTTGTTCCGTGGGGGGATGGGTATACAAAATGTAATAATCTATATTCTTCATACCAACCGTAAAAGAATAATTTTATGGTGTTTGATACATTTATTTGCATAGAAAAATCTAAAGAAGAGAGGGACGATCGAAACATTGTGACAATAATAATTTATAAATATACGACAACTTTTCGAAATCAAAATAAAGAACAAACAATTAAGTTCAGAGAAATCGGGAAAATTAAACAATATTCAAAAGATATAAACTTTTCAAACATTTAAACTTTGTGACATATATAATATCAAGGGGCTGTTTATTATTATATTAATAACAAGCACAATAATAAGCATTCTTCCTAATATCGCTTTTTACGAATTATTCAGCGCTCTTGAATTACAAGCGTGTTTATACGAGGTTGTTTTCGAACCTTTATCTTTATTTATACGTAGTCGGATTTTCTCGTTAAGGACGTAACTTGTTCTAATATTACTTAGCCTTTTAGTTACTTTCATATCTAAAAGTTAAGATAAGTACAGTCGAGTTATAAAGCTTCACGGATACGTGAAAAGCGTGGAGCTAATTAGTTTTATTTGTGTTTCACTACGTTTTTGAGGTTCCCTAATAAAAAAAGTACCCCTTCAAATTGGTCATATCCATCCCTCCATCTGTCATATCCTTAAAGTTTCTACAAATTTAGATTTGTGTGAGTAATATTTTGCTAGTAGGTGTTTGATACGTAATAAGATATTAGGGTTTTCTTAATGTCGCCTCTTAAAAGTAAGGGGGGATATTTTTTCTGCACATGTTTGGGCGGTTTTAAATTCGCTAAGTTAACAATATAAAAATAATACATAAACAATATGTATATGACATTTACATATTTTTTTATGTATTATTACATTTTACAGAAAATGTGTTTATTTAACAGATGGCTTCCGATACTATTTTAAATACTTTAAATATTTTCGTTGGGATCCTTTTACTAAGGTTATAGCTAATTTCACTCCCATTTATTAATTTTGGCTGCAAATTATAATATTTTCACAGTATCACAAAATAGCTTAATTGCTACATAGACTGTGATAAAATTCATATGCTGACTCTTCAAAACACTATGTCATTATATCTCCCTAAATAACCAGAGTAATAAAAACTTTTCTCTTATCACAGTGCGTTCGGAATTAGATGAAGAGGAATATTAATTTTAATTTTTGAAATTCTACGAAACGCGAGGCGGCTTCCAGCCTCGGATGATTTTGAACGCAGTCAGTGTAAGTCTACCGAGAACCGGTCATTACACATCTAGATTACGCAACATAATTCCGGACAAGTTATCTAAGAAGTCTCCTCGCCGCAGCATATTATCTAAGCAGGAGAGCAACAGTGCTAAGTCGGCGATGATGTGACGATAACCGCCTCGACTCGTTTATCTGTTAATTTCAACATTAACATACGTCTCCTTCCATCTACAATAATTCACCGCAAAGAAGCGAGATCGGACGTTTAATCACGGTCACATTGAATAAATGCTAATCTGTGAGTGCGCCACGGCGGGGCAGGCGATCACGGGAGATAGCCGCGTGCAGTGCGACATTAAATAAATTAGGTACGAGTACACCGATCCGCCTGCAGGGTCACTTCTTAAAACTTGTCATCTGATATGGCCGGAGGCTTTAGGTGTTTGACTTGACCGGTGCTATGATTAATTGGGTAGCGGTGAGCCAGTGACATACTAAGTATGCTCGTTTAGGACTCGAATCAAAACCGTCTTCTCTGAATCTCTGAACTGTGTTTTAACACAAAACTTCCAAAGATTTTCCCTTTGTGTAGAGCACGGATTTCGTCTTTGAAGGTAATGAAAAAGTGTATTTTTAACTGAAAAGCGTTAAACTGAAATCTTAAAAGGCAATTGGAGCTGCTTCAAAATCATTACATTAGTACGATATTCTTTGAAGTGCTCATTATTAACCCCACGAAGTCATTCAACTGCATAACATTTCAGATTTAACGATCGTAGTACACGTGGTTTTCAACTGTAAGTAGTTCCGGTTTGTTAGCAAATTTGTATTTTTGTGTAAAGTTAGTTATAAACTTAGCTCTTAATGACAAAAGCGTTCACCTAAATGATACAATAATAATGATAATAAGGCGTGCAATTAGAAACTTAAACAAAATGAAGCTTTGTCCAAGCTACAGAAGAGTGTCAAAACGTGTCAAAACGGAAGCGTAATTACGTTGATTAGAGCAACTCGACTGTATTAAACTGCCCTTCAGTTAATTTTACATGATTTACATTTTAGCTTATATTTTGACTATAGATGGACACATAGTCACTTTATTGAGGTTTGCTACTCCCGTCTCAATTAAATACATATTAAAACTTAATTCATGTATAGCACTAAAATATTTGTTCCGAAATTGTATTTCTTTCAACTGAACACTAGTCGAAATTTGTAATAAATATTTTTTGTTTTAAATATGGAGCTGACAAAAGTTTAAATTCCTTCAACAAACAAAAAATGCATAATTTTTATTGCAAAAATTCGAAACCGGTTCACCAGCTTAGAAAAACACTATGATTGATGTCAAAAGCCCATGCGCTTTTAAAGACCGGTTCTGACATATTTGAAGGCTGTATGCAAGTGATTAAGTTAAGGTAATGGTTGAGCTGCAGTTTGAGTTATTAGATGTCAGACATTACTTCGGATTTAAATAATCCTAACATTCGCATGTTGCTTCTCTTAAAAATACAATAAAGCTGTGACTCCTAGAAACTTAATAATTGTTCTTTTTCTACGTTTAAAAGATTTGTTTTCTCAGATGAGTTTTTTAATACATATGCAATTTTGATTTGATTTGATTTTAAAGAGAAGAAAATAAATGTTTTGTAACTTTCTTTAATTCGGTAATAAATAATTAAGAGAAATAAATTACCCGGATTGAACTAAACTTTTTTCCAACTTTGAATTTACGTAGTGATGATTGAAGTATTACATAAAAAGAAAAAGGTTACTTCACTCCATTTTTGTTTGCCGAAAGATAGACGCCAGTACGAATATTTTCTATAGAACAGTTTGTAACCAGAAATATAGGTCGCAGCTTTCAAAAACCTGTCAAGTAAGAATAGACCTACGATAATTCCGTACCCATTTAAGTTTTAGTAAGCATTTAAGGGTACATAGTATTTATACTAAACTATATGAATAGATTAATTTTACGTAACGTTAATTCATTGCCTACTACATCTTTCAAAGGCGGAAAAACACTCTCGACAAACGGCTCTTAAAAATCTTATTTTTTTTCATAACTTTAGGTTGAATAGTTTCAGAAATCAGGAATGGGTATAAATTTTTGTCATATTTTTAGTTTAATTTTTCAAAACTAAATGAAACTACATGATGTAGTATTATTCCCACTTTATTTAAATTCTTTACCATGACCCAGGTTGTGGTAAAGAATTTAAATAAAGTAGAAATAATACTACATTACGTTGTTTGATTTAGTTGTGCAAAATTAAATTAAAATGAATTTCTATAAAATTAACGCCAAATATATTCAATATTTTTTAATATTTTCCGGACACATTTTCCGGACACATACTATTTTTAAGACCTTAAAATTGAGTACTTTTTTAATTTCGTTTTTAAATTTAACCCTACATTTTGTGAGTAATTTAAAAAATCCCCTACATAATTTACTACACAATAAAATTTCCGTACGAATATTTTTTAATTTTAGCTATTGTGATGTGCGCGGGTTGATATGTTTTATTATTATGCTAAATTTGAAGTTTCACGTCAAGCGGTTTCTGAGAAAAACGGTTGTGAGAGACAGATGGATATGAAAGTGATCTTTCAAGGATTCCGGTTCCCTTTTTAAGGTACGAACCCCTAAAAATAAATGACAATTTATTCGCGTCAATATAAAAATACAATTTGATTTTCATTTCTTTTTTTATTCTTAAAATTAACCAGGAAAACGTCTAATTTTATTAAATCCACAAATTTTTCTTTTAAAAGTTTCGTATAATGAAAATAAAGCCGATGGCGAGTGCCAGTCGAAAAGGTGAACAGCGTAGAGTTCTTGATGACCTATATTGTTTATATTATTTACAAATCTGTATTGTATTATAAGAAAAAAATTAATAATGAGACATAGTGTGCCAGGAACAAATATTTTGCACATTGTGTTGCGAAAAATATTCCTAAAATGGGAAAATGAAGCATCATTTAGTTTTCCTCTAGTAGAAATTCATTTATATATACCAGGTAATTTATATTGTAAGTATTACTATTTGGTTTGGATTGCAAATCTATTTACGCCATATGAGAAAAAATAGATATTAATTAATTAATTAGCGACATTTTCGAAAAATAATGCATTAAATCTAAGAATGAAATATGTTGTCTCATTTATACTACCTATCATACTTCACATTTAATTAAACGAAAAGACTTTTCATTTAGATGTCCTAAAATTATATTTTAGGAATACAGTGTAAGGCGTTTTTATCTATTCAACAGTTTATCTATTCAATAGAAAAAAAATTGTGCGTAGGTTTATGTAAGCGCGCTCAAATAATTAATGGAAATAAAATAGTAAAAGGACTAGACTAAAAAAAATAAAGGCGTCATTATAAATACGATTGATGAAATCTAAATTCAATCAATATCAATAAATATTTAAATAATAATAATAACTATTATTATTACTAAATTTATTAATTTAATTTGTTTTATTACATTAATAAAATTAAATTTGAAATTAATTTTAAAATTAAATTAAATAATTTGAAAAATTTAAATGAATACTCAGCATTCAATTTAATATAAACACGTGTATATAACAAATTGTTAAATTTACTAAAACAATCGAAACAAAGTTTAAATAATAATGAAAATAAATAAATATGCTAAACATTTATTGTAACTTTAAGTATTCAGTAAAATAAAATTAAAAATATATTTTAATAACTATCTTGAATCTAGTATCAGTAAATATACGTTTAGTGAGAAACTTCATCCTGCCGATTTTTGTTGCATCATGCACGCGCAATGTGGCCAACTTCAACCTGTCGATTTTTGTTGCATCGTGCGTGCGCGTGCGTGCATCATAAAGTTATACTCTCAACATATTTTTTCAACATATTAATGATTATTTTTTTTACCTTTCGATCTGTTGCAATTTTGAAGGTGTTCGGCCAATTTTTTCCATTTGCGAAAATGACTTAGACCTAGACTTTTATCCACGCTATTTTTGTGCAAAATTTTATTACCTTCGAATGAGAAGAAATATGGCTACTGGAGAGTGCACCAATTTCGTTATATGTTTACATATAGATGTCTGCATGTAAATTTATTACTTAATACTTTTAACTCATAAAAAAATACTGGGTGAAAAGTATTAAGCGCAATACCAAATATTAATGCCGAAAAATTATGCTATTTAAATTTACAAAATGTAAAATAGATTTTCCTTTAATTGTAATATGTTTTCACTAATTTAATTGTGAAAACGATGTTTCAATAAAATCTCATGTATTTTTTATTATCTGTAACATTAAATTTGAAGTGATTAAGTGCAGAATTAAGAAAATTAAAAAGTTTTAAAACAAAGTAAAAACAGGAACAGTAACCTGTCCTCTTTAATTTTTCATTAAATAGATTTGGATCAAAATTTTGAAAAGTTCGTTGGTATTAAAACTTTTAAACGTTTTGCTGGTCATATAGAGATAATATAGGACTATTTTAATTTTGATTCTAAGATTTAGTGTAATTTTTAAATTTTTATTAAGATCTCTTATTAAGACTCGTAGGTATATAGGCAGCTATTAATGAATTATTATTTACTTAAAAAGTAGGATAAGGTGAAAATGATGTTTTGTTACATATTATGCTATGCATTTATGCTTTATGGTCAAATATCGGCGTATTGCACGATAAACTGGTATTTGTTAAACTGTCGAGTTGAGTGTACCGAAGAGCGGTACACGTGTTTGGAGCTAGTAAGTGGAGAGCAAAGTTTCACGAAGTGCCGCTGAAGTTCAAGTTTCAGCCGCGGCCGTAATTGGCCGGCGCGTCGTGTGGCGGTCACGTGACGCCACGGCGCGTCGTTAGCCGGTAGGCGTGTCGTGGGGTACACCTGTCCCCTGGTATGTAGCACACATGTAAGATGTATGGGCTAAATGGTTTTCAGGGTGATATTACTTAATGTAGGGTATAAGTTATGTCATGAATATGTGATACCGAGAGGGGCAAATAATTACTTTTTTGCGAAATTTACTGCATTATTTGTATTGATGAACATTTTATGAAATTTGTTTATAATGCCTGTTACTACAGTACAAGGGATTTAAATACAATGTTTTTTTTGTATGCGCAAATGACAAAAATATGTTAAAGCTACAGTAAATATGGGTGATCTATACTAATATACCACGACAATCAAATGTTTAGATAATAACATCGCCTTAATTAAATTTTATTCAACGTAAATACTCATATGAAGGACGCCTCCGACGGACGGAATTATTTCGCTGTTATTATGATTAAAATTAACTTTGGAAGTTTCTATCAATTCTTAATGATGCTTTTGTGATAGAAAAACTTATATTTCCTATTTATGAAATGAAAATCTTGGTGGTATTTGAAATTTTCTCTTTTGGTCTCTGCCATAAAACAAGTGCTTAATATGGGCACTTGCGTAAATCTTTAAGTTAAAAGGATTTCTTCAAAACTTTTAAGAAAAATCTTGAATCATACAGCAATGAATGATTTTCTTTTTAACAATTTAAAAGAGGTAAAAAATTGGCAATCTTTTGTAAGCAAATATTTTTAGATATTCATTAAGAAATATAAAACTGGGAAACAAGTGTTACAACCTTGACCATGATATCTCGCATTTCACTTGCCTGAAACAGAAAAACTAAAATATTTGTTAAAGTTCATTTAAGTATGGCATATACTTAAATTATAGAGCAATATTTAAATTTAGTACATGTTTTTCTTAAATATTTAAATTCAATTTCTTTTCTTACTAGAAAACTTTAAATAAATAAATATATAGCATAAAATTTTTTTCTAACACCTACCCTAACTGAGGGATGTTGGAATATAATCTCGTTAGAATTATAAACATTAATTTATTCATTCTTTTAAAAATACTAGTCATCATGTATTAATAACGTTATGAGAAAAAATTTAAGTTTAAGTTTTTAGGGAGCAGTACACAAAAGGCCTGAACAAAACTCTATTGTTGTGTTAACGCTGTCTATTTCTCTGACCGTCTTTCTGTCCAACTGTCAAAAGTTTCTAATTTCTAAGCGAAATAAGATAGGAACTTAAGATTTATAAATAACTTGTAGTTTCTAGAAAATAACAGTTCAATAGATCATAAAAATTGCAACTTTTAAATTCATTTTGTCACTGTTTCAAAAATAACAATACATAGAAAACATGAATTCAGCTATAATACATATATGTCATATACTGAAATAACAAGAAACACTGAAAAGAACTAAATACGTAATATTAAAATAGTTGTGAGTAATGAAACAAAAGAATTTGTTTTTGGAAATTCACGATATTTTTATACCTAAGAAAACATGCTAGGCAATATATTTCCGTTGTGAAATAAGATATTATTTACTTTTAAACGTTTAAATTTTTGTATATACACAAGTATATATGAAATCCTCGCGGTGTGAGTTCTTTCTAAGCTTGACAGGTCTGTTTCTTAATGTTTATTGTAAAAATTAATATGCAATATTTTTGCCACACTTGGCCATTCTAATCTGTAAAATAACCGTCGCCGTGGTGTGTTGGGTCGATCACAACGCATACGACAACTCGGTTTCGATTCCCGGTCGTTCGTCGAAGGGGATTGGACTGGTGATATGGTTGGCTGTAAGATATTGCTCTTATAGCAATAGTCCGCCATATGTATCAATTAGATACATTAAAGTAGATAAATAAAATAACCTTCCTTTACACCGCTGCTCTGCCTCGAATTCTTTAAACTTCCGGTGTTCCTCTAATTTTTATGATTTTTTTATTAATTTCCGTTTCCTTCGAGGCAACTGTAGACCTGAGCTTTATCTGACTCAAAGGCGTTTCATCTTCCTTCTCGGCAATGTGAACAGTATAAGGATAAATAAGGATCATGTGCCCACTCTATCGAAAATTTTCGCCAATATTTAGCACTTTTTTAATAAAAATGCTTGCAGACATCAAAGTTGCGATTTAATTATATGTTTTATGATCATTTTTGCAGGCAGAAGTGTCTAATAATCACATTTATAAATATTCCCCTGGAACGATAAGTTATACAAAACAATTCTCAACAACCCCTAGACAGAAGTGAAAGATATTTAACGTCAGAAATTCATATTAATTATTTGTTAATCATAAACATAAACTACCCTCAATATAGATCATGTATACATACAATAAAATTGTAACAAAGTGTATTCTGTACATGGAAAATATTTTAAAAATATTGATTGATTTAGCATATGGAATGATAGTAGAAGCCAGAAAATCAATATCCAGAATTTTTGTCTGTCTGTCTATAAATAATTTGTTTTTCAATCACGCAAAATTTACCGCACAGATTTTGATAAAATTTAGTATGATAACAGTTTATACTCTCGGGCAACATATAAGATACTTCTTATTTGGATATTGCAGACATAAAAAAACACTCTGACTTTGTGACTATTATGATACTAGGAACACCAATGCCATATAATAGCGTTTTTAGTAAATTTTATGCTTATAGAATTCTGAAAAAAAGATAAATAAAAAAAAACACAAATAAATTAGTAATAAATTTTCTTACATATATCGAATTCCACGCGAAAGCGAAGTCGCGTCGGCACAGCTAGTCGCAACATATAAATAAAAAAATATTTTTATCAACTTTTGAATAGTTAATGGAGTCATGCGATATAATCTATTTCCCCCCGTAATCAATGAATAATTATTGTTTAACCGTTTAACGTTCGATTGACATTATTTAACCCATTTATAGTTATGGGCAATTTATGGACGGACAATGGGCTGGACTATGTAGAGATCATTATCATTAATTAATGATAATTATTAACTAAGCTCCAAGCGTAGTTCCAATTTAAGCTGTAAAATTGTTTTTGTTAAGAAATTTTTACAAGATATTCTGGAAAGTTAAAACTTGCGGAATATGAAGTATAAAAATAGGTTATATTTAAATATTTTAAATGAGAATATACTTTTAACAATTTACATTGAGCACATAAATTTCAAAAGCTGTTGAGAAAAAGTTTGAAAAATTTAAATACACAACAAACAAGCGCAAGCTTATTGACTTGTAAATAAGACGAAAATTAAATTTGCGCTAAGC
The DNA here is from genome assembly GCA_039881145.1 of Druceiella hillmani. Taxonomy (NCBI): domain Eukaryota; kingdom Metazoa; phylum Arthropoda; class Insecta; order Lepidoptera; family Hepialidae; genus Druceiella; species Druceiella hillmani. The sequence continues at coordinate 13,105,725 of JAYKKI010000043.1, forward strand.
TCATAAATCATTCTTAGCGATGAAAATCAGCACTAAATGCGCATCAAAATTAGTCGAGGATGGGTGGTTTACCTATTTATATGCATTTTATTCATAACGTTTAATGCCGAAGAGCATTGCAAACCGGCTCTTTATCTGTTTTTATCTATATAATTTATGAAGTTGTTTCTTTGAAAACTCAAGATCAAACGTGGTCTTCTGCATCAGAGTGATTATTTTCGTTATTTAATTTTTATATCAAATTATACGATTTATGAATGATCAAGTGACATCGTTATAATATGGTCTTGGTCACTGTTTTAATGACAAAACATGGCTTATATTTATGGAGACTAAATACATTTTTCAAATATTGTATGTCGCCGTGGAGTTTATTCACAAGAACTCTATTAGTATATAAGATTTGAATGAACATAAATACATAAATAGAAGTAGGAAGAAGGCTTTGTCTAAACTTCACGGGTTATATCTATCTTTAGTTCTCTGATAGTCAGTAAAATTAATGGCAATGTGGTATTTTATTTAAAATTTTATAATTCAATTATCCCAATATTTAAAAAAACCTATCAAACACGAGTGGAACTCGCACTACGAGGGTTCCGTACACATTTAGGCATTTATAAACAATTGATAGTACATAATATTCCTATTAAATTGTAAAATTTTAATTTTTTAGAATGAAAATATATTGCCTACTATACTTTTCTCAGGTGCACATTTAAAAAAAAATTTAGTGATATAACTATAAGTTAACGATGTTTTCCTTTATTTGGAGATCTTGCTTGGGACCTTGTTTCTTGCAAAATTTTATGATTCTAGGTCAACGCGATGTACCAAGTAATAGGATTTGATTTATTTGCGAGTGTCAAAAAATGCGGCCTAAATGGCCGTATTTCTAGGGTTTTTTTTGTTAACTTAGAAGCTTGTTTTCTACAGGTCAAAGGGATCGTAGATTTAAGTATTTAATATTTCAACTTAATACCTCCACGCGTTCTTGAGAAAAAGGGTCCTAACAGACTATAGACGGAAAACGAAGTGATCCTACAAGTGTTAATTTTTTTCCCTTTTGGGTTACGGAATCCTAAAACGTTACTGACTTTACTATTACTGTCATAATACTGAAATATTATTGACAAACCTATTGTTTGTATTGAAATTAGAACCTCTTTACTATAAACTCTTCACATTCGCGTTAATATTTTAGCATTAAATACTGGGCAATTAATACAAATTAAATACTAAATTTTTAATATTATTACATGTACATTAATTAAAAAATACTTTATAATATTTTAACAAACATAACTGGCATGATTATTTATAAAACTGGCGTATATATAACAATCATTAGTTAAGGAGTCAGTTTCAAACATATTTACGTATTGAATTCTCATCAATGATTTTAAAGTTTAATAGATGTATGTTCTAAAATTCTACAAACATAATTTTATCGTACATCTCTCTGCCTGTTTGCTTGAACAAGAATCATTATACGATATAATAAAGATAGATGCATATACACTTGTTAGTACTTTTATTTAATATTTTAAACCATGTTTGAAAGTCATTCTAAAGTCCTACTGTAACGTTAACCACTTTCCTGAAAGCGTAAGGGCTACAGAGAAATGTGAATTATGGCTTATGTATTGATGCCAAATATCGTACTCCAAACATTTATTTCGGTTGTGTTCCTTAAACCAATAAGATAATATTATAAAGAATAAAAGGTTTTGGTGATTGTACGAAATCAGTAGAAGGAATAACAACTTATTTTCAATAAAAATAAATTCCACGTTTATATCGAATCCATTATCAATATAAACGTGGGTCCAAAAGATTCGGTGTGCGAGCCTGAGTTGGGACTTGTTTTTTTAATAACTTTTTACGAGACGAAACTTTTACGAGGTTACGGCTACTCGTTGAAATTATATGACACAAATCTGGTTTTTATTATCATTAAATGACATGTAAGGCCAACGGTCTTTTTGACAATCTGTTAATGTTTAGTCTTACTCGGTAGTTTTTTTTTATTTTTGGTCCGCTAAAATAATTTAATAAAATAATAAGATAAATTTGTCAAAAATGTATTTAAATGAAAAAATAAATTGTCTAATTGAAATTATAAGATGAAGGCAAAGAAGGAAAATCTATACAAATTTTGAATATTTATTTTATACTCAGGTATTTATTAAAAACTTACAACAATGTTTTATTCATATATTAAATTATTTAAATGTAATGTTTGAATGAAATGATGCAACTTACATTAATAATACGTCTTGAATAAGGCAAAGTTATTTGATGAAATTAAAATTTGCTAGGCAACTATGTGCTTTGAGTAACATCGCAGTGTTTTAGTAATATAAGCGACTTGTTATAAACGATTTAAATTAGATGTTTTATAACAATTCTCATAAGTGCCCATTTTATCTCGTAGCAGATCTAGACAACACAGTGCCAACGTAGGCTCGTTGGATTTAATGAGTTATGCTTTATTAAAAGTTACTGCCAAATTAGAAAACTTTTCAAAGATTTCGTAAATTATATTTTATTTCCATAACCTAAACAAATGTAAAATTACGAACGTTAAAAATCTCAATAGACATCTTAATTATCCTGTAATAAATACAAACTTATAATAATAACAAATTATCCTTAATTAATAAACTAAACGTCAGTTGATATGCGCGATTGTGACAACGTTTATGAGCTATTTTACAAAAAAATTATATTTAAAACGATACAAGTAATTCAATTTAAATGATACAGTTTTCATAAAACTACAAGAGAGACCTAAGTCTTGAAAAAAAATCGAATGATTTTTTTTATAACGAATGCCTTCGTTGTAGCCACGTACCGACATGTAGGTACTAATCAGTACGTCAGTTTTTGCACAACCATTCTGTTTGCTTTGCGATGTTTATCTGAGACCGCATGATAAATATTTTATATAAATATTTTATATCTTTCTGTTAATATGGCATTGTTGTAATAAACCAATCATATATATGTCTACCAAACAACTACAACGCTCGGTCATCTAATGGTGTAAAAACATAGAAATAAACGTTGAGAGGATGAAAAATGGTTAAAATAACCTGCTAAATGCAAGTAGAACTCACACTACAGGGATTCGGTACATGCTCAGGTACATTTAAAAGTATAAACATTGTTAACAAATGTTTTGGTTAAACTGTTTATACAATTTAACATTATTTTTCGCCGTCTTGACAAATGGTATATCTTCCACTGGCGTAAAAATATTGCGAATATTCTCTGTAATTTTCAGAAAAGATTTTACCTATCTTCTCTTTTATGATTTTCAATTCAATACTTTCGGAAATTGGTGAGACGTGTTACCCATTTTATTGCGTAACTCTATGAGAATGCCAATTAAAATTTTGAAAAAAAATATTAAACTATTTTAGAGTTTTTCACAACTAATTCTTCCAAACGATGTCCCACATGATACACAATACACAAAAAAGAATTGGTCATAGTTTTGTTTTAATTGGTCATAGTATAGTTTAAAGCCTTAGCGACCGAAAAATGTGCTGATTAATATGATCTATTTCTATTCCAAATTTCAATTTACTTTGTACTTGAAACGATTTCTGGGAAAATCGACTGTAAACGATAGACAGATAGACATGTGAGTGATCATGGTCTTCGTTTTTCTTTTTGTGATACGAAACCCCTAAAAAAAGTTTTGAAAAAAAATGTAAGGGTAAGGCGTCGGTAGGGAAGGCGTTAGCATAAAAAAAGGAGAAAATTTAAATAAGGTAAGGTTTAACTTTTAAATCATTTTTAGCGTGAACCCAAAAGGTAGTCCCGGGCCTAGTGTAATAAGTAAATTCATTTGTAGAACTGTCTTGAAAGGTTAATTCAAAATGCAATAGAAATACCTGCTGGGAGCAGCTACACTACTTGTCATGTAATCCTTTAAACAAAAAAATTGAATTTTTCTTTAAATTATGGTTTGAATCTTTTTCATTTCATGACCGTGAAAGACGCTACAAAGAGATTATTAGATTGACTAATTTTTATTTATTTTAACTTAGAATATATTCAATATTTGGCGTTAATTCTGTAGAAATTCATTATTCACAACTAAATGAAACTACATGATGTAGTATTAATTCTACTTTCTTTAAGTTCTTTACCACGACCTAGGTTTCGTTGTATTACAACATCTTCAGGTGGTCTATTAGCAAAGATTCTCTAATAGCCCACCTGAAGATGTTGTAATACAACGAAACCTAGGTCGTGGTAAAGAACTTAAAGAAAGTAGAAATAATACTACATCACGTAGATTCATTTAATTGTGTTTAACTTAGAAGCAATTATGTAAGCTAAATAACTAAAACAATTTGAAGTAATATTAAATGTATAAGTCGCAGCATATTTACAATATTGATAATTTTAAGATACATCAATCAATTAATATTTTTCAGATTCTAAGTAAACTTTTGTGGCTAATTAATAGATGACTTTACAATAGAATTCGGAATCTGCGATTTGGAATTTTAAAATTGGAATTTAAAAGAATTTTCTTTACTTGCTCCATTTTCTCTGTATTAAATTAAGTTTTAGGTTTAGTGTTGTGATTTATTATATTAACAAATATAAATTTTCACATACAATAAAAAGACAAAATCAGACATTTGCGTCTTTAATAACGATGCTATTTATTCGTAATATTAAGTTTATCCATTTTTTGAGTAGGTACAAGTTCCTGTTGCTCGAAGTTCATTTCTATATAGGTGTTTTACAGAATTATACACAATGCCACAGGTTCTTAAATATTTGTTTAATAATTTCATTGATAAGTATTCTCAATTTCTTCTTAAAGTATTAATGTCTTCACTATTATATTTAAACTTTTAATAAGGTCTACTTTCTTCTATTTAAAAATGGTTTTGTTCAATTTCCTATTCTAAACAAAAAATAGTCCGAAATTCGCAACTTCGAAAACAATGTCGGGACCATTTCAAATATTTTCATTCCAAATTTTAAATTGTAGATAAATATTATATTTCTGGAAATTTTAATCAAACGCTTAAATATCATTGCGCACACGGATATCTTCATGATTGTGAAGGTGATAAGTCGATTTTAACAAAGTGAGAAGTGAAGTAAGTGAGGTAAGTCGATTTTAACCAAAAAAAATAAGGACACGCGTAGTAAATTCTTAGGAAAATTGTTATATGACATCTACGGGAAAATATTATTTTCAGGGGTAAATTAACGAAAACTTTGCATATACTTGTAATTACTAAGTTAGATTTTTTCAATTTATTTGACCAGTATTTTTTAGTTGACAACTTTAAATTTCTATAATATACACTGTATTTCAGATTTAAAATCAATTAAAAACATTTCGCATAAAAACAAAGTTTAAAAAAATTAAATTATTTAAATTTCTATAACCTATTATCGGCGTTAATTATTCTATATTAAAGTTCTATATCTCTATTTTTACGTAATTTTTTTTTTTGTTTTAGTGAAAGATACAAATATATCTTTCGAACTGAAGACATCCATTTGAAGCATTACATTTAAATAAAAAAAATTACAATCAAGTACAACCTAGCTACACAATGGTCACGAACTGAATAAGGAAGTGTCGAAGAAAAGTAAAGAAGCTATTTTAGATATTTTTTTAAATTGCTTGTAATTTTAAATGTTAATCAATTTAATTCCCTAGTAATGACAAAGTCTATTTAATCTGACTGGAAAGGTAGTGCCATTTCCAGCAAATCTTGTTTAATAGAAGAAAAAACTTTTACAGAGATTCGAAAAATCTTGGTGACCTAAGGAAAAAAAAGATTTGGTGAAGGGAAATTTAGGATCGTTTAAATTTTTCACCAATTCTAATTGTATCCCCTAATGAGTTTTCTAAACAGATTGATAGAAGTCAAGATGAAACATATGTTTAAAAACTTTGTTGAAACATTGGAAAAAGTGAGTTTTTTAACTATGTTTGAATTTTGAAGAGTTTGTGTTGACTAAAAACAGTTCAGAAACATGTTTATTAAATTAAATTATTTATTAAAAAGGATTAGTTTGATATTTAATGATTTATTTCGTAAGAAGACATTTCAGAAAGTACTTTTTAAATATCTCTGGAGGAATATTATTGAAGAATCGAAAATGGTATTTTTGGCAGTTTGTTTCATGCGAATGGCCGGGAGTCTGAAAATAATATTAAAAATCTGCTAATCCAAATCTTTTGTAAATTAATAAAAATTATTGGTAGAAAAAACAACGAAAAGAACGGCTACATAAGCTTTTTTATTTCTTATTTTGAAAAGATTATATATATATGTATGTATGTATATATATATATATATATATATATATATATATATATATATATATATATATATATATATATATATATATACATTAGGCAATCTTATTTCATCCCTCATAATGTTAAGAAGAATGTAAACTATAAAGACCATTTAAAAATAAATTTTGCTAAACTCTGTGTTTTAGCAGTAATTAGCAGAAAAATCCATCATAACTGGCAACAAGTCCGCGTCTCTTTGGCGCCACGGACAAACATACCTCCGTTCTGGAAGACGGGTCGCCACCGAATGCTGACGCGCGCCATGCCGGCCGCGGCGTGCCAATTGCATACCCCGCCCATAAACATGTCAGCGCCTCTCTTCCCCCGACAATAACTCACGTAAATTAAAGAGAGAAAGATATACCAATAATCGGTCCTTTGCAAAACTTAAAATTATACACCAACACAGATACCGCCCATACACAATACATTCTCAGAAGCTTACCCACACAAACTCATAGCAAAAGTTTGCTCTCGTGCGGCATAAGTAACACGGCCCAACTTTTATGTAGATGGGGAGTTAAATGTTTTTATCTCGTTCTAGCACACAATTCCCAGATCGTAAATCTTGAAATGGCCTCATGTAGGTTACGCACGCAGCCCGCGTGTGCAGCGCACAATTCGCCGACGCAGTTTGGAATAATATTTATCTCTTTTGTACATATGTAATGGTCGTATATTAAAGGAGAGTGGAATATGCAATTGAAATCAGCTGTTCTCGTGACACTTTCTAAATGGGCTTAAGAATGTTGGCTAGTAATATACGGTGGTAGTACCACTTGTAGTTCCTCTACCATGCAATAAATTTGTTCGTTACGAAATAATTTTTTTCTTGTTTATTTATAATTTTGTTTAAATATATGGTAATTGAAAAATTTTCTTCACAATTTTTCTTTGAGTCACAATCTGGCAAATAAAAGCGACATGAAAATATTTCATAGCAAAAAATTATGCTAAATATTTATAAATGCCAGTGAAACGTTTTTCTGTTTTAATATGATTTTTCACGTTGTTACCTTCATTCACAAAAAAAAATATATTTGAACTTTTGTAATTTCATAAATTTTTTTGTACATTCTTTAAATTTTGAATTTTGATTATTAATAACATTCAAAGTGGTCGAAAATCATTCTATAATAAAAATTTCAATATTAACATTCAAATAATTTAAAATTGATCATATATGTATATATATATATATATATAAATTTTACTTTCTTTCTTGAAGACGTGAACTGAAGTAAGAGTATCCAGTAGATTAGAAGTATTTAAATGGATACATTATAACGCAAAGTACACAACTCAAATTTAATTTTGAATGAGAAGAACCAATTACGGGAAAGAAATTTCTAACAAACATCAATACCGATATTAGTAGTAGAATGCGATACTAAGTTCACAATATTTTTTTTGTCTCATCATCTTTAATTAATATAGGTTTCGTTTAAAAATAAATTTGTTTATTTCATTACAAGTTACAAACTATAATTGAAATATTATGCTATTTATTTTGGAAGAATGTGCAATAGTATTAATTTTTCACTCATATTTTTCCGTCAAAATTTCTTGACAAATATACTAATTATCTTGGGAGTGCATTTACTATTCTTATATCTCTAGTTGTATTCCACACGAAAAGTAGTTTAAATCAATAGAAATGTTTCCTATGGTATAAGATAACAACAAGGCTCAAACATGCAAAAATAAAAATTTGGTTGCGGTCTTATTATTAAGTATATAAAACATATATAATTATTGAAGCTGCATATTTTATAATACTGTAACATTGACTTTTATATTACCGCACATTAAATTAAAAAGTAAGTAATAAACAAAATCAAACCCAAATGTAACTGTAATGAGTTTATTTGCGTTTTTGTGAACAAATAACTCGAACACTCAGTCATAAGCAGAGACTGGTCTGACTTATTTTTATTTTTTAAATTTAAAATAGTTTGTCTCTAGGAGAAGCGAAGGTTAGTCACTTTTGTTCCTTTTTTTATTCACAAAATATCTATAAATATTACCTATATGTTGTAAAAAGACAATTAATACTATTCATAAATTACTTTTTATTTAATTAACATTAATGTGATTTGTTTCTTTTAGCTTCATAAATTTATCTGTGCCTTTAAAATGTTTTAAAATTAATAATTTAATATCAACTTAAATATACAAAAATATTAAAGTAAAAAATATCTATGAGTTATTTATTATTTATCTGACGAACACATTATCATATTGATTTATTTTATCCATAAATCCATTTATTTTTTTCTAAAGTACGACGTCCGTGTAAAATCACATTGAAGCAATGGACATTAAAATGAACAAATATTACGACATTGTGTAAAAATATAATTTAGTATAGATATTGTTCTTATTTAGACAATATGACACTCACAAAAACAGTGTTTTCATACAAAATCAATATTTTGTTCTCGATGATATGTCCTTATTATCGCATCAAAATATTAAAATATAATTTAATTTAATGAAAACATGGTATATAGAATATCCTTAGTCTAGTCGGAAATGACATGCAAATCATAAAGTTTCGTTTCTTTGCGATAAATTTTTTTGATTCTTAATATTTGTTATGAAAATACGTTATCTGAAGAAGGGATTGTAAGAGTGGAGTGAACAAAGAGAAAGTATTAAACATATGTTTTGGATTGTTTATTCCCTTTCTAAAGTTCACATTATTCTTTAATATATAGCACCTAAACAAACAACAAATGTTTCATATTATGTAGATATATAAACAAATAGCGGAATATAGATAAATAAGTTATTATTAAATTACATTTCACAAAAACAGTCTATTGGTGCATCAGTCTAATCTCAAAATCGCAAACAAAGTCCAACGCTGATCTAAGACGGAAAGGGTTGGTTTTGCGCTTATGGTGCTCCACACAAAAAGATTCCATTAATTTGAATACGATGCAAGCCAATAAAAAAGGACAAGCTACTTTTTTATTGACATAATTATTTCTAATTTTATGTCATTATAATGAATGTTTTTGAAGTTATACTTCTTTAGGCGCGTTATGAAAAACTGATGAGAGTGAAATTTTAAAATTCGTCACACAAAAGTTACAGTATGAAGTTGCAGTTATTGAGAATATATATTAATACAAATATTTTGTACGAAACTTACGTTGGGGGCGTAGCTCAGATGGTAGAGTACTCGCTTAGCATGTGAGAGGTACCGAGATCAATACCCGGCGCCTTCAAGACAAGTTTTTTATTTTTAGATTCTGCATTTTATTTGTCTTTCGAAAAATTTAAAAATGTTTGATGTCATTAATTGTGATTCTTTATTTATATTACTAATAAATCTAATATCCAAGTTTCACAGATAAATACTTATACAGAGACGCAGATGATATTTAAAAACAATATTACCATTTGATGCAGATATACTTGATGATGATTTTAGTTTATGCAGATAATAGATAAAAACAATATTACCATAAGGCATTTAGCTTTATGGTAATATTGTTTTTATCTTTATTTTGTATTCACTTTTCATACAGAATTAAAATATCAATTAGTTTATAATTTCCTTACATCAGCGCAGCGCCATCTTTTGATAGATATGATTATTAATTTCACACTAACAAAAATACTTCAAGTACATAATATTGACGCAGTGAGCCGCTTTTTCATTTGAATTTACTGGATAAAAAAATATAAGTGCGATTTATATATGTGCTGATAAATTATATTCAGTAGTGATTTAAATTCAATATTTTGATTAATATATTTACTATTCGTAAATATTAGTGAAAAAATTGTGTTTATAGACTTTTTCAAGTGCTCCAATATAATTGAGGTTATCTATCCTTATGTATTATTTAATGATGCCAAAGAAGTATAACTTCTCACGCGCGTACATAAGTACACGCACCTTTCTTTTTTTATAAGTAATTCTGACATGAATCACATAAAAAGGCATTGTTTAGCCCATAAAATTTGCTACATAATATTGTTATTTTTTAAGACAAATACCCTATTTCGAAATTTGATAGGTTTTAAGATAATGAAATAAAAGTGTAAAAGTACAAATTCTTTTTAAATCGTAGACTCATTTATTATTTTAATTCAACTTAAGTTCTGTTTATAACATTGCTATCTATATAGCATTATTATGGCTAATAAATCATTTTGAATTTTAATAAGAATATTGATTATTTGTAGGTAACAATTGTTTTCGCTTAACATTAGTGGTAATTAATCATGTCTACTGAAATCATTACCAACTAGACTCCGCCTACTTCGTGAATAGTGAAACCGCCTTATATTTGTTTTACTGACAAGTTTGACTCCACTATTGTCTTCTGACGTTACATCCATCATAACTAACAATGACGATTAACCATTTATTTAAAAGAAAAAAAACCGGACTGTCCAGGCAAAGAACGCCTTCTATGGACGAGTCGACTGTAGTGTTTTGTTTTCGATCGTCTCATTTAAAATAACAATAAGCAACATGGCGATATCACTGTTGCACGGGCGCCGATTCGGCGGCGATAAAGCAGGCCAGCAGTCGGTCCGGCCGTCGCTTGTGCGACCATCGCAATCAATTAACTTCTAACAGAGCACTAACGCTCTCTTTCGTACCCGCTGGCCGTCTTATCAATGGGAAAAAGGGAAAATACAATCCGTCCGTCCTCATCGTGCGCGACTAGTGTGTTTTCACATAAACTTCACGTACGTATGTCTTACTTTGTTAATCTAACGGTATTTAGTATAACCGCGTCCCTGTCTATCGACGGCACAGATTTAGTGGCGTCGCGGCGGAGGGGCGCGGGTGGGGGACGCTCGGTCGCGAGCGCGACGCTCGTAAAGTATGGCGGCACTCATTTGACGCGCGCCGCGTCGACCTACACGTGTTACGTAAAGTCGCAAGGCGGCACGACTCTGCCCGACTCATAGAACCTTCGAAACATTGTCGAAACCGACGTGCTCCTCCGCCTCCATAACAGTAAGACCGGCTCCCTAACTATCGGTCCGACTCCGGCCGGACGACGCACGAAATCCGATGATCGTTAAGTCGTCTGACAGTTCTGACAAATGTACGTAAACAATATGTAATGTCATTTATGGTATTGTTCAATGAAATCTGTTTACCATTTTGAACTTGGATTTATTTTATCATTGTAGACACGTAAAGTAGTTCGGAGAACAGACCGCTCATGATGCTCGAGTACATTCTTAAGAACATTTCTCAACTCGTGTATTTGCTGTCAAATGTCAAATAGGTTCATAAATATTTTGTAATTAAACTGTATCACATAGCCCTCATTGAATATTTATACGAATTACTATTCCTATAAAAGTTAACTAAACGCAGAACGTAATGAGAGCATCCGAAAATCGTAAACAATGAGTTTTACGATTGCAACGGTCGTTTGAAGTCTACCGCTTTTAAATAATAAAGCGCAAAGACGTTTCATGAACACACAATACTGCAATTAAGGTGCGTGCCTTGTAAAAAGTGTCGGTTTCATTGAATGAACTGGATTTGTACGAAAACTGTGTTTATATCGAGTAAAATGGCGCGCGGCCGACACTGGTTCCGTCGGCTGGTGGCACCTTGAGAACAGCTGATCGAGGCGTTTTACGTGCCGTTAAGGTAAGCGCTTGTTTCTTGTTATAAACCGTATGAAAACGTTGTTAAATGACGTCTGTAGAATCATAAACATAGTTAAAAAATTATCTGGTACGAGCAGAGTAGACGGTTTAAAAATTATCAGAATTTAATTGTCTTTTACTGCCGTAAACGCTTTTAACAAGTTACCGTTGGACGGACTTTATTGCTTACGAATTTTTTTCGTAATCGAGTACATTTTATTTACAAAGTAAATTTGACTAAATATAACATTAATAACGCACATTTATCTAAAACTTTATTTTCAATATATTTATGTCTGCTGTCAAGATTTTCCAATATGTGAAAATATTAAATTTGCCTTCAGAGTTAATTTTCTGTGTTAATCCATATTGGAAAATAGTTTAAACCTATTGAATAATAAGATAACAGAAACGATTTTTGATATTACATACCTAAATTTCCAAAAATATACTATTGCATTTTTAATTATTTGTTAGATAAGAGATTATGTTAATTATGTTTAATTACAAAGCCTATTAAACGAGATGATTTAGCATCTGTATAACTACAAAGTATGAAACCAGTGGATTAAGTGACAACTGTGTAGAGAAATATGTAAGAATTACAAAATAACAATTAAGTATAAAAAGATTATTATAGACGTTTCTATAAAGTGTTACAAAACAACAATTAAATATCAAAATGCATTATAGACGTTACCTTACCTACTATACTGCTTTCATCGTTGATTTTAGTACAAATAACCAATTTGATTTCCTACTGAAATTTTTTATTAATGTTCAGTGTCCAGTTTAAATCTTACTTAACCTATTATAAGGAATATAGTAATTACTCGTAAATAATGACTGAATATAATTATATTATAAAACTCACTCAAGTATATATATATAATCCTAGAAAAAGTTAATAGATTTTGTAAACTTTACACAAAAGTCAATCAAGACCTAACGTTAAAGCACTACTAATATTTGCAAATAGATTGATCGACACTAGATTTATTCCATTACCTACAGTAGGTAGGATAATTGAATAAAATTTATGCACATATCATCTAATGTTTATAGCTATTAGCCGATTCAATTCATTTTTCGTCAATTTCATGAATCAACAATGACCTCACACCGAAAATATCCAACATTTACTATTATTCTTTTCAAAAAATACTAGTAATATAAATACTTGTTGTATTAAAAAAATACTAGTGATGTAAATACTTGTTGTATTAAAAATACTAGTAAGGTAATTACTTGTATTAAAAATACTAGTAATTTAAGTATTTGTTATCAATTATAGATCTGCCATTGAAGGGAAGTGATAAGGTAAGTACCATAAATATTAACAAAATATAAGATATATATTAAGATTATTATGCAGTTACAACTTAGTTAAGTAATTGAATTTATTTTACAAGTTACAAGTTTAGTTAAGTAGTTGAATTTATTACTATTTAATCTATTATTAAACAAACAATTTTAATCAAATTGAAAGGAATTAATTTTAATATTATAAAAATTCTTGAGTATATCTTATAATTAATTGTATTGTATTATAAAAAGTAAATTACAATACAACTTATATTTAACACACGTAATATCACCACAAGTAATCATTCTCCTAACAAAGAGCCTTTGATAACCAAGTAAATATTGCCTTCTTCAGTATAAAAATTTGTTTACAAAAAACCTAAGAATTTTATGTTATGTTTCAAAAGAGAAAAATATACTAAACATTGATAGAGATTTTCATCAATTAATCAATACTTACGTAATCAACAAAGAGAAAATTATTTAATTAAAGAAACAAAATAAGAAAATAATAACTATGAAAATAAAACTTATAACTTGAAAAAGTAATAAATCAACACTAAAATCTTGCAACATTAGATCACAATAGATTATAATATTTGGTAATGTAAAAATAAAGAGAATTATCTAGGATAAATCTTACTCGCATAGTCATACTGTTATTTACGTATTTATACGCATGTTAGAAATCATTATAAATATGGAATATATTTCTCTTATGGAAATAATATTCATCGTAATAAAAATAATGTTATAAAAATCGCATATAAATATTTTAAATTACAATAAATATATTTGTTAAACACTTGCTGTAATTATAAATGCAAACTCAAATGCTAATAAATCACCTGAGTATCTTAATAATACAAACTATTCCAATAATTTAATAAGACACGCGAAAGATAAAGAGCTTAACAAACTGGTACGAATAATTTCAACGTTAACTAGTTAAACAGTAAATTAAACTGAACTCCGTAGAATACAAAATTATAGATTAATTTAATTCTACTATTTGTTTAATATTTAAATGACTTTAAATGTACTTTTTTAAATTTTGCCGTACCAAAATCTTTACTTTTAGTATTAGAACAACCGCCAAGAAGATGACTAAGACCAACAGCACCCTGTAAAACACACGAGTGAAGTAGCGTTAAACAAAACAATTATTTCAAAATTACTCACGTTGATTACTCAAGAGTAAAGATAAATACTTATTTTTACTCTTCTTTGTTTCTCTTATTTTTACTCGAAATATCGCCATGTCGTTTTATTCGACTATCACGTACATATGTTCTACTGAACGAAAAATCGGTTCAGCCCATCATGTGGTCAGAGATAGTGCTAAATAAATAAACGCAGGCGTTCGCTGCTATTGCATCGCGTCTAATATTAACGGGCCGTTAAAACAATCTGTCTTACATCAGCGAGCGCTCGAGTATCGAGCTGCCGGAGTAAACGTCCGTATTAAGGACACCGGATTAGTTATTCATCTCATGCGCCTGGGCCGCTGGCCGAGTATTCTGTAGCGCAGCGTCGCGGCCCGTCTTGTTGCGAAATAAATTTACAACTCTCACGTGTATCCGCGGAGGAAGTGGGCACGGCGGTCGTAAGGAGCGGGCCTGTGAAATTAAATTGTGGTGCGGGACGCTGTTCAGTGGTGGCGGCCGAGATGGGAGTTTCTTGTTGGTCGGAGCCGCTTCTTCCCGAGATAATGGGAACCGTTATGATTGGGTTAAACTGGTTGAAGTATAAAATGTTGAGTTTGATTGTCAAAAATATCGGCACTGGCATATTACTCAATCAAAACTTTTATGGCATAAAGAAAATTAGAGACGGCTACGTAATACGAGTAACTGCTCTAATCATGCTATGCAATATAAAGAATACAACATTTCCCAAAATTTCGCATTTTGTAGACATAAAAAAAATTTTATTTGTCCAACACTACTTTTAAATCGTTACCATCACTACTGTAAAAGCACGTTGTAAAACGAATAGAACGTAAAATCGGGTAGACCGACTCTTTACCCGAATTTAAATACATAAAGTAGATCGGCAACAGTTCAAATAGTGTTGGGCCCAGATGTTATAAGAATAAAAATGACACACTTAAATAGAGAAAATGAAAAAAATATGCTACTTCAAAATTTTATTTAAATCGATCAGACAAATGAGAATGTTAAATGTTTCAACCAGGATATTTTTCATTTACGTTTTAAATGCTATTTCTACGGAACTCTTTGGACTAGCAGAATGAAACAAAGTGAAGGTTGAAATAAAGTCTCGTTACATCTTCTATACACGGACGAAACATGAACATGCAGGACCGAAAGGGTCGCCAAAAAAAACCACGTAAAACTGGAGAACAATGAAAAAGATATTAATTTTAACAACAGAACGAATATCAAAGTCAGTTAAAAAATTATTTGTAATTAATTTAGGCAATGGCTGCATATATAAAAAAAACTGTCGGTATTGCTTATTTTTGTAACAATTTTTAAAAATTTATTACGGCTTTCGTTAGATTTTTATTGTTATTTTTATTTCTTATTCTACATTTATTAAAAATATAATATGTGCTCATTTATAAAGATATCTTTTCTGTTTTGTATTATGGTTACAAATTATATTTTATTTCTTGTTCTTTCTTGATTATTAATCGCTGAATTGTTTGCTTTTTATATATAAAAAAAACCGACTTCGTCATGCCCATTTTCGCCAGTCTCCTTTCACTACCTTTCAGTATTTTTTATTATGACAGGCCGTGTTGCCTAATATTAGTACTTAAAAAAAACAAAGTTTAATTTCAATATAGAGATATGCTACAAAATTACGAACGTCTGATGTTCACTCCTTGTATTTTATTTGTTACGACAATCGTGTAATTGCTGGCGTACATGCCAAAATATTTATTTAAAACATCACGTGTTTAAAAAAAAACGATACACCTTTTAATAAAGAGACAAAGTAAACGTGACAAGATTGAGCAATTGTCAAATCATTGTCTCTGATATAAGGTATACAATACAGTTGTCTATACAACTAACTTAACAAAAAAGCCACCATAGTAGCAAGTGAGATTATATTGACTAACTATACGTACATATTATTATTGCAATTGCGAATAAAAACATTGTCGCTAGTGTATTAGGGGGAAAAATAAACCAAAAACATAAAGAAAAAACCACTCGGATTGTTGAATCGGTCGGTTTCATAAATTTAAAACTAATCCGTCACCGATTAGACAAATCACTATCGTCACCCACTGAGTGCAAGAAGAAAAAACGTTTAGAAAATGCACGTAAATCGACCTTAATCGACTTTTAACAAGACATCCGAAGTCTTAATTATAACCCAGGCACGTCGCGCCGCATGCGTTGCCTCCGAGCGGCACGACATTCGGCCGAGTGTAACAACTCTGAGATAGACGTATTAAATGTTGTAGTTCACACGCATTAAGTGAGATTAATTAACATTGTGAAGGAACTCGAGCAAACTATGGATAAGAGCTTGGCAGTGAGCCACAATAACAAAGCGACTAAATCACAGACAACCATCGGTGACCCGACCACGATCTCGCTGGCATTTTTGTTTGACTACATTAAACGAATATTTCTCAAGACGAAACTGCGAGCCGAGAATGACATATTTATTCTATCTTATCTAAATTTATGTCCCGGTTTATTTCCATTAATTAAGCACAATAGGGCGTTCGGTTTACTCGCGGTATTAATATTTTAACTACATTATAATGGATTTTTTTACAATACGTTATAAATGCGGCGAGTATTTGAGTTTAATTTTGACTCGTAATAAATATGCGATATTTAAATGTTAACAACAAAGAAAAAGTTTTCATTTAGTATTGATTGGTTGAAAAATCAAATTTGGACTTGATAGTCTCTGTTATACTTGATACATAAAAGTTCTTGTTGAACTTTGGTGATACTCAAGTATAACAGTAATATCACCTAATAAGTTTCTATAATCTGGTCTAACACTACAAGCACTCAATGAGTCACATCTTATGAGTAGATCCATATCCGAGGTATCAAAGAACCCTCGCAAAGCGAAAGTTAGTTACGCTGATTTGTCAACTGCCTGTCTCAAATTAATTAGCAACCAGTATCTTATTTACAACTTGGTTGCAAATAAACTTATATTTTACCGTGACAATGGAAAGCGTAAAGTTAGCATTAGGATGCAAGTATTCAGTTGCGTAACTATTAAGTCAATTAGTTTCTTGTTCTTTTTCAAATGACAAAAATTTTTGAAATTCTGTGACTACGTCATTTTCACCCCCCTACTAGGTAGAAGAACTGGGGAAATGACATAGTAGATCTAGTTGAGGATGGATTAAAATTCTTTTTACGAGTTTTTTTGTCGTATAAAAAAGCTATAGAAGCTTTTTTTTACTCAATATACGTATTTTTTACTATATTTTTACTAATATACGTATTAACGCCAAATATACTCAATATCAATATACGTATATAATTTGAAATAAATTATACAATAGAAAAAGTCATGTCTAAATAATATAGTAGACTTTACTCTTATTTAATATGAGAAACAAAAAAACTTAATTAATATTAAAAGTAACTATCTTCAAGATTTGATTAAGTATTTGAAAGCGAAGGCACGGTTTTGTATTAGTATAGATACAAAATATATACCTGTATTTTTTACCACACATTAATGTATAATCAGAATAATTATATATAAATAATATGAAGTAATAATTCACGTCAGACTGTAAGACAGTCAGCTGTATATTTCTTTCGCTTATATTCAATCGAAGCTTTTTTTAACAAAGTTTACGTTTTTCAAATAACGGAATGCAGATATCAAATAATTCATAATAAATATTAATGCTAAAGTGCTTTACCATACATTCCTCCATTTATCATTTTGAAAATACTTTCATTGAAATATGAAAACATGTGATTATTTTTTATTTTATGTGTTATATATATATATATATATATATATAAACATATCACATCACCTAGTGTTTATAAAAAAATTAACACTTAAGTTAATATTACCTAATAATATTTTTATCTACTTACGTACTAACGTCGCATTATCCAAATCACAGCGTTTGATGTAATCGAGATTAGTAATTAACATGAGTACTTTTGTACTTATCACTTATCATTCAAGCTTTTAAATTTAAAATATATTAATAAAATTTAAATTGTGGCTCTTCTGCAAAAATAAGTTACGATGCGGCTGCATGATACCTACTGAAGATGAAAGCATTCGAGAAGATTAAACCGGTATGAGCTATTGACGATTTTCTACAGATTCGACGCTCTATCAAAATAGTGAAGGTTAAGGCTGTAACAGAATTTTTCAAAAGGTATCGTACGTACACATTGAAAGCCTGCCTGGGACCATTGCATTTAATGTACTTTAATGTTAGTTTTCCAAAGCCAAAATATTTTTATAATTACACAGATCTCAAAGCTTTTTTGTCATTATTTGTATGAGTGCCGAGCCACACAAATATTTTTCGAACTATTGTATACCACTGCAAGCGTAAATAGCGGTCGCGACCTCTATATTAGTAAATTATATTTTATGACAATGGCTTACTAAATAGCCCGGACATTCTCATCAAGTTTCTGTTAGCTAAAGAAAACCTGTCTTCGCTACGAACTTTATGGCTATTTAGGATGCTATGAAATTAATGTAACATGACCCTCACTTCAAAACAATTATAATTAAAAAAAAGTAAACCATATTCTCATTCAGTTAACTTACTATGAGAGCCGAAATAAAGTCATGAGAGAAAATATAAGAAATAATTAACTTATCCATTTAATGTTAGTTATAAAAAGACTGTAATAAAATAAGTCGGGTGTTTCAACTTTTTCCTCAGTAAGAACGGTGCTATGATGGTAAATGCCATTTTACAATTAATATCTTGGCTCGTGACGCATATTACGAGTGCCTACGGCGCTCGTTTGACGTCGGATTGCCACACTCAAAAATTATTTTAGGAGTCAAAATTTTATTACTCTCAAAAAATTCTATGATAGTAATGTTGATTATGTAACCGTAGATAAATTATGGAAGAGAAATTAGATTCAGTAAAACAAAAAAAAACAAATGAAATTTCTTATTACATGTAATTTTTTTAAACTACCCTAAAAACAACAAGTTTAAAGTTAATTTGAAATTTATTTATATTAATACGTAATTATAAACATTTTCATTACAATTTTAACACAAATTTTGTAACAAATAATATAACTAAGTAAAATTCTAACACATTAACAAAATAATTAGGGAAAAGAAAATATTTTTTTTAGTTGCAGCGTACACCTTAGTTATGTTTACGAGAAAAAAAGTTTGTTAACGAGAAAAAATATTTAAGGCTTGTAGATTCTGCCTGTAATTGTTTTCTATATGGAACTTAAAAGTTAATGTTAAAAGTACTTTTAACAGTGAAAGGATACGATACGAGGTACTTTACTCGTAATTATTTAATCTTTTAAAGGTTGACCAAATTAAAATAATTAAGTAAAATTTAAATATTAATCTTAATTGTATATGGATTGCTTTCAGCATTTTGAGTACATATTTGTTTTGTAAATTCTTTTAATTATAAAAATGTAGTTATGAAAAGGAGACTTAAAAACTCCATACCGGTTTTGGTCAATGTCACTCTTAAGTAGATAAAATAAAACAATAAGCCTCTTGAAAATTTTTCTTAAATCGTCAATCATACAAATGAAAAATATTGTTTAATCTATGAAAAGTCAGTTTATTTTTCATAGTAGTTTGTAGAGTATACTTCTATGGATCTCTTTGAACCAGCGAGATAAAACAATGCAGATTGTATCGCGTTATGTCGTTCAAATACAGATATAACGTACTATCAACGAAATTTGCAGATTCGAGAGTGTTGTCTCGAAAAGTCACGTAAAACTCGAGAAAAGAAGAAAATAGTTTCATTTTGATAACGACAGAACGAATATCATTGTCAGTTAATTATAAAGAGAAAATAGTCTTGATTATTGTCTGTAATTGTTGCTGAAAAGTTACTATGTACTTCATTAAATTTTAATTATATGTTATTAACAATTCTCAATATTTTAATAATATATTATGAAGATTAGATTTTATTTATATTATGAAATTGAAATAATGGGCAATTAAACAAATTATTTAATGTATATTCTTTAATGCTGCTTTCCATTATAAAGGAATACGCTTTTAATTACAAATACAATTTCTTTCAAAGTAACTTAGCTTGTATATATTATTTAATGTATTTATTCTGCGCAATAAACTTCCTTTTGACGTAGAGTAATAAGGTAAAAATTTAAGCCGGATCTCTAAACATACGTTAGCACATACGTAAACTAGACGCGGTAGCCAGTTTATCTGCGGGACAGCGGCGAGTTCAGTTCTGGCGAATCTAGTAATAAATAAAGACCCATGCAATTATAATTCAGTAGCCACATAAACATACCAATACAAGACGGTCATTAATACGTTAAATAAGAGAGATAACATAAATTATTGACAACACGAATTTGCCGATAGTTTCCATTTATCACATAAGTAAAGCCAAATAATAAAACTAGACACTAAACTTATAACAAAACGGATATAACTTTGTTAAACGATGGTTTACAGTAATTATAAACCCAAATTAATACAATATTTGACCCCGGGTCAAGGAAACGGTTAGAACGAATTAAAGTAACATTAAAAGCTGTATCGGTACGCAATAATTAGCTTGTCGGTCGCTTTAGTATATAAATTGCGTATTTACATGGGCGTTTTATACTTGATAACATCATTTTTGTGATTATAATCTTTAAATGTCAGTCACTTATTGAGTTACAGCTGTGACAACGTCGTGGGTGATGCGCGTAATGTCCGGCGACGAGTGGCGGGGTCCGCGTTACCTTTATGATGAGACATTTAGACGCAAGTAATTATTTAGTTTTACAAGTATCAATGCATTTAATTAAACAAGTTTATTAATAATTGTCAATAAATGGACGTGTGCAATTAATTTATATTATTATGTTAACCAGGGAAATTACAGATGGATATTAGCAGATGCATTTATTTAACGTCATTTTCATGAATATATTACGAGTAAGTTGACAACTTATAAATCAGTCACTTTTTTAGAGATATTTCTGGAACGTTTTATATACTTCTTGACTATTTGAATTTGTGGCTAGTTAGTAACTAAGCTTCGGTGAGTAAAAAACAAACTGAATTTGGAAATTTTATGAAGAGAATTCGGAGCACTCTTTCTTCGCGAAATCCGTTCAAGTCGAAATGCGAGCGAAATAACATACAATATATGCATAAGGACGTTATAGGTGAACTTTTTTATAGCAAAGCCAAGGACTGATTCCAAATATCAAAGAAGGAAATTTTGCTCTTTATCATCATCTAAAGCGATCTCCTATATTATAACTGGAGATAGTATAAAAAACCTTTTTAAAACAAAGCCTAGGTTAAGTCCTCGTCCTCTGACAGAGCTATTCTTATGCTCTTATACTATAATGAAAAAAATGACTTCACACTTTGAGAAAAAATGGAAAATATGAACTATCTAGTTCCTCTTCAATTTCTAATGAGGGCTGACATGTGCATGGAGCTGTCGAGTTCCAAAGCTGACGCGTGAAAAAATACTTTCACTTTGATATATTTTCTCATTCACCATACTGTCCAGACCTGTCGGCTTCCAACTATTATATATTTACTTGTAATTATTAGATGAATAATGTATGACATAAAATCAATGGCAAAGATCATCTTAAGGTTATCCAACCTTAGCCATTTTTTTCAAACAAAATTCTTAAGAATTCCATAAAGAAGGAATTCGATGGAAGGAAATACACGTTGATAACTATAGGTATTAACGGTGATGAAAGTAACTAAGAAAAGGGCGGGTTTATTAGTTGCCAAACTGAGATTTTGATTTGAATTAGTGTACAGTTTACAATTATGAAGTTATTGCAGGTAGAAAATAGAATGAAAAATAATGACAGATATTTGACCCCGGTATCTTTTTACATTTTTTTCATTGTGTGTACCAACGGACTATTGAAAGCATATTATTAACGTCTTGATTTCGTCATTAATATAAACCAAGCTGTTCTCTCGAGCTCTACCATTGAAAAGGTTTACGGCTAGTTTTGGGGGAACGACATTTACTTCAGCTTTTAAAGCGGTCAAAATCATATTCGGATGGTATTTAGTTTTGAGTTTATAATATCAATATTAAATTGACATTATAATAATGTGCAGTATTATGATACAGAAAACATTTTCCCGGTCTAAGTGCTACTTACATCCGCGCGGGTTTTGAAAAAGATTCTGGTGAAATTGAATAAGAGAGTCTAATATATATTTCATTTATGATGAGAAAGGTTAAGCAATAAATGCACGTATTCACATAAGGGGTTTCACATAAGGGGTATATGAATGTGAACTGTATCTGGTTTTATTATTGCATTTTGCGATAATTAGTCACAGAAGCGCACATGAAAATAGTTTAAGCAAATGGTTTATGTAAGTTTTAGATAAAAATACTATATAATTGGAAATCTGTTGCAAACTAACATTTAACAAATATTTATAGGGTTTAAACTAGTTTTAGAATGAGAGTGCGGTCTGATTTTCAAGCTTAGTATTAAGTATTTACGTCCTGTTAAATATTATTAAAAATAATATTAGGTATAATTTTAATAAGCTTTTTTCGTTCTAATAAAGCTTCAAAGTACCTACGATTGTCAAATAATCCTTGTATCCTCGAACGCCGTCAAAGTGTCATTGCGAGATGGAAACGCGGCAGGTGACGCGCGCGTGTTCGGCCGGCGCTCACTACACCATGAATATTTAGAAGCTACAATTTGTCAAATTGTTTATATCATTTACGCGATTGTATTGTTGTTGAACAAGTAGGCCTGTGTGCGGCTCTGCATTAAGTATTCCCGGGACGTGCGCGTCAGTAAGTTAAAGTAAAACTGGACGCAAACTCGAGGCTGCATTCCGTATTCTGTTAGTCACACGTTTATTCCGATTCACCATGTTTATTCCAATTCATTCGCTGGCAAGCAGGTGATTCCATGTTCTTTGTGTTCAGCAATTCATTTCATAATTCAGAACGGTTCGAGCTACTACCGCGTCGTGAGTTAATTTATTTGAGCTGGTTAAGTTTATTCATGCCTGCTCAGTGTTAATTGGGAGTTCATGGAATATGAATAATGATGCTAAGATATACTAAGGTTTAAATTACGATGGTTATTTATCAAATTGCCATCTTTTTGAAATGCAAAAAATGTTATGTTGGTAAGCATTAAATTAATCATTTATATTAACGACCACTAAATATATCTAGAGGACAGTGTTGCGTATATATCTTCATCAGACTGTAAACTGGTGTTTGCAAAAAAAGTTTAAGTCATGTGTACACAAACACAAATACTCAACGATTTATTTCATCTTAAAGAATATGAACTAACTCAATGTAAACAATTTTTAAAATATAACGTAAAACTGGTTATTTATTTAGAATTATTAACATCTTAATACCCATATATTGTTGAAAGTTAAATTTGTGATAATAAAAATCTAAATTAGATGCAATTATTTGAAGTTGTGTCATAAATATCATTTTAAATAATATAAAGAAATGTAAATAACATTAAACTCAATTATTTTAATTAGACATTTAAAGTTAGGTTAGGTTAGATTATATAGAGAAGGAGTGCAGGAAGCTAATATATACATATAAATATATATATATATATATATATATACATAAAATTAAATTATGTATTACCAATACATTAAAAGATTCGTTGTTTACGTTCATGCTGTCAATATCAAACACATAATAGTCTGTGGCCAAACAGTCGCACAGAGTAGAGATTGTCACTAAAGAATTTTAAAACGTCAGATTGACTGAATGAGTTTCACGCAAACTTTCAAACATACCAATTTAATGAATTACGGTCAAATTTCGACCACCGGGCGACCAAATAGTACTAAATATCTTTTCACCAAGATTCCTAATATTTCTATTTTTAAATCAATTATTTATACTATTAAATTTTTAACATACCTTACGAGATCATTTCATTAT
Source organism: Druceiella hillmani (assembly GCA_039881145.1). Lineage (NCBI taxonomy): Eukaryota > Metazoa > Arthropoda > Insecta > Lepidoptera > Hepialidae > Druceiella > Druceiella hillmani. The sequence continues at coordinate 13,130,156 of JAYKKI010000043.1, forward strand.
TATGACACAGTCTTAAAATTATAAAGACGTTAACTTCAAACGAATAAAAATTAATATATAAATAATAATGGGGAATTGTTTATATCGATTATAATAACATTTCAAAGTGATACAAATAAAAATGTAACTTTTTTAAAATGAGCTGTAACTATTACTTTTGTGTTAACTTAATTTAATTAGAAATGAAAACAGACAGATATCCTGAAATAATTTTAACTATTAGCTGGCTTAGGCAAACTTGAAAAAAAAATGTAATTCCATACACAGAACTGAATTATTGCCTTTGCATCTTAATATCCTGTTTATAAAAATATGTAGCTCAATTAATATCGCCACCCGTTGCCCCAATAACGAAAACAAATAACACTCCATCAAGTGGCGCCCCTCGAAACAATTAAAGGGCATGTCGAACGCGCGTAAGTAGGTGCCTACTTTGCAAATTCACATGTTAAACCATTAAGTCAATGGCAAATTGCGAAGCCTTAACGCCATTCGAAGCGCCGATGTAAACGGCCGATTGTTTAATCCCGAACAATGTCGTAGGAGCAATAAAGTGCTATCCGCAGCAGTCGGCCGGCAAAAGGAGCAGAGCGACCGGCGCGAGTTACTGCGCTCCGTGCGTATGTAAAAGAACCGTAAAACTTGTGTTTCCCTTCTGTAAATCCGTATAATTATCGCATGGGGCATAAATTTCGCGGGGAGAGATCTGGCGCTCGCATGCGACACTCGGCCGCTGCGGAATGCATCGGAGAGTGCAGTTGCATTCGCACCTTGATTTACCGGCCATAAGTTGCACTCGAATGGTATTGCGCTTTGATATCTCACTTTTCCCGTGGTCCCGGCGCTGATGCGCTCGCGAAAGCGATCCACAGTTTGACGTCTCACTAAGCGTTTCGTTTAATTTTACTTATGCGCTTAAACTAAATTATCTTTAATGTAATACCATATATTTTCAATTAAACATTTTTATTTCAACTTAACGTAGTGATAAAATAGGAATGTATTAGTGTTTTATAAGAAAGTAATTGAATTAAACAAATAAGCATACCGAACCGGGTCACTTACTGATATCGACTCCAGTGTCGCCTTTATATCAACATCGATACTGAAGTATTATTTAATAAAATAATTAATCATTATCAGTTGGTACTTTGATATGGGTCGAGTTACACGAAATAAAATATACCTCTGTAGTTGTTCTTAACGGTGTAAGTTAAAATGAGTCGTAAATCTTTATGTACTTTTTATACGATGACCGCTTTAAATGTAACGACTTAGACTTTATACTTTTTATAAAATAATTTTAATATATCGACTTAGACTTATACTTTTTATATGATAACCGTTTTAAATATAACGACTTTAGAATGTAATCATTCGCTAAGTTAAGGACGAAGCTGCCGAACAGACGGTGTCGCTTTAACAATGTCAATGAAAAACGTACGGCTAGAGCGGTCGATTCATGACACACACAATGTACGTGTGCCAATTTATATTGATAATATCTGCTTAGTAATGTGAATTTATAAACTGCATATAGTTTAAAGCACTATTTGTAAATTAAGTGCATACAAAAAATCTCATATATTCTATGGATTTGGTCATAGATATGAGAGAGTAACGAGTTATGCTACAAAACTTAAAGTTCAAGTCAATCTACAATCAATTGAAGATCCATATTTCATCCTAGACATGTTTAATTATTTATATAATAATTTTTCAATGGATACATGGGTATAAATTTTACGTTTCAAATTTTATTTACGACATTATAATGTTTGTGTAGACAATTTCAAAGTGAATTAATTAGTCAATAAAATCTCCAAAATAAGACTGATTAAAAGAGCACAACAACTGTGTAAACAGTTAATTATTTCACACCTTAGCTTCAAGTAAATAGCGAAATTGTAGCAATTTCAAGCTGGGTATTAGTAAAAATCTTACAATCAGGTAGGACATTGATTAGGTTATATCACGAAAGTAAATGAAATGCATAATCGAATATTAATCGTCTTTACATAAAATCAATTGAAGAATAAATTCGAATAAATCGATTATACATATTACTTTTTCTATTAACTAGGACACATGTGTGTTTAATTTCTTACTTGGACTATAAAATTCATTTTATGTTCACAATGGTTTATTAGTTCATAAATTAGGGTCAAATATTATTCTATATACGTTTCCAGGACACAAATAATAATTAAGTAGTATTGTGTTGTATTGACATGTAAATTTATATAAGAATTTACCAATAGTTTAATGAACTAAATGTTCTATTTTTTAGTTCATTTTTGTTTTAAAAGTATTCTTGAAAAAAAAATACAAGTGATAGACGGGCAGATAATAAATCTTTAAAGTGCACAAATTCTGGATGGATGGTACATATTTTGTAAAACGCCAAGACCAAAATGTTTATTTGTTTTTAAAATTATTCTCCATAAAAGTTATGACGAGATTTGTTATTTTATTTTTCGTATTGTTTCAAATGTTAGAGAAATAAAACGTAAAACTATTTTTCATCAAAATATCTTTGTAACATTTAAAGGCATACATATATACGTAGATATATATTCTGCTTTATATATACCAACGCCCTAATATTCGTATCTAATCTTTAGTTTTATGAGCACAATATTATTTTTTTAAATTTATCTTTTTAAAAACTTAATTTTGTGAAATAAAATGAGTGTATACGTCCGTAAGTATATTCATCATAGAGAAAAATAAATAAAACTTTCCGTATGTAGATCTACTTATATACATTTAAAACATCTTTTTCAAAATAATGTTCTTCTATTACGTTAAAGTAAAATTATAGAAAATTAAATTAGTTAATTTTCAAAGACAAGTTTTAAATTTTGATTTATATTTTTTCCTTGAAATAAATTTAAATAATAGTGAGTTTATAAATTATAATCGTCCTATAAGCAATGGATAAGAAACCTCACCTGAATCTTAATTTCTGCAAAATTTTAAAATCGGCAAACAGAAAATCGTTTAGCAACTAATACCTGACACGTATTCTGCATTCAAATGTTTTTGCACCGAATGAGGCGACAGGTAGGTGCCGCAAATTGCACAAACTCAAACCGAACAAAGCGACCCATTACCACAAATCAGCTAAAATATGTAAATTCTTTCATACCTGACTTTATTCTTAGCACATCTTTGTTGCCATTTAATGTCGCAATATCGGAAACGGTCATTGTATTTATTGTACTTACAGTTATTGGAGCGGTTTCGTGCACGTTTGTGCAGTTACGAAAAAAAATGCACGGAACAATGCAATTGTTCAGAAAGATGCATGTTTTAAGGGCAAGGTCACGGGTAAAGTTAAGTGCTTCGTAACGGTATGCAGCTTTTGAACATTATACGGGTATGTAAATATGGACGATACGCCTTTGTTCCTCCGTGCTCGCGCCTGCATAGACTTTTCGAACATTGCATTGTTTACGTAACAGTGGTTAACTTTTGTATTTTAGTTGTGTTATTATAACAAATATTTACGACGATTTGTAAAAAATGTGAACGAATTTAAATACCTTAAACTTGTTAGTTTCGTAAAATAGTTTTGCCGTTTATAATCAGACATCAAAGTGGTGTTTAACTTAGAGCCGCACTTTAAATGATATAGAACATGAAACCATGCTAACAGGGAGGGACAAGGCGAAAGTATCCCAGAGAAAGAAGTATATTTTATAAACGTTTTAAATTTGAAACAAAATTACATAGGTATTTCCAAAAATTCAGGCTGGCGAAATATTGACGTTTTATTTAAACTTAAAAAAAATAAACTTCTGCCTTGAAAAATTAATTTATGGTGCTATTTACTCTTTTTTTTCAATGACTATCGAAGAAAATTTGAAAATAGTGTTCCGAGGAGAGATAATAACAGAAACGTACATGAAAATTGATGGAACAATAGAGATCTATGATGTTGCATCATCGTTGTTTGTTCTGCCTTGGTGATATACGATTTGAAAGTAAGTGAATTTTCTCTTTCCATTTCTGTGGCCGAAACTTTTCACAGTATGTTAAAACTTGGGGAACGTATATTTAAATAATTTTTTTAAATTTTACCTTACATCTACTTTCCTTTTTTGTGGAAGAATGTATATTAAGACGTGTCATAAAATAAATAGCTAATTGCATCGTAAACAAAGCAGAAGCAGTAGGTTATTAAATAACGAAAAGCCGCGACACATGGTCGATTAGATAGACCTTAAGTACAAAATAAGGAGTTTTAGGAATAAGTCAATACACGTAAGGAAATAAACAGATGTTAAAGAAATAAGTAAAATAATCGTTATTGCTTTGCTGAAATATAAAGACTTACGTATATCGTTTTTTAATTCAGAGCCAAAGTTCATTTACCGGAAAACATTTTTCTTTCGCAGCCTTTCACGACTTAAGTAGTTCAAAATATACGGTAAGAAATACCATATATTTTGAATTACTGCCGGTAATTTAAAACCTATTGAGGCTGTGAGAGCCAAATTCGCCACAATTTAAATGCATTTTGTCGATTTAAACTAATTTAAACGAATTGACAGGCGTGTGGGGTTTATTAGCATAATTAATTGCGCTTAAAACCGATACAACAACGTTACGGAATCAACTATCCTGTAATTAAGATTTCTTAACGCATAAATTGAATACGTCTATGCCGCCTTGCGACCGGGCTGCGGTCCGAAACCGGTACTCAAATTTCGGCCATAAAAGCATAGATAAATAAACTTTTTTATTAGTCCGATTCAAATATACAAAATTACGATGTATAGTTTGTATTAGACCCGTAATTAGCATATCGCATCCCGCTTCATAAACTAACGTCACTTTTATGCAACAGCGCAGCAGAATAAAATTATGAATTGCTGCATTTTTGTCGTAAACATGACAAACCGTTCATTTGCATATATTTTTACAATAGTTGAAGGTTGTTATTTAAGTGAAAAATGGCGAAGTAGACCTTGCTTATGTCAAATAGTTTTTTTTATTAATCGTTCGATTACTAATACAACGGTTACAAAAATGTATAACAGTTGTCATAATTTAAAATATCTAGTTTATTATGAAATAATATAATATAAATAAATGTATTTACGAGTAGTTTTCGAAATACGTTTAAAAATGAACTAGTTTTGAAATCAGATACATATATAACTGTTTGTATCTTACGTAACTAGTTAAACAATTTATCGTTACAATATTATATTCAAGTTACAGTATTCGATATCAAATGGAACAAATCAAGATAATAAAACGGCAAGTATGTTTATTACGTGTAACTTTTATGTGTATATTAAAAAAAACTAAACACGCTAAGACAAATATTAAACCTTTGGAAATATGCAAAATTTTCAATATAACTCGTTTGTTATGTTTGAATACCAAATTATGTTGTTGATGAAATAGTTATTCAGTTCATCAAGAATATATTTGAGCTTAATCATTTTTAACTACTTCAATGGTACGATAAACTGAAGGTGAAAAATTCTGAGGTATGTGTTTAAAAAAAAAGGTTGCGACCAGAATCATCGGCTAGATCAATATTGTATCTTCTTCTTATAAAACTAAAGGAAGTTAATATTAAAAAAATGTTTTGTAGTTCTGAACTGATTACAGATATGTCGGTTGCTATTTAGTTTCAAATGTATAAATAATTTTATGTATTTAAAATTATGTAGAAGCCGATTGGTAAAAGCACTCTAACTGTAGAGGATATGTTTAGGTTCGAATTGCGTTTCGATTAGAAAAAGTCTTACCATTATTAAAGAAAAAAAAGCTTCTTATATTTACTCACGATTATAGGTAATTATATTTTTACGGGATGTTTAAAAAACAGTTGTTATGATTATAATAGAAATAAGTATAAAGTATAGAATCTGCTTGTGGATGGGATCACTTCAATAACAATAAAATTGAAATATAGGAAAAATAAATGAACTAATGATGATATGTAGATTTGTTTTTATCACAGTATTACTATATTTTGCATGACACCAATTTTGGTGCAAAATTGAAATAATTTTTCAACGTACCTAATGACCAGCAGCACTTCAATACTGTAAATATTTTTGAGAAAGTTTAATTAGTGTGAAACTTATTAGAGAAGTGTGAGTATCGTGAAAGTTATAAAGACGTCGATGAAATCGTATTGAATATTAAGTATATGCAGATGATCATAATTGTAGCTTTCTAATTGGTGATTGCATCAAGTACGCTGATTTTAGTAGATATATATAAAAACTTTCTAAATTTTCCAATATTTTTTTTATTTTTACGAATCAATATAAATGACGAATTTACTTTGAAATAATTGATTAAAATAAACATGATTAAATTTTGAAAAATGTACACTGTGATAAACGAAAGACTCAATCAAACCATTATGATCATATAGCTATCATAACACTATAGCCGAGCACGTCACAGGAATCTAAAAAGAAATGGTCGTTTACTTATCACATACTAATAAACCAAGGTAAAATAGGTTTTAACAATTGATCCAAATTATATAAAACTTTTACAAATTATATAAAATTTTACATTTGGTTCAATTAAAAAATAAGGTGTATTATTTCTTTTATTTGCTTTCGATTAATAGGTTAGTTGTACATATAAAATATTACATGGATCGTTTTTGATATATATATATATATATAATTACATCGACAGTTTTTAGCAATATATGTTTTGGTTTCATGTTAATTTAAAAAAAACTTTTAATATTATGAATCTTTCCTTATATTATATAAAATATAAGTTTGTTCATTAATCAGGAGTTTATAGTGCGTTTTGTCAATCGAAGGTATAATAAATATTGAAAACTTGTTACGTGAATATAAGTCAATTTACAGCAATTTGTTTAAAGTGAATTGCAACCCGCGTGACCGTGCAATTGTTCATCAGCCCTGCGCCAGTTGAATTGTTAGCGGACCGGCGCATGTCCTCGCTCGCAAGTACTTGATAGCAATATCTGTCAACAACGCGCAATTAAATCGCTTGAACTTGGCCGTAAGTTCCGTCGCGATCCACTCTCGTCCGCCGACGACAACCGCCCGTGTGTCCGGTGCCAGAGTGTTCTGTTCGTGTGTTCGATTCAGTTATACAGTCGTGGTTTATTAAATTAATTAGAATGTATGGTCGACATATGTGGGAATATGGTATGTATGGTCGACATTATTTATTTGTTTTATGCTGAAGAGAGCCTAAAATAGTTACTTTCAAGGCACATAAAACGTCCTAAAATAAAATATCCGCCATTAGATAAATAAATTTGTTATTTATCTAATGGCGTTATATTTAAATATTTTTTTAACTTAACTCGATACAGATTTATAACTTTATACGTGTTGTCCTGGAAATTTGTGATTGTGAATTTTTAGTGGCAATGAAAATCTGAAACGGAAAACGTGGGGTGCAATTTCACCTAAGTCACCAATAATTTTATTGCACCATAAATGATATGATCTGTTGTGTTAGTTTTTCGTTCTCAACAAGAAGTTAGTTTATAACTGTGTTTTGTACCGGAAAAACTAATAAACTAACAGACAAGAATGACATAATGACGTAGACTTCATTGTAACAGAAAATTCACTGTGGGTGTAGGTTAGGGTAGTCGCGTGGACATTATAGTTTGTGCCGAACATACAAACAGACAGACAAGAAAGCAAGTTAATATTACATTGTCATCCAGTTATGAACTATGTTTTTAAAGTTTCAAGGCTCTATTTCAACGGGAATATAGTTTACAACCGTTTACTAAATTTGTACCGGACAAACAAACAAATACACAGAATCAAAGCGAGTTAGTGAAAACGTAAGTACATAAATATGTAATGACATAATTATAACACAATGATTTCATTTATAACACGTAGATTTCATTTTGACACAAAATTCGCTATGGACGTAGGTTGAAATAGTCGTGTAGGCATTGTCCTATGTGCTGAACAGACAAATAAACAAACAGACAAGAAATCGAGCTAATAAAATCGTGATAATTAAATACAACAAGACAAATAAATAATCAAACGAATGAAATATACATTACGGATATAATTAATAAAAACAAGTCTATTATAGCACCTAATTTGTGATTGGAATAATAAAATAAAAATATTGAATATATTTGGCGTTAATTTTGTAGAAATTCGTTATTGACAATTAAATGAAGAGGGGCTAATAGCAAAGATCTGAAGATGTTGTAATACAACAAAACCTAGGTCGTGGTAAAGAACTTAAAGAAAGTAGAAATAATACTACATCACGTAGTTTCATTTAATTGTGAATAAAATAAAACTTGAAACTAAATTTGGGGATAATAAAAGATTAAAATTGAATTTACGTTTACTTTTAATTTGTGGTCACATGCGTACGCATGTAGTACAATTAAAAGAAAATGTAATAAGAAAATGTGAAATAACGACTAATATAATTGTGAGGTAACATAATTACGATCATTCTACGTAAATTGTCTTCTAATAGCTCCTCAACTGAACCATTAGCTTTCTTCAATTTTCATTACGTTCCGATAATGAATTTTACTTTTATTTTTAATGTAAAGATATATATATATATATATATATATATATATAAGAGATACAGAAATACAGATGTATTAACATAATTATTTCTATAGTTGCCATGAAGATATAAAACTTTCACTATACCTAATATTTTATTTCCAGCTAAAAAGCTGGAAATAAAATATTTTATTTTTAATTTAAATTTAATTTGTGTTATTTATGAGTGTTTATTGGTATTAAGTTATTTGTCAATTTATTTGTTTTTAACGATGTCAAATTCAGATAACCGAAATGTTTTGGAAAAGGAAATAATTTTCAGGAAAATTACTTAAAAATTCAGTAATTAATTTAAAAGGTGGCGAAATTGCCACATTTTAGGTATTTTTAAACTACTTGCTTTTTTGAATATTGTTAGTTTCTAAACGAAAAGTAAGGATATACGTCTTCGCTTTCCTGAGTGATTACAATCTTTTAGATAGATTTTCCACCCATTCTAAATATAATAATAATCATTAATTTTCTCTAAAAATTGCGGCATTTCGCCACCCATTATATGAAGAAAACGATGTGATTTGAAAATATTCTACCACCGCATTTAATTTGTTATACAGAACTGAGAAGTACTTTTACTAATGTCACCACATAATCATTATTAATCAATTTATACTAACAGTAAAATAGTTATTTTACTAATTTAATATTTATATTAAAACCAAAATTACGCTTATACCAAATATACTTAAAACATTTTGACGTGATACGACTATTGCTATTTGGGCTATCATACATAACATTTTGGTCGGGTGTGTTATAGGAATTTAAAAATATGGTTGTTCTGTTATCATAGACTAGTAAAATTTAAGAGCTTGTCAAACCCATGTAATAGTTTAAAATATATTTAATGTGTAAGATGAAGTGCATTTAAAACACTTTATCTTAAACTTAAAGACAGAAAACGACATACTGTCGAAAACGAAAGTCATAGACGTATTACATTCCAAAAAATTAAAGTAAAAATGGGCGGGCCAAATGGCACGAAAGAACAATGTAAAATGGACTAAGTCAGTTATTACGTGGGCTGCTCCCCCCCCCTGCCCCTGAAAAATGAAGAGGTAGGCCGCTGGAAAGATACTCAGAATAAATTAATAAGATTGTTGGAAAGAATTGGATAACAATGGCAAAACACAGAAAAAAGTGGAGAAAAATGGAGAAGGCCCATACTTGTCGAGATGTTCCCAATAATTTATTTTTCTTTTTTAATCTAATTATTTAATATTAATTCTTCAAATGTCATTAAACTTATTTAAACTATACTTATCAATAAAATTTAAAATTAACTTGTTTAGATAATCATTAAGAACGAAAAGTATAGATATTTAAGTATTAAGGAAATAAAGGGCTTTAATAATATTTTATGTTCAGATGGCGCATACGTTGGTATCAATTTTCTTACGGTTGTATTACTAATTATAAATTATTAATGAAAATCATATTTTCCCAAAAAGGCTGCGGTACGTACACTCGGACGAAAATAGGCGGCACAGTTTGTTAAAACATAAACAAGTATTTTTAATGCACAGTTATATTTGAACAATTCAAACACACGAAATACTTTTCAATAATTTCATAGTCTTCCATGTACCTAAATTTGAATCTATTTCTATACTATAATGAATTTATGACATATGATAGATATTATAAAACCCATTATAAGCTTATTTTTCTTGATGAAAAATTGTCTGTTATTTATGACACAAAACAAAACAAGGAGCTTCGCCCTGATGATGGTAATTTAGGATACTTTGAAAAGAAATTGGATATCCGATTTCTGTTGTAGAAATTCCTTTTACCTCCCAAGGTAGTGTAATGGGCCCCACTCAATTTCTGCTCTATACAGCAGATCTTCCAACTACAGTAGGAGTTTTTACAGGCGCCTTCACTGATGACACTGTAATCCTCTCAGCGGACCCTACGATCGACCCTGCTGCTCAGAAACTTCAAACTAGCGAATATCCCAATGGGTTGAAAATTAGAGCAAATGAAAATAAATGTGTCCAATTGACCTTCACAACTAGTTATCCTTAATGGTGTCTAACTACAGTAAGCTGATAAAACTAAGTACCTAGGAATTTATAAAGACAGACGTCTAACTTTGACGAAACACAGTTTTATAAAACGCTGTGCTGTGTGTCAAAAATTGAGAAAACACTCCAAAACAAATTGCTATTCTATGAATTAATAATTAAGCTTATATGGACATATGACATACAACTGCAAGGAACTTATGAAATATAAAAATCTATAAAAAACATCTAGTCGTGGTTTTGCCTTTCTGCATATATAGCTGAAACGTATATACCTATATGTACGTGGTAGGGAATACGGAACAAATATATACTTAATTTTTTCCCAAGCTTATTTAATTAAAAAAGTAACATGCGTGTAAATAAAAATTAAATCGTAACGCAATTACTAAAGCTCACACTTCTCTAAGGAGTCAACAGCTGAAAAGCAACCCAGCGTCTTGTCACGCGCGCGGCGCGAAGATAAGGAATGCGCCGCGTCCCGCGCGGGCATATTGTCGCCGTTCGCACGTGCACCCGACGAAAACTGACTAAAGGCAACCGGTTCCCGCGTGGCCCGCTGACCTCCAAACGGGCGCTCGGACCGCCTAGCTCTGCTCCACTCTTGCGTACAAAGTAACGTGTTGCGAGAGACTTCTACCTGCTTCCATCCGTAACTGGAGTGGGAGTAACTGTGTTGTTTGAGTAACTGTAGTTTTAAAACGTCTAGTATATGTTAGTCGCTTGCGAGGTCACTACTTTCAAAGTTCAAGAAATAGATTAAAGTTATTATTAGGGTACATAGATCAAAAGGAAAAAGGAACGTTTATGAGATCACTATCGTGTCTTTCTGCCTATTTCTCAGAAACTTTTTGATATAGAAACTTGGCATGGTAATAAAACATTTCAACTCGCATATATCTAAATAGCTAAACTCAAAAATATTTAAAAGAAAATTATTTTGTTACGAATTAAGTACTCGAAAACATATTTTTTTATTTCTATATATATATATACAGGGCTTCAAACGTCATTTTATAAATTTTAAGAAAATTACTCAGAAACATGCAAAAAAATGTACTCTCCTCCCTTATTTCCAAAACTATTCAATCTAAAATTATAAAAAGGAGAGTTTTTAGAAGCTTACTCAAAGTTTTTGAAAAAACTATAGTAATGATTCTAGATGTCAAAATTTTTGAAATATTCATCATGTTTTAACGCCTGTGAAAAATGATTATTTGAAGGTAATTTAATAGAAATACTATGTATCCTTAAAAGTTTCTGATTGCCTAAATTTATTCGGGACCCTCGTACTGCGAGTCCTATTCGTGATAGACCGATTATTTAAATAAATTGAATGTACATTCTTAATTCATTAATTTCAACACAAAGAATCGCACGAGGTTTTACTATTTTGTAAATGAGTCAGAACATAAATATACATTAAATTTAATAAGAAGTAACGAAAATATATGAAAATCACACTCTGACAACGAAAGGAAAATTTATTTTCAGTTAGATGTCGTGTAAAACCAGCTTATTATAAAACTGCTGCGAATATAATTTTTAAAATTTATTTATTATTTCTACAAATTTAGCATTACAAATAATCTGTAAATCATAAAACTTGACACCTTATGCTAAAATTCCAATTAAATGAAAGACGTAGATCAACTTTCCGTTTAAGAATTTCTGCATCGTAAAATCGTATTAATTAACGACGCGGCATCAATCAAAACGAATCATAACATTATGAAAAAAACGTCACATAAAACGTTGAGAATTCAAATTTATTTCCTCATTATCGCTTCGCTTATTAAATCCATTCGTTATGTGGAACTGAATATTATTTACAAGTGTTTAACAGAAGTTGAAACACGGTCCCACATTCGGTAGCCAAGTAATAAATTAAGCGCGTACGATATCAGATCAGGGCGCCGGTAAAGAATTACTGCGCGATGTAAAGTCGCTTCTTTAAAACGAAATCTCTCCCGCTTATAAATCGAAGGAGCAGCCGCGTTCTCCTCGTTAATCACCTTATCGTGACCTCGTGGAATTAACACCCGGCCGTTATATAACGCCGTGATGGGCCCGCGCCTGTTGCTCGACGATATGACTGTGTACATAGCCTTTAAAAAGAAAAAGCATCCCTGGCGAAGATTTTGCAGCAGCCTTAAACATCCTGTTTAATGTTTTTTCTTCTATAATATTTAGGCACGAGACTTTTAGAGTTCAGGCGAAACTAAAAGGTTATTATTAAAGCAGCGGCCCGCAGTGTCTTATAAGCAATTACACGTAGCTTGCCCTGAACATTTAGCATATGTGCATTAAATATTTACGAACATTTAAACATATTTAATTATCAAGCGAATTTCGTACTTCAATATACGATTTGCAGTTCACGTGCATTAAGCGAACGTACTGGTATGTGGAATTTCAGATAAAACATACAAACTTTATTCCAATATTGTATTAAATTACAAAAAAATCTCGAATCAGAAATGGTCCATACGAAGTTAAAATTTATTACCTCGCTTCAGAGTGTCAGTTCATATACTCGAAGAAAGCTGAAGCTTTGTTAGACTACCTTCGGCTGTGTTCGGACTGAAGCAATTTCGTAATTATTACATTCACATAGAAACAATTAACATTGTGTTTTTATAACGATCTCTCTGCTGTCAGTTTATTATTCTCGTTCAAAAGTAATTTTAATACTTTTCTGGTTTTTCAATACACATTCCTAATAAATCTAGTGTACGGCATTTTCACAAAAATTTTTACAAATAGTATTGGTGGCTAATTTGAAGTTGCATTTTAAATAAACTATTTTACTGGCCTTATTTATTATTCGAAACTGAATATTGTAAATGAAGTAAAGGCGGTTTTGATAATCTAGGTAATTGACAAATTCAGGTAAAAATATGCTAATTTCAAAAAACATTTGCCGTGTACAGTAAAGCTACAAAAATTTAGTTCTTCGCGTACAGAAATTTGTATCGAGGGGCAACTAGCTATTGCGAATCGGGAACATAATGCCATAGCAATAGGAATATTTTTAAAAGGTTAATAGGTATTATTGTATTTTTATGTAAGCAACAATTAGCTTTTTCTTGTGTCGATTAGAGTGATAGTTCGGTAAGTCGGGGTAATTACGTTGGTCGTTTATTGTTTTTGTGTGCTTACGATTCAATTATTGAGACACATTCTCAATCTATTACACCTTCAATGCCGTTTTCAGGGCTATCAGAGGCGATCGTGGGCGCGGACGCTTGCGCGTGGATGTGTACATCTATACAATTTTTAAATGCCCGTCCCTTCGCGGCTTGCCGTTAGCAAAAAGCACTGCAGGCCATTGCATCAAAGTAGTATTTTTTTAGTATAATGGCCGCCATGTTTCTCATTTTTACATTTGCACCAAAATTTACATTTGTATTTAGTATAGCCAAACGGCTAGGTCATAGTATACTTTGGCAGTATACGTAACGTTAATTAGGTCAAAGTAACCACCTGCAGAGATTGCTGGTCGTAATCTAGTCATTAAATTTTAGTTAACTAGGAGCCAAAAACGTGCACGTATTCCTAAAAATATTGATGTTTTGAAACAGTGTATGATAATCCAAATCAATCAATTGCACGTCGTTTCCAGAAATATCATTTGACACTCTATTGAATATGCTTCATAAAGTTTACATTTGAAAGTGTATAAGTTCAATCGAGACAATAACTTAAACCAAATTACCATTTAGTGCATAGAAATTTTGCTGATTGGATTTTAAAATAGATTAAATACGATCTACTGTTTCATCCACAAATTATGTTTAGTGATAAACCTCATTTTTTGGTTGAAGGGTTTAGTATGTAAGCAAAATTATCGCATTTGAAGTTATGAAAATCCATTTGTGTTACATGAAACGACTTTCAAAGAAATTAATTGTATGGTGTGGGTTTTGATCTAGTCATCATTAGACCATGTTTTTTGAGAATGCTGCTGGGAATGGTGTTACTGTGAATACAAAAAAAATATTATGAATTGGATGATTTTGATGGAAAATATATGATTTTAACAAGAGTGTGTAATATGATACGCTGCTCAGGAAACAGTCAAGTTACTGAAATATATGTTTTCAGATAGTGTAATTTCTCATTTTGATGATATTAATTGGTCACCAATGTTTCATGAAATAACACCATAGGATGTTTTTCTTTGAGGCTATGTTAATTTATTAGTTTATTCAAATAAACCGCAAACATTAAATGGACTTTAAACCAGCATTTTTTGTGTCGTTTGTGAAGAAATGCCTAATATTTATATTCAAAAAAATTAATATGAATTTTAATAAAAATATAATTTTTTTACAGCTAGGTAAGAAAAATAAAAAAAAGAATTATTATTCATGCGAATAATCGAAAATATTTGTTTGTGTATTAAAAAGTAATAGCGGGTTGGATAAAAGGTTCTAAATTTGAAAATGTTTAATTAATTTTCACAATATTCGCTTTATATAGTTATATGTGGTGTTAATTATTTCAAAATAAATGTTTAAGTAATTTTAATTATTGATATTGTTAAATTGTTTAAGTTTGTTTTTCGAGACAAATTTTGTAACGCGCTATGGCAGACATAACAATAATCGCTAGTAATATAATAATTCTTGTTCAAGAAAGTTGAACTCAATGTTATGTTTCGCAACGATTTGGTGTAAGTCATTCTATTATTTAAAGGACCTGGAAAAGATTCCAAGAGTGCGATTCATTAGAATTAAAAGACCAGTCCCGAGAAAAAAGCAATGGTCGACCGATATATTGTGAGCCAAGCTTTACGAAATCGGAAGTCTACCTGTACAAACATCTAAAACAATCTCAAAGAAGTGAGAAACGTAAGAGTTAACTTATGGATTATCAGGAAAAGACTTCAAGAAGTTGATATCCGTAGCCAAAGATCGACTAAGGGTCCTAAAGTACTTCGTGGTCACCGTATTGCAAAGTCGAGATTTGCCCAAATTGTGCGACATAAACTCATAGGAAGTGGAGTGGCGTTTTATTTTCTGATGAAGCCAGAATCTCTTTATTTGGTAAGAAACGAAGTTGCAAAGTGCTCAGAAGATATAAAAACCTTTAAGCAAACGTATGTTTCGAAGATATTATGCCTTACGGCGGAGTCTCTGTTATGTCTTGGTCAGGCATAACTTCTGAAAATCGTTTGGAAATAGTTTTTGTTGAAGATGGTTCTCTGAATGTACAACGATACATTCTATGCATTCCTCATGCACAAGCAGTACTAACCGTTACAAGAGCTGTTGCTGTCTTCATTGATGATAACGGTGGAGCACATCGAGTGGGCAAAGTAGACGCTTATCTGGCTGTGGTCGGGATTAGCCGTTTAGATTGACCAGCACGAAGTCCTCACCTCGATTCTATTGAGCACCTATGGGACATTCTAAAACGACGTGTTAGAGCTATACAACCAGCCCAACCGAAGCTAAAAACAATTATTACATTCGAATGGGCGTGTATTCTCAACAAATTATTAAAAACCTCATTCAGGGTATGCCACGAAGAATTGCAACAGTCGTTACGGCAAAAGGAGACCACACTCGACATTAATTTATTTTTTTTTCTTTTGCAACTTTTGTTAAATAAAGAACATTGCCAACTGAAGGTCCCCTTTTGTTTTGTTGGAACGAGTAATTTGAAAACAATTCAAAACAAAACAAATTACGTAAGTCTAATTTACAAGCCAAAAGTTTTTTATTCTTAGTAAATAATATTTATTTCATTTTGTTGCATAAAATCTAATTTCCTTACGCTTTTACTAGAACTAATTGACAAAATCGTAAGTGCCTGATTTTTTTGCAAAAGGAGTATATATTATAACTTCTCCATAGTTCCGAACGGTTTAAATTTTGATTAGTGTTCCACGCAACGTATAAGACAGCAACAATAAAGTCTTTACAGAAAAATTCCATTATTCTTTTGTCTAGCCTTCCAGATTTTAAATCCTTTTAAACTGTGTCTAAATAAATTATCAAATACGGAAAGATATTTATGACAAATTCGAAAGTGTAAAATAAAAAAAATCTGGCACTTAGTAATATTTTTTAAAATTTAACAATAACATCCAAATTGGTGTAAATAAAAAGTAGTAAAATATGGTAATTTGAAAATTCGTGTCTTATTTTAATAGGTAATAAATATCTATAACGTATTCAGCATATATATATATATATATATATATATATATATATATATATATATATATATATATATATATATAATAAATAATTTAAATTAAAAAAGGGCATAATTTTATACCGTTTGCATGTATTATAGCATACGTCTTAAGAGATATATTAGTATGATGTTCTTTATATTGAAAACTTATCAAGAACTCTTGATTACCTATTGTACAAGTCTGTAGTCGCTGATAGAAAATAAAGAAAATAAAGCTGCTATTTACCACTTAGATAAATATGAACATTTAAGCATTTATAGTATTTTCATTAATGTAATTTTACAACGTGGAAATATTCTGCTTAGTATGTATTTCATACGTATAAAAATGTCGTAAATTTCCCAAAAACTGTAAGACTTAAGATAAATTGTACAGTTTTTCTGTTAACTTCTTTTTTAAGTCTGTGAACTGTGTTTTCTTTACGAATTTTGGTTTTATAATTTCGGATATAAGAAGGAGGAGGGGATGCCCTGTATTAAAAATTAGCTAGCATGCAAAACGGGAGTTAATATTATTTATTATTATGCCAAATTTCAAGTTTCCAACAGTTTATGATCGAATGGCAGGCACGTAGATGATCTTACAAGGTAGATGATCTTTTCTTTTGAATATACGTAACCCTAAAAATTTGGTCAATAATTTTTTTTTCTCTCAACATTGCCATTTATTTTTAGGATATGACAATGATATAAGGTGTTAAAGCTTTGAATTAGATGGCAAATATGCCTTTTATCATTGTAGATACTTCAACTATAATTTACTAATTTCCAACAAATTAATTTTCTTAACTACCGATGGTAATAAAACAGGTATCTTTATACCACGCTTAATCTTAATAACGCCATATCTGTGCCGATTTAACACTTCCTCATCCACAAAACAGATGACCATCTTTTAATATGAATATACAATTAGTTAACATATTTAAGACAGAAGAACTTCGCTAACGATGTAACTCTTAGCAACTTGTTATACAGTCATTAATATCCATCAATTGGAGGGGCCGACTCGGTACAATATTATATGCCTAATATTAATACAAAGTTTCAGTATTCGCTAATGAGAAACTGCGGCGGGCGGGGCGTTCGGGAGGGCCGTTGTCTTGTTGCTTAACTCGTCTGTAACTTGGGAAGCCTGCGCTGAAACTGAGATATATTACCTTATTGGATTCCCTTCTCAACGCCGGCGCTATCCGGAGGAAGGTTTCATTTTGTTACAATGAACATGCTTAATTAGTTGTGGTTTGCAAGAAGATGTATGTGTTCCGCGGTCGGGAGTTTGGATTAGGGATTTTTATTTATGATTGGAGGTAAGTCCCGAAGTAGTTGAGGCGTGGCTGAAGAATAGAATTTTTACTGAATTGTTACGCTGCCTCTTATTGATAGTTGAGATTTATTAGAAAATAGAACTCAATAACTTTTGTTCAAAATATGCCCTTAAATACCTAGCATGAATAAATTTGATGAAAATATAATACCATATATATATATATATATATATATATATATATATATATATATATAAATAAATATATATATATGTATATATATATATATATATATATGTATATATATTATAATTGTAAAACCTTAAGTCGCTACCTGTAGGTATCAGTTACGGTAGCCTGATATTTTAGTATGTAATAGGCAATATGGTTATAACTTAATTTATTTTTCTCGTAATAGCTAGTTTGTTCGTCAAATGAAGAATAAAGAGCTAGTTTGTTTATTAATGGGTACGTCTTCATTTATTTTTCTCGTAAGAGCTAGTTTGTTTGTTAAATTCTGCATAAATTCTATATTATGAAAAAATCTAATCATAAAATTATTAGTTCATCTATAACATGTACTTTGAACCTGCAATAATTACAAATAGTCAGTCAGGACAAAGCTAACGATTATAGTTAATCTGACGTAAAATTGAATTAAAACTGTATGTAACCCGACGGTAATGTAAAGGCTGCTGATCACCTTCGAAGCTTAAAATGGGGAGTTCATGTGATGACGAGAAATCATGTTGAGAGAGCGAGATTGCTACGTATTGCATGCAACTCAATGAAATATGGTAGAAATTTAAATAAAACAAATGGTTTATATTTCTGCACACTTGAAAAAGTGTACAATTTTAGATTTTAATAATATATCTCACGAATAAAATATACTTGAATTTTTAGCTTCTCAAAATAATGATAACGTTATTTTATAGAGAGCCCGTTATAAAACATGTTTTCCAAACATGCCTCCTAAATCCTTCATCTTTGATTTTGTTTTTGACAGACTAGTAGAAAAAGCCATTAATAACAGTTATCATTATGTTATATTTAATAATAACGAAAATGGGTTATCCGTGTCACCGAATTCAGGAAACAATTAAGCGGACAAAATGATGCACTTTGTACACTTAATATGAACAAATAAGCGGACAACATGAACAAATAAGCGGACAATATGAACAGATAAGCGGACAATATGAAAAAAATATGCGGACGGTATGAAGAAATAAATGAACGACATGAACCGACAAACCTCAAGAGTGTTGTGAATTTTATGAATGCTCTCGAGTTTGCCTTTATCAAATTTTTATCTGTGACTGACTAATCTCACCTGTGATACTTTTTAAACATTCTTCTTAAAACTTTATTCTGAAACTATTTGAGTATTTTTCAAACTTGCTGAAAATATGTTTCTCATAATTTAAAATCTTTTAATTATCAAATATTTACATTTAGTTTAGCCGATTGCTTAATTTTGTGATTTTAGAGTCAACTAGAAATTAATTAGAGCCGTAAATTTTTCATTTTACAAATATTAAAATTAGAATATTCCACAAACAGACGATAGGCATCATCCAATTCTTGGTATCCTGAAAGAGATAATGGTAGCGTGTAAGACCAATTTGTATAAATTACTCTTTTACAATAAAAGTCTACGTAGTCTTCAAGTTGGCGTGAAATTATGGAAAAAGATAGACTATACAGTAAAATTTTCATTGGTAATTTTTTCCACTATCATTTTGCTTTTCAAATAGTTTTTTTAGACTTAATTACTCCCTATTCCTTATAACGGCCATTAAAAATTAATTGGTACTCAATCGTAACATATTATTCAAATCAAATGAATAAACATATTGTAACAGTTTAGACTTCAATAATAGTTAATCACACACCAAGTCTCTTCGCTTTGCTCCTGAGTACCGCAGACAATTTCTGAACCTAAATGATCTCCACAACTTTTCGTCTAATCTTTTACAAGCATCATTTACAAACTTATGTATTTTTATTCATTAGCGGATGATGTGTAAATTTAATGTATTAATTTAAATTTTCCAGCGCAAGCCAGGCGCCACGTACTCCTCAGAGATCTCGCGACCCTCAGAGCGTGTAATAATTTTAGGCGCGATATTAGAATATTTGGAAAACAAAAAGTGCGAGCCGCACGCAGCCAGCTAGGCCGGGCTACGTGCTGGGCGGGTGGAGCCGCCCAAACTTATCTCATTATTCAAGCGCTCGCAACGCTGAGTAATTTTGAAATATTACTATTCGCAAGACGCCGCCGCCGCGCCGCGCCCCGTGCGGCTTCCTACACTTGCGGCCCAACTTTGTGAATGTTACGATCTTTAGTTTAATTGATGAAGACTTTGGCTAGCGGAGCTTTTTCATATTTTTGCAGCTTTTAAGCGAAATCAGGGGATCATTTTGCATACTGTGCAAAGAAATATTGTTTATTTTATAAATAAACAATTATTTGATGAAACAAGGCAGTGTAACTTACTTTTAAAGGTAATACTCAGGATATTTCACGGCATATTAAGTATGAATCAAATTATTCCTTGTAAAATGAAAACCTTATATGAGTTATATTTCATATTAATATATTCATATTTTCTGTGCCCTGTATGCAATGCTTTTTTATTTATAAAATAAAGATAAAAATAACACAAAAATTTATGCAAATATTAATAAAAACAATTTGAAATTTTATGGATAATATATAATGGCTCAAGTATTCAATATCATTTTAGAAATTGAAAAGATATAGATAGGTATAATGCAATAAGGCTGATTAAAAGAAAATTAGAGAATCTTATCTAAACATGAATACAGACAAAAAAAATGAATTCTGTAATAATATAAAATCGATACAAAATAAAAAAGATATTAAAAATATTTTTTCTAAGTATTTCCAGCTAAAATAAGTGCAATTATCATTTAAACATTAAGTTATAGAACGATAATGGTACAATAAACCAAATGTTAAAATTAAGAATTTTCTATATTGCAATAATTATTGCGTTTGTAAACATCATAATAAGCTGTAATTTTAATGGTTTCTCTTATTTATAGACTCATAAGTATTCATTTCTTTAAATATTATACAATTTTACAATGTGTTTACATTGTAAAATTGTATAATATTACAATATTGGCACTGTGAATGTTATAAGCGACTGATAATTGAAGGTGCAAATAGACTACCAGCTAGGAATGGTTAGACGTACAAAAACCTATATTTCTTACCTCTGGCTTTATATACAAAGGTTTAGTCAGTAGTTTTTAATTTCAAAATGGAATTCAATAGCTAACAAAAGTAGTCACAGTACGTAGTTATAATTTAGGATAATATGTGGTTTATTCACCGTAGAAGTTTTACCACATAGGACCGGCATCATCGTTAAAGGCGACCTCAAGTTATGTAGAAATGAGAGAATGTCCACAGTAACAACGGTTTGCTATGGGTGGGGTAAGTATTCTTGTTTATTAATTAGTGGTTGTATCTATTGGTAAACTAAAATGCTTATAAATTTTATTGCCACTTTAGGTAGGCATTATTTATAAACGGAACGAAAAATAATAAAGAAAAGAGTATTGAAGTTACATTTTCAAAAGATAATATGTCATATAAGTTACTATGCAGGGAAGAACAGCTAACGGTGGAGATGGAAAGAAGGTCAATGAACGCGTTATGTATTGTCGTATAAAAAGATAATAATTTATTGACATCGGTCTAATTGATTTTTGTTTTCTTTTTAAAATTGCGAATGAATCACCATGAAAGTCTTATTTTCCATCACGTGTCAATGAAACAAAAAATGAGTCAGCGATAATTACAAAATGTCTCGATGTATTGTGATGAAAATAATTAAATTATGAAAACAATCTTATCCGAGTACTTAAAATTATTTCTCAACTAACGCGTTTCTAATATGATTTAATTAAGAACATAACAGTTAACAAAACATCTGTTTTTGGATAAATAGCTGTCTTGAGACAAATAAAATTTTATCTCAAGTACCTGCGTGTCAAGATAAAAATTATGATATTAAAATACACAAAATGGTAGTTCTAACTTTTTGGTCGCAGGATAAAAAGTAACTGCACTATTATTATAATCGTAGTAAATTTTGCGTGAATACTTTTCGTACGATGATATTTTTGCTAATATTTTTTTTCTTATGTTCGAAAATACTGAATCAAAACATTACTTCATAATTTTCTTAATTAGCGTCATCCAAAATTTTGAAAAAAAAAACTTTTCAATATTTTACACGTCTCTGCTTAAATTGATTGGCAAATCCCTTCAGTTATAGTGAAAACATGTGATGTTCAAGCAACGACTAACTTTCAATTACTGACTTGCAATGATATAATATATGCGGAGACTTCTATAAGGAAGATGTTTTAGTTTTTCTATTATAAGATTTTTTTTCCATAAAAACTATAATTGTATGTATAAATGTATGCACATTTCGTAAATTATAGTACATTTGAAACGACAATTTCGAAGATAATATCCATACGCAAACGGTTCATTCAAACCTGAGGCAAAGTTAATGATCATGCACAGTTCGGAACTTCGGTGTCTTCTGGAATGATTACAAGGAACAGTCGGCCGGCAGAATGTGGATCGATCTGAATGTGTTCCACATTTTGTACAAACTGCATAGAAATACAAGTGCATCGACTCGTATTATCATAGCAAGGAAGGAAAATAAAAAGTAGCAGTGCAAACAAACGCTGCGTCGTCCTCGGTCGGTGAAAGAAAAATAGTATTAACAATTCGTTGGGAGCACATCGCGCATTTTCAATGGAAATATGCGCTCGGTCCGAGTGTTTTTGTTGGATCGCTTTGTTCCGCGTGGTCGGCTGTTATTGCTTATATCCTGCAAAGGCCGAGTGAATTTTAATTAACCAAAGCGGTCGCCATTGATCGCTAATATAAAACTAATGTTATATTAAGAATGACCGTTTTTATTTGGTCCCTTTCGGCCTTTCATTGTTCTCTGTATGATGAAAGTGTATAAGTTTCCATTGATTAAATGTAGCTTGTCACTTTATACCTAATTAATGTTCTTTTAATATGACTGTTGTACGTGGAATGATTTTAGATATCGTCTTTGATGTCCAGTGTCTCAGAACCCTCCGTCTTACATTTATAAATATTTCCATCCTGAAGGTAGACGAAAAAGTTGTTACAAAGACAAATCTTTTCGCAATGGGCTGGGCCAGTGTCAATGTCAGCTATTTTATGTAAGACATTTTACTGGTTTATGTACATTACTGAAGTTTATGGTATGCATTTATTTTGTACATTGCATTTTTCGGTTATTTTTTAAATTAATGATTTTAATAAGTGTTGCACTGATTTCGTTGATTATACTCTTCGTGTGAAATAATGAAAATTTTATCGATGTTAAAGAATTTTTCTCAAAACTTCAATATCGATTAAAAATTGCAGCTTTTTTACATTAAATAGTTCAAATTTATTTAATGAATTACTTTAACAGATGCAACGTAAAACTAGTGAATTTTTAATTTAAAAAATAAATCTTTAAAATTGTTTATTAAGACGTAATTTTTATTCGAGAATTTGAAAGGAATCTCTTTGAAAGACACTGGACGAATTTACTATGCATAAGAATTTTATTTTATGAAGAAGATTTTATATGACAAAAATTTCTATATGAGCTCTGAACAGCTCGGATAAATAGAATGATTTAAATTTCTGTTCTGTTCTAAAATTAAAATTTGGACATTCATAGTTCAAGATGAAAATGTAAAAAAAGAGATAACATACAATTTATTATGACTTCAAAAAAATTATCGGTCGCATCTCGCATCAAGGTAACTCCCATATTTCTTCAATCGTGTCGATACATATTACACAATTGAGTTCCAACAGCACGCGGCGCATTATACAAATGCACGATCGAACTAGAACGAAATGCAGTCATTTATGCGGAATTGTAAAACACGTTAGTACCGTGTACCCCTCGCGCTGCAGGCCAAAAAAGGAACAATGTTATGAATCATTCCGACTCGAGGATAATGATAAATATTTATAACGATTTTCTCTACTCGAAGCTATTAATGCGGCCGCTCTCTCACGATTGCGAGCTTTTACGGAGGGCTTTAACGGAATGCAGCTTCTGTAGGACAGGCGCGCCGTCCGCGGGGATATCCGTTCTTTATCTCCGTCATTTGTTATTACACCCACAGAAATCGTTGTAACGACTTCATCAAAACAACAATTTTGTCAGTTTCATGATGGTGCGATGCGTTGATTGATTTATTGAATATGGACACCTTCCAGAGTAATACCGTGACGGTATTTAGAAATTCTTTTAAAATTAAAAAAATGGTGTAAAGAAATACTTTTGCTTTTAAGGTCTCGTAGTTGAATAGCAGAGATATAATTTATTACGTTCATCTGTACGTCCAATAAGACAGCCTCGTTTCTATTTTTTCAGCCATCGATCTTGGGAATTAATTTTTTTTTCAGACGGATCCCATTGAATTGGACATTATTGAAAATTTATTTCAAAATGCAATCGAACATATCTTATGATATTTTCACACAGTCTTTTCATTGCAAAATATGAGTCTCCAAAGTGTCGATTATGCGTTCTACCCTGTGTTTTTAATCAACAACCCAAAAAATAGGGTAACGGCATTTAGTAAGTACTTCATTGGAAAATTATTTCTTCCTACTTGTAAAAATAAATTAATTAGATAAAGGAAAAGTTATACTTGGCAATAGGTCTAAGAAGTCCAAAATAATACTAATATTTGCGATCCTTTAATAGAAATACTAAGTTCTCTTAAATATTTAAACTTTATTAAGATACAAGTAATTTTTATTTACCTCATATTAAATGGGTGCCGCAGGTAGGATTAGGTATGAATACGGTAAGTAGTGTTGTTATAATAAATATTAAAGCTTTGAGCTGAGGTTGATTTTACCTAAAGAAGTAATAATACTGATATATAATTAATATAGATAAGTGTAATAAAAAGGATTGATCATATGTATAACATTAGTCGCCGTCCTGGTTTTACTTGGTCAAAAAGAGTCAATCACTGCATTTCGTTTTTACAGCTTTTTACGTAATAAAACTTACGTTAATTTATTAAAAGTATTCTCAATATTTTAAATATTTATTCTTTATGTTCGTCCATTACTGTATTGCTCAGTTTAAAACTAATAGTATAAAAACATAAATTAGTTGCATAAAAACGTCTAAAACAAATAATATACAGTAGGTAACCACGTACATATTGTACCTTTTTAGGGTTCCGTAACCAAATTGGGAAAGCTTATAGTTTCGCCATGCCCGTTATTGTGTACCGTGTGCTTGTCTGTCCATCTGTATGTCACAGCTATTTTACTTTTAGATTATTAAAGTGAAATTTGGCATGATTATATATATTTACAACCCCCACAAAGCTGAGGAATAAAATGTTTAAAAAAAAGTTTTTAGAGTAAAGCGGGGTGGTTATTTTCGTCTACCCATTGTATAGTGTATATAAGGTCTTTAAAATAGGTCTTTTGAATAAATTGGGGATACATCATGAACAATTTTTTGATACTGGAATACGTTTACGAAATATTAAGCTTTTTGTGTCAAATTTTGTTAGATATAGGGCCGCACACACCCGCCCCATGAGCTAAAAAGCTATTTTTGAATATCTGAAAAGTATTCACATATCTGAAAAGTATTCACATTCACGTATATATAATTAAGTTAAAAAGGTAAATTATCACTATGTTTGTTTCCGAGTAATAGTCGACTAACATATGACATGTAGGTAGTTTGACCTGTGAAACGTTCAATGAACTCATTAAAAGTAAGTTAAATCAACCGGAAAATAATGTATTTTAAAATGTTTGTTAATTATATCTGTGAAAGATATACTAGGCAATAAATTTATATATTTTCATGATGAAAAATAATACTATTTAAATATACACAATGTTTTTACTCTGGCGAAAGACATACTAAGTAATAAATTTACATTGTGAAAAATTAATGCTGTAAAGAGTTTAATAGAAATAATATGTACTCTCACAGTGCAGATTTTATTTGTGCCTGTCAGGTTTTTAATCTGCCGCTCCCATAGTGTTACCGATTCAAAAGCAATTTAATTTTTTTTGGTGTAATGAAGAATCAGAATGACACATAATAAATTACGATATTATATGTTCTTCAATGTTTTTGAAATGTTACCTTTTTTGGACTTAGCGTTCATTTGTCAGATGATGCAATTTTATTTTTTTACATGTCAAGGAGGGGGGTATTTAGTGTAAAGTTAAATCCAAGTTTGAGGGGTCGCAACTCTTGTCCCGCGGCCGCCATCTTGGAAAAAGGGGTGTAGATGTTGTTTATGGTTTATCTGACAAACTATTGGTCGCACAGAAAATTTATGGAAACATTTTTCGTTGGAAATTAAATTTTCTACAATTTTGGTTCTGTTATTTTTAGCCGTAGAACCAAAAATAACAAAGTTATAAACGAAAATCGATAACAATTTTGGAACAAATTTTCTTTTGGTCGTTATAACTTTTTTCTGGTCATTTTACAAAAAATGATTCCGTAGCTTTTTTATAGAGGGGTTTTCAAGGAATAATTTTCATTAGAAACTTTTCGAATTTCATTTATTTATTAGGGTTTTACAGCGCGGCGAAACTAATGCTATTCTCCAGTACTCAATAAGTATACATTAATATGAATGATTAGGCATAGTTTTCAATCATCTTTTCATTATTTTCATAAAAATCATTTTAATTATTTATATTAATGTTCATTAGTTATTAACTTGATACTCCACCACCTACGGGTTGAGTCTGGAGGCGCGTTTTTTACGCGGTTTCCCTAGTAAGCATAATCCACGGTTATTTTATAGCTGACATAATTACTGTGTCCTCAGTCTTTTTGATGGACCAGGCTACGGGTCAGGATCTGGTTGAGCTTCGATATTAAATAGTTGCGGAAGAACTGGAGAAGGAAGTTACGTCATTGTCGGCAGTTCACCTTTACAATTATTTTCCTCAATTAATTTTGACATTTTCATTATGTTGCTGCACGTCTCCCCAGAATAATTGTATCTCACTGCAAAGCATTTGAGGCCTGCTTTCCACCATCCACATCGGTCCACAGTTTTCTTTGCATCGGCAGAATTTCAACTTCAGAAGCGCAGGAGTGCTAGAGGTTCAGACTTTTGTACTGGCATCAATATTTGTCCATATTTTTTCCAGCCCCAGTCTTCAGGGTCGTTGTAATTACCGAGCCATGACTGGACCTGATGGTAGACTCTGAGGCTGATGAAGCAGGCCGTGTCTTGTGTTGGAGGAAGTGAAGGCAAATTAAATGTATTCTTTGTCACCGACTTGTCGAACCGTTTCTATCTAATGCTGAACAAAATATGATGGTAACATGAAATATGTACAGTAACTTCCGAAACAGTTCATATAAATTGTTCATCATCCTCATCCTTATTTGCTATTGCAAGTAAGGTTTTCAATCCTTTCGCCTTCATAGTTCTGGTTTTATTTTCCCCTAAAGATTTTTTACAAATAAAACAATCAATCGTGATGGAATAATACAAAATTCACGCTTAAAAAAGTCTAAATGCTTATCACAAAATTCAAAATAGTTCTCACAAAACTCAAAATTCTGTCCACAAAATTCGAAATCTTCTCCACATAAGTCTAAATACGTCCACAAAATTCAAAATACTTTTCATAATTAAATACGTCTGCACTAGGCAAAACATGTTGCACAACTGGAAGTAAATGTTGCAGGACAGCTGCGCTCCCTACTGATAAATAATAATAATAATAATATAATACTTATGAATACTGAAGAATAGCATTAGTTTCTCAGCGCCGTAAAACCTTACTAGGTAAATAAAATTTAAAAAGTTAATAAGAAAAATAATTTCTTGAAAACCTCTCTGGATAAATGCTCTGATATAATTTTTTTTGTAAAATGTCCAGAAAAAAAGTAATAACGTCCAAAAGAAAATTTGTTCCAAAATGTTTATCGATATTCGTTCCTAATTTTGTTATTTTTGATTCTACGACTAAAAGGTACAGAATCAAAGTTGTAGAGAATTCAATTTCAACGAAAAATGCCTTCACAAATTTTATGTGCAACCATTAATTTGCCAGATAAACCATAAACACCATCTGCACCCCTTTTTATAAGATGGCGGCCGTGGGACATGGATTGCGACCACGCAAACTTGGATTTAATTTACACTCGACATGTAAAAAATAAAATTGATTCCTCTGACAAATGCAGCCCCAAAGTTTTCAATGGACTATTATGGATATATACAAAACTGCGATGATTCTTTGTTTATGCAGTTTTGAGTATGTGGGACATATGGAAAAATATCTGAACTAACAGCCAAGTTTCACGACAATTTTAAATTTTATAAAATTTTTGAGAATTATTTTTGAAATGTTTTTCACAACATAAGGCCACATTTTAAAACATATGTAATAAATACGAATTTCGATCAAGAAATAAATATCGAGGCTGCAAGAATATAAAACATTGAATCATATAGTTTTAAAGGAGATATTTTTAAGTTTTCGAAACCGCCTTTACCCACATTTTTTATGCGATCTTTTGTTCACAAGTTATAAGCAGATTAATTCAAAAATGTTTTTTTTACTGGATAGCGATGAATATAGAATGATTAATCAAAAAATAAATAAAATACAATAGAATCGCTTGCATTTTAAGATGAAGTCAGTGAATTTTATAAGCACAGTTTATTTCACCCCGTACCTACAGCTGAAAAAAATTTAGAAATTTTTTCATTTTCCTTTTTAATCTGTAATTCCGTAGAAGTAGTAGATCAAAAATATTAGAGAATTCTAAAAAAAATGTTGAAACCTTAGCGATAACAGGAAATATTGTTTTTATTTTAGTCGGACTGCTTTTCGTAAAATTACAGCCGTTTAAAAATGTACCAAAATTGTTCAAAATTGTCTTTAATCCTTTACTGTTGGTGGTATTTTACTCGAATTTTGATGACGATGCTATAGTTTAAATTGGTCACAGAAAACGATAACAAATAATACATAATACATTATTATGGTGTGGCTGTAATGGTTTAAAAGTATACTTCAAAAAGGCAGCCGGCACACTTGACTTCCTTTTCTTGGTCGTTATATATACGTTCTAAAAAGATAATGTGTACAGTAAGCCCTTTTGGTAATTGTAAACTATATGGTGACGTAAGAACTATGTAAATTGGTTAAGTCATTTTATATCAAATCCTTTAAGACAAACAAAGATACAACCACGACTCGCATCTATATAAAATTAGTACGATTAATGAATAAAGATGTTTATGTAGATATCGTATAACGATGTGATCACAATTGTACATTAATTTGACATAACTTTTAGCGATTAGGCCGGTATAAATATTATCACATCCATCGCGATCGATAAATAACATGGAGATAAAAAAAGAGGAAATACGTAGAAGCAATTATTCGCACCTTCAATACGTGCATCGCGTACGTAGCCATTTAGCAGCAATTCTACGGTGACTCATACAATAAACCTTCTGCAAATATTATAATAAGCACGTCGACCGGCCCACCTACGGCATGGCAAGCGGCGAGACCGTTTACCAAAAATAATTAAGTACCTACATTATCTCATGATATTACAAAGCTTACTTAATGTAATCTGGACGTAACAAAATGTTTGTAATTCACACTTCTCAATTGGTCGCTACGTGACTGGCTTTCGTGAAGCGGAGCCTGCCCGGTCGTCGGCGCGTCCGCACAAATTACGGTGTGCGCTCGTACGGTGAGCATTTTTCGCAATAAATTTATGCGATACCGTGAATAAACAATGAAAGCTTTTTACGTTATTAATTTATTACAATAATCGCCTTAACACGTTACATTTAACAAATTACCGGACGTTGACATATTGGCTTATTATGCTAATTGATGTGCGTTTATTTTGTGACGACAGAGACGTAAGTTATTAAAAAAGTGTAAGTGGGTTTTAGCTTAATTTGCCGATGTCTGGTCCGTTTCGGAGTAATTTTTATTAAAAATTTAAAACTTATAAATCATACTTATATATTTAATATAGACAATTTTATTAATAAAAAAGCAATAATATTACTTACAATATTTAAAAAAATATTAATATTTACGCATTATCGAAAATTGAATGTTGTGTGGTAAAAACTGTCGAGTAGCTGTTGGAAAATATTACGCAAACACCCTATGCTAAATTAACTATGTATATTATGAAAGAAATACTAGTATAATTTTGTAATATTTCAGATATAAACAACATTATATTATTTATATTTGTTTCAGGTTAGTCCAGTCTTTACTCTCCAAAACTTGTTGTAAGTATCATTTTGGAACATAAATTCTTGTGCAATTTCTTTCTTTAGTCTGCTAAGCCCGTTATTACTTTCCAAATATACAAATGTTTGTTTGTAGATAACTGGACTTAAAATTCTTCTAGACAAATATTAGATGTGGAAATATTATTGAAGAGAAGTTCGGCATAATTTGTACAACTATTGGCTTGTACTTAGACATATTATTTTGTATGTTCAATTTATTTATTTTCATACACATCGAATCTCGTACGTATATCGGAAATAGCTATAAAATGAAATAGCTATATTTAAGGTATATATGAGCGGCAATTGTTTTTGTAATATCGGACCAAAAATATTTTTTGTCAGGGAAATCAGTTATGTTATTTTTAATCGATTATACAAGTAAAATTTTTGTGTTAATACAATTTCTTCGTTTTCGTAAATATTTTCACATGAAACACTGCTTTTCGATTATTTATTTATTATTTCATTAATCCGTATATGTATATAATTCAAGTTAACACAAAATTTATTGATTTGGTCTTGTGAAATTTTTGTCATAACATTAAATAAAAATTGGAAAACCTTATTTCCGAAAAAGGCTTGAAAGTTGAAAATTATAGTTAAATGGTATGTGTTTACGCAAAGACTTTCTATATAACATCGAATTCAAAGTGTTACGTTTATTTCAATCTAAACAAATATTTATCGTGGATTTAAGTATGAAAGCAGACAAGTACTGCCAAGTAAAACCATAAAGCCTAGACATTTGAGTATTCATTGCGGTAACTTGTCAATAAATTGTATACGGACTATTACCGTATAAACAACGATTCCCAAACGTGGAAATAGATTTAAAATTATTTTATTCCACTTGACTTTATTTTTGCCAATGGATATTGATTACAAGTACAAACAAATTGGTAATTTGATTGAATATAATCATTAAGCAAACATAACATATTTTTAGGCTCAATTTGATGGCACTAATATTTTTTTTATTTTATTTATTGCTCACCTGTTTAATTAACATTTTATTTAGGGATATAAGTTATTAATGAAAGTGGGTACCTATATTATTACTTTATCTACCTACTAATTAAATTTATGCGAATCTAAGTATTTTAATCAGTTATTTGCTCAACAATATACTGAAATGAAACTAACTACTGTTTCCAGGAAACAAAATTTATTTCCTATATCTATGTATAGTAAGAATAACGGTATTATATGTTTTAAAATGACAAAAATGTCTATAGTACAGTCTATAGCACATATAAAATGAATTCTGGTGAAAATCGTCATTTGAAGTATTCGGTGGATTATATGAAAACCATCTGTATATATTGTAGAAAAATAAATTGAATTATTTAAAAACTGACTAAATTCCTCCACAAATCAATGGCGCCATGTTTTATTATTAAGTATGTAATCGTTTTGTTGGTGGCATCTTTTTTTGATTTCTTTGATTAATTGTTACGATTTTAATTGACTTATTGTAATGATTATTGTTGGTGCTTCATGTCGGGCACGCGATGCATCCAAGCTTGTATGGCATGGTATTGATTCAATATATGCACTTAGTAATTATTATGAAATTAAAATGTTGTTCCTAATGTATTTTTCATTTTCGCGCAAAGATGAAAGTAGAACATGATTGAGTTAAAGTGGATAACAAATTAAATATCACTATTGCGAATCTATTTAAGGGAAAATTATTTTTAATAATTGTTAAATGCAATGTTTAGTTACTTGCATTACCTAACACTTCTATTTTACGTACAAAGTAAACAATATGATAAAAAAGATATATGTTTAATACTTTTTATCGACCGTCTTATTTTCTGACTTCATTTATGGTTTTTTGTTTTTTAAATTACCGCTCGAATAAATTAATGTACACGTATAATTAAATACCATTGACCTAAGCGCGTTCGATATATTCGTTTTCCATCTAATATTATTGCGCTGTAGTAGATACTGTCTAAAGATATGATGTCATGACATTTTCCTTAAATGGCTCATCCAAGGGAGGTCGAATAAATAAAAGAAAACGACATTTCCTACACATGTTGCTTTACTTATACTATGCTCGCTATTGAACTTTATTGAATTAAATTTCCGTACAGCCAGTCGTAGCGCCGTTGTAGTTTGCAGTCTACACGACTGATTGATGAGTCAAACGGTGCCGACCGTAGCCTTTGAGATTGATGCTGTCCGCTATATGTACGCGCGCTGATCGTTTTATGACGATCAGCTGATATTTAGTTTAATATTAGCATTGTTCATTTGATATAATTGTAATCTTTTTTTATTATTTTCGCGTAGTTTTAAATTCTTTGTGTTTCTAAAAATTTATGAAGACAAAGCATTTTCATAAACTACTTAATACATGTATTTTTTGATATTGCAGCTACATATCTATATGTACGTGTATCACCAACAATCAAATAATAAAAAGAAAACGACATAGTCAAACGTCAATACGAGCTATATATATATATATATATTATGTATAATGAAAGCGATATGTACATTCGTTTACATTAACACATCTATTAAGCTGAATAAATCTTTAACTAAAAAAGTGATATGAAATATTTTATTATAAGGAGCTTGTAATATTCTCTGTGGGTGTCTGTTTCTTTATAATTAAAAATATCCATGTAAACAAATGTTTGGAAAAATACAATTTAAAGGGATTATTTCAATCGAATACATTAACAACTGGTTGTTACAAAATTTTTAATCGAACAGGCGACTGCGTCAATTATCTTCTAACCAGACTTTATTATCGGCGGAGTTAGGTAACTTCCATCGACAATGGCCACGGCAGCCGCTTAGAACAATTTCCTCTTAGTCCGTCTTGGCAGATTGCACTGGGTAAAGTTGACTGACAGAAGAAACGATCGCTGCACCGATTCTTAATTGCCCATCATGAACGGAAGAAATGCAGCAATTTCGCTTTGTTTGCGCCGATTCCTGGGAAAATGCACAATTTATATTAAGTCATTGGATAGAATGTTACAAACTTAATGACTTGACATTTATAATAAAGTACTTTTAGCCAGCTTTAGAACCGTAATAGATTATTAGAATAAACCAATTCTCAACCGAAGGATTGTGTTCTATATAAAAGTAGCTGTGCCTACGACTTCGTTCGCGTGTAATTAGGAATAAACATTTTTGTTTTTCATATGTTGCTCCTGGGAATATACTATTACCATAACAAATTTTATCAAAATCCGTCCAATAGATTTTTCGTGATACATACAAATAGACAACAATTGTAAAAAAAGTTTTTCTTCTTTTTGTTAATATTCATATGATAAATCAAACACTTTCTTTAAACTATTTTTGATGTACAGAATTCACTCTTTATACATTACATACGAATTCACAAGATATGAAATACGACATTTACAAATTAATGGTTAATTTTTTTTCGTACTGAACAAACAATGTTTATCCTGAACATGTGCTCGGTTGTGGTAATATCTATAAACTTTTTATTACCAAAACCAGTCAAAAATGTGTCGGCATTGATTAACTAAAAAGGAACCGTAAAATGAATAAGGTATGTACTTTTACTTTTTTCACACAATAACTAATGGACTTTTTTTGTGAGCAGTCATTAAAAATAATGAAGGAAAATTAATATGCGGAAAAATTTAATTAAATTAGGAAAGAGATCACAATTCGTTACAACAACGTGATGATAAATACATAGAAATAATTTTTATTGAAGTATTATTTTTAACACATGGTAAATGATTTAAAAAAGATTTATTAAAAAAAGTTAACAAAACTCATATATACTTGCCTTGCGCAACAATTTCTAGAAAAATCATCATAAAGTGAGTTCTTGAATTTTTAACGATCTCTGATTATCATCAGGAATGACCAACACAACAACGATGCCATTTTTTTTTCTTTTTTATTGGTATCACCTGTGATACCATTTGATGAAATCAACACGTAGAAGGTGCGCCACCTTTAAAAATATACGAACAGGCGTAAGGGAACAAAATTCAAACTCTTTCTAACTATAATTAAACTATATTTTTAATCTATATTTTATTAACAAAAATGTAGATATAAATAAAACACCTTCTTTTAGTACGAAAAAATATATTTTATTCAGAACAATAAAAATGAATGTATCTTGAATAAAAATATTATAAATTTGGCTTTTAACTTTGGAAGCTGTTCGGAAGAGGATATATAAACTATGCTATCGATAACGATTCTAGCATGAAATCTGCATTGCTATTTCTGTCAAACCAAGTATATATATACGAAAATCACATATTTGGTGCAGAGTCATTGCTCACGTGAAGTGCATGTTTTTTTATCTCCTGACGCGAACATTACAGATTCCTCGCTCTGCTTAAGCATCGCAAATGGGTTTAAATCATTTCTTTATATACTTCAAGTCGTATAATATGTTCTTCATGCAAATACACTACAAGATAAAAGTTTCACCCAGTCCAGAGCAAATTTCTTTTAGAAAAACACATCTCCCAGCCAAAACTTACATATTTGCATGTTACTCTAAATATAGTTCGTGTAAAAAAATATTTAATGAATTATGGATGTTGATTATCCTACCAGAATCGTTGTTTATCGTCACCACGAATCTTATCTCTTGAAGAACAACGCTGAATTACCAAACGCTCAAAATTACTTACATTCGAATTTTCCAATCGCAAAATTCTGAATAACGATTATTTAAATCAAACAAACAATAAGCAATTTGGCGTAACGACGCCGTCCGTCCGCCCATACGCCGCGCCGCTGAGCGGCGGCGGAGTTAATAACAACATTCGTATTCAATTGAATAAATTCCGTTTATGCACGCCATTTGTCGGTCACATCGCAGTGATAGCGGATCGGAGCGGAAGCGCCTTTCTTCGGCGCCAGTAATTACTCATCTGGTCGGAAGCGGCGAGCGAAGTTTTCATCGGCGGCGGCCGGCCGTGGACCGTCTTATCAGCAGCAACCATCTCGCTCTTCGGCCGCTGCCGCGGAATATTTTCGCGGTAGCGTTCCGCTTGACAAATATGGCGAGGGAGGTTTAATTAAATTAGCATCATTTTTTATGTATTACGTTTCAATTTTTTTCGCGTAATTTTACTTACACTAGGTACATATTATCTCCTTCATGGAAATAATCTTTACAAAAAATAATCTTTACGGAAATACAAAATACACATTGTTTTATTTGCAAGTATTGAAAACTGTTTATAGCAATTAGTTCAAGTAATTCTGAATTTAATAAATGTTTTGAGAGGATTAGTGCATATAATTTTGAATTTAATAAGTAAAAAAGAAAATTATTCTCTGGTGTATTAATGAAGTATTTAAAAATTGCAAAATCGAAAAATAAATGTTAGTATACGACTAAAATATGGATAAATAATATATTTAAAATTTCTGAAATATTTAGTTTATATAAAAATAAGAAAATA
The DNA here is from genome assembly GCA_039881145.1 of Druceiella hillmani. Classification (NCBI taxonomy): domain Eukaryota; kingdom Metazoa; phylum Arthropoda; class Insecta; order Lepidoptera; family Hepialidae; genus Druceiella; species Druceiella hillmani. Next base: position 13,166,113 of record JAYKKI010000043.1, read on the forward strand.
TCCACGAGCTTGATTAAATTGATTAAAAAAAATATAGAATAACTCGTACCATTAAATTTCAAATCGCTTAAGGTATATTGCTTAAGAAGTTTTGTTTCTTACCATTATTGACTTACCGTTAAGTCATATCTAAATTTTTTTATTATCATGATTAAATGAATTGCCACCTCAAATTAGCACACCACTATCATTACATATTTCTATGTAGGTATATGTAACTCAATGACACCAAATGAAAAAAAATGAAAATAAACATTTTATATGAAGATCAACAAAACGACTCGTGACTAAATTAAAGAAATATTGCCAATATCATAACTCTTAGCAGCAATTAGCAATAAAAACAATAAAAAAAACCAGTTGGCAGCCAAAATTTGTATTCACATTTGGCCACATAACGATGCAGACAGCGAGAGACGTGAGAGTTGAACCGTCTAATTATATGTCGCTGCCGATATCATTCAATGTAAATTATAACTCCGTCATGGCTAGCGAAATGCTCGTAAAAACACATGGACTAGAGGAAGGCAAGTGATATAATAAGATAAGACGTCCAGTCTCTTTTGAGTTTGCAAGTTGGTATGATGAGAACGTGTTGTTGTGGCAAATCGTATATGAAGTTTAGCAATAAAGTTATCGGTCATCAGAAGGAGCTTTAGTGTACCTGTAGGATATTCTGCAAATTTTAAGAATCAATTTATTTTGGAATATCCAAGAACATTTTAATTGTTTTCTTTCTTGATGTACTTTTGAATTTAATATTGGTATGTACAAAGTATATTTATATAAATAGGGAGCGAAATTTAAGTCAAACCTTGTTTAATGCTAAAAATTAATTTTGATTTAAAAAATGCAAGTGTCCAATGAAGAACTTATAAAAGCTTAAAAATATAATACTGAAGTAATTCATATGGTATTGTGATGCAGTTCATATTTAGGGTTCCGTACTTTAAAAGGAAAAGAGGAACCTTTATTGGATCACTTTGTTGTCCGTGTGTCTGTCTGTCGGACAAGCCCTTTTTCTCAAGGTCGCTTGGAGGTATCAAGTTGAAATGAATATATAGGTCAAATACTTAGGTATACGGTCCCTTGGAGCTGTGAAAAAATCAAGCTTGTAAGTCAACGCAATAAAAAAATGCGGCCATTTATGCTGCATATTTGGATACTTCTAAATAAATTAAAACCTTATAGGGTACTTCTCGTTAACATAGAATTATGAAATTTGGCAAGAAGTAAGATCTCACAGCACAGGTAAAGTACACAAAATTCTAAAATTGTTAATTTGTAGTTATTTCACATAAAAAATATTTTTTTTAAATATGCGTCTGTAAAAGATTAGTAGGCAATATATTTTCGTGCGAACAAAATTAAAATATTGTGAATAGTTTAATACGAATATTATGTCTAAATGTGTACGGAACCCTCATAGTGCGAGTTCCACTTGTGCTTTTATGTAATTAAAATTACCATTTATATTATTAAAATGTATTTTTATTATTAACGTATTTGACTATTTCTTCTTATTTCAAGATGGAACTCGACGAGGACTGCATGTATTCAAAAATGTTTAGACAAGGACGGTAATATTGATCTGTGATATCATTTTAATAATACTCATTGTATATCAGAGAGTGAATGAGACGGGGAGAAATTTAGAAGTTCGTAATTTGCTTACTTTTAATCGATTTTTAATTTTTTCACCGCTGGCTTTTATTTAACCTTTATTCTCATGATACTTCATTGAAAACAGTTGTCAGTAGTCTACCGCCCAATTGACTTATTCGACTTCACTTGAATAAATGTTAGGAAACGTGTTGCGACACAATATGACCACTACTAGATAAATTAAAATTTATTAACCGGTAAATAGAAACGCATATAAATGTATGTTGATAGACATTCTAATAATATTAAATAATATTATATCACCATGGAAATGTATCTTAGTGTAGCACTATAACTGTCATGCAGTACACAAAATATCGGACGAAACGGATAGTTGAATAGAAGATAGCCAGACTTATTTGAGTACAGAGGATCGATGAACGAAGGCGAAATGACCAAAATAAACGAAAAGTGAAATGAAAAACCATTCAGAGATACATGCCTAATTAAATGTAGCAAAGACAAAAAGCGCAAGTTAACGAATGTGGCATTGAGAAATGCTTTTCAATTGCTTTATAAATAGAAATAGCTCTTACACTCTTTGTTTTGTTGTTAAATCTTTAGATACAGTACTCACTTTATATAGATATCATATTTTTAACTAACAGTTTTTCGAATTTCTGCAGCTGAAGGTGAGGAATATATGCATGGATGACATATCGAAATATAGGTTCTTTCTTTTCGTTACATTGTCGAAATATATGGCAAAAATATATATTCATGTTTATCTGTCATTGAATGTGTTGATATTGTTATCCGTAAGCACATATCTTAAACGATTTTCCATTTTTTCTTTTCCATCTATTTCTTAATACTATTTAGAAGAAAATAAAAAGATTTAAGGTACAGAAACTATTTAACATATTCAAAATTATGTTTAAAGTATGGCACAAAATCGATAAAAAATAGTGAGTATTAAAAATATAGTTGATTAAGACTACAAAAAATACATAGCTGGATCTGAAACAAAAACCTGTGAAACGAACACAAATATTTGTGGAACGCGCACTTAGCGGATTCCATATAAGCACGATAGTGCTTCTTTCCGTGTCTTTTTATATTCTAAGGCGGTTTTCATACTTTTTTTGTTGTTTAGATATTTGCAAAAGTTTATACCCTTAAAGTATTTTTTGTATTGAATAATTTATCAATATTAATATTATTTTTCAGTATGTAAATATATTAATATACCTTTTAATTTAGTGAATCTTGGACAGGCATAAAGACAATTTAAAAAAAATAAATAAAAAAAAATTATTTGTCACTATTTATGACTCCGTTTAGAATTTTGTTTAGAATTTTGAAAACCTATGTAAAAAAGTATTATATAAAAAAAGATGCCACATGTCAGAACTTTCGTTACAGGAAATCTATAGTGGCTAAAATATTATATTTTTTTGCTCTTCTTCTCAGTCATGCACTCATGACACAGTGATCGTGGCTGCTCCGATGACTTAGGTACTACGTTGAGGGTACATGTCTAATCTTCATTCGGTCTTCCTAGTTTGAACTGCCTCCTTAGCAATGTCTTTCCATTTCCGCCGGTTCACTGCGCTGCGAAAGCATGGTAGTCATGGTAGTTTGCGTTACAGATTTAATTTGGTCCTTTCCTTTTAGATTCCTTGCCCTCCACGTGGCCCTGTACCACCAGTCTTTCGATTGAATACTCGCCCCTGGATATGTGGCCAAAGAATTTTAGTATTCGCAGTTGCACAGTCGATGAAAGTCGTTCCTTGACCTTGAGTTCCTTCAGGATAGAGCTGTTAGTGCGGAAAGCGGTCCAAAGGATCTTCAGCATACGCCTCCAACACCACATCTCCAAGGCGTCGATTTTTCGGCGATCCTGTAAGCGCAAGGACCAAGTTACAGCATTTTTTGCTAGTATTGTTAAATTAATATGAAAATATTATTAAGATATTTGCATAGACATTGCTTTACAGGTGGTTTTCTATTAAAAAAGTAAATGATGGTTTATATTTTTCTATTTATACTAAGTAAACGCATCTTCTGTGTTAGTCTTTCGGCGTCCTACGTTTGAGTACATAGGTATGTACCAATTTATGTACATATTACTTCATTTAACAAATCCAACCCGTGCGTGAGTCTATAAATAAATCGTCCCACTTTTTAGCGTCAAACTGGGCTCGGCCGGCGAGCGGACAACAATTGGTTACGTCTACGGTCAATTTGTGCAAATTGATGAACGCCTCCGTCGTACCATTCCTCCTGCCGTTCATCTCGACACGCGATGCTGGCACTGCGATACCGCCGCGTAAAGTGGCTTTGTCTCCCTTCTTCCGCGCGGTCATTAGACGGCGGTCGCGCTCGCGACAGATAAGCGAGGAATGCGCGGTCGGCTCACATCAGTCGGCGCCGCGCTCCTCAAAGACGGCGAATTTAAATTGGAGAAATCTAACGGCGAGATTCGCCGTCTGATACACTATTGATGACGTCTTAGGCATAGTTTCATATAAATATTAATATCTCGCTAGTTAAAATGTAAATACTATAGGTAATTTAAACTTCGAACGCATAGCCGACTAAGTTTATTTCCTATTCATAATTTGCATAAGATAGCTAGTTCTGCAAAATGAATCCTTGTCGAATATAAAAATTGCCTTTGAACTGATACCACTAACTAATGAGAATATATAATAAGGATAAAGTCTCATTAAATAAATCTTTCATAACTTAAGATGGTAATGCTTTATAAATGTCGACATACATTTATTAGATGTATATATTATTAAACTTTAAAACATCATACAAATAGTTAACAAAAATTATAATATTTATTACTTATAATTTATTTATCGACTAACATTTTGCGCATTTTTAGCTCACTAGTCGTTTAGGAGAATTCAAAAGTAAACGTAATATTCGCTTGGGGTATAAAAAAGCAGAAGTTATTTTATTAACTGAAATCGCACATATCAGATTTACAATTACTATTCCATCATTTTGCATAAGTCTCACGTTGAATCTAATTTATGTTAACTGATTCCTTCCTTCATTTTCTGCACTCATTGTCAATCTCCTTTCAATTTTTAAGTCAATTAACTGTCTTTTTGGCGTTTCCTTTAGAACTTTCTTCTTTTTATATTTTATTTATAGTTCCCCACGTTTTCTATATAACACGCTAATAATAAATCCAGATATCTTACTTTTGACTAACATTTTGCGCACTTTTAGCATACTAGTCGTTTAAGAGAATTCAAAAGTAAACGTAATGTTCGTCTGGGGTATAAAAAGGCACAAGTTATTTTATTAACTCAAATCGCACATATCAGATGTACAATTACTACGCCATCATCTCACGTCGAATCTAATCTACGTTAACTGATTCCTTCCTTCATTTTTGGCACTCATTGTCAATATCCTTTAGTTTCCTTTAGCGTTTTCTTTAGCAGTTTCTTCGTTTCATGTTTTATCAATAATTCCCCATGTTTTCTATATAACGAGCTGATAATAAATAAAAATATATTCATTTTGCTTCATTATTTGAACAGAAACAAGCCTTTTGGCGAAATGAGTTCAAATGACGTAGATAATTCTTTTATGGTCTCTTCCCGTTTACATCATTCGAATAGAAATTAATATTTCCTAACTGTAAATTATCAATAATTTATCGGTTTTCCATTATTTTTATGCAATTCGTAAATAATTATGTGTATTCACAATAAGAAAGCATCGCGCATCACCTTTACTATTAACATTTTATTGAATAGGATAGGAAAGTATAAATAAGTAGAAGAAAGTATGGGAAACTTGAGAGGAAAAAATCAATTAGTCAAGCAGTTAGATTGACAGGGTTTTCGCTGATTTATGTATTACCTTGAAACTAATTTGTTAATCAATTTTAAAATTATAATATGAATGCGCTGAATTCCAAAAATCTTGTATTTTTATTACAAAAATGATTTATATTAGTTTTGTCGATGCGAACAACGTATGTAGGCTGTCAAATTACAATTGAAGTTCGTTTTGTTCGAGCATATTTGCGACAAATATCAAAAGTAGTTTTAATTTAGTTAACAATTTATTGAGTTATTAAACAAATTTATACGTAAATAATTGGTATTACAAATTTCCACATTTTTCCCGCATATTTCAGATCCCATATCGCAGTTACTGACTTATTAAATGGGCTTGTTAATAATATTCTTGTAAAATGTATTTATTAGTATTCCATTTTAATTTCAGATCAAACCAACAAGAAAAAAAATCTAAAATATTTACATTGGTTGTCTTCACTTCATCATTGGAATATTATATCTCATATAAAAATTGAAGAGCGAATAAGAATTAAATTAAATAATTTTTTCAAAAATTGTCTTACTTTTAATTAAATTTTAGAAACATTTCTCCCGAATCATCTTTTAGACGTTTAATAAAAATGACAAATGTTCGGTATTAAGTTGCAGTTATTAGTATTGTAATTTGTGTAGGACTATATGATCTTTCTTCTAATCACGATTAAGCAAATCAAAATTATGATCATTTTGAGTCGAGTTATCATTATTTAAACTTATTATGGGTTTCTCACCTTCATAACTTCGTAAGTTACGTGTTTAATATTAACTTTGTTATTTCATAATATTTTTGCATGTACGTGTTTTTAATTAACTCAAAGATAGACGTGAATTGCAATTACCAGGAAAGGTAATTTAAAGAACCTCCCCATCTGTTTAAATTTCGGGTGGAATTTTTTTTCGTTCAGTGGATCGAACGTGATCCCATCGTATAGGTTTTTAAAATGCAATGAATTACGACATACAAACATTGTTTATTTAATCGAATATTCATTCGATATAAGCTTCTAAAGTAGTTTCAAATGTTTTCACTTCTAGCTTAACAACTGAACGTTAAAAAAATGTGAAAAAATTGAACTGGTAGCTTGCAGAAATAACCTTCAATGGGAATTGTTACAATTTAGTTACGTTTACTAAACCCCTAGATACAAGAAAATCGTTCAATGTATAATCTCTTTCGTCTTTTGAAAAAAAAGTCTCGTGCATTAATTGTGCGTAATAATTAAGAATTAATATTTTAGGTAAAATGGTAAGATCACCTAGAAAAAAGAAAAGGATATAATGCGAAATTCAATTACTCTGGTAGTTTAACTTCACCAAGATTCACTTGACCAGTTTTGTATTAAAAATGTTGAAAGTTAAATTCATTTATTAATTCCAAATCACTATACAGTGCTTTGTTTCAATAATGAAGTAGAGACCATCAATGTAAACATATTTATGATGAAATTTTTTTTTAAAAAAAAGCGATACCTTTACACACGACATGTATTCAAATACATTCTAATAAAAAGCTCCTATCGAGTATTTAATGCATTCTTCCATATCCATTGGCATTCACCGCGGTCTGCATTCGTAGTCACGCTGACTCTTGGTACCTTCGCCGACCGTTATCTCTGCATTCTTATCAGAGATTTAACCGTTGTTCTATCTCTATAAGTTATGTACATATTCCAAGCAGGCCTGCCAGTTTCCAATATAAATACATATAAGAGTATAGATGTATCTACATATGTTAATTATGGTTCAGCTTGATTTATCAGCATGATCATATCAAAGCATTGATCTAAACAAGGAACAGGCGCCAATTAGGTTGTTACGTGAGTAAACGAAAAAAGCTTCTGTTAAGGTAAATTTTAATCGAACTATGTATATGTTTGAGTAACGCGGTATTTATGAGGAGCACTGATTTTTCTTATTAAACGATTTAAAATTGTTGAAGAACTTAAGAACATTTTCAGTTCGTACTGTATTAAGGACTTAAATATTGTGTTTAGCAGTTTTAAAGAGTCTATAATTTTTAAACACAATTTTTTCACGATATCGTTTTCAATATTACCTACTTATTTTTTGTACGCGCATAAAAGGTTACTGTTACAGGTAACTCTTTGTAATAACTGGACATAGGTAAGTCATTCGATTTTACGCAGGCATATATATATATATATATATATATATATATATATATATATATATATATATATATATATATATATATATATATGTCTGTTCATAATATACTTTTCAATATTTTCAAGAATCTTTGTAGATCGTATGCAAAGTTTTAGCTACTCATTGCCTTTAATTATGTTCTATATCTCTACTCTTTCTTCTTAATATTATATGTAGCATCATTGTCTGTGAGTTGCTACGAAACTATGGGACAAAAATCATTTCTTACATAGAAATGTATTGACGATTTAAAATGAAAAGTTTTCCTGCCTTAATTAAAAAAGGAGAAGTTAGGAGGTTAATTCTTTTTTTACATTTATTTTTATTAATATTTTTTAATTAAACAAAAATAACGAGTTTGATATACCGAAAAATCCAAAGTACCACGATGGACCAACAATTCCGTTACAATAATTTTACTGTTCCATTATTAATGCTCCTCATTGAACTTATATTAATCGAGGTAATATTAAATAAGCCTACTCCTTAGTGACAACGATTTAATTCCCTAAAACGGCTTGTTGCATTAATGCGATTAAGTCAGATTTTTAAGCAAATATTTACTAAAACCTCTATACTATGGGGATCTCCCTTTAAATATGTATCCTCTACAGTTTTATATTTTGCAAAGTCTAGCCGTGGTGCAATAGATACACGATCAGTAGAATCGTGCACGGTGCTCTCCTCCATGGAGCTTCCGGTCTCAGTTGTCGTTAAGCAACTGTCGGGCTTATCAGCTGAAAATGATATCTATCGAGACTGTCTCACGAAGATTTCAACTTTGCCAGATAAGTAATAGAACAAGTAAGACAATTTTTTTTCAAAAGATCTACATAATAAGAATGAAAATATTTTCTCGGGAATTAAAACTGAGAAGTAAATATTTCAAAGGACGTGTACATGATTATCTTATATTGTCTAGAAAATTAAAGTTGAATTTTACAAGAGTATATTTTATTAATTTTCATATTTCAGTAAAAGAGAGGGAGAGAAAGAGGAAGGAAGACAGAGATAAAGAGAAAGGCGAGTTAACATTTTCGTAAATAACTGTTTGAACATAGAAGGTGTATTTTGAAGCTAACTTTTGTCGCATATCATCAACGATACAATATGTTGAGACACGAGGCTGGCGAAGGAGATTCAAAGTGATAGGCTATCCGTAGTTAGTACCGCTTTTCGACTAGGGCGTGTTTAATCATCTATAAATTGCTCTATTAGCGGGCGAATATAGTCAGCGGAAGATATCGTAATGGTTAATGAACGGATAGGTCCTAGTGACTTTCACCTAAGGGTACTGTGTATCCTTTTGACTTACTTCATAACATTTCCCTAAGATATGGTAAAATGAACGTTGACATGTTGATATTGGGAGAACTTATAATCACTAAAATGAATATCCAAAAGACCACTGGTCTTTTGAAGGCATGCGGTATAATCTCATGCCCTTGACCGTTACCAATTGGAATTAAATGTCATATAAAATAAAGGTTAGTTCGCTAACAAAGGTTTTTTATCTTTGTAGTTCTAACGAGTCATGAGTACGTAGAATTTCTGCATCTTTTATTGGCACAATATATCTGTAGATCTAATTAGCTACAAATTCTTAAAATTAAAGAGCAGGATATCATATATAATATTTCTATAAATTCAGAATATGACTCTAACTGAAAAATGCTGAATTTGGAAAGTTATTTAGTCCAATTTTTAGAAAAGAGCATTAATAAAGAATTCCAGCTACACGACCCTTCTATAAATGACGTGTCTGTTATCTTTTCTGAAAGGAATAAGTAAACCCCCTCATTTTGTAACGAATTTATGTAAATTCTTGATTGTGAAAGCGGTTTCAGCCAGAACTAAATTTTTAAATCAGAAACATGTCTTAAAAATTGCATTTAAAATTTTTTCTAACATTATATTTCAAATCTTTAAGATATTGTGAAATTGCTTGTTTAAAATTATTTTCGTTACTAATATATCTCGACGTTACAAAAACAATTATCATCATACACTTTGTAAAATAATTAAATTTTACTTAAAAAATAAAGATATAATTTACAAGTGATGTTTCTAAATGACCAAAAGCGTGTCCGATTCGTAACTTCCAAGTCGGACCTAGTATCCAAGTAATTTATAGTAATTGGTGCATTTAGGTAAATAAAAATAAAGGCGTACAGGGCAACACCAAAGCTGTGTGACCAAAAGAGCAATTCTCTTAAGCAGCTTTACCTCGTGAAGACGCAATAAATTAGTTGGGGAAAACTCGCCGGGGAGCGGATTTCCCGAGGGCTTAGACGCTCTCAAGTACTCGAAGCTCTGGCGTAATCCAAAAAGCCTTATTACTTTTTCTTATAAGTTGCCGCCTTGAGAGTCTCTCTGCCTTTTTTATTCACACAGATTTTATTTTGCACAATTTATACCCAACCCTGTTTATGGACATTAAACTATTTGGTCTCATTACAAACTTAATCTGAGTGTTCTGTGCCGACCTCGTTTTGGAGATATTATCCAGTGTGGTGGAAAATTAAAGATTATTATGAAGCTTTTATTGCAGAAGATTTGGTTCTGGTTTAGTTACTACGCTACTACTTGATCGCCTGTTTAATTGTTTTCAGGAAGTTTTGCGTCAAATATTCAATTTACTGTCTTTCCGGAATTTATATATGATATTTGAAATTTAAGGTGCTTACGAAAATTAAGTACCTCAATTTTATCTTAAAGATCGAGGTTTCTTGAAGATTTCGATAAATATATAAGTTATGACTTTTAAATTTAATACACATTTGTGCTATGAAAGCTTTAAGTAAGGAGTAGAAAAAACACTGACAAGACGCTTAAATATAAATTATGTTTGTTGTGACTTGTTATAATACAATAAATAAAATTAGGTTTTGTCATCTACAGTATCAGTTGTATGAGAGTCAAATTGTATATATCATATGAATTGAATGGGACAAGAGTTATATTTCTAAAGCAAATAAAACCTGTATTGAATTGATCGACCGATAGCAAACAATTTTTTCTATTCACATTTACTGAAACGTATATTTTGAAGATATTTTAAGCCTAAGGTATGCATACAGCAAGCTCACCTAGATTGCGACTGTACAACGCTGCCAAAGGTATAAATTGCTCTCATATCCACTCATACCCTCACGCCTGCAGGCCGCAACTTCGCACACAGTCCGTACAGCGACTACAGTTAATAAATCACCCCTTCTAATATTAAACATGTTTCCACGCTTAGCCGTAGACTACAGGACGGTAAAACATCGATATAATTTTATATATGGCATATCGATAATATAAAATACCAATTCGAAAGTGTGATAAATTCCTTTTCTGATCCCCGTGAATGGCTTTAGTCCATTTTGCTATTTCAACTCAAAGTATTGTTATGAAATATCTTCGTTCAAGTCTATTTCATTTTTTTTTATATTAATAATTTTGAAACATAAAAATTATAACATTAAAAAATAAAAACTTTTTTTTGTACAACACTAATTTATTTTATATGCAATTTCCATTTTACTAGATCGCCTAAAACTAAAACGTATTATTCACAATTAAATGAAACTACGTGATGTAGTATTATTTCTACTTTCTTTAAGTTCTTTACCACGACCTAGGTTTCGTTGTATTGCAATATCTTTGCTAATAGCCCACCTGAAGATGTTATAATACAACAGTCGTAAAGAGCTTAAAGAAAGTAGAAATAATACTACATCACGTAGTGTCATTTAATTGTGAATAATTAATTTCTACAAAATCAACGCCAAATATATTCAATATTTAAAACGTATTAATTTAGTTGACATTAAATGTTAAGTTTGTTGATCAAAGTTCTCAGGATGACAGTTTGGTATGAACCCAAAACAAATAATATTTCTGTAAAAATACATTTGTATAATTTCCTAAGTGAAAAGATTTAAATGAATTTTCCAAATTGCCCTCGAAAGCACACAATCGAAGCATTGATTATGACGCAGGACATTTTGGTGCGAAATATTTTATTTTTTGCAAAGAATCTAGATCGTTTAAAAACGTCATTACGACATTTGAATTTTAATTTTTATTATTTGTGACTCTTTACTTACATATATAAATTTCGATTTTTATTATTTGTGACTCTTTATTTACATATTTTAATTTCGGTTTTTATTATTTGTGACTCTTTACTTACATATTTGAATTTCGATTTTTATTATTTGTGACTCTTTACTTACATATTTGAATTTCGATTTTTATTATTTGTGACTCTTTACTTACATATTTGAATTTCGATTTTTATTATTTGTGATTCTTTACTTACATAATAACTTTCATTAATGCAAAAAAGAGCTGCGTAAATACACGCAAAGATAATAAAGGATTTAAAGAAAATATCGATAATGAAATTTGACTTCCCTGCGCAGAGATGCAACCAGACACTTTAATTACTCGTGTAAGCCTGGATCCGTGAAGCTGTACTTAATTTGAAACTAATGTTTTATTTAAAGGTATTTTTCTTAATTGAGGATCATCAATAAATAGTTTAATAGTATAAATTTAAGATCTAAAAATGTTTAAGCACGTAAAAATCAGTTTAATTATAATTATCTACAACTATATTTGTTGAACACGTTACTGGGATACAATACGTTTATCAGCATTAAGTTAAAATAAATTTATATTATATGAGAATAAAGAAACTTAATAATTGCCTAAACTTTAAAAAGTATTATTAAATATAACATTTATGAAGTCTTGAAGACTTCATAAATGAATATTAATTTCATAAAACCCGTCTTCCATAGTATTTTTTTAAATTTAAACGCTATTTCCTGACGAAAATAAAGCTAATAAGACATTATTATTACAAAAACGCAACCATAATCCCACGTTCGTTCCGCACAATTAAATAATATCCCCTTCAACGTAAATTTTACTCAAAACGCGCATTGAATTAAAGAAAATCGTACACACGGAAATTATGTTTATGGGTTTTTCATTAAAAATACAGCGAAAGAAAGATTTGTACCATAATCTGATGAGAAATGGAGTTTTCCCCGATAGATGCCTGCGCGGCGAGCAACCGAAATGTTAATGCGATTTTAATGTACTGAGCCGCAAATAAACAGTCCCGCGACGGTAATCCAGATGTCGATGTTTGTTACGTATTTTCCGTGGCTAACGTTTGTTTCAAAAATGTGTCGGATATCATTACCGAGGCGGGCATGCTTAGGGCGGTGGAAATGTTTAGATAAGGCAGGTAGGAAGGTGTCATAAAATGATGAACGTCGGTAATTTGTGTCATTAAATGACAATAAAAGGTAGGGTGTAATCAAGGAAAAGTAGTATTTTTTTAAGTTAATAATGGTACTCCTAATGTTCTAGGTTTGATTCAACGTAACATTTTTATAGATTAATTTTTTCACATGTTTTTGTCGATGAAGAAATAAATCAAGAATTCTAAAATTGTATATATATATATATATATATATATATATATATATATATATATATACATATTTCAATTCAAAACTAATCTTTTCTTTTCAATTTTAATTTAATCGAGTATGATTCAATAACGTAAATTCAATTTGTTGATCTAAATTTAAAACACAGTACTTTGTAAATTTGTAGAATTTATTTCAATCAATATTTATAAAAATCTATATACTATTAAACAAATGTATAGCAGGGAAATATTCGTAGCCTCGCGGAGCTAAAAGGCTAAATGATTGAAGACACTTCATTAGACACATTTTTAAAACGGTCACATTGAAAAAGTTTTAAGTATGTAATAATGAATGTGGATTTTTCATGACGTTTCATTTTTAATTATAATGGTATCTGTTAATACATGCTCCATAGGACATACATTTAAAGAAACACACAATAGGAAAATATACTTAGCTTTTGTGGAGCTGAAAAGTTAAACCATTTGGATTCATCTTATTGGACATGTATTTAAAAGAAAAATTACGATGAAAAAGTTCTACGTATATATATTGTAAGCATGAGCTTATATAATATCATTAATTTAAGGACGAGACCGAACAAACTAAATGATAAATTGTCATTAACATTCAATCCAATTCAGCAGTCAACTCGCTAAATAAACGACTCATGAAATTCCAACATTACTTCTCGGACAATATTTTTAACACGCTGTAATTATTTATAACAGGCGACTAAGCTTCCACATTGATTCTTCATCATTTTTCTTTTTCTATAGCGACGTAAAACATAATATGAATCGAGAAAATACGAGCCGCGCCTACTTAAAATCATGATTTACGCCAAGCACTCACACATAGTGCACGATTTATCAACTCCGCCTTAATTTAGTTCGGCGGAACTTTATTTTCACAGCGCCGCGGCGCAAGGAGGATCGGTTAAAAGCGGCGCGGCGTCGTCGTCCACATCCGCGGCGTCTAATTTTCTCGCGTTCTGTTTGTCTGCCGTATTCTTCATAAATCACTGGCGGCCGCGCTCTCACTAATATTTAGCTCGGCTGGGCGTATCGCGCGCGCGCAGCCGCGCTCGTTCATCATATTTTTATCTTTTTTTGACACTATCAGCTGGCTCCCCCGCGAATAGGAGGAGGGGCGCCGGAGGGCGGGCCGCGAGTCATTACGGCGCCCTTGTAGATCACTTACCATCCCTCAAGGAAATGTTTTATAAATCGAAAAATATGCATGAAACTTTCCCATTTACATGAGAATATAATTTTTTTCGGCACTTCATCTTTCGGCGGCCCTTCTCCTGTCCGCGCCGAGGGGCGCGTCGCAAACAAGGCAGCGGCGGCGGAGGGAAATGTATAGTTATTTAAATTCGAGACGAGGAGCGATCGCCGTGGAGGCCGTTTCGGGTAAGCTTTGACAAATGATCGAATCGTTTTATGAGAAAATTCTGGACGTTACTTTGCACATTATGTATCTTGGCAGATAATGTATACAAACGTTCCTGGATATAGAATTCAAGTTGAAAGGTTCCAAAGAAGATTATAAAAATTATATTGAGTTCAATTGCTCAAACAAAAAAAAAAAAATATGAATGTGATAGTTATTTACGATTAATGTACTGACAATATTCTCAACGGTCAAGTATTTATAGGGCGCTCTACTTTTGTATAGAAGTGTAGACAAATATTATAACATAAAGACTATTGTAACGAAAAATCTGTAACAATTCACCGGTCACATCATGGAACTTTTTCGTAGAATTCATTACTATATATACGATTTTATATTATTTTTATATATTTATAATGGTTTAATTTTTTTAACTTAATAATATTCCTCTGCTCGAATTTTTTAAGAGAAAAAGAATTATAACCGACAATGTGTAATCATTAGCAATATACAGTATTAAATCTATTTGTTTTCATGTTTTATACAACATCTTTGTACAACATTTTACTATAGTTATAATGGTTTTAAAATTTAACTCCAAAATGCACGCTGCATACTTGGACTAGCTTCAATTAAGTTAACAATATAATTTTGTTCATTGCATGCACGTTCTAAAAGGATACTATGTAGATACCATATATTATGCAATCTGAATACTATAAACAATATGATAGGGAATGTCTAATGACACTCGAATTAGCCGTTGTTATGTCAACCACTAAAAATAAGTAAAACTTTTCTCTTTATAAAATTAGTAGAGTTATAGGCTAAACAATATTAAACCGACTTTATATTATGCGTACATACGTTATAACAAGTTCGTATAATATTGATATTTACTCTTAATTAAAAGAGCAAACGTTAATTAAAACAGAAAAATATTAAAATTGAAGGTAACTTTCATTAAAATAAACATGAATAGGATTTACAATAATATTTTTCAATTTCAGCCTTACATTTACGGGAATAATATAAATCAATCCACGGCACTCGAATTAACCGTTTTTTTGTATCGAGTACTAAAATAAAAATTCAATTTTTCTCTTCATAAAATTAGTATATGACTATACACTGAAAAATGATTAAACCAGTATTAAGTCATGCCCATATACTTTACGACAAAGTGGTATAATATTGATATTTATCCTTAGATGCAAATATTAATTAAAAAAGACAAATATCATAAAAAAAACTTTTATTTTCATAAAATTATTATGACTATACATTGAAAAATGATTAAACTAGTACTAAGTCATGCCCATATACTTTACGACAAAGTGGTATAATATTGATATTTATCCTTAGATGCAAATTTTATTTAAAAAAGACAAACATCACAAAAAAAATATAATTTCATAAAATTAGTATGACTATACATTGAAAAATGATTAAACTAGTACTATGTCATGCCCATATACTTTACGACAAAGTGGTATAATATTTATATTTATCCTTAGATGCAAATATTAATTAAAAAAAGACAAATGTCACAAAAAAATTTTCTATTTTCATAAAATTGGTATGACTATACATTGAAAAATGATTAAACTAGTACTATGTCATGCCCATATACTTTACGAAAAAGTGGTATAATATTGATATTTATCCTTAGATGCAAATATTAATTTAAAAAGGCAAATATCACAAAAAAAACTTTTATTTTCATAAAATTAGTAGAACTATACATTGAAAAATGATTAAACTAGTACTATGTCATGCCCCTATTCTTTACGAAAAAGTGGTATAATATTGATATTTATCCTTAGATGCAAATATTAATTAAAAAAGGAAAATATCACAAAAAAAACTTTTATTTTCATAAAATTAGTATGACTATACATTGAAAAATGATTAAATTAGTACTATGTCATGCCCATATTCTTTACGAAAAAGTGGTATGATATTGACATTTATCCTTAGATGAAAATATTAATTAAAAAAGGCAAATATCACAAAAAAACTTTTATTTTCATAAAATTAGTATAAATATACATCGAAAAATAATGAAACAGATAGGTATCATATCATGCGTGCATATTTTACAAAGTCGTATAATATTGATATTTACTCTTATTTAAAAGTGCAAATGTTAATTAAAAAAGAAAAATCTCAAATTGGAGGCAAATTTCATTAAAATAAAGACGAATTAGACCTCAAAATATGATTTACAAAAATATTTCAATTTCAGTCTTACATTTCTACGGGAATAACGTAAACCAAACTAAACTTTTGCGCTACGTGTGTTGAAGTTAGGCTGTCAAGGGAGAGATAAATTGCAGCTAAAAAAATACTTTAGACGCGTTACACAATTAAGCTGTTAGTTAAAATGTGCTTTATTGTACTTACAAATTAACTTGTTAAGTGTAAAGTTTTGAATAAAAACCGTAAGAGAGGCGTGCGTTGCGAAAGTAAAGTCCTGAACAGGGAAGCGCTCGTTGTGTGTGAGCGAGTGGATGCTTATAACAATGTGAGGTCATTAAAGTGTTTCTCTTTTTTTCTCCAAATATTCTTTGAACTTTATTTCACAAAAAGAATATTCTTCTATTATTAACCTCTATGTTTTATATTTAATGCTCATTTCCGTATTTCAAGATAGGACTAGGAAAGAGTCTTATAGAAATTAATGAATCTACTTTGTATCTATTTAAAATGAATGGTATAATCTCCTAATAATGTAAATCTGGTAACCTGCTGGGTAAAACGATGAAAGAACAAGAAATATCAAAGATCAAAAAACAAGAAATATTTTGTAAAAGTTCACATTTTGGTTTGCAAACATTAAAATATTTGCTGGTTTGCAAAATGTATTTGTTAAATATAGTCATTTATATAATTATGTCAAATGAAAACAAATAACTTAAAATATATTCAGGTTTAAAGTTTGCCTTTAGTTAATAAACTAATTACTTCTCATACGTATGATATCGATAAATTGTTTAATACCCTAAAGCAATATTTTTTTCATTTAGAATTAAGAATAAATCGAAAAAAATTTGATTTAATGAGAATATTAATATAACCTATAATACAGTAAAGTTAAATAAAAAATAAAAAATTGATTACAATGTTATATGACACCGAGTGGTGCATAAAACGAATAACTACAGTTGATAGAAACATCAAAACACATATATTGATATTTAATTTGAATTGTTACATTATTTATCTTTTATCTTCGAAAATTAAAAAGAAACTAACGTTAAACTCCCCCCTAAGTGCTGCCACCAACCCCCTATTTTATTTATGTATGCAACAATAGGTACAATCAAACCTTCTACATAGGGTTTACATACATGTGCTTTTATATGGATAAACTTAGCTAGGTAAGCCATGCTCAGGGAAAAATCCTTTTACTTTTGATTCGTTTTGGAGGCAAATCCAATAAATCTAAGAAAAAGACTTATGGGTTTTAAACTCATGAATCTTACTTCCTCTCTACCTTTTGTGCCTCGAACAGAAGTTTGCGTAAATGTATCCGCGTACATGTTCCTTGGCTGTATGGACGCATACGTAAATGCATATGAGCAAATAGAGAATTACGACCTGTTATGTGCTTGAGTCTGTGTACATATTATAAGATGCATTCAGTCTAAAACCGTACTATGGTGTAATGACCTCGTCTGCAGGTGTTTTGAGTTTAAGATTTACGATTTCATTGCTTTGGTCAAACGAACGATAGATGCGCTTATTACGCCTTACTGTAAGCGAATAAACATTAAAAATAGTGCCAATATTACAAGAAATATAGTTTATATATAGAATACCTTTTCTAAATATTATCTTAACGTATTTTCTGCATTGTAATCATTAACATTTGGGAAGAGAATTCCATTACCAAGCTATCATAGTTTTTATTATTTTATGAGTCCTTTATTTGATTTTCCTATATGTTATATTCAATCAGTTATACAAAACGAACGATAGATGCGAATGGTAACATTAAAAATAGTGCCAATATTACAAGAAATATAGTTTAAATATAGGATACCTTTTCTAAATATTATCTTAACGTATTTTTTGCATTGTAATCATTAACATTTAGAAAGATAATTCCATTATCAAGCTAACATAGTTTTTATTATTTTATGAGTTCTTTATATGATTTTCCTATATGTTATTTTCAATCAGTTACATCTCAGATAAAAGTAATACTTAAATATTATTAGAATTTCGTCAGGGAAAATCGTTATTGACGAAAATCGTATTTCAGACAAATGGACGAGCGTCAGTCTAAATGAGTGATCAAAAATGATTACACCGATTGATTCGAGATTTTGCAAATTTGTTTATTAATACACATAACATATTTATAGCAATACAATAAAGTTTTGGAATAAACGCGATCTATAAATTGTTTGTCAAAATAATCATGCGATTTATAAGCGACTTATATCAATGGGCAGATTTAAGAAATATGTATCTAATTTTCTAGTAAAACTTACTTTGATTAATTTTGAATATAAAGAATCCTTCTACTTAATAAGTTATAAGGAAAACAGTAATGAAAACAAAGTTTCTTTTTTAATTTCTCGAGAAATATAAAGCTTGTTTGCAATATTATTCATTGTTTAATACTTTCACTCATATTTCATATATGTGATGTGCAATTTTGAAGTTTTTTAATCCAAACTAATAATGTAACTATGAGAGTTTTTCGTTACTTAAAGTTAATTATGAACTTTAAATAACGAAACTCGTACTGTGCGATCTGTGCTATCTAGGAACACGGCGATGGTTTATGCAATAAGCCTATGGCCTTCACATACAATTCTTAGCACGTCCTGAAAATGCAACATACATAATATTTAATTTGTAACTGAAAATAAACTTTATTTTGTGAATAACTCATAAAGTATTAAATTTAAAACTTAAAATCATCGCTTTTTACTGGTAAATTTGATGTAAATTTTTCACAATCCTTTTTTTATAATTATGACCTTAGAATTTACGGAGATCGAACTGGCACATTTTTTGTGAATATTTTCTACAACACCTATAGAACTAACTTACATAAATTCCTGAAAAATAGTATTTGCTTTCATATAACACGCTCTTTCAACTCCCGCATTGTACATAACAGAAAACAAAAATGTCGAGTATTTTATTTGTCTCTCAAAAATTTCCATATTAATATTTTGATGTGTTAACTATTGAAATATATGCACGTTAATATGCTTTATTATTGTACCCTATTTCAAGTTTATATTCCTGTAGGATCATGGCTCTGACTGCTGGGCGAACGGACGGACACTTGAATTATATGGTTACGGTTTTTTTCCTTTTAAGGTAGGCAACCAGAGGATATACATGACTTTAATATTGAATTATTAAATTGATAATCCTAGATATAATCTAAGCGACAAATTAAAAATCTGAGTAAGATCGGGAAAAATATATGTATAAATCTTGCTTTAACTGTAATAGATCTGTCTGTAAAATGATTTAGATATATAAAATATAAGAATTAATCACGAAATACTCGATGATTTCTTTTTTACATAAAGCGTAGGTATTCACAATATTTAGGTAAAATACTTTTTTAAAATAATGTTACTATTTCGTTCGCCAAATATATAGTGTTTGAAGCCTACAGAGGGGAGGTGATGCCACGGAGTTTCAGAGCGTACCATCTAATTATTATAAGCGATCGCCAGAGAGTTTGTCCGCGTGAAATTCTATTTTCCCAAGAATAATAAGAATTTAAATTAAGAAATTTAGTAGATGATCTAATCTATCCTTAATTCCTCCAAAAAACCATTGGCAAAAGTTCTCCCAAAATCGATTCATTAATTTTTACAGTACTTACTACGATTATATCTTTATATTACTTACTATACGGAAAAAATATTTCAAGCG
The DNA here is from genome assembly GCA_039881145.1 of Druceiella hillmani. Lineage (NCBI taxonomy): Eukaryota > Metazoa > Arthropoda > Insecta > Lepidoptera > Hepialidae > Druceiella > Druceiella hillmani. The sequence continues at coordinate 13,186,514 of JAYKKI010000043.1, forward strand.
AACAAAATCGCGGGCGAAGGCTACTTGATTTAGATTTTACATTTGTACGACCTAAAATATAATTAAGTAAGTATAATTAAATATACATATTTACTACTGGTTTGCATATGTCCGATTGTAGGCATGTAAATTTGTAATTCAAATGTTACTTCGCATAGCCGAGGAAAATTAAGTGGAAAAACTATTTATTAAAATTGTGCGGTTTCCATTGAATCCCTGAACGCGTGGCAAAAGTTGACGAAGCCAGGATCTGTTTGCGTGCCAAAACGTAACTAAATTTGTTTTATAATATTCTCGCACATAATAAATTCAAAGTTCATTTACATACATAAGCAAATATCCCAATAGAACATGTTGGGCGGAAGAGCGACCGTGGGCGGGCGGCGCGAGCGCGTCGTCGTTCGTTGTGCCGACACTTGGTCAAATTGCGCTGCCGTCTGCTTTGTATTGTATATTGTTTGGCATCACCGTAAACTTGGTGTGGTAAACCTGCGTAATAAACTACGGAAATTGTTACTTTTTAAATCTATGTTATTTTTTACGGAATATGTTGACTTTAATTTATAGGAAAATAAATTGAATTACATATTTTCAACAATTCCTTTTATTTTTTTGTATTTCAATTATCTGTTAACAGTACTTAGGTTATATTTTATACGTTACTTACATGCAGTCGACTGGTATAATCTTTTATTTTTAATTTATAATCTTTTATTTTTTATTTATTGGATCGATAATGTTGTTCTAAATTATATACTAGAGCGTTTCGACATAAATACCCTTAAACATGAATGAAGCTGTCCAATTACATTATACGTCTCTAATATTTTCATCAAAAACTTCTTCAGAAATTGTAATATAAAAATTGTTATTAAAATATAGAAAAAACGTACAAAAGCCTTTTACAATTCACCTCCATGAACTCTACGCATTCAGTCAATTATGACAACGGGATGTCTGCGACAAGGCAGCAAAGGGAGGGTTCAAAATGTAAATTACCATTGCATTATGCAGGCCCGACCCTTCCCTCCTGCCCCTCGCCCCGCCTACGGCAGCTCATATCTAGCATTCGTTAACCGCCAATATTAGGAAGGGAGATTTTGGTCCGTGTATGATCGCTTTTGTTTTAACTCAACGTCGGACGAAGCCCGGATTAGCTGATGAAGAATTCAGGAGCGTCGGCGCGCGTTCTGATACGGCAGAGCCGCTACGCATTTATTATTCGCTTTCCCATTCCCCATTTGACGTCTGAATTGGATTTTAACGATTTTTTGATATTCAGATGTGGCGGTAGTTTCAAATGATTTGTGCTTTTCGGTACATTAATGTCTAGGAATTATTCATTCGTTTGGGAAAATTCACAATAGTTGAATCTATATAACAAAAAATGATAGAGTTATAAATTGAAATGATTTGAATAAGAGCAACAATTAGTATAAAAGTTTGCATATTTTGACTTATAAGGAAAAGTTTTTATTAATAAAACATCAAATCATAATGTTGCATGTTCTATCACATATATTAAAATGAGCAAGAAAAAGAAATGGAGAATTTTTTTATTCGTGGGGGGGGGGGGGCGGGAGTGGAGTTTGATATGTCGCAACTTTCAAATAATAACAAAAAATAAAATTAATAATACCTCACGAAAGGTAACACACTATAGAATGGTATTACAGATACATTTCAAAGTTAGAACGAGATTGTTAAATATTCAATGGGCAATCCTAGATAGTATTCATTTTGTAGTCTTTTCAAGTTTTAATTCTATTCAAAAGTCTTTTAATTATATAGATAATTTACTATAAAAAGAAACATGAATTACTCACTTAATAAATGAACATTAACTCTGTATCGAATCTAAGTTTAATTTATGGCTACACCAATATAAATGTTATTTGTATATAAAATATGACGATGCCAAAAGTCAGAACGTTATTTTGGGAAATTAGAAAGTAACACAAACATTGATTAATTTTTGTTTATTTTTTATTGGACTTACCAACTTCCCATTTCGTTATAATTAATTATATATATATATATATATATATATATATATATATATATATACACACACACATATATATATATATATATATATATATATATATATATATATATATATATACATTAACAATGTCAGCAAAAATCTTGCGTTATGACTGTCTCCATGGAGATACGAAATATATCTCTCATCGCATCATCATCAACGAGAACCGATAATTGAATGTAGAGTGACAGTTCACGCACACGAATAAGTCAATGACGTGGGTACTGACGGCCGCCTAGATATCAATATACCAGGTGACATTTACAGGATATTTTGTACTTTACTACTACACAAATGCTTTGATTTTATAGCTTTTTGCAGATGAAAAAACTACCAATAAAAATAAAAATTGTATTGTTATTTTTTTACTTTTAAGACATTTTTAACATCTCTCTTGCAAAAACATTAAACTGTAATTAACTGTAAATAACTTAACATCTCTCTTGTAAAATATTCAATTTTGCTATTATTAAAATTTTACTTAAACTCCACGTAAAGAATGAAGGAATAATTGCAATCGTAGAAAAATGTTTAATGGATCTTTTTAAAGGAAGAACGATTATATCGAGTCTAAAATACAAAATTGATAAAAACAATTATGTGTGAACCAGAATCTAGGTGAAATTCTATAAAATTCTTTTTTTTTAATTCTATTCCCATTTCAAAATTTAGGATTCCGTAAGTAAATCAAATATAAAAATTCAATTTTCTCAAAAAGCTGTATAACATTAAAACTTTCCACATTATTAGTTCTTTATGAACATAACATGTCATAACAAGTATTTAAAAAAATATATTATGATACATATCATGTAAAATCTTAGTAAACAGTGTGCGTTTATATATCAAGGGCAGACACGGCGGGATCTCCGCGGCTTAAGCAAATTTCTTTCATTAGTCTATGTAAATTTTATTTCTAAGAATTATTTTCTCCATATGTAAGCCGTTACGCTTACAGCACTCTTCCAAAAGAGTTTTAAAATTATTCACAACTATTGATACTTGCGATTGCACCTATTCTTGGTGAATATTTTCTTTAAGACCCCAATGAATCTGCTATTACCCTAATGTCTTGACGGTATTCTATTTTAATATACTAATAGAGCCAGGATTGTTACTGAAGACTGCTTCTGAGTATGCAATAATATGAATTCTGCAGTCCCGACAAGAAAAGTCTGTTGGTCTTAAATCAGCGCTACGAGAAAATAAATCAATGTTTTCTCTTCCGGACGTGAGTTTCTTCAGAAACATTTCTTGAATCGCCAATCATGCCGCGTTCGAAGAATTCATGTACGACCTCTTGTTTCTTCGATAATACAAGGAACTGTTGTTATACCGGTCCGGAAATTCACTTTGGCAGAGTGCAGGGATTTCTGATGCTTAAGTTTGTTAATTAACTACAATAATAGCAATTATGTTTATTTACGTAGCGATTAAAATAAAAATTAAATATAACATTATCAAATCTTGACAATTTATTAAATACTTCACCTGCAAAATTCAGTCATTGATAGGTTTACTTTCGGTACTAACTGTATTTTGCAAGCATAAAAGTGTAAATCTTAAAGATATGTTGCAGAGTTCCTGGAAACTTAATACTCTCGGTGGATTACCGTTTGAATTTCGGACACACACACGGACGCGCTCTACGTGAGCATTGCTTGGAGACTTCGATCCTATTTCTTCGCATTTTCACCTATTTCTTAATGAAATTAATATTCGAGGTTTAATTTAAGTTATATAATCTATAACGAGTGCGAAAAATATGCCATTCAGTAGTCGGCGAATCATAATTTTTATAATTTTCATGAACTGGAAATAGCACGATCCCCTCCATTAAAGTGCTGCATGACAATGTTATTATCCAGAACCGTACACTCGTTCAAAAATACTCACCATTTTAAAAATCTCCATACACGAAATGTATAATTTATCACCTTGCAAAGGTGCACAAATATTCTGGGTATTTTGAACTCTATGCACGATGTGTATGGACAAAGTATATTTTTTTAAATCCATACGATACACCTCTGTAAACTACACGAATAGACTATGCTATATTGTCATATTTGAACACTGTGCTAGGTCGATATGTCAGTAAATGCATCGCTGTAAAAACGTTATGCCGGTCCAATATAATTATTCGAACTTTATTTATATTAGCTGTTGAACACTGTCGGACGAATCACGTACCCACTATATGCGCGTATACAAGTCGGGTATTTATCATCAGGGTTATCCCACGCAATTTATTTAGCGATATTTTCAATTTACCGCGTTGTTATAATTATTTTTAAACTTGGCTTTCGTAGTTCGAGTGAGATTGTGTCAGCGAGGCGCGATAAATCTCGCGCGGCAAACGCGTGCAGCCTGTTAGCCGCGGCCCGTTGCGGTTATTAATTTGGCCGCGTATCTATGCGATTATACATATCGAATCGATGGGCGAACCGGACAACACTAGCACTGACTGCAAATTACGCCGAATTTTGGTGTTTTTTATTAAAATGCCATATATATTTTAAGATATAGCAAATCAAATATAAAAAAACAGGAGTTTGTTTTTTGTTCTTAATATGTTGTATAAAACTGAGTAAGCGAAGCGTCGCTAAGGTCTTTTATCGTCCGACATGTGTAATCAGAAATACTTCATTAAAATTAGTTTCCTTGCATATGTCATATTTCACGAATTATCTCTGTAAATTTGTGCTAACCCCCTTTTTGGTAATACAAAATATGTATTTTTAACAAACCCAACATCCATTCCCGTACAGATATTATAATTACAATATTGTTTACCAAGTTGCCTGTAAGAATTAATTTAAAACAAAAGTTTGTGTGGAAAAAGTCAGTTCTGATCAATCGAAATTTTGGCTAAAGTTATCGATGTAATTTCACCATATAGTAATTTATAGTAATTTCATTGTAATTTCACCATAAGTTTGCTTAAGAGGGATCGGCAAATTATTTGCAGGCGGTGTAGTCTGCTTCTCGGAAATTTAATAAAAAGTGCAGCTTAGTTAGTGGAGGTAAAATAGTGCTTTCAGGTTTAATCTCTGTAATTTTAAAACGGTGCTTTATGGCATGTAAGTGGCATTTCGCCACCTAGAGTGGAAAAGCAATTGACGACTCTTGTTTTTTTTATTGCAAGCTTCCCCAACATACTTGCTGTAAATATCGTGTTAAGTAACAGGGAACTGTATTGGATAACGGCGGCACAAGCCAACAGATCTTTGTATAAGCTTCATCTAACTAATATTCTGGGGCACGGTTTTGTTTGGACGCTAAGGTTCAAACATTTAAGTTATCGTACCAGATACGCATTTTATTAGATTTATATTTAGAATTCCTTCGTTTTTGCGTTAATTCGACGTAAAGATACACACTTAGTGGAGTATTTTTCTCTGTATTTTATATATATATATATATATATATATATATATATATATATATATATATATATATATATATATATATATATAATAATTTATTTTAAACCTAAAATACATGATATTGTTATTTTATACCACCCAATTATGTTTGCATCTGTTTCGATTAATTTCTCACTTTAACCTGATATAGGTATCTAGTTGTAAGCTTATTTTTTCATATGATAAACATAAAATTAAATCAGCATGGTCTTACCCGAGTATATTTATGTCAATATTTCCTTGTTTTTTATAATAAACTTGTTGTGCAGGTATACAATACGTAGACTTCTTGCAACTTATTTTCTTGTGCCATAAAATCATTAGGTTTTTACTATTGTGTGCTGAGCTATTGTGAGCTAACTGACTTTTTGTGACCTGTTTTTCTACTCATTTGGTAAAGAACAACAACGTATCATTAATTTTTATCATTTATTTTTATACTAAATAATTTTAACATAATAAAGTGAACTTTGTTAAAATAATAAACCGATACAAAGAAATATAAAGAAAAAATACCATTGTTTTTTTCTGGGAAATCAAGCTATTTAAAAACACACATACTACTATATGACCCGCAAAACTGTATTTCGTAGTAACAAGTTTCACTAGTCAGCTTCACAAAAACGTTTTAGTATTATTAATGTTAAATATATTCTCCAGATTTAAAATCACCAGGTGACTAGCAACAAATAACTAATGGGTGAGTTACAGTGCTTTAGACAAACCTGCTTCTCGGGCAACTTGGTACGATTTCCTAAGAATTTAAGGCCAGTTGTATCCATTTTATGACTTAAAGTTGAAATCCTTTCTTTAAAAAATTATTCTGCATACACTTTCAAGTTTTCTTGAGGTTAGAGGAGTTTTCTAACTTGTTACTTGATGTTGGCTATGGAAATATTTTGGAGGAGGATGGGAAAATTAATACTCGTATAATATTCCGACTAACCTAGTATGTTGTGGAATATCTGATCTGCTTGACTGACGGGATATGTTCGAAGATTCATTAGTAGTGTACTGCGCTTCATAGCTAAAAGTGAGAGCCATTCTCTACCCCAACAAATGCCTTAGCAAATATCATTCACAACCAAGTGCTAAAAAACCTTACGACTGAGCCCATAAAGTGCAAATCTGTGGACTCGGTAGTCATGGTCGAATAATCTGTAGACTTCTTGGACACATTGACCCACCCGGAATTTCAACTCATATATCCTCTACCTCAAAGTTGGCGCTTTAATCATGCTATTACGTTATTTAAAACTCTCCGAAACTGTGAAATGGCACCAGGCTTCAGGCTCTGTAAAAACATGTAATCGACGCCAAGATTATCACAGGCATCAATCAAGGAGAAACCGTCTTCATCCCCCTAATTCATCCGATCTCTCTAGAATACCACAAATGTTTTTTCAAGTTTTGATATATTATGATAATAAATAATGCAAAGTTGCAGAGTTGAAATTGGCTAATGTGAACGGTATATATATATATATATATATATATATTGCGGCCTGCGGTCACATCATATAACAATTCGGTCCTTCGGTTCAGCGAAAGAGGTAAACCAGAATGTTATGTGAAAATTCTGAAAGATGGTCCTGATCCTGGATAGAGCGAATCAACACCTAATGATTTTTTATGTGGTTGACGTCATGGATATAAGCTAGTAGACAATAAAACACTAATATTCTGAATATTTGCACGTAGTAAATTATACACGCAATTACACTATTCAGTAACGAAAATGTTTGTTATACAAAAGTTTAATATAATAGTCAAAATGTTCGTCGTATGGATAAAAATATTGATCTTATAACACGCTACATCTGATCGAACTTTTATAAAAATCTAATTATATTTTAATAAATTCACTTCGCAATGAGGCGTGTAATTGTCACTGAAATACGTACTTGCGATTGGCACAATCAAAAATGGACGAAATAAATTTTAAATTATGCTCATGATCGAACCTGCTGACATCAATGTAGGTGAGTTTTATGCTCCTCGCGTCGATAAGCAACCGTTCAACAAAGCATGTGTGCATTGAAATTAACTGCATTTTAATAACGAGTTCGTTAACTATTTTTAACGAATCGCATTTCTAGCTAATAGAATGGCTTACGTAACGTCTGGTGCAACATTTAGTAACATCTGTCCATGTATCACCGATTTTGTCACTGCAGATAAAAAAAATGAAGCACGATTCTTTTATATAAACAAGTGTTATATAATATGATCATAGCCAATTTGCATTTGTCGATTTATAAATAGAATAAGTCTTTGTTATTGTATAAGTAAATGTATATTCATGAGCTGCGGCTGTGAACATCTAAACAATGGTCACAATTGAGGTTCGTGTTTAATAAAACGAGTTCGTTTTCAATTTCATAGAGGCGAAACAATGCCCTGGCCCTCCCGTAATAATGATTGGTTAATTTTATATATGGTGTCGAGTTACGCGATGTGCGTGCCGGGGACCTAAATCAAGTTTAGATTTATGTTTGATTCGGGTTATATATTTAACGCGTGGTATTTCATAATTAGGCACTGGTCTAATCATTGTTATCTAAGCAGTTCCGGAGTCCGGTGTGGATTTTTAGTACGACTTGAATGTCGGAATAGTAATGTGGAATATTTTGAAGTACCGTTATTATTTGGGGTTTAGTTTATGAATGTTTAAATATTGAATTGTTCAATTGTTCCTCGCGTTCCGTGGCCGTTTGTCCGTTTGTCACAGCCGATTTTCTCGTAATTTATGAGAGGTAGAAACTTCAAATTTTCTATATTGTAATACCGTTTTATTAATACACGTATTTTGGAATTACTGATTTTTTTTAAACGTGTATATAAGAATTAAAGAGGGAGTAAATAAAGTATAGATATGTTTTAAATTTTATATATTATGTGAGATACCATTTGAAAGGACTTATTATGAGGAATTCAAAAATATTCTTCATAATTCTAGAAATGGCACATTTAAAAAATATTTGAAAACACTCCCCTCTCCTTATTTTCGGATCTACTGAATCAAAAGCCATGAAAAAATAGGGTTGGTAAAATTTGACTGAAGACAATTTGTAAATTACATCGTGTTTTTATGCCTGTGAAAGATAGAGTAGGCCATATGCTTACGTTGTGAAAAATTAATGTTTGTAAATAATTGAATAGAAATCTCATTGTGCAGGTTCTACTTGCACTTGAGAGGTTTTTTATTATTGCCATATAGACCCTAACTAAACCTGTTAACAAGTATTAGCGACTCTGCTGTTAGTACCAATGCAAAAGGCACTATTTTTACGGCGTTTATTTCTCTAATAACACAACTAATTACAACATATGTCCAGCATTACCTTGCTTTTTTAATTCGATTGCCCGCTTAAGTTGTATTTTCTCTAAATCAATAAAAAAAATAACACATAGTATTAAACATCTCAAGGGCAATAAAACTCTTTACGAATTTTGAAAGAACCAGCTTCAACGACTATTTTAAGTGTTTACAAACTGATTTGAGTAAATCTGCATACAAATACGACTAATTAATTAATTTTACTACTAGAACATTAAACTATATTTTAGTCGTCAAGCTGTTTTAAAGCATTTCTATATATATATCGCAAATTTATATTCGAGTTTTATTACGCATTAAATGCGCACCGGAAACGAACACAGTTTCATTACAATAAAAAAGCAACCTGTCACTGTGTATCAACTAGAAAAGTTTACTGTGCGAATTTGACTCGTTTGGACATAGTAAAATTTTCAATGAGAGATGGAGTCATCGAGATATTTAAATACCTAGTTTATTGGCAATAAAAATCAACGGAACCAGAATAACGGCATCGCAACGTCGAGTGGCCCAGTTTAAGATTGTAGCTTCTATTTTTTTTATGTAATTGAGATTCACGATGAGGGTTATTATATTTTTAGTGTGAAATTGTATATTTTTAGAATCTAGAAATACCCTAACGAAATCAGATCTGTGCTTTTTATGATGCGTTGTAGAAAGTTAGTCCCAATAATAATTTACTTCTTTATATTTTAATGACTTTAATAAACGTTAATTTATTAATTCTTTGCCGCATTTTACGGGGATATTACAAACTACTAATTAGGTCAATACTAGAGTTATTTATTTGAAAAAAAAAACCGATCTAAGGAAATTCTTAAAACAGTACCTTAAAATAATAAATTAATCACAAATAAATGTTTAAGGAAGTTTATTAACGCTAATTACTATAATTAATGTTTATCCGTCATTACGACGTATTCCTATCTTCTGTTTTTATAATTTATGTATATAGATAATTGAGTTAAAAAAAGTATCGAATAATTGGGCAGATATCATCATACATTTATTACAATGTACGTGATCGAAATGATAATTTTTTAAATTCGTAATATTTTAAAATAAATGAGATCATCTTCTGAAGTCTTGTCATGAATTTATTCATTTTTTAGTCAGGCTTTTGCCTAATCGAAGAGCTAGCTAAGACAAGACTAAAAATATATTTTGCATGACTAAACAATTGGCAATATTCGTGAGAAATGGAAAAGTTCACGATCATACTTTCTTAGTCATAAAGATGTAGAGCAAAAATAAATGTTTCGAGAACATATCATCTTATATAAAAAGCTTCTGATCGTCGTTCAAGAAGACATTTTTTCTAAATACTTATTTTTTTGTAATTTTATATTACACAATAGACACTATATTTCTTTTATTTTCATAACTTATAAACATGTTTCCTTTTTATGTAAAGCTGCCTACCTTTCTCCTACAAGACATGTATATGTGGAGTATTTACATTATTATTTGAAATGAATTTTTTATCGATAAGAAATACCGATACAAGTATCTCTCACGTTCCACTACCTATTAAATACGAATAAAAATATAACGAAAAATATACCACGGATATATTCTTCACTTACAGTAAACAAGCTTAATAAACATCCGTGTACACAATTAAATGCCGTATCTAACGACAACAAAACTCAAGCGGCGAATCGTAAACTTAATCTCCTGGCGTCATAAATAAGTTTTAAAAACGTCATTTAATTTCATTAAAACTTGTCGCAAGTTATACTCAGCGCTCGACGTCAATAATCGACATATTCCTTTCACACGAGAACCGTGTTCTAAATTTGCATAACGTCAATATGTTATTTTAGTTTATTAGTAGCGGAACACATTTCGAGTGGCGTCCATATTTGCTTAAATTGATTTGACAAGTTAGATAACACAGACGTTTAAAGTTTATCGTAATTTGATACGTTAATTTGGTTGATATTGAATTTTAACATATACTTAACAATTCGTCGCGCTCGTCAACTCTACGCTTTTAATTGGCGCTTATGTTTGATTTCATTTAATTGGCTCCACTTGGCCGTGACGTCACGTTGTGAATATTGAATTGTAAATTGCATACTTCATTTCGCGATGGAGTTCGTTTAACGATAGCTTATGTTTAAATTCTTTGTAATTTGAAAGAAAACGTTGGTTCCGTTAAAATATTATAAATATGTTAGTTATATAAAGGTGTTATTAAAATTTATTTATATGAATGCAACCATATTATAATTTTAAATAAAACTTTCAATGCATTAGAATTTCTCAAGTTTTTACGATTCATAATATTTTAATTTTGCTTAATTCCTTTATTTGTTTTAACTTTTTTCTCTTAAAATCATAATTCTAAGCCTCAGTTAGCAATTTCTACTGCAATACATCACAAGTCGCAAACACTTTTGTTTTGATGACTGCGGTGAAATTATCCACTTTATCCCACAAATATTCGAGTTTAAAGGGTTAGGTATTGTCACTTATGTGGAGTAAGTGCTGAAAGGTGCTGTTATCAATGTCTAGCCCATCTTAGTAAAATAAGATACGAGGTTCAAATAAATAGTAATATATCGTTGAGTATAATAATTAATATAATAATTAAAATGAAAAGTACATAATATTGATTAAAAATAAAAATAGAAAGATTGATGAAAATGAACCACGCTTTAATATTTGGAAATGTAATTAATTGCATAATTAAATGTAATTTATTATCACAGAATTCTTTTTTAATTTTTTGGTTCATATATTCGATAACGAATCACGAAAATTACAAATCGAGAACACGAACAATTAAGGCGTCTCTTTCCACATGACTCCATGAAATCACAACCGATGTCATAAAACAAGTGAATTAAAATTGTGTAACTTTAATTATATGAAAAGTGCCACGAGTATTTTTCGCGTAATTATTGAATTCAAAAAAGCGTAACCAATGATTTTCTTTAATATTTTGTATCGAGCAATCGAATGACTGAAAAATAATTTTACTGCAAACCAATCCACCCCAACACTAAATATATTTCCTTGCTTTTGTTTGAACAATTCATTTTAACGTATGTTACGTTCACTTTCACATAATCAATACAACAAACTAAAAATACAGTACATACATAATAATATGTAAAAGCTTAAAAGGTGGAAGTGTCTTTATCTATAACTGACGGTTCGAACCTAACTAAATTGTTTTTTATACTCGGGCACCGTTTGTGTAGATATTTATATTGCAACAAGGGTTCTGCAGTATTCGTGTCGCGTTGCGTCGATGACAGATGCGTACAATGAGAAATATGGTGTCGGCGCTCCTTTCTATACACCCCTATACGTACTAACGCATACGCATAAATACACATACATAGTTGCATGCGGCGACAATGTACCACCGATCAATGCGCACGCAATAATAGTGCACTGGGATGGTTAATTAAGAACAACTGCAATATATAACAATGTAGGTAAATAATAGTGATTTAGCTTTGATGAATTTTATTAGTTTGATATGGAAAATATATTGTAGTCACCGAGGTTGTTGAATCGTAATGATAGATTTAACGAGCGCACAGTGTAGTTGAGGCTATGTTACTGTATATTATTTTCAACTTTAAGATTGATAAATAAAAATCAACTGTTGCGATAAGCATAATTTAAACAATACTTTAACTTTAGTCCGGAATATTTTTGACTCGAATGAACATTTTTAACTATACTAATATCATATTATTGTTATAAAGAGAAAAATTTTGTTTGTTTTATTTTTAAGACTTTATTTACAACTTTCACTATCGTGTCTCTTATAGTATACACATGGACATAGGATACTTCGGTAATTACGCTTCAAGTTAAGATAGTAGAGGTATGCAGAGTGCATTTTTGAGTTAAACTTTTAAATCATGAGAGCTATATTAAAATAATGTATGCAGATATTGCACACAAAATGAAAATCTACAAAAAAGTTTAGTTATATTTTGTTATTTATTACAGTTTGTACCTTATGGCACGTTTTTTATAACAAAATCAGACCAAATAATTATTCTTGAGTTAAACAAACTAAAATACAGTGTTGTATATAAACTACATCAAAACTAATAAGTCAAATATAAATTACATCATTGAATGAATTTTGAACGACAATCAAATCTGTAAAAAAATGCATTATATTTAATGGCTGTTGATTAACAATTTCTTTTTATAAGCCTCTTTATATTATTACATAGCCGTATGGCTTTTTGACTACTCTAGCTTTATGTGTTCTTTACTCTAGCTCTAGCTCTTGGCTCAGCATAAAAAACGATATCGCTGAAAGAATGATTAATAAATTAAGCGTAAATAATTATTATTTCAAAATGCAATTGATATGTAATACCGTTGCAGCTCGTTTTGACGTGAAAACGTCTTTAAATTTAGTACCACACGAGGGCAATCCATAAAACTTAATGATAACAAAATCGGGGGATACAGTTTGGCGTTGCAGTTTCGAATCTATCCTCTACATAAAAAATTAAATGATACCACTGGATAGCTAAAGGATCAAAGAATTCATTACAAGCAAGAACAGAGACGCATCGCGCGCGGTGGAAGGGCAAGCGCCGCCATTTTGAGGTTATTTTGCTCGTATCGAGATTTGCAATTAGTATAACTTTTGATTCGGAAAAACTACGATGTTCGTTTAAGTTTTAATCGTCAGCTGTTGTCAAAATCTATCGATTGTATATAAAATATTAGTTTAAAGTAGTTACAGTGAATATAATAAGGTGTTAGAATAAAAAAATAATATCAAAAATATATAATGTCGGCCTATACGCGTCGAAAAGCCAAAACCAAATACCGAGATCGCATACGGCTGGAAAGGGCTTCTCAAGAACAATCGAATGGTAATAATAAAACACCGATGGTGCCAGTACATCTGCAGCTGGGGCGATTGAAATTATGCAAGTGGATGATGAAATCGCTTCTACATCGACAACGGACTGCACAGGTATAGATTATGTTCGATCTTTGATTATGAAGACACATTGGACCGCAGCTAGTGCACGTTTCAATATAACCCGTTACATAGACGTATTCACGTACAACACACGGCCGTGTCCATGACACAGCCACACCCCATTATTTTATTAACGAGGAATAGCGATTTACTTGTTTTAATTTCCTGAACGTGTAACAATTACTAAAATTAAAGTAATATACTTTCAGTAACATACTAAAATTTTTAAAAATGTGGTGCAAATTAATATTACTAAACCGGCTTTAACGAAGACTGGATGAATGGGGTCTTCTGAATTCAATTTAATTTCATGTTCTTTCCAAAAGTCTATTTTGGTTCTAGTTATTGTGATTGCATACTTTGATATTTCCTTTTAAATATTTTCCTTAACTAATGAACACTGATATTTACTTTGAATCTGTCTGGTATCATCGTAATTACGTCTTTATATTTGTCAGTCTGGACATCAAACCCGTTTGCAAACGTTATCGCAAGCTCGTCTTAAGTTGCCTGCGAAGACAAGCAAGTGTTTTGGTACTCATTTTTTATCCATGAATCGACGTGATATCAATACCGCGCTATCTTATTAAAACGTCTCTCCGCAAGTTTACACGCCTCGCGGGTGAACGGATTCCATTTCAATTAGCGAACCGATAAATTATACTTCTCGGGAGGGCTGTCTTCTCATATTGATGTACATATGTAATATATAAGCTACATATTTAAAACATTGCATATGTGTTATATTCTATTATACATATTATGGTTAAGAGAATAAGGATACTATGACTATAAATAGAGCATTTTTCAAAGTATTCTGATGTATTACCATTTTTTGGCTCTACCACACGTGTGAAGCACGCAGATTAAAGTGATGTTGATGTACATATTGTAATATATAAGCTGCGTATTTAAAACATTGTATATGTATTATATTTTGTTACACATATTATTGTTAAGAGAAAAAGGACACTATGACTATAAATAGAGCATTTTTCAAAGTATTCTGATGTGTTACCAATTTTTTTACTTTACCGCGCGTGTGAAAGGCGCAAGTCAAAGTCATATTGATGTATATATGTAATATATAAGCTATGTATTTAAAACATAGCATATGTATTATATTCTATTATACATATTATGATTAAGAGAATAAGGATACTATGACTTTACTTAGAGCATTGTTCAAAGTATTCTATCTTACCATTTTTCTGTTTTGCGTGCGTGTGAAGCGCGTAGGTCAAAATTAGTAGTTAAATAGCATGGATCTTTTATAATTTTACGAGAAGAGGAAAAATGAGTATTAAGTGATTTCAGTAGATTAATCTTGTGTACGCATAAATAATAAAATAAAAGTCTGAGTAAAAACCCTGATTAACTAATACACCGAATCTAATTATAGAATTAAACTCAAAAAGAATTATTTTTGAACAATATATTCCTTTAATGATGTGGGCAATTGTTCACAAGAAATTTATTTTTGATTTCTAAAGGTTTAAAAAAGGATAAAACATATATTTACAAATTCTTTTAAATTCCTTGAATCTGGCAAGATTTTGTTTAGAAACGTCAATTTAATATAATATAATAAATATTTTTTTTTATTTCATGCCTTAAAAAAATAATTACGAATGTGAATATGGATAAGATGTTAAATTAGTCGAATTAATGAATTCGTTCGAAAAGAATTTTTATACCTAAAGAATAAATTAAGTTAGAAAAGTTATTTTCTATATACGCTTTTGATATCACTTTAATAGTTTGAACAACACATCATATTCAGACATGCGTCCTTTTAAATAAGAAACAGTACAGAATGTTTATCAAGTAATGTAAATATACCGCGTTTTTCTGTAAAACGCGATTAATTTTAATTAAAAATTATTTTCCATCTCACCTCAATACAACAGGGAAGGTAAACCTTTTTGGCTTTGCTAAGTACTCCGTCAACAGTCTTGTGATCTTAAGAGTTGAGAGAAACTCACCGATTTGGCTTACAAATAGATCCATTTTCGCAAGTGATGATTTCGGCGGTGTTTGCTTCCTGAAAAAAATGTTAATATATGGAATGGGATCTTGGGACGCGCATAAAATTATTCTCAGTTTTCTACCTCACTTCAAACTATTTACGATTTTTTTTATATTGTAAACACTGTCTAATTATTACATTTACATCTGTCCAATATTTACGGAATTTAATTTTTATGTGTAATTTCTTAATAATTACAGAATGTTCGTATTAAAAAACTTTTGAATTAAAACAACACTTGTAAATTCAGACTTACCGAAAAAATGTCTGAATTTTATAATTTTTTAATAAGTTCTATTTTTAGACTGCCTTACTTCAAAAGGAATAAAATGAAACGTCTGTCCGTCTATCATAGCAGCTTTCTTTCGGAAACCGTATGGAAAATAAAAATTTAGCATGGTGATGAATAAGATTGACACTCAAATATTTGAATATTCAAATATGTTTGTATTCAAATAACAAAGTTTACATTTTTTTAAATGTTGTATTGTACGAATTCCAACACCAATTTGTTAGAATTTATGTGAGATAGGTTCAGAGATATTTTCGAAAATGTCCTTGTAAATATATTCACTATAAATTCATGAAACTTCAGCAGACATAATTATGTAAAAAACAACGTTTCTAGATGATTAGCAAAGATTAGCTGAAAACTTATAGTAGTGATTATGAATCGCATAGGTTTTGAGAAAGCCACGATTTCTTTACGCCTGCAAGAGGTGGACTAGGCAATATATTTATGGGATGAAAAATAACATTAGAACATATTTGTAAATAGTTTAATGAAAATACTGCATACCCTTATATTTTATATGCACCTAGGTGTGAAGAAACCCTCGTAATACGCGTTCAACTCTTATGTAATAGGATTATTTTACATTATTTGAATAAGTTTTATTAAGAGATTGGCAAAAAAAAACTTAGCCGACTGATGTGAGTTGAGTGAAATTTATGCTCGTGTGATTTGTAACATCTAGATGGAGACAGCGTACATAATATTTATTTAGAATGTATGGATAACAGGCTAAAAACGATTTAAGTGAAGTAAGTGAATGTGTTCCTGGTGTATTTTTGAATTTATTCTATTTTTGGATGAGCTATTACATACAACATGATATAATCTTATATTTTACAAATTGAACGTTTATTTTTCAAATTGATCAGATAGAAAGAGATAAAAGATAAGTTTACAACAAGATTTTTTATTAAATTTAAGCACATATCTAGCAGTGACGTACAGTGCCTTATGAGCAATTACATGTAGTTTACTTTGAACATCTGACATATATACATCACATTTTTATAAATACTTAAATATATTCAATTTATGATAATCAAGCGAAGTCTGCAATTTTGATGTATAATATATATTCCGAACGCTATCAGTTTGTACAATTTTAATCGAAATATATAAACTTCATTGTACTTAACGAACTTACTGAGAATTACTTGTATGAAATTACATGCGTGTTTCGAAGCAAATTTTTTCAATAAGTAAGTAAAATTTATTACATCATTTCAAACAGCCGATTTAAGGCGTGGCGGTAAGCTAGCAACCAGTAGCTTACCGGCTGTATTCAGTGCGAATCAAACCCAGGTATTTTCATCATATGATGACAATTGTACAGTCATTCACCGATTATTTGTCATTCAGAGTAATCATTCCTGAAAATAGAGCAATAGAGTTACTAGTTTTTTTTTATTTTAAAAACATATCTATTATATTTATCAGTCAATTTAATGTATTGATTTAGTTATTGTTTCCCGTTTGCAATTATTTATTACTTTTTTACTGTAAATTTCCATTTTCCTCGTGACTTCTGTTCAAGTCTGTTGTTTCGTAAGCTGTCAGTACAGTGAGATTTTCCAATTTAAATTTACTGTCAAAAAACTATGAGTAAGAATGATAGATCGAAGTCAATTCTGAAACTACAAGTTCCTAATAAATGTATTATATGTCACAATCAAACTTCAACTAACCGTAAAATTTATTTGCGGTTAACCTACAGTTGAAGTATAAATAAAATTTGTGTTCCCTTGGTAATAATAAAAAAAGAAATCGATTTGAAAATTGTTTTTACTATGAAGAAAGGGCTGTCAAACATCAAATTTATAACCTTTCTTTATGCAGTCATTCTTGCTAATTTAAATTTTTTTACTTATGTAAGTTCGTGTTTGTATTTACTCAGCGTTTAATGTCAGTAAGTGTGGTCATCAAGTTGAAAAAATGTTAACAAACAATTTATTGCAAAAAAACGCTGTATTTATGGAAAAAAATTTCTAATAAATTTTTCATTATGAAAATTATTTTTGTTGAATACATAATTTTTAATGTATATTTTTTCATTTAATAAACAATCAAATTTCGAACGGTGTGAAACTCCATTTGTTCCATTTTAAGCAATTTGTCAAATTCAGATAAATAGCACTACAGCAGGAAATTTCGAGAAATAGTTTATGACATTAATATAAAAATCCAGGCTTTATATTAATGTCTGATCTTCAACGTGTTAGTTTGGTTCACAATTTAATATCATTTTCGTGCTTATGCAGTTTTGTTTTTGGCTTTCGTTCATCGTAAACAACGATTAAGTAAGAAATTGAAGTGAGTAGCATGAAAATGACAAGAATTAGAATGGCAAGAACTGTATTAAGGAGGCTTTTGGTATCAATAAAATAGTAAAATACTTCACGTAATATACATACATATGTGTGTATATATACATGTATACACACACACACACACACACACACACATATATATATATATATATATATATATATATATATATATATATATATATGTATATGTACATCCAAAAAGCACTGCAAACCACTAATGTCTAGTTACTAATAAGAAGACAGTGGGTTATGTGAAAATGTAATAACATTTTTCCCGAAGTATATATGTGAATATTACGTATAAAAAATATTCCATTATGTACATGTAATATTATAGTAAACAAAATTTCAGAACCACCTCAGGTATTAAAATTGTTAGTCCGTGTTGACTTAGAATTACCCAATAAAAATAATTCAGAACTACGCAATGAAATTAATTTCCCAATAAAGTTTAGTTTCGTAGTTATTATTATTAAAGTGCATTGACAAACATTGAAACAGACTGGAGTAAATTTAAGTAGAAAGAATAAAGATAAGATATAGCGCAAAATGACCTCATTTAAAAATTAAAACAACAACCAATAGGCACCTTAGCGAAGCCAGGGTGGGTTACTAGTTCACGTTATAAAATATTCCCAGATAAATATTTTTTATGACAATCAAAACTGTGCTACATACATATACATTCACATATAGTTAACATTTTATGATCCATTCAATATTTAAAAATATTATTTAAACATTTCAATTTATACCCAGACTTTGCAATGATTTTGTTTGACATATTATTTACAAGCAGGAAACAATTAAACCAATTTACCAATTTTAACAAGTTAAGAACTACCCCCTGCCAACAAATCGGCACGCCGCCGCACTTTGCGCGGGTCATAAACTCTAAAACGGCGGCCATATTACATTTTAATCCCCAACATCATTACAGACGCACGGGGGGAAGGCGTTCTCTCAATTCAAATGTCATCGGGGACGCCGCCCGCCCCACCGCTGCATTAAAAATCGTTTCGCATCCTCTGCATTCTTAAGGTTATTGCTGGCGAGCGGAGCGCGGGCGCTTTTCGACGCCGCCCTAAATCACTCGAGCAATAACGATGTAAATTCAGCGCCCGGTAGAGTCGTGGCCACATAATGTCACGATCCTGACGTATTTCCAACGTATGAACACTTTTATTACATACCTGCGCGCGGAGCTATGAGATATGGGCGTCTCCGCGGTACGCACCGCAGCGGTTAATCTGCCTAGGCTGGAGGCGGCACTCCATTAGGCGGGTAATCTGTCTGCTTGCTCCTACGGTGTCGACAATTAAGCACTCGTGTTTGGAGCCGGTCGCCTTTGGGAGGAGCGGAGGGCGTAGGAGTTCCCACTGAAGACAGCAAACCGGGTTCAATGTGTTGCACTTTGCGAAATAATCGATGATGCAGTTTCGCTGTCCAATGTGACTGTGTTAATTTATGTCATTTGATATTAGAATACCTACACAATTATTATACGTACAAAACTGACATTAAATTGTAAGCCATTTCTTTCATATACATAATACGGTAGTTGACTCATTCTAAATTTTGATTTTTTCGTACAATATTGTGAAATGTAAGTCTATTAAAAATCACTCTTGAAAAAAAATCAAAAATTGATTGAAAAATAAGCCAGTTGTAGGCTTTTAAATTTGATACGGATAGAGTTGGTATGATACGGATAGAGTTGGTATGTCCCTGTCTCTTTTCCTCTCGTAGAATATAATGTGCAATATTAAAAATTACCTCACAACTAGTATTGCCGTCCTTTCTCGGTCAATTTTAAAGATTATTAAAAAAAAATTCACTCTTCATCAGCTTGTACCTTGAAATTATGATTTATGAAATAAAAAAAATTAGTCAAATACCCAATTTCATCTCATATTTTAAATATTGCAGGAATTAAGATATTATATATCATGGTATATTATAAATACTTGAAACTACTGTGAATAATGGTATAATATCTCGGTTATATGTAAAACGGTAAAGCAATTGGAATGTATTTAAAACAAATCCAAAATTTATTTAATGAAAAGCCGTACGCAATGTTATTAAAATTGTGTTAATGTACGCAGATTTACATAAGTTCCTGGATTGAGAAGAGGATTCCTGAAAGAGATTCCTCACTCTAAAACAGCAATACTTATTAATAGGTTTTCATCTAATAAAATTTATAAATTAACTAATAGAATAGCACGTATTTGTAATTCCAAAGCAAACACAGAATTCATTGTTAATTACATTTGTACAACGCAGTAAATCTTAAATAAAGTCAAGGGTCAAAAATATAAGTTTTACTATTTCAAACAAAGTTGAAGTTCTTCGTCATTACGCTCATCTACAGCTCCCTGTGCAAACACATCATCGGCCCATGCGTACACAACTTGATATACAAATAAATTTTTCGTCTGAAAACATTTTCCTAGTCGTAAATTTATAGAAGACCTTTTGTCTTTGGTGCCACGGCGGAAGTCTAAGTAAGTGTCGGAATAGGAAGTGTTATTGCCTTGCGGAATGACTTCACTACATCCGGTCTCTCAGACACTCTGTCTCTACTATTTACTTTCGTTCGGGGGCTTGAGATTGCGAATTTTTGCTAGACGCGCATTCGAACGTTTGCCACGCCGATGTGGAGCCGGCCCAGCTTATAATATATACGAGTATATACAATGATACAAATGACTTATTGCGCTGAGCGTTAATAATTCATAGTTCATACGGAATGCTACATAAATTCGGCGTAAAAATATGAAGGGGAATTTTTAAAGGATATGTTCCCGAATTTAGGAGGTAGATAAGAAGCGAAATGCCAGTTGTTCCTATTGTATATTGTCTTCCTTTTACGAATTATTATGATAAATGTACCGAAGGAATTAAAACTTTGATAAAGAAGATTCAAGAATCGCAGCATTGTTATCTTCGCGAAAATAAAGATACCGAATATGAAACTTACACAAAAATCTACCTATACACGTTCTTAGCATTTAAAATAATTGAAAGTTGACGGATTTGGTTTACGATACTGGTTTAGATAAAATTCATCATTTTTTTTAATAAAAGAAATTATTTTAATCAGATGAGCTTATCTTTAGTGTATATTTTATTACAACAAATTAAGAAAAATTAAGGTGCTGCACTTCGTAAATATAATAAATTAACTACGATTAACATAATAAAAATAAAGGCAATGTAATAAGTTAATTTAAAAAGTGATATTTTTTTAATTAACTTTTTATAGAACATTTTTATATAAAAAGTTAATTTAAAAAAATATAACATAACATATTAATATAAATATGTTATACTTTGCTTTACGTAGAAAATAAGATAATTTGTAGAATATAAATGCATGTAACAGGGAGTTGCGCTTTGTCTCTATATTATATCGTTTTTAGGAACCATTTTGGTGCTTTTTCATTTTAGTAACTGTCATCCTATTTCCCTGAATTGAAATATAATTTATATGACACGAATTTTAAAGATTTTTTGAACATTAATTTATAAGTTCAGTGGCCTATCGGGGCCAAAACAATTTAATTTCATTTATTTTGTGATTTATTTATTTCTATCGGTAAAAATATATTTGTAACGATAGTGAATATCTGTTAATATTTTATAACGTTAACTTTAAGCAAAAATAAGTATTACTTGAAATCTAACGTCGAGATTAAAATACATGACATTAATTTTAAGAAAAGAAAATTGTTTAATTATATTGATATTAATTCAGATGGAAAATCAAAAAAATTCTTAAGGACTTATGACTATTTATGACGATACGAAAGTGAGCCATTTTCCAAATGGTCACACAACTATATTCGAGCTGCAGATAAAATACATTGTGAGGTATTACGCAAGTCAGTGCCATGATATACGGTCCCGCACTCGACGGCCGCCAGTATTTTCACAATTTTTCTTCAGCCGCCAACGGAGACAGAATGCAACGGGCCATATTTCTTATTCTTTCTCTCGTGTTTCGTCTTGCTATGAGGGCCGCATTGGTTTTTATATTATGTTACGGTCACAGCTTGATTAAAAACTTATTTTCTAAACAGACTCTTTCATCTTAAATTATAACATTGACGATAATTAAAATAAACTTTGATTAAAGTTTTCGAGGCACGCGATGGGTTAAACCCTAGGAAAATGTATAGCTTCGACATATTATTATATTATAGAACTTTTAACTTATCATCATATGACCATATACTCGCACATAACATAAAAATTAATTATTTTCTTTAAAAAATGTGCCACAAAATTTTTGGGATACAATGAAAGCCAAAAAGAGGTTTATTCTCACTTTGACCATGACTGAAGTATATACGGATGCAAAGCACAAAAAAATATCCTTCACTCGATCGTGACATTACTACTAGAATTGTTTACTAGATTATAACCACTAGACAAAGTAATGCTGGATTATGAATTCGAATGTTTGTTATTGTTTTTAATTAAATATTATCTTAGTTGACCAATAAAGAAAAGCAAACATAAAATTATTACGAACATTAACGGTAGCTATCCATACAATTACATAAGAACGTAACTCTAACATTGCACCATCGATAAAGTGTACGGCAATTTGTCTTTATGCAATTGCATTTATTGTTATGCAGTCATCGTTTTCTCGTAATATATTGTATCACTCACTATCTGGTATATATGCAACAGCTAACTTATGGCGCTACGAGTTGTGGAAATTTAATGGGGATTTCTAAAATCCATAAAATTTCCTAATAAATGAAATAGTAGAAAAGAATTGTTAATTAGAAATATAAGTGACAATAAAAATCTAACAAAGTATCTATATTATAACTCTTTAGAAGTAATTGCAAAAAAGTAATCAATACTCGATCGCTTTCCGAATTGCTGCTCTTTGCAAATTTTATATGGATTTTTTCGATGTTTTTTCAACCCTACAAGTTTCATAGATTAGTATATTACATCTGTTTATAAAGCGTAATATGTAATTTGTTTCATCTTCCTAGTTCAGATAGTTCCGTAGAAAAAGCATTACGAAAAAAAGCAAAATTTGTTTGATTGACGATTTAAGATAAACTTGTAAGGAGCTTATTATCTCATTTATTTACAAAAGAATGTCATTTTTATTCTTCTAACATGCGCACCCAACGCTGTGTCCTAAACTAACTGAATAATGTAACCCTAACATTACTTACATATAAATATGTTTATCTTCGTAAGTTCGTACCTAGTGCTCTGTAATTACATTTTTATAATTCATGGTAGATAGACATTTATATTTAAACTTTTAAATACATCAGAAATTATTGTATCGATCGGAAAACTTAATAACAACGACCAACATTTCATACGATCTCCACAGTAAATGCAACTACCCGTAACGTTTCAACGTTAAGAATAATTCTATATTATCTACACGTTCATACCATAAATTCAAGACCCAAAACCTACAGAAATACAAAAATACATACAATCGCACAATATTCTATACGAACCACCGTACATATTAATATTTATCTTAATATTTCGAGTCTGCTCCTGTAGGAAGAGTGCGCCGAGATCCAAACCAATATATCACTAGGAATTTACGAGGCTAGATACGACAGGAAAATTGCAAGAATGGTGGCGCAATCTATCTTAGTTGGGCGGCGGGTGTCAGGGCGCGGGCGGGGCGGGCTGACTAGGGGAGGGAAACTTCGAGAGGTTATTAGTCCGAGCATCTGTTGTTGCCGGGGGAGGAGGCGCGTGATGAAATTGTGACTACCGTCTACGATCTAGCAAATCTAATTGCCTTGCAAGAAAGGACAACGCTCGGTCGCGAGCCCATGTGCAACTAAGGAAGTGGGCGGGTTTTGGAATCCCAAATCGACCATCCGTAAAATCCATGTACGCGGTAGGCAATGTAGCATCCTAATAGAAGATAAAGCATTTGTTGAAACCGTTAATTATTCACCTGCAAGTATGAAACAGATTAATTGTTTATATGCGCGCGTCCTACAGTATTATCAACAAAGATTACCGAATACAGAGATCGGGCAAGTTGTGAATCACGAAACGTTTCCAGTTTCCGCTATTTCTCATCGCAATGTCATTATCGTTCGTTTCCCGGAAGATGTATCTCCGATATTACGTCCGGTTTAGTGTATTGATCATGTTCTCTCTCTGCAGTTATCTTCTTCAATTAGTTTCTCGCTTCTGCGTTCGAGATTTGAATGATATCCTTCAGTACAAATACCTTATGTTGTTTATAACTGAATCAATTATTTAAAGTTCATGATAAAAATTTATCGGTACATATTACCCGTTTTAATTAAAAAAAGTCAGCGCATTCTTAAATTAGTTCCAAATGAATAACTTGTTATTAATATTTACGAATAAAGGAATAGCTAATCTAAAAGCTGGAGTGGGCACGATCAACCACGAATTAAAAAAATATTATTTAAAAAAATAAGTTGTAGTTTAATTAAGGTAGTTTTTAAGAATTGTGGTTTTAAGCAACTTCAATTGATTTTCTAATATACTTTTTTTCATAATAAATAAAATTTCCATTACAAAAGACTTACGACTTACTAAGATACCTAGAAATAACAAACTTTACTAAGAAGTTAGTTATTTATAGCCCTCTTTATGGAAAATTACAAAAAATCTCACACACACACACACACACATATATATATGTGTATAAATATATATAAATATATATATATATATATATATATATATATATATATGTATATATATATATATATATATATATATATATATATATATATATATATATATATATATATATATGTATGCACGGAAAATGAAATGAAGGCAAGTAAGGGAAAACCAATATTTATTAAAACTGACATTATTGTAATATGAAACTCAATCGATCACTTGACTGAGTAACATGAATAAAAATATTACTACTCACATATTCATTAACATTTAATCAATTATATTTTTATTGATTCAATACAGCTACGAATCAATGA
This sequence comes from Druceiella hillmani, assembly GCA_039881145.1. Taxonomy (NCBI): domain Eukaryota; kingdom Metazoa; phylum Arthropoda; class Insecta; order Lepidoptera; family Hepialidae; genus Druceiella; species Druceiella hillmani. The sequence goes on from JAYKKI010000043.1 coordinate 13,211,962, forward strand.
ATTTTATGAATATAATTTTTTCGTGTGAACATTACATTCTTAAAATAAATAGGTATTATGTGGCTGCTTGAACGATGCTGGAAACAATTATATATAATGTGTTTTTACATTCTCAGTGTGTTATAATATTTGAGTTGAATAATATAAAAATAATTATATTTTTATTTCCGGGAAATAATTTTTTTTATTTTAAGCCAAACGACTGCAATTATATCGGTTTTCTAAATAATTCTATATTAAAACGTAAACATAAAAACAGTATATTTATAATGTTCAACTTTTCAATTAAAGTGAATTTACACAAGCTTACACAAGCTACTAATTTAATTAAAAATTATAATGTTCAACTTTTCAATTAAAGTGAATTTACACAAGCTTACACAGGCTACTAATTTAATTAAAAATTATAATGTTCAACTTTTCAATTAAAATGAACTTATATAAGCTTACACAAGCTACTAATTGAATTAAAAATTATAATGTTCAACTTTTCAATTAAAATGAACTTGTACAAGCTTACACAAGCTACTAATTGAATTAAAAATTATAATGTTCAACTTTTCAATTAAAACGAACTTACACAAACAAGCTTACAGAAGCTACTAATTGAATTAAAAAAAAAACTTATTTCAATGACATGTGCTTTATAGCTGTTACGTCAGTCGTCGTCTGTCCTTACATCTCCTCTCACTTTCAGTAAGAGCACACAAAGAAGTCTACACGAAACTGTACATACAAATAAGTATTGTGAAGAGATAAAACATGTAAGAGGAACAGAACATTCTTTGCTCCTCTACGGACCTTCATATTCGTCTTTTTTATGCTTATCTTTTGGTGATTTATGGCGGCCACGGCAGTTGCTAGCGTAAGGAGAATATAAGACAAAAAGTAATTTATTTTTTAGAATCGTTTTTTTTTCTTTCCTTTCGTGAACTACATTCGGGTTGGTGTGCGTGTGTCGGGTTGGTTACCCGAGTTATGATGAGACAGCAGTTTCGGAGAGCTTTATGATTAAAACAAGTTTGGTGAAGAAAATTAATAATTGTGCCACTAACATAGTTTTATGCATACTTTACTGTATTTTAAGTAAGTTTCGATACTTAAAAAATATCTAGTGTCATTGAACTGAGACTTTTAAAATAATATACTTTAATGTAAAATGATATAAGTATCCCGTTACGACGTGTTTTATTGAATTCAAATAAGGTAAGAAATTTAATTTTGTAGCGTTTATTACTTTTTGACTGGCACTAAGCCAGTTTCAAATTTTCGTAATTTCAAACAACGGTGATAAAATGTACGCGTTTGAAATGCTTTTTATTCGGTAATTTCAAAATATTTTAATTGTAGAAAATTTATTTATTAACAACCAATCGTAATTATATTATGAATTTTGTTTCCACTCAGATTGGATATTAGGTATAAAAACATTAGCTTTTTATTTGACAATTTAATAAAATATTTACTACTAAGGAGTGGTATATGTTTTTTTTTTAAATTTGATCGTACACGTTTTTGACGCAATTTATTTTTAAACATATTTAGAAGTTTAACTAAATACTTAATTAACAATTTTCTAACGTAACTAAAATAATAAAAAGTGATTTGATACTTAAATCGATAATCATATCACGTTACAGCAATTAAAACATTTATTTACTATAATTTATTTTTTGAAAATGAAATATCGTAAGTATCACAGCAAGAAAATTAATATTAAAAAAATATTAAATTAAAAAAAATGTTCTCATGGTAAAATTGGATCTTAGAATTGGGAATGTACCTAAGTTGTTTAAGATGCTCAGAGTGGAAAAGAAAAAACTGAACCCTTGTGCAGGTAGACGTAGGCTGTGCCGTTGTCGCGGTATGTTATAACATACTTATATTGATTTATTTACTTATATCCATCGTCTCCTTGGTGTATTGTTTTGATCATAAGGCATACGGCTTTCTACTGCGCGGAGCACCGCGAGGACTTGGTTTCGATTCCTGGCCACTCTTTGAGTGGGGCTGGATTGGTGTTCTGATTGACTGTAATATATTGCTCTCGTAGTGATAACTCCGCAACATGTATCAATTGTGTACATTAAAATATGTAAATAAATAAATTCATGCACTTACGGTGACGAAATTATGTTTTTAATTACAAAAAAAAGAAATTCTGTTTTGCGATATATGTTTTAGCCTATATTCTTTTCAACGATACAAGCTATATACGTGCAGAATGTCATGCAAATTGGTTGAATGATAGAGGCCTGAAAACAGGACAAATAAAGAAATAAGCAAACAAACTCACTTTCGCGTTTATAATATTAGTAAGATTTTATATACATAAATAAAGTACTGTGGTCAATGTTTTACATAACTATCAACACGTACTCCTACATACACATAAAAATATAGCAATAAAGCAGCCGTGAGAATGTACAATAACTCCATTGGCGGTTATAATGCTCCGAAGCCAACTCTCGTACGAGAAGCCGCCGTAAAGAACGTTGCCAAACTCACAGCCGACCGTACGAATATTATTGCGCCTTATCTGACAAGCCACATTAAGCCAAGTTATTACAATTAACTGCGGTCACCGACCATACTGCGCTTCTACGTGAGAGTTACCGAATTGCTAACCTGCCCGCATCGCCACTTGCCAACTTGTGATGCAGTCCTAATAATGTACGAGAGGACAGGAAAGAGTCAAGCCAGTTAGTTTGTCCTACTTTTATTGATACAAAATGAGAATTGTTCGAGTACCTTTAACGGTTTATTAATACAATTTATCAGTTTATGAAAATTAACGAAATATAATTATTAAGTGGAATTTTTTTATGTATCTAATTCTAAATTCTAATGTATTTCTTTTTAAACAATCTGCTTTCAGCTTTCTATTCAGCCTGTAATTAAATTTACTTTTATAGTAGCCCCGCTTTTATCAAACTTATTACAAAAAGTGCATATGGAATTATAATATACCAACTTAATTCATTTTGCATGTACCAATTTCTAAAAAAATATAGGAGTTATTGGTTGCATATATCCTCGTTTCTATTTTATTTATTGTTCCTCTTTTTTTTTTAATCGACTTCTCTATTTTAAGGTGGTAAAAAAACGCGATTGGTTAAGGTAAGTCATAGACCCCTATGATGTCGGTACTTTCCGACATGGAAATCGTAAAATAGATTGAACATGGAAATCGTAAAATAGATTGAACTGCTTGAAATTGTAGAATAGATTGAACATGTTGAATAGCATGCACACTTAAAATATATTTTTACTTAGAATAAATATATCTCTATAAAAGTTGTTACTCATTTGAAAATCCAATTTAGTATAGGTACCACTTCGTACTTCCTCCAATTCAAAAGATGCATTTAAAAGTATCATTTGCTCACATCTGACCTTTATTTAGAATCGTTATGTAGTCTTTTTTTAACAAAAAACAGTGCAGAATTTGAAAAAAGGGTCCTATGACATGGGTGTGGTAAGAAAGATATTTTTTTAAGGAAACAAAGACAAAAAGGCCGCTCGACACTATTGGCATGCGCGCTGGAGGCCGACGAGAAATTCCCCACATTGCGTATTCTCCAAATGTAAGCGACGTCAACTCACAGTGAGTCGTCCAGTCGCCACTGAATAACAAACGATGCTCATACTCTCTGCATCCTTTGCTTCAGCTCTACCTAGTTCATCTCATTATTTACGAAGGCGCATACCTTTGGATGTGAAGACCAGGTCTAGAATGCATTATCAGAATGCATGCGTAATTGCGGAAGGAATGACAGTTTGGTGCTTCGCCGACAGGTCCAGGAGGTGACGGCGTGGCTTAGGTAACCGTACTTGGCATCCAATTAAACTTTTGTTGCAGTTCTTATATATATGGTCGCTTATAATTTTTGTGCATTCGCTCTCTATCTTCGTTGCATCTATTTTTGAAGTTTGAAAATCGCCTGATCGTGTTCATCTTTTCGAAAATTATACTGGACATTCATGGCGATAATGTCAGAATTTTATAAACGACATTGATATTTTTACTTTTGAACCAAATAACGTGCATCTGAATAAAATTTTGGCGTTATGTCAAATATGTATTTTTAGAAAATACGTTTTGTTACAGATACACTAACAATGTCAAATTAATAATTTTATTGAGACCTACGTAATAATGTGGAATAGTATGTACTAAGTGCTATGTAATAGTAAATTTATTTTAACAAATAAAACGTACATTTTAAGCTATATTGTTTATACGAATAAACCATTATTTATTGAAGAAATTATCATATTATATTACAAAGCGTAAGTTGGTGGAAACAGAGTTAAAATTAATTTAAAAATTTAATTTAGAAAAAAAAATTCAATAAAATTATAATTACGATTATCAGATTGTACTCACAATAACTACAATTTTAGTTCCCTACTAAAATGTACCCAAAAAAAGATTGTAAATATTTCAGAAAACTGAAAATAAACGAAAAATTACTACGTTTACTTTTTTTTTAAATGTTTTCAAAGTTATTTTTTAATACAAAATGTAAGAGAAGCAAGAAAGGCGTATGTAAGAGTAATTGAAGTGAAAAAGGTATATCAAAATAGCTGAATATGGTGTTCAGTTATCACCGCTCACTCTGCATAGGTATAAGACATATTGAAGCTATATACGGATAAAGGAAGCAGTAAATAATTCTTTAAACCTTTGTTTAAAAACATATTTTTACCGTTCTACTTTAATTCTATTCGGCATACTTCATTGGAATATGTAGCCAATTAACGTTTCCAACAAAATTTATGAGACACAAATTGACAAAGACTCCACCCAACATGTCATCGCGCCAAATATTTCGACTGCAGATATTATCTGATCGTAATTCTCACCGAGACTAGTTCTCACCTACGATAATAATTTTGCAAAGTCAAACGTAAAAAAAAACATTCTCAAATAAAAGTATCTCTTTACCACCGATATCCGCCAACCAGACATTGACCTCCGCTAGATACATCTTATTTCATAAATATTCATCTATAAAAACGCAACGTTTTATGTTCTAAGTCCAGCGAACACTTCGAATTGTTTACATGGGTATTGTCAATTAAAGTTTTGTTTATTGCTGCTTATAGAAATACGTTTCTCTTTAATGAATACTGTCGTGAAGCCCACACAATCCTCTAAGAAATCGCCAGCGGAAGACAGCTTTGGGAGTTACGAAATTGCGCTATAAATATCGGTGATATAAAAATAACAAGTTATGTATGTTATTTTTGTATATTTACGACGCAGAGTTTCATATTTGTCATTTTACCATCTATTTTAAATTGCAATACAAAAGAAAAAATTGATAGCATGCTATGCGTTAGTAAGACGAATTTAAGCAGACTTTCAGGTATCAAGTCTTTATTAATAGATCCCTTATAAATAGGTGATCTACATGGATACAGATAATTAAATCTCTCGTCTCCAATTTATTTTATGGACTTTGAAAATTTGATGTAGAAAACTTACGGAAAGTTTTATCGATGTATGGGCTCGATAAAGATCTAGGTAAAAGTGTAAAGTTATTACGATAATAGCATTATACTAATTACGATAGTGTTAAGGTAGACAAAACTGAATAAAGCTAATGAATTGATCAGTTATACAGTATGAATTTTGTGAAGATAAAAGCACTTTGGCTCACAGTTGAAGTACGCAGATGTCGTAGTCTTCCTGACATCAGGTGATATGCATTTAGAGAAAGATCTACAATATAAGTGGTTATTGCCTATTAATGCCTATAGCAGGGAAAGTAGCCTTTATAAGTGGATATTGCTTATTAATGCCTATAGCAGGGAAATACAAAACATGATGATGATGTGTGTACGGTTCATTGGACGAATGACGATCTCCTGAAAGTAATGAAGACCCCAAGTATATCAAACGATGTAATCAAAGAATGCATCAGTGCGAACAATTATGTACTAACAATAAACAACTTTTAATTTTCCTTAACCAAATGGCAAAAATTGACCTTTTTTACAATATTTTATCAAGACCAACTGCCCGTCTATCCATTAGCATGTCACAGCACCATAAACTTTCAGTTTAAGACTGTCTGTAATGAAATATTATAGTAAGATTTAGTGTCTTCTCACAAACCACATAGAGCGAGATATAATTGAAGAGGTCTTTTAAAATATAATCGAAAGTTTTATATAATATTCCCCCAAATTTTTAATTTAAGTTTTTAATAGTGTGTAAATATTTAGTAATGAAAAGCCATACTTTTCTCTTTCTTTCTTTTACTGCATTCACTTTTTAATATGCTTTCACGCGTGCTTTTATACTTTTAAACGGTTTTATTTAGCTTCGCTTTCCGTACGTAGTTAATCCAAATCTTGTGATCGATTTCTTAACAACTTCTATTTAATTGATTTTCATAAAAAATTGCACACGTATTTATCTGCTATAATAATACAATGTTATGATTTCAACCTTTGATCCTTAAAATCCTAATGCTGCAGTGGTAATGCTTATTTAAATTGTATGACTTGACCATCTGCTGGCTTTAAATCAATATTGTGGGTTACTAGCAGAGACTTTGTCATTAAACTCCGGGTTGAAACTTCTCCACCCTAACGTTGCGGAGGTTTTGCCTCCCTAAACCGTGAGGATTTGCTGGTTTTAAATTATTATTTTTGGCGTCAAGTAGAAATTTTATTATTGAACTCTTTGTTCCCACTCCTCTCTTTTGATACTGCAGTGGTACGGTCTACCTATATCATGAGACTTGACGATCAGTTGGTCTTAAGTTTATGAAATTAACTACAAGAAATTACTCCAGTTATTGAATAAATGTCCTAAACTCAGGCTACACATACATAGTGTGTAATAAGACTAAGTATTATATTATAAATTCCAAACATTTCTTATCATTGAAAAATCCTACTGATTTATGTTGTTGGCAAAATTTCGTCTTGGCGTAGCGTTGTAAAGAGATTCATCTAAATAGCTTTAGATATTTTCGAATCAGATTGAAGCATTAGTCATTACTATAATTTAGTAGGTTTTTAAAAGAAACAAGGTAGTTTGCAATATTTATTAGTCACGTGGTAGAGGGAAAAAATAGTACGTAAATGGAAAGAGCATAACAAGTACCAAAAACTGTTTGCACGATTAATGGTTAATGAGAACTCTGGTCTCTTTAGACTTACGTTATTAGTAAGATTTAAAAGATTTATCAAAATTCATGTAATTTTTTTCATACAGAAATAAAATCGCTAAACAACTTATAATAGAAAATAAAGAAATACCTGACCTGAAGATGTACGAGGAATAACAATTTACGTGCACGCGTTCATTGCATCTTAATAAAATTAAAAGTTATTAAAACTTTGAAATATATAATTAACTTACTCCGTTTTAAAAATAATAATGCACTCTGAATTTAATGTTACAAACATTAAAACTGAGATAACACGTGAAGATAGGAATTTAATGTTTCTTTCCACAATTTCTGCCGTTTAATTTGATTTCTGAGATATATTAAATTTAATTATTCTGCAATACAAAAAAAATGTATAATAATATTTTATATAAGCTACATATTGAAGATTACCATTGGTCAAAACGTTAACATTCTCAGAATGTTAAATTCTGAATTAACAATTTTTTAAACAAACATAAATACCAACTGTTGAATTATTTATTTAACGGACGTTTATCAGCGAACTCTTATTAACATTCCACTTTATTTTCGGTTACCGCTGACGTTAATTATTTACTATGATTATGTAACGAAACAGTTTGAAATTTGTACTGATAAAGCAAGTTTTTTTAAGTTATAGGAATAAATTTATTAGAGACGCACGGTGGGATGCAGAGAATATTTAATTGGATATGGTACTTGAAAGAAGTATCGAGGAAAAGTGTTTCATTTTCTTTATTGTGAATATGTACCCGTACTCAAGTTAAAGTTTATAAATTTCGAATATTATCCCTAAAAGAGTTGCTTTGATATAAAGTAAGCCGAATTTTTAGCTCGTTTTACTGCAACTAAAACAGAACGCTTTCAATTTTATAATTAATTATGCGCTAATAAAATAGATTTGATTTAACTTTTTTGTGAACGTAATTTTATTGAGGAAATTTAACAATAATTTGGGTAATTATAATGCAATATATTGTTTTTTTTTCTATAATTTTTCCATATCAAATTAAAAAATTGTAAATATATCGATAATGACTTGAAAGAATTCGTTATATAGTTGTTTCTTTGTGTGACTTCCTTCATTTATTTAATTACTCCTTGAATCACTTTAAATTTATAAGTTAATTATTGAAAATTACTTACAAAATTGAATCACTCTAAATTTAAAAGTTTAGTTACTGAAAATTACTATTCAATAATTATAGATGACAGTTTCAAGTGCAATAATGACTTCATCTATTTTTGAATAAATTCTTTAAAGAAATCGTTAAATATCGCACGCTCTAATATTAGCTAATGCCCTCCTATTACGAAAATATTACTAAAGCATATTAAATATTATAATCTTAATAAACATAAAAAATATAATAAATTATTGAAACATCAAAATTGTCTTTCTTGACTTAATTAGAAGACTTGATTTTAATTATGCTAATAATTATCGTTTCCGCAATAATTACATTCATAACAACTTTTCTGGTAATAATTTAAAGTTATTATTAAAATTAAAATTATCTTCACGCCATTCGTTACATACATACAATGCAAGTATAATAATACATCATAACAATAAGTTTATTATATTCGTTTCAGTACAATTACCTCCATGTTTACATAACAGAAATTGAAATTAACAATTAATTTCGAGCGCCAAAAATTATAACCGACTCGTTCGAACAAGAACTTTAAAACTTAACGTATTTAATTAGACAATAGTTAATGTAAAAATTATAATTATGCCGATGAACTTTACAATCTTTACAAAGCTAACAACACGGTCGTAAAGAAGTTGAGGTACCGCTTGTGTATGTACAAACCCGCTGTGTGCCCGCATTGCCGCACAGTATGATATCTGAATAATTATAGCAGAAATTATTTCAACTTGCATTTCATTATTCTGACTTTCTTCATAAAAACTGTAACCAAGTCCTTTAATGTGTAATAATATAATAAAAGTAAATGTTGTCTTTTTGTCTTACTTTTACGCTTATACAGTTTAAAAAGTTTCAATGATTGTAAAGTAGGATATGCACCCTATATTAAAGAATACCATTTATAGAAGTTGAGGAGATATCATGAAGGCAAAAAAATTAGGCATGCGCAAGATCGCGATTGAACCTATACCTATTTCTTGGAAAAAAGGTTTTCGCCTTTTTTAAATACAATGCAAGTCACACCGTTGACTAAAGCTAATTTTACATACAGGAGATTGCACACGATACTATAGAAAATAGTGTAGTACCAAAAGTAGTGACGCTACAATAAAACTTATTTGTGATGTATTCAGTCAAAATCTGAAAATATGCACGTTGTATTGCTTTCGTGCAAAAATTATTATGTAATAAAAAACAAAACAACAAACAACTAAACTAACTAACTAACACCTAAAGCAACAAAACAATTACAACAATATTCTCTAGGCGAACTGTGAAGACATACATGTATTTCCACAGAAACTTAAACGATGATACCTACTACATCCATTTTATGCCTTGAAACATATTTACAGCGCGACTTTATTTTTCAATTTAGCGACTTTTGCCATTGCCACAGAGTTTCATTTACATAATGTGTGGTTAGATACAATAAGTAAAAACATGATTTTTGGCATTTATTCATTGGTGCCGCAATTTAAAAATAACCGACACCAATGGTGTGCTTCCCCTTATTTGTTTAACCTACTTTAAACGTAGAAAAACCATAGTAGCTCTAAGATATTATAACGTATAGAATTTTATTCGACAAAGTTATTACAATAGTTAACGTACTTGAGAGATCGTACAAGTTCGCTGGTTGTGTTATATAATTAACTAATATAGAAAATACTTCACAATGTTTGGGCTTTATAATGTTTTTGTCCCAAATTGAGATGACGAGGGTGTTAATTCTAAATTTTAAATGATAATGACATTAATATTAATTCATTTTCATTTGTCGATTTTGAAGTGTATTTTAAGCGTAAATACACATGTATACATTTTTTATGAGTTCATAGGCGTTTTTAAAATAAATTTAATTAAAGCAAAAACCGCTGATCATAATTCAGTATTTAATACGTAAATGTTCTCATTTAGAATTAATATAGTTGAATATAGGTAATTTTATAATATGGTCACGCTTAACTTGAATTTAAAAGGAAAAATTTGAAACTAACTAAAAAAATATTTATGGTTATTTCACCTACGTCCTTATAATTAATATTCTTTAATTCAAATCTTAAAATAATATACAATTTTGGTAAAGAAACTGCGAATCTGTATACGATAGGGAAAAATTTCCCTTTTTGTGCTATTTATTACAAAAGTGTCTTCCAAATTTAACTTTCAGATTAGTTAATTAATTTCGATAAAAAAATCAGTTTATTCGATCTGGTAATGCGTCTGCAATGTGTTCACCTACCCGTGAAAAATTTTGAACATCGTGGTTGACATATTCATAATAAAACATTATGGGCCATACTGAAAGTTATAACTTTGCACCTTTGCTGCGACTCCAAAAATCTGCCCCTATAAATAACATCAAGAGACGTTTGCCAAAATAAAATCAAAGTAACCATCCTTATCGATCCAAGGCGCCGGATCGCGCAACCAAAGCTTACAATTCTCAAAATCGGTGCCACGTAAGTATAAATCAACTGAGCACCGAACGCGCTTGTTCCGAGCGAGTACATAAATAAAAAATGGCGCCGAGGGTGAATATAAGTAATTATTCGTCATTGTTGTTACCTTTACAACATAATACAAAGTTATTTATAACGCGGCTTCGAGCGGTACGGCCGACAGCCAATCCGACCGACTCGCTCTTCGGCTCATTCGGATCTTTCCATTTAATTTATCTTATTTTTAGTCCAAGCAGACACACACTGTGACTTAATATGTGTGACTAACTACGCTGTTTGTGTACTAGAGTGCTCAAAATCGCGTGTGTGTAGGTTAAAACGTGGTCGTGTTCAAAAGAACTTACAGGAGTTTTAGCGAGATAACCCTGAGGTCGTTTAACAAAACTATTAAAGTGATTAGCTCGAAAGGTAAATAAGACTATGACCGTTAAATATAAATTTCCGAGATCAAATTACCGAGTCTAACTAATCAAAAAGTTATAATTATTTTCTAAATAACAGGTGTTAAAAATATTATTTTGATTGAAAACTACGCAACTTGTCAAACTCCATATGTGTATTATTGAAAAGAAGAATCTACAATTTTTACATTTCTCTTATTTTACGGGTGCTAAATATTAAGAAGGCCAAATAATTATGAACAATTTCATTGATCTTTAGGTTAAACTACAATTTTACTTGTTTAATGCGTCTTCATTGAAACATATAGGTACAAATGTCGGACTTGTCTCTACGGGAGCTTTCTCTTCCAGTTAATTATAGTAAAGGAATTCGAACAACCATTTGCAGAATGAACTGCCAAAGATTGTTGTTACCACACTACTGACAATAAATTTTTAAAAATACTACTGACAATAAATTTTTAAAAATGCAAACCTTTAGCGGATTACACAAGGCAATCAGCATGGATCATAAAAATCTTACGTCGAATTTAATGTCATGCGGTTCAGTAATTATGTGTGTTCTTGTTTTGGCACAAAATTCGCGATCATGTTCTGCCAGATATTGGTACAATGATAGTATTGAATATAATCATATGATATTATGAAGGAAATTTTAATTGAAAAATCCTCATATTTCTAATAAATGGTATTAATTTATCATTTTAACCATCCAAAAATTAAAGCATATTTAGCAAGTTTATTGAATTATTGAGGTAGATATAAACATAACGTTAATATTTATAACACGAAACACACTGAAACATAATTTACACAATTTAAATTAGCAAAAACTTACACTAATATGGCATTTAGTTTGATATGTCGAGAGGAAATATAGGTAATATTTTTAAAGCAACTTTTGAAAGCATATATGGTAATGACGTGCTTATTGGTTAGGGCAATATACAAAGGGAGGCATAATTTATACACATAATTTTATTTTTTTCTTAACAAAAGTATTCTCATCAAAGGTTTAACCAATCTAATTCTTACCAACATTATGCTTTTTGCTTCAATTTCTTACCAACCGATGGTAAAAAAAATTGAAAAAGCATATACACTTATGGACATATTTAGAGGAACGCAAAAAAGGCAGAATAATATAATATATTGTTCATTTCGCTCTGGCCATATATAGAGTAATTTGAAAAAATAAGACTGTCAATTGAATTTTATTTATTCATTTGTTATTTTTGACTATCTGTTGATTTGTTTATTGCGTACTATTTTGAATATTGAGTAGTTTAAGAAATGTTTCAACACTTTATTTTTATTATTTTTCTCACAAATTTATTATCAATTCGTTACGCGAACATTATTTATTTAATTTAAGTGATAATGTCTTACTCAACTGTTGACAGCTGTAATTTTAATTAAAAATGGTTACACTTACTATGGAGTGGCTCAAACATTACGAGTTTCCAAATCTATGATTTTATTTTTCGCATTGTTAAACGATACCGGCAGAGACCAGTCTCTCTGTTATTACCCTTTTGTGACTTTGCCCTTTACGTCTTGTTTACAAGACGAAAAGGGCAAAATCACAAAAGAGTAACAAAAGAGAGGGACGACAGATCTATTGTAAGCAGTGTCTTAAGAAACCGCACTTCGACTTTTTCCGCGGTAAGACCCAAGCTTCAGGAAGTTCAACAAGTGACAGATAGTACAAAAACTATTAGAAGAAGACTTAAGGTGGCTGGAATAGGAGTATATTTGCCGGCCAGAGAATTTTTACTCAACGTAGGTCATGGCGTAGCTCGGTCCAACTTTGCTCGCTTGCACCGAAACTTGGATGATGACGAATAGGTACAGATAGTCTTTACTGATGAGCCCAGATTCTATATTAAGACAGATAATGGAAGGGTTAAGTTATGTAGACCACTCAGAGAAAGATACGCTTGGTGTAATATTGCTGGAAGAGAGATTTATGGTGGAGGGTCATTATGGGGCGTTATTTGCTTAGGAGCACGTACGTAATTATATATCGTAGAAAACAGGTCTGTGACTGCGGCAAGATATGTAACGGACATTTTAGAGTAGATTGTGGTGCCTTTTATTTGATTCGATTTTCTGTTAATCCATGATAATGCTCGTTCTCACACTGCCGCAGTCGTTTCGAAGTATATTACTGAGGTCGGAATTAAAGATTTGGGGTGGCCAAACGCTCACCAGAACTGAATCCAATAGAACGTAATTGGGATACGGTAGAAAAACAAATTAAGGGAACTAAAAAGTGCATTGATGGAAGAATGGAACCTAATACCACAAAGTTTCATTGACGATTTAATAAAAAAAGTATGCCCAGATGGATGCAGGGAGTTCTTACAGCAAGAGTATGTAGCACTAAATACTGACTGTGTCACCCATTAAGAAAAAAAACAGTTTTTAGAACAATGAAGGTCAAAACTCTTTACAATTAAGGTACTGAGATTACTGCCTTCAATTTGTTTTTTTTTCATTAAGTGGAAGTTTTATTTGTTTAAAATTGGTAATTTAATTAATTTATTTAATTTAATAATTATTATTAGCTAATACAACACGAATAAATCTTTTTTTATGTAAATTTGGCCATGTTTTGCTTTCCTTTGTGTATTAATGTAAAGGTATTAAATTGCAAACCAAACAAACTAAACAAACAAGCAAACTATAAGGTATATGTTTTTATTTATTTATCTACTTTATTGTATCTAATTGATGCATATGGCGGACTTATCGCTACAAGAGCAATATTTACAGTCAACCAGAACACAAGTCCAACCTCGTTCGACGAGCGGCCGGGAACCGAACCCGCGGGGACCCGCCCCACGGTTCACTGCGACGCCAGAGACCGTATGCCTTATGATTAACCCAACACATCACGGCGACGAACATTTGTTATCAATGATTTCACCAAATATCCTGCTATAATGCTTGTTTGTAAATTAGGTACTTAGATCGAAAAAAAAACAGTTTAACATCAATGGAAATTTCACTGTTTATTGGCTATGAAATGAATATTTATAAAAAATAATTTTCGCTCGAAATAATTTTATAACAAAAATTTATTTCAAAAATATTTCTTATGCAAACAGCGTTTTGCATTTAACTTCTTGTTAATTTTTTTTAACTCAATTGCTGTTCCTTGTGACATTAATAACAGAAGTCAACCTGAACTTGACTGAATAGATCGAGTTTTATGAATCTTTAAAACTTAGGTAATGAATAACAGCTCAGTGTAATTCAAGGGCCTTATCTTAATGACACATTATTCGATTAAATCTGAATTAAGTTATCATTATTTTTTCAATCAGCATTCACATGATTTCAACGTCAATAAAAGACAATTTTATATATTCAAAATCCAGTGACCATAAACAAATTGCAGATAACGTTTGTTGGGCATGATGCGGCCTATGGTTCGATTTATAATAATGTTTGATCTGAGTATTTCTCTCCGTTATATGGCGAGCAAACTCTGATAAATATTTATGAAATGCTTAAAAAGATTCGTTAGTGCATGGAGCAATTTAATTTGGATAATCTCTATTCATGTTATACTGATGTTATACCACATTGCATCATGTATGTATGAAAGTGATGTCGATCTGTAATTACGGCAGTGAATGAATGAATTTGACGCAACTAGTAAATGGCCATGCAACCGATATTTCAATAAATCTCTTTATAAATAATTCAACCGGTTTTAATACATATATAGATAGATGCACATAACGTCACGGCAATATTTTCTTCATTTATGTATTTTGTATGAAATATGTGCGAATTATGAATTCAATAAACAAATTTTTTCGCGATTATTTTTATAATTCTGGTTCTGTTCAGAATAGAATACGCTTTCTGGTGATGTAGCCGTCACCTTATTTATAAAGTATTGAATAAAAAGTAACTGTGTCCGTAATCATGGGATGGGAATGAGTTTTAATAATTTAATGTTTGAATTATATTTATCACCATTTTTAAAGCATTAAAGGAATGAAAGTTCTAAATAAATTACTGTATTGGACAATTTTGTAAGTTTGGCCTTAATATTAAAAATGCTAGGGAATTAAAATAATTTCTCCAAAAAAAATTTTGAAGCAAAAGAGATGGACTAAGATAAATACATTGCTTCGACGCATAACATTACTTAAACAACTTCAGAATGTATATAACAAATTTGGAATAAATATTCAAATAGTACTTGATTAATTAAACTTTATACAATGAACATGGAATATTATAATTTTTATATAAATAAAAACTTAATATCAAGAAGTTAATAATAACATCAGTTTTAATTAAATAATCAAAATATATGATTATAAACTTGTCCCAAATTCATATGCAATGAAAAATTAATGATACCTACGTTGTAAAATATAATAACTAACACAAAGAGAATCGGTAAATAATTTTTGTGGTGCTGTATTATATGATTTATGTAAAAATGTATTTATGAAGCTAGAAGAATTTAGGTACCTATGAGAACCACCATCTTCCATTGCGAATGCGTATAAAATATACGTCTAGCCATACTCGACTGCGCTCACAAGTAAGTTGTTTTGATTAATGGCTTTTAGCTCAAAGTTATTCAAGTGAAGGTGGCTGAATAACTTGTTCCTTTACTTAGTCGGTTCTTTGCCGAAGTAACATGTTTCTATTGAATTGATTAAAGTTTTGTTCCAAGCTGACGTGCGCAAGTTTTGTACATCGTCCCGCGCTGCGGTCGGAATTTTGTTTGTAATTTATATCCAGTTTGAATGTTTTGAAACTTTTCCGTGATTTGGAATTTGGCCCGAGGCTTTAATAAGCGCGCCTTAATGTAAATGTTTGGTTATGTGTACGCTGAACGAGTTGCGGGTGCGGAGTAACTATGGAAAATGAAGCAAAATTTGTTGAAAATTGAGTAGGCGACACCGCTATGGGTTAGATTCTAACTTTAAAATTTCCATAAAATTATTTTAAACTCGGAGATTTAACACTTTAGAAAATTTTACACTCGGTTCTTATTTTTACCTCTTATCAGTATCGTTTTTCATTTCATGTAATCCATGTAATGTAAGTAATTTTTCAACAAAATTCTCTGCTTTTCATTTTATAGGTAACTAATATTCAACGGTGAGTAAAATCAAGGAAGTATAAAAGCAGTCCTCAAAGACGTATTATGTTACTATTTGGTCACGAATATTTGTTTTAAGCCCAGCAATGATGGGTACTTTTCTACATTTACTTCTTCTTATGAGAGACGGAAATCCGAAAGAGTTAAGAAGCTGATTCAGGATAAATTTTATAACATATGTGAATCTATTATCTTTTTATAAATCTTTCTAAATGTGTTATGAACGTGTTAAAAACATTTCTCCAAACATACATAATCCCTCGTAATTAAGAATTGATATAGATGTTGTAAAATAAAATGTTTTCTGTTAAAATAAGTTAAAATTGGTTATTAATGTTTTGTTAAATCGTAAATTATCTACTACTACTACATCTACTTATAAAATTGTATAAAATATACATATTCGTAATTACGTCTTTCTAAATATCTCAATTAAATACCGACAGATATTAATGAGATGTAATTAACGTTAAAGGAGATATTCTTGTTAAATAATCTCTTTTATGTTTTAGACGTTTATTTATTATATTCTAGTGAGTAAATAGACGCGTGGGTGACTCCAAAGCTGGTCTATTTATTCGACACAAAAAGATTGAAAAAACTCGCTAACGACTTTTTAATAAAAAGGTGAGGGTCGTAAAACGTTGCAATTCATAAATTAATACAATTGCAAAATTGACACATGCAACAGTTTGATATAACCTCATTACGATGGCGTAAGTCTATAACTAGACAATTGCAAAATTGAATTTGAAACTAAAGGCTCGTAAAGTTGAGACGGGAGTTCTTTCCGGAGCGCGCCGACCGCCCCCGCAAATCGTCCCAAGCGTAATAAACACGACCTTCAAGGCACCGCACCTTCATAAAGGCGGCATTAATAATCGTTGTTCCTTTCGAACTTGCAACGTTTATATAAACTACACTACCGTCCCGCCTATACGGGCCAAGTTTACGAACAAACTTGTTCATAAAGTACTGCAATAATCTGCACGGGATCGCATGCAGAATTGCGGCTGAAAAATTCCAGTTTTAATTGTTGGGCAAAGCGTTCACTTAATGTCTTCATCAATAACACTTAATTTATGGCCGAGCACGAGACGAAATTATGGTGCGGAGACGGTCCCGTCTCGGGCATTACAAGTTTCGCCGGGCGGCGATTATGAAAATTATATCGCAACATCTGGGCAAAATTTATCACACTAAACGCCGTTTGAATGTATAAGTTTCGACTGAGGACGCTTGTGAGAGTTATAAGAGAGTGACGGTATAAAATTTGTAAGAGGCTCGCGATTGTTGGGCGGGACCTCGTGGAAGATGGAGGTCCGTCTTTTCGCAGCGGCGAAGCCCATGCAATTTGCGCGCCTGGCATCGCTTCAAATTATTTTTTGATCGCATTGTAAAAATTGGTACCGTTGATAGCTATGCGAAGCTACTTTGATTAACGGTATATTAATTGCCTTAGGGTGTTAATTTGATTAAGATTAATAATTATCAAAGTATTAAACATTTCTCCTAATGTATATAACTTGTCATAATTATTAATAGGTTATGTAAATTTGGATAAAAGTGGTAGAAGTGTCAAGTGAAAGACTATAGCAAAGATGTGAATTGAAGAATTTATATTAAATTTTAATTTTTTATTTCGTCTATGTTTAAAGAAAATTTTTAGAAAAACCTAAATTACACAGATAAAACAACGTAACAGAAAATGAAAAAGAAACAGTACGATAAATTTCACAATTCATAAACCTGTATTATATAATATAACTGTATTATATTATAGTTATTTATGTATTGTATAACTGTATTATACAAGGTATATTCAGAAAAAAATTAACTTGAATAAACAAGCTATACCGTAAGATATAGCTGTTCCAATATTCACACAGTAAAACATATCTTTGGTTTGTGTTAAGTAATTGGATTGCAGATATAAAATGGAATAAATGTTTGAGCAATCGCTTTGTGATTTAAAGTAGGTAGAAGTTGTTTGTATTGCAATTATTTACTAAAGAATTTTTCATTTTTTTTTAAAACTTTAGAATATTTATTTTAATATTTCAACATCAAGTGCGGTAAATCCTATATTGGTTGTAAATTATGGCAATCGCGATTGATTTTCACAAGACCGTAACTACAATATATGGATCTCTTATTTCCTTTCAGTAGATTAATTTAAACAATTCGTTTTGCAGAGGATTCAACTAGTCTTATTTGTGTTTAATAAAATTTCAATTTAATTTTTAATTAAATTAAAAACCAAAAAATCTCTTATATCTACAATAGAGGCTTAGACAATACTGAAATTAGTTCTAACTAAATTAACTATTTTGTACTACATTACATATTTTAGAACTTCAAATATTCTCCCTCTGGGTTGAACCCAGACGGATGTCCTACACTCTAATGGATATTAATATATTAAAATCCAGGACATCCGTTATTTTATTTACTACTTTATAAATATAAATATACATACAAATATAAATATATAAATATACATATATATAAAAATATAAATATACATACAATACAAAACAACCAGATGTCGCTGTCAAGTGTTAATCTGTTAATTAAATAATAATAGTGTCGAGTAATATTCTGGACCATTTCTACTGCAAATATTAACCAAGCCTAAAAGATTTGAAACTGCAAAGTTTCATTAATGTAAGTAATGTAATAGTATATTAAAGTAAAGTAAAAATGACTAGTTAAAGTAAAAATGCAGAAAACAAAAGAAACTTGACAAAAAAACCTAATTATATAGTAATATTTTTTTAATTTTATATGTCACCTGGGATATTATTTTAACGGTTATTTATTAGAGATTCAATAAAAAATTTAAAGAATTCAAATGAAATATTTCCAGTGATGACACCAAGATATGCAAAAACGTATGAAAAATACAGGGTTAATAGAAATTAACTGAAAGGTCATAAGAAAATTATTGCGATTATCCTATGTTTTATATTTTTTGAGAAATTTACAATAGTTTCCCGCCCGTGAAAGATGTGCTAGGCAATCTATTAATACTGTTAAAAATAATATTGACACTTATATAATTAATAAAAAACTTGAGAGGTGTCAAGGGCCACCCGGATGGAACGAAGTTCCTTTCAATTAATTTGTGAAGGAATTGTAATAAAATTTTATTTCTTTTAAGTTATAATAATAATTATTGTTATTATTTTTTATTATTTATTATGTACAAAAAACCTGTATACACTCAACAAAAATAATCGTCGCGACACCACACTGTTCAATGCGAAACAGAAAGACGAAACGAAAATAACTGGCTCGCTTTCTATGAGAGAGAGAGACAGACAGAGAAACAAGCGCACGCCGCACGACTTGCAGCTCGCCCGCTAGCAACTATAGCAAAAAGTGTCGTTACAACTTTTGGTCTTAATTTTTTCCGTCTAGCCCCCTTTCGCAACGCACGATAAGGAACTTCGTTCCAAAAATACTTTGTATCTCTAAACGTTTTGCACATAGCTAAATAGACATGGAACCCTTACAGCGCGAGTACTCGTACTTAACAAGTTATAAAATGTTTTACTCATACTGCAGAAGATCGCAATTTTAAGTGCTGGTTATGCTTTTCCGAAAATAAAAAAAAATAAATATCACTAAGACATTAATTATGCAATTGGCTTTATTAAGAATAAATAGCAAAATACGTTGACATATTTTAAAACTTTTGAACTTATTAAACAATTATCGGTTCTAATTCACGGTTTAAAATATTTATAAAATGTGTTAACGGTTAAACATTTCATTATTTCTTTGTATTCTATTTTATTTACTCACATTAACCAAGACACTACTATTGCACTGCTACTGACTGCTATTAACTAAATTTAGAACTAGAATCGACTAGATTTAAGTGAAAAAGAGAAACTCTGTCTTGTTTCTTTCACGAAGTACATTTTTCTATAACCATTACGTCACAATACCTTACATAAAAATCGTCCTTCGTATCTTATTTCTTATCATTATACGTTCTTATCCGTAATGCGTCTCACTTATTTACTTACATACAGATATATTCTAATATCTTTCTCATCTATACGTATTTTAAGATTAACAACAAATCCCAAACCAAAGCTAATAAAAAAAAAAACATGGGTAAATATGTTAATACACGAAAATCAAGGAAAATAACAAAAAAAAACGATTACGTGACCAAAGTGAACCAAAAAACAAATATATAGGTCATATTCATAATTTTGAAGTCATAAACCTAATAGTACAGATCAATATAATGAAATTAGCTAAAGATAAAATTGAATAAAATCTGTTTGCCTGTTGTTGGTGATCGCATGCGATTATTTACATACATTTGTGGCAACTAAAACATAGCAAACTCTTTCTGTCTAAGGCAGCAAACGAAGAGAATAAATTTTACCAGCTCTAAGATCGATGAGTTTTGAAATGGATTACTTTTCTCTAATTCGAATAAAATTTTATACTTGTGCTTTGCTGTAAAATATTGTCAACTAATTTTTGCGTGATACCATTAAAGGCAAAAAGCGATACCATTATAATTTTGTCATGTCCATCTATCCGTCCGTATATCACAGTCCATAAGATTAATTGTTATAAAATTTTCAGAAAAACGTAATTACTTGAACAAAGAAGTTAGTTGAATTATGTGAACCCATAGAAAAAAAAACATTTTTTTAAAATACCGTACGTCGTATTGGAGGGTAAATTTTTTCTAAATAAACACAATAAGTTAAGATCATAGAAGAAGTCTATAAAAACGCAATCAAAAACGGCTAGTAATTTTTCCTGATACCCCATCTCTTTCGCAACATATGAATATCGAAAACTTTATGCAATACGTGTTCACTACAAAAATCTGAAAACAAAACAGAATAATGACATTTCGTAAGTACTTTAAAGAAAAATTATCGATAATATCAGACATAGACAACCTTATGTTGACTCTGTGTAAGACGTAATAAGCAATATATTCATAAAGTGAAAAATAACATCAATAGCTTTAAATGGTTTAACAGATAAACTTTATGCCCTTAAACTTTTAAACTTTCATATATACCTAAGTGCATGATACAGAACGACATAATCAATATGTTTATTTTAGTTTAACTAAAAAATAACTAATGAAATTTATTTGACTTTTTTACAGTGTGAAATGCTTAGGTACCTGCTTTCAACTTTAATATAGTTCACTACAACAATTCTCTTGCACAATAAGAAACAGCCTGTATAGGGCGCGATACACCGCCCATCTAAGAAAGACGTCTCGCCGTGTAGAGATGCTGAGCGAGATTTATGCCGAGCGCCGGCGCGCGTCCAGATATGCTTTCCATCATATGCCGCCAATTCTACATGCGTTTTAATCATTTTAGAATAAACAAAATTACCTTTATTAAATTGTTAATAATATTTATGATTTATTATAATCGTAACTCTCTCTTGGCTGCTATACGAATAGCAAATCGGTAGTGAGTAAATGAAAAATTAAAAGCCCGTATCGTAATTAATTATGTAATTAATTACTTCGTAATTAATCTATCTTTGTTATAAGTAAACCAGAATTGTTGACAATCAATATGTTACTTAATATTCCTGTTTGAAATCGTATAAGTTTGCACCAGGTTATGATTCAATTAAAAATTAGTAGACATGTAGATATGTATGGCAGGTTTACAAAAAACTTATACTTATAAGAAAATGATACTTAGAAGAATGTGGAAGTATTCCTTATTATAATTATATTATAATACTCAATCACAGTATTTCTCAATCTTTTTACACTATAAGGTAAACCAGTCAATAATTAGATTAAGCAGGAACCGGGTTGGGATTTAATCTGAACCACAAAATTTATGGGTTCAACCAAATTTAAATTTAAATTTGAACTCTACCTACAAACAAATTATAGTAGTTAACTGTACTGGAATATAAGACATATTGTATTGGAATATAAGACATAATTTAAATTTATACGATAATCGTCAAAATGGGGCTTTTATTCCGCACACTATTGCATCAATATTATCTATGATAATATTGTATTTCAGTAGTATTAAGTGCTCTCAATATTTTCATATTAAATATTAGGTTTGAACACTACATTCGATTAGTAATATAAATAAATAAAAATTATATTATATAAAGAGTGACCTAAATAAAAATTCGGCCAAGTGAGAGTAAGCGGAATAGCGGAGAGTGAGCGGAACACGCATAAAGTAGGGTTGCGTAGTTATATCCATTCTTTGTAATTATTGATGGAAGTTAACCAAAATAATTTGATTTGACTGTTTAAAACTTTGCTTTTTTCAGATTTTTCTAAACCATATTTGGAAAATTAGGTGTGTGGACACAATTTACATTCTCTTTAAAACTAAATATCTCGGAATTTCGCAAATATGTAAAATGTTTGTATTAAACTGTTTACAACTAGTAATATTATTTTTACGTGACGTAGAATCATTGCTACATCACATGGTTCTTTTGCGGAAAATCATTTTCCGACAAACTTTAAGTAAATTTCTAGTAAGCCCTTCGATTTTAGTGTTTCATATTTCCAAAGAAAATAATCTTCATAAAATCACTCACGTGTCTATTTGTCCACCTGTTATGACCGTTTTTCTCAGAAAATATTTGACATAGAAAATTGAAACTTGGAATAATATTAAAACGCTGCACGTATCTTGGCAGGTAATACTGAAAATATTTATAAAGAAATTTAAAGTTTTAGGTAGTATAACTTCAAATATATACTGAAAAATATGCAAAAAATATCTGCTCCCTCCCTCTTAATTTCGAAAGTACTAAAGCTAAAATTATGAAAAATAGGGTTTTCAGAAACTTACGCAAAGACTACAGAAAAACCACATAACACCATAGCGATTAACATAGACCATATAATTGTTTAAATATGGACCACGTTTGGCGATTTACTTACGTTGCCTGTGCAGGACATAATTGGTGATTTATTACGTTGTGAAAAATTAATATTTATAAATATTTTAATTGAAATACTATGTACTCTTAAATGTTTATAAGTGAACACGTGTTTATATTGTCTTTATGTTGTCTTCCGAAATTTAATTCGGAGTCGACGGTATAATATCGCCAATGTACCCAAATCGGCTGATATCAAATATTGAATATATTTGGCGTTAATTTTGTAAAAATACGCTATTCACAACCAAATGAAACGGGATTAGTATTATTTTGACTTTATTTAAATTCATTACCACGGCCTAGGTTTCGTTGTATGACAACATCTTTATGTGGGCAATTAGCATAGATCTTTGCTAATGCGCATGAAGATGTTGTTATACAACGAAACCTAGGTCGTGGCAAAAAATTTAAATAAAATAGAAATAACACTACATCACGTAGTTTCATTTATTTGTGTTTATAAGTGCCTAATGCTCCGTACACATTGCATGGAATCCTAGTAGTGCGAATTTCACGCGTGTTTTTTGGGCAACGGAATCCTACAAAGGTCTCTGTCTATTAATAAGCTGAATATCGGCAAACATCAAGAACTCGATGTAACAAATCAAGTTTCAAGTGAAGTAAGTCATAAATAAACAATAATTTGATATGAAAAATACATTTACTTGCCCTCTTAAGGTATAATTTTCCTACGTATTTAATTCTTTTGAACGATACAAAAATCTACCTAGTTATTTTAAGAGATCTCCTAGGTAATATTACCGTTACATGCTCTGCAATCTGCCACAATTGTTATAAAATTTACGTACCATCAGATGTAATTTTCCGTAAGTCGAGATTTTCAAAATAGAGCGATTTTCTATTTGAGTCTTTACTAAATATAATTGTAATAACTCTAGTAGTAAGTGTATAAATAATTATTATACAGGGTATGTATTTAATACCCTAAACCATAATTAAGGTGATTTATAATAAATTTCTAGGACTCGAAAAAGCCGAAAATCGAAGTCTTCTTCTACTAAACTTTCTAATGATTATGTCTCACAATGATTCAATTATATAGATATTATTTCAATATGCCAGAATTAATATTTCTTACCAAAAAGCAAATTTCTTATTTTTGTCCGTACAAATTATTATACATTCAAAACTTATTTACAACGTAGTTATTATACAACATTCTCCAACGAACAACTAATTCCTACCTCATAATACTGTCTGTTATGTTAAGTCTATTCAACCATTACAAATATATGTATATGTATATATATATATATATATATATATATATATATATATATATATATATATATAAATGTCCCACAATTCACGCAAGATTTGAATTTTGCGCCATTTGTTCGGTAAAGTGTTGCCAACCAAAAAAAAAATACAGCGTGAGAGCTGACAGTTCAGGGTTATTAAAAATGGAGCGCTACACAAAAGAACAACGCATTTTTATTGTTGAGCAAAATTTAAAATTTTTAATTATAAACCTGTTTTCTATCAAAATTACTTCTTGCGTGAATTTTGGGACAGCCTGTATATATATATATATATATATATATATATATATATATATATATATATATATATATATGTGTGTATATATATATATATATACACATACATATATATGTATATTACACCTTCTATTTTAAAATTTAAGGGTTGATTTCCCACTATAAAAATTACATCTTTTCTTATTTCACGTTTTCATAACACAACTTCTGTAAACCTTTACATATAAAATGGTTTTGGAAAGTTAAAGTAACTATGTTAACTGTAACTGCTTATTCAACTTTAAATATAATGTACCCGCTGGTAATTATATCTAATGATGTAAATACAATCACTTTGGCTCCAAAAACACCACTTTTATTAACATTGTAATGGTTGAATTCACTTTCCGAATAATAACCACCATACGTAAGCACCCTACCAGCCTATTTGAATATTCTTACTACAACGCTTAAGCCAATTTAGTCGGACATCCCCCCGTAGCTCAATAATAAGCGGCTTCGAATAGCTTTTAATATCTTCATCACTGGCTTGCACGACTTCTCGGTGGTAGACCGCGATCGAGCGATCCTTAGACTCGAGATAAATTGCTTTACGCTGATACTTGATAATATGTACGTACAAATATGCTTGCAAGAGTATTATGTAGCAGTTAAATTTGCAAATAAACGGTGACTAATGTATAATGCATCATCAGTTTAACAGTGTTAAATTAAAAATATATGTTTTTTTAATAACGGTTATTTATTATTGTGGAAAGTTAATATGGAGTAAAAAGTTTATATAGTTATAAACTTTTATAAAGTTATGCATACTCATGGTCGTAGGTAATGAAGGTTATTGGGGTTTGACCCACCCCCTTAATTTTTTGTTGGCATGAGTATGTTGTTGGCATGAGTACATTATAGTATGTTCGATTTACAAAAAATAGATTTAATAACCTGTCAACCATGAGTAGGACTCTCTCTACGATGATTCCGTACACATTTAGAAACTTAATTACATTTAAGGGTATTTTTTTAACTAATTAAAAGTATTCATTTTTCTAACCCAAATACACTGTCTAATATATCTTTCACAGGAGTACAAAACATGGTGTATATGTCAGGAATTAAAAGATCTAAGATAATCTTTGTAGTTTTCCTGTAATCTTCCGGTCAGACTTTAGCAACCCTATTGTTTCAAGGTTTTTGGTCTAGTAGTTTCTCAAATAATGGGTGAAATCTCTATTTTTGCATATTTATTTAGAATAATTATTTCAATATGCAATTTTAAATTATGACAAAAAAATTGGTATTCCTTCTAATAATCCTTTTGAAATGATAACCCATATATTATATAAAATTGAAAAAAAATTGAGTACTTAATTTACGACCATTTTAATTATTATTCGAATATTTAAAAAAAATTAACTAGTGCCAATTATATCGGTTAATAAGATATTATTACGCCAAATGTCAAGCTGACACATTACATAGCTTTGATAAAATCGGTTGTGACCAAATGACAGACAAGCATGTGACTGAAATTATAAGTATTTCGTTTTTATTATGGAGGTACGGAACCTTAAAATATTCAAACACTGACTCATCTTTCCATTTCTGTACATATTTAATTTTACTGTAAAATATAATAAAACTA
Organism: Druceiella hillmani; assembly: GCA_039881145.1. NCBI lineage: Eukaryota > Metazoa > Arthropoda > Insecta > Lepidoptera > Hepialidae > Druceiella > Druceiella hillmani. The sequence goes on from JAYKKI010000043.1 coordinate 13,238,401, forward strand.
TTAATTATTATATTATGTAGTGCACCATACCATATAATTTATATCATTGGGTGTTACAATTTTTTTCCCATTTTTACGGATGGAATTATGGATTACTTATATTGGTGTTCCTTATTACGAAAAAAATTTGCATGATTAATAAATACAATTTGAATTACCAATTATTTAAATAAAAAATTACTTAATTTTCATTTGATGATTAGAGAAAATCACATGTTTAAACGTTAAATAATTCTATACAAAGAGGTGGGCAATATCAAATACTAAATTGTATTTTAAATAAATTAAATAACACAGACTTAATTATGCTTTAACGCCACTTTGACGTTTTCCACTCTAGACAGAAGCTTAATTTCAACACTAAGATTATCCAACACAAAAAACCTCCTGCCACGTCCATTGTCAACTATAATGGAGCCAGACACAATTAACTGCGAGGCCAATATATCAACTTGATTACAAATTTCGCGTTCCACTGTTTACTTAACACATTATTTTCGTATCTCAATGAACTTAGATGTATATCGCGTTTAAGCGGGAATGAATTAAACTTTATTTCAGCCAACGGTCGAAGACAAGGCGCGACGGAAATGCGTCGGTCGCTTTGCCATGGTAAGCGCTCACTCCTTGCGCAAACCCTGACACGATCTGGCCGAGATTGAGAGATAATGTTGAATTACATACTTTAAAGCATCTCGCCTGCGTTAACTGATATGCGCGAATGGTCTGTCTCACTTTATCACTTACGATTTTGCATTCGGTTCTTTAAGTAGACGGTGTGTCTTGAGCGTGCCGTCCCACCCACTACTCACACGTGGCATCGATAAGATTGGAGAATTTAACCCTGATATAAATCGGGTAACTCAGTCTGTGTCTTTAATGATTACGACTTTTGTAATCATACGTAGCCAAGTCAGATGCGCGGTAGAGTGTTATTCTCTTAATATGCGATTGTGTTTATTACAAACACTATTATTTCTATCTGGCTAAGGACATTCAAGAAAGTAAATAAAAATTAGAATTGAAACAACTATTCGGTATTTTGCCGAATACGAATTACCTATTTTTAAAAAATTATAGAGAAAAAATTATATATATATATATATATATATATATATACATATATATATTTATGTGTATATACGTGTATGCGTATATACATATACATATATGTAATTCGGTTTCCAGATTTGGAAAAATATTCTGTTGCTAGCTTTATATAACACTGTGAAAAGCACTTTCATTTCTTTTTATATCTTGTGCTGCCACAATGGGGTTTTTTGCACCTGAACTGGTATTCCTTCTAATCATCGTTTATATTTATTTTATCTATGATTGCTTTACAGCAGTAATACTAGAAAGACGTACAGTTTAAAGTGATTATCGAACATTTTCTCTTTGAGCTACAAAGGTAGACCGTAATAATTTATATGTGTACCAAAGCGACAGCTTAGAGGGGAGGTGAAGTTAGCGCGGGTAATCGTCTGTATCACTTATGCTCTATCTGTACATGCGTAAATAAGAGAAAACTTAAAGACGAATTATTTGAATTTTTATTTCGTATAGAGAAGTGATAAAAGTGTTATTTTCGCTATCTACCATCGAAGTCGGTTTTTTTATTACAGAGGTTGTAAATTCATGGTTTGATTCAAACAAAGAGAAATATTTCACACTTATCTGTATTGATAAGTGTGAAATATTTTCAGATATGCAAATTGGCGCTAAGGCCGAAAAGTTTTGCCGAATATTCGGTTATTTCGCAGGATTCCCCCTTCAAATTTAGTATTTAGCGTCAGGCCGAATTTACCACTCGTTACAAATATAATACAAATAATATAAATTGAAATAGGCAAGTTTTTATTCATTACATAAGCTCTGTGTCAACGGTTTCATGACCAATGGAATTTTGCAAATCTGATTATTTGATAAGTTTCTTTTAAAATATTATAACAAATTGATTTAAAATAAACAATTTGAAATAAACTATAAAGTTCATAATATAAATATAACAAGTTCACAGTATTAAATATAAATATCTTAACATGAAACAGTCACGATTCTTAAATAAGTACGTATATTCACTGTGTGGTAAGCAAATGTCTGGTTTACATGTTCACTTTTAAAATCTCAATTTTTTTCGGTAATAAAAGATAATAAAATAATGGTATTTTAATGCCGTATATATGCGGGATTCAATGAACATATAGCATTGAAATTATATATATTATACGAAATTTTCAGATTTGTTTATTGGAATTATTTGAAACATATAACAATTGATATAATAGTATATTTTACTAATTTTTTATTTCACAAATCATAATTTCAAGGTATAACTTACGAGAGTGCAATCATTTTTGACAAATCTTTAAAATTTACCGATTTAAAAAGGTTCTAATTTAGCGTTTTCACAAGGACGGTAACATTGAATTATGATGTCATTTTAAGTAATGCACATTTTATTCCACGAGATCTAATTAAACAAAAAGATAAAACTACTCTATCTCTATCATTAAATATAGAGGCTTATAACTTGCTTAATTTTCAATTAATTTTTATAACTTCTTTACTACAGATTTTTAATTAAATTGTTATAAAAACGGCCATTATAGATTATTATTGGATTATCGACAGTGATGCAATAATAATCAATATTCAGCTGGGTTCCAATATGGAAAATACTCATTCTTTTATTGGAATATATTCTACTATATTCCTTTAACTTTTCAATTAAGGTGAGTCTGCAGCAATATAATATACATTGTACTTAATTCTACTGATTAGACAGCTGTCTCGTGGGGACTACACGTTTGTGGAACATTGTAAGAGAGATGGCTAGTTTCTTCGGTATCGTTGATACACATAATTGACAAAGCTTGTAATATATTTAATAAATTAAATAGATTATGTGAGTAAATGTGTACACATTATTTTGAAAAAAATATAATTGAAACACTTATAATAATTATATCCTATTTATAAGTTTAAACTTCTCCCTTTCACATAGGAAAATTGTGTCACCAAAGTTAGTTACAAGTGGCGACTTCTGAATATCAATCCCCACTAACATAAGTTAAACGTTGTCTATTTGTTTATTTATTTTGCCTTTACGTGAAAACTTTTCAATTAACATTTACACAAATTTAGTTATAATCTATTATCCAGAAGATTAATAGATTATTAGATATATAATATATCTAATATTCTAGATTAAAATATATGCTATGTATAATTGAGCTAACATTTGCAAGAGCAGGGCAGTCAACGCTCACAAAAAACTGAATACAAAAAACTGAATATAAACTGAATACAATAACTGAATATAAATTGCCCCATGAACTTACCATTTAAAATGGTAAGTTCATGGGGCAATTTATATTAATTAAATATTAGTTATATCCTTGCCGTAATTTTTAAGTTTAAAAATCTACTTTTCACATAATAACTGTAAAATTATATCATCAAATTTGGTTATAAGTGACGACTCTCGGGCGTCATCTTTAAATAATTTAATGGATTTTAATAACATTTTGTATATAGGTAATATATATTCTAAGTTATAATATAAGCTACATATAATTAAGCCTACATTTACAGCCACAGAGCTGTGAATATAAACGCGCATAAAAAACTGAACACGCTGCTATTAATTTAATTTAAAAAATAAAGGAAAAGGCCCATATAACCAATGATAAGTTTGCACATGCTCCACAATAAATTCTATGTCAGGTTTGGCAAATTATGTTCAAAATAATGTTTCCCCCGTAACTTTATAACCGACCTCGTTTAAATCTATATTTGTTGAAGTTTTTTTTCAATTTTCCTAATAGCACGCAGGTGAAGCCGCGGCAAAAAGCTGATATTTTACTTTTCTTTAATTCTACGGAGAAACAGGTCCGAGAGCCACTTATTGTTCATGAGACTTGACAGGTTTTTTCCGTGATTTCTTTATAAGTATTTCTATCAACTTTCGTTCCTAATTAAAATAGTTGATTCAGAGGTTAATAAGGTATCTAAGGTGTTGAGAGACTCAACACCTTAGATACCTTATTAATCTCTGTACTTGGCCCAATTTATCTTCAGTTCGATGAGTCTAATCTTAAAATTGTGACATTCTGCCTGTAAATCTTTACGAGTAATGCCATGAGTGATTCTTCATTCACTCATGGCATTACTCGTAAAGATTTACAGACTTGGTCTTTTTTGTGGTAGTATTAAATTGGGAACGAACAATTTAATTATTAGTGTAAAATTGATTAATTAAACTGTTAATTAAGTTGATTTTTTGTAAAGTGTTATAACGGCCGTAAATCAAAGAAACTAAAAAACTTGTTTCCGCCAACATAAAATATCCCCGGCTAACGCGTAATTTGCCTTTAAATATTCTTAAACAATTCTTAATAAAACCCATTCGAAAAGAGTCAAATTTTGTTCGTTTTGAAAAAGATGGGATAACGATATTTCATCATTATGATAACATTTCCTGTTAATTAATTATTTAATCAACCCTGTTGCGTTTTGGGAATTATATATTATCAGTTGAGCTATATTATATTAAACGCACTAGACAAATGTAAATCTTTGCAGTTTGCAAATACTCGCCGAAACTAGGTTACATAAATAAATAAAAAAACAATAAGTTGTAAGAACTGTTCTAAATATAAGGACTTTTGAAATTAATCTAGTACGAGTTAAACACCTAATGATAATAGAATAAGAAACCTCCTTTCTACTTTCTCAGTGAGTCAACTTTTTTTAAATTGTTATTCTTCTATCCCCTAATGATTTTTAAATGATTAGGTCTTAATCAAGCATTACGAGGTTTTCGTTATAATGTGTATTGTGTATTTTAGTCTTACATTTATTCTGAAAAGAAATACACGTTTTTTGTTCATATTTTCTCAAAACTGCAATCTATAGCGTTACCCTACCATTCTCTATCTTTTAGGGTTCCCTACCCGAATGGTCGGAACCAGACCCTATTGTTGTAACAATGTACCGTTCGTTCGTCCGTTTATTTGTCTATTAGATAATTCTAACCTATAAACGAAATAAGATAAAGACATAAAATTTACACATAATGTGTAGTTTTTTGGCCAAATTAGAAATATTCTTGAAAATAACTAAATATTATGCTTCGAGGCGGCTCCCAAAAATGTAAAAATTGCTTGAAGAATGATTTTTTCTTTGTAGAAATATGAAATATCATTAAAAAAAGATTTTCTTGTAGAGTACAAATTCGTTTTTTTTTTATAACAACCCATGGAACATAAAATGTCATTTTGCACCCAGCTTGTTAATTGCTTTAATATTTCGCATGACATTTGAATATATTAAACAACAAATACTAAAGAGAGATATAAAAAAGGTAAACATATTTTGAGTAATTAAACCAAAACATTTTTGAGAAATTCTATTATTTTTTACACTTGCGAAGGACATGTTAGTCAATATGTTATTATAGTGAAAAATAACAATTATTTTTGCATGACAAAACATTGTCAACTCTTAAATGTAAACAACAAACAAGTCAACTCTACATCTCTTAATGGTGTGCGTACGAAATTGTATACAGAACCCTCACATTGCGATTCCTACTCTTATTTGATAGGTTTATTAACATTCAAAACGTAAATAGTTGCGAATATATCGCAAATATTTACGCTGTCAAGGCAAATTATGTCAGTTACAGTAAACATCCGAAAACAGAAAATATCCGATCTCCCCGTACGGAAAATATCTGAAACTCTAAATCAAATTATATTCATATTTTGTAATTTTATCTAAGATGAAGAAGTCACATGAAGAAAATCTATTAGAAAAATGAAAAAAAATCTCCAACCTATTAATACTAGATTACGTTATAGTTTGATTTTTGTAGGTAATTTGAATAAATTTTAAATAACTGTTAGTTCATTACTGCATTGAGTTAATTACTAAGTGGGACACAGAGTGAGTTTTACGATGATAGTTTGCATTAAAACGTAGCACAACAAAATCTGCGTTTTTAATGCAAAATATGCATATAATTCTAATTAAGTTTAAAATAATACTTTCTTTTTTAAAACTTCAACAACGAAAAAGAAGTTACATAAAGATCAATGAATGAAGTGCTCATGACCTATTAATATTAGATTAGATATTTTAAGGTGCAAAGATGTGCGCTTTTTAGGTTGTTCCTAATAAAATATCTTTCAAAAGGAATAGTTTGATTTCTTTGTATACAACTTCATGAAGTTTTAAATAATTGTAAGATTTATTGTTAATTAATTACTCCGTGGAGTTTATTATTGCACGGGGCACACCGTACGAATTATGCGATGATAGTCTGGATTAAAACACAGTCAACAAATTTTAGTTATATTTAAATAATACTTACCTCGTAATTATGACACTTGCCTAATTGAAATCTGTATCTATTCTTTTGAAGAAAATAAATTTGAAATAAATTTAACTCTAAAATGCTTTCTTTTCAAACTGATAAAACGATTTCGGGTAAAGTATATAATTTGAAAAAGGCTATTTTTAATAACAAAATAGCAATATTTTTCAATAATAATAGCAAGTATTAAACAAAATAATTCTTTTGTCGAATGCAGTATGCACAAATGAAAGTCTCAACTTACGATCATAAGACCACTGAACTACAGGACTGAATGCAGCAACATTCGTAATGTTTAATTTTTTAAAATCGTTAATATGTGCAATCCCACTTCATTCCATTTTGATAATATTCAAAAAATGCAATATAATACGACGGCAATTAATTGTTTCAATTAAATAAGATACGTGCACAAGGACAGTCGCGCATATTTTTTGTCTCCATCGCAAATAGTCTATCCTTCATATTATAAAAATAAATAAATTAGGTATTTTTTTTAAATTTAGTCAAAAAACATACAATACAATTATGCATTTTGACCATATTCCAAAACCGACAAAAACCATCGCCAACGCAAAAACCATTAAGATGCATCAATTATCTTTCACGCGACATTACCCTAGAGGTTTTGCGACAAAAAAAATATTTAATAAAATATCTTTACCGCTAATCTTACAACTTTGCGTCTCATTATGGCCATTGAAATAGCTCAAAAAAAGATGCGGAGAAAAACGCTGATATATAGCTATACACAATAATTCGGCCATTGGTTGCGAGGCGGTGAATATTAGATAAGGGCGAGAGAGTGTAAAAGGAACGAGCAGGGGAAGATAGGTAATCGAATTGGGAACGAACCCCCGAGCTTGATAACCCGCCGCGCCGCTCACTCGAGTGCTCGCCGCCACAATTCGACCGGTAAACCAGCTGTGAAATTAAAAGATAAAAAATACTCTTGTAACTGGTGAGTATATATCGACTCTCCTCTTTTAGTTTTGTTTCGTTCGGCGGCCCGTTATTTATGTAGTCTTCCTGCGCCCGTGCGATCCGACAGTTTATTAGGCTCGGGCATAGAACGGTGGACTGCGAGTTTTAATAGTTTCAATTATAGCGATATAATCAACTTCTAATTTAAAACCCTCAAAATTGTTAGTTTGTTAGTATATTGAAAATTGTATTTACGTTTGTATGTACATCTCTCTTTACTAGCATGCTAGAGTTTAAATGTTTTAATAAATAGCACGATATATATATATTTTAATACTAGTTCAATTAACTTGTATCCTTCTCTTTATCATCTTTACGCAGCTGTGATTTAAATGAAAGCTTGATCAGTGATCAGGTCCATTGAACCCTAAATAAAAAGTATTCAAAACCAATCATTTATTCTATGCACATTTTTATGTCATTAAAAGTATAGTATTTTCTACCATAGAATTTTGTTCTTTTAGGGTCTTCTCACTAACACAGGTAATTTCACTAACGTATCTGAGTGTCTGCCTGTTACAGCCAACTTTCTCAGAAACTATGCGACTTGGCAGCGTGAAACCAACAAATTTTGCATTAGCTAACCTTTTTAAAATATTGGTAAAATAATTAAAGGGGGGTTACATAATGTACTGAATTTATTTCTTATTTTTTTATATTACTTGGGATATCATTTGCTTTCAATGAAATGGCTTGTTATGAGGAATTATATTGTTTTATCATAATTTTAAATCGCATGTCAAGAAATATATTCTAAAATATTGTGCGAAAATAGACTATCCTCCCCTCCCCCACATTTCCGAAAATACTAAATCAAAAATAATGAAAAAACAAGATTGGTAACATCTGACTAGACAATTTTAGGAAAACTATTTCGATTATCCTAAATCTTATAATTTTTTAAATATGCACGATATTTTTTGCCTGTCAAAGCTTTACTAGGTAATACATTTATGTGTGAATAATTAATATTTGTAAATATTTTAATATAAACACTAAGTATTATTAAATGTTTATAAGTACCTAAATGTGTATAGAAACCTCGTAGTGCGATTTTTTTTCGTATTTGAGAGGTCTTTTTAAAACGTTTTTAACTAGACTATATGAACACGTCTAGTACCTGGCTTTGCTAATTTTTTCTTTTGTTTATATTCGCCCTAATTTGTATCTCCTTCGGATAATTCCAAAATTAAAGGGTTCATTGAAGGAAACTTTGTAAAATAAACACAATAAATATGAGTTTCTAACTTAGTTGCAAACTTGAAAATATTAATAAAAGGAAATTCATTCCTTTAGTAAAATTTAGACTTGTGTTGTCAAAAAGAAAAATCTGTCAATTATTGTTAACCTTCAAATCAAGCACGCTGTGATGCCGTATTAAAAATATGTACATAAATATTACTACCTATACACAAGAAAAATTGTTGTGTAGTTGTTTACGCATGCAAGAAACGTTAAGTTTTCCTGATAAACCGCATGATTTTCGTAACTTTTTTATACTTACATATTTTTTCTACCCTTTTTCATATCTTAAAAGAAATAACTATTCAATTTGCAAACATACATGGATCAGTATATTTTTCAATCATTACTTAATATTCATGTACATAATATTTTATTAACGTAAAAAAAGAACATATACATACTTAACAGTCACTATTAATAATTTTGGTAAAATTAATATTGTGAATTTGAAAGTATCATAGCGATACATTTGTCGATAAGACGAACCGAAAAGTTTTTAAAGACAGATAATTATTTATTTGATAAAAAATCATTTGTATTGAATTAAATAAGGCTAATAGAAAAATGGGTGTGATTCCACCGGCACTAACAAGTGTAAACTAAGCGTAACCGAAACCAAACAACAATGTGTAATAATTCCTAAGCAACGCGGTTTCAACCGTAATTTCTTTACAAATTAGCTAAAAAGAAATTCGAAAATATCTCTGGCGTCCAAAAGGAATTGTACAATTAGAAGGGAGAAGTAAGCCGAAAGAAGAAGCATGATTTACACCTCCGGTCTAGGTAATTGTGTTCATTGGCAAGAAAAAACTACAATGACAGGTAACAAATCTCTCGAAGGCTTTTTTTATAACCGCGTCCGAGCGACGTTTCCCAATGCGAGTCGGGCGCGGAGCGATGAGCGCGCGCGTCCAACCAGGTTACGATGCTTTATTACCCACCTACTCCGATATCCCGCCGCTTTCGATATTCTTTATTCCCCCAAATACGCTTTATTCAAATCGACCGACCGGACTCTAATGCCTATATCCATCTCGCTCCGTTGCGCGACAGACGTGCCGCGGCCGCAACTCATCGTCCCTTTCTATTTTTTAAATAGAATGTGTGCAGGCGCAAAGTGTTCGTGTCAAACTTACGAAAGTTCCCCTTCCTCGTCACATTTTTTTAACGCTTATTTATTCGTCGCATATGTGTTGGCGAGTCCGCGCGCCCGCGTGCGCACATTTTCATCGCGCGCTTTTTTCTAACATTCGATATTAAGAGCCCGCCGGGGCAACTATAGAATCGAGCCCGAATGATCCGCATCGATCCGCGGATGCGAGTGATATCCGCCGTACATTCTGCACGAGTGGACCGTCGTCGATACGGTGCGCGATCGGCCGCTATGGATGCGTGCTAGCGCGTAGTTATAAGCCTTTCAGGCCACGTTGTTATGTTTATATGGGCGAACGTTGTGTCAGTTATAAATAAGAATTTGTATAGAGAATACGTATCACCGAAGGCCACGGCGCTTTATCGTCGCGCATTATTTTATTCGCTTTATTAATGAAACGTATCGCTCTTTTACGATCCAAATTGTAATCTAATTCATTTTATGGAGCAATAAAATATAAACGGTGACTCCGCGGGTCAACGGATTAATATTTTGATGATTTTATATATTACGATAATTAATAATTAAAGCGACATTATTCAAGTGATAATAATTATTGTGTTGATGGATCAGTAAATAATGTTTTGTTTTATGTAACTGTATCAAATTGGCGATATAAATGTGTTTTTAAGTGATAATACTCAAATAAATTAAGTTCAGTGATATTTTTATTTGTTATCAACGAGTTGCTGTCGTACACAGGAAAAGTTCAAGTGTTGACATTGCACATTCACGTAAACACTGTAAGTACCTTGCTGATAGTCAAATATTGTCGCGTATACAGTATTGTCGTTATTTCTCTCGATAATAATAAATACATTGTCGCGAATAATGCCAACAATAAATCGTCATAATGTATCGGCAATTCGTTCTAAAACAGGTAGTTATTATATGAAGATCACAAATATTAACATAAAAAAATTCACAGTTATATATATTACATGTAAGTAGACGGATACAAGTATCTGTTTGTAAAATACGAAAGTAATATTATTATCATAAAGTTGTAAATATAAAATACTGTGTTAATGATGTTTCTGAATTCAACATACGAATCATTAATTAAGTAATTATTAAATGCAATGCTAATGTTTCTAAAACACTTACTTCAAAAGAATCAATGTGAATTTCAATCGATAAAAACCTTATTGATATAAAATTCGACAATATTCTCTTAAGTTTAGATGAATTTTATACTAGACAGGTCATTTTAACGAAATACTCCTTTCATGCAATTAATTAATTTTATCATGAGTTAAATTTTAGTTACATAAATGTTTTTAAAAGATAGAATCTACTTTTCGTTAATTGGAATTGATAATACTGCTCATGTAACAAAAGCTTCGAATAAAAAGTCAATATTTACAGTTAGATATTGATTACTTCGCTTAATTAATTAAATAAAGTTTAATTATTAAAGGCCACATTGAAATCGGGGAATTCTACAGACGGAAACTTAAAGTATATTGAAAACTATTTGAATAAATTATAATTTCGTCTTAATTATAGATACTATAAAATATGACCCATTCGTATGAAATTTTTCTTTTGAAACTCACGGGAAATCGTATTAATTATGCGATAAATATTTTTTTGAGGTTTTAACTAGAATTCAGCGTTTAAGTTTCTTATTGGTTTTTAAATTTTGAAACAAATTACGTTATGAATTAATTCATTATCTTGTTACTGCAGTTTGCTATTATTTTTTCCAAAGAAAAATAAATCCTTTATTTCAATGTCTGTACCTCATTTTAATAAAAAATTTAAATATCTAAAAATAAAATCAAAATTATTTTTATGTGATATTGAATGTGTAACCTTTAATAACATTTTTTGCTAAGGATTTCGACTTTTGACTTCTGTTAAATTTAAATTTAGTTAATTGTTATAGTAAAGAACGAAATACTATGATCGTATTCACTAGTGCATTTCTTAATGCAAAAATTGTATTCAATAGAGCATTTTCTATTGCAATTGCTCACAAAAAATTATTTAAATAGTCCGCAAGTTGTTACTATTCAATCTGTTTACAGAACGAAGTTCCACATTGTCTGATTAATCATCAGCACATTTAACATTGGCAACCGATATAAGAACAGAGCGATCGTCCGACGAGTATAGGTAGAGCGAGACCCGCTGAACATCCGCTCCCACTCCGCCTGTGGGACGTCAATACCTACCTTCGGAACGGGAGATGTTTATTTTTTCTTGGCGAGTCTGATCGCAGGAGTCTTGAGCGATTTCGACGACGTTTGTCGAAAAAAATGCACGAATACCTCGAGCAAGAAGTCAAGGTAGAATTGAATAAATATGATATCACGGGTTAAAAATAAATAATAACAGATTCTGAATCAAGCGTTCGCATAGCGCTACCGTTGTTAGTATCTACCCGTTGTATATATTTAGCTTTATTTTGAAACTAAAAGCTTAGCTTTATATAAATATATTATTATAATTATCATTATCTACATGTCTTCTCTGTTTATCAAAGTTATATGTATACCAAAGTCTTACGTAACGTTGTTTTGACTATGCGTATGATTAAATAAAGTGTTAATCATGGTTTTTTTTATCTATTTTTGTTAAATATGATATACATGATGAACAAGTAAACAACTTCAATTGAAGTAAATTGTAAAATGCTGCGTTGTAAATTTTAATCCACTTCTAAGTACTGAGTATAATCTTACACTTAAATTATCACTTAAAGTTAAATTATCGCGTAGAAAATCCAATTAATTCGCACTTATGAAAAGAGTACATAATTATATTATCGTCATGTTAAAAATGTACTTGTTACATATACTTGTAAATTAAAACGAGTGTAAAATATTTGATATTTCTAAATTATACTATCAAAAGCCAAGATGTAAAAGAAAGTTTAAGTTAAAGCTCAAACTAGTTTAAAAATAATATTTTTTGAACTTAGGAAGAGATAGAAAGCAGTCAGACGACAGTAAAGTGAAAAAAGCGAAAACGTTTCAAGTATCCAACCGTTTTACAGCTCGTATATTTGGTCGCGCGGGCGGGGGGCGCCGGCGGAACAGGGAAGCACGATTGTCGAGGAAAGTCGGAGGAAATGAAATTCTTATCGCATAAACGAATACAACAAAACCGACTTCTTTTCTGTTATCCACGGGCGGCGAGACAGCTCGAGGCATAAAGCCGGCAGAGATATTGAAAACGGAAATACGCAGCGGCATATCGCATCGGCGCGAGTGTATTTTGGAATTTCGGCCCGGCCCTAGCCTAGATTCCGCCCGCTCACAATAGATTGCCGAGAATTTCCTCAAATTTTTCTCGTAGCATTCTCTATGGATTCAGATTGGGGAAGTGGCTCAGTTTTGTTTGTCTTGGACGTTGCGCTCAGAGAGAGTTTCACAATAATTTTACGAATTTTATGTGCCAGATTAAAAGTTTTAAAATACTAACAGTATTAAAAATAATAACCTAATTTACTGTCTTTATTAAATAATTTATGAAATGCGGAACTTTTGAATAATTATATTAATTACAATTATAATTAAATATAGCATACATAAAAGCGAATTTACTTCTGCATAGTAGACCCAGATTAAGACAAGTAAACCATAATCTTAAGCCCTTTCAGATTAAAACATTGTCTTTTATTCCTTATTTTAAATCACTGTAATTCCAGGATCCAAATAACCTAGATATATTTTTTTTTAATTGTTTATAAAAAGAAAAAATAAACACAAACTATTAGAAAAAGACTATGGACTCAAGAAATAAATTTGTATTCTTACATTTTCACAAAGAATAAAGGAAAATAATTAGGTTCATTTATAAAATATTCATTGAAATACAAATTAAATGAGACATTGTTAACATAATTAAATGAAACTATATTTTGTCAGAAGAAAACATAAAATTGATGTGGAAAACATATGTAATAACTAGTCAATTAAATAAAGCTGCAATTATAAATTATAAGTTATCTGTGTAAGGAGATCTACTTAACTAATTCCGACTAAGTATTCTTTGTCAATTAAATTTAGAAGTGTAATCAAAATCGTTCGTTTATCCTCTGTGTTAAATTGGAGGCATGAACTTGCAAGCATGACGAAAGAAAATATCTCTTTATCTGTACCTAATATGCCTCTTTATTATTTTATTTTTATCGATATAAATATATACGGCATTAATAATTTTTACATTTTTTTGTGGAATTATTACATATACTTCAGAAAATACGTGCAATATTGTATAAAAAATAACCACTATCAAATTAATATAAAAAATACCATTACGTATGTGTTTCTTAACCACATATAGTGAAACTAATTTTCATGCCCATTATTCAACATATGTGTCAACATTGGAGTATTTTATTGCCTAAGGTCTCTCTTAGAAAGGTCTTTCCCTCTTAGTGAGTTTATTGAATTGTAAAATTACCCAATGGAAAAAAATAGGGTCCGTAAAAGTCCAACGGACAGCTCGTAAAATACGTAAAGATATTTTTATACGATTCTTTCGGCCATTGTCCGCGTATCCTGTTTTGCAGCCATTGCCCCATTTTAGTCCTACCTAAGAACAATTTTGTACACAAAAAAAACTTAACAGAATGGGTAAAAAAGTTAGTTTGAAACCTTTTTTAGGCGCTTTGGATAATTTATTTTTTACCCTGAGTCCCCCTGTACAATTTGATTGTATCTCGACTCTAATTATTGTAGTTTTTTAGTTTTTTTTTGCAATCAATTTGCGTTTACAAAAAAAAAAAGAAAAAAAAAATAAAAAATAATTATATATATATATATATATATATATATATATATTTACACATGAAACATATGTATATACGTATTTCCTATATTAATAGTAAATATAGTTTATTTAACATAAAAACAGCTCAAGAAGGTATATATCTTTGCCTACCAGACTGATGATAGAAAAAAATTAATTGGAAGGCCGGTTGCGTCACATTTTAAAAATTATTTCACGTCTTCACTATGATCATTATGGTAACCAAAAAAGTAAACGCTTTTGACTGTACGTCCGGTGATTTAGAATTGAATCCTCTTCGATAGATTATTGATACACACCTGGATTTGGTATTAGTGACAATTGTAAAGGCAATTTCGTCATGGCCGAGATATTAGTATGGGAATTATTTATTTTATTCAATGTTTATATTATAATAGTATATTTATCAGCAGCTTTTAAATACTTGTCATTCGAACACCTGCGGTTTCAAGACATAATGCATTGAACTTGCATCATTTATATTATATTGGCTTTGCATTTATATTTTGTGTTTATAAGTATATATATATATATATATATATATATATATATATATATATGGATATATATATATATATATATTAGAATAAGCTAGCACATTTAAAGTAGACATATCAAACAATTTATGCCAATATATTTCAACTATGCGAGAACGCGCAATTTGTGCATATAATAGTATTGTATGAAAACCGATTATACTGGCGATGTTTGCTCTAATGTCACCCAAGACTAATTAACCATCATTGTGGAAGAAAATTAACCACCGAGGGGTCTGAATGGAAACGTATTTTCCATACTCACTTGTTCATCAGCCTGTCTGTCTCCGCCCTCAAAACTTTTGAAGTTGCACGAGTTATATAAAAATATTTACTAAGGCTAGAGCCGAACTTGAGAAAAAATTTCTGGGAAAGCCTAAGTACCTACGTGCAAAAATAATTTTAAGGAGAAAACATATTTTTTTATTTTTCTGATGAAATTTGACATTATGACACCAGAAAAAATTAGGAAATTGAGGGGTTCTTTTCCTATATCTCTTAAAGTAGGTACATGAAATAAAAATCTCAAAAAAAACATTTCATTAATTTGTTTTATTCTAAGAAATTAAAATATGCGTAGTAACCCATTATAATTAATATTTATAAATAGTTTAAGAAAAAAATTGTGCAGTATTCGACAGGTTTCTTGTTGTTGTTTCCTTTGTTCGTATGTTTATCTATAAGTACTCCACAGGTAAAAAAATTATTAATATAGTTATTATTATTCTTAATAACAATGGACTCATAACAAACTCAAGTTCTAATATGAAAAAAAACTATTTCTAACCTACTATACGATATGTTTAGGAAATTGAGGGTTTCTTTTCCTTTATCTGTCTTTGTTGTATAAAAAGTCCGGCGTTCGATTTTTGTTTCACTTAACAATTTAGTTTCTGCCAGTAAAAAACAAGCAAAGAATGAAAATTGCTTCATGAATTCCATTAGGGGGAAATACAAAACCAAGTAACACGCAATTTGTGCATATCTAAGTATGGGTACAGATGCTCTTTAAGTCTCTCTCAAATCTTTAGAACCCATACATGACTCTCTAAGTTATGTACAAGTTCTAAAGATTAACTATTGAACCATCTAGGGTGATAATCCTGATTGTTAATTCAATTTATAAACAATAAAAAACCTTATTGAAACAGATCCCGTGTTAAGGTCGAGTTATCCGATAGAGCCACCCTTATGCTCTCAAATTGCAATAGAAAATGCTTCGGAGAAGAAGTGAAAATTCTTTAGCTATCACGTGAGCTAATATTGATGAACAGAGATGGCCAGTTTATTAGTACCAACCTAATATTTTAATATAAATTAAGTTTTTCTCTTAATCTCAAGATCCTTTATCGAAACGAGTATCGTAATAACTTATAATTTAGAAACTCAGTTTATCCATAACTAAAAATTGTATTTTTATATATAACCTACTTATTTTTATTACAGATCCAAATTGCAATCGCTAGAGTTGCAAAAACTCATATGAAATGTATACTACATTTATATCAAATATTACTTTATTTAAATAAAGCATTAATGTTTGAATTCATCGACTTCGTAGCAGTTTTTAAAGAAAAATCATTTGTTTTAAAAGCGTAAATAAAATATAATCTTTGCATTTAAAACAATCGCAATAAATAAAACTATCTATTCGATGCACACAAATATTATTTACGTATAAGTATGCCCAAACTTATAAGCAAATCAGCCTTTAAGTCAAGGAAGCCAACAAAACCATTACGAGCAAAAAGCGAACGTTGAAGTAGAAGCATAAAAAGCACCAATTTATAGTTATTATAGTAAAACATAGATATTTATATTGTATATTATTTTTTTTATTGATCGCCGATTATGTAAAATAATCGGTGAATTATAATGAATGCATTAAAAGCGAGCAAAAGCGACGCCTTGCGACGATGCTGTCATACTCGATATACCTAAGAGGAAACTCGAAGTTTCGTTTGATGTTTTAATTTTATTATTGTCACCGCAGAGTTGGTTTCGTAATAAATTGTTTTAACAAAAAAGTCGAATCCTATGACACACAGTACTCGCCAAACACGTTTTCTTTCCGAATAAATTATCGACTTTGACGTCTATATATATTTACAATTTAAATTTCCGATTACAAACATTTTCCACAGCATTACCATATTATACGACAATTTATCGACCGGTATGCCAAATAAAATATTTTAAATTAACAGCCAAGGCCGTAAATAAGCCGTCATTGTACCTATGAATAGCTTCGTCTAGACGTAACGGTTGTTTTTTTATCCCGCTTAGCTCAGCTTTCACTTGATCTTTAGGAATGAATGCGACCAGAAAGAATATCGGACGGCGATATGCAAATTGAATAATTGACATAAAAAGTAACTATATAATTAAAATGTGCTGGTAATGAATTTACGATGTGCGAGTAAATGATGTACTGAACGTATTATTTCATCTATATTCAAAACCTTACGTTCATTTGAACAATATCAAGAAAGCTAACTGAGTGCTGGGGTATGAATATGTATTTAAAAGTTTTCTATTATTTATAGTTATTACTTGTAACGTAATCAAAGTTTAGTCTTAATTATCCGATCATAATATTACTAAATTGTATACAAATTTTACTTATGTATCTCCAAAATATAGACAAGATCTTTCAGGAAAAAGAAATGAAAATGCATTTTTACAATTATGCATGATTATTACATAGTAGTTTTTATTTGCGGCTTTCCACGAGTGAAGAGCGAAAAGAGGGCGATGTAAATTTATATTAACATTTTTCTGAAAATGTTGGGCGTTAGAATCGAAAGTGGCTAAACAGTTTCAGATGAATAGAATCGAAGAAATGGCGTGGAAAGAAAGAAACTTGTGCTCTGCATATGGACGTGTTGTAATATGTTTTGCATACTCGCGTTTAACCTGTTACTCATGTTCACGTGCTTATTATCCTTAATGATAGATATTTCTGATTACCCAAAAAAAATTATATTCCGGAATAAAAGTACTTTGTGCCTATTTCCATAATACAGACTATATGCATTATGTTCTAGGGAGCTCGGTTGAATAGTCGAGGCATAAAAGCGAGACAAACAAACATACGAACAAATTCACTTTCACGTTTAAAATATTACGATGGTTAATTTTTATAATAAGTGTATTAATGCCTACTTATTTCTTATTTTATTATTTTGATAATATGTCTTACAAGCATATACGTAGATGACATAATATAAAATATTTACACACAAAATATATATTACAATAATTCAACTCCACATTTTAATACGAAGATAACGTTCATACGTATGAATTACGAGCTTTTCTTGGCTCATCTTATGTTAGAGGCAAACGTACCAATGTACATTTGGCGTACTTCAAGCCACTTCTAAGACGCAATGCACTCCTGATGACGAATAGGCGCCACGTGAATCGGACTTTCAACAACATCATCGCACGAGTGCAAACTACAAAAAAACTAAAATTGCTTCCCAACACCGCCCACGACCGCCATTTGTCACACTGAAATGCCTAAATAAACTGGACGTGTCCGAGTGGGATAACGTAGATTAATAAATATGTGCAATAACTCACCTAACACTTTTTACTCGCACGTAATGAGTTGCATCGGTCTTTACAAATTGTCGCCGATAAAATCGGCAGCTGGCCACATAAAAACATCTCGATCCGTGTAACGCTGTCGCGGCAGTCCCTTGCGCTCGCAGCTCACGCGCCTCTCGGAAATGTGACTCGAATGACATTCCAAATGCATAATGCAATGAGATCTCAGCGTTTCTCCGCCAACTATGGACGACTCGAATGTCTATTTCTCGCCGTTTTGTAATAGACAAGTTTCGTTCCCGACGCACTGTCATTTGTATATTCCTTATTGATTCTTATGATCTTATCGAAACACTGCTTCACGAAGTAAAGAGAAATCGCGGGCGAGTTGGCCGGTGATCGTGGCTTAATGTTTTGATCTCGCATCTGGTGAGCTCCGCCTCATTGATATGCGAGGTCGATGCATCTCATTTTAGAGCTTTGAGTGATGTCATATGTTAAGTGCTACTAGTCAAAGTGCGATGCATTTATATTATTTTGAGATTAGGTAAGAGTTATTACTTTAAGTGCAAATAAACAACGTCAAAATCCCAATTTTAAAAAATTTACTCCACAACCACTCGCACAATATTTATATTTAATCTGACAACTGTAAGCTAAAGCTAAAGAATTGGATTAATTCCAAGTAGTTAGACAAATTACGAGTACTATACAACAATTATATGTAATGAAAAAAATTAAAAAAAAACAAAAACAATACGAGAACACAATGTGGAATATAGAGGATATGAATCGCAAGCCAAATCAACACTTCACGGCCGCTATTCTAATGTCTCTATTAAATATGTATTTTATTGTAATGTTTACTTATGAATCGTCGTGAAATTTAAGTTATAAAGGTCAAAATAACTGTTAATTTTGAACTGACATAACACTCCTTAGGAAAGGTTCAAGTGATGATATTCATTTGGATTGCTGCAAAAAAAAAATAAA
Organism: Druceiella hillmani; assembly: GCA_039881145.1. NCBI lineage: Eukaryota > Metazoa > Arthropoda > Insecta > Lepidoptera > Hepialidae > Druceiella > Druceiella hillmani. The sequence continues at coordinate 13,258,013 of JAYKKI010000043.1, forward strand.
CACGTCGGTAATATCGTGTTTACTAACAGATAAACAGTGAACTAACAACAGGAAATCATAAAGTAAATTAAGGCTTAATTACCTTAGGTATATTGAATAATCGAAATCGTGGAGTCAGGTTAAACATTTTTATGTTTTATAAACAATAACAATGAGATACTGTAGTGTAGGGTGTATTGAAATAAATATATTTTACATGTATGAGAAACGACAATTTCTATTAATTTAAATAAATATGGTAACGGATAAATAATGACCGAGAAATGGAAAGAATGGGAGAAATGGAGATTGCGTCACAGTATCGTAGATTGTAATAGTGATACACAAAATATAAATGGTTTTACTCTTGTTCAAATATCGTTTTATACTTTTAAGATTACTTGGAGATATAATTTCAAACAAAAGAGTGGACGTTTTGGTGTTCTTGCTATTAATTAGCCCAAATTTAGACAAAATTACAAAAAATACTACACAACTTATATCAACTGCGTTTTCAAATAATATTGATCCCGATTTTTCTACAAATAAAATAAATCACCATTAAATTCCCAAGCCCGAGACCTGCTTAAGTCGAAGGCGGACATCAATAGTGATGTCTATGTGCCTCCGTGGACGATTTTCAAACTGTAGGATAACAGTCGCAAGTGAGTCCAGACGTCGGTGATAAAGTCGTTTTGATAGTGATCGGGTCGGTAACGAGTACGTGATCCTATAAATATGTATTTAAAGGGCTAAAGTGGATTAAAGTCACTTGTTGCATTCGATTTAACAGAAAATAGATTGAACAGCAGTATAAAATTTACCTTTATAAACATTTAACATCTTGGAACTAAATTGAAGTCTATCTATGGATGACTCGAATGTCTATTTGTCGACGTTTTGTAATAGACAAGTTTCGTTCCCCTACGTACTGTTATAAGTTGCGTAGTATTTTTTGTATTATCTTTACAATTTGAAGTATATTGTAAACAATTTTATGAAATCAATTGTAAAATTGTGATTGTGATCAAACATGAAATTAAAAAGATATTTTTAGTTCTAACTGAATATAATATATAGATGTTGACCTGTTAACTGTTAACCACTATTTCTACATAAATGTTGCAAGTCAAGGCTTCACAAACGACTGAGTTGTTTTTCCTGTTAAAAGCAACCACATTACGTCCGTTAATCAATTGAAATATTTAACATGCAACTTCACAATAAATAACAATTAAAATACGGAAGTTATTGAAAAACTTAATAATGGGAAAACAAGACTGTTTTAGAATACTTCGATAAGTTTAAAATTATAGGAATGATACTCGTACAACGCTAGTACTTAATATCTTACGTAATATCTTCCAACGTTGTGTTAAATTACAAATTTATATATATATATATATATATATATATATATATATATATATATATATATATATCAATGTAACGGTTGCAGTTGGACTGGAATAACAATTCAGGCGAAATGTTCAAGTTCAGTAAAACAAAATATTCATAGCAGTCTGAACATTATTCCCACATATACTAATTATTACATACAAACTTATTTTAAACACAAACTAAAATACAATGCGGAAATTAAATGATTAAATATATAAGTAAGGTAACTATTATGATACATAAAGCTCACAAGGAAGTCCGTCCACAACTGAACGAAACCAGATCAGCTGGTGGAGTTGGTGACTTGACTTAAATGAAATTCTAAAATGTTTTACTGATGTGAGGACCGGACTCGCTGGAATCCGTGGGCAGGTAAAGAAGTCAGGAATTAGGCTCGTAGCACACCGAAGCGGCGGTATCCTCATGCCGGGCAGGCCAAGCGGCCGGAGATAGTGCGTTGTAAGGCTGCTGTGAAAACGCAGTTCTTTTAAACAGGAGAAATATTTAGATAAAATAATCATATAATTATAGGTAGTTCCAAGTTAAGAGATTAATGTCATATCCCAGACATTAATTTTAATTATAATTATACAAAAATAAATTTTAATAATTATTATTTTTCTTCTACTTAAAAATGGGTATTTTTTTAATACAATTTTGTTCGGAGTTTTTTTAACATTGTGTAATTCGGTAACATATTAACTATTACTATTAATGACTTCTTAGGTAATTAATAAGGTAGAATATATATCCAATGATAGTTTTATGATATGCCTGTCAAAATTCTGGTGAATTTAATGATATATTTTAAAATTTTACGTGCCTTGTGCTAAATTTGTGCTAAAATTTAAAAAAAATTATAAATCGTCTTTTCTTATGCCTTCTTAGTATTTTTTGCTTGTTTGTTTCTTACTTTTATGGAGATACTGTTTCATTTTATGCTATTTTCAACAAAAATTAGTATTTATGTAAGTCATTTTTCTGTTTTTTTTGTTTTACACAATAATTAATTTTCTACAAGGAGCGCCACAGAATCATTCAACGGCAAAAATATTCAGTCTTTTAAAATTTTTTTTTCGATGACATAATGGAACCTAAACACACGTCTTTTTTAATGTAACGCTGAAATATATTATGCACATAAATAAAGTTCTACTACTATTTTTCTATAATTTTATCTTGTTGGTAAAACAAAATATTTATAATGGATCGTGCGGAGGGTCGTGTTAAAAGTTCATGGATAACTATTTATTTTAAAACACATTCATTTTAATACTGACATTTAACTCTGCTGCTGGCTCGTAGTTTGACCTCAGTCTTCGGGTGTCCGCAAAGCTCTTCCTCTGGTTCTAAATTGTTAAAAGGAACCGATAAAAGCAATGACGCACGGCACGATGTTTTGTGATACTCAACACTTTTACATCGTTGATGTTATATGTACCCATACTGTTTTACCTGAATATTAAAGAAAATAGTAAACATTTTCAGCCAAATATGAAATGTGACGTAACCTAATAAGAAAAAAAACCAATACAGAAAATAAATTAATAAGCAGTTTTGAAAAGGAAATACTGTGATTTTAAAGTATAAGTACAAGAAATTTTCAATTTTGTAAAGAATTTAAATTTTTCCATCAAAAGTCGGCCATAATAAATCAACCATAACAAAATTCTTAATGTCATAGTTAATAAAACACCGAATGGCCCATCGGATCCGCGCCGTACATTTTTCGTAAAAACATGGGGATAAAATCATAATGTTTGCAGGGCGTCTTTTAATGGGAATCCAGCAGCACTGTAGCACTTCGAGCCTCGATTGTGCGAACGATTTCGTGCTCAATAACGTCACAGTCTACCGTAGCACCCTCCATTATGTTATAAATGTCCGACGATGATAACATGACGATATTTGGTGATCACAAAATATACTTGTCAATCACGTTGCCATCGATCTTTATATTATCGCTGTCTCCTGTATTTTCTTATAACGATGCCTGCACATGATCCGTGGACCTTTGGACTGTCGCTGAAAGTTGTGTGCTCGATGGGCCAGCTACATAATCGTCGTATTCGTAGTCAGTCGTAGCTCTCGCATTTCTCGGCTCTGGAGTTTTTAGATTTCTTGGATCCCTTTTAACGTAAGCTTTCCACTCATTTTCATTTTTTATACTTCCAGGCATATTTGCGATCCATATAGCGATCCATATGGGTCAGCTACGTAATCGCTTTGCATCGTTTTTTTTTCTTTTTGCTTTCGACGTAGCCCTCGTATTTGCTCAACCTGGTATTTTTTAGGTTTTTTGGATACTTTATGATGCAAGCTTTCCTCTGATTTAAGTTTTTCTATAATACCGAGCCTGTTTACAATTTATATGAGACAACGTCTTTGATGTTTTTGGAATATTCCATTTTATACCGATTTTTAATTACATTCCAACGAATATTTTTATTGTCTCATTTTGCTTCCTAATAGTGCTCTTGAGCTCTTTACAATCAAATTCAAACCATCTTTACATCAAAATCAAAAATACATCTTATATAAACGCATTTTTACGCTATGCTAATTTATAACTCAAATTGAAGTCTGTATGACATAATTAAAGAACGAATAAATGTTTTCACCTAAAAATAATTCTTTAATTATCCCTGTTCAATTGATACCTCCTCAGCCATTATGACATTCAACTAATAAAACCGGACCATTCTATGAACATAATATTAGGTCCGGCGTGTGACCGCTGCCTAAAACGCAATCATTTGAAATTGTTTAAGTTCCTAACAGATCCCTTCTCAAAGAAGAAATCGTTCTATTGAAAACGTATAACATGATATAATGCCGTGCAATGAATTGTTTAAGTTTTTATTTCGACATCGGCCTAAGCCGGGTACCAGTACGAATGTCGATGAGAAGGAAGTATACGTAAAATGTAATTACGAATGTTTTATACTAAACAATTATGATTCAGCATCTCAGAATTGTTATTAATGAAGAAAAAGTGTTTGAATTCTGTAATAAATCAATTATTAAAGGAGAATTATTGAAGTGGTTCGTATTACGTAACTTGTTAAATTGAATAGATGTCAAATTTTTCTAATACAATTAAATTCAATACATATGTTAACTGATGCAAAATCTTTAAATTCTGAAATAATTCTACCATTAAACTGAAATCAGTGATACCTGATTTTTTAGTTAGGGGTACCAATGTTTTCATGTTACTTATAGTTAATTTCATAATTAGTTCACATTATGAAGACGTTTATTTTTAAATGCAAGCACAGTTTTGGTAATAGGAATGTACTTAATTTTTTTAAATATTTGAATTTACATTTAATAAAGAGGACATTGAATTTGTAAGTGAACATTTATGAAAACCATTTTTTGTGTGATATGAAAATAATGAAAACGTCGGGATGTAAAAAAATACTGTTACAGTTGATTTCAATAGTAGGTAACATCACGCATATAAATATACATTCAAATAATATCCTACTATATTTCTTTGTAATATACATCAATATTTCGTTAACTTATATACATGACAAAAAATACATTTGCATAATAACTGATTCAAAAGAGATTTTTTCTTTTCTTTTCTTCGCAAATAAATGCATTAATTTAAAAAAATGCGTTAAAATTTAACTTAAAGCTCTCAAGAAGAAAGAAATTCCCCAAAAACACCAAAGAATAAGGGTAGTACCGAACCTTTAATTCATCATAATAATACAGCAACGTCACTCTATCTATACATACACCCCCAGCACACAACATAACGAGAGCATTAGGGACGTACGCCGCAGATGATATCGAAGCCGGGAGGAAACGCGTAATGCCCTCGGCTCGACTTGACCGAATCTCTGCCGGATCGAGTGAGGAGGAGATAAGAATGGGATTTTAATTAAAGATGCCGATTAGTGTTGTTATTCGTAGCGATGTGTGTTGGCGAGGTTGGTAGTGCTTCTGTTTGTGAAATCGGTAGTTATTTTATGAACAGCGTGTCGCCGTCGTAGTGAAATATGATTTTGGATATTTTTGAAGTATTTTATTACTCGACCACGTTAACCTACTTATACTTTGTTGTTAAAACTTTATAAATCCTAAATAAGATTGTAAGGGTTTAATTATGCTTTAAAAACAAATAGAAAAATATGTATAAATTTATTTTTATATCATTATATAAATGGTCATTAAAAGGTATGTTTAAAACTACACTTTAATTAAGAAATTTTTTTCTCTTTTTTTCTTTTTTTAAATCGAAATCGAATAAATAATCGATGGTTACTTTTTTTTATAAAATACAGGCAGTATTATATTTTTCTATTAATTTGCTACATTTTATTTATAAAATGTTATTATGGGTAACTTAATCTTAATCAATTCTAATTTTATTTTATATTTTGCTACTCAAATAGAAAAATAAATAAAAGTACTTTACAATCTAGTGAAATTAATGGCAACAAAGTCCCTATATGTACCTATCTCTAGAAATAATTTTACATTTGTTAGGTGTAAATGTAAGACTATAAGTGTGAGTACATAATTGGAAAGTAAACGTATTTTTAAATATATCAGTTTTCAAGAATATAATTTTTAGGAAGAAAAGATATTATATAAATATAATACTTTCATGAAATTGGTGAAAAATATGCATATATCGCAGTCAATACAATGGTATAATAAAATCTATTTAAAACGTACGGACAATTTGGATACTTCAAATGAAGGATGTTTGAACTCAGTGTGACATTCATGAAGTTTCTCTCGAGCTGTGAACATGCTTGCTCCATTTATGTAAATATAATTTCTCTTTACTCATTTATTCCACTTGAAATATCTCTTTAAACAAACCAGACCATCGGCATTCACAACGACTGCATTGTTAAACCATTAAAATATACATTTGACAAATTCTAGCAAGTCTCCATATATCGACTATGATATCCACATCGTGTATTAATATGTATGGATACGTAAATATACTAAATAGCCGCACACAGAATCATACAGTAACATAACAATACTTATAAAACTACATAAAGGCGCGTCTATATGAATAACGACGTGCTCACTTGAGTTAGTACCGAGCTCTCCACTGTGACTGTGTAGCGTGTCGACTCGGGCCTGTGTGTGGACGCGTCCGCCTGTGTGCGCGTCTGTGACTGTTGTGTGTGCGACCACAGCTGCTTTGGGCTGTTAACTGACAGCTTTTAGATTAGGGTCCCCCTCAGAGGCGGCGCGTGAGGGGAGGGGTTTACGAATAAACTTCGATATGCACAGAGGCGGTGCGCGAATGATTTGTTTATTTTTGTACTCTGCTCATAAGTGAGTGTTTGGCTAGAATGAGTAACCAATGGTATGTCTGTTATGGATTGTTGGGGATAAGTGATGTATTTTGATGGGATGTCCCGTAGGAGAGGAACAACTACAGCTTGATTGTCCTTTTATGGATTGATATGTTTATTAGTTCAAGTAATATTATTTATCAGCTATTTTGATTAGTGTGTTTTCAAAATAATTTTATGACAAATGAAACAAATTTCTTATTTGATTCATAATTTAATAATGCATATTTCGATATAAAAATGTTTTAACTATGAAAGAAGTATCTTGCTGTATCGTTTTCATATCATTAATATATGTTATTTAATCATCGTAATTGTGTTTCTAAATATGAAATTTTTTAAAACATTTTATTCATTATTTATATTATTTCGCAATGTTAATATTTTTTATTATCTCAAAATTTGACACTAAAATTTTAAATTCAAATAACGGTGTAGAAATCTAAAAACGAATGTACATGCGAGTATATACAATGTACGCAACGTTATAAATTATATTCTATACTGTAAAATTGTGTTGAAAAGCATAATCTGATAGGAATATATTTTTTTATTATAAATTAACTATTACTAAATTAGTGTTGTCACTAACTTATTACCGATGCTGCTAACTTGATGCTAAATTAAATATTGAGAATGAAGTATAAAGTATTGTACTGGGTTTTCAGGTACGCAAAGTACCAATACGTATGTGACACAATAAATACTGATACATGAAAATACTGGCACATCTATCATTTGAAGATCATGATATGTCATAATCTTAAAAAAGTTTTCTTTTTAACATATACAGACATATAGATTAGAGATATTTATGGTAATTTTAAAAATCGAGCACTGTTCTCCTGTAACTTTTCAAGGGTTTATTTCAGATTTCAGATAGATTTCAGATTGTCAGAAGTACATCTATAGATTTATTTTTTACCAGCTTTTCTGTGATTATATATTTATTATAAAACTAAAAATAATCGTAGCTTCGCTCATATAGATCTTTGGAAAATGTTATTTATTTAACTGAAAGATTAGAAGTTAAAACGCATCTACGCCATTTAAAAAATAATTATTTTCAGACAAGTGCGTTTTAAATTTAAAATTACAATATCTTCTTATCACTTACGTAATGAAGACTGTACTTACACTAGACTCTACAGAACTCATTATTGGTTCTTGCGTTATTCTTAAACAAATAGAAAGACACAAACAAACCGATAAAAATTCCTAGAACAATGTTTTTATATTCAGTTACTCTTATTATATCTCCTAACACATTTTTTCGTGAGTATCTCCATTGTACATGCTTCAATTTCATTATTTATTCATATGTATAGATAACAAATAATAATAATCTATTTCTTTTCTTTTGTTTATTGGGAATCGTAAAGAATTATTTTTAAATATTATCGTTAATTGAAATAAAATGAACGAATCTTACCACATTATTATTAAACCATTTTTTTATTAAATCTATTCCTAATTTATAGATAAAAATATTTTCTTGTCCGATGCAATATTAATATGTCTTATCTATGGTCGTTGTTATTGTAATTAAGACCAAATAATTGCATAGGTTACTTCTCACGAGACGCCACTGCCCTTGACGAGCGGCACTCTATGTCATTTTTTCTCTCTTTTTTTCTTTTGCAATATACAAAATAGTAGGCCAGCTCTAACGTGGCTCGGCCCAGCGCTTACTTAGTGCCGGCCCTAATTTTAATGGCTTCTTCTCTTCAAATTTCGTGATATGGCGGCCGAGTATTGTGTAGTGTATGGTCGCCGGGTCTGTACGTTCTTACCTACCTACTTATATAACACTCAGTATGTTGTTCTCAATAGATGCGAACGTATCTATATATATATATATATAGCGTAGATATACGTTGGTGTATATAGGTAGCATGATCTATCTTTGTGTAGGTGGGTATGGGAGTGTAACGTTTGATAAATTGTAACTGTTGCGTTTCTAAATAAATTTCAGTATTTTTTGTAATATTTTAGATTAAATTAATGAAGTACATGTTGCGAAACGGAAATTAAATTAGTTTGCACACGATGAACAGTTTCGAACAGTTTTTTTTTAATATATAAAACACGAATTGCGTAACGTGAGTTCTTCAGCATCGGTGAAATTGGTGAGCTGTTACATAATTTTATAGGTATTAATATTGCACAATTATTTTTTTATGGCGTTAAAGTATATAATTCAATTTTTTACATGTCGAAGGCTTCAGTGAATAATAGGCTATACTATGTTTCTACATCCCTTCTATATGCAGTGCAATGGGTTGTAAAATAGAAAGTGGGAAATTAAGACATGAAGTCTCAGATTGAAAATTGAAAAATTATCTATAACGTTATGAAAATGGTAGCAAAACTATTTAGTATCATTCTCATCCGTGAACAGTACTCACAGGAGTTTCGATGGGTCTGATTATTTTGTTTCTAAAGAAAATTTTTTCGATATTTATTGCATAACCGTGGATAATATGTAAATATGTTACGTATGTTATACTTATTTCATAACTGTGGGTAATGTGTAGGTATGTTACATATATTATTCTACGTCCATATGTAACTAGTAGATTAATTAGGAATTACTACGACAATTGATGATGCTCTATTCCTCAACACGTTTAATTTTACACACTCAATATTGTCAAAGAAATATTTTTTCTTTTAATTTCCAAAAATTGTCCACCAAAATGGCGGCCAAAATACATTATCCGAAATGCTATATACAGAGTGGCCCGTAAGTCATGGACCAACCGAATAGGTGAGCTAGGCCAAGCCATGACTGGATCACCAACAAAATTTGGCTTTAATAAAGATCTCTTAGTTTTCGAGATATAGACACTTTTTTAAATTTGATAAAATATACTCTGTGTCCGTCTTTTCGGTGCCACGATTACAAATTAAATCTGGTTGTTAATTTTTTGCAGTTAAGTATAGCTGAGTAATGACCTTTTTGAATTAATTAAAACGTTTTACGCCAATTAATAAGATTCTCTAAAAAAATTAATTAAAAATGGTAGACGTTCGAACTAAACAATTTTATATTATATATAAATTTAGAACAGAGTTTTAGATAATCTTATCGGCTATATGTAATTTAATAGAAATAATGGTGAGTTTTCAGCTACAATTGGACATCAATGTAGCGCAATCATTTTATGAATTTGATACATAAAAATTGTAATATTTAAATCTTTTAATAATATTTCTAAAAAATCCTCTTCTGGGCTTTAGAAGGAGAAAAGACGGATTTTTAAAGTCTTCGCATTTTATTTAAAGCTAATAATATTTTATCAAAATTGCCCGGGTAGTACCTAACGCTGAGAGCTTTTATTTGACACACATTTGTTTATGCTAGCTCATATATTGGTCAATACTGTAATTAAACAAATGGAATTTTCCACGAGGAACGAAAAATGTATCGCGTTCCTATGAACAGCAACATTTAGTTTTATAAAATATTTATTCAATGTTATCCATTTATCTAATTATTTTTGCAAATTTAAAGAAAAACCTCGCTTTTCCTATCGAATAATATGGTAAATATTAATACTACAGCACCCAATAGTTAGTTTTCCTCAAATTTTCCCATTTAAGAAAAATGTGAACGTCTTGGTATTTCAATACTCAGTAAACATTGTAACCTTAGTTAAAAGATACACAATGTAAATTTATTTACGATGGAGAGACAGATGCAACTTTTATTCAAAGTCATTGTAGCCCGTATTCAATGTTACTGATATTAAAATATTACAAACGATGGAAAGCTAATCAAATCTTCTATTGTTAATTTAAATACTTGCGCTTTTTCATAAACTTTAATTTTAATATTCGAGAAAAATAACTTACTTCAAACTTAATGCAATTGTATAAAACTTTCTTATTTATTAAAATGAAAAACAAACATGTTATTCAAGACCGAGAAATCTCTTTACTTATTTTATGGTTAAAAAAGTTAAAATATTTTTCGATTCGGATTTATTTGGTACTCTTCCTACGCATTAAATAAAATTTTGTTTTCCTTTATTTGTTTAGCGTTTATTTATGAAACGAAGGTCAAATAAACAATCTCTTCAAGCCACACCTCTATCCATGAGTAAAATGAGTATAATTTTATGATATATTTCATACGAAGGTAACCTACATTCAATAGTCCGAAAATTATGACCGAGTGTCCAATAGACGTACAAATTTTTCGAAGAAATAATACTATAAATTTTCCAGTTTTCCTTTTCAGGTACGCACCCCTGAAAATATTATTAAATTATTTTTAAAATTTACCACTTTTAAAATGACACGATCCGAAGTATCCAGTATCTTGGATCTTGCTTCCTCGACCATTGCTTTTTTTTGGTGCGATCATGTTACACACCGACAAGTAAAATCTCTCCCAAGAAGCGATGAAGTGTTGACCAATGGGATGTTTATCTTCCTAAACAATTGTTTTTAAATTCATCTCTTTTATCTGTTTTTCGTTAAGTTTAAAGTATATATATATATATATGTATATATGTATATATGTATATATATATATATATATATATATATATATATATATATACATATATATATATATATATATATATATATATATATATATATATATATAGCATTGATGTGCCAGATGTTTGACATATGCAAGATTTTTAAATCATATTTATTAGAAAAAACCGCACATTTTGCTGATTGCTGCTTATTTACCTTTTGTAAAAATTTTATAGTAACGGCGGTTTGAGGCTCGCCATATAATTTCAGAATCAAGTTTGTGGTAACGATAATAACTTAATCGTTTAATTATTAAAAATATGCTTTCGTTTTTTGTTAAATAAGCTTTTGACACATTCTTGATTAGGTATATATATATATATATATATATATATATATATATATATATATATATATATATAATAAAGAAGACGTATTATATTTGATAGCTACATTACCAAAGTTATCGTAACATTATCGTATAAATTATCAAAGTCGTGTTTTTGACTGATAATTAGTATAATGTTCAGATCCACTGTGAGAATTTTATTCCACTTCTTGACTAATAACCGCACTGTAAATTTCATATGTTTCAATAATCATATCAGCAACATCAATATAAACAATATTTATAGTTATAGTTTAATAATAAAGTATACCTACATTAATAAACTATAAATATAAATATTTAGAATCGTATTAAAATATGATGTTATCGAAATCTAGGTATGACTAAAAGATAATAAATGACAAAATTAGATGATGTTTTCGTTCCCTGTTGACTTAAAAGTATTTACTATTTTTTGAGTATTAGACTTGCTATATTGTAATATAAGAAAAAATAATTGAATATATCGATAATGTTATAGTTTATTTACGACAAACTTACAATTTTTTCAAAAACTTTTTTTCACTATTTAATCCAGGTAACCATTAATTAATTAAAATAAAATTCAATGGTACTGTAATTAATAGCAAGGAAAAAAGAACTTTAAAGGTAAATAAGGATTAAATACATACCAGTGGTCGCCCAGTGGTCGAAAACGAACATAATTTATTATATTTTAAAGTTTGAACATTATTGATGTTCTTTTGTCAAAGAACATATTTCTATAATAATTGCATATAATACTTTTTAATTTTATTCTATTACATAAGCTGAGAAATGTACAAAGACGTCATTAGCGTGTGTTATTTGCAATAATCCCCTGCAATACACTAAATATAGCGAAAGTTGAAAAAAATACAATTACAGCTTATATTTTTTGTAATAACAAAAATATTATGAAACGCTTTTTTGCCTTAACATAAACTCCGCAGACTATTTAAAAAGTAACATTTGAAATCACACAAAATTCACAGCTCGAAACTCATTCAGTCAATCTGACATTTTAAAATTATTTGTCGACAATCTCTAGTCTGTGCAAATGTTTGGCCACAGACTATTATGTTTGATATTGACAGAATGAACACTTTTGTGACACTTTTTGTGTATTTGTAACACATAATATACATATGTGTATATATATATATATATATATATATATATATATATATATATATATATATATGTGTGTGTGTGTGTGTAAATTTTAGCTTTCTACACTCCTCTTCCATATAAAATTTAACTAAGCCAAATATCACACTCGGCCAGTGAGTGCAATATGCTTACAAAGAGGTACAAAGTTTTCTTTTCACGTATTAATAAATATATATTTCGATATACGATATCGAATAACACTTAATTATTGTAGTTGAGAAAAGTTGAAAAGTGTGCGTTAAGTATTTTTCGACAATCCTAAATTATTCGTAACAAAAATGTATATAAGAGTAATATGTAACATAAAAGAAGTATGTACTCGTTTCAAAGCATTATTTTGAGATATCTTTACAAACCGACATAATTTTTAGAAAATGATGTCTATCTATTATTGTATTTGAAATAATTTTAAGACAAAAATGCTCATAAATATTTCAGAGAAAAAATTAAAGATTGCTGTGAGAATTTTGTAATTTATTTTACTTTGTTTGATTACTGTGAGAATTTTGTAATTTTTAAAACTAAAAAAAAATATCTTGCATCTAACTAGTTATCGACTACATTGACTTTTAACTACTTATCGAGTACAGTGACATATAACTAGTTATCGAGCCAATAAAACTGTATAATAAAACAAATTTAATTGATTTCAAATTTCTAAAAGAGATATCCTTGCACAGATCTAAACATCAACCAGTTATAAATACTATTGTTTCTGCAAACAAATTTTATACCAAAATAAATATAATTGCTCAAAAACTGTTTTTTTTTCATATTTAATTTACTGTATCAATATTGAATATTAAGTTGTTCAAAATTAATTACTATATACTATTATGTTAGTAGCTTCGTCCTGATACGAAAGGACAGTTGCCATGATTTTTACATATTTCTGAACATCGACAAGTTATAAATACTATTCTTTTTGTAAACAGATTTTATATGAAAATAAATCTAATTACTCAAAACTGTTTTTTTTTCATATTTCATTTAGGTATTGTATCAATATTGAAACCGCCAGGAAACTTATAAGTAGTCTGAAATTAATTACTAGACACTACTCAAGCGGTAGCTTTGTCCTAATACGAGGGGCCAGTTGCCACGATTTAAACTGTAATTTATTAGCGTGCAATTTTTCAGAGTGTCCAATGGGTTAAGCTAGCGAGTATTTTATTATTTAACCCTTTATCTGCGCAAGCTGATGCATGAATTATGGGACAGTGTAACGGATCGCAAACAAAGGCATGTTGTGCCGACTACATGGGTATGTATTGCTTTGTATTTTTGTCGGCTATATCTGTTTATGTACTCGTAAATATTTTACGAATGTACATAGTTAAATTTCTGCATTGAACAATTTAGTATGTTTCTTGTTTGTTATCTTATTGGTTTTTTTTTAATTTGAAGGAATAAATTCAAAATGACGTAGACAACAGAAAACCAACATTCAAAAAGCTACAAATGTTAATTTAAAATTAAGTAAAAAGAACATACAAACGGTAATTATCTTTATTGAACAATAATAGTATCAATAATTTTTTTTATTTTTCTCTACGTTTCTTGAAGAAACGGACATACATAAATTTATGTAAGACAGTTTTGACGTAATGCATTGTATACGTGACGTATCATATGTTTTACTTTTAGTAATGGAATGACGAAATAATAGAATAGTTTCATAGTAGAAGTGTTAAAGCTAAATAGATACAGACTAAGGCTTTATTTTTACAATTTATGTAACTTTATAATAGTACTTTTTTGCATCTTGTACTATTCAATAATTATTTATATAAATGCAATTTATAAACTGCAAATACTATGATTTCCTGGGTGCAACATATCACATATGCCCATAATTTGACTATTTGTGAGAAATCATTTCAGTTAGTGATAAATGATCTGTTTGGATATCACATACACTTAGATAATAAAAATGTTTTTATAATTTGAAATTATCGACATCTGAATGTAAATTTATTAGTTTCAATTTTGCATTTAGAATTTCGTGCATTAATACAAAAGTAGCGTCGAAATTAACCGCATAATTAAAACCAATCTCGGTCACATTAAAAAGTATACACCGCCGAATGTACCACATATTCAAATGCAAATAAAATGTAATTGGCACCTTATTTTTAAAGGATTTATTATCTTCACGTAGTGAATATTATTAATTACATTTAGAATGATTTATTACAATTTGCTTGTTCTGTTTATTACAATTTCGTAGTCGGTTCATTTAACTCTAAGATATAAACTCAGCCAAAAATTATACGCGTCAATCCGGCTGGTCTGTCATTATACAGCAGTACGTACACATACGGATATGTCGAAACTTGCTTAATACAAATGAGCTATATCACGATCGAAGCCAGATTTAGCCCGGGCCCCCACTGTCTACCTCTAATGCTCGAGCATTATTTATGCTTTCCCAATTCCGCAAAGCGCTCGTCCGCCGGAAGCGGAGCGGACGAGGGTCGGGTCACCTCGAGCCGGAAAGGTTTTCCGGCTATTTTCGGAAAACTTTAATCCAATCGATTGGCCCATTCGTCATGCGGGATTAATGAAGTATTAATCTGAATTCTGAATTCGTTTCCATTTCAATTTCTGCCTGCGGCATTTTGGGTGGCTATTGGGTATACCTATATGATGTACTTTGTAATACTTATATGTGTTAAATAAAGAACACATGTCCCATGTGACAATAAAGGTCGCATGTCCTGTGCGAACAATGTGTGGAATTAAATCACATATGTCCTGAAGATATCTTTTTTTCTTTATTAACGCAATACTACTATAGCAAAATTGTTTAAAAATTTATATTCTATGATTAACTTTATTTAATCAGACGGACGCATATAAAGAGATAGCCAACTTAGCGAGAATAATACAGTTCTTTTGGAATCTTTTTCTATATTGAAACTTGAAAATTATTTAGACACTTTATTTTTCTGGAATGTCTAATAGTAAGGAACTGATGAGCAGAAATAAATTTGCTGATTTGAGAAAACAATCAGAAAGAAAAGCAGATATGGGTTCGTAACAGTTCAGTTTTTCCCTGCTACTTAATAAAACAATTTCATAGAATGCTAAACAATAAAACTAAGTTACTATTTGAACAGTAAATATATCGCTGCAAGTTAATTCTACAAGATACTAATAATGTAGTGAACGAATAACCAAAACAATAAATACATTTACTATTTCTAACTTCTAGGCAAATTGCACTTGTCAATGTTTCAGAAACGTGAGGAATATTAATTAGTAAATTAACTTCAACAATATTCTCAATCGCTAGTTTAATTAATTAATGAAAAACCTCTCAAACCTCCTATTAATAATATAAACTTGATTAATACTATTGAGCGGCGGAATGTATGCCTAGTGATATAGCCTACACCTGTAGCTTGTGTGTAACAGCTTGTGTGTAATTATTGCATACTTATTGTTATATTTATGCCAGTCGTTGCTTCAGTGAAAAAGGTTCCTATGTCAAATTATTGTTTATAATATATATATATGGGAAATTGGTTAACAACAACCCCGCAGAACGAAAGCCTATCTGTTAAGGAATAAAACAGTAAAGAAGAAGAGTAGATGTAAAGATGCAACAGTATTTTGAAGAAAATGAGTTTGGGTTTGAATGACATGTTTTATGTTTGTTTGTGTGTTTGTACTAAGCAACAAGTATTGAGAAATTTAGGTGTCGTTTCGACAGAAAAAGTGTATTAAATTGTTTAAAATCAAGATAATATGCTTCCTTTGTAGGGTTATGATTATTAAAATATAATTCTGTGATGTCAATTTTTACAGGACTGGTACGTTTATTTCTTCCTGCCCACAATACCGTGGTCTTATTGATATTCAGTTTTATAGTTTAATTAATACCTGAAAAATTTAAATCAGTTGATGTAGTATAATAAAAAATTCACTCTGTCATAAAAAAGGAGAGCAAAAAATCTGTCAAGCACGAATAGAACTCCACTACGTACTTCTGTACACACTTAAGCGCCTATAAACATTTAAAGGTACATCGTATATCTAATTAAACTATTTACCATTTTGTATTTCAATCTATTAAAAAGTCAATTTTTCACAACGTAAATATATTATTTACTATATCTTTCACATGCGTGAATACAAACTAATTATAACAATGTATAATTCCATGTAAAATTATAAATAATTGATTTTTGCATTTTCCCCTTTACTTGTGCTAAAACACTTCCCATTATACCGACTTTTAAGATTGTAGGTCAACCGGAAGCCTGTTTTAATGATCAGTGAGTAAGGCTCTGGTATAAAAAATACCCTTTAAAGGGCCACGTATTTTTGTTGCGTGAACCAAAAAAACTTGAAATTTTCATAATGTAGTATGCTATATTAATTTCAACATGATATCTCAAACCATTTCTGAGAAAAAAGGCTTTGACAGGCAGATGTACCGACGGACGAACGACAAAGTGATTCTATAAGAGTTCCACTTTTTTTCATTTTAAGGGACGGAACCGCGAAAAGTCTAACAATTACTTAAATCCATTAACTAAGCTGTTAAGGAAAATACCTATATCTTATAACTTTGTGTCAAGTTTTTCTCAACACAGGTTTCAACGTAGGGTTGAGAATATCCTCATTACTTCGGTATGACAGAAAAAAATGTCGACTTACAGCAGCATATTAGTCGACAAGCGACATTTAAATACGCAGTGCGGTGCGCACCCACACCGCCGTGCACATACGCCTCGAACCATCGCCTCGAACCCACAAACTGGCTAGTGGTGGAAACATTAATAATTTGTCCAGAACACCTGATTAATGATTTATTCGCCCAGCTTCCCTCCAACTGCCTGCCTCTTGAAGGGGTTGCGAGCCGTTCAAGAGGGCGCCGCCCCCGCACGCCTGCGTTCGACAGCATACTACACGTTTTTCGTGATTTACAATTCACTTATTGGTTGAATATTATACATATTGAGTGTTATTATATGGCGGAGTATTAATACTGTGTCTGTGTGAGATTTGACCACGTCGGCGGGGTGGAAGTACGGATGTACCTATGTTAAAGGGCGCCAGGGTTGA
Organism: Druceiella hillmani; assembly: GCA_039881145.1. NCBI lineage: Eukaryota > Metazoa > Arthropoda > Insecta > Lepidoptera > Hepialidae > Druceiella > Druceiella hillmani. The sequence continues at coordinate 13,275,845 of JAYKKI010000043.1, forward strand.
ATGTGACAACGGGGTGGCAAGCGACGTATATACTTTTGTGTGACTTATAAATCATATTCGTCTATATATTGTATTTCGTAATTGATTCATTAGGTCTACATGAAAGTACTTTATTCGAAAATCTCACTTTAATTACTATCTAGAATAGAGGTGTTAAATATGAGATTGTCAATGTGGTTACTTTCTGGAGCGGAGTATTTTAAAGGTATCAAATGGATCATCTGGTCGTTAACTATAATTTGCCAGTATCTAGAAACCATATGATAAGTTACGGTTACGTAATTATTAACCAGATAGGTATTAATTTAAATACTTTTACGTAGTACTTCTTAATTAGTTATTGGCTCTTCATTATATTTAATTTTTTCTCTTTCTTTCTGTTCATCCACCTGTGTGTTGGAGCTTCTTAGCACCTAAAGTTTACAATATATTGCGATGAAATATTGAAGGCTGAAAATCATATTGACCTAACTGTTCACAGCTTCGGTCATGTAGGATTTTCATTTATGCGGGCAATTTTCTCTAGTAATATCGTTTGCTTATCAGAGTTATTGGCCCGCTATAGAAGTGTATTATACATTAATATAATTTTAAGCTAAATCTCTATAACAGTTTCGATCATTTCTATTCATCAGTTCTTAAGCCGGGTACTTTAAGAAACATTCAATCGCAAGAAGTACCTTACATTTTAATTTGAATCCTTCTGCATTATTCCAAGATCTATTCAGTTGAATGCAGAGTCTAATCAATTTGAGCCTAACTAACAAATAAACAGAGAAATAACTATACCGCCTCAAAAATGAACTAACAGTCTGTTACCAAGACACCTCATGACTTTTCTGACAATCTAGATTATTATAAAGATCTTAATGTAATAAATTACAAAAAATGAAGGACGTATCTGAATATAAATACTATATATCTTGATAGAGAAATTTAAATATTGAATAATATACCTCGATAACGGTTTACGGTTTTGGCTAAGGCTTTTATAAAAAAAAGTTTTGAAAATGCAAAAGATAGTTACTGTGGAAGAAAATAGTCAACTAGATTCTAGACCCTTTGACACCCACAGCAATGTATTGGTTAAAGAATCGATTTTCTATGCCGGTCGTCAGTTAGGGATGAAAGAAGACGAAGATATCTCCATAATAAATTCAGTGTTTCATTAGATTTCCTTATTGTATTTATAAGCGAAGCGATTATATACACCAAATTGTCATGTTATTTTTATAACTCCTGTAGTTTTCGGAAAAGTCTTGTGTTACTTTGTGCATTTATGTAACATATATAATAATACTGATTTCAATTAAGTCCAAATTAATACATTAATATAAACAGTTAAGTAAACGAATAAATTAATTTTACGTTGTTACAAGTCTACGAATATTCTATATAACAGAGTATTAAGAAAATCTATCTTCAAAGTATCTTGTACAATAGAAAAAATTAAACGTTTTATTTCGTCGAGCTAAAGCTTCCACGAATTACGCAGTTGTAGACATTTTAAACAGTCACGAACTCGATTCACGTTTTCGGATCGGCTTTTGTTATTAAATTCATAAGTGGTGTACAAAAATATGTGTGGAAATATGTACGCGAAAGAGTTTGCGTGATGATATTTGAAATAAGGATAAATGGTGCGAGTGTGGTGCGATGGAATGTTCAAATAGTTGGAACGTGTGGACAGTGGTCGAATGACGAGAAATTTATGAATATACACTGTACAGTAGACATTTATTCTATAATGCATGGAGAATCTTGTCTTTTAAAAATTATTTCAAAGGATGACTTTCAAAGATTACAAAGAGACAATTTGTGATAAATAGAAAAAGAAAAAATGTTCTTCTTCTTTTTCTAGTTCTTCTTTTAGAATTTTATGGAAATTTGTGGGAAACATTTAAATATCGTTTCTTCAATAAACTTTAGAGTTTGTTACTTAACTTTAACAATACATGTTACTACCACGAATCTTAATTAAATCTTACGCTTAATGAGGTTCAAATTATAAATGAAAACATTACTAATCAGTGATCGGTTGAGGGCGCGTTGATAGAAATTTTTCAAAATGTTGTCAAGTCTCTGAAATAATTGACTCATAAGTCTAAGTTGACGGAAATAACAACTTACCCCCATTTTCATCAAGATCGGTAGTTAGGCGCTAAGAGACATGTACCAGAATGAAAACTGTGCATCCGATATAAAAGTGTTCGTCTTACTTTATGAATTTTATATTAGGTTACTACATTGCCAGTATTTTATAATGGTTTTTATAATATCATTAGCTCTAAGACAATATCCTTGGATAATCTCTCTGTGTATTTCCATATTTATTTCTATGATATAACGGAATATTATAAAATTCGTATTCTCTTCGTACTTGAAAACACAATCCGGCCAACATTGCACCCCGCCTCTACCTACATAAGTAAGATTTTATCGACTCGCACGCAACAATTTACATAATAGGTATCCATTACAATAGCCTCTCCTCGTGTTTTTCTTCCTTTTCGCTTTTTTAATTTTATAAATATTAAAATGGGAGCAGCGCCGTAACATAAACAAATTATGCTTGTCCGTACAAAATCTGCCCCGTAAAAAATATACATTTAGGTTAATTAAGAAAATTAATAAAGGCTAATGCAAATACATAAATTTAAAAAAGGATAAATTTGAGCGCTAAGCCTTTGCCTACCTGCGAATGCTAGGTGAAACACAGCAAATATTTATTTAGTACCTATGGAGGTCCTGTTGGGACGTCGCCGTGGGATGAGCGAGGTTAGCCGGGCTTTGCGGGGTTAAGATGAGGCCATATATCTAGCGAGGCTTTTTAAGTATTTAAATCGACGCAAAAGGTTTATGTATTAAAGAGGCATTATGAAGATATTTCTAACGTATTGCAATTCGGATATGTGGCGTAGGCTGTGTAAGTTTCTGATTATACCTATTGGGTTAAGTTGTATCGCACGATAAACGTTTCCGTGCTCTTTTGGGTTAATTAAGTTTGGAAAATACTTTATTTTATATAAGTTTGTATATTAAATTACTATCCTTTACTTGTCTAGTTAATTAATATGTCTTTATTGATTTTTTACACATTCTTTAAAATTAAGAATTTATTTGTTAAGTGTACGGAACTAACTTATTAATGAAACTTTTATTGCTTTTAACTCTTAGCCACAAGTTATTACTTAGATCATAATCTTCATATATTACTATACTAAGGTAATACGGTATAATAATATATTTAGGACTACAACATACATAGCTTTATTTCAAATTAGTCTGCTCTAACATCTGACATATTAAAAGAAAGCTAATGCGGTATAATCTTGAAAAAATTGTATATCCACATTAATTTCAAAACCGTTTGTTTCTCGTATACATTTGTGTAAAGATTATACATGTATATATGAAGATAAATATATAAAACCGAACACATTTATTTAAAATTATTAGGTAACATTATTTATTTAATTGTTACAATTGCAAAACGTGTAAAATATTTCTTTCTAATACACGTATACATACGAAGGCAGTTTTTTATAACTATACTTTTACATTTTCTTCTGCCCACGTCCATTTCGCGAATGTATGTCGTGGTGAAAAACTGTACAGCGCGATTTAAAATACACATAGCGACATCTATTAATTTACATATATACACTCTACATTTATAGTTACGTTTACGTGTCAAGTAACTTCTCTATTGACACTTATTTTTTTTGTTAAACTAATGAAATGAAAACAAATTATTAACAATCGTTAAATTCTCATTGATTCACTGAACCAATTGTAATGAATTAACCAAATGGATAGTTGACTCGCATGTGTCTTTAATGCTGCATCCCAGTTGTATCAATAGCTTTTAAATGATGCGCGTATAAACAAATACACAAACAGATAAAAATTAAAAAAATAATTCAAATCTTTCACTAATATTTCATCCCCCAATTATTTTTTTTTGTAAATATTTTCGAGTTACAGACACACAAAGTTTACAGTTTTATTAAATGTACACTTTCATGACCCCAATGTTGGGAAGACGAATACTTAAATCTGATTAAAATAAGACTTAATGAAATTTTAGATTTTTACATTAGTCGCCTTTAGATTGCCTTAATTGAAATAGTACCACAGTTTAGATGAAAGGCAATAATTTTGCTGAAAAACTCAAATAATGCATAGCGTCGATTAGCATTACAATTACAATTAAAACGATGGAATGTAACACTACGGCGACCACACTCGTGAACCATCGACTTCATACATTAAGTTCGTCTACGCATCACGACGTAAATGGACACAAGTATAGACGCATGCATGCAGCAGGCATTTCGGGGGAGCCAAAGGGAGCCAAAGGGTTGCGGCCGCGGGAGGCGAGACGGGTAGGGGTGAAAGCCTTATAATAAACTGTATACGGGCGACCCCAGTGACTAATGGTTGTATAATTGCTCTCCGTATATTGCCGTTCTTCAACCAAATTTTACTTACACACTCGCCAGTAAACGCACACACGACATCCCTGCGGTAGATAGCTTCTGTACCTATACGCGGTGTCGTCGCTTAATACAACCATAGATAATGTAACAGGTTCGCGTGATAAATGTTTAGTTAATGAGTTTTAAATTTGCTGCTATATTAGGTAGGTGTTATTATAATTTGTAACGGGTGTGCCTGCTGCTCGGTAGCCTGGTATTAATATTAAACGAAATGCGTACACATTTCGCTATATTATGGTTCATCAAATTTGTATTTTCAATACCTAAAGCAAAACTACAAATTCGACCTCAGGAAATAAGGCTGTACATTTGCGTATCGATTACGATTAGAATAGGCATAGATTTAAGACCGATATTTATACCTACAAATAATATTGAAAGATGTTTTAGGAACGTTATGCTGTTATTTCATTCTTCGGTATTCATATTATGTGATAATACTTTGCATCCTCAGAATATATATTTATTAAAATGTAAATCGATTAATCATATGAATATATTTTCAAAAATGAACATCTTATCATTTTATATATTTCAGTCACACAAATAACCGTTTATAATAAGGATATATGAAGAAATACGTACGTAATTCACACGTATTTATTCTATTGAATAATTTTACTCGGTTACTGGTACAGTCAATATCTAATATATATATATATATATATATATATATATATATATATTTTTTTTTTTTTTTTTTAATCTATTTCAGTATTCGTTTTTACATCCTTACATGTTTAATTCCTAAATGTATCTACAAATATTTTATATACTATATTTTGTTTCTTTAAAACTTTTAACGCAGATAGATGAATAATGCTAGAAAGTAATATTTATCAAATCATTAGTAATAATAATTTATACAAATAATGTTATCGGTGACTGCATAACAACCTGAGACAATGGTGAAATAAATTGGTGAGTACGAAATAGAGTAAGACGCTGAAAGTTCCGTGTCTGTGATATTAAAACTATATCTAATCTACAATAGAGAATCTACAATATATGTTTAGTATAGGTATATTAAGGTGCGTTTAAACCTTTTTTATTGAATTAATTGGTTTTTATAATTCTTTTAAAACAAAAATGTAATGGATTTATAACCGTTTAATTTTGCAACTTAAAAATACATCTATGTTCAGATTTTTTAACAGAAAACTTGTGACATGCAATCTTTGATAATTAGCTATATTCAACGTTGAAATCTTTTTTCGATTTTTCTTTTGTCCAGGTACAATATTTTTGTGAGTATATTATTTCAATGTAGTTGTTACGGTTTAAAAGTTTAACTCAAAAATACATCCGGTGCACTTCAATTGTCTTTACTTAAATCATCATAGCTTATTAATATATACACTATAAGCTATATAATTAGCATAAGTGATTTTTTATTGCAAACAGCCGTAAATAAGCCGTTTTGTTTCAAATCCTAAAAACACATAAACCGAACTTCTCTGTTTACAAAATTTGATACGAATATCTGTTGTTGTAATAAAAAAATTAACGAAAGAGCAGGAAGCAAACTTGGCAGACTTATGTGGAAACCTCTAAAATATATACCTATTAGTTTATTCCGGCCAGTATACCTGCTACAAAGCTAATTATTGGTAAATTACTCATTATATTGTTTTAAAAACATACATTATTTTCCACCCAATAAGACAGTTGAAAACGCGTGCGGATTGACATTGGGATTTAAATCGTAACTTTTGCTGTGGGGTCTCCCGCTAAATAAAAATAGAAGCGAAGTATTCCTTTATTTAGTTACATATGTACGTAAGCTTTTTTTTTGAACTGTTCGAAATGGACAGCCCTACGACAGATAGACGAAGTGTTTGACATTCTTAATAGTGTTCTGGGTTTTCAAAAATAGAATTGGATAATATAACTAAGCAAAAATGTACCTTAATATTTAATTTAGAAACGATTTGCAACTCTCAACATTAGCTTGATAGGTTTGTACATATTATATTAACGATAGACCATGGTAAAAAAATACAAAGTTTGTCGTTTATAAAATTTTCTTTTAACATATAAAACATTCTGAATTAAACATATTAGTCGTTTCAGGACCACGTATGATGCCTCCACAGACTTTTGCCATTTTTAAGATTTAAAACTAGCTTCACGAAAATAATCTGTACTTAGGTATGTAATTTGGAATAAGGAAGGTAGTTACGTTTAACTATTATTAATAATAATTGTAAAGAAAAAATATTTATTAGCGTTTAAATTTATAAGTTCATATTCGTAGATTCATCAACACGACGACGTATTACGACTAAATTTGAAGAATAACCTTGTCTGTAAATACGTCAGTTTAAAAAAATGTCGTTGAAGAAAATATGTTTTTTACCTAACTTCACAATATGTGGATTTTTATGATATGGACGAACCGGATACACCAACCTACTTCTTAAAAACAAACCAAACGAGCTCCGATTTAGTAAGTTCAACTTATTTTTCGTTGTTACGATAGTAGGTACGGATTCATTTAAATAGTTGATAGCCTTGAGCAAAACAATTTTATATAATTTTAGTTCACTGCTACTCGCTGGATATACCTATACTGGTTTTTCCGATGTGTGATGTGTATGCAGATAGCCGTTTTCGGTGAATTGTAGATACGTGTTTAGTAGATATTGAGATAAACTAGGTAGCTGTCTACTGGTATGTTATCACGAGAACGATCGTTTGGAATGTTTCTAACGAGAAGGTCCTAAGGTCCTTGCTCTTGTCGGGCACACCTAGAGTGGCATAATACCCACGTATGCATATCAGTGATGATAGATAATAACGGCGCACCAACAAACTATATAAATATATTATGTCAAATTGACGTACCGCTAGAAAATATTTAAGCGAGCTTTCAAAGAAAATGTTAAAATGTATCCATTTTTTTTGGTTTAAATTTAATTGGACTTCCAATAATAGCTGTAATGAAATTTTTAGCAGCTGCAATAGTCGCTTAAATATAAATGCAAAATGTATAAAAGTCAACATAGTGTTAGGCTCAGGCGTTACAAGAATAAAAATGACACTATTAAATATAAAAAATGAAAAAATAAGCTCCTTAAAAGTTTTATTAAAATCTTCCATCAGGCAAATGAGACACTTATATTTTATTTTATGAAAAGTAAGGTTACTTTTTCACAATAGTTGTAAATAATATATCTACGGAATTATTCGAACTAGCAAGATGAAACAAAGTGCATATCGTGTCTCGTCGTATCCTCTATATGTAATAAACTAATCCATGAAACTCGTAAACTCGACAGGTTCGTCGAAAAAGTCATCTAAAACTCAAAAAGAACGAAAAAAGCGTTAATTTTGACAAAAACAGAGAGAATGTTTGTCAGTTAATAGTTTATTTTTAATTAATTTAGGCTATGGCTAAAAAATTGCTAATCATACGTACCAATTGTCTTCTTTATTTCTTACTAACAATCTATGATGTATTAAATATATGATATATGCGCATTAACGAAGATATGTTTTTTTGTTTTTAATTATGGTTACTAATTGTATTTTATTTTCCTACCTTTTCCTGATTGTCAATCGCTGAATTGTTTTGTTTTTTATGTTTCCAAATTAACATATTTTTTAACACCAGGTCCTTTATCGCCGATCCCCTTTGTTTTTTTATTACACAGTAAACTCAGTGAATTCAAAATCAAACGAAATGAACTCAAGATCTATTGTCATTTTCACCTTAGTATTAAAAGTGACACATGCCATTACGTTCTGACTTTATGATGAGATGAGAAAAACGGAAACAAATGTGAGCACAAGAATATCATGATCACATTAAAATATTATAATCAACAAAAGAATGCTCAAGTATCGATAAGTTTACGAGTACACCGTAATTTTACGCACAATGTACGATTTTTCTTACTTTTAATTACACAGGTGAAATCATCCCGCATATATTTTATCTGTATGTAAATATTATTTTTGACGAAGAACATAAATTGTAACTAAATAACAATATAAAAAAATAAATAACCTTTCCCTTTGAACACAATATACCTTATATTCGTTTTTTAAATTATGGAACACAGGAAAAAAAAGATTTTTGTGAAAAATTGCGAATCTCGTCAGTTTTTCTTATTGGTTATTTCCTTCCAAAAAATTGTAACGGAAACAACATTGTATTGTAAGATATAAATATTATTAAAAGGAAATGGAAATGAAATATTATTTTCAAAGCTTTCCAACGCAAACTATATATTAACTACGGGACGATCGTGATGCTAGTTCTAAGCCCTAAAAGTGGTATACATTGATTGTGATCCCAAAACAATGGATGTAAGGAAGAAGTTAGTGACAAATAAAAGTAGAGATTTATGAACCACTCACCGTACTGTAACCAAATGATAAGTACTAAACATTTACAATCATAAAATCACATTCCTCACTCATGTAACCCTTTTTTAAAATAACTGTTACATTCGTCATATAGTTTATACGCCAATTTGACAGAGTTAATATATTTTAAACAATAATACTAATTACGGAATTAACCTTACAAGTACTAAACATTTACAATCGTAAAATCACATTCCACACTCATATGACGAATTAAACGCCAATTTGAGTATATTTTAAACAATAATACTTTAAACATTGTTTCGAAATTAATCATTTCATAGATGCAAGCGTTAAAAAAAGATGTAGGCACTATTTAAACTTCATCGGAGCAGTTTGTCCCAGGAGTGAGGTCAAAGATGTCGCTTGGTACTTGCAGTAAAGTAAAATGTGTAATTTATCATATATTTATTTACTTAATGTACTGGAGGAGCGTGTAGGTCCGCGCGATAACCGCCACGCTGACTACAAAGCGGCAATGCAGCTGATAACTGTGCATTGACCCTAATGTTTCTTGCGGGATTATTTCATCGATTAGGCCCCTATAGCAGCTAACGCGGTAAAATATTCGAAGAAAGTGGGTAATTCGAGAAAATTATACGGCTCTCTGGAAATTAGGTAATCTTTGCAAATTTATGTATTACTTTTTTTAATAAACACTTTTTTCAAAATTGAAAACGCATAATCTTAAGATAAATTGTGAATTCAATTGACAATTTAAAATTATCTCAACGAAAAGTAAAATAATTACTTATTTCTGCTATTATGAAAGAAAAATAATAGGGAAAGAATATATATATATATATATATATATATATATATATATATATATATATATATTATAGCATATATTGTAAATAATATACGTACATTATACATGTGAATGAATGGTTTTATGTTTTAGCCATGTGTTACATTAGGCATGGAAAGGCTTTAAAGATAGGCTATTACGTATATTCTGAACGAAAAACAACGAGGAAAACCATTACCTAATGCAAGTATAATTTAATTCCAGTTGATTTCAAAGAACATTTTGCAGGTAAGAATTAAATGAGCGATTCCACAGAACCGTAATGATGAAAGAGTTTATGTGAAAATTGGCATGAGGATAAATGAGGAATGAGTTGTTAATAAGAAAAATAAAAGTGTATTAAGGTCATTCAAATGTTTGGCTTAAAATCATAAGGTTTTTAGAGCTTTTCTGATTAGGGTTAACAAGCGAAAGTACTCAACGAGTTTTATTCGACACCAATTTTATTCGAATAAAAGAACAAGTAGACCAACATAAATTTAAAGTTTTGTTATTTTAAATACTCTCTTATAATATTCAAATTACTTACCAACTATAGCGTAGTTACTTCATTATAAATGAAAACATTCTACTGTTAATTATTCAGGCTATGTATTTAGTATAAAGACCTTCCAAAGATTTTCCGAGTTTTATAGTTCGGCAATTTAAAACTAAATAAACATATATTTTCGTACTCGTTAGAAAAAGGATTTGGAAAAAATGACCCACATTGACTGAAATTATATTTTATATCACGTTGTTACAAAACTAATCTGATCTAATTATGTTGTTACAGAAGCAACTTCAATTTTCCGAAAACGCAACAATTAACGTATAAACAAATAACAAAGCGAATCATTAAAACGACTCTTTAAACGGGCGTGCACACTGTGGTGCTGGTTCATCATAATTATTTTGATGAATGCATTATATCTCCATCGCTATCAACTGTGGTCTGTTCCAGGTGGGTGGTCCGGATAATAACAGGTTATGCGCACACGTCGCAACTTTGTAATTGGACACGTTCTGCAAGTATTTAAACCCTGCAATTAATCAATTATTAAACGAATAATATTTTTTTAAATCGTAGTATTAACGCGCAATTAACTCTTTCGTTAAATATTATATTAATCACGATAATCCCCAGCGTGTAATCTAATGTAAAGGATTTAGATTTACTAAACAAAGGCGTATTGTTATTAAAAAAAACGTTTTTTTAATTTTTATTTTTGTCTACAAATACACTTTAAATCCGTAAGAAACTGACACAATCTTAAGAAACTTACTAATGTATTCTATCTCTAAATAACGTCTTCTATGCTGTAATTAATCCATAACGTTTAAATTGAAGTAAACGTTTGTTCACTTTACTTCTTTAGGTTTTCATTTCCGTATCCGATATTTCTTCACTACAATTTATGTTTATCATAATTTCCAATTTTTTAAATTATATATCTTCTTACTCTACTAGAATTAACTTTCTGAATAAAAACAAGTTTGTTTTTTCAACAACATCTTGGAAAAATTTACATTACGCCATATTGTTATTCACTATATTAGCCGATCGTATGAATTTCTGATCGTATGTAATTGATTACTAATGAACAAGCTTTGGTTTTATTAGTAAAATTAAAGAACGCTATAGGTTTTTTGGATTTTTTATATAATTCATGGTCAAGGTTAAAAATGCAATTTATTACTTTTTACAGTCGTTTAAACACATATTTCGCTGGATATCGGTAGATATGAAGTTAAATTATAATTGATCTTGATTATATTTGGCGTTAATTATGTAGATTCATTATTCACAATTAAATGAGACTACGCGATGTAGTATTATTTCTACTTTATATAAATTCTATATCATGACCAATGTTCAGGTGGGAAATTAGAAAGCGAGCTTTGCTAATTGCTCACCTGAAGATGTTGTAATACAATGAAACCTAGGCCTTGGTAAAGAACGTAAAGAAAGTAGAAATAATACTACGTCACGCAGTTTCATTTAATTATGAATGATCTTGATTTTGCTTTTGTTTAAGCACATCATGTGAATATTCAATTATTAATATTTATTAAAATTATTTTCAAGTCTATGATTTTATAAACATCTATAAACTTTTTAAATTTTTTAATTGTTCAATATTTAATTTCACCCTTATATTTTAGTTCATCGATAATCTTAATTTGATAAATTAATTTGATAAATTAATTGAGGGTCATGGCTTATACGTTTGACAGAGGTGGTGGATTAAACTAGATGGTTTTTTCGAAAATAATAAAAAAGAACAATTATTACAGTTTGTGCAATAACAATGTAATTCCACATTAACCTCTTTAACGACATAATAAACGTCAAATTAAATGTAGCCACATTATCAAAATGTCCATCCTATAAACGATGACATAAAAATCGAATTAAAACGGTGTAAATATTTGTAATTGACTTGCAATTTGAATGGAACTATAAATTATTCTAAATGGATTCAATTCGATTCACAGAATGACCATAGTTCATCTCTCCCCCGATAGATAGCGCCGACACGATGGGCGCGTCTCAACTTTGCTTTATGGCCGGCGAGCGGCGCTACGCGCGTCTCCCAGCTTCTCCATTGACTTTTTATAACTTCTCGAATCGAAATCTGTGTTAAAATATGTTTTATTATCATTTTATTATACAACTTTTGATAAATGTAACAATCGCATTGGCAGAGAGGCGGAATGACGTGTTAATTGTAAGTTTTAATGATGATATTATGGTCTATTAACGTCTTGTACAAATAAATTAAATTAATTTAGTTATTATGATGATAAATGTTCGGTTAATTTATGGGCGTTGTTAACGACCTTATGCTTTGACTTGTGATTAAATGATTCTCATCAGATTTTATTGCAAGCCGAGTCGTGTGTTTATGGGCTCTTCGCAGTTGAAATGTAGAACGATTACAAATAATGCCGCTATAATGAATGATGATTACCAATGAGAGATATTCAATAATATTTCACAATGATTTGAGTTGTTAATTTGGTGATTAACGAATTAAATAGGTATTATGTATCAACTTTGTGTTTATCTGATTGAGCATAGCCTTAAAGTATAGGTTTCTTTGATTAAACTCGAGAGCATAAATAATTTTTTAACTTTTACTTCCGTTTTTGATATATTCAATTATCATATTGACATAACTCCACTGGCTGAGTAGTAGATTCTAAATGTTAAATAGAAGGTTGTTAAAAATTAATAAAAGTTCAGTAAGAAAAATCATTAAATTTGTTTAATGAAAATACGAATTATCCTATTAACTTTAAAAAGAAAGAATTTAAATATTGAATATATTTGGCGTTAATTTTGTAGAAATTCATTATTCACAATTAAATGAAACTGCGTGATGTAGTATTATTTCTACTTTCTTTAATTTCTTTGCCACAACCTAGGTTTCGTTGTATTACAACACCTTCAGGTGGGATATTAACAAAGATCTTTCTATTTTTGCTAATATCCCACCTGAAGATGTTGTAATACAGAGGTTGTGGTAAAGAAATTAAAGAAAGTAGAAATAATACTACTTCACGTAGTTTCATTTAATTGTGAAGAAAGAATTTAAAAAAAAATTAAATGTATTTTTAATCCTTTCGTTTCCCAACTTCAATTTAAAAGTGAACTTTGTTACATAATTATGTAATAAAAGAAAGCGTAACTACTCAAATATATAAAAGGTTAGCTTAGGACAAAAGGGACTTATAATTTATTTTATGAAAGGAAATTGGCATTACAAAGTGAATTTTAAGAAGCTGCGTATACAAAATAAACGCTACTGCATTGAGCCTTATAATGGCACTTTACCTAGAAACTACACCAATATGCTGACAAAAACGCGCTGTAACCAAAAGCGACATTCTTATATTCTTTTCTTGCGTATCCATTAATAGTTATCAGTCTTCATACAAGGTATTTTTTCAAGATGGCCGTTAAGGGTTCGTCCCTTCGAAGGGGCGCGTTCTCGAGCCCTTATTGGTCGGTCGTCCGTCATAGGGATGCTCCTGCCGGCGATACATCATCCATCACGCGCCGCCGACAGCCGGCGAGTCGCTATTCATAAATAACCCCTCAAGGAATTCGCGCCGCTATCGCATTTTGGTTTCATTACGTTTTTATGTTATACCTTCGTCCGTATCTGAGGAGGGGGGGGGGATTATAGTTAATAATAATTGATATGGGGTCTGGAGAGGAAACGCTGTGAGGTATGGCGGGCGATAGATAGCATTTAATCGGATGAATCCTTTTGGGACTTCACGTGAAGAAAAATATTTGCGAAAATTTCTATTATTTCGCTGAATTTTTTTCCACTACAAATATTCTCGCTGATTTTTGAAAAATCAAGATAATAATTGATAAAAAGCTCAAGCTTTAAATCAAATATTAACTCTCTAAATACTTATAGAAAAAAGAAATCGCCCGGTGTCAATCTAATGAGCGCGAGATAGAATTGTTTAATTTAATTAGTTCTTTCAACTAAGGCAATTAGTTGGTTGAACTTATTTACATAAACCATGTTGTCTATTGTGAAAAGGAAATTATTCACATGAATTTATATACTAAGAATAAAATACAGGCAATTAGAACTTTGGGAAATTATTTATAATTTTGTTGCATAGAAAAAAATTATTTAAAAACCATTAAAAATGTCATCTGTTACAAATAATTAAATTTATCATTTTAAAAATATCGTCCCTCATAGTAATCTTTTCGATATTTACATATAATATATCTCAGTAACTTAAAAAAATTAGACGAAAGTTAAATTATAATTAAACGAATCGTTTTAAGTGTCACTTTATAAGTATTTCACTGTGTTTTAGCTTGAAGCACGTAAGTAAGTTATATATTTAAATAATGTCATTATTTACCTTCGGAAAATGTAAAATTTGAACATTCATTAGGGTAAAGTTATATATTTTAACTCAATTAATTATACCCGTTCTTATTTTTTACGATTTATCACATTATCTATTAAATATTCTCTCAGCTCATTTCAACTTTATTTTTACTTGAATCAGACTTATATTATTTTTTAATCAATTTTATAAGGGTTATTTATTTGAAATGGCAAATTCGTTTCAATATCTCTATTTCATTTTTTTCAGATATGACTTTCACTAAATATATGATATTAATCTTACTTTATGACGATTAATCTTACTGCGAATATTTACTAGTGTTTCGTTTTCACTGTATTGCGTTTCACTGTATTATGTTTAAGTCTTTAAGGTACTAATAATTATTTACGCATCATTATGAATGACTTCGTATAACTTAAAATTAAATTTTCTGCGAATATTAAAAATTATTAAATGACGATCATAAAACGGATTATACACATAACTTGAAAATTTCGAAAATAAAATTGACTATACTAAAAATAATTTTATTTATGTAAAAATCATTTTTGATTTAAAACGAAATTTTATAATTTTATCTAAAAAATAAATTTGATATAAAACAAAATTTCCTGCGAATATTTAAAAATAATTAAATGGCAATCATAAAACGGATTATATATATATATATATATATATATAACTTGGAAATTGGGGAATTTGACAATTGACCAAACTAAAATGGTAATAATTTTTCATAGTTTATCAAACAAACCATATACAAATTCAGACTAAGTCTGAGCCAATAAAAATAACTATTATAACCAGTTGGTTGTATCCAAGATTTTAAATTTAATGAATAATTCTTATTTAATTCCCCTTAAATTAACTCTACTAGACATTCTTTAACTCAAATAAGATATTAGGAAAATATTAATTAATTTAGCCATATTGAATGTATAGATAAAAATAAATCAACGAAAAAACAAAATCAAAATTATACGAGAGAAATAAATTATAAAAATAAAAATATGTGAGGCTGTAGAGATGTCGTTGGATCAGATGGAAAATAATTTAAAAGCGGATGATATAGTATTCAAGCTTTTTCAATCTTAAAGCACAGGCGCTTCATCTGAGTCAGGATGAAGTGCCTGTGCTTTAAGATTGAAAAAGCTTGAATACGTAAGTATTTATGATAAGCGCGTCTTAGTTCGCAATATTTATTAAATTTCGATCAGACACTGGATTTAACCGATTAGTCACTTGAGTCAGTAGTTGGTCACTTCATCATACTAAAAGGTGACTAAAAAACGTTGAGTACGAAGCAGCTCGGCGCAGGTGCGTCGAGCGCAGCGACATATTTCAAGCCGGGCCGGCGCTGGGGCCGGCCGCACGCACTGACGTCGTTAATCAGCCGCATTCTCCCGCTTAATTACTATTGCGTGCGGTAACGCGAGAGGCCCATATTACTCCCGAACATGAATTTTAAATCAAGTTCAAAGCGTAATAAACTTTGCTACCAAAATAAAGCAAGGCCTGGACCTAGGAAAATTGTTCCGAAATATTATTAAGCATTAATTTCGTTGTTTGATTATGGAAATTGGATTATGTAGGTTCATGATGTAGGAAATAAGCAAATAAGAAATTTTTCTTACAGCCTGTGATTATGAGATTTTGTTAATTTCTGTGTAGTTCTCCATACATAACTGTTTTATATAAAACAGTTATTCATTTTTTTTCTTAAAATATTCCATAATTTTCCAAATTTAACCAACAATATACACTATATGTGTAGATAGTGATTCTAATTTGGCATATACATTTATGACAGAAAAGTAAATAGGGAATGAGAAGAGACGTACATATATACTCATATACGATGCATTTTACGTTACAGAGGATCATTTTCCGGGCGATAACTGTGCGTTTTTCAGATTCAAATTTTAGTCCGAAGATTCGGCAGCTTCAGCATTATTTATTTTGTTAATGGATTCATGTTACACAAAACTAACCAGCTCAAATGGTGTGTACTTACTTTTTGTATCTAAAGACACGCAAAATTCGCATTTAAGTTCATTGCGTACTCAAATAATATTATTTGAAGAAGCTTGTATCTTTAACTATAAGGGATGTAAAGTCGCACGTAGACTCTGAAACAACATAAAAATCGTAAATTACAATCTAATAGCAGGTAGATTTTTAGTTTTGAATTTCATTATCATTATAAAGTTATTATACAATACAATTTTTGTTTTCTGGTCTACGTGGTTTCAAAGATGGCGTTGCCTTGCTCATGGTTCGAGTATTAAGGTCGCTATCATTCGCTTAAACTATAAAAACATAAAGAAATATTAGAATGTAGGCAAGGTTCCCGAAAAATCATGCTACATACTTTTGCACACATACCAAAAAGAAATTATTCTTGAAACAGATGATAAACGTAACTTATCATATTCTGATTTAATCCTGCGAATACGTTTCTCGGATTTTCGGACCTAGTGTCTACTTATTCAGTCGACATAATAGAAGTCCAAATACGCAAGGAAATAAAGGTGTAAGTAAATATATACGCCGTTAACTTGGCAAGAAACCTCTTAAATATGAAGTTAAACTTTCAGACAAGTAAATAAATGACAAATTTAAAAAGTTTAAATGAAAAGCGGTTTTTGAAAAATCATATCGCATACTTTTATACACGTACTAATAGGTACAAATGTATTCTTGAAACGGACGGTAAACGTAATGTATGTTATTCTGATTTACTCCTGCGAATCAAATACAATACGTTTCTTGGACTTTATACTTCTTCATTGGACATAATACAAGTCGAAATATGCCAGAAAGAAAGGTGTAAGTACATATATACGCCGTTAATTTGGCAAGAAACATCTTAAACATAAAGTTTAACTTACAGACAAGTGATTAAATGAAAAACGAAAAAATTAATAATAAAAAATGGTTCTTCAAATATCATGCCGCACGTTTATACACGTACTAACAGAAATGTATTGTTAAAACGGATGCTAAACGTGACTTATGTTATTCTGATTTACTCCTGCGAATCAAAAAGAATACGTTACTTGAACTTTCGGACCTAGTCTCTACTTCTTCATTCGACATAAAACAAGTTGAAATATACAAGGAAAGAAAAGTATAAGTACATATATACGCCGTTAATTTGGCAAGAAACCTCTTAAATATTAAGTTAAACTTTCAGACAAAAGATTAAATGAAAACTGTGCGCCGAGCGATAAATTAAAAACCAAATCCTTTTGTAAGGCGCGGGCGCTCACTGTGAAATTTCCATTCCTAATGCTAAGGCAACATTTTAAGGATTATAAAGTTGCCGGCAAGATGTTAATGTATCGCGAGTGCCTTATATATGACAATGTCGCCGTGTTACAATTATACGAGTAAATGGGAAAGTCTTGCAAGTTCCGTTAATGGATCCGAGCTTTCGGTCGTTACAATTAATGTCTGTTTGCTGGAGTGAAAAGCTCTTGAATAAACAGAACCACCTTTAATAATAAGCTCCATGAAGTGGATGACTTTGATGTTGCTATATTCGGCTCCGGGTTGATTTGATTCGCCGTTTGAATATGAGAATGTCTAACTTCTTGCAGGGAAATTTATTTTTGTGCAGTCTGTCCGTTTTAGGTTTCCGCAATCCCTATAAACTGTCGACAATTAATACGGTATTTTAAATATTTTTTATTTTGTAAGTATATTTTATGAAACTTATATTGTGTAATAAAAAAAATCCTAATTTTAATATGATTCCTTCATTAGGAAATAAAGGTGATTTAAATGTTATTATTATTTACTGATTAAATTGTTTAATAATGGAATCTTATAGATATTGACGTGTCTTGTATCAAATATTGAGGTAATGATAGAAGGAGTGAAGTTTCAACCTTAACAACAACGAATTAAATCATCTAGAAACCTCGTGCATTAAACCGCTTTATACAACCAAATGTATTCTCGCTGTCCTTGGGTTGTAGTTGTAATTAAAATACAAAATACGTGCTACGTGTGAGAACGATTGATGCAAAAACAGAGCCGCCTTTGGAAGACAACTGGTCGTAAAAAA
The DNA here is from genome assembly GCA_039881145.1 of Druceiella hillmani. Classification (NCBI taxonomy): domain Eukaryota; kingdom Metazoa; phylum Arthropoda; class Insecta; order Lepidoptera; family Hepialidae; genus Druceiella; species Druceiella hillmani. Next base: position 13,294,479 of record JAYKKI010000043.1, read on the forward strand.
TTATTATTCCATTCATTCGAGTTCGTATTGCGTGTACTTACGTCACATGGCAGCCCTTATGTCTCACAGCGAAAGGAAGACACCAATTGTCACTTAAAAAATGGTACACAATACGCGTGGATACCCTTAAGTTGTTTCAACAATGAAAATGTCTGCGTAGATTTTGTAAATGGTATTGTTAAAATAACATTCAAATACTCGAAACCGATGTTTTTAAAAGACCCAATTTTTGGGAAGCGTTTAATGTTGCACATTTCTTACAGCCTTTCGTGAAATATATTACTGTACGTATCGTTAAAAGTTCGATAATTTTTTCGACATAAATCGTTTGAAAAAAATGTTTTTGTTTCATCGTTTTGTCTAAACTAACATGCCTTCGTAAATACTGATTAGACGGAGACTAGTATTTCCATCACAAATATAGCACGAATAGCTTATTTTAAAATACATACAATGTCTTAATTGATCTTTACAATTTAGATACTACAATAATTTAATGATGGCGCATACAGATACACATAAATATGTAAATTGAAAACAATTAAACCTAATTATACCAAACGGCCACCTGTTCATCTTGATGCCTCATTATATATGTAAGCGGTCATCTCTCAGTCTAATAAGTGGACCCTAATAAGGGAACATCGCGCCCTAGCCTAACCCAACTACCTGGCCGGTTTACCAGTCACATGCGTAGGGAAAAATCATAAAGTGTACGCGGAAGCCGACCGCGGCGGTCGTAGAATCGCGAACTGAATGATTGATAGTTGCGATCGCTGCTCAGTATGCCGCGCTCACACGTCGGCGAAACAATTGCCAATAAAACCAATTTTATTTCATACCGGGAGGTATGCACTGCTTAGAAAATTGGCCAGCGGTAATGAAACTTTCAATGTTTACTCGGATTTAATTTTTGGTGAGATATTATTTTAAGTAAGTAATAAGTCCTTTTTTTGTTACGTACCCATATGTTAAATCTGTATATGAAATCAAATTGTAACAGAGTTAATTCTTTATAAAGAATTCTCTGTAATACTATAAAAAGAGTGATTGATTTAACGCATAAAATGATAGCAGAAGCCGGAAAACCTAATTTCGAAAAAATCTACTACATGGATTTTACAGTTGTAAAAAACACCCCGACTTGGTGAATTACATGATATTGGTATTACCAACGCCATCTATTAGCGTTTTTAGTAAATTTTAAGTTCATAGAATTCTGAGAAAAAATTTGAAAAAAAAACAAATAATCCTAATCGGCACAGCTAGTATCCTATAAATGATATTAATTATATAAATACGAAACCCAACATAAATATTGATTTTGAAATTGGCATATATATCATAATGTAATATTACTTTATTATACATATTTACAAGACTTCTTTTGGTGACAGCAATATTTTTTTATTAATTCTGTATCTTTTTAATAATTCTTCATCATATTTACAGATATATAATTTTTCACTAACAAAATACATTTACCTTTTCGTATATTAAATTTTCTCATTTTCATAGGATACATTTAAGTTAATATTTGTAAAATTATTTAAAAATGAGCAAAAATTTTACTTTAATAATTATAGAAAAGTAAAGCCGCAAAATATTGTTTCGTGAAATACAAGAGCCGTTTTTATAGATAACATTATCCTTAAAAACCAACTAGGCTAAAATATAGATCCAGTCTAGTTTCAAAAATTATTTTATATTTTCACAAAACTGCATAAACAAATTTAACATTACCGTGAAAATTGTAGCAAACAACATTTTAACATACTGAACTTTTCGAATATAAAGGAAATTTTCAAGACTTTAATTGAAATGCTAGAGCTATATAAAAAAAACAAAAGGTTGTCGAGAACTGTATTGGCCACCCAATTTGTTTGTTGAAAAATTCATGCATTGGAAACCGTAGAGCGGCCACATGCCAAGGTAAAACGGCTGCCCGCCTTGCATGCTGATTTCAAAACTGTTTGTCAGTTTAGAAACAGGGTGACGACATTATTTGCATTCCAGTGGGGTTGTCAAAAGGGCTGAATTATAAGTGCTATCACTGAAAAATAAGCCAACGGGAAAGGCTACTCGTAGAATTATTGTAAACCTTCGTTTCAGGAATTACCGTTATTAAAATTCACAAAAATAAATTAAAGGGATAAATTTTAATAATTTTAACAGTACTAAACTTAGTAATTTCATTATATCTTAATGTTCTGAACATTTCTTTAAGCATCATTGAAAGCGAAGTTATAATGCAATACTTCTAAACCAAACGCCCCGAAGTTAATCTTCAATTGCTGAAAAATTAATTGGCATTCTGAAAACTAGTTTCCGGAGTTAGTTGAAGGTACATTCTTTTCTAAAATATTAGCATAATTTTTATATTAAATGTTATACTAAATATAATTTCTTTGAAACACAGATCTAGTTGAATAAAATTTCGGTGCTCAGGTCCAGAGACCATTGAAACATTTTCTTCGTTAAATAATTTCTATTTAAATATAATATTCAAAATTAAATATTTAAATGCCATTATTTTCTTTATTCCTATTCTAATTTATAACTACTTGTTACTGATAAAACCCAATGACATGTAAAATTAAACTGATTTCGATAAGGCGGTAACCATAAGATACAAATGAGATTTTCAAAAAAATCAGTTTTTTATCTAAATGTTTAAAATTTTTAGTTAATATGTTCATAATACTGAATTATTTCCAATATAAAGATAAGCTTTATTGTCCTATTACAGTTCTGTAGCTTTTAAAAGCATTAAATACTTGATAAAAATAATTCTAACTGAGCATGAATTTCATTGCATTGATCTAAATAAATTACTAATGCGTTTTAACCAATACAATGCTACAAAAACATTCTCAAAATGGAAACTATCCTATCAGCTTCACGTCATTTCCATAAAGTCACCTTTTTAACAAAGTGCAATTATGCAATCGGCACCTGCTCCAGACTTGCACATTGCATAAATTCCCCACTCGCTTCCTTTACTTTATTCAATGCTATCCTTAGTTGAATGGTTGCGATCTCAGAATTTTAAATATGACGCAGATGCAATGAAGTGCAAACTTTTTATTGCACCACAAAAACCAAATAAATAATGACAAGTTTATACTACGAAACTATATTTTAGGATAAAACTATTAGAACGTTAGGTTTGTCACCTCCTTGCACCCAATAAAAAGGATTTATTGGTTTTCTTTGTGCGAATAGGTGTGTGCTTTATAAAGGCGAGAAATATAGCATTTTCAATATACGACTGTGTTTGAATAAATTTATACTGAATAAGTTTGCTGATAGAGATATCAATGTGCGCAGACTGTTGGATTGCGTCACGTTGTTATATGCAAATATTTATTAAGATTAATGTCGTGTCGAGATTTGCGATAACGTTTTATTCATCGCTTAGATTTATTAAGAAGAGTATCTTTTGATTTATATTCGCAACATAAAGGAGTCTATTTTGAAATAATTTTGGGTGGTTTTCAGTTTAAATTGCTTCATCTACTCACCGGTTTAAATGTTATTTTTCGGAATAATTTTTACAATTGGTAACAGTGTCCTTTAATAAATTCAAAATAATAAAATGTAATAGCCATCGGACATTATCTTGCAGTTATCAATATCTTTCCTGACTCCGTCTTTCTTCATTTATAATTTCAAAATATGCGTATAGAGAAATTTTATGGTCTCTTTCAATTCCAAGAAAATATATAAACTTTCATTCATATTAAAGTATACATCAAAGAAGACCAACATAGGTTTATACAGTGCTGGACCTACGTGTGACAAAGATAAAATGGCATTCTTACATATAGAAAATGTAAAAACAAACTGTTTAAGAGTTCCATTTAAATCATCAATCAGATAAACAAAAATCTTATATATTCCATGAAAAATGAGAGAAATAGTTTATAAATTCTGAAAATTACAGAATGCCAGTTCTACGGAACTCTTTGAATCAGCACGATGAATAAAGTACAGACTTTGTTCTATTATATCCTATATATATAGGTAGGCATAGATTAAAAAAAATCATTTTGCAGTAGAACGAATGCCATCAATCAGTTAACAATTTATTTCTAATCCCTTTAGGCAGTGGCTAAAATTTAAAATGCTATCTGTACTGGCTATTTTTTGTAATCCTTTCTATAAAAGTTATTATGTGCTTCGTTAGATTTTTATAATTATTTTTATTTCTTAATAATAAATTATTGATTTATTAAAAATATAATATACGCGCAGTTATGAAGACAATTGTTTTTTTTTTATTATGATCGCAATTGTATATTTTTTTTCCTTTCCTGACTGTCATATTGTTTGATTTTACATATTTAAAAAAAATATATATATAATACTAGCCAAATTGTTCGGTTTTCCATATTTAAAAAAAAAATTATAAATGTATTCTTATAAAATATTAATTACATTTTATTTTTGTAACGCCAGCCCCATTTTGACCGGTCTCTTGTAGTACTAACTGATGTCACTGTATTGTTTATACTATAAATTAAATTAACCTGCTGAATCTACATATTATCTTAGGTATTGAATATATTTGGCGTTAATTTTGTAGAAATTCATTATTCACAATTAAATGAAACTACGTGATGTAGTATTATTTCTACTTTCTTTAAGTTCTTTACCATGACTTAGGTTTCGTTGTATTACAACATATTCAGGTGGGCTATTAGCAAAGATCTTTGCTAGGTCGTGGTAAAGAAATTAAAGAAAGTAGAAATAATACTGCATCACGTAGTTTCATTTAATTGTGTATTATCTTAGGATTAACATTGTATAATTTGTACATTTTTTAGCAAAATAACCCATTCGCAAGGCTCGAACATTTATTTCTTACTAAAATTAAGTTATTTTCATTAATCAGATTATGTTTACGCGCTATGGTGTAATTTATATAATAACATAATATAAGATAACTACAGATTAAGATCTTATGTCTATGATACGAGATTCACCAAAAAACTATTTACCAACACTTCTATCTCTGAGCGTACTCACAATATGAACAAAAAGTCACATCTTTGATAAGATCAATATGAACATATAATATTTGTGAATGTATATTTTAAAACCGCAAACAAAGAAAGACGATATCCGAAATATTTTGGTTACAAAATGGATTTCTATTCCATTTTAATGTTTTGGAAAATTTCAAGAAATAGACCGGTAACGGTTATAATAATAATTTATCAAAATAAAACTAAAGCAATTCAATAAATCGTATTACTGAAATCGAGAAAACCTAGAAAATCGCTTAGGTATAGACTTGTTTGCATGGAAAATATATATCACTTAATATAAATCGAAAGTTGCTTTTCCTGCTAAATCTAAGCGACGAATAAAACGCTATCGAAAAACAGAACGCGGCTTCTAGGGTAGTAAATATTTACTTATAACAATGTGACAATGTTTTTTACACAATATAGTTTCAACCACAAGTAAGTACTGGTCAACGTGTCACGTTACAATTGTTGTGGAGTTCTGTAAACTTATAGCAATACAGCAGCAGGTCTAGCCGCTTATACCATACCGCGGTGATCTATTGGCAACGTACACGAGATTAATCATGCATCAGAATTCCAATCTGCATGCATAATGCCGGACGCAAATCACAGCACGCCAATAATCGTGGTAATTAATAATTTCGACACTTTACTATTAACAATTGGATCATCGATCCCGGCGCAGCGCGGCTTGGTGCAACGCTGCATTTCAGTTGGCAACGCACACCTGCAACAAATATACATATGTTACCTGCAGATGAGTCGACAATTTTGACGGAGAAGATAAATGATGTGTAACGTTCTGTACAATCGAATAATAAAAGACAATAATCAAAATATTTGAAGACTGAATCGACGTGTGAAACATCCAAGTTATGAAAAATAATATGGAAAAGTTAATTATATTTCTGAATGTTAAGAATCTACTGAAATCTCAATCAAGATGCTATAAATCGTAAATATAATGGAAATAATCGATAATCGTAAACAAACGCATACAGTGCAATCCTATTATTATATGATATATTATTATATAACATCGACAGTTTCTGGCATAATTACAATTTGATAACTACAATATATAGTATATAAATAAAATAAAATAAATTCTTTTTTCAATTAGAAAGTAACATTGGCTCAGCTTTTCCTCATCTGGTGTTTATTAATTACACACCGAGTACTCCCAAATTAACATCGATAATGGTTTGAACAGAAATAACCACGTGTGAGTTGCCAATCAGTTTGAAAATATATTTCAGAGACGCCTGATCTTGGAATTACCGTAAGAATTAAATAACAACTGCGCTTTGCGTTAACTCCTGACGAAAATATTACGTGAATTTTTCAAGGTAGCAGTGAATTATAGAAAAAAAATAGTTGAATCAAACAGCAACATTTTCAGTGATTGTGTAGACATATAACTGTTAAAATAAGACAAACGGAATAATAAGAGCAAGAAGTTCTAATTAGTTTTATACATGTATTTTACTCAGTCTCGTTATATTATTTATAATCGTCTTTCATAACAACGTTCTCTATTATACGATGGATCACGGTTCTCTATTATATGATGCAATACTCGAAATAAAACAAACACGATATCGTTAACGAGCTTCATATCGAATATTAAATTATGAATTCCACATTTGTATTGTTTCAATCTGTTACTTTACGTAAAAAAATTAAATTTACAAAATATTTGCACCAAATTAATTTATTTTACCTAAACTAAAGCCATGAGCTTAGGTCTCCATCAAAACCGACAAGGCCTACTGAGGATTTATGGAAACGCTTACCTTTAAAACGTGCGCTAATTTCTGCCATCAATAACCCGATCACACTTAACTCGTCCATATTATTTCGAAGACGATTATCTTCCTGCTGTTTGTATGTTGGTGGTATTTTTTTTTCTCGTTATTAGTATGCAAGAACACACACCTCAACTCCACATTGCATATCGTTAAAGCGGTGCGGTAGGTTAGCAAACAATTAGTTGGTTATTCGAGTAAACTAATATTTAAACTTGCGTGGGGTCGGAGTTTAATTACGGAATTCGAAAGCTTTCAACCTCGGTAATCTGTTTAGTTGAGCAGCGAGGCATTATTGTTTCGAACTTTAAGAAGTTGTTTAAATGTAATATTTGAATATGGTTTGTTTCGTGAGTACGGAAATTTAGATCAAGGATTTGTTTGAAAATAATTTAAGTAAAATAAAACAAAAATTTCTGGATTAAATCTATCAGCAAACATTTAAATTTAGAAGGTTCTCTAGCTGAAACAACTTGTCTGGAAACTTTATTTTTTTTAAAGTTCAATATTAAGATTTTGAACTATGAAAATATCCATGGAATTAATAATTAGTACCATTTTTTTCTAAAAATTGCCACTTTCTTGGAAATTGGAAAATGTTTGAAACAGTTTCATATGACGGTAAAGATGGCATACATTTTATTACTAAAACTGTTAATACTTCTTTAGAACAGTACTCGGAAATAGGACAATTTTTCAAAGTTATTAGGTAATAAATGAACACGTCTCCAACTTATTGTCTGACGTCATACACGTCAAACACCCATTCAATTAGGGGTGTAAAATTTTACGTACCCATATACTCACTATTTAAAAACGACTTTTCTGATTTGCAATATGAAAAATAATACCAAAAATCGATCAAATGCAAGCTATACTTACACAATATGTGTTCTGATTCATCATCCCTCCCTATACTACTATTATTAATAGTACTCTGGGGATATAAAAAATCTGTTGTCTAAAAACAATTATACAATAGTTATAAGTAAATAAACAATTAATTAATTTAATTTTTCAATCCTGATAATTTTGATACAATCTATACCACCAATGTTCATAATTTTGTTCAGGTTGTTCTGACTTTTACAGCAATTATTAAGCATTTTTCCAGAAAAATGTTTAAAAAATTAATAAATAAATGTATCATCTATATTGTTGAATTCGTGCTTCAATAACTTTTCATTCAATACCGTTTTATTTCCCATTTACACCCCGAATTTAAACCTCAGAATAAAAATTTTACTTTTCATACTTCAACTCTATAATCGGGTCACCATATCTTTGTACTAAATTTCAATTTTTTACGTCGAATACTTTCTCAGAAAATCGTTTGTTATAGGACGAATACACACGGAAATGATTTCATAAGTCTCCCATTTTGGCAATTTTGGCATGGAACACTAAAAATGAAATAATTACATTTTGTGATAATTATGTATCAGAAAACTTGATTTAATCGAATATTGATACGATTTATTAATCACGCCACTTAGATGTTAATAATTAAAGTTACTGGAGAAAAATAGGGTAGATATTGAAACAAGTACAACATTGCACATACTCTCTTTGAGTAGACGGTAACTTAAATATTCAAGGATGTAGGACACATGCTGAATGTGCCCGCGTAAACAACATGGCATCACTTCAACAACGTAAACAACTCGACCATTTTTCAATGTCAAGAGGAAACTCTGAGAATAGTTGCATAATGTAACCTATCGTCAATAAATAAATACGACATGACCTACGACCAGTACCACCCCGCATACACATGGCGTTGTAATTAACACAAGGCCTCTCTAACGACTTTTTGTAGTGATTTATTATGGTCAAAAAGTCATAACCGATGCTGAATGGTAATCGTGGCCTTGAGATGCTGATTGCACGTTGAATGTGCGCACTGCGCATATTACGGTCGCTGTCGGTACATGCATACAAGAGTCGCGCCAGCTGAAACATCATTCCAGGCCCGTAGCGGCGACGTGGGTGGTATTGAAACGTATAGCGTCTGATGACGACATGCCTATTCGTGGTTTCTGTGTCGTGCGCGCTGCGAATATGTGGGTCCTAGTAGGTGGGCCTCAGGCAGTTTCAATTATAATAATTTGTTGGAGAAAGTCGGCGGAATGCCGCGGCGCCAAACATGCTTATTGATGCGCGCCATCTATCGGTGCATAGCTTGAATAATTTAACAGTAGAACGTTTTCATCTATAATGAAGTAACTACGCTATGGTTGGTAAGTAATTTGAATAGTATAAGAGAGTATTAAAAATAACAAAACTTTAAATTTATGTTGGTATACTTGTTCCTCTATCCGAATAAAATTGGTGTCGGATAAAACTCGTTGAGGACTTTCGTTTATTAACACTAATCAGAAAAGCCCTTAAAAGCTAATTATTTAAAGTCAAACATCTGAATGACCTTAATACACTTTTATTTTTCCTATTAACAACTCATTCTTCATTCATCTTCATGTCAATTTACACATAAACTCTTCCATCATTACGATTCATCGCCCATTAAATTCTTACCTGCAAAGTGTTCTTTGAATCCAACTGGAATTAAACTATGCTTGAATCAGGTAATGTTATCCTTCCTTGTTTTTTGTTCAGAATATATGTAATTACATGTCTTTAGAGCCTTCCGATGCCTAATATAACACATAGCTAAAAACATAGAACCAGTAATTCACAAGTAGGTATAATGTATGTATATTATTTACAAATGTAATGTATGATATATACAATATATATATATATATATATATATATATATATATATATATATGTTCACGAAATGTCCCCTTATCCTTTCTCTCCTCTATCATATTTAAATTACCTGATCAGACCATGCTACCTAGCTATGCCGATTTTTAATTTTATCTACACAAGGTGTCAGTCTAAATTCCAAGAACCAGCAAGTCTTTTGTACAAAAATGTAATAATTTTATAAATAGTTACCCTTTGTCTACAACGGCAAACTAAGTAACAACACGTTTATAACCTTCGAAAATAACTATCAAAAACGGATTCAAACGCAGTTTTAATAAATCTTACTATTACTGAAATATCTTCCCTTTCTATTACTTCTTTATTCAATACCTATATATATTTAACTGTTCTATGGGACGGTTGACATATATAACATGATACAGGCTATATTATGTCTTTCTAACAGCTTATTAGGTTCTGTAACCATTTTTCAATAATTTCGTACTTTTTTGAAGATATTACTTAATTAAAAACTCCTTGCTCAGCAACCTTCTTTCTACCGAATTCTTAACAAAATACATTATTATATTTATATAAAGCCTAATAAACGTACTACTTACGTACAACCATCACCATAATCTTGTGTTGTTTACAGATCAACCCTTTCGGTGTTAACGACAAGTTTATCTCTTAAAAAGCGCTCAACTACTTCCTCTGGACATTATTTACAAACGTGTTTATCTTCCGATTCGCCACGCAACAAAAGATCGCTCAATGATAGACGGTCTCGCAATATATTCTATTCGAACACTCAGATATACGGGCATACAGTCGTATAAGTCGTGTTTGCATGCATCACTCTTATCGGCGAGCAAACAAACCGCCTACTTAGTAAATAACGAGAGGTTTTAAGTACGAGCGGCCGCCCAAAGCCGAAAGACATTTATGTTCACTAAACAAGTAGTAAAAGTCACTACTTAAAAGATTTTATGATGGCCATAAACGTCAGATTGCGCGCGCGAAAGTCACAAGCGGCGGCGGCGCTCGGCTCGCGTGCTGCCCTAACGAATATTCGTATTTATTCCTTTATTATTATCGTACTCAACGATGCTTTGAGCACTTGTTGTGGATTTGTTTAGTGTAATTGAATTAGTTTCGGAAGTGTTCGACTGAGACATAAGTTATTCTCTTTATCTTTTATCTGATTTTAACCTAATCGTCCCTTAACTGTTCAGTTTTAAGTCTTTAATCAATGAATGGAGTTTTGCTTCCTCAAAATATTGTAGTATATCTAGAATTTTAACACTCGTAATAAAAACTTAGTTATTTCTTTTAAACGTAATGTGATTTGCTCTTCAATTTTCTTTGCTACATTTTGAAATAAAATTAAATTTTCAAACGTAATTGAAACTCCGTAATTGGTATGTTAATAACAAGTACTTGCTATGTTGTATAGCATATATAAATTTAGTGAATTAATATACATATTAACAGTCAATATGGGGGCGAAAATATATTGAAAATAATAACATGCGAAGAATGAAACTCATTGAACAAACTCCAACTATGAATATTTAAATGGTCGTGTTGATAACTTTGCATGTTGGCACATTAAAAATATTTAAAAAAATAATTATTGAGACGATGGAGGATAAGTGATAGAATACACTAAGATTATTTTCAGAACTTCTTCAGTTTGTGTGTTTGTGCACGCATCGCGCAAAACCACTAATTCAAATGGAATTTATACAGAATTACAGAGGTTAACTTAAAGTAACATTTAGCTTTCATTTCATCGCAATAGGTTTACTCAATCTAAGGATATGCGAACTTACTGTTTAAAAAAAATTAACTTACATTGCATTAGTAATATAAATAATAATAATTATTGAGGCGATGAAGGATAAGTGAAAGAGTGCATTAAGATCATTTTCAGAATTTTTTCAGTTTGTGTGTTTCTTTGTGCACGCATCGTGCAAAAACCACTAATTCAAATGGAATTTATACAGAATTACAGAGGTTAACTTGAAGTAACATTTAGCTTTCATTTTATTGCAATCAATTTACTCAATCTAAGGATATGCGAACTTAATGTTTAAAAAAATTAACTTACATTGCATACAGCTACTCAACGCACAGTAATTACACGAGTATATTATTAAAGTGTATTTATAGCGCGTCCAGTAGTTATGTACATCAATACATGTCGATAGGTGTGTTTTAGTATTCATTTATGTTTTAATGATTATATTTTAATATTCCTAATACTTTATATTTATATTTTAATATAATATGATATTAGTTATTCATATACCATTTCGTACTTCGCGTACAAAATCATGAGTGCAACTAGTATTACGTAAATATGGACGAACTGGTGAAGCCTTCTTTTAGTTTTGTAATTAAAAATTTAATTTAATAAAATTTTACTAACTTTTTATAAATGAAAATAATACTGTAACCAGCAGTATAACAAAAATATTGAAATAAAAAAAGTTGTTGCAGTATTAGCGAAAGGAACCACAAGAAGATTCAGGTTCAACGGGTAGCCCACGCGACCACTTATTTCTTAATAATGCACTTTAATGAATCGCCTCAAGTGGCGGTGACTCCACCTTTATGAGGGCTTCCCCCGTTCTCGGGACCTACGCTTTACTTTAACATGTATCTGCTCATGTACATATATATATCTCTGAACACATGAATATGTTTTTATATTTAAATACATATGTTCGTGTTATTTCTAATGGAAACTATCATATTAAATGTGTTAGAAGGGATTGACTTTTGGGTAATCAAAATATGTTTTTATTGTATCTAATCAACAGCATATTGAATAAACATAATGAATATAAATGAATCAACTCGAATATGTGGTATCAAAGTGAACTACAAAAAACCTGTTAGTACAAATATGAAGCACACTTAGTCATTTGGGTACGTATAAAAGTTAAAATATTTTAATGTATTTAATATTTATTTTAAACTTTTTGTAAGTATTAATATTACTTTCACTATGTAATATGTTGCCTTGTATATTTGTCATGGGCGTAACAAATAATTGATTGCTTATATCTGTTTAATGTATTAATACAAATACACAGGAATAATTTTTAATTGAAATACTTACAAAAGCTGATATTCTGATTCTCTTTTATCCCTGATCCCCTGCTATTCTGATTTTGATTCTGAAAATGTTAATAGATCATTCAGTGATGCCGTTGTAGTCAGAATTAAAAAAAAATTATCACCAAGTTCGATGTATGGGGAGATACCTACTAAAATAAACATGAATTATATTTAATAATTATTATAGTATACGTAATGAAGATAGGGAGTAATATTTATTTATTGATGACAAGTTTATTTACGTAATAATTTTGCTACTTGGGTAATGAAGCGTTTTTAGAATATGCTAATATTGAGGTATGAGGACATTCCTCATACCAGTAATTTTTTGGAACATGTCGCATGTGACCATGGTATAAAAACTGTTTGATTTATTTTCAGATTACCAAAAATGACTTTTGAATATAATGTTATCAATAATGAAGATAAAAACAATCATTTTATAACCGCGAGTTTAATAATGAATCTTTTACATTTTTTTCATTACGTCTTCGAAAATAAGTTCAAGCAAAATGTAAGAAATGTAGTATAACAAATCTCTATAAACAATTTAAATGAACAGTAGTATAAATGTAACTGTCTGGTTGAAGTAAGCAATAATTAATAACGCACGTAATGTTAATATATGCAAAACAAAATTTACGTGTCTTTAATAAATACATATGTTCCTGCAATAAAGCGCACTACGGTTATATTTACGATTAAGAAAAGGAAATAAATCAAAATGACTCATCTATATGACAAGGCGCAATATTTGAAAAGACAATTATAAATTAGCATAATTTCTAATTTTTATTGCCAATAATTTAGACTCGGCGAAAATACAGACACGAACATGCTTTCACCTAATCATAAAAAGTTCTTACAACTCAAATACCACAATTGTTGCATCGTACACGCACTAACTTACGTATATAATTAAATTTGGACATGTTTATTGCACTTCTTGGCCATAAATTCAGCTCTAACTAGATTAAGAAGCCTTGGCAAACCAAAAAAATATTAAATCAACAAAAGCTTTGGGAATTATCATTCACAGGTCCACAGAACCGCAGGCAATTATAATACGCGAACGCTAATTAGAACCAAATAGGTCTCGAGTGCGTATTTAAATGTTTTAATATGAGTTATTGCTTGTCTAGGTCGAAATAATTATTGTCCGGCCCCGTTTTTGAGAGAGAAAAAAAATAATGAAACCCGACGAATAAAAATGATGAAGAAGCGCGCTTAATTTTTTTCAGCATTTTGATTTAATTAAGCCGATAAACGTCTTTATAAATTGTGTTTTTTTTGTACTGAGGATTGTTTCGTTTCCATTGCAGGTGAGTTGGGAGCCTATTGTATATTATGTTGATGCGACAAGAGATGCCGCGTCCCTGATTGAAGATATAATGGTGAGTACGGACGGCATTGTACTTAATATATATACGTTAATAAAATAATGCAATGAGTATCATAGGCGTGTGGGAACTTTTACTCCTTATGTATGTACTGAATTCTAATAATATAGTATTGATCTCCTTAATGTTTTTTTACGTAAAAAATCTTTTATTTTTCGAACTACAATTTAACGTAATCACTTCGATGTAAAGGACGTTAATGATATTTATTTACTAGCGGTTTATGATTGTACTTCAAAAACGAAATGGACAACAGGCGAACAGAGATATGAGGAGAACAGGTTGATATATTCTGAATATTTTCTCAGTTATTACTACTTTGATTAAACGTTTTTCATCACGTACACGTCATCAGATTACATGACATCAACCTGTCTATTTATCTTCGTCGTTGCTACATCTCTTTTTATTGATAAACAATTGAAATTTTGGATCATGTTCAATAGAAACTAAGCAAATAGGAATAAAAGATGAAGAAAAGCTTTGCATTTCCGTCTGTTGGAATACAGTTCCGTATTATACGAATATTTTCCGTGGCGTTAGGGCTCCGTATTGAAACAAGAAACACTTATGCTTTTGCAGCGCCCATCCATTTGTCTGTCACATCCTCCCAATTTCTTCATACGTATAACTTTATGCAGGCCTTAATTAATATGTAGTGCATAATTAATATATTTGAAATATAAAAAAAATATGTTTTAGTACACGTAAAAGTGTACGTAATTATGTAAAATGACGGCGAAGAGAATTTTTCTTGTATCTTATCGGATGTGTTCATTGGAAAGGTTTTTAAAATTAAATTAAGATTTCATATGCTATTTTTCATTTTTAAACTTCATTGGTGAAATATAGTTTCGAAGCGGCGTGTATGTTACGCACGGGGCGTGGGAAAAATCTGAGAAAATTTCAGGTAATACCATTTGATAAGAATTTTTAATAAAATTATTTCTTAGTTAACTTGCATCAACAATTTCAAGAGGCACAGCCTACCGCCGAACCCTACTTTACGCGTGTCCGACACGCACTTGGCTGGTTTTTACGCACTCTGAAATTTGTAAATATAGTATTGATACTGTTCAATATTTTGGTAAAAACAGTATGGATTCAATTTAATATTTCGGTAAATAAAGTATTGATTCATTTGAATATTTATTATACCACAAAAAAAATGTGCGAGTTGTTTTGAAAATAGTCATTAGAACTATATGGAAAACAATAAACTATAAATTGAAACTATAATGGAAATATAAAATATATGGAAAACAATAACAAACTTTGATGAAGAGAATATTTATTTAACCTACATGTTTGTTTTTCTACGTGCCAAGGAGCTTCTACGAGAGTAGTAACATTCCAGCAAGCTTAAGACAAATGCATTTAGATTTTTTCAAATTTAATTAATCATTAATCATAGTGTTCATAAATATCGAACTGTGTTGATTAATGTGGATATATCGATATAATTAATACACTCTACGTCTCTAAACTATCATATATTCAAGTTAAACTCTAAATTAAATAAACCTTTACTTCAACTAAGAGTAGACGTAGTGTGGCTAGAGTATATATCACCAGGCTGAGTGAAATATCCTCAATTCAATTCAACTTGCATCTTTATTTTATGCTTAACTGTATTTCAGTGACAATTTACAAACGCAAGACTTTAAACATTCTTAAAAAGATGTCATATTTAATTATTTGAAAAGCACTGTTTATACTACATCCAAAATAATTATAAATGTGTATGCTGTTATAATTAAAATTAAATCATATTATAATTATCTTACAATCAAATATAAGCATTATAAAGTTATTATAATAAGTGTTTAGCACCTACAGTGGTACTTGCTCTAACTAGGTGGGAATTGATCTCGCCTACCGGCTCGTCAAGAATCTAGAAAATCTCCGACACAGAAGTACGTAAAGCGTCCGTCGCCTCCTCTCACGCCTATTATGTAGCTCGCACTCCGGCCGGCTGTAATTGCGCGCGAAGCACCGGACCTTAGAAGGCCGAGGACTTGGTCAGTTCCCGTAATAAACACGCGGTGTCAATAAAAGTCACAGCCGACCCATACAGATGTCGGGAGCGGGCAGGTGCCGCCCGCTGCCTTTAACATATCCTACCATAACTTCTATGCTTTTCAATTGTTACTTGAATGTGTAAGGCCAACTTGCGAGTGCACATGACGACAGAAGCGAGCGGCTTTAATGTGTGGTCTCACTATAAATACGTACATACGTAATAAACTTACGATTAATTCAACCTTTTTGCCGTTATCATACAGCCGATGGTTACTAATTTCTATAATCAATTCACTTTTTTCTTTACACTGTATATTGGTATGTTTATACGTGCTATATGCAGTAGAATGGAAACTTTTTTGTGTGACCAAGTCCTAACTGAATTGAGTCTTTGTTCGTTGTTATGCCTTTGCCGAATTCCTAGGGTGGAAGCGAGTTATGTAATTAATTTAAATAGCTAAAGACATCTAATTCAGTTAAATTTTATGTTGATAAACAAAACAACTGCAAATATTATATTCTAAAGTAATTTTCAGATATCAAAAGTGCATTTGGTTTACTGGATACAACTTAATAAAAATTCGTTATAATTAAATTTTTCTCAACTAAATGAAAATTTTTACCTCTTTATTCATTATTAATTCAAATATTTAAATAGTTTAAAACCTCGAATTGTTTAGGTTAAGTTGAATCAAACTAAAACTAAAATAACAATAATTATAACATTATAAACAAAATCAAGAGAAAACACCTTTCATTTATAATTTAACACTCTTCTCTTTACAAAAAGAGGCAAGATTACATTTTCCAAGAGCATAAGTTAATCTACGCCCGGAAAATTTGTATAATGTTATTTTTAAATTGTAGTTGTTTAAAATAATGGATCTAAAGGGATTAGTTGTGAAAATGTTTTTTTTTTATTTTAGTGAAATAACATATAACTGATACAAAATCGTTCCCGTCACGTTCTCTTGCTTTTGTATTGTTCACGCCAACTGAACTTCATTTTTCAACACAATTTAGTTTCCCATTACACGGAAAAGTACTTACATATGTATGTATATACCTTCATGGATTTAATTATCACCTTGGAACAGTATTTTTATCTCTCGTCTGTGATAAACTCTCCGATTCAAGTAACAACTTCCATAGAGTTATAGGCTCAAACGCTCTGCGTGAGATAAACAAATTCAAAATATCACGTAACGAAACTTGTTCACGATTCCGCTCTCCTGTCGACCTCGTTAGAGCACCCGCCGTCAGTGGACGGGCGACGTGGTGCCGCGACGTCGTCGGCGATACGCCACGCCGACGTGAGAACTAATCACGACGCCCTACAAGGAGATGTGTAAGGACGAATAGCACCTGCACCGGGACCTTGCTTCGAACAATAGGTCGCCGAACGGCCGGCACGACCGTCACGCCAAATAACCAATTTTAAACTCTAAGGTACATAAATTGGTGCGAAGAAAGGAATCAATTAGAGAACTAGGCATAAATCCTACTAAGAATCAATGAGATTGGATTGTGTGTCTACTGACCATATTTGCAGAAAGAAAAACTAAACCGCTTAAAAGTGAGTTAAGTGTTATTATTTACGAGTCTATGTTTGTTAACCTATCAAAATAATAGCCCTAATAATCTTTTAACAGGAAAAAATTGCAAGCTTATTACAAGAATGTAATTTTTGGAGACAAGAAGGATCCTACCCATTTTTGTAACTTTTGCGTGATTGTCCCGACAATTTGGACGTTAATTTATAATGGTAAAAGCAGCGATTGAAATAAGATTCTTTTTCATATATCTCTTTCGCAATTTTAGCAAATATATTTATTTTTTTAATTTTTACTCAACAATTTTTCAATTTCTCCATTCTTCACAATTTCTCATTAGCAAAATTAATGACTAGTCTAAGTGTTAGCAAGAACAATTTGTAGTTTAAATCCATGTTTGGAAATGGAAACTTTAAGTTAAATAGTACAAAATGAATTAAATACACCAATGCAGTGTTTTCATTTTACATGGGGCTTTAAATGTAAAACTTAATTAGTTTAAATCTAGGATATTAGTTTGGAAAAAAATTGATGAATACCTAATATATTTGGCTTTAGTTTTGTAGAAATTCATTAAATTCGTTGCATGGCAACGTGGGCAATTAGCAAAGATCTTTACAAATTGCCCACCTGAAGATGTTGTCATACAACGAAACCTAGGTCGTGGTAAAGAATTTAAAGAAACTAGAAATAATACTACATCACGTATTTTCATTTAGTTGAGAAAAATTTAATAACCTAATTATTCTTATTAAGGCCATAAGATAATATATCAATATCGATAGATATTCGTTGTATAATGTCGAGAAAAGTTTGAAAAATTCGAAAATACAATGTACTTAATGCCTGGGAATTGGATATTTTTGAGTCAAATATGTATCTCGCTATGGAGGTTTTGTAATGGGTGTCTAGTTACAAAAATAAAAAAAAATATTTTTGAGGAAGTTGACACCACTCACAACACTAAATTTGTATATACAGTCATTGATGGGAATGGCTATATTTTATTGGTAAACTACGATAATATCACAGTAGACAATACGTATGGTTCCGGAGTGAAATAAGAAACCCTTATAACTTCGTAACGTATCCATCTGTGTCCATATGTCTTCCATTGCCTCGCTGTTTCTAAAATTTTAGACCTATGTGAATGACATTTCGTACATAAACTTTAAACAGAACTTTAAATGAATATATAACAAAATCTAAAAAAAATTAACGATAACCCTCACAAAGCAAGGTGTCATTTTTTACCCGCCCCTTTGAGAGGAGTGCTAATGAATAAATATTTAAATGATAGTAGAGATTTTATTTATAATTTTTGCTTTTTATTTATAATGTCAAACTGACCCTAATATATCACCCACTCTGATTATTTAAGTATTTATTCATATTCAATGAAGAATTTTAAGAAATATCACATAAAAAATTTGATTATATCTTTCAATGGAAATTATTTCGGCTAACACGAGTGAACAATTTCAGGAGTTATAGGCTACTACGCACTTTGTTTTCTTGTAACCTTTGTTGTAAAAAATTCAAGGTAATTAAACAATAAATGGTTTTGGTGGCTATTGCAAACATTTTTATATAATAAAAGAAAATATATATTCGTAGGCAGATGACGAGTCTAAATAACGGAGAAGAAAGGTTTTGAAAACATTTACATTATTTTGATTCTTAAAAGCAAATGGAATGTTTAAATTTGAAATGCATTCAAAATTAAATTCATTTTCTCGAAGGAAAATTCAACTGATTGTTTTACACAATGAAGGAGATGAGAAAATACCCACTCACGTACGTGACTGACTGGAGCAGCTGTAATTATACAACTGATGAAATTCTAAGATTTAGAATTTCTTCAGTTGGATATTACTGTTTATTCAGAATAGACAAGCAAGTATCTCTTTCTGGGACATCGTTGCATTATTATCACTTAATTTTATGATTTATAAAGGAACAATTCTCATTTAATCACGCTCATAATCAGAAGACCAGCAATGGAGTAAAATTATATAAATGTAAATATAATTAAATTATTGTATTCTGGTTTAAAGAAAGTTTCATGATCAACGTACGACGGACTTTTAATTTCTTGCTGACAACCGTTGAATATATATGTAATCCACTCAACATTCATCACGTCGGCTTTAAAACTTTTCCAAGATGTCGGTCTAATAAGTATACAGGAACTACTATGTATCTATCAACATACAATGCAATCGCCATAATTTTGTTTTATTTTCTTTTTACTTAAAATAAAAAACAATCCGAGTAGCATTAACGAACCTTAATATGGCGTACAGCAATTAATTAATACTAATTAAATCACCTTTCATAGAGCATTTCAAATAAACAAGTCAAACGTACATTCGTACCTATGCACGCGGTAAAAAATATGAATTAGATTCAAAAGCTGTATTGTTAATGCGAACGCAATGCAGATAGATGGCGCGGGCAAGCACGGCTGGGCGGAAGCTCTAAGACAGCAGGTGTTTCGGGTGTCGGCGTCTCATTAGCATTTCTAACCCGGTGCGTTGGGCGAGCTTTTGTTGTTTGTGCCACTCTCTACCCGACTCCAACTATAAATGTCACATAAATATACTTAGCTGTAAATGGCAATAAAGACTTTCACGTATTACCTTACCGATGTATTGCTTTGGTTAACGAAATTATTAAGCAAGATCGGACGGTTTGTGTAGAATAACTTAATATAGAGTCATAAATTTTATGTCGGAAATGGAATGGCATTGAAAAATAAGCGATAGAGCTTTGTATTAACAATTTGAACACTTATTTTGAATATACACATATATGTGTTTATGTATAATTGTGTGTGTTTATATAAATAATAACATTGATAAAAATACATAACACAGATTTAAAGAAAAAGTTTACAGAACAAAATCAGTACTGGTAATGGGACACAATATTTAATTGTATTTAAACCTGTCAAATAAGATCACCGAAAAAGAAATTAGTAACTTGTAATTTTCGTGACTTAATGGGATAACTACAAAAATGTTTACCTTAACCCAGACAGAGGAAATTCGAATTCAGACTTTAAACATTTTTTCTCTATTGTGATAAAATTTTGTTTCTCAACACATAATTTTAACCACTTATAAATTTAGAATCATTTTATATAAAAGAAAACAGGCAGAGTACTAAATAGTGTTGAACCTCTGAACTGAAATCTTTTTTATTCTTGAAACAAATGACTTCAAGAATAAAAAAGATAGTCTTGAATAAAAAAAATGGACAAATAAGTTCCTCAAAAGTTTTATTTAAACCGTCAATCTGACGAATGACAAATCTAGTATTTTTTTATGAAAAGTCGAGTTATTTTTCATAATAATTTTATAAATATTTCTTTTAACTTGTCTTTGAGATATAAAACAAAGTGCAGATTATGTCTCGTTGTATCCTGTATACGCAGATGTAACACACTATTCCATGAAAGTCGCATGAGCGACAGGATCGTCGAAAAACCGGAAGGAAAACAAAAAACGAATGTCGATATCAGTTAAAAATTAATTTTTAATTAATGGCTACAAATGAAAAAAACAGCCGGTATTAATTATTTTTGTATCATTTCGAAAAAAGTTATTATGTAGATTTTTATTGTTCTTTTTATTTCTCTTAATGTTTCTCGATAAATTAAAAATATTGTATTCAATTTTTGGTCTTTCGTGATTGTTAATCACTGGATTCTCGATTTTTTTATTCTAAAATTTACTAGTTTTTTTTTCAAAATTCTTTTATCCTTATTTCAGGAATTACTCAATGTGAATCAAGAAAAGATGAAGCTAATAAAAGTGCCACAGCAGTGTAATTTTGGGAATAATAATGTGAAGATATTTTTCTGTTGTTGTACTTGTGATATTTGACAGCTAAGTAATTATAAAAAAGTAAATAATAATTATAAATTTTATTTTGTAATATAGTATTATAGGACAACGCGTATTAAATTAATAAGATTAGAGAAATATTTGTAATTTTAATGCAATACCGCCTGCAGGAATTAGAAACATTTTTATAATTTTAATGCAATACCGCCAGCACGAGACACAGAATAAAGTGTCAATCAATGAAGTTGACTTTTGCGTATTTCTTTTTATTTCATAGCCTTAATATACCGCGAGATTTTGTTGACTTATATGTCATAAACACGGTAATACCTACATTACCAAGTCCTCTGTTTGATATATTCAGCATTTACTCGTCCTCTAATCGACAACAAGTTTAATAATTAGCTTAACATGTTATGTATAAAGAATTAATTAGAGTCTTAGTGGAGAGAACTGTTGACACTTTAATAATTGAGGGACAAACGCTGATACTAGTTTGTACTTTCTGATGTCACGCCCACTCTTATACCGCCTTGGGTTCAAACTAGCCACGCTACTTTCAAGCGACCAGTTTAATGAAGAAACAATTACCAGTACATATAACAAATTACGAAATATTCTTAAAATTTTAAATAAATGTGCAGCTTAGATACCTTTTATCTGGTGGATAATCACATGTTTCATACATGTATTCTAATCTACTTTTTTTCTGCATTACATCCACTGTTACTTCATTTTTAACTCGACTTATTCGGGCCACTATGAACAGGTAGGTACCCCACCTGAAGAACCTTCACAGGTATGTTTAAATGATACATATTGTATCCGTTACAAAATAAACTGTGATCCTGAATGCATGTCTAATTTATTCCAGATGCTTATTTTCCAAATTATATAATGTACCGTTTTCATTATAAAGAAAAAATTCATCAGTTGCTAATTTGAATTGAATATTTATTAATATATCTACTTATCTGCGACATTATTAACAAAAAAATGAGAATAAGATAACTCCATTCGCTTCAATGGATTTATTCGCGTTAAGTGGTTTAGCGATATAAGTGAACCAAATAGAAAATCAAATATGCCAAAATTAAACTCAATATTCTATTTGTTATAAATCTTTATTTTATTATAAATCTTTATGTTCATTGTATACAATTTTTATGCACGTGGAAAATATTTTTTGAATGCAATTTTTATGCACGTGAAAAATATTTGGATGCAATTTTTATGCACGAGAAAAATATTGTTTCCATTGATATTTCTTCTATGGAAATTTCTTCGTAGTTGACTTATTTTTCCTCAGCAATTACATTTTTCGATATTATGGTTTTATTTAACTGGGGATGTGATATATAAAATTGGTTGGAGATTAGTGCAGGTTGCTGTATTGATAGCATAGTAGATACTAGTCGAATTTGTAAAGTAACGTAGACACAAT
The DNA here is from genome assembly GCA_039881145.1 of Druceiella hillmani. NCBI lineage: Eukaryota > Metazoa > Arthropoda > Insecta > Lepidoptera > Hepialidae > Druceiella > Druceiella hillmani. Next base: position 13,317,437 of record JAYKKI010000043.1, read on the forward strand.
TTTATGCGTTCGTTGATCATAACTACTCACACGGCTGCTTAGCGGGCCGGGCGTACCGACGAGAAAACCATGGTTGCTTTTTTACCCGATTGAAAAACACTGATACAAGACTGCACTCTCCTAACTCGTACGAACCCTCACGCCGCCTTGAGCTCACTGCAGCCGAGTCGATTCCCGGCAAGCCACCAGTCAAACAGACGAACAAAACCGCAGCCTATCAAGAGCCGCGGGCACGTGCTTGCGCCGCCGCCGGACGCGCCGCCGATGACAGCCGCGAGATAGCATTGTGAGCGCGCGATGCTATCGGCGCCGATAGCGGCCGGCCAATGTTGCACGCAAATTATAATCGATACATTCATACGGTGGGAGTTTCAAATTTATACCAATACGTTTATTAAGCCGACGAATGCCTGCTCGTCAAGAAGACGATTCTGTAGAGTGATATATTAATTTTCGTATTTTCTTTTACCTGCACATTATGGAGAATTTATAGATTTTATATAAACGTATTTATTATTTTTTATATTTAATAACTAGTGTTCAATTTTAAACCAAAAAATCAGTCAGTTTTTTTCCTTTCAATTATCCTAAGAATTCAGTGACGATTGGTATCGGTACATGTTTAGCGACAAATATTGTTTGAGTACTTCGTGTAAAATCTTCTGTGTATTTGAATGAAAATGCTAAAACAATTAGACTACGAGGCGTCAACTGGAACGGAAATGATATTATTGATAAGACTGATCTATAACGTCGGAGATAAGATGGTGACAATCTTAAAAGTAAATTTTAAAAGGTTTAAACTACAGACGTAAGTGCCTTTAATCTTAGCGACGGCCAATCAGAATAAACTACTGATAAGTGATGGGATTTTCGAGCTAATGAAACTACGACTTAAAAGTGCATTTTGGAAGGTGATCGGAAGATTTGGTGAAAATTGTTGAAATTGTATGTACTGATAATAATGCATTTATAAATTACTTATGTTAAGTTTCAAATATGGATATTTTGAAACCTACCTATCTTTGCCTGACCACATTCATAATATTTGAAGCCTTCTACTCGTTCGATGCTATTCCTATTCCCAATGCAATATGCTCGTTTAATGCCATATCGCGGGCACGATCAGCGAACAGGCGCGGCCTCACCGTGCAGCACAATCGGCGCGAGGCGACGGCTAACATCTAAACAAACATTGTAAGGCTGTCGAGCGAACGGTGCCCTGACGGTTCGGTACAAATCTCGCCGAGATCGTGCTAGCCGATATTATAAGAAACGATTGGGGCGTAGGTAGCTGTTTGGCTTTGCATGGACTTAACATCTGTGATAACATCGACTTGGACTAAAAATGTGCGGAATATGAGCGATTGTTGCATTCTAAGTTTAAAACTGATCTCTTACATCATCATTTATATTCGAATTTAGGCAGATAGTATACGAGATGTTGGAGGATATTTAATGCTAAATAGCTTGTTGGTTAGATTATTTAAAATTTCTGGACGTAACCCAACTTTGTTTAATGTTATATAAATTAACCGTGTATCGTTTTTTTTTCACAGAGTAATTGTTAGGAATTCATGACGAAAAAAGAAACTTTTTCAGTTTGTTCATGTCCGCCCGTCCATTCGTATCTATTGCAGTTTCACTGTTTCTAAAATTTTAAAAACATTCAAGTAGACGTTTGATATAGAGATTTTAATTATAATTGAACAAAACGTTAAAAAAATTAAATGTCAATCCTCGTGTACGTTAAGCGGTGGCGAAATTTTCAAAAAATCGAGCCAGATATTATTATTATATATAGTATTTTTTTTAACTAGTACAGTATGGCAAAATCCGAAATCATAGCAGATACAGGGAAACCATATTAAGTACCACTCGGTTTTTTTATGGAAACAATTTTGATACGGTCAAACTTTCGGGCAAACGTAAATTTGACAGTTTAATTAATAAAATTAACAAAACCTTACTTGAATCGACTTAGTTCTATGAAAGTATGAAATTAATTGTGCGGGTGGATAAAATCTGGACAGCAGAAGTTGATTAAATTTTAAAAATTATTCATAGAATAAGCTCCAAATTTTAGTGCTGTAACGTAAATTTAGTCGAGGTACAAGACACATTAATATTGTAGTGTGGAAAATGTTACTTCTTTATTTGAATTTTATGATAAATAGCAAGTATTAGGTATCCACGGATATAATATTACGTGCATGATTCTACAAGAAATTCAAATAGCGAACACTTTTTGTAATGATGGAAATGTGTTTGCAAACTGATTGAAATGTGTTTGAAACGGATATGGATTCTTTGAAAAAAATTTTAAAAAAATATTCAAATAAAGAACTTACATTGTTTTGATTATGACTGTCATTTATCATAATCAGTTTATCACCTGTGATTCATATTAGACACATAAAGTTGACTTAAAAGCAGCATATTTTTTAAATATCGAAACCCAGATTATGCATTAAAGTGGCATAGGGTGTTCTGATCGTGAGTTACTTAACCGTAAAATATTTTATAGTGTGAATAAAAATTTAAGACTGGAAAGTTGTTTTAAACCCAAACGTAAGGTCGACAAAAGTCGTAAAGGAATTTACAACTATCGCCGTATTAAGATTAGTTCAAGCCTTCCCAAAAATTTCATTGCGACAATCGGCTGAAAATATTGGTGTGAATGAATCAACTATGAGAAAAATACTGAAGAAGTACATGCACAAGTGTTACATAGGAGGTAGATATGTACAAGTTTAATTTCCAGGAGGTGGAGACCGTAGATTAGAATTTTGTTGTCGATTTGTCGCACGGACTGTAAGCAATTGTTCTTTGAAAATTTTTATTATTTGGACTGATAAATGTAATTTCTCTAATGCATTTGCAATGCATTTTCATGTTGTACATGCAGTGGCATGTACAACATGAGAAGTAATCATTACAGGTCACGTACTAATCTATTTAGAACTACAGGGTAGCAAATTCGTTTTTCCTTTAATGGCTGGTGTGCGATATTACATGATCAAATCTTCGCAATAAAGGTGCCATGGAATGACGAAAAATACCAAGAATTAGATTATTCCTTTAAGTGAAGTAAATAACATATTTTACTAAGATGGTTCACCTCCGGCACGGAAAATTTTCCGGTGCATTCGAAGGGCATATATGGTCCCATAAAATGACTACCACGTTCACTAGATATGATGCTGTTGGATTTTTTCATATAGGACCTTAAGGGTCAAAGTCATGAGTCACGGTATAACACCGTACAGGAATTAAGCGGTGCGATTTATTATTTGTTTCATACAACATTCACCGCATGTCTGTCAAAAGCTGCAAATGTTCTAAAACGTGAAAAACTTCATCAAATGTTAAACATTTAATGAAGCAATAATTTTAGTTAGGTACTGACTTTACACAAATTTTATGAAAAAGTTTTTATAAAATTTTACCAACTTCTGCTGTCCAGATTGTTTACTTCAATACAATGAAGAGATACTATAATAAAACTAGCCAATTCACATAAAAAAATTGTTAACTTTATTAATTTTTGTGGGAAATTCACCATTGATCAAAAATTGTACAATGTTAAAATTACTTTCAATAAAAAGACCTAATTTTTCTTTTGATTTCTCCATACTGTCACAATTAAAAGGCAATGTAAATAAATAGTATATACTATAAATTAATACATACCTTCACAATTGAATGAAACTACGTCATGTAGTATTATTTCTATTTTCTTAAAGTTAATTTTTATGGGAAATTCACGCTTCTTACGCAACAGGTATTAATAATTCATATGTTATTAAAATGTTGACATTTAATTCAAATCTAAAGTGACGATAAATTATAACCCAAAAATACTTCACGTTTCGTGCGATTTAAAATTGTTCTATTAAAGTTACTTACACGAGCAAATGTTGAAATCTTAGGAGCAAGCAATTATGCTCTTATAATTACAACTACAATTAACTCTAGCATTGGTAATGGTTAACAATGAACTGTTAATTAGGAGTTTTACTCTGTGACATTCTTCCTGTTATTGTCTTGTTTTATATAATTTGATATTTTGTCTTAGATTTCATAACCAGCAAGGTTATGCTATTAATTCACATAATAAATTAACGTCATTAAAACAAAAAAAAGTTGTTTAATTATCAACATAAAAAAATGAGTGAATTGTGTATCTTTATTTTCATACTTTGCTTTACACATATACGTATAGTTGTACAGTTAGAAATATATTTAAGTTGATTCAAATATAACAATTCATTTTAACAAAGAAATATTAATATATTTAAAAGTATTTATGGTTAGCATAAATTGATTTCTTTGGAGAATTAATTTAAAAAGGATTTTAATCTCATAATAAGAAAATATTCCCTTCAATAATATATGACGGGGGATTCACGTAATTCACGTAATTGGGGTGGTTCCCCACGATCTCAATGACAATTTATATAATATTTTATTGTTGTCACCTATTTTTCCTGATTTAAAGATTACATTAACTATTGTGACACGAGTATTCATTCTCATACTATAAGTTTAGTATTCATATTGAAAAGTTTTTCCAAACGTTTTAATGAAAAGCTTTAGAATGTACATATTTCGGTTGTGGCCCCGTTGCAGTACCATTAAGGTATATTTTGTTAAATACAGTTTAATCCAAACACGGTTTTTTATTTGTTTATATTAAAAAAACCAAATTGTATAATATTTGTATTTCAAACAACAACACACTTTTCTGTGTTTCATTTAATTTTTTCCCCATTATATTGTAATTGGTTCAGTTTTTTAATTTACAATGTTTGTATATTTTAGCGTCCCTTTGAATGAAGCTGAAAAATATATTGGTTCAATTTTATATTATTTGTAGATAGATACATATATGACTGAATAGTGAATATTCAGCCGAGTAAAAAATTTAATGACGACATGTTATAAACTTTTCAGGGTCTAAATTGTTTATTTCTTTTTAATAAAAGTTTTGCTACCTATATACTGAATATACCTCTAAACCTGAAATGAATTATTTATTATATCTGCAAATATCGACTATAAAATAATGTGTTCGCAGCTAATACAAACGGACTTCCATACCTATAAAATCCTAAGTAGAACAAATTATGGGAACAATCGAAATAAAATTTATATTTTGCTACAATTTTGTTACTGGAAAATAAAATTTGTAACGTATTGACGTAAATAAAATAATTAGAGTATCAATGAATTTAAGAAAATACATTAAATTCCATATAAATCATTTTAAAAAATTAATGATAACCTACTATCGCATAATAATTTTAAAAATTAATAAAAACCTACTATCCTACTATCGCGATAAAACTGTTTATTACGCATAAAATTTTGAATTACAAATATACAGGCTACAATGATACAGACTCAGAAATATGGTTATAGAAAAAAGTGTTCTGTTTTGAATTACTATTAATACATTTTTCAGCATTATAAATTACAATTTTCTACCATGTGGAAGAAGCCTATTAATCGTTAAAAACCATTATGTATAATGCCTACTTATTCAAGATATTTCAAAATATTTTAAATTACAAATGATACAGGCTTCAATGACTCAGAAATACGGTTATAGAAAAAAGTGTACTGTTATGAATTACTATAGTTCTATTAATACATTTTTCAGCATTATAAATTATAATTTTCTACCAAGTGGAAGTAGCCTATAAGTCGTTAAAAACTGTTATATATAATGCCTACTTATTCAAGATATAGCAAAATATTTTAAATTACAAATGATACAGGTTACAATGACTCAGAAATACGGTTATAGAAAAAAGTATTATGTTATGAATTACTATAGTTCTATTAATAAATTTTTCAGCATTATAAATTATAATTTTCTACCATGTGGAAGTAGCCTATAAGTCGTTAAAAACTATTATGTATAATGCCTACTTATTCAAGATATTTCAAAATATTTTAAATTACAAATGATACAGGTTACAATGACTCAGAAATACGGTTATAGAAAAAAGTATTATGTTATGAATTACTATAGTTCTATTAATAAATTTTTCAGCATTATAAATTATAATTTTCTACCATGTGGAAGTAGCCTATAAGTCGTTAAAAACTATTATGTATAATGCCTACTTATTCAAGATATTTCAAAATGGCTACTTAAATTGTCTTTAACTAATTTGATCTGACAATAAGGGTGCCTACTAAACCGTGACAATGTATTACTTTATTTATTTCACTAACGAAATTGATTATTTATACATTCTTATGTTTATACTTGGTACTCGACACAATAAATATACTTGGACGTGGTTCTTTATTTAGTTACGCTCTATGACTTTGAGAGGGTGTGGCCGGTATCAAAATCATCATGACTGATAAAAGAACCACTCCATCCCATTCTGTTCACAAAATATGCAGTGAAATATTCTCAGATAAAATTAAACTTTACAAGAATTTTTTTTAATTTCACTGAGACTAATTTTCATAGTTTTTTTAAAACGTGATATTACTGACACTCAGTAATGTTACATTTTGAAACTAAGTTTAATCATTCATGTACATGTGGCTGTATTTTGAACTATGCAATGACTTGGTACATTACATAATAAATTATGACCTTAAAAATACCTCCGTTTGCATCGATTCTCCACTAAAAATAATTATTGAATATATTTTGTAGCAAAGATCTTTGCTAATAGCCCACCTGAAGATGTTGTAATACAACAAAACCTAGGTCGTGGTAAAGAACTTAAAGAAAGTAGAAATAATACTACATCAAGTAGTTTCATTTAATTGTAAAAATAATTATATAGATAGTACCTGTAAATAATTATTTTTAACTTTGATGTTCTATATTATTTTGTATGTTTGATGTTCTATATTATTTTGTATGTTTGATGTTCTATCAACTCAAATATTGACAAAGTTTTCATGTTGGTAAATGATAATGTTGAAAAATCATTGGTTTCAAACTTTTCTATTAATTTTATACTAATTAATATTCCATCTGTGATTTAAAGTATTTTTTAATAATAAAAGGGAAATTTTAAAATATAAATCTGAAAGTTCTTTTAGAGTATCGAATGATATAACACATATATAAAAGAAAATAATTGAATTTTTGGTTATTGTTTTTGAAATTATTTGGAGGCTCATCATTAGATATGGAAATTGGAACTTAACCTAGCCTATAATATATATTATTTAATAAAATAGCTGCAGAGCTATTTTAAAACTGTTGACAGCAGGAAAGAGACGTTTGGAATTTAATCGGATACCAAAATGCGCTGTGAAATATGAGAGTAATTAAACACAAACTTTGAAAAAGATAGATTTTACGGCATGAATCTCGAGAATACAGCTAGCAGGCTTATAATTTCAAAAATTAACAAACTTATAATTTCATAAATACGAAGCGGTAAAAAACTAAAATCCTGAAGGGTAGATAAACAAGTTGCACAATCATAATTTCACTGAAAAACTAATCGTCACTGAATTGTGAAACCGTAGGCGGTGTTCACTTTTGGGATGTAAATATTTTTTTCAGTACAACATGTGTCAAACCGCCACCTACCGCTTCACAATTCAGTGACGATTATCTTTCAGTGAAGTTATGATTACATAACTTGTTTTTCTATTTTTTAGTTTTTTATAGCTTCATTTTCATTTTACCCTTTTTTGTAGCTTATTTTCATACGCATAGTTCGAAATCGGGTGCATATATAATTTTCTATTCTTATTGTTTGTGCCAAACTTGGCTATTTTTTCGTGTTTCTGAAAAAGTTGTTGAAGAAACCTCATAATTATTTTTAAATATCGAATGACTTTTCGATAAAATAGGCGAAAAATGTTTTTTTTTTAATTCTGTTTTTTTTTTATTGCAAGACCGTAAATTTTTTGTTATCTTCAAATACCTAGCCTATAATGTCCTCTTACGTCCAATATAAACTCTTATGTAACTCTTACGTTATATATAAACCGATTATACCTCATTTCTAAAATCGGTTTAGCAGTTTTTGGGCTACGATCAAACATCAATACATAGATATATACATAGACTGTTAAATTCATTTCCCTTCCGTGGCAGTACCTAAAAACTAGCTTTGTCTGCGTCCCCTTTCGCAAGAATAACTGGAATGGATTAATGGAACACTTTTATTTCTTGTGTTTATTATATTCAATTTTACATATTTTTTAGATTTTTATTTTTATTTAATTGGATAATAAGATATTTTACCTCTATAAAAGATCTTAATAGATTAAATTGCGAGATAAAAATAGACTAAATTTCTTCATAATGTGGGATAAAAAATATACAAATTTTCTGGAGTTCCCACTCTAAGTAACCCGGCATGTAGTAGCTCATAAGGAAAGGACTCCGACCTCAATTGCAATTATTCTAAAAGTTTATCCCTGAAATTGATATATTGTGAAATCAAATAATAATTTCATTGGAAAAATAAATGGCCTCAAAGCGAATGGTATACCGATCGGCATTATTGGGATATGCGGAATATGTGCTTCAATGCATAGTGCACAAGTGGATCGAGTGTGGGAATGGGGACAGAGGAAGAGCAGGCAGGTGGAGTGGCAAATTTTTAAAGCACGTGACAGCACGGTTACTTTATTTTACACTAAAGGAATCTTTGAGACATCCCATCTGAAGAAACAGCACCATAAATGCTGTTGTGTGTGTTGATATATCTGACGACCTCTCTTATCTTTCTTTAATTCGCCTAAAATAACTGTGTACCCTACATAGTTTAGAAATCTCTTTTTATGCGTAATAACCTTTATTTTCTAATATTTACACCTTCAGCCCATTTTTCAGCAACCCCATCATTTAAAACCGAATAATAGGAAGTTAGGATATTATCTGTATACCAGTTAAAGAAATTTAAAAAAATAACCATAATAAAGTTTCGGTCCTTAATTATATTAAAATAAATCAAATATATTTATACTAATACATCTAATATTTAACACATAATGAGTTTTGTGGGGAGTACCTTTGTTTACATATTTACTAGGCGGGCCCTAAATTCCTGCGGCAGTAAAGGCACGACCCGTCCCCTGAATAAATCATCGAGAGCCCTAGATACGTGAAATTAAATTATTAAAAATCAATTTGTAATCGAATGATAATAAATGGGGACGCACCTAATATTTGAGCTCTATCATCCGGATGCCATTAACGGAATAAGCCACGTCGCATTGTAAATTGGGACCAGTGACGGACGCCGCACGCGTACGGCTATGGTGAATAGGAATTGCTTTATTTGTATTTGATAAAGCGACAATCTATTATTTCATAGTAAAAATGACTGCCTAATAAAAAAATCAACTAAAATGTTAAAGAAACAAAATATTTAAAAATTATTAAAGGACATGTGAGTAATATTTAGTCATCATTTCTATATTTAATGATTAAGTAATATATCGCAACCCACTTTGTAAAGTATTTCGAAAATCGAATATCTTTTTCATTTGACGTTTTCGACTGTTTGTACTTGCGATTGCAATGTTTTAGTTTTGAAACAAGAATGCCAATAAGTTATTTAGTCAATTCGTAAATCAAAGTTTACGCCGTAACAACAATACATTATTTTCGAAGTACTTTCAATGCATAAGACCTATTTAAGAAAGGAGCGGTTCGGTGCCGTACAAGCGCCTATTTCTGAAGAACATCGATACTTGTCGGAAAGTGAACATCTAACGACGGCGTTAGACAGTCGTCTTGATTTATAGATTCGTGGTTCTATTACTGGCCGAGTGAAACATAATGGCTTGTTAGAATTTGAATTGACGAGAGTTGTTTCATGAAATTGTTTGTAGAGAGAATGGTAAATATTCAATGCTGAACTATTTGTTAGATACAATAGTGTTAAAGTACGTCATAGATAAAGATCGAAGTGAAAGGCTGAATTTATTTTATATAATGTTATTTTTACCATAGTTTTAAGTAATGTATATTAAATGTTTTGTAAATAAAGATAGTAGATATACCTACTACAGTAGATATACCTAATATCTTCCTAATACCCGCGTGTGTATTACACAAAGGGACCGTAGTGAAGGACTGACTTTAATAAGTGTTATTTGTACTATGGTTTTAAGTAATGTATATTAAATGTTTTGTAAATAAATTTAGGTATATCTACTGTCCGCGTGTGTATAGCACAAAGGGACAGTAGTGAAGGACTGAATTTAATAAGTGTTAATTTTACTATAGTTTTTAGTAATGTATATTAAATGTTTTATAAATACATTTAGATATACCTACTGTCCGCGTATATATAGACCGTAGTGAAGTACTGAATTTAGTAAGTGTTATTTTTACTATAGTGTTAAGAAATTTATGTTGAATGTTTTGTAAATGAATTTAGGTTTAACCATAATCATATGATAGCCTTAAATTGATCCATTGTATTGAGCAATACTATTTTCTCATCTCTATTAATTTGCCACTATGAGATTTCATCATAAAATACATGATTGGATATTGGCTAAATCTTTATTCAATATCATCTTAACATTCTATACGTTTTCTGCCTCAAAATCATTCTACTTATTTAATAAATACTAATATATGTCAGCGAAGCTATAAACAAATTAGACATTGAATAAATATCAAGCAATAGGGAATAGAATAAGCAATAACATTAAAAACGGTTAAAATAAATATATCGTACTTAGGACTTTTCATTACAAAGTTATAATGACTTAAAAACTGACGAACTCCGATTCGCGTGAAAACGCCCTTTATAAACCACAACTGGCTTATGACGTCACTGGGCCAGTCATTTAGCATTCCTTATAAGGGAGTTTATTAAATATTTTCAGTATCTCGTTAAATACTGCGTTTAAGTTATAATTGCATATTATAATTTTTTAATTTTTTGTGTGGAAACTAAATTTGTAATAACTTTTTCAATAAAATGAGCATGAAATTTACACTATTCTTATTTAGAATTTTCGATTAATTGTTTTTTATGTGCATTATTTTTTTCATCACAAGATTTTTATAAACCTACTCTAGAGTTTTAAAATATGTTTACAAAACATATCGACATCAGTTAAATACCCCATTGATGCTTCACTACCAACAGACCGAAGTTCGTTGATTCAAACTCCTCCACTTTGACTTGTTGGGAACAGCCTCATTTAAAAACCCGAATACCCTCGAGAATGTCGAATTAACTTATATAGCCTTTTAAAATCTACCATTTTATTTAAAATCTTTATGGTTTTTAATCTAGTTGTAGATTTATATAACTTTTTGATCATATATGTAATAAAAATAATTGAAGTCTTCCTTGAATTTCGCTACGAAAAAAACTGCCTTATAAACCTCAAGTTTATTTTTCATTAATAAGTTCTTCTGTAAATTCCAGTCCTTACAACCAATATGTTTAAAATGATAATTCATAAAAACGTTGTAACTTTTTTATATTAAGATCGTGTCTATCATCTCAAAATATTAATAACACCAGGTGCATTGGCAACTCGTTTCGAAGTAACGAAAGGTCCGCTGACAGAAGCAGTTGAAATCGAATGCTAAGAATTTCAATATATTATACGGATCTACTTATCCACGCTATACAGCATCTAGAATCTCGTCAATCAGCTCCGAGACGTCGAGAGATGAACGCGAGGAATTTGCATTCGCTGCTCCAACGATCAGGTGCCCATGGGAACCTAATAAATTTTAATCCGCGATCTGTTTTATTGTGCCAGCTGGACGCAGAGATGTGGCCGTTTTATCTTTATGGTGGGTGATAATTAGGTTTGCGTGCAGATTGTAAGGTTTGATATGAAGTTTATTAATGTATCTGCATCGGGTTCATGACAAATGCGTGATAAATACATGTTAGGTCTGATTAGAGTCAGGTCAGTGTTAAATATAATTGCGAAGAGATTGTTTCTTTATTAAATTTAAGTTAATCAATAGAAAATTTAACCTAAAAAGAGATTAATTTTTAATTTCAAGGTAATGTACACCTATGTATATCACTTTGATTACCCACACCCATAAACATATACATATATGTGTGAGCACGCGCGCGCGTTTGTGTGTGCGCGTCTGTGTGTGTATGTGTGTGTGTATGTATATATATATATATATATATATATATATTTATATATATATATATATATATATAAATTTATTTATTTATTTTTTTTTTCCATTTCAAGTAGTCTGTAGAGAATATAGAAGATGAACACTCAATTTTCACAATTTTCTAGTGACACAAACTCAAATCACGACTTCAAAATTGAGAATTATCGCATGCATGCGTAACATTTTTTTGTCATCACTTTCGTATGTATGAGACACATCCCTCGTCACTAAAATTGTTTAACAAACTTCTGATTTGATTTTGGGTTATCATTCAACGTAATCTGTGAATGTATATTTAGTTTAGAAATTAGAGAGCAATAACAGATAGACAGATAAAATAGTTTCGGGCGAATGCTTTGGGTACGAAACTCGAAAAAGAAGAATTTTGTAAGACTGCACAGTAAAAATCAAAAAAGGCATATCAGGATATTCTATATAACGTTAAATGTTCGTTATTTATTATACTTCAATCTAAAATAAATGATTTACAGATGTATTAACACTCTACTCGTTTAAATATATGACATGACGTAAAGAAAAACTTTATTTACAACCTCTTACGTATGGATTAATTGATAAACACATATACAAATATTAGCTAATTTTAGTATTATTTTTAAAATTAAAAAAAATTATTTTTTTACGAAGTACATTAAAAGTTGGCCACTTGAGATTTGTGTGTCAACATGTATATTTTTATTAAGATACTTCTTTTTTAAATATAAATAACATTTTTCAGTTTTGGCTGAACACACATATATTTTTTCTTCATTTTCGAATTTATATAATTCTCCCCACGCTTCTGCTCATCGTAAAAGCTCGGTTTTTAATATAATATCCTCAATAAGTCTAAATTTTAGTAAATTGATTATCTTTTTAAGATTTAAATCGAATTCATATAAAGAACTGAAATAAACTTCGGTGAAGATAGCTTAAAAAGATCATAATCAAAATTTGTACACGAAACCATTTTAGGGTTCCGTAGCAAAATTACGAACTCTTATAGCCTTGCCATGTCCATCTGTCTATCTATCCATCCGCATATCACAACCGTTTTAATCGTGGACTATTAATGTTATAACGCTAAAATTATAACGCTTGCAAAGTTATAAAATAAATTCTTTTAAAAAACAAAATCAAATCAAACAAAATTAATTTTAATAAAATCTTTTTTTGGGCACCTCCCTTACATGTAACGTGGGTATGAATCTTTTTTGCATACCCTATTGTGTAGGGTATCTCTGAAAAGGTCTATCAAAAATATTAGAGTTACGTCTAGAACACTTTTCTGACGCATGGATCCGTTAACCAAATATTAAGCTTTTTCGCCACCACCCATCAGCTAAACTGAAATTTTTGAATTACTGAAAAGTATTCACGAGGGTAGTATATATAACGAAATTAAAAGAAAAGTTCATCACAGTTAAATAGTCTTTAGTAGTTTACGAGTAAATGTTTTTCACTTGTGAAAAATAATTGGAAATATATTTACGTTGTGAAAAATTAAATATATAATACTATGTACTCTTAAATATTTTAAATGCTTAAATATGTACGGATCCCTCGTGGGACGAGTTATACTCGTACTTGACTTGATTTTATATTTATTGAACTACTCGCCGGAAAACTATCAATAACTCAAAGATGAGTGGCAACATTCCGAATTTATTAATCTAAATACCAAAGAATTATAAATATTTCAATGGACAAAACCCATTTGTTTTGTCCACGTCTTCAGTTCTTTCTTCTCATTCTTCATATTTCAGAATTTTGAAAGAAGCCAAAATCAAGCGGACTTGTACAATGATTTTTACAATCTTACAGATACAGGTACAAGTTAATTGAAACATTTTGAAAAAGCTGAGAAACTTGTCCATTAATCACCATATTTTATATAAATTATATACGGTATGACAGAAAATATTGGCAATGTCCAGATCATTAAATTTTTTTTTACTAATTTCCATCATTATTACTGCAACAGCATATCAAAATGATGTTTAAAATCTCACAGATACAGGTACAAGTTAATTGAAACATTTTGAAAAAGCTAAGAAACATGTCCATTAATCACCATATTTTATATAAATTATATACGGTATGACAGAAAATATTGGCAATGTCCAGATCATGGAAATTTTTTACTAATTTTCCTCATTATTACTGCAATAGTTGCACTCTCATATCAAGCAACCCGATGGTCCAAACGATAAGCGAGGAGCCCGTTCGCAGAACTTCACTCTCGTAATTGATAAATTGGACCTCAAATCCACTACCTGGTTAATTACCTAACGCGACACGCGTTTCACGATAAAAACGTGATCCATCGACCCGACCGTGCTCGATTGAATGCGCGATCGCCATTTATTAAGAGAATATCGAGCAATTAATATTGAAGGAACAAATTAAAATATAAAAATGCCAATACGTGCTTGTGCACCATCAGTCGCCGGAACAGTCAGGTGGCGATGATGAATTAGTTTGTTACTGATTATTTTGTAAAATTCATTCAATATTTATTTGTTTGCCTCTTCATTTTCGTGTATATATATATATATCAATGTACATCGGACTTCATGTAGCGAATATTGTTGCAGGCAATATTTATTAAATATTTATCCAAAAATTATATCGTATTTCCGCACATCTATTTGTATGTATTCAAAAAGGCCGAACCAAAAGCCAATATGACCAACAGTAACGAATAATATGTTAAGTCTTATTTTTTTATTTGACGGATCTAAGTTAAATAAAATGCAATTCTTATTCCAGTTTCAAATAGTATCAAAACGTGTACCGAGACTATTGAGTCAACAATTTTCCGAAATAAATGTTATATCATTTCTATGATTTCCTTTACAATGAGGGTGCAGTATTCAATTATAATTTCGAAGTATTTAGTTTATAACAGTTAAGGTTTCAATTAAATCATAACAATAGCATAATTTTTAAATTACTCTTATTACGTAGACCGTATAATATTCCATAAACACAGTTCTAACTTATAACGCTACAATCAAATCTAAAAAATAATCTAGGACAATTTCGTAATTCGCAAATTTAACAAAATTTTCACAATTGTTTTGCAGCATGATAGCTTGAATGTTATCTTCTAAGCCTCAAAGCTCTATCGGTATTCGAATATATTTGCATTCGGCCCGACCCCTCAATGGTTTCCGACCGAAACTCTGGACGCTCACCTCAAATGAAATGTGCATTCCCCACCCGCCTCCGCGACGTTGCAAAATGTCAAATATAATTGGATCGAAATGTTTATTTCATCGGATTGTTGCAGTACGAGTACGTTTGGCTCATTTTATGCCCGCGACGACAAGGTATATTTGATCTTGTTAGTTTAAACGTCCTGCATGTTAATATTTAGGTCGTTTTTGAATGCCTTTTATATGAGAGTCTACCACACCTTTTATGTTTTGAACTCAGTATGTGGTTCAACTCAGTATGTGGTATCGCAGTATAAATTGTTTTAGATATTTTGTTATTTAGATAACTCTTTGGTTCTATATCTGTTTTGTAGTTATATTACAATTTAAAATGACAGATCGTCGCATAGACGTCTAGTCTTAATCCTTGGTTTCAGTTGTTTTTTGAAAATTCTGTTTTGTTGAAATTCCCAACCCTAAAACATGAAAATGTAATTATAGGTTTTACATAGATTTAATTAGTCCTCCTGTTTCGCCGTCAAGCGAAATATGTAATTTGAGAGATGTTTTTATTTTATAACGTAGCAATTTTCATTGCATTTTGGGTGAAATCACGAGCTATAACTCTGGTGTACTAAATATAGATGCAGTATCTGTAACTTGATGAAAGCGTGATATCTAACTTTAATTGTTTGCGCTTTTCCTAAACAGAACATAACACCCAAATTGTAGATACTGCAGTTGATTACAGGAAAATGATTACGTCAATCTTTGATGATGACCATCGCAACTTAACTTCATATTCTCAACTTACCTTAAGTTACGCCATCTGCATTTAGCACGGCAGATAATTATGTAGTTACGTATATAGCAGACTAGAAGTTATCAGGTTTAGATCTAAAATTGTATTTAGTGGTATTCACAACTTTAGTACATAGCAGTACATCGGCGTACGAATACACGATCAACCTAGAATACACGGATTCGAATCTGGAGATACTTGGCCAGAAAAATATCTCCTCATTTTTTTATTTATTCATTAACCAATTATGAACATAGATTTGTCTACATCTTCAATCCGACAACGATGTATTTCGTAACCAGGTTTAGCATTAATGTGGATTTCAAAAGCTTTTTATAAGCTTTTTATAAGCTTTTTAAAGCTTTTTTATAAAATAATATATATCGTCGAAGGTAGGTGCTATAGATAAAAATATCTTTGACAGATTAAAAAGTATAACTTTAATTTTGTCTCGATGCTATGAGCCAACAAAGTTGCGATATATGTTTTCATATCGCGGCTCATAATCGATCGATCGTAAACGACTCTTTGAATTGCGTTGAGTAATGATTGGAATATAATGACGCATATGTGACAGCGTGAATCAATTGTAAATATATATGGTATAACTTTGAAATCAATGTTAAATTGCTTGCATTTTTCAGCATACATTATTAGCAACTTTTTATCACTTTTATTTTAGTTGTGTTTCTAGTTCCATCTTTACCAGCAACCTTTGGTCAGCTTTTAAATGAGCATACGTTTCTAGCTCCATTTCTGTCAACAAGCTTTTTTCAACTTTCACATAAGCTTTTGTTTCTAGCTCTATCTTCAAAATTATGACTAAATCTGTAGACGTGTTAAAGTATTGCATGTTAATATATATATATATATATATATATATATATATATATATATATATATATATATATATATGTATACATATATATATATATATATATATATATATATATATATATATATACAATTATAAAACACTCACAAATGCATGGCAATATATAGAGAGAACTATAAATTTCTTTATGATAGAATTGGGAAAGATAAAAAATTAGCCAACAGAAGCCATAACTTCGATCTAGAGCAGGGGTATTGTACTTCACGTTTTAAACTAAATTGTATGCAGTCATTCAGTACCGTTTCACCAAAACTGGTTCCATATTTCTTAAGCGTTAATGTAAGAAACTATTAAATAATCATAGTTAAATAATAACAGAGTCGAGAAAATATTGAAAACTTTCTATTAGCTTTTAAACTTTCTAAACAATGTCTAAATATGAAATTTAGTATAATTCAAAGCACAAATAGAGTTTATTTCAGACTTTTATGTACATACATAGATATGCTATTTATGAATAATTATAATGCTTACGATATGTTGAAAAAAGTTTATACAACTTTATTCCAAAAGAACTTTGTTTACCAATATTGATTTAAGACGTGGTTTAAATAAACATAGATGCCTCATCGATGCGTTATCGAGTAACACAAGTTTCATTCCATCGGAACGCGTGTCTGCCTCGCACGGTGCTCATCGATTCCAAATAAACGTCGAATCGAATTAATACCTCTTCACACAACTGGCGAAACACGAACACGCGTGACAGGAAATTACTGGAAGGCGCTACGAATACAAAGCTGTTATCGAATGCACGCCGACCGGTGGATCTGTCGACAGCGGCAGCGGCGCTCTCAAGACGGTCCGAGCAAAGGAATATTAAATTATACAGTTCCGTCGAAAGCTTTGATCGTCAACAACGTCTTGTAAATATTTAAATGACGACCATATCCGATTAACATGCAAGTTGTGCACTACACGCGCTAAATTTTGTTAGATTTGATCTCTCGAAGGCGACGGGCGAGAGGTAAGATTTATTGATAAATATTGTCATTAGAAAAAATGTACTCAGTGTTGTGACATCAGCGTGGGCCCTACTCTTGGTTTTTGGAACGGTTTATTCTATTAATAGTTCATAACTGTATACAGCAGATATGTTCTAATACAGAGAGAGAAAGGGAGAGATGTAAATATTCGAGTTTAAAGTCTAGTGAATGGGAGTTTTTACATAACCACTTTCTCTACAAAATGAAATGGAGGGAACTAAATTATATAACAAATAAAATTGATTTAATATTTGCTATACACGAAAATTATTAAGAAGAAAATAATTAAGTAATCATTAAAAAAACTGATCAGAGAGAGAAAGGGAGAGATGTAAATATTCGAGTTTAAAGTCTAGTAAATGGGAGTTTTTACATAACCACTTTCTCTACGAAATGGAATGGAGGGGTCTAAATTATATAGCAAATAAATTGTGTTAATATTTACTATACACGATAATTATTAAGAAGAAAATAATTAAGAAATCATTAAAAAAAACTGATCAGAGAGAGAAAGGGAGAGATGTAAATATTCGAGTTAAAAGTCTAGTAAATGGGAGTTTTTACATAACCACTTTCTCTACGAAATGGAATGGAGGGGTCTAAATTATATAGCAAATAAATTGTGTTAATATTTACTATACACGACAATTATTAAGAAGAAAATAATTAAGTAATCATTAAAAAAACTGATCAGAGAGAGAAAGGGAGAGATGTAAATATTCGAGTTAAAAGTCTAGTAAATGGGAGTTTTTACATAACCACTTTCTCTACGAAATGGAATGGAGGGGTCTAAATTATATAGCAAATAAATTGAGGTAATATTTACTATACACGACAATTATTAAGAAGAAAATAATTAAGTAATCATTAAAAAAACTGAAATGCGAACTTTGCATTTGTTTTTGTAATTTCCATAACTATAATATACTATGCCTCGTTTACTCAATTTATATAAATGATAAAGCCACGCTGCACATCCTGTCTCGTGAAACGCAGGTCAGTTATTTGTTTTTTCGCTACATTAACATTTTATTGTTTAATTTTGTTGTCAGGCTCCTAAAGGACTAATCACTACATACGGTACTGTAGTTACAGTACTGTAGTTACACCCCCGTTACTCTCCACCCTCGCTGTTCTGATGTACTTAATAGTCCAAAGTACTTCGAAAAAACTTCCAAAAACAAAACTTGCATCCAGAATCTTTTAATGCTTTCGGCATCTCCAGTAAAACGAGTGCACATAAATATGGAAACATTTCTTAATTTCACCCTTTTTGCACTCCTTTTTATTCAGAAGTTCGCGTCCACTTTTAGAAATTTGCCTGCTCCGTTTCTTTCTATACCTCTCTGTCCTGTGCTATTTTCACCCATCTTCTTCCGGCCACTTTCCTGATGTCATCAAACCATCATTGGTCTTCTTTGTTTTCGTTTTTTCTCCGTAGCTTCCCTTCGGTTGTTTTCTTTGTCCATCTGTTCTTATCAATTCTGGTCTCCGGAATTGATCATATCCACTTTGCTTTCAATATATTCTCACTTATATCTTCCATCCCCGTCTTTTTTTATCCATTGTATAGTCTTCTTATTTTTAAATTCAATATTCGTTAATAAAAAATGCATTAACAGTATTTTAAGTGTTGTTAGTGCATACAATCGATGCCAACTGAAATCTCAAGTTCCATTTTTTGAATGAACACTTCTTTCTTTTTTTACTTCAGCAAACCACCTCATTAGTGACGCCTCGTTCCTTTTCGATTTAAGGCTTAACATGTTTGTATGTGTATTTATACACATATACACACACACACACATACACACATACACAAACACAATTTTACGGTAAATATGGATTGCGACTTCGGTTCCACGTAAAATATACAAATTAACTTGTTTTTAAAGTTCCGTACCTCAAAAGGAAAAAATGAACCCTTATAGTATCACTTCGTTGACTTTGTCTGTTTGTCTGCCAAGACTCTTTTTCGCAGGAATGCGTAGTGCTATCAAGTTGAAGTTAACATCAAATATATAAATTACGTCCCTTGGAACTATAAAAAATTAAGCTTCTAAGTCAACGCAATAAAAAAAACCTAAAAATATGGCCATTTATGCCGCATATATTGACACTTGCAAATAAATCAAAACCTATAGGGTACTGACATAGAATCATGAAGTTTGGCAGCAAGGCCTCACGGCACAAATAAGGGGAAAAAATCCGAAAATCGTTAATTTGTAGTTATGTGACATAAAAAAATATTTGTTTTTAAATATACGCCTGTGAAAGATATAGTATGCAATATGTTTTCATTCTTAAAACTTAAATTTTGTAAATAGTTTAATAGGAATATCATGTAACAATGCCTAAATGTGTAGGAAACACGTTGATGACTTTATTAGGTAACTAGAGTTTAAACGAAGTAAAATAATCACAACGTTGATCAATGCCATATGAACACAATAGTTAAATTATCGTAGCTTGGTAGCTGTTAATGATATATTTTAATTTTTCAACATTTGCTTCCAGCATTCAATTTCCATAACTTCTAAATATGTTCATCCCACGTTTTTATTGTTTTTTGACATTACCTATTTAAGATAGATGACAATAATGTGTTTATTTTGCCTTATTTTTCAACTTTTTATACAAGGAGAAAGGTATTGCAAATATGTCGAAAATAATTTTCCCCATTTGGAAGGTCAACAAATAAATGTTTTGTGTTTTTTATTGATAGCAATTCATTAAATATTGAAACAACTTTTTTAACAGGTCATATCTAAATTATATTCTTATGAGCGGTTAAAGTAAATGGTGGAGTCGCATGCATAAAACCTCCCATAATATAGGCCAGTGTGTGAATTCACTTTGCATCGGGTGAATGGTGCTTACGTTATGCAACAGTTTAACGTACCATTCCATAAATTGAATGTATCTAAGGTCAGGGCCCCCATATATAATGTCCAATGCTCAATGCCGCCGACCGCAAGTGGTCATTCGCTTTAAATAAATTGCCATGTAATGGCATGTTAATTTGCATAGACCCGTAATGCGGTGTGACATTTACTAGCGCGCCAAAGACGCCCTTCGAGTGATGCTATTTAAGGTAGCGAATTGAAAAGCATAACCGGCTTAAAAGAAAGTTAAAGTTTCGCGCAAAAAATTTAAAAGCGACGAGTAGCGCGGACGAAAGCGCTCTGCTTTGAGACGGTGAATTGCTGAACTTGAGCGGAATATTGTAGTGCGTGAAGCGTCCGCTAGATGGCAGTAATAAAAATATGTAACGGTTCATTTCTATGTTAAGCGAAGGGTGTCGTGGTTTGTTTATGCGTATCAAGGGATGTTGTATTGTAAATGGGGTTGACAACATTTAACAGACAGACCACTAGATGGTAGCAAAAGAAAAATTAATGTATTCCAAATTGTTATTATATATAAGAAAATATCGGTTACAAGTACTGGCTGTAGGTCAAATATTTTATATTTATTCGATTAAATTATTATTTGTACACAATATATGGATTATAAACTTATTTTGAGTTAAATCGTCAATCAATAATTATGGAAATGTCTAATTCACAAAATTCCGTCAATCTGTATCGCATTATTTGAAATCGAGTTTATTTTTATAAAATAGTGCTAAAAAATGAAATCTTTAAAATTTCAATTGTTATTTAAGTTTATTAATGCAATAGTCATAAATCATAAATTGATATTGCACGTAAATTTTATTAAAATAATTGTAGCGCATAATAATAACGTTATACTCTCAGTTTCAATTTGGGTTTGATATCTTGAAGTAGCCTTTTTAAATGGGTGGGATCACATTTGCAAGGTAAATCGGTATCGTGGACGATAGAACGTTAATTTTATGACCGTTTATACGAACAACATAAGGGTTGATTTCTCTTCCCGTTTTTAGCGCCCGCCGCTAGATGGCGAGATCAAATTTTCTACTGTTTTCATAAATTGAAAATGTTTATATTGAACAAGGGTGCCGCTAGATGGAAAACATTTTTACGCCCTTGTAGAACAAGAAACGACTAAGCTGAAAATGTTTATTGCCTTCATAGATGGCAGGTATTTATTTGAAATGTTCGTTCGTCATTTGGATGTCATAATAAACTACTTGTACTTTACAATCGCAATATCAAAACTTTTGAGCGTTTTAATAAATAAAATTTTTTAAATGTTTTAAATAAATTAATTTCAAGATTAAAATTTCAGCATTTAGGTGAAAATATTTTTGATTTGATGATTTCATTAAAGTTTTAATCATTCATTTTCATAGATCCCCAGTGTATATTTCTATTCATTATCAGTTATATATTAGACTGACCTTAACAATACAAAACACAGAATTTTGTTATATTCTCATGCTCCATGTTAATTATAAATTGATACATACATTTCATAATTTTGCAGAGATTAACATGACATTTAAAGTTTCAGTATTTAGCTGAAAACATTTTATGAATGGATTATTTAATTAAAATGTTTAATCTTATATGTTAGAAGTTTCTTATGAATGAATGAAAATGAGGTCAATATTCATATCTGTTACGAATTAGGCTAACTTTATCAATCGAAAACAATTACACACGAAGCACACAAACTTGTGACATTTTCGTGCACAAATTTATTGACAAATCTTTTATTTGGAAATAGCATCACGGATATCGATAATGCCTACATTAAAATGTTTACCCCATATATGTGACCTATATATTGAGAGTAGGTCTTCGAAAAAACGCATCGCTATTCGAAATAACTGCACGCGATAAAATTCACTGCATATTTCGTTGCATCGTACTCACATTTTCACGAACTCATTGTTTCCTTTTCGTTTAAGTAAATTTATTTTTATCGGACTATTATTTATATTACATTGTATTAAAAGGAAAACAGAAAACGTTAATAATTTGGTTTTTAATTATTTATTAATGTTAATATTAATAACATCTTCCATAATCTTTAACAAATTTAAAAACGTATCTACATTCGGCGGTCGTTGTTCTTATATACCTAGTACACAATATTTAATGTTTGACCCCTTTAATTATTCATAAAAATGATATAAGTTGATAATTTTGCGAAATAATATTTAACACAATTTTATTTTGTAAATAGATATATCTTGTGTGATATTTGCAATTAAAATTGGTACAGTTTCAACCGCTTCCAAGTCTTGATTTCAGTATGTACCATATGCAATCTGGTGGTTATACTAATACTTTACAAGAAATATAATTATTGTAACCAATTATTTACATCTATTAACAAAGTTATAATTGTTAGCATTATACCATTGAACAGGTTAATTCTCACTTATCCATTAAATAAAAACCATTTCGTGTCGAAAGTTTCAGCACGTCTCGAAATATTATCGTTCTAATTTTCACCTGATCGAAAAGTTAAAATGCTTTACTTTCGGTTAATACAAACTAAAATGTATAGTTTCCCTACAAACAAATATTGTACAGCTACCGAACTCCTGCAGAGTCATTCATTGAACAATTTGTTGCAAATTCCCAGGTAATACCTACCAGGAAATCACTTACCACACAGTTGCTAGGTAGCAGCAAATATTACGGGACTAAAATATAAAGGAATTGGGTCAAATGAATTTTAATTTATGGCCGCAAAGGTGTTCCCACTGGTTGTATTGCCCGACCGAATATTGTAAGCGACACTTTCACTTCTGACACAATGCTGAGAAGACAAAAGCAAGTCGGTGGACAAATATTATTTGTTATTTTAAAAATGTGTACAATTCCAAAATAGTTTTGGTAAAATCACGAGCGTAGATTGTAATGCGGTGTTCTATAAAATTAATAATGTAAATAAATAAAATTAATACTGATATAAATGAGGTATAACTCGGCTGTGACGTACAAATACCATAATATCAGTTTCAATATCGTAGGCTAATAATAGACTTTTCCTTGCACAAGTAACAGGTATATTTTAGTTTCAACTGTATATTCCTGTCAAACTTAACAACGACTTCTGAAAATTGCTTTTCTTTAAAACAGCTTCTAAGTGGAATTTTCCACTTATTTCAAAACGCGGTTGAATTTCTGTTTCATTTAAATTTTTCGTATATAATTGCAGTTATTATAATGGTGTGGAAGGTTTTTTGAACTTATTACAGTTTGTTCTAGTTCAAGTGATATTAATTAATAATGGGCAACTTTTGATATCACATAACGTGTGAGCAACTTTTAATATCATGTAAGCTAATACTTAGATAAAAAGGAGTCAAGTCAGAACCCGAATCTTGACTCTAGTCTAGTACTCGAATTCAGTAAATACTCAAATCTAATACGTAAGTAAAAAAAGAGAAAGTAGGTGTGTATAGTTACATGAGTACCTGCAATACTTGGTGTTAATTAATTGGATATCATGCTTAGCTTCTACAAAACAATACTTACTAGCAAATAATAACCAATTTTTCACTTAGCGTAATAATCACCATAACATCTAAGACCTAAATTATATATAATATTATTAACAAACGAAAATAATGTAATATTAAAGTTAAGCTAACATTTTAATGGTTAAAAGAATAGTTAGGTTTACAAAAACTGTTCGCAAGAGCGTAATCGCACTTCAGCCATTAGCGCAAGCGCACTTTAGGGTCCTTTATTTACAGACAAAAGACAATACCAGAATAATAACTCGATTATTGTGAGTTATTGAGATTGTAATTCAAGCGAGTGAGTGTCTATGAGTATCCGTGAGTATCCGAATACTGTATCGGTTGAGACACTCGAGTATATAAGAGTATTCGAATACTATTCCTAGTCAGCTTGCCGCTGTCTGTTATTATTGTTAATTCTACAAATACACTGCAATCACAACAAAATTATCATACTTTTAAAAATCGAAGGAATGTATAAATATATATTATCCACATCAAAATGTTTCCAATAAATTCATAAATGTAACTGTAACTCACTTATATATAAACATATATATAAGTTATATTTACATAAATGTAACTGTAACTCACTTATTTATAATATATATTTATACTAAACTGTCATTAAGGCTTTAAGATATTTTCTTATTAGAAACAACATTTATTAGTCTCTCATATTTACAATAAGTACGTAGAGTTACACTATATGGACAGTGCTAAGTTTTAATTGTTGATTTTGCATATTGCATTTTCCAAATTAAGTATATTTATTTTGTTTGATTCTTATGTCCTTGTAGTTGGGTTGTATAAACTTTTCTATAGTTTTATTTAAAAAATATCAAAGTAAAGACTTGGACTACTTGAGCTAATAGTATTAATAATATCGACTCCATCAATGTGAGCCTATGGCCGACATTACATTACAGCTGCTAAAATTGTAAAATCAATTCGACAGTTTAATCTTTGTGTAACCAATGTATTCATTTTAAATTACCCAGTTGCTCTCAAAAGTATTCGCTATAAATAATTAAGTACAAAAGCCGGCATTTTAAAAAGGTGTCATCATTCTTTAAATTCATTAAACACCTTGTTAAGATTCAATTAGCACTGCGAATAATTATGATATGCGAACCTTATTTAATTATATCTGTTTGTATGTCAGTGTTTATAATACTTCATATTTTACTCGCACAACACACGAAACGTCTTAATAATAATTGCAATTAACTAACGACCTTCTCCTCGTTGACGGCCGTTCCTCAAAAAATATTTTTTAAATAAAAGTTATATAAGCAATGTAGGTACACTTATTTATTTCCGTATAAGCATCCATGTACATGACCGCGGAACTCGTACATTACTTCATATATTATTATAACATAACGTAACGTTGCCTAATATTATATACCGTACGTAGAGATTGCGTTGTGGACGAATCCGCAGCGGGGGTTCGCTCTGGGGGTTATCTTCATGGTCCGCCGGGCTGATGAATCTAGGTGCGGAGCCTGGAAAAATATTACGCTCGTTACTACTCGCTTTGACGTGGTATGAACAGGTAGGCGCTAGGCATTTTAGATAACCTGCTTTGTCTCCGAAATATGGGCTGTGAAGTAATTTCAACATTGTCGGCTTTTAGGAAGTAGTTGGGAGTGAAATATATATTAAACATTGTGCGTTTTTCAATCAACGTCATGATCAAACGTCTATACGTTGATATGAAATTAAATCAGCCGTCATGTGTAAAATTTTCCGCTAAACATCATTTTTGTTTTCAGATCCATTTGAAAAGCGCTAAAGTTGTAAAAAAATAATAAATTTATTTCCCGACATAAAAATAGCCGAATGATATATTGAAATAATTAAGTATGAGCCAGTTATAAATTTTTAATTGTTTTTTCGATTATACGCGAAAGATTTTAAGTGAGATTTATAGTTATTTCCATATTACGTCTTCGTAAATGTTCAAATAATTTATTTAATCCTTAAATATTTTGTTCTTTGTTGCAGACGTAATTTTCCACTAAGGTTAATTGTTTTTAGTCATGACATTTTCTCAAATGTGACAATTTGAATTGTTTAACAAATAAAACCTTTTCGTTGTGTGCGAACTAAAATTAGCTTAGTCATATACGTTTCCACTGCTAATTTTCCCAACCCACCGCCGCACACACGGAACCGCATAAATCAAAGACGCCAACCTCAAACCTGTCGTCCCGCAACAAAACCTCAGCGCAAATCTATTAGCATCTCACGCCAGATCCGCGGCACCTAGCCGTCGGCAATAATTAAGGCAGCCAGCCGCCGGAAGCCGCCAGCGTCGGTAATCTGCGGGCGCCATGTTGCCTCCAGTTCGAAATTCGATAAATAACGGGCGCAGCGACCGGCGCGGGCCCACCGGAAGTGGCGCTGTCGGCGGGCGCGATTTATGCGCGCGGGTCACACTTCATAAACGCTCGCACTGCTCCCTATCTCTAATTGACATCTACGAGTATGACTGGTCGCGCGCGGCTCTGGCGGCCGGCGCTCGTCACGATTTCGGTTTGTTTTCGCGAAGGTGTCTTCGAAATGCTAATTTTTTTCAATACTTACCAATCACCTTCAACTGATAATACATATTAAATATATTTGGCGTTAATTTTGTTGAATTTTGCTTCATTTTTATTCACAGCCAAATGAATATTCACAAAATGCTCACCTGAAAATGTTGTCATACAAATAAGAAAGAAGGTCGTGGTTAAGAATTTAAATAAAGTAAAAATAATACTACATTACGTAGTTTCATTTAACTGTGAATAAAAATGAGGTGTCCATACATAATTTAACGGTGTCACCTTTACCTCAAAGTCAATTTCATCACGGTTTTAGAAGCAGACGGTTGCTTTTTTATTAAATAAGTACTTGAAACTAGGTATGAACAATAGATTAATTAATATTCAGGAAACGTTAAAAACCATTTTAGAATATTTTGATAATGATTATTGTTATTACATTATTTGGATCTTTTAGCATGATTAGCTTTGACCATTTATTTTAATTCGTCTTGATACCGCTACGACAATTTTGTTTAACACGAATAAACAGTTTATCATTAATTATCGTCGCTGAACGTTATCGAAATATCAATATAACAATTCAGTTTTTGTAGTATTAAAATAACGAGTCTTATCGTAACGTTCTTCCAATTTATATCTGCCATCTACGACATATCACGTCTTCAGCTGTAGCGAGCCATGCGTTAGTAAACTTTAAATATTTCCCATATAACAGCTGCTGTGGGTTGTGATCGATGATTGTGCAAATTATGCAGTAGACGCTAATGCAGGTGCATGATGTACAAGTTAAAGTGAAAATTTATTACTCTCCAGTCGTGTGTAATTTTGGGACATGTGTACGTAGCTATAACTACACGTTTAAGATGTAGAAAGTGTGGATTTTCAAATTTTCACTTTAGTCGATGAGTAAATTATTATTTAAGCTTAATATTGTTTTGTGTAAGAAACGAAATACAAATAACGTCACTTTTAAGCACAAAAATAATTTTTTGGTACTCTGATTAAATGGATATATTACTTACATAAGTGGCGAAACTTCAACTCTTTATTTAAGTTGCACTGCTTCTTTAAGTGGTAAAAATTAATTCCAATTAAAAAAAAACTTTTGAAAGTTTTTTTTTTACATTTGAAATGCTTAATTGTTTAATATTTTTAAATTAGCTGGATTCATGACACACATTGGTATTAAGTTTTAAACTTCTATATCCGATATGAATATTCCTTAATGAGACTTAATGTATAGATCCATGAGGCCAATAATTCTCACTAAAAAGACATTTTAGTATTTCAGAGTATTTATGTTTGTTAGATTATTAAGAAATGTGTGCTTCCGGATGATGCATAATTTGTTAAATATTAATAAATTTATAGGTAATCAAATTTGTTTCAAGTAATAAGCTTATATTAAAAGTTTCGGGAAAATATGCTATAATTTATTCTATTTAAAATATTCTAGCCTAACCACGAGTCGATTAAAAGTTTTTGATAAATTTGAAAATTTATCAAGCTTAATAAAATGAAATTAGTAATAAAAGCGTTTTCTAAATAAAAGAGCCGAAAGGTCATAAAAGCTATAAATAAAAATGTTGTCAGAGAAAATAAATGAAATACCACGAACCATTTTCTTAAACACCTCACCAAAAACTATAATAAAAACATAATCAGAAATCGGCAAAACATTGTGTCATACTCTGCTAAATTACGAGCTGCGTATAAATCACGGTCATCATAACACACATAACAACCTTGGCGCGGAGCTACGTGGAACTATAACTCTTTTGTCAACCGCCCACCCCCGCCGATAGATTTATTTAGTACATCCTACTTATAACTACATGTTTGTTCCTTTTTCTTTTTCCGAAGAAAATTTCCTTTCTCTAAGCTTCATGGGTCAGCGCACAGGTTCGTTTGGGCTGGGGCGCGCAGCGAAGAGTAACGGCGCAGGGCGGATAACGCTAGGCGGGCGGCGCGCACATTCTGCTAGTGACAAGAACTGATTCGCTCTTTGTCGTGGGTGTGCCTTTGTATGGAGCTTGACGCTTCGATAGTTTTCTATTTCCGAGGGGCCCGCGAGGGACGACGACGAATTATTGTTGACATTCGACGGGCACGGCGACCTTCCTTTTATAGCTGCTTAGTCCCGATCAGAGCCAATTCTAGGCAATGCCGTAGATAAAATAGTCACGGGCAAGTACAAGAGTACAATACACGATTAGAGAACCCTAAAATGAAACTATCATCTGATTTTTTCAAGACTGCGATATGTTTTTTTTAATAGCTGAATTACTTGTCAGTATGGGTTTTATTGTCAGTATAGATATAAACAATATTTGTTACATTATATATATATATATATATATATATATATATACACACATATATATATATATATATATATATATGTATATATATATATATATATATTTATACATATATATAAAATAAAACTTTAATCTAAAAATTACGTTTTTCTTTACCGTTACACTCATGTTACTATTGCTATAGGAAATTTAGACACATTCCATATCATATAACATATTCCAGTTTTGAAGACGGGATAGGTTACTCTCCATATGGGGACTGACGAAAACTGGACTACATAAAATACAAAGTTTCCATATGTGCAATATAAAGCTCAACTTTCCTTAATGGGATATGTACTACAACGCAAGTCGCATATTCTTCTATTTGGAAACTGTCGCCGACATTGCGATATAGTAAAAATAAGCATTAATTTCGTATTTATAGAAGACAAATTAGTATTTAATAATGTTTCTTTCTTGTGATTCCTAGCAAATAATGGAGGATAGTTGCAATGTATGTGTTGCCCGTCAACGCCTAAACTTATTCTACCTTATGTACTTGCAGCGGTGAAGTGCGACTTGCGAAGTTTTAAATGAAGCTGGAAGTTGCAAAGTGGTCGTTAAAGTTTTGTATGTAATTGTATTGAGGTTGAACTTTTAAAATGTACTTCTTATCATCATTATGACCATTTATATGTATAAAAGATATGATGCCGTTTATAGAAAATTATTACTAGAAAAAGGTACCCCAAAAGCTTTATTAACTTTTTCTGGTCCAAGTATTTTTAATTGCGTTTTCGTTTAAATGTTAACTTATAATTATATATTGATTTGGAAAAAAAGTAATTCGGTATAGGAACAGTTTTTCAGACATGACTTTTCAAAATGGCCGAGTTTTACAAGAAATAAATTTATCAAATTTTCTATAGATATATTTCCAGAATCTGAAACTCAAATATTAAGCAATTAGCCAACGCCAAAAAAATTTGAAATGTGTTCATAAGAAATTTAAAATCTCGTGAAAAACATGCGTTTTTTAATTTCAATATAAATGCAAAAATATTAGGAGTACTTGCATATATAGGATCAGATACCTACTTGGATAGGTATACTTGATTTATTTATACGAATTACATGCACGAGATTATATAACTCATGTAGAGTCATATCAGACAACCTTCCCTATTCAAATATCGAAAACAATTTTTTATAAAGTAACATTAAGTCATAAAAATGAAAAATGTTTAGCCCCTCAATTTTAGGGTCGTTCTTCAAATTTTTGAATATTTAAAGATTTTACTTGATTATGAAATAAATCTATGTATGTACTTACAATATCATGCCATCTTTTATCGAAATTAAATAAATGACGTTTTTGAAACGTCACACCTCTTTATAACTTCCTTTACTGGGGTGTAGATCATCCCCTGACGTACCTACAGGTCAAGTTTCAACAATTTTTAAACTTTTAATTTTTTTCGTTATCAAGAAGTAGTGTCGTTATCATTTACCCGGATATTGTTCCGGTATTCGTATTTATATCAAACAAATTAATAAAAATTTTGCCGACTACCTTTTTAAATGACAAAAGTTGTTTTTATATTACTTGTAGAAACAGGAGAAATTTAAGAGTATAAATATCCTAATTATGGAAAAAAGTAGTAGTTTTAATTTATAATGTAATCACAAAAATATTTTCTAACATGAAACGATCCCACCATCTAATTTTATAAATGCAAAGAAAGATTTTACTTTAACCTATTGACCACCGAGTTGCGTAATTTTTGACTATCAGTTCAAAACATGACCTAATGCTACTCTTCAGTAACAAATAAATTGAGGTTCACACTAAAGTTTCTGGTGATCACTTTCGAACAGCCTTAGCCTTATAACCACAATGCATACGGAATTCGCTGCATGTATACGGAACATGATTATTACATCATTCATTGTAGTTTAAAACCTGGAAGGTAAGAAGCATTGAAACCTGTTATTCATAAACATAAACAAAAATTAAACATAAACCAATTATTAAAGCGAGGCCAGATATCCTAAGACTAAATCTTACAAGGTGAAACGTTCTGTATATTATGAACTAAGTACAATATATTATTGAGTAATCGTTAATAATATTAAATATTTAATTCCAAACCGTACAAAGTATGTAATTAATTTAGACTCGCACTCAACTTCCACACTACTCAGTGTGCATCAATGTACCGTACATAAGATTTATGTACCGAATGTATCGGTTGCACCGCCGCAGTACGAGAGGACGTACGCAATTGATAAATTAAGATCCCCTATGCCGATACGGGATCCATTGTGCCGTATATCGGTGGGCGTTCGCCAGTGACTGACTGCCGACTATCGTTACTGCGAGTGCCTAAATGGGAGTAAGACCTGGGAGGGTAAGGGTAAGAGACTTAATGATATTGGGGGTTAAATTGGCAACATTTGTTTGCTGTAAAGTTCGTTCGGTTTAGTATCGATGCGCAGTGCGCGGGTGCGGTGTTAGATTGACGGCTGGGGTTATAGACGCAAGTGAACAGTATTATTTGAAATGGATTTATTTGGAATGGTTTTGAGAACATTTCAGTTGTTGTTGTCCAAATAGATATTTTTTTGTTTCATTTGTCAATGTACTAGGCTACTATTTCTTGTCTTCAATTTTTATAATAAACCTGGCATACTGGGCCAAATATTCTTAACTAGCTTATAATTTTCCACAATCTCTTCGAACGTTTTGAGTATTGCTTCTGAAAAAAAAAACTTGAA
Source organism: Druceiella hillmani (assembly GCA_039881145.1). Classification (NCBI taxonomy): domain Eukaryota; kingdom Metazoa; phylum Arthropoda; class Insecta; order Lepidoptera; family Hepialidae; genus Druceiella; species Druceiella hillmani. The sequence continues at coordinate 13,349,453 of JAYKKI010000043.1, forward strand.
AGAAATATATTGTAATGAAATATTTGATGTTATTGGTTTACAGATTAGAATTACACAAGGAAAATAATTTTACGTATTGTAGAAAGGAAACAAAAAAATAACGTTAAATAATAAACATAAGGTGTTTGATAAACGTATGTAGAAAGACTAAAAAAATTAGTGAAAAATAAAGATTGAAGATATTTCTTCAATCTTATATGAGATATATGAAGAAATATATGAAGATAGAAATATATGAAATATATTAAGAATAAGATATAAGACAAATAATTGGAAAAATAATTTTAAGTATTTGAATTTTTGAAAAAAGAAAAAGAGGAAAAACGTATTTAAAAAATTATTTATTTATGGCAGAATATATTTAATATAAAACTCGTGTAAAGCTAGACTCAAAAGGTTATTATTAGTCTTAAACATAAATACTATGAAATATATGCCTTTCAATTAGGTTGAAGAATACTTTTATACGCATAGTGCTTTATAAGCAATTATACGTAGCTTGCTCTGAACGTCTTACATATAGCATTTATTTACGAATATTTAAATATTTAATTTATCGTATTCAAGCGAAATATAGGTATGGTCTGTAGCCCAAACGCATACATCGAATGCGACCAGTGCGTGTCATTTTGGATGAAACGTAGATACTAACTTCATTCCTATCTCACGAAGAAATTGCAAGTAACATCTAGTCACAAAAGTGTTCTACAAGAAACTAAAGTTGATTGCGTCACTTCAAGCAGTCAATTTGTAGTGAGAAAATATGCCATTACATTTATTTTGATAGCTATACTAATTGTGCATTTTTATCGTGACAGTTTAAAACGGCAGTATATTGTCATAAAAGCGAGATTATCGGATTTATCTTTTACGGGAAAAATAATAAAATTTCGAATGGTAGATTGAAACTAGTTTTAAAATTATATGTACTTAATGAATTAATTATATTTCATTTTGAATTGTATGAATGAACTGTAAGCCATTTTCATATGCGATCAATATTTACGGTTAACCGAGAGTTGTATTTTGAATAAACTTTGTGCTGGCCTTGGTGATAATTTCCCGTTTTTCATTTTATAAGCGAAAATAGATTCATGAAAAATAAGTTACTTAATTAAACAATACCGCTCGTGATGTTAATAAAAAATCGATTTAAAAAATGTTCACTATGAAGAAAGGGTTGCCAAATATAAAATTTATAGCTTTACGCAAACAATTTGTTTATTTAAATTTTTAAATTACTGTTTTTTATGTAAATTTGTGTTTATATTTGCATACTTTTCTTGTACACACTAAATAGTGTGCAAGATCACTAAACAATTTTTTATGTAGAAAAAATTTAATAAGTAGTTTGGAAAAACGCAATATGTATGAGAAATGTTTATATGTGTAAAATTAATTTTTTCTAGTTAAATAATCTCGATCGAAAATTATTTTTGTTTAATATGTCGTTTTTAATGCAAATTTTTTTTCATTTAATAATTAATAAACAGCGAATTTTTTATTGGCATTAAACCGTATTTGTTCCGATATAAGTAATTTGAAAAATTCTGAAAAAATATTTTTAACATTCGGTTTAAATATTTAAAATACATCGCTTCAGAAGCCACCCAGAAATTATATTTTTACGTTTAATATTTAAGTCATATATTAGGATAACTATATTTACTTCATCATGCCTACAAATCAAATCAACCAACGGTCTTTCCTCTAACCTGTTAATAACGAGAAGACTGTTTAGGACAAAAGTGTTTAAGCTATTGATAATTTTTCTTTTTTTCATTCAAATACTGGGATAAACAAATATTAATGGGCAGAAATTATTAAATAAAACACATGCTCAATGATAGCTTGGTATCGTACATTTTTTGCTTAAAATTTTAATCTAAAGCAAAAATATACCAGAAATAGATTATATACTGATAAAATTAAAAAAAACTTCAAATAACATGTAATGGAAAGAAAATTTTGCCTTATTAAACTGAAGAGTACGCCCTTTCTGGACGTAAGACGTAATTTATTAACCTAGACTAACTATTGCACACGTATACATAAATACAAGTCCGTGCACTTAACACAAAATTTCCCTTCGCCCCCCACAACCAGCGATACATCTGCCAATACAGAATTTCCTCAATCACGACTTCGTTATTTTTATTCATTTCCCATGTACCGCCTTGTCGCAACGTCGAACTTCCCCATTGCTATGCACCGCGAGAGGCACGATACACGATTTATCACTGGCACGGCTTAGCGGGGTTTATCCTGGCGAGTTGCTCTGCCGGCTGCCGGAGCTGTGAACAATCTTCAGGGCAAAATTACAATTAGACGTCGGCGTTGTTTGTAGTCCACAGCGCAGTTTACGGGACGTTTAATCGAATATTCGAAAAGTTTGTGGCAATATTTAGAGAACAGAAATTTAAAAAAAGAATTAAATTGTGAAAAAAAACTAAAAGTGAAACTAACCCGTCATAAAAAGAAATATTTTTAAAGAATATGAATTAAGTTTTCGTATAAATGATTAAATAGAACAAATTTCAGTATTTGAAGGTATGTTTGGAGAGAAGTGAGGTGAGATGAATTCGACATCACTTTAGTGGTTATTCTTTTATTATTTAAAACCTTTTTACGTTATTGAAGGGGAATACAAATGCAGCCTTTGATCATTAATGATATTTTGACGTACATCCAAAAACATCCTAATTGATAAGTTGTTGATTCTTTAGCAATAATACGCTTTCCAAAATGTCTTTAATGGTTAATTCCTTTTAGAATTATAATTCATTTTTTCAAACTTTTTTATCCCCTTTTCTTAACTATGGTAATATGTGGCGTTCAAATTTTACCGATTCTTTAAAATGTAAGTGTTAGTTACACATTTGACCTCAAAAATATGATCATATTTCTGACTTTAGATCGATATTCAGACGGATAGAGGTTCTACATCGGCGCAATCTTCATATTCCTTTCCTCTATTACTTTGTAATATTTTAAACACTCCACGTAGACTTTCCTGCTTCAGCGCCAGTAGAATTTATGATCGTAAACCCATGCAATTGCCAACTTATTTGGCAATTGCATGGGTTTACGATCAGAAATTCTACGCATATTTCCTTTACTTACCATCACTCGCCTTTAATGAACATTTCTTCACTATTTATGCTTCCAAGTTATGGAATTAAGTGAATCTCGCTTAAGGAAATAAGTAGTCCGTGTCCGTTTTTAAGAGGCCTATTAAAAAATTATCCCTGTAACTATTCTAACTCCACCAGTTTTTACCTTCCATTATGTCAAAGGGCCTTTGTATGCAATCCGCTTCGGAAATAATTGCTTAGATTACTTTATTATACTCGACTAGAAAATATTGCCCTTGTAATAACAAATCTGTTCTATTTATATTTATTTTGCATTAAAGAAGAACAAATAAATAATCGTTTTCCACCTTTTCTTAAGATGTATACTGATTACATAATAAGGTTGTAATAACATTTTTTACATAAAATTTAAAAAAATTGCATTCGAGCATCTATTGAATAACTAAATATTGAAACGGAAATGTGTAAAACTGAAATAAAATATATGAATTTAAGGACCTTCTTTTTTGTAATTGGTTGCTTAACATTACGAAACTATATTTAAGGCTGAAAATATTTATTTATATAAACTATATTATATTAATATTGTATACAGATGAAGAACGTATGTACTTCAGAAATGTCAATCGCTTCTAGTCAATCGTGATAGAATAAATTAAAAAATCATATATAATTCGGATCGTTTACAGAGATAATACAAATCAGAAATAATGTCAGAATTTTCTAATAAAGTATCTAATGGAAATATATAGTTCTGCTTTAATATATGGCTTATTTTAGTATTTCAAAAATATTGCCCCCAATAAACTAACCGCATTATATTTTTCGTTCCAAAATGTCGGTTTTTCTCGCAATAGGTTTATATACACATGTCTGACCCGTGCTACTAAAAGAAAAGAAACTATTTTTTTATTTTTACTTAATGTTTACTGTATTAGAGAACTTTATTTTATATAAACTCATTCGAAAATAAAAAAATAGATAAAAACATCAAAAGTTACGACTATTATTCAGTCGCAATTTTCAATATTTTGAAGACTTATGTCCTATTTACTCACTCGACAAAGTAAACCGACGAATTTGTAGATAGATACTATCTATTATTATGTAAACAATATAAATAATTGTACGTTACACAATATAAGTATTCACACACACGCACAATAAATAGATATGACAAATTAATTTTATTCGAACAATAGTTTTTACAGTACTTAAATGCCGGATTTTAACTCAAACTAACACACTTGTGTGAAACGGTAACTTCGTAAGCTTCATTTGACAGGGAAAGAATTTATTCTCAACTTATAAGAAGCAATATTGAATATAATATATTTTTAATTGGAATAGTATTTATAATATTGTTTATGTCTTAATATTAAAACGAATTTCACGAAAGTTGATACCGCCATGTAACACCGCATATATAATTAAACAGTATTTAATAAGTTTACCCATTATTTCATATTATTGAATATTCTATAGCTCAGTAAAATACTAGGCGTTTCAATAGAAGCATCGTCGCTGTCAATGTACAGCGACGATGCTTCTATTGTGCAAAATAATTTCTCGTTATCTCATTACTCTGTCTTTACTAAGACGAAATAATAAACAATGTACAGAATTATTTGTTCACATCTTCGCATAGCTCTCGTGTGCAGTGTTTCCCATTGTGATTTGATACTGTAACTGCGACCAGAATACTTAAACTGATATGGGAAATTTATGCGTACGTACACTTGTGTTCATAGTGAGTTAATTCAGTTCATTTGGAGAAACACTACAATCATGTGAAAATTACCAAATTTGTTTTCTATTTGTATAAGCAGTTTTGTGAAGTAAAAAAAAAGATTCTCATGTGAAGTCTTTACTTTATTCTACGTCAGCAGCTCTGACACATTGTTAAGTACATGAGTATGATATTTTTAGGTATATCTTTTAATTTTCATTTAATTTTTTGATGTGAAACATCTATAAGCGTAGGTATAAACCGGATCGTTGGCGTGGCGACGCTTGCCGCGGGGACGGGTCGCCACGCTATACTAAGGTATATTTATAGTTTATATGTAGTAGAGTGTACGGTATGGCGACGTGTCGCCATGCGCAACCGACTACGCGACCCCTCCTCACTCAGTTCGACGCTGTTGTTTACTACGGTACACATAATCTGCGCTTTATTATTTTTGTATTAATTTTAAATAAATGTTTATTAAATAAAGCCACCATTTTCTGTAAGAAATTCGTAATACTTTATTTTTTCATTATGCTATATTTAGTTCCTGTAATAATCTTGTCTTTTATGCATATTACTTGTACGAACACGATGTTTCACATCTCCCAGGCGTCCCGTGACGGCTCATTGTTTTTCTTTATTTTGGAATAATCGTTTTTAAAAATAGTTTGATAATTTTGCAATTAACGTAGTTTTCGCAACCATTGAATGAATGAAACATTAAATTTTCTAACCAAAATTCAAGCTTGGCTTAATCCATCTGTATAAATATGGTGTAAAATTAGGTAACAAACCAAATATACATACGTGTTTTTACACTACTTGTAATATTAGGATATACATTTTAGAACTACTTTCGGATTTCAAGACTTTAAAATATAGACGATTGAAAAAATCTTCAACACTTGTGTCTCATGAGGAAAGTTTCTGCGTATCTCACGCGGGTTAAACGAATATAATAATACGAACTCACATTGCATTTGAATTATTCATAATAAGCACGCATTAAATATCATAGTACAATTAATTAATATCTTTAAATTTGCTGTAACTATACTATTCAAATCTCTAAGTCTCACGACATACTCGGCCTATGTAGAAAGCGCTGTGATAATTTTTGCAAGCCGCTCTTACACCGCAAAACAAATCAGAGAACTATATTAAGAATATAATTATAGTTCAACACCTTCGTAACGCATTGCACAAATAAAAAGGCGTCGTGTGATAAATAAAAGTGCGGGTAATTGTTATTTTTATTTTAATTTCTCTTTAAATTTGAAATGTATGAGCTCCGCCACTTCCAACGATAAGAAGCTCATTAAACGATAGATACAAGCTTAAGATAAAAGCAATTACAATAATTGGTGGCGGTATAATATACGAACACTTTTTAATCTGTTCGGAAGGTACAAATTTGAAGAATGTTGTGCGAGGCTTACGATTCATAATGCCTTACCTTTAAATATGAGAAAGAACATTGTGATCGTTAGAACGAAGGGTTTTTCGCCATAGTGACTTGATTGAGTGTGGATCGATTCTGGAGGTATTTAGAGGGTTCGCCAAACGGGCTCTATAAAAAATGTAGGTTCTAAACGACTCATTGAGTAGGAACAGTGCTCAACTCTGTTTGGTGGAAGCGTTTAATAGTACATGCATAATAGTAGATGATGAATTAGGGGCCCTTTTTAACATTAAACGTTTAGTCATAAAGTACCGAAAGTCTTGAATCAAGGTCTTAATTGCCGATTTGTTTTAACTTATTTGCAATCGTCCATTAAATATTTGCTTCATATTAATACAATATAAACTTCAAATTTGCAATATTCTTTCCTAAAATGTAAAAAAATTTACAAAAATGTTTAGCTTCAGTGAAATTACAATGACAGATGGAAACGAGTGTTTTGGATTTAGATCAATTAGCATTACGACGTTATTAGTTTAGGCGGTTATCCATTTCAAATGTAGGGTATTCGAGGTCGTCATTTTTTTAAAGACGAATTCGGATTTAACTTTACCGTTCATGACTTTTCTGTGCAAACCTTAATCGACATTAGCTTTTATTTTTAGGGACAAGATATGGATAGACGTAAAAGAGTTTGCTGTAAAAATAATTTTCCATGTATTTAAATTTTGAATTAACATGTTTAAATAGTAGATAATTTAAATTTTTCCTTGATATTTTTACTAACATCCATTTTTCTTTTAAACATGTTGATATATTTTTAATCGTATCGCATATGCGATATGTGCTTCTGAATCCAAACCCTCCGTATAAAGTCTTACTAAATGTACTTTATATGTACATACAAACTCGTACATCACGAAGGTACACCTTCCTTCGTTTTCAATGTATATTACGAGTGATTTCGTTTGCGTCACGCTAGGGGCACCACGTTTCCAAATACACTACACAGTACAGTGGGTCTGTAAAGCGGTGGTTCTCAGACCAAAACGACGTAGTGTGTAAATCGTTACAAGTTATATTCATATTTTGCATTTCTTTTAATGACTTTGCTTTCAATGATAATCATTCTTGTAAAACAGTTAGTTAATTCACTTTTCATTGGCAATGAATTGCTGTTTCACTAAATATATTATAAATGAGTTGAAAAGGCGATTCTATATCCTAAAATGAAGCGTCGTTTGACTAAATACATTATAATTGAGTTGAAAAGGCAATACTATATCCTAAAATGAAGTGCTGTTTGACTAAATATATTATAAATGAGTTGAAAAGGCGATTCTATATCCTAAAATGAAGTGTCGTTTGACTAAATACATTATAAATGAGTTGAAAAGGCGATTCTATATCCTAAAATGAAGTGTCGTTTGACTAAATACATTATAAATGAGTTGAAAAGACGATTCTATATCCTAAAAGAGGAAGCATGCCAAATTTATGTATGTTATTTATCTAATTCACGTATATAGACTATGTGAATTTCAGAGTTTTATTACTGTTAATAAAAAATCTTAAAATTTAGATACGTAACGGCAATGAGGTCCAAACCAAATTCCTATTATTTTATTAATTATATAAATTATTTTCCATTCGTTTTACATTGTATTCCGTTTTTCTTGTATTTTTTAAAAATTTAGATTTCGATTTTAGTAACCCATAAATTTATTGTGATTCAATAGCTATAAAATATGTTTTATTTGTGTAATGCGATTTTAGCAAATAGTGCATGGCGTCACTGATGTTATAATATTGATATTTATTAAGGCCTAATTTTCTTTAATTATTTGTTACAACTATTTAGGAAAATATTACGGAACTTTCTTTTTCTTTAGTCGCTTTTTTTCAATATTTCTAGATCGAATTGTGAACCTGAACCGTTCTGGTTCAGGTTTGCCAAAAGCGATCTAGAAATATTACTCTCGTTGACAGGTCGACTCCATAGTATTTTACCTTCTAGCCAGTTACTATGAAGATTTTGAAATATTGGAACATTCCACCTTTATAAATTATAGATAGTCTAGATTTACGTTTGAAATACAAGTCGTTTAAAACGTTCGAAGCACAAGTTGCTAATGTTAAGAAGTAATCTGTCCAACGCATTCATTACATTTAGGGCCCATGTCACATTTCAAACGCATCGATTCTGATCTAGTCTTGTTCTCCAGGTCTAAAACCCGTAAAGATATAATGAAAACACGGGCGTGCGGTTCATGTGAACTTTAATTCGTTTTGTTATAACACATTCAGTATTATTCAATTAATACAAAAAAGTGATCTCGATAAATGTCGAAAGCGGTGTATGGTAATTGAAACCTTATATAAAAGGAAAGAATTAGAAATTTTGGGAAGCGACGAATTTTGAATATTTGCTTTGGTACTATTGTTAAACATTTTATTTTCTGAAATATTAGTTAAATTACTTACTATAACCCATTAGTTAAGTAAGATAAAAGCTTTAGAAGCGCTGCCTTGTGCCACTCACACTAAGCCGCCAGACGAATTTGCGTCAACGCGTCCGGCATGCGGGTGGCGACGCGTCGCGAGTTATCGCGTGCGATCGACGCGGCTTGCACCTCGTGACGCCACGCGGCGAGTCGGGGACGCAGCGACGTTGAGTCACTGCGTCCCTGACTCGTCGATTGATAGCTGGGGTCAAAGAAAATTGCTTACTAAATTGAGTTTGATATAGAAACTAAATATTTGTATTTTAATTTTGTAATTTTTGCCCGAGAAGTTTGTGGTTAGCAAATAATAAATCAAAATTAAATGTGATGTACGCATAATAATAAACTACCGTACCTTTGTCTATTAGTTAATCTTTTTTTAAGAATATATTAACTTCTTACAGTATATTCTATACCTTTGCAATAAGTGTCTCTCAAACGAATTGAATTTACTTACACATATTGGGAAACATTGTTAATTTCAATATACGATATTTATTCTATTTTGCGTTGAAAACGTATTTACAGTTAAAATGCGTGTTCTCTTTATACTGATAGAAGCAAAAGGAGGTGTGCGACCGTCGAACACTAACTGCCGTAAACTTTTCTCGTCAACAGTGGAATATGTTCCCGTTATTAAATTAATCCCTGAAATTATTAATATCAGCGTTGAGAAAATTTCACATCTGAGTTTTGCCGACGATATCATACTTATAACAGAATTCTTATGCCAATTCCAGTAGATGCTGAAAAAGTTTGGAACTATTGGCATAAAAATGAATATGAAAAGAATTTTGTATTACGAAGAAGTCGACTATGTGTTAGTACATGGCTATAAGGTCAAGAGAGTCACCGAATTTGCATATCTCGGTCAAACCTCGAATCTGAACAAGGACAGACATGAAAAAGAGATAATTTTACCTATCCAACTTGGCTGGGCCGCCTTTAGAAAGCGGTCCGGTGCAATTAAGGATGGCATTCCAGTACATTTGAATAGAAAGTAAACACATTTTTTCTACCATGATTTGGGAAGCTGAGATCTCGATTCTGATCAAACAAACCGCATGCAAGCAAAGTGTGATGAATTATTGATATGCCAAGAGACTAGATAACCAATCTGGAAATCAGAAAACGAACTCAGTAATTTATATCACCCGACGAGTCTTTACTGTAATATGGTGAAGGATAGGTCATGTATGTTGCAGGTTGAATGGAAAATGGAGCCGTAAACTGCTGGGCTCGTAACAAAGGACGGACATCGAAACTTTAGCCAATTACTGGTCAGACGGTATGATAATATTACGAATCCAGCAGGAAGGGAATGTATATCGATAGCTCCGAATAGAAGCGAATGGCGTATAAATGACGAGGCTCTGGTACAGCAGTGGTAAATCACTCGCCTCTTGGCTAAAATACTAGCATAATGTGAACCAGTCCATGATACAGAAGCAAGTAATAAAGCATCCTTCCGTTATTCGAGGGAGTTATATTTTTGAAACGTACCGCGAGTATTAAATTCGTAAATAGCGAAAGGAAATTGAAAATATATTTTTGAGAGAAAACAATAACTTCTAATTAAAAAAAAGGAATAAAATTACAACGTACCAAGGTGTTTCATTAAATGAATATTGCATTTTAAATCTAGTGAACTAACTAACGATCAGACGCATATAAGTTGATTAGATAGTTGCTACTGCATCCGACTGAAAGGTGTCTTTACATTTTCTTCATTTTTTTACTTATGATTTGGGTCACTCCACAGGATCCTTCGATTCGATTATCCAAAAATTCAACATTGCTTTATTTTCTCCTATAGCCTATTTTTGAGTTTTTGTTGTTCTAGACATTATGGATTTTTTTATTTTTGATTCAACATTTCAACTGATCGAACCGTTGCTTCGTTTACATCATATGTACGCGAGACTAAAGCAAAGACTTACTTTTCATTGCGTAAATTTTATTTCCACTTTAATGGCTTGAGGTTATTTTTGGTTTTGAAATAACTTATTTTTTTTATTTGATGGCATAATTTATATTTCTATATATTTATGTTTAAATAACCGCGGAAAAAAAATAAATTCTCGGACAAAAATCTCATCGTCTCGTGGTATGTATTAGTTATACGGCGAATACTAAATTTCTCCCCGTAAATACATAGAAAATTCTCAAAATGTTAACCAGTAATAAAGAATCCGCAAATAACAAAACTGCATTATACCTATTACTACTACGCCTAATAGTCTATACTTATTGGGTAGACAAGAATAAAAATTTGTGTGAGAATAGAAGAAAGCGTCCATCGACAAATGGGACCAAATAGTTATTGAAATACTAACACGAGTTTATTTTGAATCCCAATATATAACTTTCGTATAAAACTTTTCTATTTTGGAAATATCTGCATTTCTACGTTTGCACCTATCTATTTAAGTTAAAATGTTATAGAAAATGATTTTTCCTCGTATGCCTCATCCAATTTCCAAAGATTTCTAAACATTATATATTCCGTGTCCAATGTCCAAAGATTATAATCATAGATAAAAGATAGTGTGTTCTATTGAAAATTTATCGTCCAGTTTTGACGAACAGTGAATATGCTATTTGTTGATACTGGATTTTGCTCGCGGCTTCGCCCGTTTAAATTTTTATTACCGTGGGAAAAATTGAGTCAAAAATAAAAAGTTCCATAATGTTTAGAACAGCTAAGGCTGCAAGAGATTATTAGAAGAGAAGAAATTAAAGTAGTGGTAAATTTTTGGATAAAAGTATACTTAACATTTCTTTATTATGATAGCACAGAGATATACAAATTTCTTTGAATAACCTTACTAATATTTCGAGATGTATTCGTTTATAACCATCTCTATACTTAACTATAGCTTAAATACTAGAATTATCGGATAACAGAATGTTAATGAAAAACACTTTTAGGACTATATTAATTGCACAGTTTAAAGTTCTGTTCGTAAGTACTGGTTTCCGCTTTCATATTTCGAAGTAAGATCGTACGTATAATTGGATGAAATATGTTAATTTCTTTAGAATGTCATTATATATTTGACAAGCTTCCGGTTCATGGTCAAACTGTTTTACTAGGACGATTTATTTAGCCTATCCCTAAACAAACTGAATATAAAATGCATAATAAAATTCGAAACGTACTTTTAGTAATTACCATAATTTTCCAATTTTGATAGCTTCATGTGAATAGAAGGCGTGCGCGTGTAGCGGTCCATTTTATAAATTTCCAAATACACCATTGCCTCCAAATTCTGTGGCTGCATGATTTAATGACATACAAAACAATTCCGTCCACGTTCTGATCAAAGCAAGCGTGTTCGGGTTTCATTGCGTGGTATAAATATGTATGACGCTTGTGGGATTCGGCTTTTTATGACTTTTACTACTCGTCTGCTCCCCGTTTTACACGGGCGCCCTCGCTGTTTACGTTTTATAATAATTGTATTACTGATACAATGTTACCGTTATTTAATCAGTACGTTGATCACGCCGTATACAGCTACGTACGGCTACGTTAATACACCTGTAAACAACTCTAGTTATATAAAAGGTATTAATTTTACGCTGTTTGGAAATTATAAAAATGAAATTTTCTCGACATAATTGTTTACATGTGATACATCTCTATGGTACTCAATAAATATTTAATATTTAGTACAAGTAAATTTTTTATACTATTATTAATATCGTAAATTATACCTCGTCAAAATTTTTATTTATATGGACATCATGATCAAATAGCGAAATTTCACAAATTAGAAATATATTTTATTAATTACAACAGTTCTAATTTGACCGTGACTGTAATTACCTAATGCTGTGTCTAATTTAACAACTTAAATTGCCGATGGGTTTACACTTCTAGCTTTTATAGAGATATAAGCTAAAAGTATAAAACCCTCTGCTTAATTTGCAGATTAAAAATTTAAAAAAATATTATAATAGAAGAAAGTGTGCATTGACAGATGGAACAAGAATATATTTCAAAGTTTCACGATGAAGTTAATTTGAAATGAAAATGTCTAAATTTTCTTAACGACATAGTACGAAAACTCCAATGATTTATAAAAAAAAGTTAATATTTACTCAAATTTAAATTTCTATAAAAAATTAACTTTTCTTAATGAACTTATATATTTTTACATTCAGTTATGTACGTTGATACTGTAAAGAATATTGAACAATTATTAATTAACTGATTGTAAGTGCAATAATATATTTAATGTTTATTAATAAAGTATATTTCTAACTATTTAAAAAAAGTAGGCAGTAGTTCGAGTACGGCTCGCACTACGAGGGTTTCGTATACATTAAAGTGCTCACAAACGTATAAGTATTACATAGTATTCTATTAAACTGTTCACAAACATTAATTGTTCACAAGATAAATATATTGTTTACCAGGCTAAATACAAGACAGGTGTAAAACATGGTGTATATTTAAATAACACTATTGCTCTCAATATAAATGTATAAATATGTTGCTTAGTATATCTTTTTAAAACACAAGGTATTTTAAACACTCGGAGCAAACGTGGTAAACACTTTTTACAGACTCAACTACATGTCATATGTTGTCGACCATTACTCGTAAGCTAGTAGAGCCTACTTACTTGTCATAATTTTCCTTTTAACTTCATTATTTATACTATTGTGAAAACTTTTCAGATATTCAAAAATAGTGGTTTAGCTGGTAGGAGGTGGGGGTCAGTGACTCTAACAAAAATTACCACTTTAAAGTTTAATATTTCGTAAACGAACTCCTGTACGAATGAAAAAGATCATGATGTATATACAATATTTTTGAAAGACCTATTCAACGACAGCCTATAGAATGGGGTACCTACATGAAAAAAAATCACCTCTACTTTACATTTAGGCGAGGTACCTACCCTACAAAACATTTTTTTAAATATATTATTTTATGACTTTGTAGGCGCTGTAAATATGTATAATTTTAGCATTGTAGCACTAATAGTCTTCAAAAATATAAGGGTTCCTAGTTAGGCTACGGAACCTCAAACTTGCTAATATTATGCAACACGTAAATTAAAATTTCGACATATTATTTTATAGAGATCATTATAGATATTTTAATTCATTATATCAAGTTACATAGAAATATTTACGCGAAATGTAAAAAAAGCATGTTTCTGAGCCTATTTAATTTTTTTGTATTTGTCGTAACAATTGTGGTCCGAAAGGACTACAATTATTCCGTTTCCCTTAAAAATGAAAGTCAGCTAACTAAATGATCTCGAAATAATATTGAGATACAAGTTTACGTGGTTGCTGATCATTTGTAACAAAGTATTTTGAGGAGTTCCAAATATATAAAATTGTATCTAGGAACATAAGAACGATACACGTTGTCCATGGTTATTATTTAGTTTGTCTACGAATATATATGTTCAGAGTGACATTTTATAAATACGCTCGTACCATTTTATTTAATTTTTATTCAATAATCTATTATAATGACTGTAATTAATGTAAGCTTATTTTTATTTGCAGGTAAGATGATTACTTCGCGAACGACAATAAATCTTTAGAAACAATGAAATACATATGCTGAATCAGGTATGGTTAAATAAATATTTCTTAATTGATGAAAACAGGTTTTATCTAAGTTTTTATTCAATTCGCAATATACAAATTAACAATTGATAGATTAAAAATTAGATATATCTTTCAAAACTAAAAGACATTACAAAGTACCTTATGTTGTTTCATACTCTTCATGGGCGCTCCTGTTTCTCATAGATGCTAGATCTGTGACAGGGACTCCTAAGTTGGCAAATTAAAATGTATGTACTTTTCATTCTGTGTATTAATTTTACTTCTAGTATTTATTTTCATAATATGGGTGTTACTGTTACTTTTAGACGTTAAATCTGTGACAGGAGCCATTATAGAGAAATTAACAAATTTCAATATTCCGAATATTAATTCTGTGTATTAATTTTTCTTGTAGCATTTTTCTCATAATATTGACACTATATTTATTCATAGATTATATATAGTTATTCATGATTATTTATGAGAGTACTCTTTGTAGAAGAATTGTTTCTGAATGCTTTTCGTTTTTAGATTAGCTAACTTCAGAAAAACATCTTTGTTTTCTGTCCGTTTACAAAACTAGATAATTATATATATTTATATATATATATATATATATATATATATATATATATATATATATATATATTTAATTCTGCTTGCATATTCCGTAATATACTACCGTATTGAATGTGCACAAAAACGAAGGCAAAAGTAATTTAAACTTAACTTATAAGTTACATAATTGTTAAAGAAAGTTAACCACAAACTTAAAATTCGAACAACATAATCCAACTCGCTATAAAAACTTGACCAGGAAATCGACACATCTGCTTTAGGGATGTAGAATATTCCGTGTATCGATAAAATACATGACAACTGTTCTGTCATGTTTACGCTTACGGCAAAGAGTTCATATTTGTCTTAGTTCATTTAGTTGGGAAATTTAATAACTATATGTGTTGCACGCACACACACAGTATATATCATGTATATATATGCCATCCCGTTATTGAAAACCGGATATTGTCACTTACTGACGTTTTTCTTGTTTATTTTCAATAGTGATTTTTTCTGCATTCGTGTTTTACTTATCTTTCTTTTATTTTTTATATCTACAATCGAAACTATTATATAAAATCATACCATCGATTTGGTATACTAAATAGTTTAAAAATATATATTTATAAAGGTGTTGTTAATTTGTTATAGCAAGTCGGTTTCTATTGTTATAGTCAATATTTTTCTACCTATATAATCCCGTTGTCGTGATATATCATATCAACGCCAACTAAGGGTTTAGACGTTCGACAACTACAATTTTACACCACAATTAAATTTCATACTAATAAAATAAAATGTTAATATTTTATTTTGAAATTTCAAAAAATAGGCAAAGTTTCTCCTATATAATCACTTCTATGTAGAATCCATTAATTTCCGAAAAGTTTATTCTGTTAACCACCGAAACGCTCGCACTCGTTTCAGGTGACTGGTATTTTAATGTGATTAACCGCGTATCACATTAAAATACATATCATAATAATACGTCATGCATTTTTTATTCTATTACGTGCCTACTAGGTATAGCAGTGAAGCTAATACTTTCGCAGACACATGATTCGGTCTTGATAATATTTTAAACAATATTACATAAACGATGCAATGAAAACAATATAATAGGACAACAGTTTGTCTGTTGTCTTATTGAGGTATAATGTATTATATTAAATACAATATAATAGGACAACAGTTTAACTGATGTCTTATTGAGGAATAATGTATTATATCTACAATTCAAAACGCACCAAGAAAACGAAATGAACGTAATCTGGGTATCTTTGTACCCTTCAATATTTGAGATTATTCTAGAAAGAGACAAGTTATAATTTATCGATGCCTGTGTCAATCATGTGTGTCGCCCAGTGTAGATATTTACAAATCGACGGTGTTGTGAATAAAAAGTGTACCGAACACACGCTACCGTTTACTTTCATGAAACCAATTGTTTTTAATTCAATATTTTTTTGTTTTTATATTCCCATTTGTTCTACTATTAGAATAACATACAATGTCGACAAATTAATTTTACTAAAAATAAAAATTAAAAAAAACATTGCGTTTTATTCGAGACGCTAAAATTTCGTCCGAAAAAACATAATCAATAATTATTATAGTTATGGATATTTGCGTAGATAGATTTACCAATTATTAATTATTTGAATTACAACATACCGATAACAATTACCCGTACCTAACGTACTTTTGATTTTTTTTATTTAGTGTCTTTTCCCTTTTTAAATAAATTTGGTTTAATAAATTTAATTGCTTTTTTAAATAAAATTAAATGTATTAAACATTTAATTTGTTTTTATATTCCCATTTGCTCTACTATGAGGATAACATACAATTTCAATAAATTTATTTTGCTAATAAATCAAAATTTAAAAATTAAAACGCAATAGGCGTTTAATCAAGAGACGTTAAAATTTGGCCCGAATAAACATAATCACTAATTTTTATAGTTATAGATATTTGCATAGAAAGATTTATCAATTATTAATTATTTGAATTACAAATTACCTATAATAATTACTGTACCTAACGTACTTTTAATTTTTTTTTCAGTGTCTTTTCCCTATTTAAATAAACTTGGTATAATAAATTTAATTTGTTTTTATATTCCCATTTGTTCTACCATTAGGATAACATACAATCTCGATAAATAAATTTAATTCTAAAATTTCGTCCGAAAAAACTTGATCAATAATTTTTGTAGTTTATGTCTTTTTATGAAACGTCTGATAACATATTTTACTATTGAGGTGGATTATCCACACGTATTGCAAAATCATTAGGAATTGTAGGACATTTTGAATCCGTTTTATAATACGCATTCATATTATGGAATGCTTTGCGAATTAATATGGTTAAAATTAAAAATCAACACAGACTTAAAACACTGCCCTCTTTTTGCAACATATTTTAAACCGCAAAACTTAATTTTGATAAAATTTAAAATTGATTTAGGTGTAATGAAGAATTGCAAAAAGTGTTACCTAATTTTTGAACAAAAAATAATTTTGCTGGGCAAGCAGATTCGTATAAATAGTAATTACATTTAGCTTTTAATTTATCTCCGTCCTTTATTAAATCTTGTTCCTCTTGGGCACTAATAATAAATACATTTTGGATATTGTTAAAATCAACAAAAGTACAGTAATATTGGAAAACTATGAACCGGTACATCCTCCATCGTATTTGTTTTTAGTTTATCAGCTGATTGTCAAAATTTTATGTAATCAAAAACATTTAAATTAAATGCAAACTATTTACAATATTATCACAGCAATATTAAATAAATATTTGAGAAAAAACAATTAAATTTTATAACCAAGTTTATTTAAAAACGGAAAAACACTAAATAAAAAAAAATAAAAAATATGTTAGGTGTGAGTAATTGTTATCACACTTTGTAATTCAAATAATTAATAATTGATAAATATATCTATTAAAATATCCATAATTGTACAAATTTAATAAAAACTAACTAATATTTAACTTGCTTTGAAAATATTATGAAGGTGCTGAATGTTTGCTTGGTGCAGAATGTTTTCTTTGGACCGCAGGGTCATTGAGAAATCAGTTATTACTAAGAAAAATAATCGTTGTTTTACAACTTTGAACCGGTCGATTCCTGTATTTATGATTATAAGAAATGTAAGAGCAAACAAATTCAAAGTTATTTTATAAAACATAGGTACTCCGTATCACTGTCTAGATAATGCTTTCCTAAAGTTGATCGTCTGTTATCTGTGAAGGATGTCTTGTGGTTTAAATACTTTTTGCAAAACGACGAGACGGCAGATTTCTTTTGGAGCTGGTTAATTTCTTTAGTCTTAGTCGTTTCTTTGTTTCGATATGGATATGAGAACGTGAGCTAATTCATTGAGAAATCAACATTACTCAATGCATTATTGCAAAATAAGAAATTTACTAAATTATTTTATATTTCATGATTGGTTGTAGCTTCAAAGTTTATAAGAAATTGCTTAATATACCTTAAAGAAATAGACATAAAGTAATAATTATATTGTTGCGTGTTCACGCTCTTACATAACACCATTCAAATAAGCCCTTATTGGCATATGTGTATGAAGCGGTACGAGTAATATTTGAAGAAAATAAATATCGATTATCCTGATAATTCAGGGTTTCCTAAGTTTTTCTTCCCAGATCCTTTCATGATAGTAAAATGTTTAATAAAATTATGATTAAGATAAATAAATATTGCTTAGATATGTATATTAATTAAATAAATATGTATATTCACGAACAAACATGTGTATGTCAATATACAAGGTACCTGCGGGTAATAAAACCTGTCAGTTAATAAAGCCTAATTGTCAAAAATCATATTTAAAATCCTAATGCACAAACTTTACACTATAAATGTGCGCACACGTGATATACACAGCGTTTGCTCCATCTATAGTGACAGAAGTTTCAGCGTCTCTTGGACCTGATTCTTTTGATAAAGAAAGTGTCCAACCTCCTAATTCCCCCAAGCCAGCGACTGCAAAATCCTTTAATAAATCGCTAGTTGAAGTACCATGAACATGAATACCAGCAGTAAGAAATGTGTTAACCTCAAGCAGATCTAATATTATAATTTTTTACAGTACAGTTTACAACAGTTCCAGTTCCGATGATGATGAAAACAATGTGCCGCTCGCTCAGCTAAAAAGAAATGCATTTCATCAGTTTGTGCTCACCCCATTTAAGGCCATATAAAAACACTAATAGTCGGAAAAAAAGTATAAATTACAAAAGGACATATTCTAATCACGAAAGGTCTGTTTGACAAAAATAATAAAAGAAAGAAAAAGAAGACCGCATCCGTAAAATAATCTATCTCCAAAGGGAACTGTGAGACTTCAAAAGGCAAGTGAGCTGGTGAGCTGGAGATGGCTGATTTGAGACAAAGCATTAAATGTGGCAAATGGTATCACGAAGAGTATGTAGATTTGTCATTGGAAGATGTTGATGATTTTGAATGCTGTTAGACGAAGTAATTTATAAAATATTAAGAATTTTAAGTGTGATAATTCCATTCATATGATTATTGATCTCAAGTACCAAATGTGCAACAATTAGTTTGATTATTAAAGTATTTTAAAGTCGTGGGCCTTATTACCCGCAGGTACCTAGTATATTTGTGGAGTCATACTTTTATTCTATTGCTATCGATGTTTCATGTTGTATGTACGATGTACAGATGGTAACCCAAATAAATGGTTACAGTCAGTTATGTGTCTATGTATATATATATATATATATATATATATATATATATATATGTATATATATATATATATATGTATATATATATATAATTAAACTCTTATTAAGTTCTTTTTCATTTGTTACGTTTTTTTTATTTTAACGAATAAATTTTATTTAAATTTCTGCAGTTTGCTGCATTAGTTCACGTCTGTTTGCTATTCTCAGTATGGTTGAAAAAATGATAAGAGCTAGTAAAATTATTGCGCTGCTTGAAGAAGGCTGTAACCAATGTTATATGTCTCAGCAGTATAATGGGAGCCGTTCCACCGTTCAAAGGACCTGGCAACGATACCAAGAAACGGGCTCCGTTAATAGAAGGCCCGGTTCTGGAAGAAAACGGTGCACTGAGCCACGGGACGACCGCTTTATAGTCAGTCAAGCGCTACGAAATCGTCAAATTACGTACGTGGATCTCAAACAGAACCTCGAGGTCGTCAGAGGTACACGAGTAAGCCTAGATATTTGCAAGAAGAAGACTTCAGGCCGTCAATATACGTAGCTATCGCCCAGATCGGCGCCCTACATTGCTCCGTGAACATCGAGTTGCCAGATTGAGATTCGCCCAAAATTTTTCGTCATAGACTCAACAAGACTGGAATAGTGTTTTATTCTCCGATGAAGCTCATATATCCATTAGTGGTGACGGTCGGCGTGTCTTACCTCGAGGTGGAGGCTCCGTAATGTTTTGGGCTGGTATTAACTCAGATGACCGTACCGAGTTAGCTTTTATTGAAAATGGCACACTTAATGCGCAAAAGTACATAACAGAGGTTCTTATTCCTCATGTCCAACCCGCATTAACAGCAGTTGGAGGCGAGTCCATTTTTATGGACGAAAACGCTCGCTCCCACCGCTTTAGAGACGTTGATGCTTATATGCAGGAGGCCGGAACTCGTCGGTTAGACTGGCCAGCTAGAAGTCGCGACCTCAATCCGATAGAACACATATGGGATAATCTCAAACGATGCGTCAGAGCCTTAAAACTAGCTCCAGAAAACATTCAGGCCCTTAAACATGTGATCGTCGCTGAATGGGAACGTATTCCTCAGGAAATGATAAAAAACGTCGTCGAAAGCATGCCTAGCAGATTAAGCGCATTGATTTTAGCTAGAGGAGGCCATACCCGTTACTAAATTTTCAAATTTTATGTTAAATTAATAAAAAATATTCAAAAATAAATAACAATATTGTCATCATATCTCCATATAAAATGCATCAAATAATAATGAAATAACTCTGATATGGTTTATTCCTATAAGTGCCCGTTTTTTTGCCAAAGAGTATATATATATATATATATATATATATATATATATATATATATATATATATATGTGTGTGTGTGTGTGTGTGTATGTATATATATATATATATATATATATATATATATATATATATATATACACAGAACAATTTACCGTAATAAATTTATTTGGGTTTTCAATATCTAGATTTTAAATAAATTGTGAAATAATAGCATATTCGCTTTGTGGGCCACTGAGCATGAAACGAAAAAAGCGGTTGAGTTTTTGTTAACACACTAGGAAATAATATTTAAAATCATTGGTTATTTGTAAAAACTAATAATTTAATAAATATATTTTAATGCCACGTAATCAAATGAAAGAATGGTAACTTATAGATATTTATTGTTTTTTTTAATGAAGGTACCGTTTTGAGCCAAAATTGCTTGATATTTTATAATTGGCAATCTTGATTTTAGAAATGTTATCTCCGGAACAAAAGCCGAATTTTGTTTATTTTTATTATTTCGTATTTGATACACGAACATCGTGATATCAAGAATATACAAACATAGCAAAATTAAGATATTTATTTACTATGAAAAATATGTATTAACTGTTAAAGAATTTATATATCCCCTTCATTTAAAACTCTTTACTTGTCTCTGTTTTGAGACCAATTATTTATTCAACAACTTGTTTTAAACTTTTAACTTATTTTTATTTAAAAGTTCTTGAATTCGGGAAATAACCTGTTGGTAGGTAATTTTTTTTATAAACTACGGTTTAATTTCGGGGTATTATTTAATAATCAATACACTTATTTTTATTTAAATATCGTAAGGAGTAAAAAATTGTGTACTCTGGTGTTGAAATGTTTCCTTTTTAAGTGGAATAGGATTTAAAATTCAACTCTTGTGTTATTTAATAACATCTTGTATTTTACGTTCCTATTTGTTAATGAAGGTTAACTTTTTTAAGGTTTTTTTATATTATTATCTTTCACAATGTCCACACAGCATTGACCACATTGTTTTTGTGTATTTTTTATATACAGGTTTAAGAATGAAAGTATCTATTATCCATTCAGTTGATTATGTGCATCAAACTGAAGTATATAAAACTTATCAACGATTTATTGGCAATTAGTATTTCATGACAAATGACAAGATGATAGAAAAATGAAATATATTTTGTCCATATCATTTTTAATTATATTATCGACTACAATACATCACTAACTCTCAACTAGACGTGACGTGCGCATTTGAAAATAAAGCGCAGGGCCGCAGTCGGCCAGATGCAAGATGGCGGAATTGGATAAAAGCAGCTGTTTACCGCCATTTATTAGCTTTTTATACAGTTTTTTTTTATTAGGATCACATTGAAATTCTAGTATTTTATCTCTGTTTGAATGAAGGGTTGGCGTTATAATTATTACTGTAGCTCTGCTTAATTAACTGTTTTGTCTGTGTTTATGCTATTTGTGTATTGATTACATTATATAACCGTTTATTATGTCGACAATTATAAAGATGTGGTTGGAAATGTCAGCCACGTCAACAGCTCGATAATTGAAAGAAGATGAGTAGCAGCTTTAATGTTTTATTATTTTTTTAGATTTAGCTTACACCTCAGTAACATTATTGCAATCTTTAAATATGGTTAATTGTTTTGAATGCAACGATGCTATATTTTATCGGGAATTAAATATTTACGTAATAACAAAAAAAAATGTGTTCAAAAATCATTTTGTCGCTTCTAAATGTAGTTATTTCTAATATAAAGGAAGAAATGTAACGTCCGTTGTTAAAAAAAGCAAGAACTTTCACATAAAAAACCGAAAATAAGGAAGATCAGCGTATAATGAATCTTTTTTCTAATTTTAATAATAATACATTATTTTTTTAAATTTTAATATCCGGATTTGACGAGTTTCAATTTTTCTAAGTTGATATAAGAAATTTTAGCAAAGCTTTTCGCTAACTCACAAACAATTAATTAAATAAGATGCCGATAAAAATACTTTTTAAGTTTTTCTATAGGATAATATAAGGAATTCTAATTTTTATCTTTATGGTCTGGGTGTTAATACAAAGTAGGTATCGAATTTATTTATCGCAGTGGATTCTATTTGAAACTTGGAACTAGAAATTATAACGATGAAAATGGAAGTATCTAACATCTCTAGTCTAGTCTCATTAATTTTAAGAAGTACATTTTATGGATCCGGAAAAATATATTTTCATCAAATATATCGACTATATTTTAAACAAAATTAAACTTATTAAGAGAATCATGAAGATAATAAGATTTGTTTGCATGGGTAAAGATATGAAATAATATATTCCAATTTACGCATCCAAGTTTTCAATGAACTATTAAGAGAAGCGAAAGTTGTTTCGCACATCTCATCGAGTCAATGTAACCGAAATTACATTTATCATTTTTCATTAAGCATCGAATTCTCCCTGGTAATTTATCTCTACACTGTATTTTATTTTACCAAATAATTTCATCACGTAATTGGCTGGTTTTTATAAGAACGTTGCTGGTAATTTCGAAATAAATTGTAAATTTCAAATGTATTGAAATAAGAAAAATTGCTACGAATTTTGCAGGAAACGAAATCTTTTTATTAATTAATAAGTATTTTTTACTTTAAATAAACTTTTTTTAACCGTCATTATTACAATAAACTATTTGTAACATGAAAGCAACATCACGATCCGTAAGCAATAAAGCAATTCATATTCATATTCGAGCGATATTTTTTTAATAACACTAAAAATAACACGAAAAATGAAAATAAAAAATCGAGATTCGTGCTTTTTGCTAAACTTTCATCAAAGTTTACTTCGGAAAAGTTGTATTCTCATAAGCTAACGGCCTGTTGTCACGCTATCTGCCTTCGTTGGTAATGATAAGTAATTAGTTCCATGGAGTCGACCATTGTGCGCTGATGGAAAAGTATGCGGCGCTTTTTGTTATTCATAAATAAGTTCAACATTAGATGCGCGGTAAGTGACGCTAGCGTGTCATAATCTAAATTGCAGATTATTATTGATAAAATGTTTGTGATATAATAAAAGTAGTCGAATCCATGGCTGATTATAATTATTTAACAAACATTACATAATACTTAAAATTATGTTACAAATAACGACGTTATCCATAGCAATGACATAGTTAATGAAATAAGTAACTGTGGTACAACTATCTTAAAATAGATTTGCATAAAAGCGCTTATTTATTTTCTTACAATTAATTTGACAAAATTACTGAAAAGCGGCCAATTATTTAAAAAAATCTCAGGTTTATTAAAATTTAAGAATTTCACATTGTAGTTAGCGTTAATTTAAAGTTACGAGCGACTGAAATCCATTCTACTTTAGTAAAATTGATGTTAAATACGTAATTGCATAATATAATTTTTTGCGTATAAATATTACTTTACATGCGGTGATATTATTCGTAACACAGCTTTTCTCTTTGTCTACTGAGATTATATAACACTATTAGTTTGCAAGAATTAAGATTTTCTTCGTATTTTAATTACCTAAACACCATAATTAGTTACTTAAGACTAAATTATCAATTTAGTAAAAATATTATAAACTTTTATTAATGAATGAGGGAATGTGTGGTATTTGAATGACTATGCTATAACATCATTCACGTTTTCAGATTCTGTATTCAGACAAATGTTTCTCGTAAATAAAATGAGATAACACGGAAAATATAAAGTTTAATTACCGTTTGTTCACAACATTTTAACGCTAAAGGTAGCAATTAGGAAAGTTAGTAAAACATATTATTTTGTTTAACAATGGCCGGTCAACGACCTCCCATAAAACTTGAGCCGAACAACAGTAAAAACCAGATGAAACTCTTAATACGGGAAAGTGAATTACGTAATTGCATATACAGTGTAAAAGTTATATGAGAGACGAACACTAAATTAGTACAAGTTATTATCATATCGCTCTCTCGGATCTGCCGGGAGTGTTAGGATACCTTATTAAATTTGAATTAATGCTTTGTGTTCCAGCGCAGGTGTGTATCGATAACTTGAAGTAACCTTTGAATAATCTTTAAATAAGTTGCTTGTCAAATACAAAATTTGAGTTATATTCAAGTTTCAAATCAAAATGCATTTTAAATATTAGTTAAGTATTGTCAATGTGAAAAACTTAATACAGTGAAACTCAACATTTTGTTATAGGCAAAATTAATTATTTTAATAAAAAAACTATTAGCTTTATTTTTTAATTAGTTTATTTTTACATTATTTTTCATACATGACTTATTACTGTATTCATGATGCAAAATTAATTTCATTAGAATAATATTTAGTGATTTAATAAACTTAAATGAAATAGAATTAGTTTGAAGTTGATCACTATGAATATGGGCAATAAAATACACGCATAAATTTAAAGACAAATTAAAAATTAAGTTATTATATTAAGGTATTTAAATTAAGTTGCTTTAAAAAATATATTCCAATACCGTTCTGTAGTAATTGTATTAAAAGATTTATAAATTTAATTTTATCTCAGACGATCGATTTAATATTTCTGTCGCTTAACTATTTAAACGAAACCAATTTGTGAAACTGTCAATCTAAATAATATGTACTTTTATTAAGTTGGTTTACTTATCTAGTACTCAAAAGTGCATATTTTTTGTAATATTAATTACTATTTTGAGATAAAAGAAAAGACCAATGAAGAGGTTCAGAATATTTATCACGTAAATAAGTAAAAATAATTTAATATTTCAATAAAACTAATTCAGTCCGATCAAATTTACAGTTAGTTGCTGAATCGATAAATAATATCTTCCCACTTATATCCGATAATCAAATGATAGATATGATTTATGTCGATAGATCGACTAACAGTTCAGTGTCGAATCGCCCAATGATTCAAAACTTGTTTGAGAACAGCTGTTTGGTGCCCGACGCTACGCCGCAAAGGTATTCGTCTATAGTTTCTTGTACATGTATTTATTAATATGTACATATATATATATATATATATATATATATATATATATATATATATATATATATATATATACAAATAAACACACACATGGGTGTGTGTGTGTGTGTGTGTGTAGGTGTGTACCCACATCTACATGTCGTAAACGTTGCGAGGTCCGCAAGCCGTCCCGTGACTCAAAGCCTTCCACAAAAAGGTCAAATTAAAGTATGCGATGCGATAGCCGTCCGGATATTGTCCCTGATTGACGCTTTTCTTGTTTATTTTCACTAGTGGTTTTTTCTACATTCATGTTTTATTCATCTTTCTTTTGTTTGATAGTCGCAGAATACTTTAAGCAATTTCTTATATTTATAGTCGAAACTAAATATATATATATATATATATATATATATATATATATATATATATATATATATATATATGTAATATATGATCATTCAATTGATTTAGTATACTGAATCATTTTTGAAACATTTCGTATTACGACTGTGTCTGGGATTGTATTAAAGCCAAAATATCTATTTTATAAATGTTGTCTCTTTGTCTATTCGTTAGAACACCACGATTTGAATAGGTCTTTCATTATGGTAAGGTTTTGAATTTAGGTTAAAATAATCATCATAGAATATTTCCGAAATACTTTTTTGATCGTCTGTCTATCTGCTTACCTGTTCGAGTGGCACTCTCCACACTTAAAACTACTGCTTTGATTTGAATGAACTGTTAATTAGGATTTCGCTAGGAATTTAGTTTACAATCTAAACGACATTTTGTTTCGATGAATTATTTTCTTGAAATCGTAGGAGGTACTCACAATTCAATCATTGGACTCAAACAAAAAGAACCGAGAAGGCGGCTTAAGTGCTGATGAATAGAAATTGTCGGCACTATCGCGGCGATTCAACTTAAAATCCAGGCTATTAAGCCAAGATATAAGTATTTTGCGCATGTCAATGATAATGTTTAATGTCATAATTGAAGTTCCATAGAAAGAATGAATACATATACGTTAATATTATTAAACATTTGTATTGATAGCTTGCAAGCGACACCATAGGCAAAATCTAATTCTTTATATGTGGTTGAATACTTCTAATTATCAACATGCGTTTAATCTTTTGCACAAATTTATTTTTAATTAGCTTCTTCCCACGACAGAAATTACACAGGCATAGAATAACAACTGTTCATTAATATATACATTGAACAGTCTATTGAAACTTTCACATTTATAATATTAGTTAACATTTGCCAAAGTTTGAAAAGTTCTGTTGCTACCGTATTTCATAGATACTCATGATGATTCTTCCAGGATTTTGGAGCTACTAATCAGTTTTTCTCTGTCATTACAAGACGTAGAATATACATTAAATTTCTGTTACAGACCAATCACTGACTAACCTTTTACTAATTTAAATTTGTAATTCGATACCATACGGGCCAAGGTATCTAAACTAACTTTGTCATTTTTAACACACCGTTATTAATAATTATCCAAATTGAATACTTGCCGCTATAAATTACACTCAGAAAAGTATTATACCACCGCAGTTAATGGGCTAAGTGCGCACCTAATTTAACACACTGAACGCGACATTAAGGCTACTTTGTAAGTAGATTAAATAAACTACCCAACCCAGAAAATACTAAAACAATGTTAATACGAAACCGAAATAACCACTTAAATTAATAGTAACGCGCTATAAAAACCATGTCGACCACACAAAAAAAACAAGCCCACCAAGACAATAATTTATATCTTTCTAATCTACATACAGTGTACATCTAACTAATCTTAACTACATATATACAAACTCAAAAGCCACGTGCGTGGTTGATATCTACGTACTCGCCAACAGGTATACTCATTACTGTCTAGTATAAACATGTATGTATATAGATTGACGTATGTATATGTATATGCATATACAATAATTACGATGTACAGGAACATGATATGGAAAAATATGAGCGAACTGGGCGTGGTCGTCACGCATGCAGGCCCCACAAATCGATAACTAATTACAGAGTAAAAACGACCCTCGTCATGAGTTTGTTATTAGAGATTAGGCTAGGATAGTCTACGGATCTGCGGCGACGACGAGGCAGACGGACGAGGAGCGGCTGATAATAATAATTCTAATAACTAAAACCAATATCTGGTCGCATAGCGCCCAAGTAACTGGGCGATATTTAGATTGGCCGTTGTCTGTATGAGATAGGTAGGCGTATAAGTTTACGATTTGTATATAAATTTGCTGTCTGTATATTGAATGACATATGTGTCACATTAAATTTGTTACTATTTTTTAACGAATAGAAAAGGATGAAGAATCATGGCGAAAATATATTTTCAAATCGACAGTAAATATCAGCCGAGTGGCGAATGGGATTAGTGCGAATAGGCATCCACGCTCCATCGAAATCACCTTCTTTTATAATTTTAAAATCTTCTTATACCTAATATTTTCATGTCCTTATAATTAAGGACACTAATTTTTTTCTGATTGCTAACATTCATATGGCATTTGTACAAAAAAAAATATTTTGCGGCTTTCGTTCTTCAGCCTCTAAGCACAAAATTTTTGTGTCTGGATTTTTTTAACGGCGTTTTAAAACTATGTATAGATTATCACTATTAATTTCTGTATATAAATTAACAAAGAAATGAATCTTTATACTATTACTATCACTCATCGTTTTTTTTATTTATATGCATGTCCCAAAAAATTTACCGACTTTTTTAATGTTTGCGAAAATACAATTTGGGAAATGGGAAAATGAACAGAATTTAGATAAAATTCATATAAATATAAAATACGTTTGATTTTTCTATAGAAAATCCACCATAAATATATTACGAACGTGATTATCTAATTTGCAAGTAATTGTGTTTCACTTGTCCTCATGACATCTATATTCGTACTTGGAATTATGCATTTGAAAGAAATTGTTTAAAATACTCCTTGGTTTCATGGCTTTGAACTCCTTATAAATTTTCCGCATTTTTCCTAATAAAATGCGGTTATCAAATGCAATGAACTTTTATGTCTTCCAGTTTATTCTAATTTCATTGCTGCTTTGAAGTTGTAACACGGGTGCAGATAAAGGAATACAGAGATGAACCTGTATAAGGACCGTTTTGAAATTTTTATGTCACGAAAAGAAAGATAAAATTTTCTCTCAAGTGCGTGTAAAACTCGCACTATGAGGGTTCCTAACACACTTAGGCGCCTATAACATTCTACTGTATTATTTACAAATACTATAACATGCTATTGTATCATTTAAAAATAATTAATTTTTCTTTATTCAAATATGTGGTGAATATCTCAAAAACTATGAAATTTAGGATCATTGACACATTTTCCTTTAATATTCTAGTCAGATTCTACAAACTATTTTTTATCATGATGATTTTGTTCCGTAATTTCTGAAACAAGGGAGCGATGAAGCACTTTCGAATATTTAGTGCATATCTCTGAAAGTGTGACATTTAAAACTCTGAAAAAATATTTTTGAGTACCTTATAACTCCTTCAAACCCACGATACATAAAACTTAAAAAAAATTCGAGCACTTAAATTGCTACCTACTCTAAAAAATATGCGAGTAGATATGATCTATTATTATGCCAAATTTCTATATCAAACTATTTTGAGAGAATCGGTTGTCACAGTCAGACGACTGAGAAAAAAATGATCTTATAAGATATATATTATTCCTTTTAAGGCATAGAACAAATGTCGTATATCAATGAATTAAAAAACAAACAAAAAGATAACAACAATTTATGTATGCACATAGACTAAATAGACTAAGTTTACCAAATAAAATCAAGTAAATCAAAAAATAAAATTGAAATTTAGTTTTTATGCAGTTTATTTATAAAGACTTCAGAACAAAGTATTTTTTCCTTTTACCACCAAATGAGAATTAACGTACTAACAAATAGATAGATAAACTACTATTTGTATTTATATTAAATGAAATATGTACAAACGTGTGCAATCGTTCTTTAAAACCAAAGTAATTCTGATAGAAATGAAAAACAAGTCAACAACATACATATTTTAAGTTTGTTCAATTTATTAAATAATTAATTCTGCTTAATACTCTCGTATGGCTCGTAAATTATTCGTAAAGATGTAGGCCTCACTCGAGTAACCTACAAAGGAACAAGTATAATAGCAATAAACATTCGAATATAAAAGTTATTACCGCTTAAACTAGTTCAACCAACAAGTGTGTGAGTATCAAAAACGTGTTACAAGTTTTAAAAGTGAAAGTTTTATCGTTTTATTGCTAAGGTATCGCATCTCTACCTGCCCTGTTTTATTGCCCAAAACAAACCATTGTTCTTGGCTTTAAGACGAAAGTACAAATTTAAGCGTATAAAAGATTATACACGCCAAGTAGAGGCACCTGTAAACAAAAACATTCAAGTTTTGTATCATCTTTTGAAAGCTTTATTCGCAAGTCGGCAGTATGATTTTATTACCGGGGAATCGGGGTGCCTGAGGTTGAATGATTTTCATTCACCTTTTAGCTTTTGAACAAGAAGTGTTTGTATGTTTCAATAAATATTTCTGTTAATTTGGTGTTATTAGTTCATATTAGTGCATATTTGTCGTGTATAATTCTAAGAAAGAGATCGAAATAAAAATTAGTTTCCATTGCCTTTTTATTATGTGACAGTGATGTGATTAGTGAATATGTGATTTAGCAAAAGGATATTATTAAAATGCAAGAGAACTTTGGATCAATATCGAGACTATGTGGCGGCTATTAACAAGTAGCTTAAGTGTTGTTAGTCATTTATTTTATTAACTTCCACAGCTGGAATAGTGTACAGTTTTAAAGTTATAAATACGACTTTTCAATGTTTGCGAAAATTTCTTAATTGACATATTTCGAGAATTAGTCTAGTAAGTAAATTCTTTTAGATTTTAAATGATAATTAAAATATCGGAAAAATTCGTTATTTTTATATATATGATACACACCCAGTACCTTGCTCGTAGGTATATATTTTAACATATACAAGCAAATTGAATGACTCACTGAAAATAGTGTTTACTAAACCGGACTAAAAATACCCTCATAATGCCATAATTATTGATTTTCTTCATCTTACTGCATATATCTTATATGTATAGCTTTTGTAACCTTTTTCTGAAAATCGTCAAAATGCATCTTCATATCAGTTTTCTTGAAAACTTTGAAATATTTAAAAAAATCGTATATAAAAAATACTTAAAAGTTGTTTTCAACAATTTCCTAAGTTTCAATTTTTGAAGTTTAGACTCTTGAATTTGAATTATAACTGCAACCCAAATATTTGTTTATCGTTTACCGAACTAAAATGATATTTTATTCCCTCCAATTGAGGAATAGGTAATAAACATATCCAGAAATATAAGGTTTTTCCTCTTTAGAACTTTTAAATTAAATGTATGTACTATTCATTTTTCAATGTCTTTTAAAACGTTTGTGTTGCATTATAAACGTTGTATAACATATAAAATATATTACAAGTACCTATTACGTATACTGTCATCGCCAAATATCCTACCACTGCTATGCTCGAAGTATAATTTAATTAGAAAAAATAGTTAATGACAATAGAACATAGCTAGGTAAATAGATATACTAATAGACCCTTGTAGGTTTTTTTAATTTTCTGTTTCAATAATCGCAAACCAATATCAGGTTTTGTTTTTTCATAACCTCGCATCTGTCAATGCGGCATTGAGCACTTTGACAGATTTTTAATATTATCTTCTGGGAATTGACATCTTCTGGAATGCAATTACTGGATTGTTGGGCAGTTCACAATCAACGTAATTATATTTTCATAATCGTTAAATATTCATAACTAATTTCTTTATAATATTGCGATGAGTTCAACAAGATTAGATAATAAGTGAATACGTCAGCAACATTGGTATACTGCATCGAATAATTACCAAATTGTAACAGTAGTATATGAACGTAATAAATTTAATATGTCGCCTACTGATGTCAGCTAATGATGTCATCATCGTTTTTACTTGTTCATTTTAGGAAAAGGGATATTTTAATTTTTTAATTAAAAATAATACTTATGAAAAACAATTATTAAACCCTAACTATTTAACCCTTTTAAAGCTATTCATGATGAGTTCAGTGAAAAATACGTTTTAACAATTGGTGGCATTGCTGACTGACGTCTATCAAATTCAAAAGGTTCTGACCATTCAAAAGATTTAAATAAATAAAACCGACTAAATTTTATTGTTTTTTGTGTTTTTTAAATTTTTTTATGTTTAATATTTCACAATTCATCTCTACGTTTGTAATTAAGGGTTTGAAAACAAAAAAAGCAAAATAAATAAAAGAAACGCTAAAAAATTATTTGTTGTGAAGATATAATTTTTATAGAAACAATGTCGTTATGCAGATTTTTTTTTCAAAATAAATCATGAACAGCTCTTGTAGCTATTCACAACAAGGTTAAATACAAAATTTACTTTCGGTGAAATAAAGAAAAACAGCGGAAAATTCAGTTCCTCTAACGTGCACTCTTCTCTCCTGTAGTCTGATTTTAGCACTGTGAGCGTTAAGTTTAAATAATGGTTTCTACAAAAATAACACAAAGTTACTTTATTACCCTTCTATCATATATAAAATTCCATATAAACATTTCTGTATCTAAAAGTTTCAGTTTTTGTTGTGTGAAATGAGGACTCAGGTTTCATAAAATGAATATCACGACTCAGTCATCCAAAATCGGTTAGCAGTTATGTCAAGTGATTTTTTTTTCTTTCACAAAATATAAAGAATTTAAAACAAAGGAAACTATATTATATAATCGGAATTATATTGTTCCCACTTATAGGATTAAGAACTATATTATATAATCGGAATTATATTGTTCCCACTTATACCAAAATACAGCAATAAAGAGACGCAATCTCAAATTTCATCGAATCTATAGCTATCTCTCCCTAATGTTAATACCCATCCTTGAGTGTGAAACGCTCATAAAAAAACTGACACCATTCACTATACTTAGTCAAAAAAAACCGAACTAAATATGGCGATAGCTTGCGAGCGCGCTTTGTGGGAAAGGTCGCGAGGGGACGCGGCGGAGGAAGAGACTCGGGGAGTAGGGGGAGCGAATTTCGACAAAAAAGATGCTAAAGTGATGGCTGCCGAAAGCGAGGCATCCCGCGCCGACGGCCATACCTCATTCTCGGCCTCATAAGTCACGTGTGTTTATATGAATTTGTATGTAGTTAGTTTTTAGTCCGATATTGTACATGTGAAATTATTGCTTACATTTATGTTTCAGTGGATGGATTTAGAAAGTGTTTTTACGTTTACATAATGTGTGGGAATTGTTAAGTATATACTCGCTAGCTAATGACAAATATAGCTTCCTTCGATAAAAAAAAATAAATGGAACCCTTATAACTCGCGTTTCAGTTCATCTGTCTGTATGTCACAGCTGTTGTTTTCTTAGAAATTATACAACATAGGAACTTGAAATTTGATATAGTTATAAAACATATATACATAAGCATATATCTCAATAATGAATTCTCAAAAATATTAATTTTTCATAAAAATTTTAAAGGGTGCACAATTGTATTCCAATAATTTTTCTTTAATTCCACCTGTCATATTATGATTGAAAGAACGGTGTATCAGAATTCCAAAAATCTTTTTCTTAGAATTTTATGTAAGATACCTTTTTCTAGAAATATTGGTAAAATTGTAAAAATCTCACTTATTATCCAGGTTCATGACACTTAAAATGTTATTTTTACTTTCATTGGCTAGAAGGAAGGTAGTAAAAATGCGATCTAAAACCGATCTATGTTTGTGTATATAGCTTCTGTATTTGTTGATTAATTAGCTGTTACGGTCAAACTAAAACTATACATATTTCTATCTGTACAACATGTATTCTAAGAACCAATAACAAAATTACCCGCATCCGCACCTCTATACACGTAATGTGAAAAACAATGCCTGCAACGATCGCGAATGACTTATCTCCAATGAACATCGACAGAGGGCGGGAGCGCTATGTCGGCGAGCCCGCCGCTTGTAATGCTTAAGATAATCCCTGGTGTAAACAGCGGAACAAGCGAGTCTGATCAGCACGACGCCGAGCGGTGTGACTTCGCCTGTATCGTAGATAGTAGTCATATCTACCTTCTATAGTAAATCAAAGGTTACGTGTAGGAGCCAAATTTAAACATTGACAATAATTGAAATCTTAATGTAATTATGGACGTTAGGAAATAAATGAATTTTAATAATTTCATTAACTCAAATATACGCTTATAATTAACTTTTTTTTAAATTCTAAAATGTTAAAACATATATTTTCAATCTAAATAATCGTAATTTTAGATCACTTCACTTTAAATACATTTATATAATGTGGTGTTCCTCAGTTCGTGTTAATATTTGTTATAACATTTAGGGTAATTTCTTTAAGATGTGAGTAACAAATTATTTGACTACGTAATATTTAATGAAAATTAATTAACATGATTTTGAAATAGAAAAAACCAGACTCAATTACATTGAGAAACTAAAAATTTGTAAGGAATATTCTGAAAAGTAGGGCTGTATAAATTTTTTTACAGTTCCTTTGTTTTATATATCATAAAACGAAATCGTAAATAAATCTAATTAATATTGAATATATTTGGCGTTAATTTTGTAGAAATTCATTATTTACAATTAAATGAAACTACGTGATGTAGTATTATTTCTACTTTCTTTAATTTCTTTACCACGACCTAGGTTTCGTTATATTACAACATCTTCAGGTGGGATATTAGCAAAGATCTTTGCTCTAGCTAAACCTAGGTCGTGGTAAAGAAATTAAAGAAAGTAGAAATAATACTACATCACATAGTTTCATTTAATTGTGAAATCCAATTAATTTTATTTAAATATTCTAATCATTTGATTATAATATTATTGCTAGTATTTAGCAATCCTTCAGATTTGTAAAACGAATGGTTGAAAAATTATATGTGTAAAAATAGTGCTATCGAGCTAATACTATTTCATAATTTATGGACAGAATATTCAAATTTACATACGCCTCAATTTGACATCTTGTTACAGTTTGACAATAAATACGAGGCTTAATAAATATTACAATATCAAGACCTTCGAAGAGACATCAAATATTCAAAGGCAAAGTCCCTAGATCCCTAAAGTATGCATACCTACGGTAAAAGTTACAACATTACGTCATAATAGTTGAATCGCACAACGTCAGATGAATTCTCATTTCTACAAGGACTAAGAATACGAAATTATTCGTCCCAGAAATCCTACGCCCGCGAGCCCCCTCCCTCGCCCGCCCATCCAGTCGAGTCTGATTTATGATATTTACCTTACATTTATTATTTTATTTCGCCAGTCCAAGTTCCGCTAACGATGACAAAAAATCATAATTGCAATTAATAAAAGATATTCCGCCCTAGTTCCGGTATGTTCCTTTGTTGTCTTCCGCTTCCTTATAAGTTGTTTTACGTTTGGTGGATATTTGATTTAGTGAAAATTGTTCAATTTATTAAAATTTGTGAATAAAGAGCATCTAACCAAATGTTTAAACTTGTTTATGATTTCATATATCACCATACAAATTATAAAAATATAACGATTTCTTATTTATTGCGAATATCAACACTGTTAGGGATATATATCTTAAAATATTAAGAATAAGTTAAATTTATTGCGCTTATAATAGAATTGTACATGTGAATACCTTAAAAATATTACAATAAAGTATCTTTCTGTTTAGATATACTGTACTAAAACTTTATGATAACCATTGATATTTAAATGAAATAAATATATTTTATTAATGAAATTAATAAAATTTGAAATTTAAAAAGTAACAAAAAACTTTTAACACTTAAAAAGAAATATTTATATCTATCCTGTTTTATTTGTTCTCCTTATTTTTTTTATACGCTGTTTCTTTATATTCTTCAATAATTTTTTTTTTAAAGAAATGTTTAATTATAATGCTGATAACAATAATTTTCCATTATCTTAATATAACCTATTTCAAGTATTCGTTTTCCAATTTATTTTTAATTATAAAGAAAAATGCAAATCGACTTAATCTCATTTAATAGACAAATCTCATTTAATATTACTATAAGTACTTGAAATATTCATATGTATATTATACAATTTGTTATTGGTTATTTTACTTTAAACTCGAACATTTCAAGGGATTGAAGATGTGAACGGCCGTATTATGTACAAGTTCATATATCGTCAGTTATGAAAGTCAACGAACACTCTCAGATGATGTGAAAAATTTCGCGCGCTGTAAACACATCTCCGATACATAATAAGTACTTATGAACGACGTATCATCGAGTTGAAGAACACAAGTAAACAAAACTTGCCTGTTATCTTTTTTTATGCAAATTCTCTATCAAAATCGTTTTTGGATCGCAAAGCGCGCGAAAACTTTTTAATACCGTAAGCTTCTTCGATGCAATCTCGGTAGATGTATGTATGACATCGTCGAGCTGAGAGGGAGGACAGTATAAACATACGGTCGTCTCTTTCGCACGCGCGCCTTACCTTATCAATCCAACACGAATCGAACAATAGCGACTCGTGTTTGATTTATATATTCGCTTAGTAGAAACATTACACAAATTATAGTGCGATAAAATAATCTAATACCATGTGGATTTAAATATTATTTTTTGTTAATGTAAGTTTGCTTTGAATATCAAAATAATTGAAAATTGAGCTCGTCTGAACTAGATATGTGGTTTTTTTTAAAATAACTATTATGTTTATTCAATCAATCATAATAAGGTTATCGAATTGAAATGTTGCTCGAGTTTTACTTTTTGTTCCAAAAAATAAAAAGTAAACGTGTTAAGTTTAAGTAGAAGTTGCATTTTGAGAATTTCATACACACAAAAGTTGAAACATTTAAAAATACGCTAGTGTATTCACTATGTAAATATAATATTTTCTCGTATATGTTTCTCAGGAGTAAGACAAGTTGGCCAAAATAATTTTGAACAATAAGTATTTTGGAGATTTATATTTTGCGAAGACTCAACGCTATACGTTAATAAAATATTGATATCGATTACATTTTAAAATAATTCTGCAATGACACTCCACGCAAGAGGGGCTTGAGAAAAAGATTTTTCGTTCCAAGTTCCGTGTATTAATAATTATTTATATCCTCAATATATGACAGTTATATTAAAAAAAATACGTTTAAGTAATTTAATCTACCAGAACCTTAAAATTCACGCTTTTCTTCCTTTTTTAACGTTCACGCCTCTCCGTAAAATCACGATCTATCTAAACAAAAAGAACTTTAATGCTCTGACATGTGGGCGAGCATGATAAAATTATAAGCGTTTCCTGTTCAACCTAAAGTAGTGACTTTTTTTGTCGCTCGTAACAAATACGTATTGTCAAATGGGGGAAATTAGTAATAATTTACGTCTAACTTAAACAGACGACTTTGGAAAACTTATTAATCATTAACTTTTAATGTGAAGACATTAGTCACAGAATTTCATTGGGAAAATTAAAAAGTTTCTTCAATGATTCAGTAATAACAAGCTTACATCACATTCTTTCCTTATTTTTGAATAGAAAGATTAGAACTATGAAAATAATTTGATTTACATCTAACATATTCGTTCAATTTGACTCCTCGAAAATTAAAAACCTGAATGAATAAGCAATGAGAGTAAAAGTAAACTAAAACGGTTTTTATAGCCCTATAAACAAACATATATAAATATTTAGAATTGCTCGAACTGTTGAGAAGTTTTTCATCAAAGTATGCAATAAATCTTTATGTCATTGATAATTTTTAGGCTATTATCGTACGTTGTAAAATTATGCTTTATTAAATAAACGTATTTTATCTTCACTATAATGTTTATAAGGAAAAGCTACAAATTTCCAAAATATTCCCGTTTTTATATTTTATATAGAATTATTAACATATGTTTAAGCTCTTATTATTCTATATATACAATTCCTCAAAGATCGTGAAACTTGATATTTACGCCTAAAATAATTTTTATTAAAAAAATTATTTCCTTTAAGTAACAAAATTAATTTTTTCCTCGAAAATAGGTCTGACGCCTATCACGAATAGTTTTCCTTAGCATCTGATATTACGTAGATAAAAATGTTTAAATGATCCATTTGCGAGAGCACAGTTAAATAACAAATAATTTTATAATCGTAATTACATAAGAACGTATTTAAAAAACGCCGCAATTGGAGAACTTGTATTTACTAGTCGCAAACTCACTAAAGCGGCGCCGCTACGCGTATGTTACGCGTAGCGGTGCCGCTTGTCTGTGTGCAATCACTTTGAAGTCCATACGCCTTATCTTAATCGCTTACATCATTTTATAACTAAAAATAAAATAAGTGTTTAAATTTTTTGGTAACCAGTTTTATTTATTTTGTGTTATAAAAATTATATCGATAGTCTTGGTAATATTTCAGTTTTAATTCGGATTTTATTCACTGACCAGGCCATCTAACCAGAATGAATGTGTACAATGATTTTATCTTCCGTATGCGGCTTGTGACTACTAATTAATATCTATTACTCTTCTGCCTTTTAAATGCGCTTTGGTTGGTCTCATTGGTTTCTGTCTCTAAATTCAAAACACGGCGTAACAATATAACAACTAAAATATCAATAAGAATTTAATATATACAAATAAGTAACTTTTCTAACACATAAATTTGCTTCCTCCCCCTTATCCCAAATGCGTGTAATCTAGAAGAAAATTATTTAGGATATAATTAATATTAATTACTGAATTGAGTATCCGTGACAAATATGAAATTTTACAGCCAGCCTGTTGCAAACTAATATGTCCTAGAATAGAAATATGTCCATCTAATGAATCGTGAGAAACTATCAGAATA
This sequence comes from Druceiella hillmani, assembly GCA_039881145.1. Taxonomy (NCBI): domain Eukaryota; kingdom Metazoa; phylum Arthropoda; class Insecta; order Lepidoptera; family Hepialidae; genus Druceiella; species Druceiella hillmani. Next base: position 13,388,339 of record JAYKKI010000043.1, read on the forward strand.
AACCGACATTGCTGGGACGACAAATCTTTTAATATATTCTATTCAATTTATTGCTTTTAAATAAAAAAAATGTTTATCAATAAAAAATGTTGCTTTCATTCTTGAATACAGCCTTCGAGCGCCTCTCGATTATCTTTAAGATAAAACGGCATCACATATTAAAATGTCATTGTACTTTAGTAATAATCCTCAAAACATAAAACGTGCTAAAAATATTTTCCTTTGGATAGCTCCTATTCTTTGCTTATACATGCGTTTGAAAGAGTCACGAGTTGTAGAACTTAAGGACCTGCGAATAAAACAAAGTGAATAAAGATTTATTTTCTAACTAGCTGCGCCCTCTTTAGGAAATATCATTAGTTAACTGTAATAGACGTAATGCCATCTATGATAATAATTATAAAAGTAAATTGTTTTCAGTAATTATAACTTGTATTGAAACGTCAAATTGCCATATCTTCTATTTATTTGGTTGATTGTAATAAAATATAGCGTATATGTTACTCCAGGCCAACATAATCTATCACTAAACATTTCATCCAATCTTTTGGCTATTCTGGCCTATTGACGTGTTGCGCGAATAAATGAAAAAATTATATGCTTGTTCGTACTTTTTTCATGATGCTTGTTCAAACACATGAACAAACAATCACATAAAGGGACAAACGAGCAAAAGTACCAAAAATAATATTTTTGTGTCCTATTATTTTTATAACATGCCCATAAGTCATTTTTTTGTAAATTTCTTCAATGTAGACAGGCCAACTGCTGGGCAGTTAGCCTTTATTATCCTAATTAATATATTGCGAAAGAGTGTTAGTTTGACCTTCTTTCACTTCGAAAATAAGCAACGAATCGATATATTTTTATTAGAGGTAGTTGGAGGGCCGAAAAATGATATAGGATGCGTGCTATCGCAAAAATTTCTTTAAAGTAAATCTTATTTGAAACTGAAAAAGTACAAAAAAGAAATGAGGAAGCAACGTCGCAACGGAGCAACGGATCGACGTGATTTTTGGAAATGCCACATACGCATTATCAAGGAGCAAGAAAATCACACAGTCTAATTCCTTATTTAGGATCCTATCATATTATAAATGTGAAAGTCTGTTTATTTTTTCCTCTTTGTACCATATAAAGTATACCATTGATTCAATGTTCATGTATACAAAAGATGGACCGACTAGACATTAAAGCCGACTATCTGGCCACATTAAAATCGGCAATTAGTCGGCAATTAGTCGGTAAAAGATGTCGAATAGTCGGCACTTAATAAGCTACAGGAAAATAAGAAGTTAACCGTCAGTAGTTTCTAAACTTACAATAGGTTTAAATTATTAAGAATCAAATCAGCCTTACAAGAACAGTGTGTACTACCTATTAAACTAAAATTTGTAATTAGGCAATGAAACTTAAACGTTTTAAAATTATAAACAAAAATAATTAGCGTTTCTTCTAAAACATAAAAAATAAAACACACAAATAATTTTATATATTTTTTAAATCAATTATACTATGATTAATTTTAAACCGACGTCCTTATTTACTTAATAATAAAATAATATGTTTAATTATTAAATGAAAATATAAACTGTAATTTTATAATAGGAACTTAAATAAAACTTAAGTTAAAATGAAATCCCAGTAATTCTTTATTTTCTTAGAGATTATTACAAAGATATGTTAAAGGTTTTATGACGAAGATATGTTGAAGTTTCAGCTCGGTCAGGGAGCAGACTGTTTCTTTTAGTCTCGCATATATTACTCGCTTCAGAAAAAAAGTTCACTGCAAACAGAACCAGCTGGACAAAAAAGACCTTTTAGTGTTTAGAGATATTTCTGGGAATCTCCAGTGGTTTTGAAGCTACCACTCAAACGGATCATTATTACGCTTTATAACTGGTATTGTACACCAGGAGTAAAGTTCGTGTTCAGATCTTCTGTCATGAACAACCTTGGATTCTCTTTGTCACTAGTTTTTGATAGCATTGCCAAAAGTACAATTATTTGTTGACTCTGGGTCATTATTATTATTATTTCGAGAGTTATCTAAATTATTTTAAACATCTCAAATCTGGTTTTCAACTGATTTTACATCATTTTCAGTTGCGTTATCTGACCGTTTTCGTTGAAATAATTTTCCAGAGACGTTTGCAATATTTTTAAGTGAAGTGTAAGTTCTGATATCGAAGATAAGTTCGCGCTAATGATCTTTGTAACCTTTTCAAATGGTTTTAGTAACGCAATGTACTTTTCGAGTATGTTCCACTCATTACTGAGCAGATTTCCGGTCTATTGTTTCGGTCAGCATGGAATACGACAAATTCTATCTCGTAGTAACATTTTGGACGAGGTGATGTAAACAGTTCTGTTAACCGTGATAAACCGAGTTCTGTCTGTAAGGTACAAAATTTAGTTTGCACAAGTTCTGAATGGTTGAAGTGGCTGACAATGCGTTTGGATTTTGTAACGATTTCTGCAACGCTGTCCATCTTCATCGCAGCATTAATTACGGTCGTTCGAGTCGTCAATACTCCTGTAAATACAGAGTCGTCAATAGCTTTTACTACATTTCTTTCATTATCTCGCACAATAGCAAGAATTTTGTCTGCGTTTATATCCCACATTGTCGGAATTTCTTCTAAACATTCTTTTATATTTTGAGCGATGTGATATTCGAGAAAATGTTTCATTTGCAGCACTACGTGATGGAACTTGAAGTTGCCGTCCGCCAGTGGGCAGTAAAACTCAAGAAACTTTATAGATTATAAGTGTTTGTCCACAAGTCAGCAGTTTCCCAAAATCGCGACAGCGGTGATTAACCCTTTTCGTATTTCAGATTTAGTTTTTTCACAACAAATTTAGTTTTTTTTACATAGAGAAAAAACATGGTGGTGGGTCGAAGGGATTACTTTGAATCGCAGCCATCAACTGACGCATCAAAAGACTATATTTGTATTAAATATGATTAGTCATACTCATGGTATTGCCCTTTTACTCTCTCCACAATACAAATAACTGTCCGACACTGGTTTCACTTTACTTAAATCACTTTCAACTTCATGAAAAAAATCCACACACGCGATTTTCTTTTCGACATACTTCTCTACTACTTACTAATATTCTACTTTATCACTGCTACTCGCTTAATTGATATTTAATTAATTTATTAATTACTTATTTCGATAAAACGAGCCGGTACAGCAAATGAACCACGAAAAATGCAAACAAAAATTATTAGGACGTGAACGGGTGACGCGACGAACAAAGATGATCGAACGAACCCGAACTTAACCGAAACTAATGATCGATATTGCCGACTAATCGGCCGAATAAACGGTCATTTCACTAGTAGTCTCGTCGGCTATTCGGCCAAGTCCATAATCAGCCCATCTCTAGTAAATACATTCTAAACAGACCTACAAAAATAAATAAATTATGAATGTTTACGAAATATTTAAATTTTAAAGAAGTTGATGAAATAAAGAAGCTTGTAACGACGAAAAATTAACGAAGCTTGTAACGACTAAAAATGTTATGTGTTTAAGAGGCATTCGGATTTTCTACTCAAGCACCTACACCTCCATCCACCTCCATATGTATCCATTCCACAGTTCACCTCTATTCACTCCTTTATTATTTTTTTATCTTGTACGAATCCAATGTAAATTAATTTTTGAGAATATTAAATTTTCATTTCTTCTAATATAATGAATCGATTCCGATAAAATGAACACAAAATATTAGGTCGAGCCAATTCCTGTGTTATTCAAAGAAATTCCATCTGAATTTAATCCGTAGTTTTTACGTGATACCTTTTCACACAAACAAACAGAAAAACATTTCAGAAACAATAGTTTTGTGTCAAGATCGACGTGATTTGCATAGAGATAGCCGACGAGCTTGGATATTACATAGGCTACTTTCATCCTGGAAAATCTTATTCTAATTAATATTATAATCCTATATTATATTATAATTTTTACTACTTTTAGAAGGAATTTCTCTTTACTTTTAAAACTATGTTTTTTTTCATAAATTTTATCCTCTTTTTCTTTCACTACTGCGCAATCAAAATTGTAATCTGAAAAGAAAAGAAAATTATCATTTTACTTCTTTTTGTCGTATTTCGAATCAAAGTATAATTGTTTAAAACAAATTCTATAATCTTATCCATCTTTAGCGATTTTGACGAGAAGTGAGTTGCAAAAAGCCTATTTTCACAAAAAAAATTAATAAAACCAATAAAATGTAATCCATGCGAAATATAGACGAAAGTCTGATTAATTTTTTTCTAAATTATGGTACTACATATTTCCAGAGTTTAAAGTAAATTTAGGAAAAGAGGTTTTCGTCAAATTGTAAATACGACCTTAACTAGATTTGACCCACTGCTTTCGCGTCGAAAAGACAAAAGAGTCGATGAGAAAACATTGTGATTTTACACAATGATTATTTTGAGACAATATACACTTGCTTTTTAAATGTACATACATCTATTGAATATATTTGGCATTAATTTTGTATATAATAGCCTACCTGAAGATGTTGTATTACAACGAAACCTAGGTTATGGTAAAGAAATTAAAGAAAGTAGAAATAATACTACATCAAGTAGAAATAATACTACATCACATACATCCTTATATTCGCGCTGATTAAACGAGATAATATTTATAATTACTAACAAATAAACACACACTGTTCCGGAATGAAAATTCTCTTATGTCTCATAAGATAGATTTTGTAGCTATATAGTTACGTATTAAGTTTAATATAAGTTTACAATAAAAAATAGAAATATTTTTATCGAACTAATATCATTGGAATTAATGTCTTTTAAAAGATTCCAAAAAGTGTTCTGCATTATATAAATCAGAAACAAAAGATCTAAACACTAAAATGGTTATTAAAAAACTTGTAAATCATTAAATTTTAAAGTTGAATTTTGATGTACATAATTTGCATGTACCTATTCTTTTGTTGTAATTGTAAACTTAGTAAAAAGGCGAATCTTTTGCATTTTAAATCAACCCATGCTGAATCGAACTATTATAAGCACTCCGAATACTATTAATAAATGGTGAGCGGAAAATAGTTTAAAAAATAATAACACGCAATCAGTGTCAGGACGAATTTTGAGGTCTTATAACTTAGGAATTATTGGTTTTACAAAAAATATCAATAAGTCCAAATTTGTACAGAATTTAATAAGCTGTAAGTTTATTAATAATCATTTTAGTTTTCCTATCATCTTTATAAAAGTTATATTGAAAAAAAACTATTTTTGCAAACATTTAACATGCTGTAACCTCAAAAACTTTAAGTGTATGAATACGCATTTTACAGAAAAGTTCCAGAAAATTGATTGCTCTTTAAAAAATATTCATTTCTTTTATTGTAAACCTCACTGTTTCCTAGATTAACATAATTTCCTTTTTTTAATGGCGTAAATAGCATGGGGAGTATGCATGGAGCATTTCCCAAAAATGTTTTCCGACAATAATCAAAAAAGTGTGTACTATTTACATATTTTAGTCACTCACCTGATGCTGGGACTATAATATTTGGCTAAAACAAATTTGGTTTAAGAAGTTTCACTTCCAGAATCGGTAAGCAAATTTTTGAGCTTGAAAATACCATTACTTTTAATAGGTCATATTATAAATTGAAGCAAAATCTCAAATTTGTCAATTTGGGTAAAAATTGGTTTAGCATGGACTATATCCATTTTGAATCGAATTACTTCATGTACTTTTTTGCTTTGTTGATTCTCGTTTCTATTTTATTCACATGTATGCATTTGATATGGACGGTGAGTCTGCCAACACCTTCATAGAACATCAGTTTCAAGAAAATATTATTTTATTTCTTGCCCATCGTGTACCGTTTTTCCTTTAAGTTTCAACTTCTTAGGTCAACACATTTTTAAATTAGAAACTTACTACAACGGATGACTTACGAATGACACAAATATAGTAAGTAGGTACTGTGTTAATTCCATATTTTGTCGTTTTTTTATTTTTTTTTAAAATCTAAAGCAGGAATTCTCAGTATCTAAAGCTTGCTTCCAAATCAGGATCAAATCATACTGGTCACCGCCATCCAGTAAAGCCGAAACAGAAGTATAAGCTCAGCTCACGGGCTTTTGTAGGGTGGTGGCGGCTTTCGGCAGAAGGCTGGCGCGGGGCGGGGCGGCCAAGTGAAAGAGGGGAGCGGGGTGGCGATGTGATGCCTCGTATTGATTTACTGCCGTCGTCGTCGGAGTAAGTGCTCTATACTTTGTTGTACCTAGTAGTAGTCGAAGGTACGGGCAGGCTAGCAACGTGCGGTATAGGTAGATGTTGTGGGAGAATGTAACTGACGGTAGATATATGTATGGATAGTTGGAGATTGGTTTGCGTTTATGGGCTTTGTCTGTGTAATCTAAATCGAGATATTATTTTAAGAAAGGTCAAACTGACGGTATTTATGAATAAACAAAACGGGCGTATCTACAATAACAATTCTGTTAGAAAATTTTGTAACTAGAAGAGGATAAATTTAAAAATTTTAATTACTTTTCCACTTTCTAAATACTTAAATCAAATTAATTTTATTTTTTTTTCACATGTGAACTCCATAGAAAAATCTTATTATGAATTAAACATTACATTAAACGTGAATTAATATTCTGTAGAACTTTAAACATTGAGAGAAGTCCATTTTTCCACTATAGTACAATAAAATAACGATTTCATAAAAAAAAGAGAAAAGAAAATTTAAAAGATATTTTTTCAATCTATTTTTAAATTTCGAAGAGGTTCATTACATGTTTTAAGGCCAGATTATTAAAAAAAATAGACCAGTAATTTTTTTGTGAAATCAAGAAAATTATCAATATAGAAGAAAATATAATTTTAAAATGCATAAAGTATACTAAACACTGACATCATAAAATTATTAAAATTTTGCAGAATAAACTGAGCATATTCTACAAATGCCTGTTCATAAAATACAACAACACATTCAGGATTATTGATGTGTCTCAAAAAAATCAGAAGAATATTATCTCATTTTAAAAATGAGTACTTATGTATTTTAACGCATCAAAATATCTTGATGGGTCCACAAGATGACGATTACTCAGATCCTAAATTCTTCAGCGAATGGTAACACTCCTACTTTTCATCTAAAATGCTTGATGCACGGATTTCATTGTACTTTTCAATATTTTTAATGGCTGTGCAGTTGGAAATACTTTTTCTTGATTTACTGTGTATTCCCTGTTAAATGATATATTCCTCAAGGTATACTGATAGTTTATCTTTCCGAACGATATAAAAAACAGTAAATTAGTTTTTGTTCTTTATTTTTTAGTTTTCGGTATTTCATTTTTGTTGTTAATTTTTGAAAACTCTTTTATTTTTCATTTTATTAATAAATATTTTGATCTATGTATGTTTCTATACGAGTATACTTGGTCTCTCACTGAAGCGTGATAATTGCATGCCACCTCGAGATTCATTAGCGTACGGCTCTACATACATTTATTAACATAACACAATGTATAGGTCTGTTATTAAAACTCGGACCGTTAGCGACATTAGAAGCTTCAACAATAGGTCAAACTGGTCTTAAGTGATCCATCAATCCAGCCTTCATTTTATTGCATCTTTCGTAATGTGCGTTTATAAATCGACGCAAATATTTACACTCGCAATTAAATGTTTTTGTTTCATTGCTTTATTCTCAAATACAAAATAATTTCCTTTGCATTTGCTATAATTCTGCTGTTGATATATGTAGCATTTACATATAATTTTTTTAGCTTGCACGAAAAATACGTATAATAATGAATTGAAGAAATGTTATTAACGAATATCGTAAGAGAAAGTGTTTATTAATATATAAAATAATTTATGCAATAACAAAATATTATTTTAGGCAAAATCATGCTTGGGGCTCGACCGATCCGTTCCAACTAAAATCAGGTCATTAGTATTATCGATATATTATTTTACGGTTAAATCGTCCTCGCATAACAAACGCCTCAGGGGGTGGCAAGGGGGTGGGGGGATCGTGCGTGTCGGAGAGAGTGAGGGGACCCCCCGAAAGGGGAGGGGGCGAGGGCTCCTTGTGCAGTCGCGACGAAGAGGAATTACACGGCGGACGTATTATGTTCATATATATGAGTACTTATTTGTGTATGTACATGAATGTATATGATGTGCCCCTGTTTATATGGAACGGACGGTGACGTGATAGCGCTTGGGGTTGCGGGAAGATTTTCTTGAGTTATTTTTTTATTTTCCTTCTACATTATGTGTACAGTTATGAATTCCACATGTTATAGAAATTTACATTTTTTTTAAATTGACAATTAAGGTATACCGATACGCGGTCATTCCTTCAAGTTGGGCTGTTGTATTCCATCCAGTATATTCTCGTTGATAAAACAAAGTGTAAATTAATTTCAAATATTAAAACATTAGTAGGTCCTGTTTCTTCTTTACCAGCTTGGAAACAGAAGACAAAATGATTATAGATTATATACAAAAACATTGAATATCTATTTTAGTTATAAACTTGTATATTTATTTCTTCTGTTGCTTCTTCTATTGTTTTCGGTTTGTTTAAACATTTGAATAAGTAATTAGAATATTTATATAAAATCGTTCTTTGGTGACTCAATTTCTATATTTAATATTTTGGGAAAATGTTTTTCTAACTCCTAAAAAAACACGCCCGTGTCTGAAATTAAAGGTCTATATTAGAATAGCACGCAAAAACTTTACCCGATTTAAAATTTTACCGATTTCATTAGCACTTTCCCAGAAGTAACACTTCGAAATCAAATTTAAATATTGGTTACCCATTGCTTCTATCAAATATTTTTTAAAGGACTTTGTCTATCTCTCTGTTTTTTGTTAACCAGTTTGTCTGTTTATGACAGCATAATGTAAAAAGTATTAAATTAATTTTATTAAAACTTCTAGTAAAATAATAAACGTTATTCAGATTGAAGTCTAGACTACTTTTTGTTTTGGTCACTGGCACTTGAAATTAAGTTATCGTCACTCGTATAGTATAAATTGGATTAGAGGGTTTAGGAACTGATAAATAAAGGAAAAATTGTCTAAATTGGCAAAGTTATTCAAATTGAATTCCAAGTTAAGATGTAATTTACTCTTATACTAGTCCAGGTGTAAAATTAAATTACATCTTAACTTGGAATTCAATTTGAATTACTCTTAAGTTTTAAATATAACTTTCGATCCACTGAACGAAAACTTTGTATACATATGACAAAATATTTAATGTCCAAATTAACCAGGCGAGCGAAGTTTCGGATAACAGCTAGTATGTACGGATACGTACTAGCTGTTATCACGGGTAACGATCAGTATATAAGTATATATCAATTTTAATAGTTTCTTTCGTAGGTTCGGCAGTTTCAAAGCAATGTAATTTTAATGCTTCTCTTCTTCATTGCGAGCGCGTTGGATAGATCTGAAAGAATCTCTCCCATTGCTCGCTGAAATTAGAAACCGAACATATATTTAAACAACAAAAATTATTTTGTTCATATTCTATTCACCAAAATTCACCCACTTACAATCTAATGAAATTATGTAAATAATATTTAAGCCTAAATATTCTCTAAATAATTATTCACAACACAGTATACGCATTCCAAATGTATGAAAGATTTGCTAATTAATTGAAACACTCGTTTTAAAAAAAATGTTTAAATAGTTGCAAAAAATAGCTCATTTGCGTTACTTGCTATGAATATGATAATTGCAAATAAATAAGCATACCATTACGTTGCTAGGCAAATAAATATTCTCCTAATGCATTTTGAACAACACGCAAGCATCACGGCATAAGTCCAGTTATATCCAAGCTAGCAGATATATACGTAGGTATATATCAGTAGAATTTAAACCCGTGCAAGAGAAGTGCTAATTAAACCGCATTAACATATCAAAAACGAGCTTCTAATTACGTGCCGGCCGAATATTGTAGCTGATTCGCGCTCAATCCTTGTTGACTTAACTCGCAGCTAACTGCATTATCTATAGTTAATTGAATCCTGATACATGTAATAAACATATTAATTAAACTGGTACAACCTTAATAATCATTAACAATCTGACGTAAAATTTTAACTCCTTGTTAATATAAAGTTTGTTTAAACAAGCCGCCTTGATGGGCCTTTTTAACTTTACGGTACATAAATTCCATAGATATATTCGTAAATTCTTGCTAAATTGCATGACGGGATGTAGTCTAACGATGTGCGTTGATTATTAAGGTTATGGATAGGAATAAATTATTATGTTTATGTTCAAAAAGTGGCATAAGAACGTCACAGTTTGAGCTATACGTAATTTCGATGCGCATATTCTCCCAGAATTACATACCTCATTTTATTGTACACTGGCTTTGAAAAACGATGTGTATAAAGCAATGTTTTCGGGATCGACGTTAAAATTATTAAAAAAAGGAAAACGTTTAATTTTTGTTATTGATTAGTAAATCATAAAAATTTCGGATGGCCAATTTAATAGCACTTAACAGTTCTGTCCTACACAGTCATTCACGACTCCGCTTACTCTTGGAATCACTTTATGAAATACTAATAATTCAATGGACGAAATAAAGAAGTTTTATAAGAGACAAGGCTACACGAAAGAAAAGTCAACAATAAGTTTTTCCAAAGTCTCATATCTAAATTAAACTCTTTTTGAATACGTACGTATGTAATAACAATGTTGTTAATTTACATATTAAATACAATTAATATTTCATTTAAAAAAGGAATTAGTGATGAGTTAAGTCAATAGACTTGTGCAATATTATGATTGGACATAATCATGGCGTAAAGTCTGATTAACAAAAAATTGTGCATGGAAACAGGTGATTTGTGGACAAATATCTGTTAACATTTGTTAAAATCTCCTTCATTCTTAATGCAATTAATTTGTTCTATATTTATTCGGTTTGGAAAAATAAAAATAATTATTAATATTAACTATTAATAACCCTGTTAATAAATATGAACATTGTTTACAATAAACATATTTTGCAATTTATCATTATTTATTCTCGAATAAATTAAAAAAAAAGGATTTAAATTCACTTAATTCTGAAATTTCTGAACTTTATAATTAATTTCATCAACATGATAAATTGTGCTGAAGGAATGAATTATTAGTTATATTGCGTTAACGAAGTGTTGCTTTGAAATGAAAACTGGGAGATGAAAACAGAAAAAAGGAACTTAGTTCCTGCGAAAGTTGAACGCAATATAGACTTAAAAGTTTAAAATTTTACTTTTCATACGTCATTCAATAATAAGCAAAATTAACAATACAATAAAATGAGACAATACACGATAACTATATGTACTAACTTTCGATCGCTTTACAGCGTTACGTCCATCAGATATTTTAACGTAACTAATAGATTGGAGTTGCATATTGCCGCGCTTAGAAAAGTTTAATTTCCGTCAAACTAAAATTAATTTCCTTCTAGACTTAATTTTTTTGTTAACTATTTTGATAACAATAAAAGCATGCTTATTAGTCTTAAGACTTTGATTGTAATATAATGGTGCCTAATTAAATTGCCCTTTCAACTTAGGGAAATTTGACGCGTAAGAATAATATCGAATTTATCTGTACTTAATATAAAAATCACTTTATTAGAAAAGTGTTAAAATTTAACGCTATATGTTATTTTGTTAATCTCCATTGTTTACCACTAAGTGTTTTATTTAGTTTACATTTTCGATTTAAACATGAAAGAAACTAAAAATATTGAAAGGTATGCTACATTAATCCTCTGTACATTTGTATTTTGGAGAATTTTCAGATTTATTATTGCATGACACGGAATAATTATGTGTAATTAACAGAAAGTGTGAACATACAACTATACCATCATACCAGTGTTCGTCTAGTTTCAATGTGACTGTAATATTGTGGCTATAATATTAACTACATACAAAAAAAAGTAAGACGTTCACCATGAACGCATTTTTATTGTTTTTTTTTTAATTTTACTCACTTTAAGCACGTACCTATATAGTAGAAAAACAAATTTTGTTTGTTTGGTAAATAAATATGTAAACAAAATGGTTTGATAATAATGACACAGCAATAAATAGATATCCAAATAACGTAGTAGGAATCTTAGAAGAACCTCACAAACTGTTATTAAACGAAATATTTTAAAAATATTAGTATTTTAGGTTATGAAATATATCTTTAATATATAACTATTGATTTTTTTATACAAAGTTGGAGACAGCAAAATGTGTAAACACGCATCGTTGAAATAAAATTTTAAGAACGTTACACACGTTTGTATGAAAGGAAGATACACGTAACAACGAAACGAGCTAATTGAGATTTCTACGTACAGAAATCTCTTCACGCAAAATTTCGTAAGATCTAATCTCGACGATCTAACGCGCACAGCAAACTAACTAAATTAAACGACTTTTGCGATGGCCCACAATTTAATTTTGTTAATTGTTAAAAAGTTGATTCTTTCTTAATTTAAAGCGAGCGCGGGCCCGCGCGTAATGCTGGAAGATATAAAATGTTTTACGATCACAATATATCATAAAGTTTTTAAGAAACAATTATTTTTCACACAGGTCATTCGTGCCGTGTGTAGTTTCTTTCGGCACGCATTTACGCTTCCGTGAATTCTTTCGTTTTAGATATTATTATAATTCGGATGTTTAGACTAGTACACGCGCATAATTATACGCGCGTTGGGTAACGGTTTAACGACCAACAAAATGAATTTTAAATTATAATTAAAAATTTCGCCATTTTGTTCGACTTAAGAATCTCGCGTATAATTTTGTATTGTACAGCGAATACTTGACAAGTACATACTTTCGGTATGAATCGACCGCGTTTGTTAGTAATTGCAAGATGTTTGGGGCACGTGTATGTAAATTATTTAAGCCTCTTTTCCGTTATATGCTGAATTATAATTAGCTGTTTGAATATAGGCGAAATATTTTATATTCAAATTAAAAAGAACAGTGTTTTGATACTTGTAGAAAAGATAACGTTGCAGAGAAATACTAAATATATTTATTTGTGAAACGACCGCCGTTAACTTACAAACTCATCAATGTTAGTTGCCTTGGAGTGAATCGATGCAAAATAATTGTCCACTTGTCATTAATTATTACTATTTTACTAATATATGAAGCCAACTGATATAAATATCATTGTTAAATATATTATAATAAGGTAAGTTACCTTTAACACTAAGTAAGTACAAAGTATATTTCATCCATTTAGACTATCTTCTATAATATACCTACATTTAAAATAAAATCATATCCCCGTTTAGGAGGATAGAGATTTTTATTGCTATTCAACCATTGTTTTTATTCATTTAGACTATCTTCTATAATATACCTACATCTAAAGTAAGATCATAACCCCGTTTAGGAGGATAGAGATTTTTATTGCTATTCAACCAGTATTTTCATTCATTTAGACTATCTTCTATAATATACCTACATCTAAAATAAGATCATAACCCCGTTTAGGAGGATAGAGATTTTTATTGCTATTCAACCATTGTTGCATATATGGTCATATTACAAACAAGCAATACTCAGTTGTAATAATATGATCTCCTGATGAAATAGTATTGCTCTGATTATATCTAAGTTTGTATTAATTTAAAGTTTATTTTATTTAGTTTCGCAATTCATGAAGTAAAATTCCAAAGGTCCCAAGTAAAAAAGTTATGAAAGTTTGTTATGAAATATTAGTTTTAAAAATAGTCCATTTTTTATTAAAAGTTATTTGGATGAACCAAATATAACATACTATACAGAAATTAATTTTACTTTCCAAACATATTCAATTAATAAATGTAGATTTACACAATACTTGTCTTTAAAATTTGGAGTAAAAGTGTATAAAATATTTTCAAAAACCTTTTAGTTAAGAATCTTCCAGCAAATTAATTATAGGAATACTTAGCTTTTACTTCACTTTGTATAAACAGAAGACTAATAAAAGGACCTCATTTGTTATACTATTTTTCTTAATAGCCAATTTTTATCTCATCATTATATAGAATTTCATGAAATTTTTTTTATAATTTAGTATTTATACTTAAGGCACTTAAATAACAGAATTATTTCCAAAAGGAATGTTTAACTAATTACGTGTTCATATTATTTACGTGGTGTATTTAATTTTTATGAAAATGTTACATAAAAATCACATTTTATTTGAAGCTCGAAACAAAATAATACCAGAGATAACTAACGACTTTTCAACGCTTTTGTATTTACTTATAATACATAATTAAATATTATTTAATTAACAGAGATACGAACCTCAAACTTAAATGCTGTATTTGACCTTTCGAATGCAGTCATCATGAATGAGATAATTGGTTTATAACATATCCAATTAAGCGCTCACTTCCTAACGTATTCTAATTAAAAGCGAGATTGATTGTTAAAAATTAACTGAAACTGTTACCAGTTTGTTTATGGGCAATAAAACGAGATAATTAAGTAATTATATTTTATTTCTCCACTTAATTTCTAAACAAACGTAATTTCACTAGAGTTACTTTGGCTTATGCCATTTATAAGAAATTATCACATAATCTTATCTAGTGCGAGGTTTAATGTTTAAAATTAAAAACGAATGAGAGAAAACAGCGAAAATATAGCTCTTTATATTTTACTATTATCTTTATGTCATCGTAAAAGTTAGTGACATGGCAGTGATTTTTGTCATTTTACCTATTAAAGATAAAATAATTTTTTCTTCCGACGTTAAAAAATTTTCACTTATATATGAGCAATATATGTTAGAAAAACATAACCAAGTTTATTAGTAATGGAGAAGTAGTCAACATTAAAATAACAAGCGGTTATTAATCGTTACTTTTACCCAGAAAACAATAATTAATGCCAGTTTAAGAGCGTCGTTATAGCGAAAGTTAAAAAAATTTTATCTAGATAATTTTTAAGTTGAAGACAAAAAGACAGTCGCTAAAAATGAATTTAATAGGATATAATATTATGATTAGAGACTATAAATTCTTAAGCACAAAGTTTTCTCATTCGATTTATTTAATCATTTACTAACAAAGTTTTTTTTTGTTAATTTTTACCACATTTTGTGATTTATACTTGTGAATTTTTGGCATATCTTTTGTCGAGGGAGTTGTTAAACATGTATATTCATGAAGTAACAAAATGTTAATATAACCCATGTAAATAGTATTATCGCCAAAATCGTTGGAAATTCTTTAATTCAGTGGTAATTTCAAGGTATAAAAAATAATTTAAAACGTGAAATATGAAGACTAGAAGGCAATGCAATCAAAATGTTACTATCTTAATGTAAGAATGTGGTTATGGAAATAATTTTAAAGTCGCTCTGTTCTGTTCGTAAATTTATCTCGATTTATATTTTTAATAGTACTGCACATTTGCACGTATCATGTAAGTGCATGATTTAGTTTAATTGGATAGTTTAAAAAAGCCAATTTAATGCTTCGCTTCTCTTAAGTTGTTAATTAAAAGAAATTTAATATTCTGTTTCCTTTTACTCACATTTCACAAAATTTATGTCCAAGTGTAAAATTAATAGTAACATGGTTTCCAGACATTTATTCTTTTATTTATTTACCGTTTATTAATAAAAATCATGGCCATTTAAAGAATAATAAATTTTGAAGATTTTAAATACATGCTCAATCTAAAACTCGGTATATTTTGAATATACTCAGTATAAAATTTTTAAGTCACGAAAGCTATACGCATAATTTATGAACTTAAAACTTAGTTCATCTAATTATTAAAATATTATTTTCAAAACTTTACGTTTAAGCAATTTATAATGGAACACGAGAGTGAAAGAAAGAGAGAAATGTTAGGAGAGTTGAAATGTAGATATTGGATTGCCTAATGTGAACCTGACAGCTGGGTGTGAGCATGAACTGAACGAAGGATACGAAAATACGAGGGTGAATACGGGGATAGGAAAGAATTGTTTTTTTTTAATTTGGTAGCGAGGCAATTTAGGTTTCTCTGCGGATGTATACTCTGCATGAATATTTATAATATATCAATACATTTAGTACCTATATACTAACAGAATAATTTTGATAAGAAGTTTTATGAAATGTCTTAGAAAGTGTTTTGGCATCAAAGATAACTCAGATAAATTTTACCTGTTCATGTAATTGGCGGTATATTCAGGGATTAAGACTATGAACAGGGGTCAATTTTCCCCCGGTCAGAAGAATATTTTCTTTCGCCTTTAAGAGCTCCGGTAAAATTGTTTGCAGACTTTAAAAAAAGATTTGATATCAAGATAAAGTTTATTGTTCAATTGTTTTAAAGCTCCAACAGCTTTAATTTTGTAGATTGTTGATTATTAATATAATAAACCATGTCTTCATGTACTATTGCGACAACGCGGACTCGATTGCAATGATAAACTTTAGATTTTTTCGTATAGCCGTATTACAAATAAAAAATTTGATTAATTGTTACATTGTATGTATCTACCAATATTTAATAGATTTTTTTTCACTTTTCCTCATGATGAGTATATTTAGATCACCTGTTGAAAAAAAATGAAATCTGTTTGGATAATGTGAATTTAATCCCAAAAAGAAAAGTAATAGAGAAAAGTAATTGATTGGTCGAAACAATTCATAATATATTTTTGTTAAAAGAAAAATCGTTATTAAAAATATCAGAAATCTAATCAAAAAATGCATTACTTATGGGTATTTAAATTATAGTGTAAAAGACCAGGATGCCAATCGGCATTTGCATAAGCATACTACAGCAGTTGTGACAGTACATTTTAGGTATTAATGATACTATTTTATTAATCTTCCTGTAATTATGAAGAATACTTTAAATCAGTATATATACTGGTTAATTAAAATTACTCGAAGTAAAATAGAATATTTTTATTCAAAATATATAAACGAAATTGAGATGAAAAACACCTTGTGGATGTTCGATATTTGAAAAGTATATTGAGCAACAGAGTTAAAATATAAGTAATAAAGTTTTCCTGGATCAATTGTACTTTTACATCTTTTTACTTTCACTTAATTATGCCACTATACCAAACCGTAAATGTTCGATTTCATCGATATCTTTAAGCACCATCCATTCATACAGTAATACCATATTCATAAATACGTTTCTAAGGATAGATCGTTATATTTAGGTATGATCCGGCCCAATCTCCCCTAGTAACACGAATGAGAGACGAACAAAGTTGACGCCAGAATTTCGGCTGCACTCACTCGCTACGCCGAGCGCTGATGTCGTTTTTTTATACCACTCCTCGCTCTGCCCGAGTCTGATAGTTTTTTTAACATCTTTTTGCTTTCAAATACCTAGTAGGTTACGCCAAGCTGTTATTGCCTCGTGGCTCGTTAGCAATGCTGGTGCGCTGCGGCCAAATTCGCCGTATCAAGTTTTCGGTCGACGAAATGTGTTTACTGAATAAGGAGTGAATATTATTATAGTAATCGATAGTAAAAAGTATCCATCATTAGGTGTTTATTGCTATAAAATATTTATCTATCGTATCGTCCCTCACCGCACAGTGGGACAAGAAATGTTGCAACGTACCAAATTGACTGTTCGTGGAAATATGTTGAAATTTTTTGTTAGCACACTTCTGCTCTTAACTTTATAACACTGGCTTCTTTCACAATTGTTAAATTTATTTGATTTGCTTCTGCATATTTTCTTACATAATATATTCCTCAAATATTTTTAAAATTTTTCATTGTCCATTTGTTTTAGGTTTTAGAACATAATTGTGTTATTTTATAAGGCTCGTTTTCAAACTATTGCAGAACTCTAATGTACAATGAAGATAATATATATTTTTTTATTTCCATGGATACAAACAGCATTTTTTACGCCAGCAGAAGTTATCATATCCGTTAAATTACTTAATTATATTTTAAGATTAGGAGTAAAATACTATTGAATACAAATCATTTATACAGGTTTTTTTCTCTTTGGCGGTATTTAATAAACAAAGAATTATTGTCGTGGAATAATTTAATTTCCTTAAATTTTTAAGTGATATGAATGTCCCATGTCTGATCAATTGAATTTATTTTTCTAAATTTATTTTTCTATCGCTTATGTATGCTTTCCTTTTTTAACAATCCGGTTATTTCGGCAGCCCGAAAATATTTAAATAATTCAACTAAAATTGAGATCTGTTCGACTATATAAATGCGAATAATGTTGAAATATAGCCCAAGAGAAGAACAAACAAAACCCTATTTGTTTGGGCTCCTTTCTATCATGTTACGCTAAGAAGTTGGGAAAGGAAAATAATAAACCAAAAAATTATCTCATTATGTATATTTTTTGTCTCCAAAAATATAGATTTTCAATCTTACTCGTATTAATCTAAATCTATAAATATAGGTTTACAAACCTATTAATCTAAAATAAACTAACAACAGTAGACAAATTTGAAAAATTGCCTTTAATTTCGTGACATATTTAATAATTTTACGTTATTAAAGTTGATTTAAAAGTATAAAATATAACACACGCACAAATATTTTGTATACTGCTTATTTATAATACTTTATTTTAGTATTTATAACCCGTTATAAATTTATATTTCTGTATAGGCAATTAAACTTACAGAAAATTTTGCGTTTTCATTCCAATATTATTACAAAATGTATACAATGAAATACATATGCCAGACTAAGTAGTAAAAAGAACATAAACTTGATTCTCCAAGACTAGACACCATAAAAAATAAAAGCAGGCCCACTGTGCCTAAAATAAGCTTAATCACAATGTTTACGAACTGAAGTGAGGCACAAATTAAGACATAAACTTAAGCCGCCTTTACGTAATTGCTTCGTCAAAAGTTAAAGTCGCCCGTGCCTGTTGCGGTCGTAATTGTAACAGTACGAATCTCAATTAAGAGACGGTCGGTTAAGATCTTCAATAGGTTTGACGAGCTCCATTAACAAACGGTTGGACGGCGGCCGCGAGGCTCGTTAAGTGGATAAATGGTCCTTTCCTTTATATGTTTCTGGCTGTACAAAGAATACGGTATCATGGAACGAGTTTATAATAGATATGCTTAAGTACGCGGTACTCGAGATATGTGTCTTAAAGTGGTGTAGGTTAAAATGTGGATTGTGTATTTTTTTATCGATACATTAGGAACGAGCCCAATTATATAAATATCGATCATTTATAGAGAGTTAAATATAATTGATATAATAAAAAAAATATTTATTACTTAGCGAAGTTTTTACGACTGACTTATCTACTGTAGACTGTAAGTTACAATAAAATACATAGAAAAAACTTATAGATTTTGTAAGGTACTTTATTAATAAGTTATATAAATTAAAATATACTTAAAATATTGATATTTTTACATAATAACGTCATATGATGTTAATATCACATGAGGCTCAATTAGATCTGAGTATCAATATTAGTCTATTCATGAACTAATAGCCACGTAAATATTTTAATTATAAAGTAATACCAGTAAGGACAATGATAGTGTAATCACTTCGAAAGGGCGATAGAAAGTGATGTCATTTTCATGAAAAAAGATTCATCGTTCTTTTTTAAATGTGCTATCCCAAATTGCTACCATTCACGAAGATCAAATTATGTTGTACTAATCGCAATTAATAATAAAATATCAGAAACTATAATATATGCATTCGAAATTGGATTCATAATGCAAATGGACCAATTGCAGTATTGTTGATGAGCAGTTATGAGTAGATTAATGTAATTAATTATTACATAATAATATTTGGAAGATTATTTACTCATACCTATATATTTCTACAGTATCTGAAGATAGCAAATAATGATATAAGCATGATAATACTTAATAAAATAATTGAAATTATTATAGCAATAGTTTCAAATTTATTGAAACTATAAAATATTATAGAAATAAATAAGACGACACTTGGATAAACAAAAATCAACTTAATAGAGTTTTATTGCCATCAAGTTTTATTTAGTTTCATTTTAGCGTTTGGTACCAATACGACTAATCCTGTTGATATGATTTTCCAACGTATTTTTTCAGTATCCAGTTAGATATGGAATTTATAACATAGTTTTAGATAGGGTGAATAATGTGTATGCCTATTCTTGATTTTGGGAACGTGTTATTCTAACCTAAATTAAGAACTATTCAACAAATTGGAAAGACTTCAAAACCTGCGTTGTCGATATCGGATTCAATTCAACACAAATGCACAAAGTTCAAGCTCATCTCCTGTGTTTAAAATTCTTCTAAAATTACATTACGGCGGAAAATTACATTAATTAAATTACATAACGGCAGGTCAAAATCCTTTCTATACTCCGTCCTTATCCCTTCCCTATCCATAACGTGTCGCTGTTTTGCTTTTGTTCCATTTATTTGAATATTAAAACTATATTTTCATGTTAATTTCCTCGTGAATATCCTTATTATCTTTTATAAATGTTATTTATTAGCGTTTAGAAATCATCTACAGTTTACCAACGTCCTTTTTGTCACTTGATTTATTGTGGTTGAATATAAAATATTGCTCTTGTAGCAATAAGTCCACTACTGTATGCTTAGTTTTCTAAGCTAGCAGCTAAGCTTCATATATACACAAATATTGAGTACTAACCATTTGAGTGAAAGGAGACGAAGTGAGTGACATGCATTTTTGAGCCAAACTTTCAAGCAATTATACTTTCATTAAAATAACCTAAAAGTATAGCACACTACATGAAAATCTAAAAAAAATCAACGCTGTATTCTGTTAATTATAATAGCTTGTTATGATCCGTTTTCGTTAAAAATAGAAGTATTTTTTAATTAAAGGAATTAAACTGTCATAGTTGCGTCAAAAAATATATGAAAGAATTTTACACGCCAACTAAATCTAGAAATAAGTTTCAGGATGTATATTGCTAATTATATTTATAATAATTCTTATATATCGATTGTTATAAGCATTTTTATGTTACATTATTGGGACGTACAGATCTGTACTCAACTATGTTACAAAATAAATGACTAAATTGGAAATAGTAGGAACTAGTGTAAATAACTGTTATCTAAAAAGCGATTAAAATAAAATCCAATTATGGTTCTTTTTGTCCATACAATTCCAGGGCGCGCAGATAGTGATTATATAATGAAAGGATTTATTCTTGTTCAATTATAGTTATGTAATAAATAGATAAATATATACCATTATTTCGAGACTGACAGAAAAGCTTCTATGCATTCTAAAGCTCATCACTCAGCAGCCGTACTACGAACATTTATACAGAGGGACAAAGAATTAGTTGAAAATGCATTTCACAGTTTCGTTAGCGTCTATCAATGCCAATCATATGTCAAATGCAATTATAAAACGCGCTCTGTTGATAACGTGGTATGCCTCGTCGAAATAGTTTATACTTGGTGGGCACATCAACTGTCAGTAGTCGAGTGTAATTAGAGTGGGTACCCCTCGTTCTATAGATGTTGGTACTGCTAGGTTAATGTTGAGTAATTTATTTTCGTTTCGAAGTTGCAATTTTGGCAAATTCCTACAAAGAATAACACTTGCAACATTGACCTTCAAAAACGCTAAAAAATGTCATCAATAAGTTTGAAAAAAAATTAATTATACAACTGAAATTTATCAAAGGAACATTTTTTTTTGGGATGGAAGTATTATTCCGTCCGGACGTACTTATTTCGCGGAAGGCGTGTACGATATGTTCTTAATTAATGATGTATCATTAAATATCAGCTAAACGAAACAAGTATTTATTGCGGCTAATTAGCTACCGAATTTTCTTATACTTATGTTCCACTTTTTACCCCGTCTGACGTTTAATCGATTACGATTTGTGTAATCATTATCTATGTAACTTTTACTAATGATTTAAACACTACTAAATCAAAATGCGTTCCAAATGTTTAGATATATAAATTCTAACGTTAAAAATATTAACGATTTGCAGCAACTTTATAAATGAATTGTCATATATACACGACTAAATAATAGGCGAAATTAATCAGCACTGACAAAAACATCTATTTTGAGAGGAAATTGTCATCATGGATAAATTGTGGATTTATAAGAAACGAAACATGCGTTTGGATTCAAGTTTAAAAATGGAGACAATCTTGTCATCATTGTTATATTGCTGTAGTATTTTTGTATTTGTTTATATTGTCATTACGTCATCACAAATACAACGACCTTATACTCAATACGTACATTATACCCATAAAAGTAAAAAATAGACCCAAGCAGTCAGAAAGGGTCAAAGAAAGTATGTGTACAAATTATAGTCTTTCAAGCGCAATTTTTAAGTGCTGATAAGTTGTTTATTCAGTAGGACGTCATTGCATAGACATATTTATATATTTCTGTACTCTAACGTATCGAATTGATACATATGGCGGATTTCTTGATACCAGAGCAATCTCTTACAGTCAACCAATTCTTATTATTTAGAAGTAATCAGCAAGAAATCATTAAAATTTCAATTTATTTAAAAAAAAATAAGTGAAATTTAATATCTTTCTGGAAGTTCTAAAATAAATATTGAATTAATTTGGAATGCATGTATTATTATAAAAGTAATTTGTAAATAAGTCACATATTGAAAACAAACTGTATTTCCTATGACGAAAAAATAAAACGTTCGCGGGAAAAGTTTTACAACATACATCTAATACAACATAAACATAATGCATTTATTACTATATATTTCTAAGTTAGATTAACACTAGTAGGCTTATTCTGCCTGTGTATTAACATGATATGAGAGTAGTATCTTTCAAAAGTATTGAGCGTATTTTTCTGTCTTTAAAGGCGTACAAAATTGCATTGCATGATAATCCTATTTAAGAAACAAAGTAAAATAAAGAACACAAACTTTATCTGCAATGCGATCGTCGCGCACCCCAATCGCAGAAGAGCAGGAAGGAAGACGAAAAAAGCTTTACTTAAGACACTTCCAAAACTTCGTTAAGTTACTCACTACTAGAGCTAAGTGTTAGGCGAGTTACAAACAATCGCATGAACTTACGGGAGGCCGTTCGTCTTTGTCAAGAAATTAAACATTTTCAATCCATTTGCTAATTAGTTATGTCTCTCTTTGTCGTTGATATTTTCTATCTTTTTCGCTCTTACATCTCCATTTATATACTACTCGAGCAAAACTGATTTATCCAGTGGATGGATAAATAAGTTTTGCTCGTGTAGTGTGTATATGCTTGAGACGTACATTTTTTAATCCCGATACATTTGCTTGTTAATTGATAAAGTTAAAAATTAATCAAAATATTTTCAAGATTAAATCGTCTTTCAAGATTATATTAAGTATAGCCAAACCATATTAATGTGTTATAATCAGTTTATCTGGTTCACTTTTATATTCAGTTTATTAAGGCAATTCATCATCGTTTTATGTTTCTGTTCGATGAAGATTTTGTAGAAACGGTTCCATGAAGTAGATTTCAACTTTAATTTTTTCAACTTAAATTATTTTTTCCAAGTATTTGTTATCGTCTTATGGCCTACAAAGTAGACAACCCAAATATTGGTTAACTACTTTATGCCATGAATAACTTAACACCACCAGTATCTTATGCTATCAGAAACTAAAAGGAGTCAGGCGAAATTAATTTATATAAAATATAAGTAATTCAAATCAATAGACATTGTTATTCTTAATAGTTTAATTTTTTTAAATATAAAATATATTATAGCGGAGGAGATGTGCTTACGGTTATCTTCAATCAACAAAAACTAAAAGCAATGTGGTATTTAGTGAACTCTTTGAGTACACGTGTGAAGGTATATGTAACTTTACTAGTATATCTACGTAAATACGTGGTTAAATCAAGCGTTTCTTACGACCACTCCTAATGGAAAGCATAGACGGGGAAAATCCGCAAAAATGTTTTATTTATGACGTAAAAATACTTGAAAGTTTTCTCAGTTCGCGAGCAGATGAGGGCGCTGAGACGAGATCGCATTATTATGCCGTTATTCGCTGTTATTTCGGGAACCACTCTTTTTACGTAAGTTTCCCTTTCATGCTGAGTGTGACATTTTGATGTACGAGCGCCTTAGCTTTCGTTGGATTTAAATTTGATACTTTCAAGATTTGAAGAAAGGCTCAAGACGAGATGAATGTTTCGTGAGCGGTCCGACGTTTCTGCTCCTGCTCGCCTTTGTTCTGGACATTATGCAATTTTTTGTATTTCGTTTTGAAAAGTTGCCGAAGTAATAAAGTATAATATGCTTAAATGAATACAATTTTAGGCGACCACAATTTTCTCTGAATTTTTTTTATTCTATTAAACAATTTCTCGTTAGTAATTTTAATTTTATAGCTTGTGTAAAGAGAGTTTACAATTTAAATTGTTAAAATAATTACATTTTTCGTCCAAGTTATTTAGTAATATTATCAAATTAGTTGTCGCAAGTATAATACAATCTAAATATATAGAGTTGATATAACTCTGATGAATATAAATTTTTCACATGAGTTTTAATAATTCTTTTGGAAAAAGGACAAAATTATTGCAAGATTTTAATTCTAGCGAAACAGTGTAACAATAATCTAAGAAATTAAATAATTACCAACCTGCCGTTCTTTCGAGGGATGTAATTTTATCAAGAATATCACAGAGTTTCTATCGTGCAACCGGACTGAGTTGCACTAGCGTCTCGCTAATAAACAGTCCTTTGCGTACACAATCTTAATTCCAAATCCTTATCACATTACGAAAAACAATCTATGCAATTCATTACAAGAAACTTCGAAACCCAAAGCTGTGGGGGGCCGCAGCTTCTCACGCCCAAATTTGCCTGCTGGGAAGCACTATCAAAAATAAGCTTGTTCTACAAGTTGATATTAACTCAGAACACGGCATCGTTATCTCTCTTCTGTCGCCAGCGCGGCTAATGACGGCTCGGAGTTCACACCGCGATAGGCATCGCAGTGTAATTAATGCAAATGTATGTGGCAGCCGTGTGCGAGTCGCGGACGCGGTCTGGTCTTACCTCCGTCGAAGGATACGGGTTTGGTCACAGCAAAGGTCACTTTTCTTCATTAAAGTTATGAATGGACGATCGATCTATGAATTAATATATATATATATATATATATATATATATATATATATATGTATGTATGTATGTATATATGTATATGTATATATATATATATATATATATATATTTATTTATTTATATAGAGAGTGGTGTAAGTATTATAATTAATTTATTTCTTCTTTTCCTTTAGAAGTTCTGAGAGTAGTGGGTTATTAGTATATGGTAGTAGTAATTACTATTATTTAATATAATTTCCTTCCTTTTAAAAATTATCGTTTTATATAATTATCATTTCATAATTTAATTATATTGAAATTTATAGAAGTTGTTAAGTAAACACCGCTGGCTATAGAAAAAACCATTTACAGACGTTGTAATTTAAATTATAATAAATCCGTAAGATACTGATATTAGTCATATAAAAAGTATTATTTATAAATTTAGGGCAGTTTTAGTAAATCTATGATGGCATAACTATAATACAAATTAAGAGTAATATTGTTATGATAAATAGCTTCGTTGTACATTTATAAATATAATACTAAAGTCGATGCCACTTTTGAAGACGACCGTAGCTTAAAAAACAATAAACAAGCAGCACAGTAAGACAGGTGAAGTTTTCTTTAATGGAGTAATTATTATTAAAGTATAATACTTAAACGTCCCTTAACAGCTATAGTCAAGAAGTGAAATAATCAAAATTATCAAAAAAGCATACCTACTGCTGATCTATGCATTCCTTAGATTCTGAATGCCGCTTTTTGATTATTCTGGCTCCAAGTCGATGCTGATATGTTTCTAATTCAAAAGTTTATTGAAAAGATATTCGCATTAAGCAATAATATTGTTCTCTACACTAATACTTCTAACCTAGAATATTATTATTTTAGATAAAGAAGTTTGCCAGAACAAAAATTAGTTTTTTTACAAATGTCTCTTAAAGCTCATTGCTTCAATGCAATATTTTAAACATATATATTTTTTAATTTTAATATGTACCAAACTGGCACATAATTATAATTTTGCTAATTACTTCAATAAAAAATAATTCAAATAAAATTCCTTTGAACAATTCGTTATTAAAATATTGGTTATACCATCTTTATTACTGAAATTTCTTTATTTCAATTACTTTTACTTTAACTATTAACTTTTGATTTTAGGAAATATTGTATACAGATCAAATGTGCCACTATATAAAAATATCAACAAGGGTGCGATGCCGTGTGACCGGCCCGTTAGCGGGCCTTCGAGCTGACAGCTTTACGGCTCAATCCGCGGCCACGAGACGCGCGGCGACTGAGCGCCGCGCCGCTCTGATCCGCATTACCATTCGCCCGCCGACAGCTTGATCTATGCAGTCTATCAATTAGACGTGCGGTGGGTGCTCGCTAGCCAATGCCGCCAGCGCGGGTCTTTTGTTCGGGTCGAAATATAACACTGTCGCATTTTTATGAGTAATAGTAGATTTTAGTTCCTGAAGTTGCTAAGGCAGTTTTAGCATCGATAAATTGTACTTCATAGGTACTTAACAAGTGACTGACACGAATTTGTTAGGATAAAAATAGTTCAACATTGGTAGTCACAATCACTGAAGTTCGTGGAACCACTATGTGGTTGAATGTCATAAAACTTTGTAGCTACCAAATCGTTTGTCATACCGACTTATATCTCGCTAAAGCGGTTTTTCTTCTTTTTCTTCGTCGCATTTCTATTACTAGAGGTAGTCTCCGTCTTGAATTACCGTGATAGAGGAGATGACTAACTGCTTCCATGTTATCCTGTATTGCGCTTGTCACAGGGCAGTGAACATTAATAAGGAATTTTGTGATGATCTTAACCTGATAAGGCCATTGGCCAGAGTATCAATCGCGAAGTCTTTTGCTCTTAACACTTCTTACTTTCCTCACAACAACTAGTTTCTCTAAGTTATCTGTTTGTCTATGAGCTATATGTTCAAAGTAACTGAGAACTCGTGGGTAGCAAATAGTTGACAATTTGGTCTTAATCCAGTATGGATGTTGGTCCAGTACGGATTAGCTAATTCTTTTGACTATCAAAGACATATGCAGATTTTACCTCCAACACCACACATGGAAATCATCAATATTCTTCCTATCTACTGCACGGATTGCCCAAAACTCAGAATCATATAGAAATATATAGAAAACAAGCGATCGCAATTGTCTTTTTAGTGACATTGAAGAACTTTCTCTCTTGCCATATCTCAGCATCTTTTTGGTCATCGTAGATACGAGGTACAGTAATTACCTTGCAAACTCTAGATCTGAAAGTTCCCCATTCCGTGAGAGTTTTTTTTTGGACATGATTTTGGCTTTAATTCTATTAATCGATAGGCCAACCATATCACATTCGCGCTCCACTCTCCTGAATAGTAAAGCGAATTCCTGCTGTGTCGATATCTGAGGTTGCGATTCTATTGACTCCAAAAGAAGGCATTCAGCATCTGAACATATTGTTTCGTGCAAGCGACGCTTCATGTTACGACCGGTGTCATATTTATCTATGGGGAACGTAAAGATTCGTCTTCGCTGCTTACTCTATTACTCTATCTTGCAAGGTCTTTTTAAAACTCTAATAAAAACTTACAAACACAGGAAATAAGTAGAAAAATAAACGTGTAAGACCAACATAGTGCATCAAAATTAATGTAGTTTTACAAAATATCTCATCCCTCTTCCCTGTCTAAGAATCAAGAGTACAAAATTATTCTCCAACCAGGCGGATCAATCAATTATAAAATACCATTTCGAACTTTTCCGGAGTAACAACAACTAGTGGCAAACACAATGTTTGTCCATAAATGATCGTTAATAGATATTAAATTTAAAATGATCTTTCAATACATTCAGTTGACGTTTTTCTCTATGTTTTATAATAAAAATTAACCGCTAAAATAAATTATATAAAGTAAATGGCTAATTTCCAACCGACTAGTTCCGTCTAGAAGTCAACATAAGCCACGGCCATATCGGACTCGGTGCTCATCGCTATTCACGCCGCGTCCGCCGCCGCCGACGCCTTCCGCACTCCGCTTGATTTATCCCTTACCTGCGACTTCATTATTCAAATACGCTCTGAAATCGTTTACTGAAAAAGATTTAGGAACGCTCTTGTCGATTCAATAAGCCTCTTGGCTTGCATCCGGCGAGCGCTGGCCGAGAAGTTCGCGCTTTGATTATTGCAGGAAGGCTTTTAGAGGCGGAGATTTAATTGAATGTAGAAACTGAGGATCAGGGTATAAAGATAATGATTTTTTACTTAAGATTTTTACCCAACTTATCGGTGTCATACGAACTTTTTGAAATTTTAAATATAACGTAGCTCTAATATTATTTTTAACAAGGATTTAAAAATTCCGCCAAATTTAATTGAATTAATTTTTAATTTAAATTTTTAATCATTCTTACAATTAAATTCTTAACCTATACACTATTCTTTTGTTAAAAACGAAATCGTAAAATACAGCAATTGATTTATATTATTTACATAAATACGTAAGTATTAATTTTTTTTAATATTGGTTAACTTACAGCACAAACTTAATATTAGAACAAATATTACTCATCGCAAATACGAATCTTATCATAAAATATAGATGACAAATGTTGCATTTAAAAATTCTAAGAGATCATGAACTATACAGCAACTATGCAATTAGATTTCTGAGGAAGTAAATTATGTGGGAGGAAATATTATAATGCAAATGACCAGAAGAATGTCGAGGAACATCAATTCGTTTACAGCAGACCAAATGTCATAGGTAATTGCCAAATACAACCCACGGCGACGACATCTGGCATGGACAAGTCCAGGAATTTAAACATCTCAGTCCAACGATCTAAAGAAAACTTAATTAACAAATCGAGTGGTTACTTAGTTAGTGTGGATAATTAGAGGAAAATAAAGATTCCTATTCAGAAAAATGTAGCTATTTCATACGAAAAATGTATTTGCATGTTCTTTTATACGAGTCCAAAATGTAAATAATTCTCATATTGGATACCAAAAAAGTTTTTCTCTCAGACAGATCTTCAATATCATACGATATGACCGGCTCCGAAGCGAGATTCTTCGGCGTCGTTCTGATTACTATCACCCCTAAACAGAAGAAAATTCAATCACTTCGTCTTGTGGTCCTTATCCATTTGATGTACAAGCTATTGTAGCAACAGCTACCCATCCATTGGAAAATACAAACATAAGTTTAGAAAAAGAGTTAAAGTAAATAAATCGGAGAAAATCACAGAAATATCCGAAACAAAATTGTAGTAAACAAAACTGTGGTCCAATATCGTCAAAGATAGAAAAATGTACGAAATCTATCGGCATTTAAAATATCGGCATTTAAATACTCTCTCTTAGGGCTCCTAGTATTCCGGGAGAAGAAAAACTCGTAAATACCAGGGAATGAGTAAAGTTTTCAAGTTTTATCCCCATGAAGAGCACTGAAAAGTATCTTTAAACGATCAGTGTCGGCACCTGAAGTGTTTATCTCTAGTGTTTTTAAAATACGCAATAACACATTCAGGAATCCTATGTGACATTTCTCTCATATGTTGCTCTTGATTATAAACTATTACATTATTAAATTTCATCAAAATCTGTCCAGTAGATTTTGCGCGGTTGACGCCCAAAATAATGCACAGACAGACAGAAATTAAAAAAAGGTTTTCCGACTCCTGTTATTATTTTTTACGCTAAATCAATAACTTTTTTTAAATATTTTCCTTTACAAAATTTACTCTGTTACTATTTTAGTATGTATATATATATATATATATATATATATATATATATATATATATATAAACGTAATTTATAGTCGTAAAATCCGTTTATCTCGGTTGTAGATAAGTTTGAATGCACGTATGTTATTTATTCGTGTTCAGTTGTTTTAGGGCCTTCGTTTTGATATAAAATGTGTGAGATTAGTAATATTTAACATAATTTAAATTAATATTTTAAATAATTGCTCACGAAAATCTAAAATAATTTATGCCAGAAATATAATTACTAATATGTTATTTTGAAGAAAAAGTATTATCCAGTTTTTCATACCTCACCTTATTGTCGTCTGTACATTTCGCCGTTATTGCGGTTTATTTTACCAAATGGCCTTTAGAAATGGAATTAACTAGATAAATATTTTCTTTTTTTAAGAGTTTTGTTAATCTATCTTATTAATTTAAAGAATTTCAATAAAGTAAAGATAATTAGAAGTTTTATTGAAATTAAATCGAGTCATTCATGACAACGATAGTCATTACACATCATATAAATATACATATACAGGCAGACGTGTATATATAGGGAAGGTTTTTCCTTATTAACATTTTTATTATTATTAATTTCTCGATAAAATTTAATAAATGAATATTTTTTATCTAATAAAATAATTGTTTTTATTATGTGTTTTATTATTTGTAGGTTCAATCGACACATGCTTACTTATACTATTTGTAAAAGCACGAAACTTACGACTCAGGTAAAAATAATATATTTAGACACATATCGCAGTTTTGTAAAAATCGTTTAAAATCAAGATAAAGTTGAGCGTTGTTTAGCCAGGGGTTTTTAAAGGAATAATTGGACGACAATTGTCGTTAATCTTGATTGCAAAAGGTGCTTGATTTTTCTTGCTCAATGACAAAATGTATTTTTTCCTTTATTTTGAATTAAGTTAGTACTCTGGTCAGGTAAGAATAATATATTTAGGCACATATCGAAGTTTTATATAAATCGTTTAAAATTAAGGTAAAGTTAAGAGTGTAACAGGCACTACACCTGTTTATCTTTTAACTATCAGGATGCTGCTTGGACAATAATAACGTGGTTATACATCGATATTGCTCTTTTAAAAATGGTTAAGGATAATACGGAATACGTATTAAATATACACATAAAACTAAAACACAAACGAAAGGTTGAACTCAAAACCACCCCGCCCCACCCCGCTTACCAATTAAAATCGAAAATACCAGCAGCGACAAAATCCGGAACAAAAATGTAAAGAGGAGACGAATTCAATTGGAAATGAGGTATCTGTCTGCGCGTCGCATTCCCGCGCCGGCCAAACAAAACAACGCGCACGCCGCCGCCGCGCTGTCGGCCCGGCCAAATAAAAACAATCCACTGGCTAAATGTTCGATATCAATTCGGCGAGGGACTTTGCTGGTGGACCCATTTATTCATTCACATTATTGTTCTATATTATCATAGGAAACTTTGATGCTCCCACAAGTTTTTCTATATTGATTAATTCTATCCCATCATACCATCTACCCATCATATTTCCAACCATCTACCCATCATACCTATTAAAAAAATTTCTGTTCATTTCCAAATACCTGCCCGCGACTTTGTTCATGTAGAAGCACATTATTGGTACTTGTGTTCTGTTCATATAAACCTCTCAGTTCTAGTTTTTCTTTTTCGTTATAGGATGACCAAAGTATCAGGTCAACTGACTCTAGAGCGTTATGTATAACTGCCTATGGGAAAAACAGTCACTCCTCAGGTGCATACCAGTCAATTTCAATCTCTATCTCTGTACCTTATTTATAGTTATAACGTAACAAAGGTTTAGATAAATTGCAGACGCTTATAATCAAAGTAGAAGTCTGAAGGATCAAAGGAATTTGAGGAATGAAAACAGTTTCTCAGCTTCGGTTGAGTACATATTTGAGAGTTGGAGGTTTTCAAAAAATTATTTAATTGTTTTTCAATTACAACGACCATATCGGTCGTGGGTTTTTTCAAAATTTTTAATTTTTATTTTTATTTTATACTTCTTGGAAATAAATGGGAACATTCGCTTGCAAAAAAATGTTGCAGCATCCCCTGGTGAGCTAACACTATAACACCTATCTGAGAACCATCGCCGATTAGTTCCGAATATTTTGTAGCAAATCATGTCAAAATCGATCAAACCATTTTGGAGATAAATGGGATCATTCGTTTGCAACTAAATGCTGCAGCGCCCCGCGGTAAGATAACACCTTTCCAAGAATCTTTCCCAATTAGTCCCAAATATTTTATAGAAAACTGTATCTAAATCGGTCAAACTGTTTCGGAGATAAATGGGAACATTCGTTTGCAACAAACTATTCATTGTGGCATCCACTGCTGAATAATCACCGTAACACCTATCTAAGAACCATTGCCGATTATTCCTAAATATTTTGCACGAAATCGTATCCAAATCGGCCAAACCGTTTTACAGATAAATGGGAACATTAGATTGTACACACAAACAAACAACCTCTCATCTTAAACGCACATACCTCTTTCGTTTCGTCGTGGGTAAATAGCTAGGCTGACGTAACAAAATGTTGTTTATGAAGCTTAGCAAATGAATCATTATCTAGATTTTTAATAAAGCAATATTTATCGACATCTTTGTGTATTTTTTGTGCTTTGATCAAAGTTATATAGTTTTAAACAACAATTAAAGACTAATTTTCAAGACAAATCCAATTATAATAAATTAAAATTTAATATAACCATTTATACGAAAATTTCAGACTTTTTACACGTTTACAACATTTCACAACCTCAGAGGAGTCAATAAACGTAAACTACAAAAGGAAAAATTATTGTTAACATATTTTAAGTCTACAATAAAGCATGAAAACTAACAACAATATAAACAGTATATATTTACGTACAATAAAGGTAATAAATTTTGAAAAATGAATAAAATTACGGAGTATAATTAGTTTTATGTAGGTATGTGAAGATAAGTCGATTTCTTCATGTATTTATCTAAAAACAAAGAAAATTGACGACCTGTCGTCTTATATACAAAATAAAAAGTTTATAAGATTATTGTGGGGCAACATTTTTGTAAAACTGCCATTCTAATATCACGGCCAAAATTTTTTTTCTCCTTTCATTCTTAAAAATTTTAATGCAACCTTTGGAGAACAGTAGCCTAAGTTAAATTTACTGTTTTCTGTTTTTATACAAATATGTTTACTATCATGTATAACATCACACATTACACTGTACATAGTGAGAATTTAGTATATGCGAATATATTTCATTGATTACGATTCACACAAGCAAATCTTATATATCACCCCGGGAGACGCCCACGGCTCGGATGAACAATTTAACTTTCAATTTCAGAACCAAACACATTTTCAATTGCAATCAATTACCGCGTAACCTATGAATCACTCCGCACATACACTCGGAAGACACACAGCAGTATCTTACGCACACATGGGCAGAGGCGCTCCTTGTAAAACCAATGTTATATTTGCTACCGTTACGCTTTTCCGCCAAAACAACGGGGGTGATTAAACGAGAGAGGCGACCCGTCCCTCCGTTTGCGAGCGACCCTCCGCGCTCTTTGTTCCGAATCCGTTCGTGTATGAAGTTCGAACAATAGAGGGATTCGGAGCCGTCACAGTAGGTGGCATTTGAAGCGGGGATAACGCGGACCTGCTACGGCCGCGAGGGAAGGAGGCTGGGCATCCCGCAGAGATGCGGAGGGTGGAGTGTGCACGCTTGATAGTCACGGGCGGGCCACTCCTGCCGCTTAACACATCCACCGCATGCACTTAAACTATTACGGTAGACGCGCTTATCTTATTGCCCGTTTCGGTTTCGAGGTTTACATAACTTATGTATTTTTTCGTAAGGCGAAATTAAGCCGTAAGTGATTTTATGACGACTGCAACATACTAAAATTATATAATTAATAAGTCTTAGAATACTAACAGATATTTCGAATGGAACAAAATAGCATACAATGCGTATTACTAGTAAAAATATTAGTTTTAAAATTACCAGTATATGTATGGTCTTAGATATTACCAGAAATAATATGCAACTGAAAAAAAAAACATTATGAAATTAATATTAATACTTTGCTGAAGTTATTGGTCAATTATAATGTTATCATTAATTTCACTCAATAAAAATATTTTGTAGAACTTTATGTTACAAGAAAATCTCCAGAAATGTCAATTATAATTCAACCATATTTTTAATTCAGCTAAAATAAATTCAATAAATGCATTCGTAAATACGAAAAACTACTTGCAATAGAATTTTTTCACATGATGCATACGTATTTTCTTTTCTTCAATGATATCTCGCCTTCTTAGGGGTGACACTTACTTTATACATATACATACATAAGGGTAGAGGGCTAACAAATCACGATTTTTACCAGCAATGCAGGAATCTTCAAATATTGTTGCAGACAGTATAATAAACTTCAACTTTGAAGTAGTCTAATGATATTTTAGCCTGCTTTGTTTAAATTAATGTTGAGTATTTCTTATGAATTCTGAGTTATTATCTTTGACATAAAGCTAATTCAAAGATAATTGACATAAAGCTAATAGAAATTGTATTTTTTCATGGGTAAGGTCTTATAATAATTCTCAATTTGTACTCAATGACAGCTCTTATTTATTGCCGTTGAACCTGACATTTTGAAATACACTGCATTCAATATATTTTTTATTGTTTCCAGTACACCTTGCGTTACGAAGATATCTTCATATCTTCCTTTCTCTTTTAAAGCGATTTGAAACCACCTCTATGCATTCTTTATTATTTATTGCACTTGTGCAACAAATTTATATGATATTTAAATAGAAAAGTGAAAGTAAAAAAGATATAAGGTAGTAGGATACAATTTAAGATTTGTTACATAAGCATATTCCATGAATTTAATACGGTTATGAACATATGAACATCACTCATCATAATATCTAACCAGTTAAGAAAACTTTCATCAATTCAGAGGTTTCGACCGTGAAGTTCGTTTCAAAAAAAAATATTTACAAATCTAAATATTGTAATTATTTGAATGTTGTAATCAATTGTACTAGATTAAGTACCATATCTTGAGAAGCGAATGCATCTGCTGCAGTGAATATGACTAATCACTTCTTTAAGATATTACTTGAGGTAATTAAGAATAACTTTTTTCTTATTTGAGTGCTGCTACACAAAAAGCTTTACAAAAAGTTAATCAAAAGTTTTAGGGGTTCAAAACTTTTATATAATACTTAAAAATGTCATGCACTGTTCATAATACTATGACACTCGTCTATCGCAAATTGAATGAAGTTAATTCCGGTCATTAAGGTAGCATTTACCGGCCAAGAAATCGCATCCCATTAGGGCGGGCGGGTTCCACGGGCCAGGGCGGGCAAACTTGAGATAAACTGAAGAATTTTTAATCAGACGTCGTCTGGTGGGCGACGGCGCGCAAGTGAGACGGCCGGTGTGCGAGCGAGAGGTCGGCGGCGGGCGTCGGGACGCCCGGCGGGCCACTCTCAGTGGCGTCCCGCGCCCGCCCAGCATCAGGCGCCGCCCGCCCGCCATGTCCGTCTCCTGACGCCGCCCGCCGTCGCGACACAACACTTTTCACTTTACGTTGCGCTACACTTCATCCATTCGTTTCGATACTCGCAACTGATACGTCAGAGTTAAACACTACTACTGTACACGTCGATCGCGCGTTTTAATTACATTATCCCTTTTCATTTTGTTTATTTATTTTAATTTTTATTGCAATAATATCTTTTGTTTATTTATAATTTTTTTATTTTTTTACTTTTTGCGAAGGCTTTTTAATTTGAAGGCAAAGTGATGTTTTTAAAATGAGGTGACATTATTTATATTTGGACTCTCAGATGACTTTTTCGGAGCGGACGTTTCATAAATAAATATGTGTCGCATGCTGTTCGTGTATGTCAACATGTTCGCCAGCCGCAGCAAGGACAGTCGTTACGTGAGGACAGTACGGTTTCATTGTCAAAAAAATTGAATACAAGACATTGAAGAGGACAATCAAATTAACGAAACTGAGTAAATTCGATCAATCGTTCTCATATTTGGACCACTATATCGATAACACGTGAACTTCAGTGACCGTTTTATCAACTCTCGTAATAAGTCGCTAATTATTATAGGTAATTAATTGTGTGTAGTACAAAAAATGTAGTTTCCTTTTCTTATTAACTTTCATCAATAATCATTACTTAATTATTTTAGAGTACAA
The DNA here is from genome assembly GCA_039881145.1 of Druceiella hillmani. Lineage (NCBI taxonomy): Eukaryota > Metazoa > Arthropoda > Insecta > Lepidoptera > Hepialidae > Druceiella > Druceiella hillmani. The sequence continues at coordinate 13,424,553 of JAYKKI010000043.1, forward strand.
AAGTAAATGTAGACTTAAGCTTGTTTTAAGAAAAATAATACAGGGTACAACTTTCATATTTAAAAAAAAGTTAGTATTTTCGTAAATTCTATCCAATAACCATAGCGAACTAGCAGAGTAGGTCATAATAAAGGATTTAAGGAAACGAGGTAAGTAAATCTTTTTTATTCTTTATTTATAATTATCTTAAAATAATATGTTTACTCATAATAAATTAACGTTAAATCTATATAAAATTATTATTTAAATATAAAGTTTATAACTTGTTATAATTTAAAATTCGCTACTTTGATTATGGAATAAATATAATTCGAAATATTTGTTATCGGACTCAATAATCAAATTCACGTACAATAGAAAAAAAATATCTTTCGAATGAATTCATAACAACTCAATTTACAGCAGTTTTAGAGACTCCTTTTATTCGAAGCCCGTAGATTTATTCTGATGTATTCCGATAACCGTAATCTCGAGTCAAGTTCGCAAGGAATACTGCCAGAGCGCCTTGAGTGAATCGTTTTGCTTTTTAACGATTCGTGCAGGCCACGTCGCGTCGCCTCGTGTCGGTCAGCGCGTTGTTATTATTGTGTTGTCAGCGCGACTGTATGAATAAGTTATTCGCTCACGATACAACGGGCCGCGGTATAAATCAATCGGACGCTGACGACCGACTGACTGCCGATGCACCGGTGTTTGCACGAGTTAATACAGCGAGACTAAGGCATCACTCTGTGCCGACAGGGGGACATGGGAATCGCGTGCCTCATACAAGTATAATGTGTCGAGGCGATTCGTATTTCCGTCATAATTCGATATTCAACACGGCAAGTGTATCGATATTATGCTGCAACCTAAATAAAACAGATACAGTATTGGAAATAGTGTGTAAATGAATTGGCAATGTATTAAAAAACAGATTTACTTATTAAAATTTATTATTTAATTTGAAAAGCGCGTATGCCTCATACTTTGTAGAAACGAATTAAAAATGTAATTGAAAATTATCACGTCCCTATAAAATTCGAAAATTTATTTTAATCAACATGTGACTATAACTTCAATACCAACCCATGTATGTAATTGGAAAAATAAAATCCTTACCAATCACATATTATTACTCGATATATAATAAACCGATCCATTACACGTTGGAACACGCATAGACATATGCGGAACGCACACGTAGGGTTCCATAATTGTCTACATCTCCAAAAATTACTAACGAAGCAAGTAACCGTTTTCAGAGTTTTCTATCATTGTTGGAAAATTAGAGGGCAGATATTACACAATATTTTTAAGTTTAACATTTAACAAACCGATTTAAAAAATTAAATGTTGTAAATATAATAGAATCTCAATATCATTTTAAAAGACCTATGCAATAATATCTTACTCAATGGGATATGCAAAGCAAACATGTTTTCTATCTATTATATGTATTAATAGCAATAATAACAGTATCAAAATTAAAATAATTATATTTTATTTTTGTAAGCATAACTACAACTTACTTCTGACTTCAAAAATGTGTCATAATCAAAGTACATTTATAATAAATTAACCGTGGTACAACTTATATGCTTATGTATATATATAAACACTAATTATATTACAATGCATATTTCCTAAAAGCTTCATAAAAGTTTGTACGTAAACAAATTATGGAAAATTATAAAGTTATGAAACGAAAATTGTGCACGCCGTGTAAACACTTGCTAGATTTACCGCAATCCGCATTAAGACTGGAGCTTAAAAGCTTCTATAAATTACAGAAAGCTTGATTCTAAAACTTTGTCTAGTGAGGCGTTTACTATGCTAAAATTAATGAGAAAGATTTATTGCCTATTTTAACAAGTAAATAAAAAGTAGTTGCTTCTTGTTTAATTATTCGCGTTCGTTGACCTGTGCATTTTTTTCTTTAAAGGTTGTGTAGTCAGCATATGGCATGAAAGACATATTTAGAAAAATATCCTTTATGTCACATGCTATTATGAAATGAAGAAGTTTACTTACATAACATTTTTTAAATTGATTTTCTTTATATGACCATCACAGTGTTCTAAACTTAAAAACAATATTTTTAAATGATTCAATATTCATATTTTTATTGCGATCAACATGTTCGTGCGTCTCTATTAATTTAGAATTTACTTTTGAGTAGTAATACAATTTCTAGCTTTAATTGAATTTGTAATGAGTTCAACATTTATATATATATATATATATATATATATATATATATATATATATATATATATATATATAACTATACAATTTTGTACTAAAATAAAATTAATTAAATTATATGCTTTTATAAATATATGTTTTTTGTGGAATTTATTACCACATATTTTACTTTCAGAATTATACTCTACAGTGACACCTATCTAGAGGATACAGTATTATAAACAGTTGGTAACATAGCTGGTAAAGTTGACATTTGACGAATAGCCAAAATCTAGTAGCTATAAGATGTTTTGTCATTAGAGATGTTTGAGTTTTGTTACGTCCTTAGGAAACTAATCACTATAATGAACAGTTATTTCATTGAAAACTTAAAGAATTTTGTTCAACTAAATGTACCAAAAATGTTTATTCACCATCGTACAGCTCAGAATACATTATTTCCATCACCACACTATTCACCTGAATTGTAGTAAATGACTCAACTGTACGTGTAAGATATTCAAAAGAGCTATCCGGAACAGGTTAAACAAAAGGTAACAGTAAACTTGCTAGAAAAAACAACCGAGGTTACAAGTCGAACAAAAGGAGCGTAGTATTCTTTGCATTACAGGGCATGCAGCAAGTTATGCAATGGGCTGATCTGCGCTTTTCATTGTTAAATACAACAATATGCAAACATTCGTTAGCTTTATGTATATTTGTTTTATTTTCGATACCTGCCCACGCCTTTCGATACTTTTGCCCTTAGGCAAAAGTGAAATCATGGTAACTTTAGTGAACAATGTGTTTGCTTTTATGGTAATCCTTTTTGCATAAGAATATATGCGTGTTTAACACGTTCATTGCCGAGTAAAAGAACAAAGTCTCCCTTTGTACTTCAAGCAGATCACCTCAAAACACGTTTTATTCATGACTTCACTTTATTTTATAAAATCCGAATTACCAACTTTTTTTTCAAAAAGCTACGAAATTGTATCGGTAATAAGATTGCGCACGAGATACAAACCAAAATATTATTGATGAAATAAGCGGTAAGTAATGTGTTAAGTCTTGATTTAAATTAGAACGTCACAAAAAAAGAAGCGAATAGAAGAAGAATACTAAAAACGTACACGTTGCTTAGAAGAATATTAAAACCTCATACACATTGGTCAGATATATATTAAAAATACACATATTTGCGTTAGAAATATATTCAGGTACATTCACAACGTTTAAAGGAAGTTTAAAAACTTGTACACATTGTTTATAAGAATATTTAAAACTCACACATATTGTTTAAAAGAATATTATAAACACATACAAATTGTTTCTTGAAATGAAGAACTTTACATTTTTTCCATCTCTCTGTTTGTTTAAACATTATAGCTGAAGGTTTTGTACCAGTTTGGTACTACGGCTAGATATTAAAATTACTTCGGAGGATATTACATGTAATAATTTTATTAAACTATTTTCGTTAACAAGTCTAAATATTTTTGTGGTCTCAAATTATTTGTAGTAATTAATTATTGAAAGAAATAATAAGTTAATAATTATTGAAGAAATATAAAAGTAAGTAGGAGAAAGTTACAATAAGTAAATTAGTTGCATTTTTTTCGCAAATCTTTGATTTATAACATATTGAATATATTTGGTGTTAATTTTGTAGAAATTCATTATTCACAATTAAATAAAACTACGTGATGTAGTATTATTTCTACTTTCTTTAATTTCTTTACCACAATCTAAGTTTCGTTGTATTACATCTTCAGGTGGGATATTAGCAAAGAATATTATAACATATTTGAATTATCGATATTACGTATTCGAAATAAAAGGCTTTACGTTTTTTCCGTCTCTCTGTTTCTTTAAAGATTATAGCTTTGAACAAGTTTCAGACTACGGTTTCATATTATTTTTGGAAAATTTTTGTATTACGGCTAGAAGCATAAGTCACTCCGGAGGATATTAAATAATTTTACTTAATTAATTAGTTATTAAATAATTTTACTTAATTATTTTCAAAAATGAGTCCAATTATTTTTAACGTCTCAAATTATTTGTAGTAATTAATTAGTGAAAAAAATAAGTACCAGAAAATTGCAATATGTAAAGTAAATGCATTCTTTATGCAAATCTTTGATTTCTATCATATTCCATTTATCGATTACGTATTACATATTAATATTAAACACAAATTTAGAAGTATAATTCCCGTAATTTCCTGGAGATTGACGACACTGTAATATATTCTTAATACCGGACTGAATCGTTTATTGCCCGATTCTATCTTTACCAATTTAAAGTTCCTAATTTAAGACTGATTTAGCACTGTATTGACTAATTATTTAGTTAGAAAATATCTAATTAGTTTTATTAATGTTTTCTGTATTGAAATAAAAACACTGATTTATGTTATTGTTTCTATTAAAACAAGTTTTAAGTTTATAGTATACTTTTTGATAATTATTTTGATTCTAACCCAGATTAATCAATTAATAAAAGTTTGATTAATAATTTCTATTTATGTATTGTTTTCCCCCTAAAAGATCTTAATACCAAAAATCCCGAAATACCGGGTACTATGTATGGCATAGTAGTATTCTCAAAACAATTCATTTATCAGTACAGTACCGGTACTGCAACGCATTAATATATTCATTAATCAGAAAATGCTGAAAACCTGCGTTAATAAAAGATTTGATCTGGTCTTAATGTTTTTTTATTGAATAATTCTAACAATAAAATTAATGCCATATTAAATTTTTATGCATTAACTTTTAACGTTTTAAGCTTTATTATTCTCATCTAGTGTCTACTTATCTACCATTTATACATTCTATTACATGAATAATTATATATAAATTGTCCAAATTTACAAATTTCAATATATTCATTTAAAATTTCAATTTCTCCATATTTCTTCATTTTGGCCATAATCTGTCTCTATTTCAGTATAGTGAAATACGTAAAATTATTTTATAATATAATACATTTATATTACAGGAGACAACATGTAACATAGGTATATACATATATATATATATATATATATATATATATATATATATACATATATATATATATATATACATATATATATATATATATGTATATATACATATATATATATATATATATAACAAATTACGTAAAAAACAATATATTATAATGAATTAGATACAAATTAGAAATTATAATCGTTGGCGGTTATTTGTGGTGCGCTATGACAAAACAGAAATGAACAATGCTCCTTGCAATATTAATGGTTACCGCACGAAATACTCGCTAAGCCGACATCTATCAAATCAGTTTAAAATTTACATCCTCTTAAAAATAATCAGCAACACAGAGGAGAAATGAATTATATGTAACAGTTGCTGGTTGTCCGTATTGCCAACGTTACAACGAGAGTGATTATAGGAAATAAGTTAGGATGCGGTCATAGTCAGACCTAGATGTTTTATATATGTTTTTACCCCATATAAATTTGTAAATAAAGCATTTAACTCAAATATTTATATCACAAGAAATAATATATATAGACAGGCATTTCTTTTGATTTTTTTGCATAAATTACATTTAATGAGTGTTTTCCGCATATTTTTTTTGTTGTTTACAAAGATATGATAAAAAATAAAACAAATTTAAAGTATGCCATAAAACAAAACAAAATATCCCTCTACAAAAAATTAAAACGTTATTTTAAAAAATAGCAGAAAACATTTATATTTAAAACATTGTTTTTGCTATTTTTTTTAAATCAGCTTTTTATTTGGTGCTTCACATTATTCTACACATAGTACATAAGCATTTTAATTTTAATTGAAATCAGAAATTTCTCTAACTTAATTTCAAAGTAACCTTAACGCAAATATAAATTTCAGTAATGCATCGTTGCCGAGTTTTATTAAGTATTAAAAATATTATTTTCTATACGGAGAAACCAAATCTATAGTCCAGAAAATCGCGTTATATTACTATCATTTTTTCGAAAGAGCAGAGTTCTTTAATTATACATCTTAACGCTTTTATTTTTGTAGTTTAATGACATCTATTTGATTAAAGGTAAAAATATTACTACTATCTTAACTTTTTCACAATAATGAAATTAAAACACAATAATAAATTAATATGAGCTTAATAGAAGCAAGGGTTGTTCAAAAACTTAATTTCTGATTCATATCTGATCAGTGGATGTATTTATAGTGTATTACTATAAATGTTTATAAAGTAAATCTATTAAGCAGGGATCCTAACCTAAATTATTGCTAACCTTATAAAAATGGTAAATACGTGTTTGCAAATAAATGCGAACCTTACGATCATTGTAGAACAGTGTTTGCAAGTTATATTTATCTTTGTTATTCCATTTGTTTTAATATGTGTTATTTATTTGTAAAATTACATCAGTAAAATAATCGTATTTGTTCTATATTTTAATCCAAATACGTGCGTAGTTACAATAGAGGCATTTATTGGAATATACTAGGCATACCGAACGGACGTACCTCCTCGACCGGTCCACTCCTGAATGCAGCTCGCCATCATAAATTCAATGGCATGATTTTGGCAGACACTACTATTTTAATTACTCGTTTCCACAATGATTTATATCGCTAGCGACACGGCACAGATATATTGTATTGCGAGGCGAACCCTCGCGGCTAATATATGGACGCAAATGTGGTAGGTAGGCGGTGATGAGGTGGTACGAAACGGATGCGGCACTTGGTGGAAATGCGAAGGAAATTGAAATGTGCCATAAATTGAAGACAGTTATTTTTGAAAGCACAGTTTTAGAGATGTATTGAGTTGGTTTGTAAATAATGACTCACTTTGAACCATTTAAAATTGTTGAAATGTTTTTATTTGCAAAAAAAACTGTCAGTCAACACATCTATCACTTGTTTTCATTTATGGTGTAGTGACAATATGGTTTCAAATTAATTTGTGAGTATACTTTTAAGATTTCTGCATGTAAAAAATATTAGCTGCTTAAAAAGTTGTAGACAATCCAGAACAGGTGGTAGCTAAAGTACCCAAAATTTGCAAAGTCCAACGGATATGGACTGTAACTAACCCAGCACCTTCAATTGGTTACTGGGGGGCGAAAATGACAAGTAGCTGAACGTTGTCATATGATTCATTCTTCTTCTCTTTTCTTAAATTAGCTCTAGCTATCTTGCGAATCTGGTCGAAATAAGGTCGGTAGCAATAGTTTATCCTTTATTATTATTTAGAAATTTGTTTATGTCCATATATATATATATATATATATATATATATATATATCACAGAGCACATAGTATATTATACCCAAAATATTATTGCCGGGTCGTGAGTTGTTTTTCTATTAAATTTAACGCAACAAATGTGACGCACTGATGGATATGTGTGCTACGGTGTAACTCATCCGGTGAGACGTACACCTCACTAAATCATCGATAACTTAGTTCACAAAGCCTTTTCTTTATGATTCCACGGGTATATGCAAGTGCCTGCGTTAGTTCATATTTGTCAGTATGCGAGTGTAAAGGCAGCTGACCAAGTAGATCGTCATCATCTTTCAACTTCTATTACCGAATTCAAAACTGTAGATACGGTGGCTCCTTTTTGATTGACCGGTGATGCACTTCGGAGTACAGAATTAATATCAGCAGTCGCTTGACTTTTGTTACTACCGCGTGATGATTTGTAGAGTATTGTAGCTCGAATGGCGTGTTTACGCATAATGACTAGAAATGCATCACCACACGTATGCGCTATTTTTTATATCTTCGGTGAAGGTATTCTCAGGAATAAAAAATTTCCAAATTGCTAACAAACAAGAAAGGACATTTATAAAAAGTGTATCATTACTTGAAAGCTAGTTCAATGTAAAATAAATCAGAGATATAACTTCTAAATAACATATAAATATAAATATCTGTATTATGTTTAGTATTTATACCATACGTAATTGGAAAATGTGTCTCTTTGAGGTTCTGTTTGAAAGGTATTGAGGGAAAAATTTACACTTGTATTTATAATCCTATGTAATTTTGAATAAAAGGTATCATGCACAATTCTCAGTTCCAATATTTTTTTTTCGAATACATCATAGTAACTTTAAAGCCTCAATAACGCAATTATGCAAATATTGATGGATTTACACAAACAAAACCTAATGGTACGAATGTCTAAAACGTAACTAGACGAAAACAATCTGTGTGAGTAAAGTGATGGTTGTTTGAATGATTAATGCAAGACGTTTTGTGACATAAACATTTACAACATGATTATATTAATAAATAAAATTTATTTTGAGAAATTGAAAAAAAAACACAGAAACTGAGGGAAGTAAAAAGAAATAAATATTATTTGATAATATTTGTGACTATATTATGAAGTTAGCTACAAAAAAAATTATAAAAAAGCACCATTCTACATAATGTTGTGCTTCTGCCAACCATTACGTTCGGAAGTGGATCATATATAAAGGGACATGAATAAGAAAACTAAAGAATAACAGAGTGTTGTTGAAATGAAATTTGGAATTATTACATTAGAATCGAGGAAGTAGTTCACATTGTAAAATTTGCAATTATATTTGACAAACATTTTATATGAAAGAAAATGTTTATTGAAGTAATTAAGTTACATCGAACGTATGACAATAAAATATTGGTAAGATAATAAAAAAATATATCAGATTAATAAAGACTGGATTAGAAAGTATAAAAGAAACTGTACTTTCTAAATAATGACAAGGAAATTAGATTATTTAAATAAAACATGTATAAAGACGATTGACGGGAAAGAATAATGTTAAAATGTAAATAAAAAACTTAAAAATGTTGAAAAATTGAGGAAAAAAGCAAGCATTTATTTTTCAACGTAATATCAATTTTAAATTCCTAAGTACATATTTCAAAATATTCTTAGAAACATAATTTTTAAAAGAAATTTTTAAAAAAATCTTATAAACTATCTATCATAAAAATTAAATGTGCCTGCGTTGTCCATCTTTTCGTAAATAATCCTCGATGACATACTACACGACGCGCTGTACGTGAAAATGCATTATTTGGAGCAATTAATATTAATATTTACTATCGCACTTGAAATGTTGAGTTGAAATGATAGATTTAGACGGGTCACTGTCATATTTTGTAGTTCATGTTCATAATCGGTTATAATTTATGGGTCCAAATGATATTTTAAGATTATGATTTCGTAATTAAGACAAAGTGTGTTTCAATATGAGTTCCTTATTTTAGATTTTTTTAGGATTCCTTCCCTTAACTTATTATATAATTCCCAATGACTCCTGACACTTCGTCTGTTCACATCGCCTTTACATCGGTGATATATCTGATGAAAGTAATATTTCTCAGTCACCTCTCCTTTTAATCCAAATTTATGTATATTAAAAATAAATTAGTCACATATTCATTAATGATATTTCTTACCACTTCATATTAAACGTTGTTCAAATATTATGAATAAATTTAAAACAAAAACACGATTAATTCCTGCACAGAAAAACACGAACCTTGTACGAGATATGTCTTTGTTTTCCACGAAAGGAAAGCTATGTCATTCCATTAAGCGAGCGTGTTAATTCTCTCTGTCCTGCTTCTGCTTCTATTGGCATTGATTAAGAAAAACTGGCAACTTTAGCGATTCCAAAAAATAATTTTGAAATAATTTATTCTTGTCGGGAACAGTGGATTATGCAGAAACTCAGCGACATCAGTTGTGATATTATTTCCATCGTCATTTTATGTTTTGTAAACAAGTTATAATTTAATTTTGCTTTTCTTTTTATTAGCCGAATAAAATTATGAATGCCATATTGATTTAGTACTTAAATTACTTATATAATTGGTTTCTATTATATTATAATTATTTGTTTTCATCGCAGTTCCCTCGGCGAACAAACAATTTTTTCTTTTATCATTGCGTTACAATAGTACGATATGTTTACCTATACTTGTATTTAAATAAAATATTTACACCATGCAAGATTCGATTTAGAAAGATTGAGAAATATTTATGTGTGTATAACTAAAAGAGGAAATTATTTTAGAATTTATAACTCAAAATTGGAATAATATTTCAATCTTGACTTTGCGTTTAATTTTTAGTTACGTAAATATAAAATTATTATTTGCGTCAATTATTCAATAAAGTATATTAAATAAAAGCTATTAAAAATATGTTCTTAAGAAATTAAATATAGAAAGACATTAAAGGGCATATGAAAAAATTTCAAATCGTATTTAATGCTTGAGTAATTAATTAATTAAAAGGAACTCAAATATACCCTAACACGATCCTTTTTTTTAAACCAGTCTATATGAATAAATCTCCAGCAATGTTCCAATATTTAAACAGTCTTAACGACCCCTCACATATCAAACACATACAAAACATCTCAATTCGAACCTCTCCTAAGCGCACCATCAGTTATTTATTACCGAAAACAAAATCATACGCCAAATGTAGTGGAGCGAGCGGTCGGCCCAGCGTTGCCAGCCGGCCCAGAGAGCTCTCCTGATCCGGGGCCAACTTTACAACCTCTTAACACCGACTTTTATTGCCACTTAAGCGGCTGTAAACGTTATGGTTACGACATTACGGCGGTTACAGCGAGTCTCGGAGGGCACGCCGACTACCGACCACGTTCTGCGGCGAAATAACAATATTTACGTAGCGAGATGATGTTTGAACGGGAACTTATTATCTTTTCTTGATTTATCGACAGTTTAAAGTATCTTCGGGCGTGATTAGGTTAATAGAATAGAGTTTTACAGAGGTTTAGTGGTGTAATTTGGGTAATTGTTAAAAGATAGATAGGAGATTTCCTTTTATCCTTATATTATGGGTATTAATTATTATGATTCATTAATTAATAATTTCAGTAACCGTTATTAGTATGTTAATTAGAGTACTATTATATACACATTATTTAATATCATCATCAGAGGTGACGATTTGGATGACACAATACGAAACATAGTCGTGTAAATCTTGTCGTGCGGTGAAAAGCACAGTTCGATTAAATGCATATATATATCCGGCCAATCAAAAAATTGCTGCCGTGTGTGCAGAGTCCAAGTTCCGAATTCCACAAAATTAAAATTGCTCGTCACGGTTTCCACCTGCTTGCTATTCAGTCTGTAGCGCCCGTCGTGATTTGTGCTCGCGCGGCGACGATGGCGCCCTGGATTGATGACGCTCCACGCCTCCGCGCTCGTGGGCGCAGCCCGCCCTCGCACGAATTGCGATTTGGAAGCATCGCCACTGAGTTGTCGATTTTATCATGCGCGATAAAGCAGTGTACCTACGTAAGCTACTGATTTAGACATGCACGGAAAATAGGGTGTTTAAGGTAATGAAACTTGTCCTCCGCCTTACTTATCCAGCCCTACCTCATTCAAACTGTAATTAGAAGACTTCATAATTATGTCTGAGCTATCTTCTTCTTCTTGGTCAGCACTATAACCCATTACAGGTCAAGGCTGTCTCGACAAGATTTCTCCAGCCGATCCGGTCAGTGGCAACCGCCCACCAGCGTTGAATTTTTAAAAGTTTAAAATCATTCTCGACACAATCGATCCATCTTGTGGGAGGTCTTCCTCTTTTCTGGTGCCTTCCACATTGGTCATGATGCCTGAGCTTTACCCCATATTTATTTAATTATTTTGATAGGTTTATTATATGTCGATGGCACATGTTACAAAAAGTAAGTGAATTAAAAAAAAAATTAAATTCGCAAATTACTATATTTTTAAAATTATAAACCTTATGATCAGACGGTAATATCATTGAATGAAGCACTTTCTAACAGATAATATATAGATTTTCTAACATTTTAGAAAAAATTTGTAGCATAATTTATTAAAAATATATAAAAGGAACAAAAGTGTCTTAAATTCTGCTAACAGTATATATAAAATTTATGGTTTAGCTTAAAAGTACCATAGTACTATACCAACAGTACTACACCAACAGTATCTAATGCTATATTTAATTACAATTACGCTTTCGCCCTTAATGCATATCCTTTAAATGTATCTGTATTAATCGATTTAATTAAATATACAGTTAAAATATAATAATTCTTAAAGTATGCTAACTCTTGCGTATAAGTGTGTCCATTATATTCGTTTAAGTTGATGATTAACCATTTTAAAGTTTCCTTTGCTCAAACACGACTTCTGCTTTATATGTATGTTTAGCTGTATTTAATTAAAAATAATATGCTACTTAGTATGTTCCGCCGAGTAGGTAATAAATTCATTATTCGAATTTAATAATCGCTAAATTACTTCAAAGCCACCTTCCACTACTAAAAAAAGCTCCTGGCATGCTGAACGCAATTTTCTCCTATAGTACACCAATCGCGAAACACTTAATGTAATTACTTTAATTATACCCTAAACCTACTATTATTTTAAAATATATGTACGTCTCATATCCATAACTATAATAGCTTTTACAAGCACGCAACCCGTATTTAATAGGGACCGGTTTTGGCTCTAGATTCATAGATCTAGCTGTATATAAATATATGGATATACATACACGTATACATAGGTAGCGTACTGAAATAGGTAGCTAGAGTTTTCGCTTGTGGTTTAGTCGATTATATCGTAGCTACGCGTATATAGGCAAATTCATATCCGTAGAATCAAATGAAAGAATTACAATTCCAATTTGAAAATTCCCGCCCACCGCGACGTGCGTGCGCCGCCCAACACGGAAGGTAGGCACGCTAGGCTGTGACTATAATTTTGAACGTTTATTGAACAACTCTGTTTTGGTCATGTAACTACAGGTTTCGATTTTGTATTTCGGTTGATATTTGCCGAAATAATTTTGCTTTATTATGGTGAACATTGAAACACTTAATTTTTCTGTTTCAATATTTATACTTTGACATGTGCATTAATTATATTTTGATAATTTACACATTTTTCTAATTTGTAATTCCATTAATAATGATATTCTTCTGCAGTTAATGTCAAAACTTTTAAAAAGTGATCGAAAATTAATAAAGTGCTCTTCATACGTATTTACAGTTTTTACTACGTCGGCTAAAACTTAAAAACTATACGAAATAGAAAGGGTAAACGTAATAATATTCTTTTAACAATACATTTACTGATATAATGTCCTTATATTAAATTATGGAATGGTTTAAAAATTTAATATTTCATTTGATATCTATTTTTTTAATCATGTGACAATTTTGTTATATGATATAAAAAATAGACTACTATTCAAGCCGTAAAAAATCACATCAAACTTAAATTCAGTTTATTTATAATTTACAATACAATATAGAAAATTTAATTGCAAGATTAACACAAGAGATTATCTGAGATTTGAAACCGAGAAAATGCCATTAAAGTGATAAACGAGCACCACTAATCGAAACTATATCGGAAATCCCGTAAAAAATTCTGCACTTCCCGCCATCTTCAAGCCATGTGCACTATAATGACAGGGAGGAAGTCCACTAGCTATTCCACCCCTGGAACGACTCCCCCGAGGATAGATACCGGGTAGCTTACTTTGATCTTTGTCGATTTAGGTTAGCGCTGCTGCTGCTGAAGTAGAGATTTATTTTTCTTTAAAGGCTACAGATTGAGGAACAAAGAATGTAAATGTCGAATGAAGTACAAATCGAATAATGAGTTTAGCCTTGTGGCTAAACTCATTATATCATTATCTTTACTCATTATATCATATATTATATCAATATTATTGTTGATATTACTCCATGATTACGCGTATTTTCGAAAAAGAGAAAGAACAAATAGAGAAAGAATAACAACCCTCTTCATGTATTTCTACACATAGGCAGTATCCTTCATAATTTTTTTCTTTTTTCATTTATTTATAAACCTTAATGTACATAAAGAATAAAGTAAAGTATTTTTTGAAAAGCCATCTCTTACAACTTAATTAATCAATTGTTATTATAATTCGTAGTGTTGTGGAAAACAATATCGGTTGTGTGAACCTAGACAAGATATTTAAATTAAATAAAACCAAATACTTACACACACATGCACACACACATGTTTAGAGAAAGGGAGGAAAGATGGCGTAGAGGAGAAAAAAACGAAATCAAAAGCAGTACAGCGTAACACTAGATATGACTTTTTGAGACGACTATTGAACGTACCTACATTGTAACAGAACACTTCCCATGCGACTGCCAATATACTCCAATCCACAAGTAGCATAAACTGTAAAAGAGTGCTCTTAAAATAATGTTTTCTATTTGCGAATAAAAATGGTGGGGACTATGGACAAATCCTATTAATTAACAATACACATTCATATTTTCCATAAACGACTGCGCATACTTTCAGTACAGTAGTGTAATGAAAATAAATTTATCTAAGTTTCAGTATCAGTACAGTAGTGAAAATAAAAACCAACAAAATTGGCAAATGAATCAATAAAATATGTTTAGAAATCTGAAAAACCATGGGTCTTGTTTCAAAAACTAATCTTATTAATGAAATTTATAAAAGTCACTTTTCATTATTTTCTAAAGAAATAATGAAAATGGAAAAATATTTTGAATTAATTCTATAAATTTCCACTTGGAAACTAATTTTTGTCATTTCTTCTTGTCGATGGGGCGTTATTCTGTTGAGTTATCTGTTAGTTTTATTTATTCGTAACTGCTCCTATAATTGCATGCGTTTCTTTAATATTTAAGACTTTAGAGCAATTCATCAATTCTATTGCTAAACTACCTGATCGCGATTGCACCAAATTGTGATTTGTTCATGAGTGAAAATAGATTTGTAGAAATGTGTTACCGATATTTTTTACAATATTTATATATACATTTATATATATATATATATATATATATATATATATATATATAAAGAAATGTATGTGTAAATGAATAAATAAATAAAACTATGTTCTAAAATCGTATCTTAAGTATAGTATTTAATACCTTAAAATTCAAGTCAGAAGTCAGAGAACAGAAACTTCATTCTTTCTCATATAGGCTATTGGGAGGATTTCTCTATGAGGCTATTCAAATTATGAATCCGCTCAAACATCTCGAACATTTTTAATACAGGCAGCGACGAAAGCGGAAATCCAATTTTATCGCCAGGAAGACGTGCTCACATGCGAAGCTTGTGGGGTCCTTTAAAGCGATCCCTCGTCCCTTAATATGATGTTATCTCGACACCACGTCAAACCCTCTACCACCATCCGCTATCTGGCTAACTTAATTGTTTTTTTATGAACTAAATTTAAGTAATACTTAGCATGGCCAATTAGTGGCCAACTTTATATTTCAATTTTAAATCGTTTTAATAAAGTATTTTAGTGACTTTATTGTCGTCCTCCATATTTTGATATTTTGGTGTAAAGTTCACTAATTGATTGCAATCGGTGAATCAGTCTTATATAATTTTAAAATGTTTACGTGGAACTCACAGATCCACTTAAATCAAAAAACCTAATTTGATCTTCTAATTATTTAATCTCTTATCTTTTCAGGTCAGTATATTGGATTATGGCATACATTTATCATTGGGAATGACGTGCGCAGTAAGTCATTTAATTATTACATATAACAATATAATTGTCAGTAAGTATTAAACAGATATTGTATTACGATTTTCTATGTAACGATTACATTTGCGTTAACATTTGAATGTAACATTTTTAGAGTTTCGTGCCTCAAAAGAAAAAAAAAGGTTTATCTGTCTGTCACAATCGTTTTTCTTAGAAATCGCTTGACGTAGGAACTTGGAACTTTGCGTAGTGATAAACTTATTAATTCGCAAATATCTCAAAAACTTACACTCAGAATATTTATTCGGAAATTTCAGGAGAGGTAGAGGCAAATTAAAAAACGGAATTTTCTTTTAAACTCCATATATAGTGAAAGAGGAGTCATTTGAAAGAGCTTTTCATAATTTTAGGTAGTATATATTCAGATATATACTGAAAAATTAACAAAAAATATGTCATTATCATTATTTCTGGAAACTATTCAACCTATAATTACGAAAAATAGGATTTTTGTAAGCCTACGCAAAGGTTGTCGGAAAACTATAGCGATGATTCTAAATGTCATAATTTTTAGGGTTCCGTACTTCCGAAGGAAAAAGGAACCTTATAGGATCACTTCGTTGCCCATCTGTCTAACTCAGCACAAATAAATGCAAATTGTTAATTTGAAGTTATATCACATAACAAAATATTTTTGTGAAAAATATAGTAAGCACTATATTTTCGTTCTAAAAAATTAAAATTTTGTAAACAGTTTAATAGGAATATTATGTGTCAATTAAATATTTATAAATGCCTAAATGTGTAGAGAACCCTCGTAGTACGAGTTCCACTCGTGCTTGACAGGATTTTTCAGTATGCACCATGTTTTAAACCTGTGAAAGATACTGTAGGCAATATATTCAAGTAGTGAAAAATAAATATTTGTAATTAGTTAAATAGATATAGAATGCACTTTTCAATTTCTGTAAGTGCATAAATGTGTACGGAACCTTCGTGGCATGAGTTCTACTCTTATTCTACAGAGTTTATTTATTAAATTTATGGCTTTAATTTGAAAATATAGAAACAAAATTACAATAATACAAAACAAATTAATTCAATTTTATCAATTACGTTTAAAGGAAAATTTTACACGATAAAATCTGTTAGATGCAAATTAATAAAACCGAATACCGAATTCTTACCAAGTAAACATGAACAAGCAATAAAGCTAGAGTAATATCTCTCTAACCTATTTCATTAGACAATATCTTATATATGCAAAGTTAAACTTATGCAATTTAGACACAAACACTAATAGCGAAAAAGTTTCACCAACACCGCGCCGGCTAAGAAAGCTTCCGTTAAGCTCCCATACAAAAGCAGGTACTAAAGCACGTTAACCGATACACATAGAGATACACGACAGATGTAGGGGCGTCGTACGATAGAGAGTAAGATAGTTTTATATGGATATTAATAGGCGCGAATGAAAGAAATAGATTTTGCGTAGAAAGTAGAAGGGGATAGATAGGTAGATGGACGCGTATACGTGTACTGGGCGTGCTCGTGTAGGTAGGTTTGTAAAACTGTCTACCCACGTTTGGCGCGGTGATGTTTGAAACATGAGACAGGCGGGGCTTAGGCCACAAATCACTCAATGTCACGTTTTGACATTTGAGATATTAGGTCTTTTTTTTCACCGCCACCTCTTCTTTCGGATACATTCCTTTCTCTTTCGCACTGTGTCGTGCAGTTAATATCATATTTTGAAAGTATCGCGCATATTTAGTTGCTGCCTGTCAAATTTTTGTTTATACTCACAATTTTTCATTTAATTCTATATTTACTTAGTTTCGATTATATGCAAGGGTAGGCACCGTTAATCAATTTCTCAAATACAAATATTTATTGTTTTTTTAGGGTTCAGCACCATAAAAGAAAAAAAAGAAATCCTCATAGGATCATTTTGTTGTCAGTCTGTCTGTTTATCAAGACTCGTTTTCTTAATAAGGCGTGGAGGTATCAAGTTTAAATTAATAACAAATACTTAGGTCTACGTTCTCTTGGTACTGTAAAAACACAAGCTTCTAAGTCAAAGCAATAAAAAAAACCTAAAAACATAACCATTTATGCCGCATATTTTGACATTCGCAAATAAATCAAAACCTATAGGTCACTTCTCATTGACGTTAGAAGAATGAAATTTGGCAAGAAGGAAGGTCTTACAGCACAAGTGAAGGAAAAAAATCTTTCATTTGTAGTTATATTACATAAAAAAAAATTATTTTAAATATATGCCCGGTAAAAAATATAGTAGGCAATTTATTTTCGTTCTAAGAAATTAAAATTTTCCAAATAGTTTGATAGGAATATTATGTAACATTAAAATTTTATAAATGCCTATATGTGTGATAGAGTTCTCATAATGCGAATTTCACTGGTGCTTGACAGGTTTTTTTTTATTTCTAAGGGTCACTTTCATGTTCAATATTTTAAATTCGATCTATCTTTATTTTAGTAACTTAAGTTAGGATTGAAAATATTTATGAACGCATTTAACATTATTTTTTGTCCATTGTTGCCTTAAACCTGCGGTTTAGAATTTTTACAGCCAATAAAATTGTATTAAGACCATGTCAGTTTGTCTGCACGTTTGTCTATTTATTTGCCGGGACTCGCATCACATAAAATCAACTGGACGATTTTGTAGCTGAACTAATTACGTACTCTTAGCTATAATGCTGAATAAACATTCTAAAGGTTAGCATCCAAATAGTCTATATAAATATTTAGGCAAGACAGTAATAGCTATGGTGGCACTATATAAAATTATGCAGCTAATTTTTTGTAATTTTTTATATGCTTAATGTATTATTATGGAGATAAAGAGCAATTGAGGTATTTTTCTATTATTTTTTCTTCTAAAAGCCTTATTTGTGGAGTGTTTATTTTCATAAGTTACGGACAATGCTTCCGTCCCTCCCACTAAGTAATTTTTCAACCGTAGATTTGAAGAAAATCCTAGACATTACCATCCTTAGAGAAATTTTAATTATATTTAATTAGATTAATTTTATCGTCAATTGTAAGGGATATAGTCAAGTAGGGAACTTGAATTTTTGTTTTTCGACATGCACTTGACCGATATTTTTTTCATTTCATTTTTATTAGTCACTCTAATCATCCTCTATTGATTTACTGCTTGTTTTATCTTATTTAATTTTGTGCGCGTAAACTTCCTATTATTATATTCATACTCCACATTAAACTAAAATAAATATATTTATTTCAATCTATCTCTGCAATCATTCGATATCGTATGTTATATATTTGTACCTAGATATAATATATATGTGGACCTATCTATTATGATTTAATGGTACGTAACGGTAAACACTTGTAAATGCCACCAGTATAAACATACATTGAGAATAGACTGCACAGTTTACAAATTCTCTATTTTTAATACGGTAAAAACAATAAATCAACAGAATTATAATTAAAAAATGTCAGTGATAACTGATGCTTTTATCACTTTTTATTTTTACGAAACTAGGAACGTGGATAATTCTTGATAATTCGCCAAATAGAAGTGAAAGAAAAATAATTGGAAAAACAAAAAAATCGCTAGATTCAAACGTACAGATAATGAAAATATCATCGTATATGCTGTATTATTTTGGCTGCTGACATGAGTATCAGCGATAATTTTCAATCATAGTAGTTTAGCATAAGTTATTATTATATTCTATTTAACATACTTTTAAGAAATTATGAACATTTTCTTTGTTAAAGACTCGAATTTCCGTTGTTAAAGTATCCCAAAATTATCAGAATGGTTCAAACAACATTATAACCATTACTAACTAGCCGTTCGGTTATAAAACGACGCCCTTGTATTTTTGATAGTTTCATATATATGTATATATATATATATATATATATATATATATATATATATATATATATATATATACATAAATATAGCTATCTTTAATTTTTTTATGGAGCATAGGTACTTGTACGGACGAAGTCCACCGCGTAAGTCCATCGCGCACTTCAAAATATTTATATACATATTAATGTTCGTTAATATATTAAAGTTTTGGAAACTATCCTATACAAAAAGACAGGTAATCCCTATATATCATTTTTAAAAATCCAGACTACTTACTCATACCCATTCAAAATATCCTTCAATATCCTGATTCTGTTATATTGCTAATAAATTGTTCCCCCTCGTCTGCACTATTTTTTTATTAATTTCTTATTGCTAATTATTCTACGAACGCGATACTGCGTTTGATGTATGACCACGAATGTTGCTTTGTATGACCACGAATACGCCTTTGTCGACTTACATTGAATACAGTAAATGTCAATAATATCCAAACACCAGATGTGAGGATTTAACGTTCAAAGATGACTTGACCATTGGGCATTTATTATTTGGACAACTTGCGTAATAACTCCATTAGCCCCTTTGTCATTTGACCATTGTTTTGGGTGACCAGACGGGTTTTACAGTCTAGGACCGTTATTCAAAGAAGGAGAACATATTTTTACATTGTACAATAATAACAATACTAGTTCACTCCAGATAGCGTCCACCACGTGTGCTGTAAATTTTTTGCCACGTATGTTTGGATGTAACTTCTTAGTGATATACTAATTTGGGTAATGAAGTCGGGGTAAGCTGCGAATACGAATAAATATTTGGTTTCATAAACTTGGTATTACAGTAATTTTAATAATATTTTTCTGATTACCTAGATTATTACTATATATGTAACATACTATAATATATCATATCACTATGTTATATACATATAGTTATCGTAGTACATAATGAATCTAATGATGGAAATATATTTTTGTTGTAATATTCTTTTTTCTCTTTTGTATTTTGAATTAAATTGATATGTTGAATTATAAGGAGTTTTTTATATATAGTATACGTGAAACAAATGTGTCAAAGCTTCCAGGCTAAATTGAACTTACGTTTTCTTCAATCTTAACGCATTATCTTCCTTATTCAAAACTTTACGGTAGAAATTCGCATAATAGTAATAATAGTTCGGTATTGATTTTTTAAATTACGAAAGCCAAGTTAATTAACTTGGCCAAAAATGACTTCTCCATATTTTTTTTTATTATCCTTAAATTTATTTATAAGTAAAAATTATGTCCCTCTAGCTGTTCCTCTTTAAGTGAAATTGTCAGTCAATCAAATTTCTGAAAGAGAGCATATCTTTTAATTCGATGTATTGTACGTACAGTATAGTTCTACCATAAAATCTTAAAGTAAGTGTATAGAATACATTCAAGTCATTTATCTAATTGAGTGATAGACGCTTACTATGAAAAGTATAAGATTATACTTATACTTGTATTATACTCGTCAATTCGTGTATTCATTAGATATTATATTATACGAGTTGTAAAGCCATTATTGTTAATGTTTAGGATAAGTGTAAGTAAGATGAAGTATAAGTCCATTGAAAATCACATTAAATATTTCTCCTAGTTGTAATATATCGACTACGCTATTGTACATTGCTTAATTGTGAGTGGCAACTCAGACCGCAAGTAAACCAAACAGAAAATAAATTTTACCGAAAACAGTGAAAGTATAAAAAATGCAATTTTGTTATCATTTCGTAGCTCGAATTAAGATGAAATAAATTTCGAGTTAATTACGTTTTTATTAGAAAATTGCCAACATTTATTTACAAAAATTATGACTTGTATTTAAAAGATAGGCAGAGTGTTAACAAATCATTTGAATCCAGTATTTTATTTTCACATTCAAAATTATGAAAAAAATTATGTACATTTAAAACATTGTTATCTCCTTAATTTTATATGTCTTGTAGGATACTTAGTTAGTCCCATATACAGTCTTTTTAATTCTATATCTGTTGGATTTAAGTGAATTTTTAAAAAATTATCACTTCCATAAAATCATTTAAAATGAATTGCCCACGGATACCGTGGAGTAGCTACCGACTAAATATTTTCTTAGCCTTCAATACCTTTTCCAAACATTATATTCTCATCTTAAGCAGGAGCAATATAATATCTATCGCGTGGTTACATGTATATATATATTCTCTGTAATTCGTTATAACGTCAATATACTGCACGTTCTTACACCGCGTCTCGCTGAGATTCGCATGACGCGAGACGGCATGATGAATCACGCTATCCATCTCGCTCGCACGCCTTGCACCCCTCCGCTTTGCGATTGATATAGCATCTCTGTGAATTTTGTGATGCATATACTTAATTCTTGTATTGACTTGTATGAATGATGGTGTATGTAATGGTAAAAAGTCACTTTATACCAAACATTTAGTTTCCTAGAAGGAGCCTTGATTGAAATTGAAATTTATTATTAACTAATGATAATTTCCAAGTCACGAAAATTTTAACTCAAGAACAGAGATGTATTTTTATCTAACGTCACACAACTTTATTAATAGAAACACATTCCTAGAAAAAGATTCTTCATAAATATTACCGAAAAGCAATGATAGAGATATCGTTTTCGCATAAACTTTGTTAGAGAATTTTCATAATTAATATTTGAAAGTAATGTAAGTTTACTAGTATAAAAAACTGGCTGTTAAATATGATAATTAAGCGAATGTAATGAACGAACTTGCCTTTTTTTGTTGTTTGTTTTCATAGACTAATCAACCAGCTAAAATAACAATTTAGAGGCGACCACGAAATTTAAGAAAAAGTGCTTCATAAACTTTGCTTCAAGCAATTTTTCTTACTATAATGAATTTAAATAAAATTATAACGAACACAGCCTAATCACAACAAACCACTAGAAGTTTTCAACCAGATTTACTATTTAAAAACAGTTCCATATAATTGAACAATTTTATTAAAAGTTGTTGCATATTGTTTAAAGGAAAAAGTTATTAAAAAACAGGTAAATTCATACTAATATTCTTTCAATGTATACAACCACTTGTATACAATGGGAAAGCCCATTGGAATAAAAAGGGATTTTTTGCAAAATGTCTCATTTTATTTTAATAAATAATTCAGATCTCAAAAATAAATCTCAAAAAAAGGTAATATATAGTGGGAGTACATTTTATCACATTATGAATGGACAGTTTTATTAACAGTACTTAAATAATAGGTATTATCTTAATACAATACTCAACTCACTCATAAGTATATATATATATATATATATATATACCAGGCTGTAAGAATATATTATAACAAATTTAATATCATACAAAATTAACAGATTTGGAGTAGATAGGTTGGTTCAAGGAGTTACCTAACATAAGCTAAGATGCTACACATAAAAGGCTTTTAAATAATATCTACTGAGATGATTTACACTCTGATAAGCATATGTCTAAATAAATAAATACATTTGAAGGAAAAGTAATGAAAACTCAAGGATAGCCTCCTGAGCTCACTCACATAATGTGACTGGAACTATTACTTGTAATATTATCCATAAAAACTTGCTGTAAAGTACAGTAATATAGCACACCGATAAAAAATTGATCGAATGCGAAAAAGGCAATATATAAAACATACTCCTCGACCGGTAACCAATCCATCCAAAAGTCTTATAATTTACACTTTTGAGAACGTCTAATATCAAATGAGTAAATGCTCGTCGTTAATGACGTGGGTGGTAATTTAGTTGCTAACGATTCTAATGAGACTTTAATGGGCGAGAAATATAGTAATACGCTATTTGGAAAAGTTAATATATGCTAGTTTATCCAAAGAGAAAAAGAGAATATCTGTATCATGCACGCTTGTCATCAGTAATCATAGTTGCTGTATGACAAGCCGTTGTAAATAATCGTATGAACTTTTGCCATGATATCAAATAAAAAATAATATTAATTACTTATCGATCATATTGGGACAATAATTATTGAGAAATACAGTAATATGACGTACAGGAAAACTTAATATATGCAAGTTCGTTGAACGCGAAAAAGATAGCGACGCGCCATGCACGGTCGTCGTAGGTAATCCCGTCTCAGATCTCGCGGGCAGGCGGGCGGCGCCCTCCGTTGAATTTACGGCGCGATATTGGCTCGGGACAAGTTGTCACGCTCCGAGTAATTTGGGTACTCGCCTCATGTGGCCCGATTGATTACTTTTCTACTCTCGCCTGTCGAGAGGAGTAAGAGCTTTTTATTGGGATTCTTTCATATATTATATTGGCTCCGATATTGCAGGGCGAAGTGGGGTGTTAGGTTTGATTGTGAACATGTAAAGTATCTATTGATTGATAAGTGTGAATTTTCAGTATATATTGATTAGCTTAGTTATAATAAAATTTATATACATATAATTTTTTTTAAAGATTACTTACTAATTATTGCAATATGTGTATTGTACAATTTTTATACTGACCTGTACATATGTCGATACGAATATATATTTACTACATATTTTTGAAGTTCGACTTATATAAATACATATTTGTTATAATTAACATAGATATAATGCGTTAACATTTTAATAAAATATACGTTAAGAAACATGTACCTAAAAGGTTAAAAGGAAATATTTCTATTAGTTCCAGAATATCCTAAAACCATTAAAATTATTTTAAAAGAGTAAATATTATGTTAAAAGAATAAATATTATTTTAAAAGAATCAATTTTATTTTAAAAGAATAAATATTAACAAGAGACTAACATTTATATGTCAAGAATATGAAAAAACTTGAATCTGTTTAATTGTTATCGACTTATAATTTTATTTGCAACCACATATAACCCTAAGAAATAATCCATTATTTATTATTATTTTGCTTGTCGGGGTATTAGAGTTTTTTGTCTCAAAAGGAAAAACGTGTATGCGTGTTTGTCAGTCCCGGCCGTTTTTCTCAGAAGTCGTTTGACGTAGCTAACACTCAAAATTATTTATATGGAAATTTTAGGTGGGTAATTAAGTACTCGAAAAGAAATTAATTCCATGTATCGTTTGAAAGAGCAAATTACAAAAATACTTTTCCATAAGTTTTGGTAGTATATCTTCAGAGATGTAATGAAAAATAAGTAAAAGAAATATATCCTCAAACTTATTTTCAAAACTACTCATGCTTAAATTAAGAAAAAAATAGAGTTTAGGTTGTAGTGAAACTATAGTTACTATCATAGATTTTATATATATTTTTTTAATATGCATCATGTTTTAAAGTATATGAGGCAACTGTATTTAAGACGGGTATTGCAAATCAAACAAATTACCTCCAGTTTGAATAAAAAGTGCTTGGTTACTCCAGCACTTAATTGCTGCTGACTAAAGTCTCTTTTTTTATTTATATGTTTAATCCCCTTATTTTATATGAAATATATAGTAATAAAACTAAATTAAATTAATACATGAATAAAAACTGAGAATATAAACGATATTTAATTTTATTTCGTGTTAGCAAAGTTAAATAAAATCGACTTTAATTTTCATGAATATTTCAGAAAATTCATATGTGACAAATGTATTTATTGTTTTATTCATATACATTTGGCAAGGTTTTGATTAAAATCACGTAATATACTTGGTTGTCTTTTGAAATGTGAATATTTAATGAAGATCAATTTTAATGTACGGCTTGAGCTTTCTGAAACCATTTGAAGATATTTTACAGTTTTAGAATGTCAAGGTTTACATAATATTGAGTTGGAAGTTTTTAGCTTCGAGTTTGGGAATTTTTGAAAAAGATTGTCAAAATTTCCAATGATTAAATTGTCCGGTTGATGACAGTTAGCGTCGACTTTTCTAATGCATTACGTTAAAGAAAATACATTTAATGACATCTTTTGACGAGAAGCGGATTACTTACTTTAATCACATGCGCAAACGCCACTAGTGTAGTGCAGTACAAATACGAGTTTTAATACTTAAATCTAAAAAAAATACCAGGAAGGGATTTTTTTAGATTCGAGAAACTGAACTGAATGATGGAATATCAACAACGCCAATGAATACATTGAAAGTTGGTTCCAGAGAGACCTACTGTGAATGCAAAGATTTACTGTTAACATTTAGATCGACTAGTACCAAACTAAGTAGTCAACATGATGCAGTTTATTTTATCCATGGTAACGCGAAATCGTTTACCGCAATATATACTCGTCAAAAGTGACAAAAATTGGCCTGGTTCTGCTAGTATATTTACCGAACATTATACCCTCTGATCATTTATTCTGAGCAGTAATTTAAGGAATTTAATATAAAAGACCTTCAGACCCTTGTATTTTTTAATCGAAGTCACAAGATCTTTACACTAAAAATATAATGTTACTGAGAACCAGATAGCGGAAGTCATAGACAAAGATGGTGCATTTTTAAATGTCTTATGTTATGACATTTAAGTCGGCTTCTTCTTAGGGATTTAAAAATGTATTAATAAACCCATAACCGAATAATGCATAATCAAATTATCAAAAACATAGTAGCAGAATATTATCTCCAATTACACATAATGTAGGATATACCTAAAGCATATGAGCGGATATGGAATGAATATGTCGCCTCACGATAGATATTTGGAGGACAATGAATACAGATTTATAGGCAATGCTCTTATTACACCGACGAAGCCGCCGTTTACAAAAACAAAGCCTAAGACCAAAATTCCCACACATCCATCGCTCACGAATCTTTCAAGTGAGCCGCTTTTGTGTAACATAAATATAATTCATTACGCTGAAAGCCCCACGCCTCCCTCCGTCTAATAATATAAGGAGAAGAGGAAATAGCCCGGGAGCATTCATATCGTCGGCGCTCCACACCCACACCACACGACGCGACGAGAGGGAGGCTGACAAAAACAAAAATCTTGTTAAGATGACAATTTATGGCTTGTTTTGCTAAATAGGATATACGCGTGAGTAACAACTCGCTAAACATTCGTTCGCACTTTAACGAACTTAACGGTTTGGTTAATATCGTCCTCGCTTCGGAGTAAGTATTCTCGTTTAGCCGACGAAATATTTTTGGCTAATTTTTTGGGACCTTGGTGTCAGTGTGAATTTTGACTTTACTTGGACATTCAAAGGCTCTTTTATTCAGTAAATATTTGAATTTTGTAAATACTGTTCTTATATAGATATATACAGGTATAAAGACAACCGCTTCCCATATCTATCTTTAAAACTTGTTCAAGATAATGTGATTTTTAGAATGATAAATTATTCTCAGATATTATACAACTATCTAGTGGTAGTTTGACGACTATAGAAGACTTTATATTTATTATATTTAGATATTAAGGACGACTATAGATTTCACTTTTACAAAAAAAAATAAAATTCTGTTCTCATTCCATGTGAAGAAGTACAGAATGAGAAAAGAATTCAATTTTTTGATGTAACGTCGTATATTCATACAGATTCTCCAATGATGCCAAACTATTGTTTATTGAAAATATGCCAAGTAAAACAACTTTTCTGTCTAGGCTTATGGAAAAAGAATGTTGTTTAATGTCATAAAGAGTTATTAGAAAACCCGATCAAGTACAAGTTGGACCTATATTAGGATTTTATACTTACAATAATTAAAGTCACCTAGAGTTTGATACACTAAATATATATTTTGTAATTTAAAACCACCGGTTCTCAAATTGACTTAGTTATGCTATATTTATAGCGTTACCATTAACCGATCTTTGTATTATTCATACATACAAATTATTATAGATGAAGGTAATATTAATATTAGTTTACAATATTGGCGAGTTGTAATATTTGAAATATTCGGTAAAAATTAGAAGCACCTAAGTATCAAAATAGACTTGGTAACAAAATACATAATTCTGAATCCCACATCATTAATTATCAGTAAAAAAAATTACATTACCTACTCTTAAAAATCTGTTCAATAATATACATCTGAGTTAAATATAATAATTTCGACTCTTTTTGTATAATGGAAAAAAATTGTGCTCGTAAGTAATTATAAATATGATGATTTGAGGGTAATTTGTTATACATAAAATTTAAATGACTATTTAATTTTGTTTAGAAATTACAAGTCTGACATACGGATAGATGGACGGTATTGCTAAAAAAGAAGCCGTTCGAAAGTTTCGGGTATGAAACTCTAAAAAGGGATTTTTTTTGTATTTACACAACTCTATTCCTTTGTTCTATGTAATAACACATAATTAAATTAACGAACATTATTTTTATCCTTGCTATATTCATATATAGAAATACAGATTATAAAACTAAACTTAAGAAATACGCCGCTTAATATAAAAACCAATAAAGAACTTTTTTATTAAATTGTTGCTTTTAAATAATTTTTTTATACGGTTGACGTTACACCGAAAATTCAGAGTGCATTGTTTTTATGATAAACTGTGCACATAAGTAGTATTTATGAAATAACGAGTTATAAAGCAATGTAAATAACTTATAAAAGTTATATAAACAATTATAAATTTGTACTAAAGCCGCTTAGAAAATTAATACCCGTGAATAATAGTTAAGCACTGCACACGTTCTCGCGATAAATGGCTTTCTGAGAAGTGTAGAATGTACACAAAATCGCTATGAATTTCATTCACAGTTGAAATCGGATAAATATATTTACCAAGTATAAACATATTGTATACGTTCGTATAGCTTCGAAAAATATAGGAAAATGTAATTCCAAAATAAATTAATTTTACTAAATTTTCTATTACGTGACTACGGTTACGAATAATTACAATATACATTAAAGTACTAGAATTAGGAAAACTCTAAGAAAATTACATGCAAATTCATATTTGAAAATGAAAGTAGAAATAAACTCTACGAAATAAATAAATTAGTAAACCTTCTAAAGATTTAATGTTTAACACGACTAAACTAGCCAATACTATTTTAGTAATTTTTTAAAATGTGGTATGATTTTTGTAAGTCTTTTTTATATGAGCGATCTTACTATAGTACAAGGGCGATTTATAAGTGATAGGTTTATATAATTTTGATAATTTCTATGTCAATATGGATCTAGATGATATTCTTCTGTATCTTAATATCTATTATGTTTGTACCGTTTTATCTACAGAGCTAGTAAACAGGAAATATAAACATACTAGTCCATGACAAGATGGAAGTTTGAGAAAGCGGTCTAACTCTTAACCGGTAACGTCACATTTAAACACGCCATAAAACCGTCTGCAAATATTAAATGCAATGCAACACAACATCCTGCATCTGTACATGACCGAATATAAAAACTGAACTGTATACATGTGCACATTTTCATTTCACTTTACGATTTTTCCTCGCACTAACTGTTTTATGATATTTGCGCTCTTGTTCTAGCAACTCTGTGATTTATACATACTTTGCTATTCGTGTTACGTTGTTTCCCCGTTTTAGCGATTTTCATGTTTCTATATTTACGGTATTCGCAGAATTTTTTTGTCCGTTTTCGTTTCATTTCATCGCGGCCGGTTAAACTGAAAACCAATGGCTTTGTGCGCAGCAACGCTTGATCTCCAGCCGAATGCAGTTTTATATATTTACATTACCACGAAAGATATGCTAAGTTGTATTAAATAAACGACTTTGGATTGATTTTCCTTTTTATATATAATACTATTTAATTTTAGTATAAAAAAACGTTCCAATTAGCTAAAAAATACAATGATAACTTAGATCAATGTTGGATAGAATTAGCAATATTTTCATTAAAAAAACCTTTTGAAATACGAGTAAAAAGAGCACTATAAGATTTTACCTATAAACTTTTAAAGGTATATAGTATTTCTAATTAAACTATTTACAAATATTATTTTTTCACAACGTAAATATATTTCCTACTGTATTTCCACAGGCGTAAAATAAATTACTTATAAAAACGTATAATTCCATATGGAATTAGAAATCAACTATTTTTGAATTTTTTCCATATGCACCTATTATGCTAACCTTCAAGATTATAGATCGATCGGAAGTACCTTATAGGTTTTGATGATCAGCAAGAAAGACTGTAGTACGAATGAAAAAAATACACTTTAAAGGACTATATACTTATTTTATAATTGCGACATTTTTAAGTTTAATTTGCGACTTCTCAAGCCGCTTCTGAGTAAAAGATCTGTGACAAACTGGCGAACGGACGGACAATGAAGTAATCTAATGAGGATTCCATTTATTTTCATTTTGAGGGATGAAGACGGAGGATGTGAAGTTAAAACAAATAAAAGCTTCCTCGCTTTGGTAGAAAAATGGATTTATGTCTATTATATGTAAACAACTATTGGTTTCGTTGTCGAAATATCTTCATACAACAAAAAAAAATTACTTCGTAATGTATTACAAATTCGTATCTGTTAACACTAATTAAACTTTGTATCGTCTCCTTTTACCAAACTGCTTCATTCTATATAACGCCAACGAGCTTTCACGCCACCAAAAGCCTGGCTCCCGATTGGCCATAAATTGTCCAGTATTCCTGAAATAAGGAGCTTCACACTATACACATTTACTCGCAGCTATTTTGAGTGACGGCTGCGCCATTTATCTTTTGCTTTCTTCTTCCAGTAAACTTTACATCGAGTTGCTATCGCAGTCCTTGTCGCACGGGAAGCATACTGTCTCTCTCATCCTGTCACAACTTAACTCCCCGGTTAGTCATGCTACTTTTTAAAGCTTGATACAGTTGCAGGCATTATTTTAAATTATTCGAAAAATAAACTAGCTTTCAATGCAAATACTACTTTTGCAGAATTAATGGTTTTCAAGGTACTACAGGGTATCCTTTATAATTTTCTCGTATCCGCCCGACCGTTTCTCAGTCTCATAATTTCTAGTTTCAGACTTATGTATCCAAAATATTGTAAAAATATTTGAAGATTTGAGTTATGTGCAATAGCATTAAAATAAAAAATTTAATGTACTCCCACGTACTTATGAAGTGGTAACGATCATTTTTTTTCGCGTTGCTTAAAGTGTGATTATAATTAGATAGGTCTTTTAAAATGTGATGGACGTTTAAGTATTAAGTCTCGTTTGTAAAATAATTCATATTAATTTTTAGTATAATTTCCGATTAAAGTTATATATATATATATATATATATATATATATATATATATATATATATATATATATATAATTTACTGAATTTATATTACTTAATTAACATACTATATATTAATTAAAGAAAATAAATTTGTGTATTATTATTGAAAAATTGAATCAACCACCAACTAAACCAAAATGTTTCTTAATATTTTTATAATAAAAAAGTTTAAAAAATATTTTGGTTTGCTAGAATTAACAAGAGATGTAAACTGCAAAACCCTGCTTTGAACGTGTGCTGACACGTATTTGAACTCGGTGATTTATATATATATATATATATATATATATATATATATATACATTTTTTTAATTCATAAAAGGAAAACTTGTACAGAAAATGTCTTTTTGCTCGCGTACTTTTTTATTTTCGTACGTACCTAAATAATATTGACTATTATAACAGTAAATATTACTTCAAAAATATACAAAGATTGAATGAAAACACTGATATCTACAGATTTGTTAAATCAATTTCAGTAAATTTTCGTCAGAAAATAAAAAAAAATAGCTTTTACAAACTATTGTAAAAAATAATCTGACTTCGTAAAAAATACGAGATTTCTCATTTCACTAATTGACTAACCAAATAAAACTTTAAGAGTGTCATTTTTAAGAGTGGGCAATAAAACTTTAAGAGTGTCAAGAGAACAGAAAAAGTCCATGAAACATTTAAAAGTTTCATAGACTTTTCCTGTTCTCTTTTATTTTTAAGTTTTTATTTATATCATGTTTATTAATTTTCTAAATAATCCTTCTGACATACATTGTCCATTTTGATTCTCATTTTTATTAGATACTACATGTATCTAATGGCAGTTGCTTATTAACATTGAAATATATTAAAAGTATATTTTAATGTTAATAAGCAATCGCTCATAGAAGAGAAGTCATTTCCAGTTAGTCGTCCACCGACGATTATTCCGTTTCCTTCGTAGTGCTTTTATTTAAGTTTATCTACTCAACTTCCTTCCGCAATGCTTCCTTTGGTTACTTGCACGGATTCATATTTTGACTCGTTGTTGCGTATTATATAAATTTTAAAATTTTACTTTGCATTTTCAATGCAAAATGTTGGTTACCCCTTTATTTCAATGTAAAATTGTAAGCAAACTTAAACAAAATTTTGTAAATTAGTGGAAGTATTATTAGTGGAAGGAAATAGTGGAAGCATTGATTTAAAAAGCACTGTATGCTCTTATAGTTTACTTTTTTCGGAGTAAGATAATTATATATTAATGATTTTACCTTTCAAAATTGGAATAAAGTGTTAAACAATCATTTTCCTTTCTTGCATCGGAATCATAAAATGTTTTGTTACTAGAGGAAAGATAAACTGAAGAGATCCACCTTTAGTACATTATTATTTTCTCATAAATCAACAATTGTTACTCATTATGTTTGGACTTAATGACATTTTAACAAAACCTATTGCAAAAACATGTTCATAAAAGGGTCGAACTTACAATATAACAAATGATATTAACATTTTTAACAACGCAGTGAACGATGCAAAATTTACTTGCAATATACGTGATGAATGTATTGCACCAAATTTGCGTTTTTCAAAGTCACCAGAGCGTTTTTATCGATTTTTGGCCTCCAATACTCCATCCTTTGGCAGATAGTATAATTTATTGTGAATTGAAAGTAAATTGATTATGCCAAACGTAACCGTGTTGATACTTTTATACAATTACAATATGCGCGGTATTGTTGTATGATAGCGCGGTGGTCCGCCGTAATCGGCTGCATGTGATTTACGGTCGGCGAAAATACGCATTTGAAGTGTGCACGTTAGGGACGACGGTCGCATCTTTCGTAACATGTTCTAATAAAATTAATTGTATTTTCTTATTTTAGTTCTTACGCTTTTTCAACTACAATATTTGGAATAATCAAATATGGTGAAATAGAAAATTTAAATACTTAAGTTAAAATCGCTATTAAATCTGTGCTTTACCAGATTCATCATGAAAATTCTAATAAAATTGGTATTTTTGTAAGTGTTGAAACTGTAAATAAATATACTATATTACTTAAAGGGTTTAAATTCCAATCAAAACAAATAAAAAGTGTTACATGAACCTAACATTTGGTCCGCCATAATTTAATGAATTTTCAAGAAGTGTCTGCCTCAGCCTTTACGATTTCTAAAAACAACCGTTTGAAGCGCTAGCTTTATTTATGTATCATATAAGCATTTCAGTTTAACTTCATTTATCAACGAAGTTAAAACCATTTGGATATCAACCTGTTGTTTATTTTAGTACATATAGTATCAGAGTTGGTTAATCCTTATATAAATATGGCAAAAAGATGAACCGAAATATCCAGTCACTTTATAGTAATTAAATAACCTAGTCCTATTAAAAAAATATTACGATAAATTTATTTCAATTATTTGTGGTATTTTGCTTTTACTCTCATCATTTAAGTGCCCCTGACCACATCTGTTATCATGTTTATTCATTTTTAACGCGCCAAAAGTCCAAGTAATATTTGTTCCACGTTTATTCTTACAGAAGAATAAAAATGTATGCTTTTCTATAAGTCGCCGTATTCAAAATTGCAGCAATAATTGTAATCAGTAACTAGGATAAAGTAATGACGGTTAGGTACTCACTTGAACACTTTTAACAGATTTAATTTAAAAAATACAGTTAATCCGTATTCCATCTCCCCCATAATAACACAAATAAACTTTTATTCAGACTAACTAAAACCCATACTTGATCTGCGCTATTGACATCCCTACGTAAAACGCACACAATCACATTCATTTACCGTCAATTATAATTACCCTTTATCATTCGCAGACGCGATGCGAACAAAATGTCAGGCGCACACCCCTTATTAATATTATCTGAAAAGCTTCAGTCGCGTCGATAAATCATTCGCCGAGCGATGTTTTGAAAATAAAATTGATTCCTTTATCCGTTTTTTGTCATCGAATCGACGTGATCCCGCTCTGCAATGGGAGATGTACCCACGCGCCAGTTGCGTATTTGATCCGGAGTACTAGTTGAATTGCATTTAATTTTAACTGCAGCGGCGCAAGTACTATGCATACGATTACTGATTACGTCACATGATCTTAGTAAAAGTAACACGCAGAGACTGTTAAGTAAAAAATTATTTAAGGTCCACAGTCAATAAAATTATAGGATATGTATATAGAACTAATTTAATTTTTATTTTAATATGTTATTATCTCAATTTTACCATAACATTTACGTGTTTTTGGCATGAACCGGTATGGCAATTGGTTTAAGAGAATAAGATGTCATATTTGTTGAATTTATTTTGATTTTCATGTTTTGAACTTATTTCAATTAGACTAACTTTCTATGAAGATGTAAGTCACAATAATATTAACATTTTCTGGAAATGTGTTCTCGTAATAAAGTCTTGAAGTATATTTAAAAAATAAAGACCAAAAATCCACATTAAATATTTTTTTAAGAACTCATGTTCATAAAAAAATATTCTATTTAAATTTTTTCGTGCTACAAGTTGTAGATAAGAAAACGTCACAGTTTTTTGTTTTTTTTTTTAATCTATCCAAAACGACTACTAATGTCGTCATCGATAATTAGCTAACGAAATGCGAAAGTCCACGCGAAATTACAGGCTAAAAGTCATATATCAAAGTCGTAATCAATATAAAATTCATATATCCTTTGATATTCACTTCGAAGACTCACTAATTAGAATATGACTAATACGTACAAAGATCACTAATTAGAATATGACTAATGCTTACAAACCCAGTTGATAAACATTACCAACACACAGGCGAAACGTCGTATAGCAGTCACTATTATTTTGTAAAATGCTATAAACAGAATCTACATATCCACACCAATAATTCAGTTACACCCTGTTTTTACAAAGAAATTTTATAAGATTTTTTCTTAAAATTTTATTTAGAAGATGTGAAAATTGAAAATAACTTTTTATTCACGGCTGTATCAGATATTCCTTATTCTGGCTTCTGCCATCTCCTAAAAAATGATTTATTTGAATAAGTTTACATTGATTGTTACAATGGGTTAAAATATAATATATATGTCGTAACACTATATTAGCTAAGGACAAACAATATGTTTTAAGATTAAACATAGCATGAAATTAAGACCAACAAAACAGCTTATTATCCATTTAAATGAAACTAGTGGCATTATATTTTAATAGTATCTACCCATATGTCACCTAGATGCACCAACTTCAAAAGATGTCTAGTTGGCGCAAACATGTTTAATACATAAAATTCTACTACTAATAAATAAGAATATTTAAGAATAAGCTTAATAAATAAGTATCTACTGTGTAATCATACGCAGCCTTCAGCAAAAACTTATCGAACTATTTATTTAACAACACTAAATTGTAACAATTTAGCATTTATATAAATGACATGCAAGTTTCGGAAAATTATGCGAGATTTTCACGTTTTAATTTTCAGTTTAGTTTTAGCAAGTACGATGGTGCAAATTAACGTGAAAATAAAAAATATATATGCATTAATAAAAATACAAGTATAAAAAGAATGTTTTAAACTTCTTACATATAATACACAATGAACGTAATTGAATGAATACATTGTTAAATTTACAATATGTGCACGTAAATTTGGTGTGACTTACTATCTGATAATGATAGATATGATATGCGTATATGTAGGTATTGTAATTTCATTATATATTTACTTGTAGGAAACATATACGTCTATTAGTCAGCGAATAGGGGATCTTCCAATAGTAGTTCACGACAGACAAGCTGAAACTACAATCAATTATAAAATATTGTCCAAGGCACGTGATCAATGCGGTATTGCTTTCCCATTTAGTTTTTTGCTCCCATCCCATAAATCTACATCTGATATGAAACCAATAACTTTTTTATCTCTTTAAACAATTGCAGAGCACATCGGGCGAGCGGGCAAAGCGGCGTCACATTTTTTGTCGCCAAGAACAAATTTGTAACGGTACATCGGAATTGTTATTAACGAAATTGTTTTGTACAATGCGCGTCATTCTTTTATGCGAGCGTGTTCTTGGTTCGCCCTTTTTATTGTATTCGAGAGAGACGAGTGTAGTTGCGCAATGATATATGGCGGAGCTTTGGAAGGCCCCAGCTTTTGAGTGACAAAGCATGAAGATTTACGAGGCACGGTCAGATTATGAAACAATAGCGCGGATGGATACTGGAGCGGGCGTGCGTGTTGTACGTCGCGTTTGCTTAGGCTCGAGGCGACATTCTCATCTCGTTACTCCATAATGGAATTGGATGTATTATTGGTTTAACTTAGAAATTTCACAAATTACATATAATATTCAAGACTTGAAGTGTATTTAACCCAAATAATATGGAATATTCAACGCTATTGTGCAAGAAAATTGTGCGAAATTGTATGAATTGAAAATTGTTACTTACAGATTTGAATGCCAAAGAGAATTCTATTTTTTAAAGATATTTTTAATAAATAAACGTATTATTAATTGATAAATATTGCTGAACATAATTTTAATACTAACATTTTCCTGGCGTTTATTAAACCAATAAAATTTCACCTTTAATGTAATCATTAGTTCACTCGTAACCAACAATTGAATCGTATTTGCACGTATTTAATTTTTGGCTTCCGATTTTTCTGTCCTTATATATATTTATATATATATATATATATATATATATATATATATATATATATATATATATATATATTATATTTGCACCTTTCGATCTAGCAACTATTGGTTTATCAACTATTTCGATTACCTTGTTCTATGTCTCTATGTTAAATGAATAAAAAGACAGCCAGAGGATACTATTGGAAGTGAAGTCCGTTACAATAATTTAGCTTAGAAGGAGAAAATTGTTTATAAAATAAATTTTCTCCTCCATTTTCACCTTCTAAAATAATTTTCTCCTTCAAAAATTAATTTTAAAATGAAAAAATACATGATTTGGCTAAGATTATGGATCGTATAAGAATAATATAATTATGCACTTACATGATTATAGAGTCAAAAGTCATTTCCGTGTTACGTCATATCATATTTGTCTTCAAAGAGCGAATACAAGTTTAAAACAAAATTAAAAATGAAAAAAAGAACATGTTCAAGTACTAATAATTATTTTAATTATGTACTCGTCTTACTTCATAAGTTGAATACTGAATACTAATAGTATTATAAAATATTACAGATGTGACAAAATTCACTTTTTTTTTTAAATCTCATGTTATTAGTTTTGATTCCTAAAGCAAGATTTGGATTTGGCACCGCTGTTTACGACGCACACTTACAAAACACAATATTGACTCATCAAAATTTATTTAAAAAAAATCTCGAGCGACTCTTGTAAAAATAACTATTATAGTTTTCATCCCATTGTTCAAGTTTTTTCGTAAACAAAGCATGAGGCGAGGTCATAAATTTTAATAGGATTAGTGAATCAGTGGCGTCTCGCTTACAAATATTTGGATCGCGAGACGAGTCGTCGCTTTATCGCGAGATTTCAAATTAATTAATTCAATTAAGTTATGTCGAATGAGCAGACAATTTTAGCACAGGGACTCTCTCGACAAATGTCAGTTATGCCGGCGCCTATTCCGATTTCGTAACAGGTTTTTCCTGCTCCGTCTCGCACGATTTATGGATGATTATTTTCGTTGCCATCATCCGAACGTATGATTTCGTAATCCGAAGTCACTTTATAAAATTTAATTGTTATAGAAAATAAATTATAACTGTTAACTTCCTTACAGGTTGTAATGGATATTTTAATACATTATAATTTTAGTGATTGCCTAGAATAGCCCTTTTTTCCTAAATTAAAGCTTAATTTGTTTAATTGCTATTAATTATTGTGGATTTGTACTTAACAATTGGTTTCAAAAATATTTTCTGTCAATTTTATTGAATATTAAGCCAAAAAATTGCGCCAATTTTCATCGTATGAGCATAGTTTTGACCAGTTCTAAACATGTTCACTTAAAACATACGCATCATCCTCACACGCACGATATAATCTTACCTTGCAAATATTCTTCATCACTCCTGTAGTTGGTTCGACCATGTTTTACAATATGTATCTTCGTATCTTCTTACTAACCATATTTTAGTTTTTGCTAATTAAACAGACGCATATTTTTTGCTATTTATATATACGTATATCGCTGATTCATTGTAAATAACTAAATCAACACATTTATTTTTTTAGAAACATGCTGTTGTTTTATATCTCCATATATCTTTCAAAGATTGACATACGGTTTAATGAAGTTGTTTTTTGAAGTTATACTTCTTTAGGCGCGTTATGAAAAAATGATGAGAGTAACATTTTAAGATTCGTCACACAAAAGTTACAGTATGAAGTTGCAGCGGTTGCAATCTCGAAACAAAAGCTATTGGCACCATCGTCGCCTCTGTTCACTGTTTTCATATTCATAGTATTTATCCACATGTTTCTAGTATAGTCACATATATAAATCGCACTTATATGAAACTAAAACACGTGTGTGAATGTAGACACATTCACACACGTGTTTTAGTTTCATATAAGTGCGATTTATATATGTGCTGATAAATTATATTCAGTAGTAATTTAAATTCAATATTTTGATTAATACATTTACTGTTCGTAAATATTAGTGAAAAAATTGTGTTTATAGACTTTTTCAAGTGCTCCAATATAATTGAGGTTATCTATCCGTATGTATTATTTAATGATGCCAAAGAAGTATAACTTCTCACGCGCGTGCATAAGTACACGCACCCTTTTCATCCTTTTACGACAATTTTTCTTTTGTTGTATTTTTGTATTTCTATGAATGCCGTATACTGTAATTAATTGAATTCCAATTTGAACAAGATGTTGTCGATTTTCGGCAAACCATGAAATAAAAGGTAGAAAATGTTATTAAAAAAATGTACCTTATTATTCAGAAATATTCATTTAACGCACTGAGATTAGTGAATAGTTTTACCTAAATTAGTAATACATTTCTTATCTTAATTTTTTTTCCTATAATGTTAATTATTAACTGAGAAAATAACACATTAACACTAAAGTAAATTGTTATGCTAAATTTCTCAATATTGTCAACAAATAAATATGAATATCTGCGTTACTGCTTCTTAAGCTTTTTTTACTGGCAGTCTGCTATTTACTGACGCTTTAAATTTCTGGCAGTGAAGAGGAAAATTTTGTTAATTATTCTCCCCGCTATCGATCAGTACGAAATGATACACCTCTAAAAACCAGCTAGGCGACATATTTTCAGTAAAAAACATTGAAATATATATTTATATATATATATATATATATATATATATATATATATATATATATATATATATATATATATATATATTACATACTTCAATAGAAACACTGTGTGCCCTTAAATGATTAAATTTACATATTTACGTATATGTATATAGAATTCTCGTAGTATGAGTTCTACCCTGTTTAATAGATTTAAATGAAATCATTGTAAATGCAAAAACCACAATTTTAAGTTTTTTTTTAAGAATAATAATTTTTTTAGTCATAAAATTATTCTAAAAATGACAGTTTTTATGCCCCTCAAATCGTTATTTTTTGTGAAAATGATTGGAAAATGTGAAAATGATTCAACGAGTTATTTTCAACGAAAAAAAAATTCAGCCATTCGTAAAATAAAAAAAATTAGAAATTGAAAATAATTATTATAGACAAATATCAAGTCAACTTAATAGTTAATTTAGTCCAGATTAAATGCGAAGGTTTTTATTTTCAACATACGAACTTACCAACGTGGAAAAGTAATATACAAAGAACCTGATTAGATCATTGCAATAGTAAATTATTTTATGAGTATCTCATAAGTACATTACGTAAAGGAATTCAGAACTATTTAAAAGCTGCGTCCCAGTGTAATATTACATTGCAAAGGCTATACAATTTTAAACTGAGTACTACACCGTCACCTGTTGTAAACTTTGTCATACGAGCAAAACAAAAGCTTTCTGACACTACACGTCAGAAGAAGCTTTCCAAATTTATTATTACGATAATGGCATAGCGCGTATTACCGGTAAGCAGGCGGACCACGTACAATTTACCTTACGTTTTAATTCCCTGCTGAATCGCCGGACAGTTTTCCGCAAACATTAAGCCTTGTGTCAAAACGCCTCACGTTATGAAGGCTTCCGGGAAACTCTAGAGACGAAAATACATTTATCCTCTTTCCTTTGTTTACGTAGATAATACCGTAAAGGTTGCTAGTGTACAGGGTTGAGTTCAGTTTAAGATTCGAAATATTAGGTTTCCGTTGCTTTACAATTGGTCACTCCAAATATGATGAAATCACTTTTTAGAAGTTTTCTAGTAACATAATCAATTTTGTTTTCAACATTCATGAAAAATTAATTACGATATTTGATAAAAAAAGTAGCGTTTAATATCTATATTTAATCTAAAATGCTCTCACGTTTCAAGGTTTCAGAAATTCAAATATCGCTGAAAACCCTGTCGTAAGTCGATTACTCAATAATTTGAGAAAAATCTTTCATCATTGCATCAACGCCACCATTACCATTGAAACTGTCTACCATAATATTTTTAATATCTCTCTTATCAATACGAAGTATTTTTTAACAAAATAATGTTTGTACAAACGACCAGTTTGAAAATCAAGTCACATTTGGAGACTTTTTTAATTTTGTGTCTAAAAAAGCTTAATTTTAATGATCTTAATTTCAACTCCAATAATTATTTTCTACGCTCAAAATAGTGATTACAGTTTTCTAGGTTTTTTAATGTTTATTGTTATTTAATATGTGTTTTTATTATTAATTAATTAATATAATTATACTTATATACACCGCAATAACATGAAAGTTTTTTACTATATGAATTAGTAACCAAATTAGGAAAAGCTATTGTTTTACTTAAGTAAATACCTAAAACATTTAAAATCACATAACGGTTCTGGCGATTACGTATTTCAGCACCGCAAACAAAGTTGGCGACAGTACCGGCGCGACAGTGTAAACTCCTAGAACAAGTTGCCGGCCAAGGTAACAACAGCGCAGAGCACAATTCATAGTAGGGACCGTGGAGTGTGAGAAAGTTTTTAATTAATTTCATTATAAGGACTCTGGAGGATTAAAGAGGACGGGCTTCCCCTCCTGGGGTGAGGCGATTCAATTTACTGTGACATGTCCGGGCTGATTAAACTCGTAAGAAAAATTAAGAGGATTTTAATATAAAATGATTGCCTTTTTATGTCAGTTTTATAAGTTTATATTTCAGGATATCTCGTTTTCGATAACGAACATCGTTTCTTAATCTGGCTTTGTGAAAGAATCAGCTTCTTAATTTTTAGTTTTCATTATTGTCCCTCGCTAGAAATGGATATGAACTTTATATTATTAAGAGAGGTATATATAACCCACCAATTTTTTCAAAACATATATTTTATAAATTTCAAATCTATCGACAAAACTTTATATTCGAACCAAATAATTATATTTATAATAGAATAATTTTAGTTTACTTTCGTTTTACGTTAACTCGCTATTTTTGGTAGGTTCTATCAACTCGTAAATTTATAATTAGTAATTAATTTTAACACTCTTTATGAAATTGTTTTTCATAATATTCATAACTAGCTGCACTAACGCGATTTCGTTCGTGCGGTTACAAGTTACAAACAAATTTATTAGGAATTTTTTGTGTTTTCCTTTTTTATTTATTTTTTGTCTCAGAATGCATGAGCATAAAGTTTACTAAAAACTCTAGGAGACGACTTTGGCAATACCATATCGTAACGGGCCTTAAGAATAATGTTTATTAAAAACGCCAAACGTAAAAATAGATTGCATTGGCCGTATCTTTATCGTAAGATTCACATCGGCAGAAAGTCTTTTATATCTGTAATATCCAGATAAAAAGTCCTATATGTTATTCGAGGTTATTACAATTCTAAAGTTCATCAAAATCTGTGCAATAGATATAGCGTAATTGAAGAACAAATTAACACACAGACAAAAATTTTGAAAACAGATTTTCTGGCTTCTGCTATCATTCTGTACGCTAAATCAATTACTCCTTTTAAAATATTTTCCATGTACAGAATTCCCTCTATTACAATTTTATTACATTACTGTTAAAATCCTCGACATATCCATATATACAATTTTTTTTTGCAAAAATCGTTAGTAAACATTCTTAAATCAAGGAAATATGCTTCATAAATTATCTTCTAACTGACCTCTTAATAATTATTAACTCTACTTCAGAGATAAAACAATAATCCACTTCAGAGAAAACAGTCAGAAAAATCTGAATGACAGGTGCATGAGTACATGCATAAACTATATAAGTCTTTCTTAGTTATTTTTTAACTAAATCTATTGTTTTTATCTAGATTATTCACACCATCAGTGATTTCGTTGACAAAATATAGCAAACCTTGACCGCTTTGACTAAACGTAGACTGCAACATCGCCCTTATTCACGTCTAAACTATACACTTTATCCTTGGTATCAAATGTATTTACTTCGGACACAGTCTTTCCCAAGACCTTTGATCTTCGCAGGGTCCGTCTCCGAGAAAGAAGTGACCGAGTCGCGGCGTGCGTCGCACAAATCACGAGGACCGCGGCGCCGCGCACGTTCCTCTTATTAACCGCTACGAGCGCTCGTGACAACGACTCCGCCGAATATGGCCATAAATCACGACCGCGCGTTGGCCGATCATATTATTAGGATTATTTCCTTCAATTTTTTCCTTATCTCGGACGGTGGCCGCTCAGAGAGCGGGAAGCTATTATGGGACGGATTACCGATGGCGGTCTGGTCTGTAGGTACCGGGAGATCGGATGGGTCACTGTGGCCCGGATGAGAGAGGCCACTGATCTACCCGTGTG
Organism: Druceiella hillmani; assembly: GCA_039881145.1. Classification (NCBI taxonomy): domain Eukaryota; kingdom Metazoa; phylum Arthropoda; class Insecta; order Lepidoptera; family Hepialidae; genus Druceiella; species Druceiella hillmani. The sequence continues at coordinate 13,467,281 of JAYKKI010000043.1, forward strand.
AGCTTTAATTTCAATTCAATTCATTGAATCTGTTCTCTTTTTAGTGACAGAGGTGATTTAAATTTTCTCATCTTTAACAGTTATGAACAACTAATATTGACAACTTTTTGTACACCGTAAATTAATATTAATAGAAACCAATTAATGTTGTTAAAATTAATTACTTTTGAGTTTAGCAAGCAGTAAAGCAAATGTACACGTGGAAGAAATTTTATAGTTAGCTATTAATATTAATATATTATTAAATATCAAAATTGACTAAGCGCCTATCAGACCACGCATAAAATGGAATACCACAGTTGTTAATATCTCTTAAAATCGTCAATATAAGATAACCGATTCCATTTCAAAATTTTAATCATATGCTAGCAGAATATCATAGGGAAAGATACATTATATTACACATGACTCTGAAGCTGAATATTTCAAAAAAATCTAATCTATGTTTAAGAATCCCATTTAATAAAGATTAGGCAAAAAAATAACTTCTAATTACTATAAATTTTTAATCAGTTCATTCCGCATTCATTGAGATCTCTATATGAAGCATTCATTTGCAGAATTTTGTATACATAGGTGGAAAATTTTAGAAAATGTGAGACTGTGCCTTAGAGCCGGATGGAAGGGCGTGGCAGAATTATAAAGCTTTCTTATTTGGCTGAACTGAATTAAGGTATTTCAAAGACCCTCTAAAGAAACAATAAAATACATTAACTCATTGTAAAATAATTATAAAAAATCATTTTATCGTTAAATCTATTGATATCGTTAAATCTATGAATCTATTCAACTCGATAATTTCAATTACCGAGTTGAATACCAATTTCAATATATCAATATATCATAAAATCCAATGATATAAGAATACAATATTAATCCTGTAAGGAACTCAACATTTTATAAATAAGTTTAATCATTCACAAGTTACTTTAAAGATCTAGTACCATTGGTTATTTTGTATTATTTATACCTTTCTCACCTAGGTTCGATAACAGATAACAGTGCAACAATTTTAGATAAACAAAAAAATGCGCACGTATATCTATTGTTATCAGTATTTTTAATTACCCACAGATTCTAGGCATGAATTGTTAGATAATCACTTTATCCTAATAATTAATTAGTTATTAAAGAAAAGTAAATATTCTGTTTTAAAAGTAAATGTCTTATTTTTAACTCCACTGACAAATTTGTTTTAACAATCTCTCCATAAAACTAATAATACGTATATTCGTACGCTTAGTCACTTTATAAAGTTATTTAACTGATATTTATAAAACTATAGATGTTAATTATAACTACAGATGTTAATAATTATTAAGCGGATGAGCTCAGATTCTCTCTGATTCCTCGAATCGAGGACTATTATACATGTTATATTTATATTTTCTTTTATAATTAATCTGAGCTTAAAATTTGTTTTTTTGGTTAAAATGTCTGTTTAGTTTTTTTTTCTTTTATAACCTAATCCCCTTTGTTTAATTGACTTCAGCAAATTTCTGAACTTGGCACGTGTTTATTTTCGCATAAGCTTGCACATCAATTATTCCGGAGCGATTACATCAATTTATGTGAAAATTGCTTGCATTGTATATCACGTGAGGTTTACACGTACCATAATAAACAAAATGAGACACGATACAAGTTTAAAATAACATGTTCATTAAATAATTTGTACTTGTGTATTGCCGGCCTAAATTAACTAATAGATTGAAAATTTATAAGATATTTTATTCGTTTATACTTTTATTATTTCTATCCACAAGTTTCAAAAATAGAAACATAGAGCTGATTCTTGTATTGTAATTACTTATACGAAATATTTTACCATTTTCTGCTTATTATATGTAATAGGTATGGTATAAATAAGAAACTTATAATATTCATTGTTAGTTTTACGTAGAACTATGTACCTACTATTAATTGTATCATTAAAATTCGATTTTATACATGCAAGTAGTATTTAAGTAGAAATAAAAATAAACAAGTGTCTGTTTTATTTATTGCATGACACTGAAAAAGTTCACTGATTCTTCATACGTGCATACAAATAGATCGTTACACATTAGATCTGGATGCGTTCGCAGGAATAGTTTCCCAATTTTTTTGCCCAACTGATATATCAGTTTCAGTCGACTATTATTATAAGTGTGAAACATACGGATATATCATTCAATCTTGCCGTCCTTTGAATACACTCGAACTTACATACCCTCGACTCTGTCTTCTGGTCGTAAATTCCCGTTTAATTTATTGCCGAGCAATGTGTGTGCGCCGCCGCTCGCTGGTCGTGTCCCGATCTCTCTTGTTAAGATGGATATTTTCGTGTGTTATTTCTGTGTTGATCTCAATAGTTCATTCTTTTTTCGACGTCGAGTATTTTGACGTGTCTGTTGTTCGTCGAGTCTAATTACACATGTTGCGTTAATATAAAATTTCAATGTGTAATGAGTTCCCACAATACAAAATTCTGATGTCAGTTTCTTCCTACTACACTTAAAACAGGCTGCGCGTAATCTATCTGCTTGTTTATTACTTTTGCCTCATTAGTTCTTGTAATTTACTTTCTAAAATACATATTTTTATGGTAATAAAACTGCATTTTTATTGTTTCTCCACTTTTAATTCGTTGTGATGATATTCTGCGATGTAAACATTCTATTTTTCCTAACAAGTTATAGAGTTTAACCTTAAATCATATAAATCTTAAACAAACAGTGGGTTAAGAAGTTAGTGATAATTCATTTCGTTGCTAAATAACGAAGCAGGAATCACAACGCTGGTAACTGTAACATGTTTAAAACTCAGCAGTATTCATTGAAAGCTTACAGCAAATGTGGTTTTGAAGAAACCATAATTTTATGACGATTAAGACATTAATAGAAACTAGAATGAAGTGATAAAATATGAAAAATATTTAAATGGAAAACTATTTTATTGATTTCAATTTAAAACTGTGCCATCTTAATTAATTCTTTTATTAAGATAGAGAGGCTATACGTTTCGAGTTTAACAAACGTCAGCTTTTCCACGTCTTACTGACGTCAACATAACCTCTTTTAACTCTGTGATAAATTTCTTTTCTTTTTTCCGTTAATATGAGGGAGTCTCTTTTCCATCACATTTCTTTTATTTTACACCTCTTGCAATAATTATGATGTACTAATTTTAAAAAATGGATTATTCTGTTTATTTTTTAGGAGTTGCTCAAAAAAGCTTATCTTGTTTACATGAAATCTCAACATAGTATAGCTTATAGTAGTTATGTAGTTATCAGGTGTATAATACCTTTTTTAGAATACGTGTATAATGAAAAATAACGACTTAGTGAAGTTTAAAGCGTGCCGGGCACTTTTGCGCTAGATTTTTAGACTTAGACTTTAGAGCTTTTTTAGACTATGACTGGATTAAAATAATATGTAAAGATATTGTATGAAAATTTATAAAAAAAGTAATCAGCTGTATACATTTTTAATTTTTGCATATTGTCTCTTATGGACAGTTTTCTCTAACAAAAATTGCCCGCAAATATATTTAGAATTAATATATTAAATTATTATGGCCATTTCAAAGTAGTTGTATATTAAATAATACAATTACAGAAAAGTTTCAGAATATATGTGACTTATACTTACAAATAAAGTCTTATGTGTTTTTATCGATTTAATATGGAGCCGTACAGTTCTGTATTCCGAATAATTAACGTGACGAGCGTACCCGTTAATAAACTAATCCGACATACGAGTTTTTAGTTTTGTTGCTCCAATCAAACATCTAATATTTTAACTTGTTATATTATACACTGGTTAAAAGCCGGTTACTTCAATCATTAGAAAAACTTCTAGACGATTAGAATAAAGGGCATCTGAGGGCCGTACCGAAAGAAACCTTAACCTGTATTGTAAATGGGTAAATGAAGGATATTATTTTACGCCTTCTGAAGTGTCTGTAAAATAATTTTTCATAGGTAGAAATCAAGATGGTTTGTGCTCTAATTGTTCATCTACAGACCAAGTCGCTTCTAAAGATCAAGTCGCTTCGCTTTATTCCAAAATTGTAAAAGAAGATTTATCTCCCCTTATTCGACTTTAATATCTTTGATAAATGGGTTGGTATTTGGTACCCACTCAGTAATATTAGTACCTCCTTGAAGATCATAGACATGTAAAAAGCCGTAAACAAGAAGTATTCTTGTTGCGGTGTACATGGGTGTTCAACTAACCTGCGTTCTTTCTGGGCTGCTTTCCACGGTTATTTGTAGTGACTCAATATATTGAAAAAATAATGGAAAGCAACGCGAACTAAAGTGAAAATTGTCAGAGACGTGTGCCGAGTCTGCATACGGATATGCAAGCTCACAGAGAGAGGCGGCGCGCACTAGGCTTAAGCAAAGACGCGAAAGGCCCAATATACAAAATATTTTGTGCAAATTATAATAGATACAGAAAGTTCAGATCAGACATTAAGTAATATACCACAAGTGGAACTCGATTAGCTGTGCTTTCCAAAGGGAAAACCTTAAAGTTTGTCAATCTTTGGAGTGAAACATTGAAGGAAAAAGTAACAGGAAAAGTAAGCTTCCGAAGAATACCTGGCAGTGATCTGTGTTAGCGAAATTAAGGAAATTATGTCTGGAATCATATAGCATGGCGAGCAACCGTAAACGCCCTTTGTACATTAAAGGGTATGTCCCTTTGATGAGAAAATGAAGAAGATTGTGTAATACCCTCTTAGTGTAAATTATTCTGGCCGCTTTATTTGTGGAGTAGCATTTTACGATTTTATCTTCGAAGTTTCCGCTGTAAGATGCAATCTGAAAAATGTTTTATTGGTTAACGATTCATTGTGTATTCATTATTAATTTTTCTTCAAAAGCTATTTTCTTTTCAGTTTTCCTTGTTTTTGTACATTATTTTAAAACAATTAAACGATAAAATGATATAAATAATAAAATATACAGTAAACTTTTAGCTATAAAATATTTTTTACATTGAGAGCTCTAACAATATCAACAAATTTGTCGACAAAGTTAAATGTTGCTATTGAGCTATGGATATTAATTGAGGAATATGCCTTCGAATCGTTCATTCATACGTCAAAGCACGGACATTAATGATATGGACAAACACATTAATCGTTCAGCCCAAACATCCCGACCATGGACTTATTAAGACAAAAGACATGACTCACGGTTAAACAATTATTGAACTGATCAGGTACTTCGTCAAAACAGAATTCATGGAAGGCAAAATATTGCTTAGAGGTCACATAAAAATACTTTTGAAGGCTACTTTTTCAAAGTCATACAAATTTTAGTATATACTCAGGGTAATATTTTTTTAAATAAAAATTGATTACGTACAAGATACATTTTTTTTGCCAAAAGTAATAAAACGGTTTTTTTTCCTCATTCATATTTTTTAATACTGTTATTCCCTGTTTGTTTCCATCTCCGTTAGCTTTTTCATGAATCCTAAATATTTGTTTATAAAAATATTTTTACATGCCAATATCGTTTTTAAAGTCAATTAAATACAAATATTTTGTAAGTTATTAAGTTTTCATTATCGTGAGATTAATTTAACACTGATTCAATATGTTGGAACTAAAAAGTTCACACATAAGCTCTCAGAAAATATTAATCTTTATCTGCAGACAATTACGATCGTCCTAATCTTTCAAATATCGTTTAGGTACGTTATTTGTTTCTTCAAGACTATAAATTTTACTGTTGACAATTTATTGGATTTGTTTTGATGTATAGCTTGTTAAATATATATGTGAAGGTTCTTTTTTGATAATGCCAGAAGGATGGAATATACACACGAGGCCACTTCCAATTGTACAAAACAGCTCCACACCGCATCGCGACGACTAATGACATTTAGGCGGCACGTTCCCGAGTTTTACGGCCGTTTAAGAGCTGCTCGCACCGTTAATCGCCACCGTACTGAACTTGTTTGTAAAGCTCCCGAGCAAGTTAATGGTATTGCGGTTTAATGATGTAGGCGCTTCCTTGGTAGCCCGCTTTTATTACACCTCATTATACAATAACATACATCGTCGACTGATCGTTTCGACACCCCGTAAATTGACCAGGCCTCATGGTATTTTTTATTTTTATTAATAGTGAGTTTTATGTCTTGTTTGTTTTTGTCATAAGTGTTCAACAAATCGATTGTAAATGCGAATTGCTGACCTATATATTTAAAGCCTCGTACTTTTATTGCATTAATATTCGTGTTTTTATTATGATGACTTCGTAGTTTTACAATATTGCTTTTATTGCAATATTACTTATATAAATATTTTATGACCTAACTCATTTGCGATATAATATTTGGGGAACATTAGTTGTATATTCATTTAAACTTTCGAAATTCATGTCTGATACAAATTAAAATATCGTCAAATTGGTTTTTGTATGTTTATCTGTGCACATATATATTTCATCACAATCGGTTAGAAGAAATTCCATTTTAATAATCGATTTTCAAAAATCCATTTACATTGTACTAGTATAACAACGCGAAAGAAGTATCATGTAGTTTGGGTACGCTATTCATTACCTAAATGAATAGCGTACCCACGTATTTCAATAGATGGCGCTACGTGTAATTTAAATCGCTCAATCAGTTCTCCACCCGAACATACATTGACGAAATGGGTGAAGTAAAAGTGTGGAAACATATTTATAAAAAAGTTCCAGTGGTCTGCGCGCACTTTTTCATATAATCAGTTTGTGAAATTCACTTAGATAATTTTGTTATATATCAAACGAATATGCTAATTTATTTTAAACCCTTCGAATTTATTTCATTTTCTATTTACACCCGTAAGTTAGAATATGTAATAAATCAAACTTAAAGTTCAATATTTCTATCCGTACTCATTTTAGGTATTTCATATAATTTCAATTTAATACAAAAGTGACTAACTTACATATAATTATAAGGAACAAAGCACGAAAAATAAGCGTTTTTTATACTCATTTTTAGAAATAATTTCGTTATTAAAACGTGTTTAACATATTTCTCAATTAATACCAATTATAACGTTGAATATTCCCACAAAATTTATAAAAAACACTTTTCGAGTAAAATATTCCGATTTCAATTGATTAATTCTAATGATTTATTAATTTGCGTTCTTATTCAACGTTCCACACTGACGATTATCGCTCTGAAACCGTACACAGATACTATACTGATTATATAATAGTAACTTTTAATAGCCACCCGAAATATCATAAGTTCATTCTAAATGCAATCAACTAGAAAAAATTCTACCCAAGTATACCGGTCCGCATAAACTCTAAGCACTAACGCAAGAGATGTCCGAAAAACATTATACAAATTCCTTTCAATTAATAAATAGGGATTAAACACTTAATTGGGATGATTTATGTCGGAGTTCTATTCGGTATGGCAGCTGAACACGATTCACGATGGCGTAGACATAGACTGTACAGTCGACGTAGGTATGTATATATGCATGTACTGAGATAATCGTTTCAAAATAGCTTAGACGACGCCACTTTGTCGTACGAGCGTGCGCGCCGCGACGCCTGACCGCCAGCTATGAGCGGCATTTTGAAAGCTCAATAGACATGAAAGTTTCGCGGAACGTCATAGTGATTTTTTTCGATTCATTACGGATAATTCTTAAAGGCATTCGTAATATTGTTAAATACATATTTTATTTCTTAGATACTAGGTAAAACCGCTAAAATATGTTTTATTATTAATAGATATTTTCTTTTCCATATTAAAGATTGATACAATGGTTAAAATTCTAACACCGCGGTTACATAATCACAAATACTATAAGCTATGATACCTAATATATGCTTCTAATATTGTGCACCAAGCTTAAGCCTTAATTAATTTTAATGAAATCAATTAGGTTTTTTAAATTAAATATACTTCAATGCTATGTATATTTTTAATTTGTGAACAACTGAATAAAACTATATTTATTAAACTAATTCTTTAAAAGGTATTTACAAGTAAGAAACGTAAAGAAAATTTGTATTATATTTATCGGCCAACTGACAATTTTGAAATTTTGAAACTGGATGTTTTAATCTATCTCACTCACATCGAAACATTCGAAGTAGGGCAACATTTTATTTTATTCAACCAATTTCATAAATGTGTGTATGTATGTATATATATATATATATATATATATATATATATATATATATATACATACATACATACATACACACATTTATGAAATTGGTGTGTGTGTGTGTGTATTATATAGACCGTGTGTGCGTGTATGTGTGTGTGTATATGTGTGAATTATATAGATAGTGTATTATGAGCAGCAATTATGTACACAATGCTGGCTGGATAAGTAGTAAAATGTTTAATGCATGTTTACAAATTTTAAAAGCTCGAATAAGTGTGAAAGCTGCGCGACAACACGACATCCTTAAGGCGATAACAGTTTAGAAACGTCGCCAACAGGGCGAGATAATACACATTGCATTTGCACTTCGCCACTGCACTGCCACAAAGTGCGGCGATGGAAAGGAAAAGTGCAAGGAGTGGCACACGTGTTACTTGGAAAGTATCCAACACTTTCTATATTTCTGTTATTATTGACTTTATCCATATTTATGGCGGTCGAGGTGAGGATATGCTACTTTTGAACTCTGGTATTGAGCTATTTGCGTTGTCGACGAAATTTACTGAATTTATGATATATTATTCAAAATAGACATATCTAACTTATATTAAAATTTTAAAATTATTTAACTTCTAGTTTTTGGTAAAAATCGCTCACAAAAATTGTACATTTAACATTAAAAGAAAAATAGTTATTTCATCACACTTTTAATTTTATTTAAAAAACTCGCCGAGCGATTTATTTAAATTAAGGAAATAAAAAATTATGTTATATTAATATTTTGAAATAAAACATCATTTATTGTTTAGTTTTGTTAGAAATCGCTTTCAAAAATTATACAATCGGCATTAAAGGTATATTCAAAATTATTAATTCCACCAAATTTTTCATTTTATGTAAAAAATGTGTCGAGCTATTTTTGTAAAAAATAAAGTCAACTTAAAATTAAGTTACATTAACATATTGAAAAAAACATTATTTACCGTTTAGTTTAAGTAAAAATTCGCTCTTGAAAATTGTACCATTAATATTACGGGAAAAGTAGTAATTTCACCACATTTAATTTTTATTTAAAATGAGTCGGACAATTTGTCAAAAACACTAAGTCAATGTAAAATGATGTCATATTAAAATTAAAAAAAACAGACTATTTACTGTTTAGGTTTGGTAAAAATATACCTTCTCGGATATTATTCTTTCGCGGAAACTTTTCTCAACTTCTAATAATCTTTCAATATGAATCGAACTCATGCATCCGAAATACTTGACCCTTGAAACTAAATAACGTACTGAAACTCTTCGATTGCCTAGCATAATTTGTACAATTCATCCAAAAATTTTCCTATGTAGTTGACGTCGATAGCCGCCCGGAGCGTAGTTCATCTTATGTGAATCTTTTACCAACTCGAAATAGAAAAACACACCTGACATCCGTGAAACACGGTAGTGTAGACTTCCGTATCTCCATCAATCGCCATCAAATCGTGGTGAATCACCTGCGTGCACAAACGCTTTGAAACGACACGCACTTAATTTGTTTTCCATTACAACTTTATTGTTCATTCGATTTATCATAATAACCCCCATATGGAAATGAATCCTTGTAGAAAAGATAAATATAAGTGATATTCCATTCATAAATTTGTAATTTTATATATATATATATATATATATATATTTAGAAACAGTTAAAGTTACGTAGTGTAAAAGATGGAAAAAATAGAAATGCCTGCTTATTACCAATTTTACTGCTTGCATCATTGATTATTCTTGGTAAATTAGGCCATAATAAATTATGGTTTACATATAATTTACACATGAATCTACTAAAAGAAAATTTGTCTTCTAAGTATTGAAAAAAATAAAATTGCACTCGAATGATAAATTTGAAAAGAATTTTGGTGCAAAACAAAATTCACATGAAACAAAATTATTTACTCGTACCCATAATACAATTTGGGCCCACCTCGAAGAAGCTTTATGATAAATGTATCAAATGAATGTGAGTAACGTCTTCTCGTTGCGTGAAATATTTGAATGTCAGCCAGGACACAAAGCCAACAAATAGGTCGTTACGCACTAGGGCGTTTTCCTTATTTTCCCGAGCCGCTGATATAAAAGGTTCAGGCTGTGAAATGAAAACTGTATCGTATTAATAGTCAGTAACGAAGTTATATAGTCATGTTTGGTTGTGAAAATGTAAAAGTTTTTATTTATATACATACAAAAAATTTCAAATAATCTTGTGATTAGAATGTTAAATTTGTTTTATAACCACGGTGTCAAAATAATTATTAACCACGGTGTTAAAGGTCATTTATATAACGGATAAAAATAAACATTTGTAATAAATAAAACATTATAACTTAACAGTATGTATAATAATATAAGTTCTATTTAATGACGAAGGTCTTCCATAAAATAAGCAAGACTACAATTTGTAATTATCCGAACGATTTTGTCAACGCTATATTAAGTATTTTTTTGCGATACAATATCTAATACTTATTTGGAATTTTTTATAGAATGAAAATTTTACTTACAATAATTTATTAGCAGTTGAAGATGTATGACATTAAATTCCAAGTCAATAGGGTTTCTTCGGGGTTTAAAAAACTATAATTCTAAAACTGTAACATGTTGACAACATTACCATCAAAGCATTAACTGCGTAGAGCGTTTAATACCTTATCATAATTAATTTAAAGTAATCCTGTATATTGTACGATAGTTTAAACTGAGTACCAAAATAGGTATTTACTACAAATCTATTTACCAATGTTAAAAACTAAAAGCGCTGATATTTTTTTTCTTAATCAAAATACTCATTTCTCGCTTAAACTCATAAATGAAAACCTTAAAGACCCGTCAACCTAATATTAATTTACGAAATAATAATTCATTTTACAATTCGACTACGATATAGCTCGGCAACTAAATATTTCCTAGGGGGTCTCGGAACAGCTTGAGAAGTATGAAAGCGTCGAAATTAATGACGAACCCGGACAGATAAGTGGCTGCTTGACAAATAGGAGTATCCGCCACGATATGCGGAACTCCGCCACTGTATAGACAAGTATCTTGACCCATAATTTTAAAATCACAGGAAAATACTGACAGAAATTACGAATTTATGACGTCTATAAACCTAGATGCGGTGATTTTTTATTATTGGCCAGCATTATATATCTTAATAAAACGATAGGTATGCAAATGATGTACGCGTTTGCGTTGTGACACAAAAACTTGTAGGTAGTTAAAAGATTCATATTTATTGCTTGGAGATATTTATTACTTCACAGAGGAAAAATGTTATACCTCGTTATCATTTATGACATTGCCATAAATTTTTTTATTAAGATGCCGTTGACATAGAACGCACATGTTTGGTAATTCTACTGCAAATTCGCAGGGCAGCTCTTCGTGAAAAAGTATTTTATTATGAGACTACAATGAAAGTAAGTTTAACACCACGAAAATATCTTCTTATATAAGTTACATACCCGAAATTTAACTAAATTTGGAAAGCTTTAACTATGATGCAACGGTGAAGAAAGTTTAATCATCAATATTTTTCACGTTTAAACTAAGATTATCCAGAAAAGCCACGACTTAATGACAAAAAGTATAAAAACCTTTATCTGATCTATTGATTTATCCTAAACACAAATTGTCTATTATGATAAAGTTATGCGTATATAAACTTCCTATAACTGAACAAATCGACTAAATATATAGCTGGATGCTTACTCGACCAATTTTCAATTTACTCCTGCATTTATATTACTTCCGCATCCATGATTTCGAATTGAAAAGTCATATCTTTTGAAGCCATAATTCATCGCTTTCATGAGGTCTTTTCACTGTGTACCTTCTCGCAGCCCGCCCGCCCGCCTAGCACTGTATCTAGACATCTAGCTCTCTCTGCCGTAGATACGGCTCTAGATATTTATATCTATTTGTATACAACGGTTCGCCAGTGCACGTATTGTTCTGATATCGGGACGAAATCGCACCCTTTCCATTCTACTGTACGTCCTGCGACCCTCCCTCCTTCCTCCGCCTATTCTCTGTTACTTCCGGTTCCTTTCAATGTCCGTTTGCCGACGTGATCCTGGCCGAAGTTTGAAACTTCCCTCCGACGTGAAAGTTTTACTAACTGTACGTACGCTATGACCAAAATGTTCATATTTAAATGTATTTGCAGGAACTACTGTGTGGTTGAATAAGATAAGATGTTTGCTATTTATATAGTGTTCTTCTCCCCTCTTTCAAATCAATTATTTTGATAATTGCGTTAATTATCAAAATAATCGGAAATCAGTTACATGTATACATGTGTACATGTATACATAAATTTTTCTGTACAAATTTAAAGTGACATTTCCACAATCGATCATTGTAGAACACAGTATCGATTTTACGATTTTATGTTTTCCTATCTCAAAAGAGAAAAGAACGGAATCCTTATAAGGTCATTCAAGTGTCAGTCTGTCACAGCGGTTTTTCTTAGAAACCTTTTCACAAAGAAACTTGAAATTTGATGCGGATTAATTATTAATCCTATATATTAAGATATTAATCCGCATATATCTCAATAGTTCAAATATTGACGGGAAACTTTTTGAGGGTGTAAATAAATTACACATTCAAAGAGTTTTCCCTTCCCATATCAAATGAAAGTGCAAGTTATGGAGGTTTAAAAACAATTTTTTAAAAAATATCATGTAAGATAATAGTTCTAGGGAAATATTTTTAAAATTGTCCACAAAAAATATGCTTACCCTCTCTCCGAATTTGCTAAAATCAAAATTGTGAAAAAATAAGGTTACTAAGAGTTCACCTAAAGTTTACCGGTAAACTAAAGCGATTATTATAAATTCTATATTTTTTAAGGATTCACGACTTTTACGCGCCTGTGAAAAATTTACTGCATAAAATATACATAAACATGTTGAAAAATGTAATATAAAGGTAATTTTATATTATAAAAATTCACAAAAGTGAAACTTGTCTTTCCACTTACCGGCACGCGAAAAAACAAATTTTTGCAAAAAAAATATGTATATATATATATTTATATATATATATATATATATATATACATATGTGTGTGTGTGTATGTATATATATATATATATATATATATACATATATATATATATTAGTCAAATTAATTTCATACTCGCTTAAAACATGTGGAATGTTCTGCGATCAGAATTCTTTTAATTACAACTACGGAAAACCTGAAAACTTCGACAGCATTCCCGAAATATTCAAAATGGGATATTTTGAATATTTCGGAGTCATTATGAATAGAAAAAAAAAACAATATGCTTTATAACTTGTGTGCGGAAGCTTTCGTAGTGCGAGTTCTATTCGTACTTAACAGGTTTATTTTTCTCGAATTCACTGTAACCTATGAAATCACTTCTTTTTTAAATTCTGCATCTGCAAAATTCAGCATCAACGGCTTTACAATCTTTTTTCATGTTACAATATTCTAATGCACATAACTTAATCAACCATATTTTTTTCATTCCTTTGTATTCATTTTCCACTTTAATCCAAACGCAGATATCTTTAAGTGGTTAAAGAGATTTCTGTTCATTTATTTATTGAAAGATTAAATTAATATTCATAACATATATAATCAAGTTCTCTTTACTACTGGCTCCTTTTCCTCGAGAATACTCTAAAGAAAATATCGAGAATAATATTTGTACAATTAACGAAAAAAATACGATCAATAGGTATTCTTTATTGACGTCTGCAATAAAATCGTACCTACGCAAAGCAACCTGTCAAGCAAATTATGTGTCTTACATATGACCCTTAAGCTCACCCAACAATTTACGATCCAAACCTATTATCATACGCTGTAATTTTGTTTTCTCATTTTTTCTCGTAAACGATTTTCAATCTTTAAAAACGACTGTATCCTGATGAAACGAAAAGTGCTCTCGTCGGCGTTTTGTTAAAAAATATTGGCCGACCTTCATTGATACGAATTCTGCATGATTTTTATGTGAACACACACACACACACATGTGTGTGTTTGTATGTATGTGTGAATGTATACTTACAAAAAAGTTGACTCAAAATTTTTTTGTTTTATCGTAAGCAAGTATTTTATTTAGAGTCAATACACGACTATTAAAGCGTTGAACTATATTTTCAACAAACTCGTACCATAAATAGGGTTGTTTCCTACTAGTTCTAATGAACCCTGAATATTTTCCTTCCATAATATTTATTCCAGTTTTTCTTTCTAACAATTTTCTCCACTCCATAGTTACACCAGGCAGAAATATACATATGGGCTAGGGCAGTCATGAGTTAAACGTATATAGTAGTAAAAACAACATAAACACACGCAGAGATAAACTTGTAAAATATTGAGTAGGTATAAGATCTTTTAAAATATCTCAACAATACGCCCGCATAATCGAGCCGTCTGCGACTAGAACAAATCAAAATGAATGAAGTCGTAAGTAACTTCAACGGACCCATAGGGGCTAATTATGACATTAATCATTACAATACCATCCGGCAGGTTGCATTCATCAAAGGTGAAATATGCTCACAGCTAGATATCCCATTCTTCCACCTCGATTTTAAAATAAAATTGAAAGAGACAACTATAAAATATCATCTGCTTAATATATTACTACCCCAGAAACAAAAAAAGACCGCGTGCATGTATGTGGACAAGAACTTATAGCAACATGGACGACAGCTGATACAATACTAAAAAAAGCGTTTTCAAAAATTGTGCGTCTTAATTATACGGTCGAGTTCCTGGTGGTACTATTATTATTTTAATAACGTAATTACTGAAGGTAAACCACGCCTTCAGAGATAAATTTAAAAAAAAATAACAGGACTTTACGTTTCTTACATTGGTGATTCAGTATTTTGTACGTTTAATGTTTTTAAAGTGTATTTTTAATTAATTCTTAAGTGCAATATTGAGAGAATGAACTTAATTTAAACGTTTAAAGTAAATTTGTGAATTATGGAATATGTGTAACCTTACAAACCAGTAATAGTATTTCTAAATATAAGTATAAGTGCTAAGTGTTATGTAGGTTAAGTATTTATGACAGTATTTAAAATACACATATAATCTTGGTAAACTTTTTGAGAGAGTCTTTTTAATTTACATTTTCCACTTTATTCTTGAAATAAGATTTAAAATATGTGTCATACTCTCTATATGTTGAATAAATCACTAGAGATAGAAGAAATATAAATTAAGATAGAGAAAAAATATTGAACAAAATAAAATGAAACTTTACGAAAGTTATTCAGGAAGAAGGTTGTTAAATAATTGAGTGAGTAAATGTGATTCAGAAAGAGGTTTTAAAACAGTTTATAAGTTGCAGAGAAAGCACAGTCATACAATGGAAATCGAGTATGTTATTTTTAAAGACAGCGATTTAGGGATTTCAAAGCTTAATTTTTTTAAATATGCTTTGGGGATCAAATGTTTTTTTAATGAAATTTTTTTAATTTTCCATTAACATAATCCCTCTCCTTACGATCTTTGAGCATCAAAAGAAATTTAAAAAATGAACAGTTTTAATCAAAGTATTCATCACCGTGGTGTGTTGGGATTATTACAAGGCATACGGCCTTTGACGGTGCGGCGCACCGCGGGGACTCGGGTTCGATTTTCGGCCGCTCATACAACGGCGCTGGACTGGTGTACTGGTGGGCTGCAAGAGATAACTTTCGTAGCAATAAGTCCGTCGAATGTATCCATTAGAAACATTAGAGGATATAAATAAATAATTTTTTTTTTTAATAAAGGTGTTATTCACAGAAGGAAATTAGGGTCAAGCCGCAACCTTAAACAAAATTTATTTTCAATTCAGTGTGAATATTGCATACAAAAGATATATGTTTGAAAAAATTGTCATTCGTATTTAGAAAATAAAATCTTATCTACCTAGATCAGAAAGAAATTAGAGACAACAATAAAGCACTAGCCGACAAAAGTTCATTTTTTCCCATCAAACTGCCGTTTGACCAAATATACGGTATACTCAGTTCAATTTTCAACCACTTCGCATTATCGCGTTACATCCCAACTTTATCATAGGGCTTCAGAATTAGTAGCTTATTAACATTTCGAGTGATGTTTTATAAATATGCGTAATGTTTTATAAAATACAGTGTATATTTCATTTAATTTTAAAGACGATTTAGTTCTATATAGTACGTCTTCAAATATAGCTATGAAAAGTGATTTCAAACAAAATAGCCTAGCTTTAGATTTATTTTAGACTGCTCGTAATTTACATACATGCACGGGAATATTGTTGGTAATTTGGTTCGAAATAAAAACTATTGAAATTTATGGAAAACTTTGTACGTATATTCGACACGTCACACAAGCTTATAGAGAGGAAAAAAATTAGTGTACGAACATAAATAAACAATAGAACATGCGTTCCGAAATACAGCTACATTTCATGTGGCTGCGTTTTCAATTCCTAACACTCCCTCCAGAAAGCAGACCCATCTTATTTATACAATACAAGTGTTTTACAAGTGTAGTAACCTTAGTTAAGTTGACAGCCACCATATTTCAACCATTCACAAATAAAAACTTTAGATTTGACTGTGTTTTCTCTAAGAAAATGTAAACGAATGTCTATATGTTTAGTTTTAGATTTGTAACAGTCTGTTGATGTCAGTCTGATTGCAGTTTGGTTGTCACAGTAGATGGTTAATGCACCGTCCACGTCTTGGCCAAGTTCACCTTGTAGTTGTTGAAGCCACAGAGCCTCCTAAGTCACTGACGCTATGGCCATGTATTCTGCTTCTGCAGTAGAGAGATCTTCTGTCCAATGAAACACTGGCCCTGGCCTGGCCCCTGGCACTGGCTCCAGCCAGCATCACAATAACCAATAATTTCTTTAGTCTTCTCAGACAAAATATAGTTTTAGGCTCTTGGTTCGCAACTAGTGCAATCATCACTCTTTTTATTCTAAGCCAGTACTGATTTTCTGGATTATTACAGAATTGACTTAACTTATTGACTGCGTAGGTGATATACTGATGATGGTCACTAACATGTACCAGATATATAAGATAATCTACTGTATGGAATATTATTATTTTTGTCTTCAGGATCCTTGTCAAATTTTGCATTTACCTCTATCGGAGTATTAACTGGTTTACATTCAGACATGCCAAATCGAATCAACACTAAGTTGATGTATTTTGCCTGATCTATCGTGATTGATGACCTGCCTCACTATTTCGATTTATAGCTATCCCAATGCATTGCTTCATTTCATTCATAACTTTCATACTAAATTCTTTTCTTAATATCTCTGATTTTGTCCTTATTACTTGCAAAGATCAGGAAGTCATCTACCCATACCGCAATCAATATCATTATTGATTTATTTACTAAATAATAAATACATGGATAAGTTTTAGGCCTTTCCAATCCAATTTTCAATAAAATGTTTTTCAATTTAAAATTCCACTGACGGCTGGCTTACTTTAATCCATAGATTGATTTATGCAAGCAACACACTTGAGCATTTTCTTTATAACATTCTAGTTGTACCATGTAAATCTCAGTACCTTTGTCATCCTGTAGAAACGCACTTATTGCGTCTATTTGGGCTATTTCCAGGTCGTATTTAGCAACTAGTGCAATCAAGAAACCGACTGATGAATATCTGACTACTAGAGCATATATCTCATCATAATCTCTACCCTTTCTTTAAGCATACCCCTTAATAACAAGCTTTGCTTTAAAGTGAATAATTTCTCCCTTCTCATTGATTTTGATCTTAAATAACCATTTATACGGTAAGGCTCTTTTACCTGGTGGCACATCCACCAGCGACCAAGTTTTGTTTTTAATCATCGAGTCATATTTTTCTTGCATAGCTGTCTTCTACTAATCTGCATGAGATGATGAAAGAGCGTCATCTAGGGACTTAGGATTATTGAGATTAAGTATTGGACAAAAGTAACTTATATTATGATCATCCTTCTCTGCATACTGCACAGCTCTGCGCGGGCGCAAATTTATGGTATGCATTCGTATCTCGGTGTCAATTAAAGACTCTGGTACGTAAGATTAATCATCATTGTCACCAGACTGATAGTTATCACTTGGAGAAGTATTGTGTTCTATTTCTTGTTTGCACAGTTCTTCAGTTAATTGCATTTTAGGACTTTGGGGTATACAAGGTACGCATATATATTTTGATCATATTTTTGAACATTTTCTAAAAACACAACATCTCTACTCTTGATTATTTTATTTGTTATTGATCAAGTATTCGATATCCCTTGGTAGATTCACAACAGCCAACAAATATGTATTTACTGGATTTTGAATTCCACCAAACCACATCTCCATGGGACTGTTACCATGAATTTATTTTGTGGATGATCGGTTGATGATGTAGGCAGCTGTCGCTAGCGCCTCTCCCCAGAATAGTTTCGACAATTGAGCAACAAACAACATACGTTTAGCTCTTTCTATCAGGGTCCTGTTCCTTCTCTCTGCAAGACCATTCTGCTTGACAATTCCAAGCCTACTTAAGAAGTTTTCAAACTCTTTGTTACAATATTTGTTTCCATTGTCTGAGGGAACAGCTTTTATCTTTCTTTCAAGTTCATGTACTACTTTAATTTTATAATCTGTGAAAACTTCAAGCATACACACATTTTATCTTTTATAAAATAAACTTGAATTTTCTTTGTATAATCGTCTATAAAGGTAATAAAATATTTCATACCTCCCAGTGATACTTACTCCATAGGTCCACATAAATTAGTGTGGATGAGTTGCAATGGTTGTGAACTCTTGAACCAATATTGTTAAAAGGCAATCGATTCTGTTTCCCTCTGAGGCAGGGGTACATGTAACATTGTTACCCTTATCTTGAAGTGGTTCAACTCCTTCAGCGCATTCTGGTCACTTGCTAACATCTGAGAAATTGAAGTGTCCCATGCGTCTATGCCACAGGACAACATCATATAATTTATCTGAACACGTAAAGTTGAAAAATATTTCCCTGTGTGTGTTTAACAAATACAGGTAGTTTGCTAATGTGACTGAGCATAATAGTTGGCATTTTGGTCATAAATATCACACCCTTTATCTCTAAAATTTACCTTACTGCCATTTTTCACCATAGAACTTACTGACAAGAGATTGGCAGCAAATTTAAGTATGTACGTAACTCGTCTTACCTGAATTTTATTATCTTCATTATCATTAATTAATAAATTAATTTTTCCCATACTTTCAACATGTAGCGATGTCTTATTGGTAACAGTTATGATTTGTATCGATGGACTAGCTACATCATACATCCAATCACTTCTATTGATCGTATGCATGGAAGCACCGGAGTCTGCATACCATACATCTGGATTCATTACCTGCTGATAAGATGCTGAAAATGCTGCAACAAAAGTTTTATTTTCTTCTCTAAGTTCTTCTTATTCAAAACTCGGCAGTTCTTAGTATAATGTCCATGCTTATTGCAATTATAACATCGAGCCTCTTTATTGGCATTTGATTATATTGAGCGGCCATTTTTTCTCTGAAGAGTACTGAGGTTGTTGGAGCATTGAACTTCCTATAAGAGTTTTGTTTTAATTGAATCGGCATTGATGCCTGAGCTCTCTAAACCTATTATCATTGGTTTGTAAGTTTCAGGTAAACCAGCCAACATAAGTGTCAAACTTTATATTCCACAGCTTATGTGCAGTTGACATCATTTTATTCACTCAGTCATCCAGACTACAAGAAGATTACACCGTAGTTGTTGTGAGATTTCTCAATAATACCACTCTTCTCTGTAATCCGCTGTCATCAAAAGCCTGTTCCAAACTTTCCCAGACTCCCTTAAATGTAGTCGCGCTCTGTACATATACATAGTTGTTCGGGTCTGACAATAAAATAGTTTTGATTTCCTTCCGTTCATCGATATTAGTACCTATGACACAGCTCCACAATTCTTCAAGTTCAAAATAAGCTTGTACTGCGAATTTTCAACTTGCGTAGTTGTCTCTTCCAACGAGTCTATCAATATGAAAGGGGTTGTGGTGACCCGTATTCGACATCTTTAATGCATTATGTTGCGTATATACTTTATGTTAATAATAATTCTTGAATTCCATTTGTAATATATTCTTATATATTCGTAAAATTCTTGAATTCTAATGAACACGTGACTCCAGAAACATTAGGTTATGCGGCAACCTTAAACTGTCAAAAATGTCTCCTTATGAAACTACGCCGGCAAGTTTTCTTGTTCTCACTGTGTTTTTACTTCTTGCTTTAATCGAAACTACGCTCTGCTACCATGTTGGTAATATGGTTCAAAATAAGAACTATTGAAATTTGTAAAAAACTTTATACGTTTATTTTGACACGTCACACAATCTTAGAGAGAGAAAAAAAACTAGTGTACCAACATACATAAACAATAGAACGTGCGTTCCGAAATACCACGACAATTGATGTCGTTCTCAATTCCTAACAAATATCATTAATATCGCACAAGTCATTTAATTAGTCTTTTTAATATTTCTATCACATGCTTTCACTTCCTTTTTTGGCAACTTTAAGAAAAGGATTAAGTAATTCTATATGTTACATTTCAAATTATAGCTATGAATTGAATGTCGGCCCAGCTTTGAACTGTTTTAATATTTCTATTGCTATACTTTTACTTCCTTTCTTGGCATATTAAAGAAGAGGGCTAAGTAAACTTAACTTCTATTCATATATTGATTCAGTAAAAAAACAGAAGAATTTATAAAATAGTAAAAAGTGGTTCGACCTTTATTTTACAGATTAGAAGTCATTAAATGTCTTTTTCAAATATATTTTATATAACAGAAAGAGTGGTAAAGAATATTGTATATCTACTTAAAAAAGATCGAAGTGCCTCGATGATCCTTTCACAAAATAATTTAATATTTTTTTTATAGAATGAATTGTACGAAAGGAATGACGTAAGACTTCCTGTCGGCGGATACTATAATTTATGGGTTAACGAATGAAAAAAAATAAAAAATGGAATGTAATATTATATTTCACCCAACTATCCGTTGTTTAACTGAACCGCGAACTCAATTTGTATTGAACTTTATCGATCCATTTTTTTGTTAATTTGGTAATTCCGCCTATTATGTTACCCTCGTAACTATTTACCGCCGTAAGCGAATTGTTCCATATATGCTTTATATAGTATATTGGTATCCGGTGTGGTGTTTAGACGAGGGTATATAAACATGATCTTTTGAAAATATTTTAAATCAATATGATAATTTAAATCTGCCCAGAAAATTATATCATGTTCATTATAATGCGAAACACATATTTAAAATATTCAGTTTTGAGACAAATCATTTTAATGCCATTTGGAATTTAAAAAAATTACTTAGTTATTGGATTAAATACTGACCATATTTAAAAACCCAATTTAAAATAAAATTCATAATAATATTCATGCAGTATAAACCATTCCACCATACAACCATTCAACCATATAAACCATTTTTATATAAACAAAACCATTGTAATTGTTTATATAAAAATGTAGACGTTTAAAAAATAAATACGCCGTAAATTACATATGGCAATGAATCATTTTCATTTGGGATATAAATTATCACACAAAGCCAAAAAAACACCGCTGTGCCCTTTCATTTTTCACAACCCTTCATTTTGGCGATAAATTATACTATTCCATATTCACCAACCTAATTATGTACAGCACGTAAAACTTATTCAACGCTCGCACCGAAAAATGACCCTTACAACACCATTGACTTAGCGCTCAAACCAAAAATCAGCACGGTTGATGGGACGTTTTGATTAATTGATAAAAAGGGCTCGCCTTTTTAAAATTTGTTCCTTATGCGTCATATAATCCAATCAGGTTTTCAACTGGAAGCTCCGACTCGGCAGCAACTAAATACTGCGTAGTCTATTAATATTTCGAGCGCACAATACTGTACAAATACATAGATACAAACAAAAGGGAGACCGCTTATTTTAATTGCATTGTACCGACGTATCTTATATAAAACATTCCAGTTCGTAAATATTATAAAAACGTGTGCGCCAGAGTACAATCGACTGATTTAAATATCAAATTGTGGAGATGGCGTAACCGATTTTAACTGACACTCAAATTTCATGGTGCGCACTTTATGCGCGTAGACTGTGTCGTGTAATTAATAGACAACTCTATTATGAGGAATTATACATAATTAATAATTTACAAACTTTACATTGTGGTGGGGTCCTGTTGCTTTTGAAGAGGCGTTCTTAATTGTGAGACTACGCCGTTATTAGTTAATTAGTTGGCGACTTGCTTGAAAAATGTTGCATATGAGTAAATACGCTGTGCAAAGTGAATGCATTGTTATTACAATATAAATTGTATCGTTTCTTAGAGTTCTTTATATTAAAAATGTAAATTAACTTATTACTTTTTATCGTTAGAAAATAACAACCTGTTATCAAATAAACTGGGCTATTTGTAAAGCTTTACATACACGTAAAACTAATTCTAAATGTGAATTGTAAATATAGTGGGTATTATATTAACCCGGTAGTTTTTTAAATAACAGTGTATTTAAGACTTAAGTATTTAATTTTAATAATCTAGTTTATAACAAAGTAACATAGTATTATTTTTTGAAATGACAAATATCAAGATAGTTTAGTACCCTGTTTAAAATCGTGACGGTTCCGTATATAAATAAATTATTATGGAAATGCATTTATAAAATAACTTATGGACAAATATTTCATTTTTCATTACTGAAAAAAGCATAAATTTCAATCATTTAGGTACAATATCTCGTTCCTTGATGACAAATCATTTTGAGGACAGCCTGATTTCTAGACAGAATACTACGTAATAAACGGGAGACTATTTTTCAAATATCGTATTAGAAAAGTTTTATTATTAAATATAATAAGTTTCAATCCTGTGCTATCTTTTTTTTCTAAAGTGACGTTTGTCTATATTTCACCAATTAGTAACAATCCATCCCAACTTTAATATCAAACGGCGGGTAGATCATAACATAGTAATCTATTTTGCACAAGTCATATTCTAATAATCGGTACTCATCTTGCATATATCATATTCTTTTAATCAGTATTAATCTTGCACGTGACATAATCTAGTAATCGGTATTCATCTTACATATCTCATATTCTTGTAATCGATACTTATCTTGCATATCATATCCTAGTATTCGGTACTCGTCTTTTAGATGTAAAATTTTAGTAATTGGGTATTTGACTAAATTTTTTTTATTTCATTAATCATAATTTCAAGGTACAAGCTGATGAAAAGTGAAAATTTTTTTTAATAATCTTAAAAATTTACCGAGTTATAAAAGTTTAAATTTAATCTTTAGACAAGGACGGGAATACTGCGTTGTGAGGTCATTTTTAATATTGCATATTATATTCTACAAGAGGAAAAGAGACAGGGACATACCCAACTCTATCCGTATCTTCAAATTTAGAAGCCTATAACTGGCTTATTTTTCAATCAATTTTTGAATTTTTTTCAAGACTAGTTTTTAATTAAATTATGTTTTACAATATTATACGAAAAATATCCAAATTTAGAATGAGTCAACTACCGTATTGATACTCATCTTACATATCTCATAATCTAATAATGAGTTGTTCTAGGTCCTAAAGTAAAGTTCTAGGACCTGATAGCAACAAATTCAATGTTACATTTCAGTTCAAATTGCAAAGCAAAAATGAATAATTTTAGCTATAAAAAGTAGAAAAAAGTTAAGTAGGCACTTCCCTGGTACGCAATCACATTCACTATAGCCTTTACTTTCGCTTTAACTATGAACAATACAGCTAAAACATACTTTCAAACCTTTAGACTAAACAAAATATTTTACTTGCGAAAAATATTTAGCTCGCATTTGTAACTAACTTGCTGCTTGAACGATAGTGGTTATTTACACAGCATCACAATGAACTAAATCAATACAATAAGCAACCATTGACGACACAATTTGCAGCTGACAACGTTTATCTCGAATCGTCAAGTATTCCGCTATTGTTTGTTAGCTCTATCAATACGGGGTCAAGTAACATTGTTGTGACAAAAGTCTTTAACAAGTGATGTTGGTGGGTCTCTAATTTATTATTTGTGCGTATGTTTATGTCCTTTTATTAGTATCGTGTGCCAGTAAAATTCCTTTAATATAAAAGGAGGTCAAGTCTATATGTTTGTTGATAAAGCGACAATGGAACTCTCTTCTCGATAGACCTTAATTCTTACCTCTAACCAAATAGGATTACAAAAAAAAATTACTTCACTTAAGATCTACCTCCTGGCAATATACACAACATTCCAGTGGACAAATATTTTTTTTCGCCTTCTGGAAATATCCTTCTACTCTCGCGGTTGAGCGCTGACGAAGGCCTCTTCTGTAAGAAGAAGAATTCTCATAAATATAAAGAAAAACTGAATAATATATCTGTCAATCATTGATTTATGCAAAAACGTCGTATTCATGTTGGTGGCCTTCCAAATTTATTCGAAATGCTAACGAAAGGAAACGAAAATGTAAAAAGTTTTTAAATCCACTGAAATATACTTTGTATAGGCGAGAAAATGGTCTCCTGTCAAAGATTTTCATAACACAGACAGTTGAAAATAGGAAAGGAGAGAAGAAGCGGCCGCATATTTTCAGCTTTTTCAAAATTTCCATAGCGAATAAAAGCCATATATGCGCGATTAATTTTTAAAATTACGTTACTGTTTTATACTTTTTAAATCAGAGTAAATTATATTTTACTACCCTTGCGGCGTACACACGTTCCTAGAATATTTATGAGCTCATAATTCACAAACCTATTTTTTTTAAATTGTTTAATAAATTCAACCGCTATTTCTGGAGTAAAAAATTACAATAAACCACAATTCGTTACAAACTGAGTCTCTATTCTAATGATAAAAATTGTGATAAAAAAATTATAAATTTCGGAGCATGTTTATAATCTTCTTAACTTTTGATTTAGTCAGATCAATTAACATTCAATACATTTTATGGCATCCTCTTTGATTGTAAGATTCTCTGTAAATAGCTCTACACACTGACTTTGAAGATACAAAACTTAGCAACTTCTTGATTCTTGTTTATTGCTATTACAAATGAAAACATTTTGAATGAAAGAACGTAGTGTGCAGCAGTATTCAGATTTCTCATAACGGTGATAATAGCGGTCTTTTTAAATTTAAGTTCGCGGCTTAGAAGTTCATTTATCTCAATAATGTGGAAAATTCTGTAAGTTTTCAAATTTAGAAGGTTTTGAAATTTATGTTCGAATTAACATCGTCTGATAAAACTATAAAACAAAATAAATCTAATACTCTCATGAAAGTATAATTGACTGTAATACAAGAAAACAAGAATAAAAACTGCACTGTCTTTGAATTAAATTTTAATGTTATTATGATGGCGACTGCGCTAATTTATAAACACAAGTATTTGCAAGATTTTCACTTTAATATCTTATTGTTTTAAGTTTAATTTAATACTATAATTATTTGTATTTCCTTGCAGGTGAGTTCGACTACAAAACGGTACACCAGTATGCTCGCTGGAGATAATTTGATGGTGAGAAAATTCATTTTCATGCGCAAGAGCCACTATTCAATTTTAAACATATATTTAATGTAAGTAATTTATCCAAGTGATAGGCTTTTCTTCTTATCTTCTTACGAGATAAGGTTATAGGCATAGTGATTGATTATAACTATTCGATGTAAAAAGTTCCTTACGTTATTTTAATCTAATACTAAAAAAAGTTAATGGCTTAGTAAGTAATGAAGTATATGTGGGGATATTAATGTCAGCGAACGAAGTACTTATTTGCATTGTTGAGTTGTAACGAAATTATGGTATTTTTTGTACATAAAATAGAATTAAAAATGTGTCGTAATTATCGTGGCCATATTGAAGTAAATAGTAAATTAAATATTAATAAGGTGCTTTTATACATGTTCGTAGTTGTATCAATATTTTGACTTTTCAAGGCAAAATATTGATACAACTAAGCACTCATAGAAAAGCATCTTAATAATTGCCTATTTAAATTTAGAATTATATTAACTTTATGCATTTATTCTAACAAAATAATTTCTTTTAAATTTTGTTAAAGAAATTAAATCGAAAAAATATTTCTCAACAACAATAAAATTAAAATTTCATTAACCCATTCTGCATCGAACGAGTGCAAGCATTATGAAAAATTTATACACAGGCCGATGCGTCAGTTCATAACGAACCACCCTAATTCACTCAACGCTATTTTCAACTTAACCGAAACGTCATGATCGTTTCCCACGTTTGACGTTTCGCAAACGTATTGTGTACACAAACTTGTACGCCGACGCCACGCCGCGTGTACTCAACACGCCACACCAACACACCGCCAGATACTGCACAACTCACTCACACACCCGTTCTGTTTATTCACATACACGGTGCAAACGCGTTTGTGTCAGTGCACAAATACAAATATTTGTTTTACTAGCTCACTCACTGACGGCTACATCTCTACCGAAACGCTATCGACGTCCCGCTCGCACATTAAGCTGCATACACGCAAATGCTAGCGACAAATTTAGTCGCGCAAGCGCGAAAGAGATACAAGTATCTTTGTTATTGCTCTTACACTTATTATTTTCTATCGGAACTGAAGGCGAGGCGATTAGTTGGCGCGTAACGGAATTGAATTTAATGGAAACGTTGTTCAAATGATTTTTATCTTTTAAATTCGTGTTTTTTGTTTTTAACCTGTACGTAGCTATTAAAATGATTGGACGAAAGTACAAAATATGGTCGGAGAAAGGGGTGTAGAGATTTGGGGAGTGCGATAGGAATAGTTAAACGTGTACAAGTTGATAAGTATCGTGATGTTTTCTATAAATTACTTTCCTAGGAGTTGTGATTTTCCTCGTATTGTTTCAAGCTAATACATTTGATAGTTTTTTTGCTTAAACTCTTTAAAAAAATATGTGTATTTAAAATTAAATTAAATTAGAATTTTTAATTGCCGCAAAAAAAATTAATACGTCTTAAAAATAATTTTCAACAAAATAAAAAAATTCAAACATTTCATAATCTCCTAATTCTATGTTACAAATGTAGTAGTGGGAAAAGAACTCTGCAAAAATATACTTTAAGATAGTTACGAAAATTATAAACTTAATCATGTTTTAAATCGATTTATTAGGGAACATTGCCGAATAAACCTTCCGCATATCCATGCACATTACATATGTACTTACAAATCCATCAATGTACGACAGCACATCAAAGAACATCATACTTGAACTGCCCCTATAAAACCATCTACTCATTTGATGCATATGCATATACACACATCTAACCGTAATATGCACGTATAATAAATGCGTGTATACAAACAAACGTTATCAGTATGTGTGCTCCTAATAGTGTATCCCTCACTCATTGCACTCCCCGTCCACGTATACACACGCGCCACACATACGTGGATCGCACTAAACTATACGCCCGTATATAAATCCAGCCATAGCCATCACGTGTACGCTGGAGTGTGAGAATGTATCGGCGATACACGCTAAAGTGTGAGAGTGATACATGTGGGAGTGTGTGAGTGTGGCGAACGTACACGGCCGTGTGAATGTGTCGGTGAAACAGTGGGGTGTGCGCTCGTGTGCGCGGCCCGTGGCAGGCCGACTATGACGGTTCGTAGATTTGACAGCTAGCTCAAAGCTGGTTCAGACGTTTGTACATTCATTATACCATCCCGCTCACAACGTGCGAGCTCAAACGTACACGGTACGATACACGCATACAATATTCGCATAAACAAGCAAATAAAGGAAACAATAATACGAATAATTAACATTCGATTTTGTGATAAAGTATACTAATAATAATACGCATATCTTAATTAATAATAAAGACGAATTATTAATAATGATGTTCGAATACAAAGTGATATCCGTTTTAAGTGATTTGAATAAAGCGAATAAAGTTTATCGATAAACAATTGTCAAATTCAAATATTCCCGCCGTTTAAATTCGTCTTGCATGTATTGGTTCGGTGTATTTAACTCGTATACTGACACCATACTCGTCTCATTAATTAGTGACGCTCCATATAATTCAACCCAAGGGTGTCTTTGAATAGCACGAGACTTTCACGCCTATGTTATGATCGTAATGTGTGCGACAATAATATTATTATTTCTGAGGTTTCATGAGGAACGTCAAGATTTCAAACGATAAGTTCGATGATTAATTATAATGTTGTCGATGAGGTGATACATTGTACAACGCCGTGGTATGGTTTAAGTGAAAGATTTATTCGCAAGTGCCGGGGAAAATGCGGACAGGTATCGCTGGCGGAGTATTGCGAGTGTATTTTGGTACTTTAACGCTGGGAAGTGAATATTTGTGCTAAACATTGGCTAGTGACTCATGTTTTGGTTTATGGATATATCGTCTGTCAATCGTAAGAGTGAGTAACTATTTTGTTTCCTAATGCAGTGTAACCTCTTCAGTTCATTTAACAATTAAATTAAAATTTGATCATACACAAATTTAAACTTCCGACATTTTGACAAAATGAAAAATTATTTCAGCCTCACTTGTCCTGCAAAATATGTTCGCAATATTTATTTTTTTTTGTACTGACAATTATTGTTCCAATTTATACAGTCGATATGTTAGAAAAAAAAAACTTAATGAGCTGTACAAAATTCAATTAACAAATGCAGTATTTTTTTATTCGTATGCCATTGAAATATTCTCTATTAATATGAGAAAATTCACGAATCATGCAGATTATAGATTGGATTTAAAAATATAATGAAGCCAATTCGAAAACAGAATTACATTATTCCTCTAAATGCACTAATTTAATTTACGAATACAAGATTCCACTTAATTAATTCTTAAAAAATCTGTTTTTTATTTTGGTCACTAATTTCGTCAGTTGTATAAAATTGCAAGAATTTTATCTTTGTTATTGTGTTAGTTGGAAGCCGTTGTCTCCCACATTGGTATTACATTTTTGTAACATCTAGATAACATTGGAGAAATAGTTTTCACACGTAACGTTTAATTTTTGTAATAAAGTAACTCGAGTAAGTATGTAATATAAGTGAATTGGTCGAATGTATTAAAACTTTCACTGATTTGAGAAAGATAATGAGATCTAAATATTTAAGTAATGAATTTATATATTACCCGTGAACGGATAATCCGACTAGGCAGATATTTTATATATATTATACTCATTACAAATACTTTGTTACTGAATAAATTATTAATAATTAAAATTTGAAATATATTGAAACAACGGTATATTTAAAATTTTCCACTATTATTTTAATTATAAACTTTATCTATTTTTATTAATATTCATCTCTCATAATTTTTTTCATTGCGTCATGCAGTCAAAACTATCAAATTTATTAAAAAAATAAACAGTTATATGTATTAAAACCCATAAATACAATTACGCCGGAAGCCGAATCAAAACTGGATGTCATCAATCGTTGCCATACGAACATTTATTTGGGAAAACAAGTTACTTATAATGAATTTTAATAATTATAAATATTTGTATACTTACATAGGAATTCCGTATAAATATGTGTATTCAGAAAATCACATATTTAATCTAAAAATTATAAAGTGGGACGATATAAAAAAACGTGCACATTTTTTTGAACGATATCTGAGTTATATATCTTGCGATTATCTATGTGAAAGCACATCTGCCCAAACGGATGTACACATTCATATATGTACATATTAGGTTATATATTACTACCTCATATTCAAAGCTCTCTATAGACAAGAAACTTTACACAGGCGGCGAAAGAGGAGTGTCTTCTTACACGGACCTTTTAACAAATAGGCTTTTCAAAGAAATATTTAATAATTTAATCTACTCGGTCACCTTTCATAATCCCTTTGTATGATCCGCCATATTTATTTCTATTTAAAAAAAAGTTCCAGCAAGCTCAGGTAGGAGATGTTCACAGACTTTATTCGTCGTAAAAAATATTGGTCATCATTTATCTTTTCGTGATCTAGACTTTTTTTGGTCGCGGGCGGTGGTCGAATGAGGGCAGATTGAGACGTCGAACATTCTCTTTTTATATTATATTTAATGTATTTCATTATTATGTTGTCATTATGAACGTTGAGCTCAACTTTCGGTTGGAACTAATTTTCGTAATTCTATGTATTCCCAAATGATTCATCTTCGCATTTTAATACAATAAAGGTTTGCATTTTACCTACAATCATCGTTGAGTTAATAAGCGAAAATATGTTATTTATACCCTTGCTTAAAATACATTAAAAATTTTGGTAAATATTTCAAAGTTTCAGCTCGGTTGATGAACTGTTAACTGGAAAAGATAGTCACACTTTTTTGAAAGCGAACACTTTTTTCGGCTCCACTTAGTATTTGTTAAAAGCAGTATTTTTAAATATTTCTGAAAAAAAAAATTTTAGCCTCGAATACCTACATTATTCTACATTTCAATATATTACAAAAACTTCATAATTCTCACGTTTATACATCAATTGTGTCAAAAAGTTATTTTAAATGCTAATGGTAATTTTGATTTCTTTTTTTGTTTTAAAAACTTCTCATTTAAAAAATATATTGCAATCTTATCTTATTAAGTTTCAATTTACTCCAACAAATTAATATAATGAAGACGAAATACAATTTGTGCAAACGGATACAGAATAAAAAAACATATTTACATAAGTTGGAAATTTGAAACACGGTGCTCACACGAACATTTAATTTACATGACCAAAATATTAATTTTCAATGTCGAGGTACACATTGTCAATTTTGGAACAATTATAAATAACTATTTAACTCGTTCAACATTTAATACGTCAAACGGTACCATTCTTAAATACGACCACTAAATCAGATGATACGAAGTAGTTTTCGTTAGTGTTTCGTTAGTTTCAAGATATGCAAAGCTCTGAGGCCCATTGATGCCACCTTTTGATTTATTAACAGTTTGCCCTAATTAAATGATGGCCGAATGCTTTAAGCTCGATATTAATGACAATGGATGCAAATGAGCATATTTTACCAACATCCGGCTCAGCTAGAAGCTCTCCGTGGGTGGTCTAGCCGAGACTTTTTAATTGGTGCTTCGAGAAAGAATTATAATCGCCAAATTACGAAACGTACGCCATTTGTTAAAGTTATTATTAATTTCTGTTACGCAATTATGTGTCATATTTTATGCTGCATGAGGTTAGGTATTATTAATAAGCGAACGAAATATTTAAATTCAGTGACATCATTTTTTCCGCTTTGCTTCGATAGTGGACTTAATTGTTTTTTTGTTCTTTTCGTTAATTTTCTTTATAAATAAAATTTAAAATGTATTTTACTCTAACATAATTAAAATCGATAATGTATACATTTTTAAGTCTATAACTAAATGACTACACCGCATATGATGAATATGAGCAAAACATGTTAAATATTTAAAGAAAATCAGTTTTTTAATTGTGTTCAAATAAAATACAAAAGTTATGTTTTTGCTAATGTTGCACACCTTATTATTGTAAGTAACTATGAAAAAAGAAGACATGTGAAAAATAATAAATTGTGAAATAACAAGGCCGTCGGGGCGGCTTAAATAGTTTTAAATGTATTAGAGGGAAATTTTAATCAAATATCTATTGCATATATGAACATGCAATTATTCATTAAAATTTTCGGTTAGATACATACTTAAAAGAAATTTCAATGATTTATGGCAACTCTAAGACTATTCTTTTAACGATTCTTCAATTTATTTGCAAATTAATATTTTACGTTTGTTTTAGCTTCTATATATGTAAGAATAAAAATCAATTCAGCTAACACAGAACAATTAGCAGTTATGGTTACAATTTTTTGTAAGTAAATAAAAAGGGATCCAGAATAACATTTATTTGTAAATATTATACAACCTACTCAATTTAACTTCTTTTAAATATTTTTTTATTTTAAATCTAATAATAAATATTAAATCATATAGGTATTTAATAAATACATTAATTGTAACTTTTTAAAACAAAAATATAATCGGATGCTAAATAATTAAAAAAAACAAGAAGCTTATACATAAAACTGGCGTGTTTGAAATATCTGATGTTCAAATTAAAAAAAAAACAAGAATTTAGATTTTAAGTTTATGAAACCAAAACAATTAATTGTATCGACATTGTCAGTTCAAAATATTCCAAAGATTAAGTATATGCATTGGGTATTAAATTAATCACTACAGAATTTACTTTAATTTATGCAAACCTTGTTTATGATATACTGTTATTTGTACTAACATATGACTCTGAATTATAACGAATCTGTCGAGCTTTGAATCACGAACCGGTTACTGCAAAGTGAGCACGGGCCGAATGGAACATAGAAGAGAGAGCAAAACCTAGTTTTTGACATAAGGCGCATTAATTAAGGAACATAAAAATATAATTATTTATTATATTGTTCCTATTGAGAATAACATTAATTCTTTTGGTTTTAATTAGAATAATTAACACAGTTTCCTGCCAAAAGCATTGGCGTCATCATCCGGCAGGCCTAGATTATTCAAGTTCGTTTTACTTTTAATAATTTGTGTATTTCTAACTAGGAAATGAATCATCAATTTGTATAATATTGTGACTTTGAATATTATAGGTGATTTCATAACTGAATTTATTGAGTTTATTTGATATGAATTTATTTATTTATTTATTATAGGTGATTTCATAACTGAATATTATAGGTGATTTCATAACTGAAACCGAAAGCGCTTAATAAAATTCTTATGAAATCATGAATAATATTGAATATATGTGGCGTTAATTTTGTAGAAATTCATTATTCACAATTAAGTGAAGCTACGTGATGTAGTATTATTTCTACTTTCTTTAAGTTCTTTATCACGACCTAGGTTTCGTTGTATTACATCTTCAGGTGGGCTATTAGCAAAGATCTCTTTGCTAATAACCCACCTGAAGATGTTGTAATACAACAAAACTTAGGCCGTGGTAAAGAACTTAAAGAAAGTAGAAATAATACTACGAGTACATCACGTAGGTTCATTTAATTGTAAATCATGAATAATATTAAAAATTAACTAAATAATTTTTGGTCAACCAATTTTTATTATTTTATAATAAAAATTGGATTTTCTACAAAATATAAAGATGGAATAATTTTATTAATAAATATTTTTAATATGTACATTATCATCGTATAGTTCTCGTGTTTACCTAATTCCATATAACTAAAGTTGACTTACGAAGAACTTTATTGAACATGGTTCAGTTTTAAATTTAACCATGTTCCATAAAGTTCTTCGCTTAATAAAAGTCATATGAAATCATGAACAATATTAAAAATTATCTAAATAACTTTGGTCAACCAATTTTCATTATTTTATTATAAACATGTATTTTCAACAAAATATAAAGATGGAATAATTTTATTAATAAATAATTTATAATATGTACATTATCATATCATAGTTCTCATGTTTATCTAATTCCACACAATCAAATTTGATTTACGAAGAACTTTATTAAACATAGTTCAGTTTAAACCTTTAATATATATGTATAACAATACGGTGGTATTAACCATTTCTGTTTAAAATATTAATAATTATTGAAGTTATTTTACGTATTTTTCATAGGTAAACTTAGCGTATTAATTGCTATTAAATACAAATTTTTAACGTCTTTTCTTCATGTAAATTTCTAAGACTCCCAAATTCGTTAAAATTTAAACATAATTTAAGTTAACCATTAATATACAATAACATAACCACCACCAAAACCATTTTAAGTTATTTTACTTTCCTAGTATGTTACAAAATACTCATTTTTAAAGAATCTGTTTATATTGATGATATTACGATAAATCAATGAAGGACTTGTCAACGTGATTTACAGAAAGTACGTTAAAAAAATGTAAAATAGCTAAACCAAATAATTTCATACATTTTCTTATTACTTTTAGACATAAAATATTATTAATATGGAGGTACAACTGATCGGATATATCTGATTATATACCCGTGTTCCTTAATATACATTCTTGTTAAGTGAACTGAAAATTAATTAAAAATTACAATACATTTGTAAGGTAAAGGTTAATGACCCCGCATTATCATTTATTAATGTATAATAAATAATTATACTTAAAGAATCCATATCTGTATTGCTACTAGCTTTTATGATTTATATAAATGCCACACACGTTATGATATACGCGAAGTAGGTGTCATCTGTACTTTAATTGCTCATTTTATATTCAGATATTGCGTGATTTGTTTCATTCAACACAGAAATATGCGTAGGATTAAATATGCGCACGGTACGACACGTGGACTAACGTATTATATTTATGATAAATATGTCAGTTTTATAAATTAAGATAGCTATATAAATATGACCGTAACGAACTTGGTTCAAACAATCTTACCTCGATTACAGTTGAATTCTAAAACATACCCAGTTTTGCTTTTAGTAGCAATTAGATATTTGTATTTGTCCGCTTCTCAAGCTTAAATACTCGAGTTACAATTGCTTGTAATTAAACACAAAAAAATGAAAAATTGAAAATATTTAATAAGTAATTTCCCATTTTTTTGAAGAAAATATAATTTTTTGTTGTTATTGCTACATGATTATCGATATATTTTACCATCAATATGAAGCTATATAGCCCAAAAAAGATATTTTTTCAGAAAATACGCTTGAGAGATAGATTCGTTTTCTAACATTACAATAGCGATTTATAAAATCAATTTGATACCATGGATATAATTTCAGACCTTTGTATTCACATCATTGTGATTTACACACCTTTCCAATAACATTTATAGACAATTAGAGTTTGGTAACTATTTATATTATTTCATCATTGAAATGAGGTACATTTTCAGCGCTTTTCTATTTTTCTATCTAAAATTGATCTAACAATAAGCTGATTAATTTTTAATTTTCTCATTATTACACATATATTTTTTAAACGGAAGAAAATCACTATTTTCATGTAGTATTTATGTCTTTCTCACAAACATTTTTGATATAATTCATTGTGAGGTGCCAAAATTTTGGAATAATATCACTCACAGATTTAAGTGAACTGTATCAGCGCTGTTAGCGCTAGAACCCTTCTATTACATATTGTCTTTAGATAAACTATCTAAAATAGTTCACAGGCATCAGAAGTATCTGTTTTATGTAGATCAACCGAAAACGATTCCAATTATATGCACATTAGCTCAGTCAAAAGATAAGCCTGAGAATACGGCAGGAAAATCGCACGACTAGCTTTCGTGATTGCGGTGGTGCGGTGCCGCCGCCAGCGGGCACCGATGGCGCGACCCGTCGGAACCGCTCGACCACATAACTTCTGCATTACGAAACATAATTTCGTGAAACCTTGATCTCGACTAACGGTTCCCTTTCACCCACTATCAAGCACAAATGATCAAAACGAAGAAAAACAAGAGAGTAGGAGTAGACGAGCCCGCAGCCGAGCGGCGACGCGGCCGAGATTCAGCCGAGGCGATAATCTGGCAACCTTCTAAATTGCTCGTGCGTGATAAAGCGGCCAGCCGCCCGCACTCGTGATATACAACAACGCACTTCTATTTTGGGAGCACACACACCTTTACAAGGAACTGCCGCCACTGACGACTGCCGTGGTCGCCGCCATGTCGGCTCTCTATAAATCGAGCTTTGGCGAGAGTCGAGATTTAAAAGTGGCCGGGATGAAGAGAGAACTGAATCAACCAGAAAAAAAGGAAATCCAAAATTCATCGAGAGCTTTTTTACTTTAATATATGAAAAGTTTATATTCAGGCAGTTGAATTCAAACAACGTGGTAATATTCAGGTCGTGTGCTTTGCTCATGACAACATACAAAATGTCATTTCGTTAACTGGCTTCGTTCTAATTTCGTTTTAACTATCGTGTTAATTTTACAAATAATGTTGATGAATGTTGAGTGATATTTTGCCGAACGTGCGAAGCGATATTATAGTAATACTTCTATTTTCAGTAATACTTCTATTTGCATAATCAAGAAAAGTCTGTCAAGAAATAAGTTCATTACAATTTTCTTATGCTAGTGAAATTCTTGCCTTCATTAATGATTTCTTTTTCCAACAATATGCTTTAATGCACTTCCTCTGAATCCATAAGAAAAAATAATATCATGATTTTCTTTCTCGTCAAACTATATATCAATTCAGCCAGTATTTATGATTAAGCACCTTATAATATCAGTCATTTTTTTAAATATTTTTTATAAATTTGATATTTTGTCATAATTTTTGCAAGCTTCTTTTATTTTATTATTTTAAATTATAGCCCAATTTTATCTGTAGTATTTGCAAAATCGTATGAATAAACCATAACGTTTCTATTTTGAATGGTAACTGAAAGCGTTCCATTTATTCCTTCACCATGCTTGCAAATATTTTATATGTGTCAAATTAATCGAACATAAACTTTAACATTTCTTTGGCCACACAAATTATTTCTGTAATATTTAGTAGCGCTGATAACGATAACCCAGCCAAAATTCGAACATTCGCTAATAAACAGTCACACACACGCACAAGGCTGAACTAAGGCAATTGTGTAAACAGTGTTATCGTCATTTAGTTTTTGTAAATATTCTTTTATAATTAAAACCAGATTACGCTGCAGATATACGACAAATGTTCAGCTAACGCTCAAATATTACTGTCCTTATTTTCTTGACATTAAAACAATGAAATAACATGTACGTTTAGGACTAATTACCAAACCGAGTTTAACAAAAACAGATACCTCATACAAGACCGCCTAACTCGCCCACGTGATCAATTTGTTTACAAACATTCCACGTCATTAACTCCAGAGCACATTTAGTAGATTATCACTAAATTAACATACTTCGTCCAGCACTTTCCATAACCCAATAAAACGTCGATTTGTTAATACTACCTCCCAAGTTATAACTGGTTTTCTTAATTATGCCGAATAATTTATAATATCAACGGACCTTGTCCGGATGTCAACGGAGAGTTTTATGATAAATGTATTAAAATTGTAAATTAATAGAAAGCAATACACATTGAACGATCAGGTCATGGATAGATATTATCTATAAAGTAAAATATTATTTTTTGCCGCTGGATAAATATGTTACGGCGTTTATACAATATTTATACACATCAACCTTAACATAAGGAGTATATTATACATTTACAAATACAATTTAAAATCTACCTCTCATGATAAATACCTTCGAACTTTCAGAAGTGCCAGAAACTAAATAAGACTGAACCACGCAATTTCTTGTGTGACAAAAACTTCCGCTGATGAAACCATTCCATTCTGCAGAGTGTTTTGGAAATTGAGTTAACATTTAAACTTTGCCTTACTGCGATTTAAGTGTTTAAGTATTACTTTTGATATATTTTAAAAATAATATTTGATGTACATTTTTTTCAATTAAAATTTAACCTCTAAAAGGAGACCGAAAAAAACTATATACTGTTGAGTCGAAGTGTTACAAGAATAGAAATGAATCTCTTAAATAAAGAAACCAAACAAATAAAGCCATTAAATGTTTGGTTAAATCGTCAGACAGATGAAAAATCTTGATTTTTTTTCGATGGATGGATCTCTTTGAACCAATACCTTGAAACAAAGTGGAGATTGTGTTTCGTTGTATCTTTTGTACACAGGTGCAACATACTAAACCATAAAACGCGCAGGCCCGACAGATTCATCGAAAAAACCACGTAAAACTTGAAAATAATGAAGAAAAACTTTTACTAAAAGTAAAAGTTTAAAGTAAATGTCAGTTATCAGTTTAATTTTTGTTAATTTGGGTGATGACTAAAAATTAAAAAAAAAAAAAATTATCGAAAAATAGTTTCTAAAACTTTATTATATACTTCGTTACAGTTTTCTTGTTATTTTTATTTCTTATTAAACAATTTTGATATATTAAAAATATAACACATGCCCATTTAAGCTTTTTTTTATATTATGGTTACAAATTGTAATTTATTTTCTGCCTTTTCCTGAATTGTTTGTTTTTCATATTTTCAAAATTATGTTCTATTTCTATAATTCCGGACTCATTTAAC
Organism: Druceiella hillmani; assembly: GCA_039881145.1. Taxonomy (NCBI): domain Eukaryota; kingdom Metazoa; phylum Arthropoda; class Insecta; order Lepidoptera; family Hepialidae; genus Druceiella; species Druceiella hillmani. The sequence continues at coordinate 13,505,674 of JAYKKI010000043.1, forward strand.
CGGCTTCTTTTAAATACTGTAAATGTGAATGAATTTTTGTCTTTATATTACTTAATAGCTATTTAAAAATGAAAAGCTTCTTCTGAAACATTACACATAATTAGAATCTATTACGAATTAATATTTATAATTGTTTAAATCCGTTCATTTCGGAAAAACGTCCATATCCTTAAGAAAAAAAAGAAAAATGTTCTCAGTGTACCTCGCAGCTTTACTTAAGCAAACAACTGCTTCATAAAATCATCGATTATTGACCTCCTTTATATACCCAATACAAGGATTTAACTATTGCAAAATACCATATGCGGAATGTCAAATTCGATCGTAAATTAATTTTTTCATGGACGAAATGGCGGCTCGGATACCGCTAACAGTCATGTATTAATAAAATTTATTTAATGTTACTTATGAAATAATTACATGGAATAAAATACTGTTCCACAAACGTAGAATTAATATCTAATAGAATGGTTTTCAAAGCTGTACCTTATCAATTACATTGTTGGCGACCCTTTTAATGCTTAAGTAATAAGGTTAAAGGTCAAGAAATACGTAGAAGCTATTTACCGTATCGGAATGGAGGGCATTTCTAAATAGATCTTTCACATACAATTGCTACGTTTACTTAACATTTAAAGGCGTTGTTGTAGAATATAGTGGAGTCGGGCCAAAAAGCTGTTTGGCATTTAAGAAAAGTGAGAGACGCTAATCTGATCTAAATTTTGTATAAAAGTTTCAGGGAAATTTCAATTTTTGAACCATTTATAAAGTATATTTTTATTTCTACAACGAAGTCTGCTGTTTCAATGGTAGCATAGTTTTTTGGCTTATTGGATATAGTTTCGGTATTTAAATATTCAATAAATAGTTAAGTTTATTTTATTACTAATAATCTATATTGAGCATCAATAAATACCGAAATATGTATTTTTTAAAATTATTAAACGAAGTTTTATAGGATATTATTTAAAATGAAAAAAAAATTACTCGACGACTTTAGTAATCGGCGAACAGTCTCCAGAAATCAATTAGAAACTAATCGGATTTGAAAATGCAGTGAATTTTTCCTAGTCAGGTTATATTACGTACTCTAGTAAAGTAACACAAATCAAATTAGCCTTCGATTTTCCTTATTTCATTTTTGGTACTGTATTAGAGTACAAAATATTACTGGACTATGTATTCCTTTAATTATTAGTTGACATTATGTGAAAAATGTGGAAGTGATCTTCACATGAAGACTAATTGGTCGAATAGACGACTTTTTACAAGCAGAATAGGCTAGTCGAAACATCTCTAAAAAGAATTTAAATCCCTTGTGTTACTTAAAAATTATATTTTAATTTTTTTAATGCACCATAAACGACGTTAAAAACGGCATTTGTTTCTATCGTCATTATTAAAAATAACATTTGACCATATTGGATCGAGCGACTGTAAAAAAAACATTTATTGAATTTTTGATGAGGAAATCAAACTAAAAAACCAAATAACGAATAATAAGATTTATTCAATCTGTTCCTTGTTTTTTTTCATGAGCTTAAAACCAAATTACTACCATAAACCAAGAATATGATTGATAAGATCGTAAATCAATTTAGAAAAAAAATACAAAACATGCACATCAGATACCCAATTTACATTTATAATATCGAATATGGATTCTGTCAAAGTTGGGAGTCGTAAAGTAATAATGAAATAAAACCACGGGATTATGATTATGGAATTCTACTTAATTGTGTATTACTTATTTGTCTATTTAGAATTCTTAAGTTACTTTTTAGAACGTGAGTTACGGTAATTTACATTTTAGCAAACTTTATTTATTCTGCATCTCTATCGAAAATGCATCACCAATTTGATTCTTAGCCTTTATATCGTATTATATAAACGATATAATATAGAATTATAAATTTAGGCTAAAAAGATTCAATTATGTGGAATTAAATTACCAAAATGTTCAAATCTCGGGTTCCAATTTTAAAATAAATCAAAATACTTTATAGATCGTAAACATTAAAGAAGTTTTAGATAACAGATGAAACGACTTTTTTGATAACACGTCTTGAACACCATCGATAATTACGGATGGGAACCAAAGCCAATTAATAAATATATATTAAAAACTAATCGCGCTAATCTAGGTAGGTTGTAGAACCAGTATAATTGATAACATGTTTTTTCCCCAATCAATCGAAGTGAGGAACAGTCGCGAGTAACAGTTGTCCTTAAAAGTAGTTTCTGTAAATAAATTGGTGCCGAGAAGTGGACGTGCCTCGTGCCGATTGGAGCAATTATATGAAATGTCAGTTCTCTGGACGCGCGCCGTGCGCTCTTTTAACGAGTGCGGACTTTGATGTATCGAGTTACCTATTGGGACATCACTGCATTTGTGTATTCGTATATTTATTTTGGTTATTTAAAATTTTTCTTCTTTCATCAGAAAAAATTAAGATTAAGTGATAAAATAACCTAGAATTTCAGTATTACGATCTGAATAAATTTTTTTATTCCTTCCATTGAAATATATTTCATTCTATTAACAACAACACATTTAGAAAGTGTGATAATGGTTAATAATTTTAATAGCTAATTTCTAGATTTTATTAACCACTTCTCTTTTTAAGTATTTATATCAACGCGTGGTCAAAAACAATGAATCCGTGTTTAGAAAGTTTTCGCATTTGTTGTAATTTGTGATCATCAACAGTTTCTAACATTTTTTTTCGGAAGCTTTTATATTTTGCTTTTTTCTGTCGCTAGGGTTTTTATCGAGATTAGAACTGTCATTTCACTTACTCCAACTTCCAGGTTTTAGGTTTAACTTAGAAAATCCATTACGCTAATTAATCATATAGTGTGTGCTTATGTCATAAATACGGCTACCATTTGTGCCTTATAAATGCGGGTAATTCCCCATAATTATTTTTTTTACTCTTTCGTCGCACCGACTATAAAAGAAGAATATTATTTTCATGTCAATTTAATAGCATATTAAGTGCAATAACAACTAAACAAAAACTATTTAAAATACTTTCAATTAAAAAGAATGATTGAAAAAAGAGTGTAAATGAATATGCTTAAAGGTTAACCCCACTGCTATTATTTCTAATATACAGTGTATTTTATTTATCATCCTTGCCATATTTTTATAGCATAATAAAGTCACTGTCTTTTTTCCATCGCAGGAATGAACGTTTTGTATTAATTAACTAGATACATTATCGAAACAATACTAAGACGTATTATACCGGAAAGTAATGACAACGACAAATTGACAAATACACCTGCCCTCAACAATACATTCCTCGATTAAAGAAATTCAAGTGTCGCAGTTTATTTTTACAAGCGATATCCACTGTTGAGGGATTCAGAGACGTAGCACACAAGTGCATAAGGGCTTCTGCTATTATTAAGATAGTTGCTTAGATTTGCAAGACGTTTATACTTTTGCAAGAGATTATTTATAGCAGGCTTGCGGATTCTGTAATAGAAATCTAAACGCGATTAAAGTTACGAACTTTAACCGTACAACACTATATTTGCCGTATCGCATTAGGAATATAGTAAGTCCACAAAACGGCATCGGGCACACGCGAGGAATGCAAGCAAACATTTGCAGCGGCTCGCGTCGCCACTGCATTGTCCGCTGATGCGCATGCAGTGCAAGGTGCGACCACAGTGCCGCGCGCCATGCCAGTTGCATAAACCGCCTGTACCCACATACTTGTGTAAAGCATTCATTAATATGAATACCTTACGCAACTTTGTATCGTTTTTTCGACGAGAAAATTTGTATTGCTTCTAAATGAGACAGATGGAAAACAATAAAGATATAGGATTCGGTGATACTTTAAAATGAAAATCGAAGCCAGTGGTAGGTTTTATTTGCATTTGAACAAATTGCGAAGCATCGAATCCTAACTTTAATTTAGTCACACGATTAACGAGAGCCTCCTCTCTGTACAACAGTTTAAAATCTTTTAAATAAAAGATTTTGAACCACTTGTGTACAGCTAACAGTTTAAAATCTTTTAAATAAAATATTTTATACCATTTATGTACAGCTAACAGTTTGAAATATTTTAAATAAAAGATTTTAATACCATTTGTGTATATTTATCTGTCGATGTACTCAATACACTACACCCATGTCGATGCTAACATTTTGCGGTCTCATTACCTGATGGTCACTACGTCAACGTGTGACTTTTGAACACATAGAGGGAATTTACTAAATTAAATAAATTCAAGAAAGCAGTCAATAGAAAACAATAAAAAAAATAAATTTGGCAAGTGAATGTCAATTCGTTGTATAATTCATATTGTTCATTATTTATGAAAAAAAAAATTAAGAAATTATCTCATAAGGTAAAAGCAAAATGAAATTATAAATAAAACTCTTCATTGTTTTTAATGTTTTATTTCGGAAATTTATTAAGTAACCAAAAAGACTAAATGTTAAACGAGAAACAATTAGTACTAGTTAAAATTATAGTTTTTTATTTACCAAAAATTACGTAGCATCGAAAACAATTAAACACCAGGAAGATGAAGCCCATACTTCAACAATACGATTGCATCCCATACAAGAGCTTACGACACTATAGTTACAGCGATTTCATATAAAATTTTACTACTAATACTGAAATAATTATGAAATTATTTACTATATGTTCCTTTTTGTCTTTAAAATTAAAGTATAAATTCAAGTTGTCTAAATTTATTTGTATTTTTTTAAGTTTTCAATGACATTTAATGAATATTATAAGACGCTAATAATTACACTTTTATATTCATAAATCGCATATTTAAAAAAACCTTTAAAACAAGGTTTGATATAATTTTACGTTTTTGTTCCTTAGCCAAGGGAATATTTTGGAACATGGAATATTTCCATTAAAATATTTTTAACCGTGAAATGTTTCTTAACATTTGTGATTAGTATTTTTTAAAGTCTTAATAATATTAACTCCCTATACGCTCAAATTATTAAGCTCAAGTATATTATTAAATATCCACAACATTTTAAAACATACAACGTTTATTGTATTTCGCCTTATTAATTGTCAATTTATTTACCGCTAGTAGGTTACAACCTTCTTTCACATATTCACAGCGACCCACTATTGCGCAGACAACCCTTTACACGGAATTAATATTAAATAATCGAGTCTCGAAAGGAACGGATTGAGATTAATGTCCGCCGCTGCCCCTATACTTCCTTCAAATTTAATAAAAATTTAAAAGTTAACGTAGAACAAGAGGCTCAGTAAATAGCGACCATGTTTCCAGCTGATGAATTAGTGCTAAATAAAGTTAACCACAGTGCACAGAGCTCGAGTTTGACATGTGAAAGATTTCAAAATTAATGAAAATTGTGGGGTCCGTAATAGTTGCAAAGACTGGTATGAAGCCGCGTATTTTCTGGGTGTATCTAAGATTATCGGAACGCTTGCTAGTATTTTAACTTCGCGCAATAGGCGATTGTGCAAGTAACGTAGTAAAGTTGTTTTAGTTCATCACAGTTAAATTGTGATTATAATCTATTAGTCTCTACCGTATATTACTGCCTTTTTAAAGTTTATGTTTATTTTTTTAAATTTTTGCTCTATAATTTTAACTTTATACTTTTACTTTGGCGATCACTATATTTTTCATTAACAAAATATTTTCTCTAAATGGTGCGTAAATAAATTTAATTAATAAATAATTAAACTAAAATTGAGACCTGCAGTCCTCTATCAAATACATAATATCCATTTCGAAATACAATACGTGGGTTATAGTTACCTATTAATCCGAAATATATCATTTTAAATTTCAACTAAAAATTTAAGCTAAAAATTATAAACATTTTCAGCAGAAACATTACCTGTTTATAAACGTATGCTAATTAAGCAAAAATAATGCTTTTTTGTGATATATCTGTGTTCCTTTTGGTTTACTATAAAGATAGCATAAATCAAAGATAGTTTAAATAAATTAAAACACATTAAAAAATCAAAAAATTATAACCGCATATCTATATTTACTGTAGCCTGAATGATTGAAAATATACTCCAAATATTCTTTGTTTTTCATGATATTTGAAGATATACTAAAATATAATTTATAACTTATCTTGTTTCAAGTCTGATTTTTTTATTCAAGGTACATTATAATTCATTTATATGTTTCTGAACTATGACACCTACTGAACACATTTTTATATAAGCGTTTAAAAATTATGTGAAAACTTCCTTCTTCTTTTTTGTTTTCTTTCCATACCACATCTCTCATCATTATTCCTATTAATTCATAATTTATGCGTTAGTGAATTGTTTCGTTCCATGAATTTTACTTAATTTTGGTACTTATGGTACTGCCACACTTCACTTCTTCGCTTGTTTTGTCTTATTACTCTGATTGTCTGGTACAAATTGGCTTTTGGAATTAAGTGTGATAAATACATTTGTCAAACAATTGTAATAAGTTAAAATGGATTGTAAAAAACGCGATGTGGGTACAGGAACTCATGTTGATTCTTCTAATATTAGAAAAATTTGTGGTACGCTTCATTCAAGATAAAGGCCAATTCAGCTAGCAAATTTGTATCCAGTAAGTTGATAGACTCAAAGGCACAGTCTTTCAATGTTAATTTTAATTTAAAAAACAAATATGGCAAAAGAAAGCTGTGGGACAAACGATATCTAGTGTTTTGCAGAAAGTTGACGAAATTAAAAAAATTGTTCCCAGATGCTTATCAAGTTGATCATCATACATACAATGGATATAGTACTTATCAAGTTGACTATTTCGATTAAATGAAGCTTAGGCTTCTTAATTACATTTTCTAAGCATCTGCTTGAGTGGAATCACCGTTTCAGATGCATGTACATTTAAATAGCTTTCTCAGTTTTCCCAAAAAAAATTTACATAAAGTAGTAATCATTTGAAACTATTCATTCAGATGGTAATAAACAATTGTTTAATTTATTTCAAAGTTGGTTATACAAAAAGTTGTAAAACATAACTGAGGAAATCTTAGAATGTAGTTTTTACTAATGTTTAGAAGATATTTCACCTGAATTTTTATTTACCCTTTAATTCGAATGTCGCTAAAAATAGAGGTAAATTCGTAGAATTAATTCCCAAAATATTTTAGGAAATTATGCTGCTATATTATATATGTATATATATATATATATATATATATATATATATATATATATACATATATTGGGTTTGAAAAAGTCTACATGAAAAATCATGTTGCACTTATTAAGTAGAACTAGATTCTGACTACATATAGAGATATGTAAAGGTTTAAGCGTATACAAGATTAGTATTAAATTGTTACAAATATTTATACGATTTTACACTAGGTAAATACATACATATTGACTTAAATTTTATTCCTTTCACGGGCTTAGTAAAAATAACTTTGTTGTCTATACCTATTTTAATTATCAGTGTAAGTGGCAGTAATAATCTTGCATTAAATTTTTAAGTTCATATTTTTTTATCGTCTGCCAACAGTACTACGTATATGGTGGTTTAGAACGTCTTCTCGTGGACAATTACTGTCTTGGTTATTTTAGTATATGCATATTAATATCATCTTTATAAATTTTAAAACTGCTATCTTTATTATAAACTTACCGTTATACCTACTTTTCAAACCTATCCAGGTATAATATCTATCCGGTTAGATTTATATGAAAAATATGCAAGAGATTTATAAACATAAATAAGTACACTCAACTATATTATGAATTATATTCTGAAAAATTAACAGGAATCAAACACTTTCAAGTTGTTCAAATGCTTAAATTTATTGTATTATTAATACCCCTTAAGGTTCGATTATTTGATTTGAAATCGAATAAAGCTTCGTAATCGAATAATTTTTTTGTCTTTTGGGAAAAAGATGTATAATTATAGACATTGTTGGAAATGTTCCCAAAGAACCTGAAAATTATCTATAAAATCCTATTAGATCATCTTATTATTATTTAAGCAACGCCAAAAGAGAAACTAAAAAATAACTTGTTGTTATGTTATTAAGAAATTTATAGTAAATGCAAATACGTATCACAGCTATTCCTACACGTAACTGAATAAATCATATGGAACGTTTAGATAAGTTGTTAGTGTAAGTGGCAGTAATAACCTTGCATTAAATTAATTAATGCCGGTATCCTGATCCTGTACTGGATTTTTGGCGTACGTGGTTAAAAAGTAACTAAGGGAAGGAGATAAGAGACGTTTTATCCAAAAATATCATGATACATTTTCGATTTTGTTTTAAAATATCTCTTCATTAGTATCCTGCTAAATGACGTTCTAGAAAAAAAAAATTTAAGTATTTCATATTGCTTCTTTTCTTACTTCTATTTCTACATGCACGTAATGGAATTAAATCTTCCTGCAAAATTTCATCAAGAATAGTCTTATACTAAAGGAGCTATGACGCTCTGATATACGGATGAATAGATAGACGTGGCGAAATCGTTGTTTCTATTTATCTACGTATCCCTAAAACCTTAATTATTTTTAAGAGAGTAAGCTTTAGTTAAAAATTCTTACCGCAATTGAGCAGAACACCTCCATAAACGTAGACCTTTTTAAAGTTTTGTTCTCTGGTAAGTCAAACTTTGCTACTCTGATGTTTCTATAATGATTTCGAAGAGCATGAGTCGAAAGGAATATTTCACATGATTATTATCCCCTATTCAATGATCATAGGCAGAAATAGAAATCATACGGTTTTGTGTAAATTTATAGCTCACGTTATTTTGTATCACATCACACAACAGGTTTTGGAATTAAAAAAACCACTAATTATCTCTATATCGGTCCCTACATCGACCAAGTATATTTTTATATTTTGCATTCTTAATTTGTTCTTAATAATAATTTTAAAAATTTTTCGTACAAAATTCATACAAAATTTAAACTTTTGCGCATGTCCTATAATTTTATTTATTATAACATTGTCTTCAGTAATAAATAATTCTTATAAAATGATTGTAAAAAATCAGTTCATAGGTACAGGAATCTGTTTCCCAACTTTTGCATTTGTAGAGTAATATTGTTACAATACAATGTAATTTCTTTGTAACTTTCTGGATTATCAATGTTTTCTTATACCTAGATAAATGTGGAAATATACATAATAAATATTCACATAGATTTATATGTATATAAACAATCAGCTAATTATAATGGCGAAGGAATATACAGCGTATATTTAAAACTAAGCTCGCACGAATATACTAAAGGAAACTTATATAGATATCAGACTCGCAATTTGAAACTTATTTTATTGAAAGCCCAGAGGTTGGAAGCGCTCGTCACGGCAATTGCGAATTATCCCAATAAATTTCGATCAATCGCAAAAGGGATTTGGATCCCGTAAAAGCAATAGCCTAAGAGCTACAATTGGATTACAATATTATCCTTATTGCCGATACGAGCGACGAGCCCGCTACGTGACGTTTTAGTCTCGCGACTATCCGCCGCCTGAGGGAACGCTGGGCCGAGGACATTGGGAAGGTTCATATTGTAGGTAATGCGTATTGAGTGCCTGGATAATGGTAGCCTTTTATGCTTTAAGTGCTCTCGAGTTCTAGATAAAAGAAATCGAGTGCTAGTTGTTTTTTTTATAACTCAGCCTTTAAATTTGTGCTGTTTGTTTTGTCAGCTGTAAATGAGCCAAGATGGGGTTCTTTGATTTAAAGCAGTCTCCTTTGTTTACAAAGGTTTATTTTTAATATTCTGCCGCATTAATACTTATTAATCGCCAGATTGGTTTGATTATGATATTTCACCGTCGATGAAAATTTATTTTTTTCACAAACAAAGTAACAGGAGGACTTAGCTAATATTACTCATGTCGTCTTTTTTTAACTTCTTAAAATATCTTATTAGATCAGCAAATAAACCTGTATTAATATATTTTTCAATGCCTGTTTCGTACCGCATTATCCTTTTATTATTAGTTTCATTTATATTTAATAAATATAAATACGCGGCGCCCAGTACTCGGCATTAAATTATTACGGTGACGAACATTTAATTAAACATTACTAATATAAGTTAAAATTAATAGTCAAAAACTTTGAAGTAAAAACTCAAAAAATTTTAATTAGTAACGTATTTACTCAAGATTAATATTTATTTCCAGTAAAGTAATAAAAATCTGTTTTTAATCCGTATTTAAACTTTTAAGAAAGGCTCTCACTTAATAAGGACCCTCACTCGCTTAATTAAGTTTAAGTAAAAAACTTGTTAAATCTTGTCCTTGAGGATAATTATTAATAACCGTTAGATTATTATAAAGATGATTATTATATAAAAAAATTGTGTTTGATGTTTCTTTTTATTTATTATCACGTAATCAGTTATATAGAAATAATATAAATTATATGTTACTAATTCGTGTAAGTCGTATAAACGTGGTACAACAATGTCCAAAGGAAATTTAAAGCCGTAACAACAAAAACGAAGAATGTATGAAATTCATGTCATATTAACAGTTACAGATGAAGTGTTATCATTATTGAAAAGATTAATCGTCATAACCATTTTACCCATGAGTATATAATACTTACAATATATTTTATTATTATATCTTAGAATTGCGATATATAATACTAATTATATCTTAGAATATGAAATTACTTTCTCGCCACTACTCAAACGAGTTAGATATTATTATTTCATCTAGTTTTTTCAACATATCACTGAAATAATTCTGCTGTTTCAGTATTCATTTTTTAAAGAGTCAAAGGATGTTTTAGTATTATTAAAAATTTTATTTTAATTTTTGCCTTATCCTACATTTTGCTAATTATGATTTAACAGCTTACCAATATTGAAAAATAATTTTTCTGAAGGAAAAATTTGGGGATTGCGGATAAAAGTCTCTTTTTTCATAGCATTCGTTAAAATGTGTATAAAAAAGTACGTCGTAAAAATTTAAGTTCAAATAATACTAAATGTGTAATCGATATTTAACAAAAAAAATAATGATTGAATATATTTGGCGTTAATTTTGTAGAAATTCATTATTAACAATTAAATGAAACTACGTGATGTAGTATTATTTCTACTTTCTTTAATTTCTTTACCACGACCTAGGTTTCGTTGTATTACAACATCTTCAGGTGGAATATTAGCAAAGAATCTGCTAATATCCCATCTGAAATTCTTTGCTAATATCCCACCTGAAGATGTTGTAATACAACGAAACCTAGGTCGTGGTAAAAAAAATTAAAGAAAGTAGAAATAATACTACATCACGTAGTTTCATTTAATTGTGAAAAAAATAATGTTACGATTATCAAATATCACAATTCGTTTATAAAGCATTTCATGGATACATTCATTAATCGCTAACATTACGTTCATAACGTCATCGGCCCAAACGAGTAACAAGCTGTTGCAAGCATTTCAACAAGTTACAAGGCTTTAATTAAATGTTTGAAACAAAAACAACGGATAACCACTAACAACATCGTATCGCTTGATCGAAAAGTATGAGATTCGACTAAAAAAAACCTACAAGCTATTGAACCAAAATCAAAAGCAATTTCATTCACGAGCCCCGTTACCTACACAAGGCATCTGATAGAATTCCCGTAGCCTATAACTAGTTTTTGGAACCTATAATTACGTTCAAAAAAATGGACGAAACTCTGTTCGAAGGTTGCGGCCCGGTTCGATATTATAATGAATATTAAAAACGTAGCTACAGGCCAAATTGTTGAATTATTCCTTAAAGTCGCAGTCGCACTACTAGCTCCTTCCATTAGTTGGGGAAATATTTTGGTAAAAAAATTGAACAAATTGAAATATTAAATACAACGTAAAAGTATTAAAAGCATTGAAAAATGTACTCGTTTTAAATATTTTTTCTATCTGTAACTACAATTTTTTTTTTATAATTAATTATCGAATTTCATAATAATTGATACTGATATAAATCTATTGTCATAAATAAACTTCATTATTTTACAAAACTTGCTAATAGTTTTTAATATTATTATCTTATTCATTGTTATCTAAAATATACTGATTCTGGCAGGGAAAAAGTACTTTCGACGTTCTTTTTACATAAAGGTATTGATTTCATATTACACAACAATTTTATTATATCCTTGAAATCACTAGTTGTAAGATGAAGTTAATACAATTAATTTAAAATCATATTACATAGTAGTTTGTAAAATTAATATGAAGTAATAAACTAACGAATAGGTCTATATATTTCTAAACTTGTGCCATGTATTTTCAAGTCGAATTAGGTTTCTATTACATGTTTTGTAATCGTATGAATATTCACTTAATTCATATGACATACAAACTTTATGATTTATCGTTTAGTGTAACTGCAGCCTAACGTGGATTTATTCTATTCAACGTGAGGTTTAAGCTATCGATCTCGATATTGGGGGGTATATCTACGGTCATTTGTTTCTGTTCACTCATTTTTTTGCCAATGCGGAGTGAAAGAGGTCGATATATTATATACAGCTAGGAGTGGTATATACATACCAATGCCTACAAGCAAACTGTGATTTAGTTCAATTTACTAATAACGCATTGGTAGTAAACATCCAAGTTATTTTCTAATTCAGTTTTCGCCCTTTAAAAAATATATTTTCTTTAGAAGCCATTATAGCACATTGTGTGAGTGATGTACTATATTTTTAAATATTATTTTATATTAAATATTTTAAAAATATAATATACATTCTCTTCTTGAAGCGCAATGACAAATATTGCGAGAATATTAAATAGACGTAATTTTTTATGTAATCATCGAGAAAAAAATATGGTTCGTTTTTTTAATAAAATTTCAATGCTTTTTAATATAATACCTAATTAACTCGAACAAATTGTAAATTAATAAGAATTTAGGAATAAAATATAACCTAAGTTAAACAGGATCTGGACGTTCATGTTTTTCATTTCTATTTTTACACATTAAAATTTTTACACATTACAAGTTTTATTACAATTTTTCTAACTGAAGCATTGCAAAAGTGAATATGAATTTGTATACAAATTTGTTTGCTACCGAATTACTACACAAACAACTAATCGTTATACAACTTTATGTTTAAACTGTGTAATGAGGTAACAATGAGTTAAAATAATTAGTTTTGTCCCGGAAAATTAAGCAATTCCTTAAATAAAAATCTAAAAACATTTTTTCTTCCTGTTATATGGAGCCCCATATTTCAAAATAATAATTTTTTGTCCTGTTTTTTTTCCATTGCCAATAGTTACTGCGCTTCCTTACAATTAGGAACTTTGAGGAAATTGTAACTGTTGGCAATTGTTGACATATAAGATTGAAAAATAAATAATTAAATCTCAATTTAAAAACTAAATGAACACCTAGGTACATCTCACGGACGAAATTCATGAATTTTGGAAATTGTGCAAGGGGATAAAGAATTAAGCTGTCCAAGTTCAGTTTTTTTTTCAGTTCACAAGTTGTCACCTTTAACACCCCTAGGATTGTTTTGGTCAAATAGGTAAATTAGTCCGCGGGGTATAACTTTTTTCTCTCTTCCAATTAATTCGTTGAAAACACTCTCCTTATAACTCTTCTCCGGTCCGCCCTTATTGTGGCTTGCCCACTTCATTCGACCGAATTTGATGTATTTTATTTCCATGTCTTGCTTATTCCTGGATAAATCAAAATTAAGTCTCCTACCTCAGATGCCATTCTCCTAAACTCCTTCCGAGATGCATATGAATATTTATCTTTCAAATACTGGAAAATAATTTCGATTCCGCTCACTATCCAGGTTTTGCAACATATCAAGACTAATCTAATAAGGATTTTTAAAACCTAATTTAAAAAAAAATAATAAAACGAACTCTAAATAGAAATAATATAAATGACTTTTACCAATTCATTTATATAAATATACATATATATATATATATATATATATATATATATATATATATATATATATATATATTCTATATAACTTATATTTTGTAATGATCGGTAATATGACATATGTGATTGAAGATCAATAAGACACTGCATAGTTATAATTTTTAATTACATTTAATATCATCTTTATTTACATCTAAATTTGAGGGTCGTCCATTTTAAAAGCAGTGACCTGAAACCTCCATCCATTTAGTTCAGTTATTTGATAAACTATTCGCTCAGTTGGAAACTCATCTGGGTATGCCTTCTATATAATTTGATGATTTATTACGTACGAGCAGTATCTCTGTGTAATGGATTAATTTTTTTGCTATATAATTATCTATTGGGGCGAATGTTTCGGTGAGCTCTCGTTGGAAAACAAGCTCCTATCAAAGACGACGGCGTTAAATTTTTTTGACCAATGGATTTTTGTTGAAATATGACCGTTTTGTCATTATCATATTTTTTAGACCTTCTACAAACAAATTTAATAATTTAGGAGAAAAATATTCTTTTTAAAGTTTTAAAAACTTTAAAAAAATATTTAAAGATTGATTTGGAAATTATACGTATGAAATTTAATGAAATTATACAAATCAATCAGAAAGAATGTATTTTAAAAGCGGTTTCATTAGAGCGTGATGGTTTAGCTATTATCTTAAATACTGTTTAAGAAATTTAAGCTACATAATTTATTTGGCCATTAAGGAGTTTTTATATGTTAATGATTTAAAATTTGACAAAAAAGTCAATAAAGCATTATTTATAAATAAATACGACACTATAGTTATTAAGAGAAAGATGAGGTGGTAATAGTTCCCCAAAAAGTACATGATTTCTCATGTTCTACTTGTCGATTCCCAAGTTCGTCTAACTGAGTTGGCTATCTCCCTCCACTATGACCTGCCCCGCCGTTCCTTCAACAAACTTTGTAACAGAATTACGTGACTATAAATGCTATTACATTTTTCACACTTAACAAAACAGTTTTCTTTCCACACGCAATTTTAATGGCAACGACCTTCCAAGTGTTGTAGCCACCTACGCATAACTAAACATATTTATAGTTATTCGTAATCTTACAAAATCTCTGCTTGATTATTTATAGTGTGTAACTTTCCATAAATATCTACGTTTTTAGACCTGGGCGGCTAGAAGTTCACGATGTGGCATTTGTTTCGTGTAATGCCTTGCGCCTAATGTTTTACTTGTCTGCCGCAGTACAAATATCGATTACAACGTTTTAGTCTTGGCAAATATTTGCGGCCAATGTAAATTGTTGGACCTTGAATATTTGAGTAATTCAAATATGTTGCACAAGTTACTCAGCCTGCTATTATATCGGCATGTAATTCGATTGACTGTTACACAAATATTTTTTTGCAAATTTTTACGCGACTGCTGTGATAGAATGGAAATTTAATAACCTTATACACCACTCAATTGGGCCGAAAATGATAACGTTATTACGAAGCAATCCAGCTGAAGACACGCCATAACCTAAATACTATGGGATTTTTTCGCGTTGTCAAAATAGAAGGAGGAAAATAAACTTATATTGCGGTGAAACAAAATCTTTCGCCATTTCTTAAGAATCTTACGTATTAATTATAGATATGTTATCTTTATTCTTATACACGCGTAATTTCAAAAAGGACGTTACGCTGGTTTTAATACGCTTATCAATTTAAACTTTATTTACAAAAATAATTAAAAAATATTAGAAGAAATATTACACACAGATAATGACAAAACATCATAATCGATTTAAAATCTTGACTAATAGTATATATCGCATATATTTATTTACATGAATTAAAAGTTTTCAGGATATTACATTGAATTAACTGAATTAACTAGCTGAATGAATATCATATTTTCTGATATTAGTCATAACCTAAGTAATTCTACTTTATTAAACCTGTTAACCGTGACATCAATCTTACTTCTTTGTCTCCGATGAATTTTTTTGTCAACCAGACCTTCCTCCAACGCCAGACTCGATAATTTTGTAAACATATTACCACTTGCTACTATCGCAAGGTCACATATGTTTCAAATCAAAGAGAGTCGATATTGACACAAGCCATATTTGCTTAGGTTTTCGTTTGTTTCCTCAACAGGTCTAAATTGTTAGTAGGCACTCTCCTCTGTTGGCGTTCGGATCTCAAGGTGTTCGGTCTCGTTATTGTGACGTGTTCAATTGCGCAGCCCGCCAGTAGCGCTCGTCCGAGGATGAGCAGCTAGTCGGCAAGGACGTAGTGACCTATTTCTGTAGCGACGTATAGCTATGTTTCAATGCTAGTCGTGTGAATGACTGGCTATTAAGTGTTAGATTGATGTAGGTAATCATGGAGAGGTTAGATATTGAGATAAATTCTGTGTCATGTTTTGTCAGATTTGCGCAGAAAAAGTAGTGGAGTAATTGTAGCATGAGTTACAAAATGTAAACAAACTTTCCAAGTCGCATTTATGCATGAGTTCACTTGTCCACTGATTGGTATTGCTTATAAGGGAACTATAAACATTTTGGATATTACGAATTGAAATTGTCAATTATTGATTATCCTACAGCGCATGTGATATTCGTAGATTGTAGAAAACCTTTATCAAACAGTTTTTAGATAGTTTTGTGAATAAAATTTCATGCTAGATTTCCAGAATATTTTCTAAATGGCTTTTTTGATGGGCCTATAACTTTGGTATTTTGCGTATAGTTATATTTAAGTAAATATTTTGGGTTGAAAGCCTTTATATATTGATTTATATAGCTTAACAAATACTTTCTAAGTATTACACCTTTATAAGTATTACACAAGAAATTTAATTTTTCATGCTCAAAGTAGCGGTATGTAATAGTAATAGGTTTTACTGGTGATGAGTAATTGACGGTATTTTTAACTTACAGTTACCTTAACCTTAGGTTAAATAAGAAATTTTTAATAAAATAATACAATCATGCGTATTTCTTAGTGTTATAGAAAAACTTCAAATAAATCGTAATTAATTTAACAATTTAACTACTAGAAATATAAAACATGGCCCTCACTGTTATTAACATATAAATAAACAAATTGTTGCCAAAACCGAGTGCTTCGTCCTATGACCAATTCAAACATTAAATATTTTATTACATAGATATAGGTGTTCCGTTTTGTAGAGCATGAGATAAGTCTGCATCTACAAAATACCCTTGACTGAGATAAAGTAACATAGTTTAGCTTGGACTTTAAGCTGAGTCGCTGTGACAATCTCGACGATTATTTATAAGTTTCTAAGTTCACGCATTCGATTTTTAATATGTGAGCGCAACTAAGTGAATTTCAAGTCCCTCATAAAATATTATATGGTAATAAAAAGTAATTTTAATTTGAACTATAACTATTGCAGCAGTGGACATTTCAATCCGATCTATTTAGTCTATAAGCCTGTTTCGATCTATAAGCCTAGTATTTTTTCGAAGAAAAGTAAGTAAGTAAGTAGACGAAAAACCACTTAAGAAATATTTTTTAAATATTGCCTTGATTTTAATTTTGACCGAACGATCAGATCAATGCAAGTTCTATTTAAATAATTCAATATTTTCTGTGTTCTGTTAAGAAAGTCAAAGCTAAAGAAATCCAAAAATCACAGCTAAAGAATCCTAAAGAAATCCAAAAATATACAATGTGCAAATTCAATGAGTGATTTCATATTTGAAATATTATATAAATAATATATATTATATGATTATATCTTTAAAACAGTATTAAACAGTATTGCCGAAAAAATCACAATACCCTCATACACTTGATTTATGGTCATACTTACAACCATTCGTTGACAACTATATATTTTTAACTCATTTTAATGGAATTTTCAGAAATTATTGCAGCTAATTTTAAAAATGATTGGAGCTAATTTTATTCTTTTTTCAAATATATTGTATCATTTTTTTTCTCTAATTCAACTAAATAGTTTCCGCTATAATGGAACATAGTTTAATTATACTTTCTTTCTTCATTCTTTTTTTTACTTAACGCGTATCTTTAAACAGCAAACTTTTTCTTCTTTTTATATACGTAGTTGTTAATAAATTTTAATTAATTCACATTCGTTTCCCATGAGGTATGACTTATAGGAAATAATTACGTCGGTGTATGAACGGCCGTGTGTGATATCCGGTATTAAATTATGTTGTTTTATCATTCGTAACATTTCAAGGCGCACGAACCTACGGGTATTTGTACACTTGGGTACCGTATAATCGTCTCTATAATTCTTTAACGTAACGCAATATCAAATTCACGTTGACATGTTTTACGTTTGATGTATAATATCTCCATTCAGACCATGCGTTTACACAGTTGCCGCTCATAAAGAAATAACGTTCAGTATCTATCATTTAACGCACGCTTTCTCTCGTTTAATTATAATCCATCATTTATGTCCATGCTATTTCCCAAATGCATTTACTAGTATCTATGAGATTTTAAGTCTATGTGTAACTGAGTGGAGTTTTTGTTTCCCTAGATATGATATGGGCAACAAATTAAGCAAAAGGAAGTATCTCAGTTTCGGTTCGTTTTATCGTAACCGTACGTAATCTTATATTTCAGTAATGTCTATTTATGTTCTAAATATAAATTAATTTTAAGCCAAAAATAAATTTAATTACATTTTATACATCTCTCGCACTGGCGAAATACAATTATGAATTGCTCGATTTGTATTTTAATCGAGAACAAAATTATATTACTTAGATTTGATTCTATATGAATACACTACTTTTGGGATCACAAAGAATTTCTTTAAAATCGCTACTGTAAATTTGGCCTGAACCAACTGAGAGTGACGCAAAAATATATTTTGATTAATGAAACATAATATTTTTTTTTAAATCGTATATAATCAAATAGATACAATAGTGAAGTTCAAAACATTTTCATTTTAAAATAATTTTCTCTTTTTTAATAAACTTTCTGAGTTTTTAAAAAAATTTCGGACATGTCAACTTTCAAAGAAAAAGCAAATTGTTAATATTAAGAGTAGTAGTTAAGAGTGGTAATTTAGAATTGATTTATTAATGATTATAATATTTGAAGACGATTTTAAGAAACATCAAACTTAAATAAGGAACTTTATAATAATAAAGTTACGATACGCTCAAAATACTCTTTCATGTTGTTTACCACCAGGACATATTTTACAAATACTTTACATTTCAAGTTTTTAACAAATACTTCACATTTTCAAGGAAGTTATTTAACAAATACTTTACATTTTCAAGGACGTTATTTAATAAATACTTTACATTTTCAAGTCTCATACGATTTAAATCCTTTTTGTGAATTTTAAAAAATACAAACTGTGTTTATACAGTTTTAATTGCATTATTTTATTTATTTATAAATAAATAAAAAGTGCAATGTGACATTGGAAATTAAGATTTTTTAAGATTAATTTAAAATAATTATTTGTTGTTTTGTACAAGAATTCTACCTATCCCTTCCCGCCAAATTATCGTAAGTTACAAAAAGCAAGTATGACAGGAAACGTTTCTTCGGTTTTTCTTATCACGCTAATACCAATTGCAAGTATTTGTTATTTAGTGAAAAGCACATAATATATACTGCATATTATTATAACAATTATGTTCTCTAAAATATTTTAGATATTGCAATAATACCTGCTTGTGCATATACTACTGAACAGGCTCGCCATTTGTGATACTTACACTACGACACATGATAAATAAAATATTACCTCGGTGACTATTTTAACTAACTTTACGGGTGAAATAAATAAACCACTAATGCAACCCTTTTTAATACTGTTAGGTTATACCGCGGGTACTTATGATCAATTTTCCGCTTACTTTTGGGGTTGGTAACGACACGGCGAAAATGCAAGCATAATTAAAGATAAATTTGTTTTTCTTTTACCTTTAAATATTGCTAAGTTTAAATTAAATTTTTTTTTGCAATAAACAGTATAATTAATTTATCAAAAGTTGTCGCATAAAATAATTAGGCAGGAAGTACGCGATTCGCGGTATTTATAAATAATTTAAAAAACTTTTCGTATGTTGCTAAGTTTGAATTAAAGTCTTTCGGACTAAGAAATTAAATTTATCAAAAATTGTCGCATATGATAATTAGAAGGAAGAGCTCAATATGTGTAATATGTAAATATTTAAAGAAACTTTTCAGATGTTACTAATTTTGAATTAAAGTCTTTTGGAAAACACTTAAATTAATCGAAAGCTGTCGCACAAAATAATTTGGCAGGAAGTACTCGATATGTAAAATATGTAAATATTTAAAGAAACTTCTCGTATTTTGTTAAGTTTGAAATAAAGTCTTTTGGAATAAGCAATTGAATTTATCAAAATTGTCGCTTACTATTGAAGGTTCGATACGTGAGATATGTAAATATTTAAAGAAACGAGATTTTCAATATAAGTCAACACTTATAATTTTAGGGTCAAAAGGAAAAATAAAACTATTTAAACAATTGAAGGAAACACTTTATACGAAACCTGATAAAGGTTGTTTTCTTTTTTTTAATTTTAAAAATCAATTTATATTGCCATAACAAGTTGAATACGATTTTAATGTTTCTTTTAATTATAAGTTTTGCCGTTCTAAAATACCTAATTATATAATATTCAGACAGTTAATAACTTTACTAGCGTATTAATTATATTGATGCAAAAAATAATGGGCGTAAATTAGATCAATTATCTCGACAATTATAAGCTCATAACATCATTATTCGGCCTCAATTTTATCTTGATATGTTTGTATCCCCTAAGGCATTATGCATAAACACATTAACTAATAAATGAACACATTAAAGAATGTGTACAACTAATTTGAATATTGCAACAGAGTTGCTCAAACGCGAACACCAATGCTTGACATAACGACTTCTCCGTCTACGTGATAACGTCCAATATATTAAATGTCTCATACCGTTTCAAGTTTTTCCCAAGTCCTCATTGCTAAACCACCATCCGACTACACCAACTCCTCCACATGCCGACCTCAGGACGCACTTGCGACCTTCTTCCCAACACTGCGACAACAACGCATCAAATAGGCGCCCGTTAGCGGCGGAATGTCTCACGTCACATCTGTCGCGGTCAGCCCGCCATGATGCCCGCGCCGTGACGTCACCGCCCGCGGCCCCTCCCCACGGTTGCCCCCTCTGCTACCCTCGTCAGCCCCTCCCCCCTGACAAAGCGATTTTGTGTTAATATGGACGGACGAATGGGTAGGTAGGGACGCTCTTTTGGAGCGGAGTGAAGTCGGGAAAAAAATGGTGGGGATTTTTTTTGGGGTTCAGTTCCGTTCCGTTTGAAGTTTAATCGAAATAGTGTCCCGAGATGTGAGAGGAATATAATTTTAAAATCTCTTTTCATGATAATGTTGTTGAATCATCTGGAATTTAGACTCGAGTTTGTACTCAGTTTCGAATCATTAAATTGTTAATATATAATTCAAGGAATAAAAAAAATATATAATGCACTTACAACCAGAGTCTATATAGAGATAAATATTTTACAGAAAATGTGACAGATTATTTTTCATTCCTTATCATAAAGGCCGCAGGAATATCATTTTGGAAAAGTTATATTGTGCAAACCTTATCACAAACAGATAAGAAATATTTGTGTAAGGAAAGATGGGAAAAGTTCTGTACGTGGAGTAATTACAAATATTTGAGCCAAAATGCCATAAAAGATACATTACTTTTTTTTCTTTATTATTTGTACAAGAGGCTCAAATTTGTAAATTAATCCAATTGAATATCTATTGTGATTGCCCTGTCAGTGTTAAAGATAATGTCAAAAATATACCTTTTTTGTTCCACTAAGGCACAGGAAAAATCTAATGGACTGAAGAAACTTATAATACACTGGTATTTAATCAATGTAAAATTAGTCCCATAGAAATAGCGATTTCAATTAAAAATATTTCATACATTTAATATTCTTTCAAACTAAATAATATAAATAAAATTAGTCATAGATTTTATATACATTCACCTGTAGGTGTACAATATAATAATGGTAATATGAGAAATAACAAGTTAAAAAAAATAAGAACTTCAAACCGTTCGTGGATTTCAATTTCTCGAGAAAGAAATAATTATTATTTTAATTTTAAAAAAGGATAAAAAACGAATAAAACTTATTTTGGAATTAAATAAATATTTCATGGAAAGTGTCCTAGAAGTATTCAGTCATAGAAGAACACTTTCGTATGAACTATACTCAAATAAACCATTAAAATTGTATTTTCCTCAAACGGGAAAATGGATAATCCATTTTCTCCATGATTTCGAACGTTTTGATAGGAATTCTTCTAAAATATATATCAATTGAATTAACTTCCAATAAATATTGCCCGTTCCAGAATGGGACTCAAAAATGAATATTTTTGTCATTGCTTATTTAGCATGACTGTACTTAGCTAAAAGTAAAGATCATTAATTATCTACTTAATATACTTGCATCTGTGAATGTTAATACATTCTTGTAATTGGATATAGAGTGAATTTAGATGTATATGATGCTGTATCCATTTTCAAATAAAAGTGACAAATAACATGGAAATTGTATAAGTAGGTATTTGAAAAGAAGTTTATTAAAGAAAATAATATTTCTAAGTCAAACCATTAAAAATAACCATGTCATGTCCAGTTGCCATTTTATAAAAAAATGTCCGAAGACGAAACTAAAAAATGGTCAAGATCCCCTTTGTCAACATTTTTGTGCAAAAGAATTCTGTACGTATTTATTAAGAAAAAGGGTCATGATAATCATTGTAATGAACCATTCAACATCCCGTCGTTCACTAATGATTTATTTTTTATACATTTTTATTTTTATATGCATATATTTTTATGTTTATCATATGCATATGTAAGTAATAAAATCTGTCTTTAATTACATAAGTATCATCGTTGTCCATCACTTGTCGTCAGCAGGAACAAGGAGATTATATTTTATACTTGTCGAATTCTTTCGTTTTTTTATTAAATTGAGTAAGTTCAACCTTAAGATAATCTGCGTTTTTTTACCGCGTAATTAATTACATAAGGAGGAAAATATATGGTAATAGGAAGATGAGTGGCCCGGAGAGTACACCGAATAATAAGGTACTCCTGCCTTAAGGTACTTTAGGAAAACATTGGTACGATGGAGACGTAATAGCTCCATGCACACATAGGCCCTTTTCTGAAGTTGATGGCGTGTAAGCTTATGTGATGGCCAAATAAATAATTTTCAATTCTTCCTCAAAGCATGAAGTTTATATTCCTATTGTAGTTTGAGTGCATGAGAGTACCTGATAACGCGAATATAAACTCAGTTTCGCTTCAATAGGGCTTTTTAATTTTTCTAAGTCAATGTGGGGCGTTCTTGGATGAGGATAATCAGAGATATCAAAATTTTTGTTCTATGTATCTTTAGAATCAATGCCTGGTTGTGTCAGATGAAAGAAAAGCCTTATCGGTCATGTCCACTCTTTGCTTTTTTATCTATATATTTATCACCTTCTCTTCCTTATTCTCTCTTTCTTGATATTTATCTCCTTTTCGTCCTAAATGGAGTTCATGAAGCGAGAGTACATTAGCTCTTCATAATATTTATATTATTACGTTTGTTCTTTACTGACTGACAATAAGTTGTTGACTAAACAGAAGGTCGCACATCGTGCTCTTTATATACCAGAGACCTTCAAGAGTTTTCTGTAATATCCCAGAAGTCATTGGGAAAGAGTGACGAATTTATTAAAAGCCAACCTAATGTTGTTAAAGTGAAATAAACAAGAAATCAGGCGACGAGGTGACCACCATTAAAAAATAATAATAATAGCATGGCCGATATTCGCCCAATTTCAGTTTATTTTAAAAGAGCATTCAAGATATTACATAATGATTCAAGATATTCCACAGTTCTTCATATACACTTTTCCGTAGAGAGAAAAATATAAGAGTTACATATGTCTTCATTTCATTCATTTCATTTCTTTAACGAATTTTTATAACTCAAACATTTTATATAAAAATTAATAACTTTATATGTTATGGACGTAGGGAAATCTTTCTATTCTAATTCTTATATATTATAATCCTATTCTAATGTTTTTCCAACATCTACGTATATTGTCATGAAAACGAGTTATATATGAGTTAATAAGTTGAAAGTAAATGCCTAAAAATTATATATATCTACATCGTACAAAATGTAACTATTAATATTTTTTTAATGAGAAAATAATTTTATTTTAAATATCTCGTGTGAGAAACATCGACAATGGAATATAAAATTTATATTACAACTAACACGGTCTGGATAGTTAAGTATTTAGGTTATTTTTGTATTGAGATGTTATTTATATCTACTATTGATAAAAGAAGCGTGACTTTATTACGTTTCGTTTTTTTAAAAGAAAATATTTTTAATCTCTTCTAGAATGGAAATGAAAAAAGTCGATGATAATTGAATAAGACTTGTTTGAGCATACAAATTCTCAAATTTTATCTATCAGTGCTTAACTCTTATAAATACAGATAAATTGTCTTAAAATTATTTTCAGCTTTATTATTATTATTTTTTTTTAAATTAACACGTATTTCTAATCATGACATATGAAATGCAACAAATGTATATTTATATATAATTAAAAGTTCGCTAGAGGGATTTTAATAATTTTAATTTTTTAAATTTAATTGATTTTTTTAAATTAAATTAAATTTATTTTAAATTAAATTAAATTTTTTAAATTTAATTACTTGATATTTTAAATTATATTTACATAGATGTAATGTCTTCATATTAATTAAGTAGAACAATGACGATTAAAACACGTTTACATTGTAATTAGTAAAGGCGAGTATATGTACTTATTTGCGAAGAAATTACTAATAATTTACAAATAATTAAGTATGATTATTGTAAAATATTAATAATTGAAAAAAAAATCAACATGTACAAAGAATACTCTTCAAAGAAGCCAAAATAATAATAAAATTTGTTTTGCTATATTCGGATAAAACATATTTTAGACAAATGAAAGATCAAATTAGTTATAATAATGGCAAGTATTAAAATCAACACGTAATTATATTTTAGTATAAATATTTTAGTATTTAGATCTAATATTACGTCTAATAAAACGCATTGAAATAATACATTCTCGTAAATGCCAATGGTTCCTGTCGAAAAGTCGTAAAATATAAATAAAATATTTTTATTCTAACTATAAAATACAAGAGAAACAGAAGTCAGTGTTTTTGGTAATAAATTTGGTAGCGCCCGCCATCTGTCAGCCGAGAAGTGGCATTTTAAATTTTAGTTCTGATCTTGGTTAGTAGAGGCCCCTAGCCGCTCGCGCGGTCAACTTCTTGTTAGTGAGCGGCCGTGTTTTTATTTACTTCACGTATTGACGTATAGATGGTGCTGACTTGATGTTGACTTTTATTTAGTTATTGTTGTGTATTTATCTTAATATTTGGGTTTGAAACTTTAATCTTTAGTTTCCAAATGTTACGAGGTTTTTTAAGGAATATTTTTCACATTGTATCACATTTGTAGATCAAACACTTTACAAATTTCAAACTATGATGTTATACATCAGATTTTTTTTTCAATTAGTCAGAACATTCATAGTTCTTTTTAGTAAAAGTAATTTTTAAATGTTTTATTTTTTCACCAAAATGAATAATTAGAGATCAAAGATTTCTTTCAGGTGACACTTAAAAGTTAGTTAGTGGTAATAAAATTAAGTATTTTAAATAAGGTCATTTATATAGAATTTTCTGTTTAAGAATATAAAAATAAAACCAAAATAAAAATATTTGTAAATGATAAAATATTTATAAAAGTGTATAAAACGAGATATTTAACGAATATTGTAATGAAGTTCAAGTTTAAATATTTATATTGGGTGAATCTTATAGGAATAAGGAAATGTATTACGTTCACTGACGAAGACTTTCATACTCTTATTGAAAGATATATTGTACATTAGAAAATTATATTATTTGCATGTTTTCAAGTTAACACTTTCGGAACAAGTGTACTTTAGCAAAAGTGCCGTTTACCATTTTTTTTAAGGTATTTAATGGAAAAATAATTTATATATACCCTCTTTTGAATAATTCAGAGGGTCGTATTTCATAAAAAATCCATCTATCAAAATAGTTACGTAAATTGAGTTTTTACGACGAATATACAAAAATAATGACAGACTTTATGTTTTTACATTTAATACAGCAATAAAAACATAAATTATCGAACATTCAACAAAAAAATAGTTTAATAGAAATGAGCAATAAAATAGTTTAATAGATTTGACATTTTACAGCTGTTTTCAGCAGTAAAAACACTTTTGAAATCTATTATTTTACTAATTTAATCATGGTATAACTGTTAAGTACGTCCTTTTTATGAGAATTTCTTGTTTGCGAAGTAAAGAAATACAGTGAAAAATTAATTTTGAAACGTTGTAAAGTAAATGTCATTACGAATATACGAACTATGTAATTACGAATTGATAGGAGGGACTTATAATACTTGTCTTTTATTCAAAATTGTATTTATTTTAAATAATAACATGAATATGGGTTTTATATACTTTAAACGAATACTTAGATGAAGAAAATAACACATTAGTGTATTAGTTACATTTTATCATGGTATTTTTTTTTCATAGTGATCAATTAAAGGAACCATACTGCATCCATAAGAATAAAAATAAGTTTACTTTTATGTTTGTACGCTCAGGATTCCCAAACTGTTCTCCACAACCTCCATTTTTGCCTACAGTTTCCACAAAGAGGTATCAGTTCCTGGTTTGGGAATTTCTGCAGTATTTTTGTCAACCTACAACTATTAAGTGATTACGTAAATTCCAATCTAGATAGAAATCACAACTGATTTAAAAACTTATTAAAGTGTTTATTTGGGATTGTTTTTCAATAGATTTTGTGAAGCCTACACTTCGCGCCGTTTGCAAGGGCAAATACATTCCTGGCAAATATATTCCTTTTTATTTCGTTCTATTAACAACACATTCGTTTTAAGCACATAAGCACCGGTATGTTTATAAGTGCTCTCTCTGTACAATGTTAAAAGCCCGCCGGCGTGTAGCCGCCTATGTAAAACAATGTTGGAAGCTTTCCCGCCCGGACCGGACGCACGCGCCCGCCCGCTGAAAGCCATTCATCAACGTTTGGTCACTCGCCTCACTTACATTTTCAATAAACATTCCTTCCTGAAATCACATGTACGCCTACCTTTAGGTGTAAATGTTATCCGTGTACACTGTGGACAGTGACGTATGTTCCTCTCGGAAAAGTATTTTCCGCAGAGATAATTAAACAAATGATTTCGAGCCTGAATTCTTCACTCCGTGTACATTAGAAATGTTTTTAGCATTTTTAGTAATTTTGTTGTATTTTAAAACAGTTTCTGCAGAGTTTAAGGGGTATTGGTTATTTTGTGTCGAATTCAGATATCAATATCACACAAGACTCAACTACATATCGTGGGTAAAAATAGGGGACGTGTTGAATTGTATCGTTACTAATGCCAGGCTGATGGTTTATCAATACGGAGAGGATGTCAGCCTTACCTTCGTTTCTTCTTTCCTTTCTCTTCTTTCTTCAACTTCTGTGTAATTTTAAAAACCTAAAAGAGACCAAAATAATGGAATATATGGGACATAAACGAGACCTGAAATATTATATCGACTAAGAAAAACAGTATAACTCATAAAAGTTTACGAGATAATCTACCTAAGATTATCCTGTAAACTTTTATGAGTCACGCCCATTTAAGTTTACAGTCTTTTTGAAGCTCTTTCTTTGAACTCTTTTGCTTGGTTTTCATTTTTTACTAAACCATAGTTTATGAATTTAATTCAATTTTTACCAGGGTAACGCTCGGTGACGATGCTGGCTAATAAAATAAGTTTCCAAGGACTTTAACCTAAAATTATAGGTCACTGTTGATGTATACATGTATACCATAGGACTATGCAAATAATTCACATACTTTATACTTTTTGACTTACCAATAAAGTTTTGAAGAAATATAGTTAAGGAATTTATGACATTTTGTATTTTGTTTAAACAAAACTTCGACACATACTCGTACTTATCAATACAATGTTATGTATGTGCATTTTGTTAACGAGCGAGACGCATTATGTTTTCTAAATAAATTTTGTTTAAATTGATTTAAATTCAACTATTGTTTAGCATATATCTTCTATTGAAAGCTTCTATTCATAATTTATAAAGGTGCGGCTTGTAAAGAAACATTGATTAATAAAAAATGTACATTTGGGGAAATCGTTCATTGAATCGATTTGTTCAGGTAATTAATTCATTTTTCGTTGTTTTTCCTAGGTTACTTTGCATTATTAAATATGTAATACGTTTTTTGTACGTTCCAAATTTTCCAATATATTCTCGACGTGGAAATAAATAAATATAACGGAAACGTTAATGTAGATAAGTACTTTTCTACATTTAGTAAATGAGGAATTGTTTTGAAATTAAGGTTAATTATTTATAGAAATGTGTAGCAAAATATATGACAAATATTATGTAATGTAGAAATATATACTAACATAAACGTTTTTTTTTCTCAAAAAACTGTAAATTTAGAACTCCTCGTTTTAATAGTTTCTGGAATCTTTTAACGTCTATTTATTTACAGAAATACGTTAGAAATTATAAGCTCATCTAATTGTTACTAAACGTGCAAGCAGATATTACAATAGAAATTTTTTAGAATGTGATAAGATGACTTTTTATCTAAAGTTCGACTCAAAATTTTCCAAATCATTTCCAAATTTAATTTCTAATTCTAGAGAAGGGAAAAAAAACTTTTTGATATCTTGGCGCTCCTGATTTCAGTTAGGTTTTTGTAAGAATATAGTTTAACGATTCAATTTATCGATTGCATCTGTAATTTTTGAGGAAACACCTTTAAGACACTGATCAACAAAAACCTGGCCACTAAAGTCTCACCATAAGCGTTATAATCATTTTGGTGCAAAATAAGTAAGATTCGTAAAACTGCTAAAATTCATAACGAAAATGCTATATTTACCTTTAGCGTTCAATATCTAAGATGCTTATATTTCCATAACATGCAAATATATAGGTACCTAATGTAATTGAATCTGCAATCTACATCCACCTAGGCACACACACAGGACAGCGAGCCCCTGCAGCGCGGCGGGCCGGGGGTGGACGCGTGTCCTTCCGGCAGCCGAATTATTTAACGGAGCAGAGGACGGGGGCGCCGCCGGCGGAATTTTAATCGAACCTCGTCCCGTCGACGACGCCGTCCTCTATTGGAAATCGCGCGTTGTTCAACTTAATTAGTGTTCGTTGCCATTAAACAATCGCCCGCTCCTTGTTTACGTTAAATTAAAATTCTCGATGGAATTTTTAATGGCGGGTCCGATATTGATAGGATCGATAATTATGTAGAAAGCTATGAAAACGAACAACACTTCAATTATTTTCAATAAATATGCAGATTGAGTAATTTTAGAGAGGAAGTTGACTCTAAAGGGGTACAGGAAACGAATTAATGTCTCAATTATTGGTTCCTGCCGAGATATTTTGCTTTAGGAAATGTCAGTTTGAAGCGATAAGTTTATTTCTGCAGACGAAATTACTATGTGAATGGTTTTACATTTTTAGATGGCTATAGGAAACCCAAATGAAAAGTTTATGAATTTTATATACGTATCATAATTCCAAAATTTGTAATCTGATTTTACAAATAAGATATCGTTTAATTCGTCTTAACAGGTCAAGTAATATTCGCCAAAAAATTAATTTAATGGCCGTTGGGCGTTTTATGTTAATGATTACTTTTTCCCCTTTAAACCTATCATGATGGATATCAGAAGAAAGGGTTTTAAAACACCATTTTAAAAATATACATGTCTACCATCAAAATATTCCATAATAATAAAGAAAATCAAGAGATTAAAATTAAATAATCAATAGATTTACCTACTTATTCAATATTTTGAATTGTGTTAAGAATTATTACATATTATATTTATTTCTTACCATAATATTTTTCGTTTTAAAAACCATAACTTATTTACATAATAAATAGGAATATTTTTGACAAAAGTTATCAGAAAACTTTTAAATTTAAAATAGGTTTCCAAAGTTGACAATGAACTCACACTAGATTAAGAGAGAAAAAAAAATAAAATTGTTTAATATAATGTATCCAAGAGTGTCACCAAATTTTTAAATATAACGTTATCATAAGGAAATGTGAAAGCCAGGATAATATATAAAGAAACATGTTGGAAAAAAGACACGCAACTTCATTAGTTTTTTCAGAACTAATTTAATAAAATAATAATACATAATTTGATTTAATCGAAAATATTATTTATCAAAAAAATATCTACAATTTTTGAAGAACTTCGAAAAAAAATTGCGGTCGAGTATATATAAAAAGCGCTACAATGCATTATTGTAGTTAGACTACTTAAGAGCTAAAATCGAATCAATATGTATGATGCCAATTTATATGAGTCGCTGCTTGCTAGGTAAATTTCAATCTGGTCATTCTGCAGCATAAGTCAAATGCGGCATATGTCACAGAGTGATTCTAGATGCTGTCTCTAAAGCTGCTATAAGACGAAATGTACAGTAAAGAAGCATTTGTATGAGTTGGGCAAAGTTTGCCTATATGGCGTTTAGATACGCCATTTGTTGAGCCAGAATCGACTCAATTATCGTGAAAACTTATGCATACAACTTTTATCTTTTCAACATACGTCCAACCACTTTATCAATGGAATTGAGAAGTGGCTTACATATGTGAATCATACTTGTTAGTGTCAGTAGTTGAGTCGAAACGAATTGAGTAAACCGACCAAAAAAACCCCGCCACAAAAAGGTAATGTTGGGTTTTTCGCTGGATATTCACGGAATCACATATTGGGAAAACCTTCTAGTAATAAAGTTATTACCGTACTGTATTCAGTTTCAAAATTTGGAACTTAAACTCCGTCCGAATCGTTCGCAGAACAACAAAGTATTTTTTTCGCTTGAAAATGCCATTGCCAGGATTATTCGATTATAATTACTTGATTTGAGATGAGAAATTAGTCCAGATCCCTCGTATTAATCACAGCTGGAAAGTTCTGAGTTTTTTTCTATTTAAGTCATTAAGTAATGGTTTGTTTGAAAAAGAACATTGATAATGAAAACCATCGCCGAGTTTGTTGACAAATTTTTAAATTTGAAATCTGCGAGTTTTTTTACGATATGCATTCTTTGGCAAACATTGATATGGGTAATAGATAATGATAATGCATGTACTAGTTAGATTTGTTACATTAATTTTTTATAAAATGTTTTTTTCTTTCAAAATGCTTACATATTGTTTATAAAATAACCCAATATTTTTATTTAAAAAAATAATGTTATTTACTCGTGCAGTTCATATAATCAATAATTTAATTAATATTTGAACACAATATCTTTTATTGAATATATTTGGCGTTAATTTTGTAGAAATTCATTATAATTTAATTTTTCACAACTAAATGAACAGACGTGATATAGTATTATTTCTACTTTATTTAATTTCGTTGTATGACAACATCCCAAGTGACTGACAAGTAACTGAGTGTTATGCATACACATAATTTAATCGCGAGATATGTATCTCTTACTTCAGTAATCATAACAATAAACTAAGGACACCAGGTTGGGGTTTGTCTGACATTGTCCGAATACTGATTGCTTATATCTGAACATGTGACGCACAATGCAATTAGGAAGGTGTTACTAGATTAATGCATCTATAAATCAGTTCGTGCAGGGAGGTAACAATTAGCCGCTATTGTTGCAATGTTAATTAAACTGCACTTGCGTCCAGGGCCGAGGTGTAGAGTGAGCCATCATTGGTGGTGCATAGCTCGCAGGATATCGTCGCTATGCAGCTGGATGCAATTCCAGGGATGACTCTGCGGTAGGAGTAATTATTCGTTTTCGATTGATTGTGGTCAGCAACGTGACCGGTGATTGATCGGCGCGGCATGCTTTATTTAAATGCATTTTATTCAAGCGATGTCGGTGAATAGAATTTTGGTATGTAAACGTATATTTGTATATACTGTCTGTGCAAATATATATACATTGTTAGTTAAAAAACATCATTAGTTAAAATCGAATTATTGAGAATTATTTTCGGACATATAATTAATGGCTTCGTTTTGCCTGAAGCAGTTGTACAAGAGAATGTGTATATACATATATATATATATATATATATATATATATATATATATATATACACGCATATATATATATATTTTTTTATTTCTCATTATTACCAAAATTCTTAAGAAAATCGCGTGGTATAATTAAACTAAATTAATTGAAAATTAAGAAACAACATCTGCTTTCCCTTACTCTAGATTAATTACTTACATCTTTCTCTTTAAATTAGGAGCCACCGTTTCAAAATTGTATATGTAAAACATTGTTAACATCAGCTAACCATAACAGCAGTATATAAGACGACAAAAGACGCAGTTTCCCAAAAGATTCTCGAAGTCTAATTTTACAACCGCATTCATCCACTTGATGAAATCAAATCAAGTTTAGTCAGGATTTTCAATAATTGGATATTAACCTTTCCCGCAGATCTTTTCGTGGATTTCCCGTGGATTCATGAAATAGCTCTCTAAATGCTGTCTAAAAGGAGCTATTATCTCATTGATTTTTATAATTTTTTTTTACCTCAAAATTATATCTGAGTTAGATTTTGTAGTTGTTCTCTAAATATAGATGGGATAAGTCTAAATAAGCTAAATGATCCATTTCAAATATGTCATAAAAAATATTTCTTTTACTTTAGTTTATTCACTTATTAAAAACATATTTATCTTATTAATAATGAGATTATTTGTAATAAATGTTGAGAGTTATTTTTAAAAATAATGTTCGGAATGTGTGATAACATGTTGCATCGTTGTCATATATTCACATATTAAATATTTAGTGTAAGTCAATTTAAATTAATGATAATCATAAAATAATATATAGCTTAAATAGTATGTCATAAAAAATTCGAATTGAATCTTGTCTACTTTATTCTCCGTATTATATAGGAGTATACCTAAATTTCATTTGAATAACGCCGACCTCTTTCAAAACGTTATATACGATTGCAATACGTATGGCCGCGCATTTTAAAACTTTGCAAATTTAATTTGGAGCACGGAAGGGTATCTTAATTATACATTCGCCGGCTAAAATAGACGCATCGCATCGGTTAGACCCGAAAAAAGCTTTGCGGGGGAGGGCGCGTAAAAGTTGCTTGATTAAATTAAAAGTTCATACCCCCACGGTGACATAATTACTCTGCTTTTACACTGTATTTCACTCAGGATTTAACTCTACATTTTGGGGTGCGTGTTATGCTTATTTCCATCACGTGAAAATAATGTTGACGCCACTTTGGTAATGTGTGACGTTGCTCGCGGGGCGACAGAAAATTCAGTACGAACGGGAGACGGACCGTTATTTCCGCTTAATGTTAATGCAGGAGACTTGTTCTGGTTGGAGAAAATTTTTATTTAAGTTTATGAGTGAATTAGTTAAGTTATAAATTACGTTTTACGAAAAAAAAAGCAAATGGCTTAGCAATAGAGTGCAGAGGATATTAAATCATTTAATTTATTTTACCATTTTTTTACATCCTTTTACCATACATCACAGTTGAATAATCAGTAATTTAATTTCATCAACCGTAAAAACGGAAAAGTTCCTTTTCAAAAAGTTAGCCACGAAAAACGATGAGACAAAAGGGCTAAGTTCTTGTAAAGTTTTGCTAGGGAAGTGTAACTCATGACGGTCCTTTTACGTCTAGATTTTTTTTATATTATATCTATCTCCACATTGAACTTGGCCACGATGGACAATTTTTGTCGCATTAACAATCAGAGTTATATAAAGAAAATAATTGTGATGGTTTAATAGATCCTGTCATGTAGCAAAATGGTATAGATGTAAGAATTTATAGCGAGAAAATTTTGAGAAAATTGTAAAGTCAAACTTTCAGCTTTCTCTGAAGCTGAGTTATGGGGTTTTAAAGTAGCTATGATGCCTTCCAGGTAAAGAGTACAGTGTCCGCTAGCTCCACCATCGTGCACCATCGTGTACATTACGATGTAGTTGATGGTGTCAACTAGTTTTTACTGTCTTTATACGATATCCGATGTAAAAAGAAAAAAAAAGCTAATTATTTCACTCTCGTAGTATTTTTCTATTTCTAGAATTATCTGTATATGAAAGTTTAGAAAATGGGACTCAGCATGAGGTTATTCTAATTGTCATATGGTCTTCTTGCCGATAGAGTCTTAAAATTAGAAAAAAGTAAAGGTAAAGTTATTTCGGTTACGTATAAAAGCTAATGGTTTCAGTGTTCAATTTCCGCAGGATGCGAACGGAAACTTGCGTATGATGCGAAACAAATTGCACTCATTTAACTAGCAGATAGGTGAAAACCAACGTGATGATGCAAACAACTTTTAACGTCATTGGAAAAGCAGTTTTAGGACGATAAGGAAATTAATATTCAAAAATTTATGTTGTAATTTAATTTTCAGGTGTGGTAGCACCTGAATTTTTGAAAATTGAGTTTACTCCTTTTATCTTCTAAAGTACCTGAAAACGAAATTTAATAAAATCCATATAAATTATGAGTCCATTTTAGATATAAAAACGACAAACAGGTTCATTGCAGTATTTCATGTCATGTGAGAAATAGTTCTTTTATGTTTTAAGCGTTACGTACTTCAAAAGGAAAAACCCGTGAAGTACAAGTAGAACTCGCATTATAAGTGTTCCGTACATATTTAGGCACTTATAATATAGTAATGTTTAAATATACATAACATTTCTTTTAAAGTATTTACAAATACAAATTTTTCTCATAGTGCTATATGTTTTACAGTCATATAACATGATGCATATTAAGTGATATTATTTCTCACCATGCCAATGTAAAATATTACCTAGAATATCTTTCAGACACATAATAAATATTCTTTTTTAAAATAGAAAGATATTTTGATTTAAGTCACTTGCATGGAGTGTCTATGAAATTTTACAGACTTGTCATAAATTGGTCGAGTATTACTCGTAAAAGATTAAAGCCTACTTAGCTGTTATAATAAGGTAAAACTTGGTAATATACCCTACTTTTTGTTTAAATGTAATAAAACGGAAATAACTTCAGAATAGTGAAACATATTTATTTGGTAATAACATTTGGCATTTTGACAACAATATGGCACTTGTTAAACTTAATATTATCTATGTTTAATTTTTTTTAACCATAGCAAAACATGGGGCGTTACAAAACACCCCTTGTTTTATAAAATGGCATTTCGGTAATATGCTCATTCATATTACAAAATGCCCCACTGTAAAATTTTTTTTTAACTAACTTTTGCAATCGTATAAGTATGCTTAACGTTACCATAAGATAAAAGGAACGTTGTCACTTCTGGTCATTAAATTAGATAATAAAATTCACATTTATGTTATTAAACTTAAAATCGTCAAAGTTAAAAAAAAATAACCGAACTTAAAATGCCCCAATGCAAAAAATTACTTTTAATTAAAATTTACAGTTATCTAAGTACTTAAATCTACAACATAGCTTTTACACAAATCATTTAAATACAATTTAAAATTAAATCAGTTCAACTAAATCACATTCTACACTTATTAATAGCATCTCTTTTAGCTCCACGTCTTCAAATATTGCACTTAGGACTGTACATGGTGCAGAACTCATGCATGCAAGCCCATGCCATGCAAGAATCAAAGAAAAAAAGAAAGTTGAATCCAATCTTCAGATGATTTTGTTACATTATAGTCTTCTGTGCATTCTACACACTTCTTTGTGGCGGATTCAGAATATTCTTCTAGAGAAATATCAGTCTCGTCATAATAATCACTGCTCTCCAAAGACGATGTATCAGACGCTGTTTTCTTCTTTTTGTTCTTTCAACAAAAAGAAACAAGGGTATGGACCCCTATTTTTGTCTTTTTCTTCTTTATTCTCATTATTGCTTACAGTTGGTGATGAATCAGATATTTTTTTTGTTTTTATCTCTGACGCGACCTCCGCTTGTGTTTCTTATAACCTTATCTACTTTCCTCTTTTGTGCACATTTAAGCTGCTCAAGGTTTTCAGATTCATCTTCTGTTTTTTTTCTATTCTTTCCGTGGTATATGAATTTATTTTCATAACTATCCATCTTATCTTCATTCTCTTCGTTGCTTACAGATGATGATGAATTAAATACTTTTTCCTTCTTTTTGCTCCATAGAAGAACTCTGCTCTGTTTTCCTTTTATATCTCCAGCCACTTCTTTGTTCAAATTTTTAGTCTTCTTATATTTTTCTTTTGATTTATTTTTTTTGGATATTAGTTATCGTTTCTTTATATTATCAGGAGAAATTAAAGTAACAGCAGTTTGTTTCCTCTTTGATAACACTACAGGAAGCTTATCGGGCAGATGGTGGTTAACACCTTGGTGGGTGTTTCTTGGGGTTCAGTTGACACCTTGGTGGGTGTCTCTTAGGGTTCAGTTGACACCTTTGTAGATGTTTCTTGGAGCTCAGTTGACCTATTCGACATAGCTGTAATTATTCTTGGTAGTTCAGGCTTATAACATTGATCCGAATCTTTTTGAGGTGTTCTTGGAAGAGCGCCTATTTTATCAAAAATTGCCTCAGATAAAATGTCTAACTGTTCTGGAAAATGTGTAGAAGTTCTTGTAACAGTGATTGTTGCAGTGTGTAATTTGGTTTGATTTAAACCTGAAGGTCCTGGCTCATGAAAAGATTTTCTTAAACGAGGACGAGGTGCGAATGAGTAATTCCTGAAATATTTTCAGTGAATGGCCTAGAGATACTTGGTTCTGGCGATCTCCCCTCAGATTCCGTTTCTATATCTTTAATGGTTACCGCAATGTCTTTTTTACAACGATCAACAAAATTTCGCCTAAAAAAAGATCTCGAATGAGATGCAACAAACACAAATGTTGGTGAGTGAGTAATTTCTGTGGCCTCATTCTTAGACTTTGTATCGCTGGGTTTCTGTGGTGATCGTACGACGTTCCTTCTTGGTCGTTGCATAATAGCATCGGCAGTGCTATGCCACCATAATCTTGCAATAGAGACAAAGATTCTCTTGAAGTTTGATCTTCTTCGTTTTCTACTAAGTTTTGTTGTTGGAATGAATCCGACAATGAAAAAAGTAATCTGGAATGGCGCTTGGGTTGTACGGATAAATGCCATATAATCTTAAAGTTGAAACACTTTGCCCCATTGGAACAGCTTTGCCCCATACCCTGCCGATCAATTTTGAAACTTCGTAGCGTGTCAGCTTTTTATCCTTATTATTTACCATATATGATGAGGCTTCCTGTGCGAAATAAACTTTTAATGGTCTAAAAAAAACTTATCTAGTGGCTGAAGGGCATGGGTTATGTGACTAAGTAAGCACAGTAATATGAAATTGCTTTTAGGTTCTTCCAGTAGATTTATGTTTTACTACACGGACTGTGTCCATCTAATATCAATAGCGTCTTTCTTAAGCTTTTGTGGCGCAAAAATACCTCTGTAAACCACCATAAAAAGATCGAAGCCGATTTTTTGTTCATAAAAATTTGTGATCCAGGCGGAAGACTTTTAGAAAACTGAAAAGGACTTACAGTACGTTCCTTTGTAGTATATCAAAATTGGGGGTATGAAGTTACCCACAGCATTACAGCAAGCAATCAATGTTACTTTTTCGCTACTTGTGAGCGTGTACACATCTTTAGCTCCGTTGGTAGCGACTACTTTGCTGGGCTTATTATTTACTTGGATACCCGACTCATCCATATTAAAGATATCCTCAGAATAAATTATGAAGTCATTTTTTTCGTAGAGCTTGGCTAGCAATTCAAAGAAGTCTTGAACATCCTTTTGATTAACTACGTATGCTCGAGAAAGTGATAGTTCCTCTGATTTTCTCCGACTTAATTCCTTATTACGAGTCATAAATCCGGAAAACCATACATTTCCAACAGACTTTATAGTTTGGTAAAATTAATTTTTACTATTTAACGTTTTGGCTCGCTGATATGCCATTTCTTTCACGTCTTTTCTATTAGGGGCAAAGCAAACCTTTTCTCATTTTTTATATGGGTAACTAACTTTTTCACATTCTTGAAAAAATATTGGACAACGACCAAGTGGTCCTTTTTATTTTCCTGTTATAAGATGTCTCCTAAGGGTTCGAGATGGGATCACGTAATTTCTTGCAGCTTCATTTTTCAGCAGCTCCGTTAACTCCCATTATTTTTTCCTGACGCTGTGCAAAACATCTTCTAAGTCTTCTGCACTCCAATTTGCCTGCAACCTTTTCTTCATGTATTTTCGGAACATTATCTGTGATAAATAGAAACTGTACTACAATTTACAATAATAATTACGATACAATTTTATGAGGTGTAAGTAATAGGGAATTTTAAACAACGGGTAGTGGGGCGTATTACCAATTTTTGTTTTTAAAACGCCCCACCTTAAACAAAGCAATCAAGGTTATAACTCAGGACGGAGTAAAAAATAACGCGTCATTTTATCTAATACACGATAGTTTGGGGCGAGGAACAAAATGTTTTGATTCTTGCAAACTATTTTATTTAATATTTTTTATTAGCATTAAAGAACAGCATGTGATCGTTGACTATATTGTTTGGCAACTGATTCCACGTCACGTATTTAGCCGTGAGCTGTATAGCTACGTTAGTGTGCGTGCCAGAGTAGCTGGAGGTTTTGTGAACTGTGGCGTTTTACTAAATTTTATTCCTTTCAATTTTGTTATATGTAAAATTATAGTATATTTTCGGATATTCATTAATAGCCGTTTAGCTGGTAGGGTTAGGTACACGAAACTCTAATAAAACTGATCACTTTAAAGCTTACTATATCGTAAACAAATTTCTGTATCGAAAACGTGTTCATGACACACCACAATATTTTTAAAATATCAGGACAATGAATTTTGCAAAAAAAAAAATCGTCCCAATTTTGCATGAAGGTAAGGTACTCTAAAAATCGTTTTTATTAAGATTTTATTTGGTAGCTTGGTAGGCGTTATTCACATTTCAGCTTTGTAACACTAATAGTCTGCGAGTAAAAGGGATTTGATATGCAGAAGGATAGACAGAAGTACAAGATGAAACTATAAGGGTTCCTAGTCTGGTTATGGAACCGTAAAACGGATGGACGTAAACGGAAACGTAAACGAAGTTGGGCATAGTTATAAAGTATATTAATGACCATTTATCTCAATTACTCTGGTACACACTCAGACATTTTCGTATGAAAATTAATAATATAGTGGTAGTCAAATTGAGTTTTTAAAATATTTTTTTATTTTTTTGTATCGTGCGGTATATGAAGCCATAATGATAATAACAAAACATATTTTCTACATTTTATTTAAGATATTTTTCTAAAGATATTACCTACCTTCTGTCTCCAGAAACTGCTAGAGTCAAATTATGAAAACAAAGCAAAGTTGTTAGCGGTTAACCTGAACTTTAGCGGAAAACTGTAGCTATGATATTAATTCTTATAGTTTTTGAAAAGTTCTCGTAATTTTTACCCTTGTGCAAAATATACTGGACAATATTTTACGTTTTAAAAAATAATATTAATATTCATAAATAGTTTCTCTGAAATACTATGTACACTTACACATTCACAGATTCTGATAAGGGATGCTGTTAATGTGTACAAAACCCTGGTACTAGAGAGTTTTTCTCATAATTAATAAGATGTTTGTAATTTCAAGA
Organism: Druceiella hillmani; assembly: GCA_039881145.1. Classification (NCBI taxonomy): domain Eukaryota; kingdom Metazoa; phylum Arthropoda; class Insecta; order Lepidoptera; family Hepialidae; genus Druceiella; species Druceiella hillmani. The sequence goes on from JAYKKI010000043.1 coordinate 13,545,547, forward strand.
TAAGACTATAGCCAAAAAGCCCAGTTTGAAACTTATGTCATTTGTTTTTTTTATCATAATGTGCTCATTAAATATTGAATACATAAATAGGACAAGAGAAATAAAGTACCCGTTCCAAATGGTTTATGTTTGATATACCGAGTTACAAAGTTTAGAATTTATGTTCAAAGTGCACATTAGTCCTTTTGATGCTACATCACCAATGCCTGAAGGAAGGTTTTCTATTTGCAAACTTAGATAATAACAATCTAAAAATATTTTATTATGCAATAAGGCATGAAATATATATCAGAAAAATAAACATGACACATATTTTATTGTTCTATTATTTTAATTGCGAAATTGTTTATCTTAGGTTACGATTTATTTTCGCTATATTTTAGTTTAGTTTCGATGATTTCTATTTATAAGACGATAAAATATATTTTAAAAAATCTGTAAACCGGAAAATTTCCGTCATTGACAAAATTAGTGTGGAGAGCAGTTTCCGATGCAAAATGGAAATATTTGCAATTGTGAAATCCCATCATGCATCAGTCAGGGTCATTAGCACTTCCACACAGCACAACTAATCCGCCAGGACGTATAATATATCCGTCACACTTGCTCGTTTTAATAATACTTATTTATTACATTAGTTAATTTTTGACGTTCGTAGCAACGTACATTTGTTTACTTTCTTCATAACAAATTCGTCTTGCAAATCGTACCAATCATTTCAGGAAACATTTCTTTGTTGGCCGCCAGGCCTGTTGTGTATTTAAGAGACGCGAAGAAAAAAAAATAATAATACGGCAAGCGGGTAATAGATGAACTAAAATTGTAATGATAAATGACGGAGGGCAAATGAGTAAAGGCGCGGTGCGACGCGGCGCCACTGACGACTGGCGGCGCCTTTGAGCGTCAGGGGCGGCGCGCGACACGTTTTATCACGTGAATTATTGTGTCGGTTTTGTGGGCAAATATATTCTTAGCGTCGCTCGAGAGGAGCGAGCTCGATACGACATTATCGCGAGGAGCAAGTGTCGCGATGACAATGCCGGTTGCTAATTTGGTCATGCTGTGAAAATATACAGGTAACAGCAAAATAAGGAAGTAAGTGTAAGATTTTGCATGAAAACACCCCATAACATCATTTTACAGAAAAAGAAAACATTTATCATCATTTTCACATAAGAACGGAACGAACGAAATTAAGACGTATTTATTCACGCTAAGCTATAATTATTCAGCTAAAAGTAAAAGAAAAACGGATATAAGGAAACAATACGATGAAAGAGAACGACATAATGCCGTTAGTTCAAAAATATCTTAATGGAAATTGATATTTTTTTCTTACTGAGCTGAAATATAATAGTCGGTTGTATGAAGGTCATTTTTAAAATATCTTTACGTCACCTGATATAAACATTAGATAATGAAATATCAAAATACTTCAACTGTTTTTTCCTCCACATTTTTAAAATAATTTCTTCAAACAAAGCCACACTACTAACCGAAAAGAGATGAGGAATCTTATATTTACAACGAAATCATTTTAATTTACAATCAAGAATGAAAACTTTGACAATTTCATAATACGTGTTTCAGTAAGCGTAATAAATCTGTCGGACGACTCATTAAAATAATGCCGTAACTTTCCTGCTAAGCCGTGGTATTCTCGTTCCCGAATAGTATCCTATCTTTTCTTTGATCTGCTTCACATGTATTTCAGTTGCGACGAATCGAGTACCCCGTAGAAATAGGGTTATGAAAAATTTCGGTCGGTTTACCGGAAGACGTCTGGGTCTTTTCTCGTAGGTGTAAACGCTCGATGGGTGAAATAAAGATACTCCACTTAATAGTTGTAATGTGTGTATCGTTTGTTTTGCCCGTGTAATTTATTAGAATTACTGAATATTTCATCAAAAGATGAAGAGCTTTATTTGTAAATTTAACATAAATTAATTTAGCCAGAGTTCACTTTTAACTTGTCAAAGATCGAAGTTATTCTAAACTTTTTCAAGGAATGCCTTATTCGTTTACGTGTAGTTTTTATTAATATAATTTGTCAGAGATGATGAAACAATGGGTTTTGGTAATAGATTTACGGTACTGGCGCCAATGCACGACGAGCTTACAAAGACGCCGTCGATAATAATTTATGTGGATACCACGACAGCAGGTGAAGTTGGCGGGGAGCGGAAAAGATCATAGCCTGTTTCGTTTTCGATCGTTCTGCTTGTATTTGCGTGAATAAGAAAAAAATTACAAAAATAATTTTTGGAATTTCGAATTATTTGACAGAAAAGTGATGAAAGGCTTTCGCCGAGCACCTGAATTCGCTTTTGGCTTCTTCGTTCGTAGGGGATTAATATGGAAAGCACCAAAATATGGAAAAGGGAATATGATACATTTATTTTCCAGTTTAATACAACCTAAGGCAAAACAGTCATGATATATCTATGATAATATATAGGTCTATTGTAAAATTTAAAAAAACATTAGTTATAAAAATAATCATACAGTATAGCAAATCAATATTTGAACAAAGTATGTGCAAAAACTATAAGCGTCAGTAATAGTTTTAGCTATGCCTAAATATTTTTTTTTCTAATATAAACTTTTAAAAATAAATTCGAAAAAAATAAATTTCTCTCTTAAGTGAAACCCATTCTCGGTTACATCTTTTATTATGTCAATATTAATTATGGAAATTTACAGTTACACCTTTATATAGAATTTAATTACGTTATAGAGTAGAGCATATTTTAACTAGGAATATTCTTACGTTGCGCTCGCGTAACAATAAATAAATCATTATACAACCTGTTAATTATTCCCCTGAGACATTCTCTGGGCCACCGGAAAATATTTTCATTTTGACAAACGCCACTATTTATAAAATGCGACGTGCAATTTATAAAAATAAACCTCTATCACTCGTTATGTCTCCTCGCCGTCACTAATAAGACAAGATCATTTACATTATTTTTATTGTAAAGAGAAAACCTAATGTTACTTCGTGTTGAGAGTTGTTTTCGTGTCATATCCGATTTTACACGATAAAATATTATATATTACTGTAAATGACGTAATAATTTTGTTTCAAACTTTGTAAAAATTTTACGAGCCATAAGTGCAACTATATCTAAAGGTGCTGCCAAATAATTAGAATTTTTTGGCTGCGATTTTGAAAAAAGAATATTTTAAAATTTGGTTAAGATTCATTAAATAATATTTGAAACACTGCGTTGTTTTAATGCATATAGACTCCAGATTACAGTTTTAATATATACTTAGTTTATTTATTTATCCAGTATTACGACCCATGAATTTCTTGGGTCTTGTTTACCACTTTTTCGTCTCCGGTTGTCTTCCGATGCTGCTAGTCTTTTCCAAATTCCAATACCCAGCTTCCGCAGGTTGATCTCTACGGCATCGAGTCAACGTATTCTTGATCCTCCTACTGGGCGGTTGATTTTTGGATTGTGGTTTAGCAAAATTTTAAGTAGCCGTTCGTTTCTCACTCCTCGTACATTGTGCAGTCAACGGCGCCCTAGGGTCTGATACCCATCACTATTGAAGTGTTAGAGGTTGAAATGTAGAATTTTCCTCCTATCCTATGCTTTGTAAAGGACAATGCCAGATTCTGCCCTGTAAAAGAAAATTTAAATGTACAAAAGAAATAAATGTTGTTCAATTTGTTTCAAAAATTAATATTTCTTAATACATTACTTTTAGTTTCCCAGAACTTGTGGTTAATAAAACTAAAATCCAGAATTTTTTTATTTTTCGTCTAAGTCAATGTCAAATTATAGAACTTTAATAATTGATTTTTGGTTACACACTTGAAACGAATGTGTATTTTTCCCAGACCTTACGCTTTAAAAAATGCCACCCTAAGTACTTTATCTGATTTAAATATATTTGCAATGTAGAAAAGTATTTTATTTTATTCAATATTTTAATACCGAATGTATTCCATTTCCATCATTAGCGTCATGCTATTACATATACAAGATACGTAGATAACGTGGTACAATCATATTACCTGCTATTTAAATGAATACTAGATGATAATGTATAATTTTGCCACTTAAGCAGTAGGTTTTTGGGTAAAAATGCAAAGTATTCCTTTATTTTATACTCTGTTTTTCATTATTATTTTTCTGTTAAATTAAAACACTCATTTATTATATATATTCATCTTTTTTGGTTAGCGTCCAAGTTTCCGTGTCATATAAAAATGCAGGCTAGATAATGGTTTAGTATGCTAAGAGTATTAGTTGCTCTATGACGAAATAGCATCTAAGAAGATTTTGGAAGTTAAAATAGAACCGGTTTCCTGCTGCTAATCTAGCCTTCAGTCCGCAGATACCTCATTATCACCAGTGACTAATCCTCTAAGGTATTTAAATTATTTTACTCTTTCGAATCCTTTGAAGTCCTGCACACTTTTCCATCTTATCTTATTTCCTGTATCGATCGTGTAGATGTAGTTTATTTAATATATCCAAGATTTCAAGTTTTTTTTCTATTGACCATGAGTGTGCATTATAATTGATATCAATGGGATTAAAGACCTAAATTTTCTAATTAGAATCGTATATAATTTATACTTTTTGTTTGAAGATTTTTCTAATAGAATTTAATAGTAATGAATCAGAAACATATATGAAGCTTCGTGCACTCGAGGTGGGCATTTTTCTTGCTTTTACTTTTGTTTTGAAACAAGTGTATATTAGACATTTTTGAGAAATTAAATTATTTTCAGAATACAAAGTATCTTATAATATACAGTCGAATGATTAAATAAATAAAATATTACTGTTTTTCCACATCTCTAATAGCAAAAATATGCACAAAATATATGCTAAGTCACAAGTTTATATAATAAATTGTTTCAAAGATTTCTAAAAAAATAACGAATACATAAAAATAGATATGCATATAAAATTAGCAAATCAAAATTGGCGTAAATACCGAAAACAAGATGCAAATTCATTTCCGTCATACATTATAAAACTCAAAGCGAATAAAAATATGAAAGAATTTGCGAAATATAAATTGCTTTCGACAAATTTTTTGGTGCACAGAAATGAAGAAAAAACACATCACAAGACGTTTTTAAACTCGTGTAAATATTTTTCAAGGAAATCACACGGTTCGACGTGTCCAGTTACAATTAACAAAGTGACCGCTCGTTTCTTGTACTCGCTCTGAAATATGATGGCATAAAAATGTCGCTCGTGGCCGATGAGGACTGGTGTCGGTTATCTGCGGATCTCGACCACGTTCTACTTGTTAATTTTTATTACAAACCACAGAGGTTCGTCCAGCTACGTCCGACAAGTTTCACTCGACGTACGATCTTAACGGATTCATCCTAGAGATAACCTTAATAGGTATTTCTGTGAAAAGTAGGTTTGATGACGAATGTGGTAATATTAAGAATATATACTCGCCAGAGTCGCATTCGAACTGGTTTGTCTTATACTCAGAAGCTGATTGTTATCTGAGCGGTCAGCAGACGGTGCTCGTAATAAAAATAATAGAATCAGTGTCAAGTTGACGGTGCTGCACTATTAAGTGTACAAAAATATAGGTAAGTTTCTTATCAGAGGCGGATGTCAGTTTATAGAAAAGTATTTCGTATTTGATTCAAGTACTCGGTTACAATTTCGAAGTAGTAATTTGACGAAATTCTAAGAAAACACGGTACTATACAGTCTATACAGTCAAATTGTTGGGGTGCACCTATACCCGGATATTATGATAACATTTCTACATAATGTATAATATTTAATATAAATGTATTAATTAAAAAAAAAACCGCAATTCAATCCTTTTAAGAATTAAAGAGTCGCTCTCTGAAACTCTAAGTAAACAGGTTCCTTGAAGTTAATTTCACAGATATTTGTATTCGAATATTATAATTAAATGACTTAATATATTATAGTATTTTTTATAAATGTCACTCTATTACATATGAATTCCAAAAAACTCCTTGTAAATATGAATTTTTAAGAACTCCTTATAAATAAGAACTTTCAAGAATCAAAGAGTGAGGTGGTTAAAATTGTTCCTCCTCAATTGTTATCTATAATTTAATTTATTTATGATTCGGATTGAATTTATAATTAATAGAATTTATAATTAAAATTAAGAATGAATCGCACGTTGGATTTGCTTGTGTTAGTCTGACAGTGAGATGTAGTCGTTGATTAATTATTTCTTGATTATAATTTGAGGTGAAATTTTTTCTCTATTTTTCAATATTTTGACATAATAATTTAAAAAAAATAACAATAAATAATCACTTAAATACATAAATTAGTTTTTATGTAAACCACATAATATATACACACAAAAGAGATATCAATTTAAGAATTGAACCATTGTGATTTATTTCTTTTCCATAATCTAATTATTTTTTATTTAACATATTTATATACATTAAAACTTCTTACCCATACTCACATCAAAATAGGTGGCGGTAATTAACCGATACATTGAACAATTCGGTGTTAAAAATTATTTAAAACCCAATCAGACGAATTTTTTAAAAACTTGCATACGCAGAAGAAAATTTTCGTATTAAAACTTATTGTTGTTAAGGAGTTTACGTATAGAAAACTATAAATGACGTCATACACATTTATTTAATTGTAATCATTATAACTTCTTTTAGATTTATCTGGTAACATCAATTATAAAACAGTTAAGAAAATGATTCGAAAGCATAATTATTAAATTACATTCAGATCAAGCTCGCGTTATGTATTTGAAACAATTCAATTACGCCCTAAACGGGCGACGAATAATAAAGGCAAAATAAAATTCAAGTCGAGATTCACGAATATATGTCCGCGAACAAAACAAATATCATTATTCGCATTGAACCAAGTTTGAGGGGTGGAATCCGTGCCAAAACAAGGGGAGGGCCCGGAGGTTATAAATTTAAATTTCGGGGATTCCTGCCCGCTGTAATATTTTTCCGTTTTTTTTTCTTTTTAATATTTAATTTTCAGCAGCCTCTGATCCGTGTCGTTAATCAATGACCAGACAGGGTAGCCGGGAAGGTACATTTTTCCGACTTATTTTCAATTACACTTCGTGCATTAATCACGACTTTTGTTCATTTGTGTAGATAACCATCACTTATGTCAATGTAAATTGTGAACTTAGGTATATATTTTACAAACACAGCATAGACAATATTAGATATATTGGTATGCAGTAAATAATTACGTTGAAAATTAATATAATGCGATATGGCCATCATTACTTCGGCATGTTAGCTGAAATGGTATCAATGCAATGACGCAATTTAATTAATGACGAAGACAGTATGAAATCCAATTATACCTAAAAAGGAATCAAAAGACATTAAAATTACTTTAGGTATTTTTAAAAATTTTGTAACCCTGAAAATTTTATCCAGATAAGATCGATGTTATTTTCTGAACTTTGTGTCCTGTTATTTTCGCCGACGACCAATAGAATATTGTTATTATTAGAAATGGGTAATTGTTTGCTTAGGGATCTTAGTAAATCCAAAAAAATCTACGTCGAAACGATTGGACTGGGTCTTTTCGATCTTGAGGTAGAATTTGCCTGTTTCAAAAGTGTGCTTTTTAAAGTCGGTAGTTCTCTATTGAATTGTTGAGAGAAGGAGACCGGTAATATGTAAGCGTAAATATGACAAGGGAGAAAGATTGTGTTGTACATTATGATAGTTGTTATGTTTCAATGGCTTGATAGTGTAAGTGAATAAGCATATGATTGTTTTTATTGTTAATTGAAACAACATCTTTTAATTTCACGCTATTCTTTAATTATACTCAAAAAGCTTCATTTCAAGTATATTTAAAAATATTACCATACAATAAAGATTTTTATATACATATTAACAAAGACTATAATAACAGATCGAGTACAAGTTTTGGACAGATGATTAATATATAAATATGTTCCTGTTGCCGCTTAATCTTTTAAATGAGGCTCGAATAGGGATCCTGAAAATAGCCTCATTAGGACGGTCCCTTGAATGCGCCCCGCTACCGCAAACCACCATGTGTGGCGGTTTTTTTTACAATATCTGCGTCTCATCATGAAGAGGGCTGTGTCAATTATTAGGACGACAATTCAAAAGCGATCCTGACAACTTAGTTTTGAAAGTCCGTTTATTGTCATTTATTCCAAGGTTTATAGACCGAACATAGTGGGAGACAAAACTTTATAAAAATAAATAAATAAGTCCATTATTTCTAAATTATTTGAAATGTGACTTTTTAGTTTTCTAACTACCATGCTTTTTGTAGTCTTAGATCAAGTGCGTAACTCGTATTTGGTTTAATAATATTTTACTTTGTTTGCTTTGGGAATGAGGCAAAGGTTTGTGTTTTTGATGGAAAGTGGGGCAATACATGAAACAATCTTCTTTGTCAACTAGATTTTTAGTAGAATCATGATAATTAAAAATAATTAACGAGTTTGCTAACGTCCGCGTAAAGTTGATACAACGATGTCGCGTCGCGCTCCATCAACTCTCGAGAGCGATGGCGCGCGGGTCAATCCGGGCGACGTGCTGCGCGCTTTATCGCGCCATCTCGCTCGCGACCGCCTCAACCAGAACACGATGGAAATTCGTGGTCTTCTCGGAACACTACACCGGGGCAGGTTGTGACTGCACTAATAGGCGGGCGTTTTTACCGGGAACGCATGAAATTTTACGACGTCGTGTGTGTCCCACCGCCGCGCTTCACCGTCTGTCAGTGTCCGCGCGCCTTCGCAGCTGACGGTTCCATCTATTGAGGTTCGAATGAGTATTGAAGTTCCTCTGTTTCTATTGCAGGTCGGAAGAGGAGCCAACTGATGCGGAGCCGGATTGCGTCGCGGGTGTCGTGGTGAGTGAACCGCGGAGTGAATGGAATCGTGCGGCGGTCGCGAGCGATCGCCCCAGTGAGCCCTCGTCGGCGCAGTGCGCGCGTTTTTTCAGTGAAAAAGTGTCGGCATCGCGGTGCCGTTAAACTGCAAATATTGCTTGGGAAGTGAAAAACTCGGACGAGATGAGTGCGAACAACTGCGACAGCATGTCGTCGTACTTCGCAAACTCGTACATGGGCGAAGCGCACGGGGGCGGGAGCGCACACTACGGCGGAGTCCCGGCGGCGCCCGAGCTGGAGGGCGCGTGCGAGAGGCCGGCGCAGCACCACTATCCGCCGGCGCAACCCGCCGCCGCGCTGCCCTACCCGCGCTTCCCGCCCTACGACCGCATCGGCTACTACGGCGCGCAACACGTCGAACAGAGCGGCTACCGGCCCGAGAGCCCGGCGCACGCGGGCCACATGGGCGCGCCCAACGGCCACCAGCCGCCGGCAGTGTACGCGAGCTGCAAGCTGCAAGCGGCGGCTGCAGCGCACGGTGCGGGCGGCGCGCTTTCGGGTAGCCCGCCACTCGAACAGGCGCAGCAGATGCATCACATGGCACCACATGCGCCTGCGCCACCGCACCACATGCAGCACGCGCCCATGCAGCATGCGCAGCACGGTATGCAGCACGCGCAACACGCCGGTCAGCACATGATGTACGAAGAGATGGCACATCAGACACAGATGCCGCCCATGCACGCCCAGCCCATGCATGCGCAGCAGCCGCCGCAACAACAGCCTCCCGCCAACACTCAGGCCTCGCTACCGAGCCCGCTTTATCCCTGGATGAGAAGTCAGTTCGGTGAGTCAAATGTTTTAAAGGCATTTCTCGGATATAATTCTATGTGGTAAGCTAACATTATAATCACTTCTCGATTTAAATGACCACTTTAATTACTTGATTCTTTACGAACCCTTCTTATCAGAACCAATCGAAAATCAATCTCATAACCTTCATAATATTTTACTTTTTACGAAACTTTACCGATAAGAATAATTCAATTTTATTTACTTTTCGTATTATACTTATGATTAATACTGACATCATAAATAAAATGCTTTCTAGAAGTACACAGAAATCATCAAAATAATTTTCAACACCCACACCCGTTGAATCATCACCGACTCTTTTATGGTATTGCGTTACTTATCAATCTTTCAAAATATAATTACTTTAATTTCATATCGGTACCTTAATGTAGAATAGCGACGTGCATACTAGAAAAGGATCATTGGAAAGATGCCTGCGCAATATTACAAAAAACTTAAAATTTGCAATATGTATTTATCTCGTACTCACAAGTTGAGATAGATGCAAATAGAAATTATAAAGGAAACGCGACTAAAAGATTTAACGCCACCCGCTGTTTGACGAGCGACAAAATAAACCGACTTCTGTTTGAAATTGTCTCCCCCCCCCAGAACAATTCGCACAATTGTCGGCACTGAACGACAACAATGCCGAAATGCAAAAAAAGTTCAAGTAAAACTTTTATCCCGTTTCTGACATTTCCATTCACTTGCGAAGTTTCACTTTCTGTATAATTTACAAGCGAGCGCTCAACACAAAGGCTAACTCACCTTCTGTTTGGTGAATTTACGCAAATTTCGTGACAAAAGACAAGGAGGTGTCTGACGTTTAATTTATGACAATCGCCGTTGTGCAGTTGCGAGTTTTCAATAGAACAATTGAAATTATTTTTCGATCTGTTTGTAAGGATGGAGGTTGGAATTGAACGCGGAATTATCGTTGAAAACTTTGACTTTTAGTTTGCGTTCTGGAGCTAGAGCCATTTCTGGAACTGGCCATTATTCATTAGTTCAAAAAGTGATTTATTTGGTTAGCGAAAATTGCCTCACGGAATAAAAGGTCCATTTAATAATTGTTTTAACTGTAGATCACCATTACTTTAATCCATAAGTTTTATTTAAATAGTTCTAGCTCTATGGTCACCTAGAGTAATAACTTTTTTAGATTAGTTCTTACGAACAACAAATAGCGGAATTTGTGTTAGAAATTATCATTGATCAGTAAACAATACACATAGTTTCATTTGTCTTTAATTCTAATTGTATTTAATTGTCTTAATTGAATTGTCTAATAAATCTTTGCTAATAGCCCACCTGAATATATTGTCACACAACGAAACCTAGGTTGTGGTAAAGAACTTAAAGAAAGTAGAAATAATACTACATCACGTAGTTTCATTTAATTGTGAATAATGAATTTCTACAAAAGTAACACCAAATATATTTAATATTATTGTCTGTTAAAGATGTACTAGATAATTATTACTAGACTATTTTATTGTGAAAATAATACAGTTGTCTGAGAAGTATTTACTTTAACACAAATCAAATGTGCTTTAAAATGTTTATAAATATGTACGGGATACTTATAAACGTTTTAAAGCACCTAGGGGATGAGTTCTACTCTTTCTTAACAGGTTTACTAATTTTGATTTGCTGTAGGAATGCTAAACGTATTGGCGTGATCAAAAAAAGAGATTCGTTATTTGTTAAATTCGTGCTTTCCTCTGTAACTGCTTAATAATAAAGAAGATATTACCTATTTCTCTTTTCTCTTGAATCCCTCAAACAAACCTATTTCATCGTTTCGCAAAATTAAAAAATGTAGTTTCAAAAAAAATATCTCAGATAATCATATCTTTTTAATAATGTATACCTCAGCGACGACAAAAGTCGAAAATTTTATTCAGCTGCTTGGGTTCATTTGTTTTAGTGAAACCTAATATTTAGGCGAATCTTAATCGATCAAACTCAGTTTTGAGTCCTGATTCTTTCCTACATTAAGGAACATTTATATCACATTAATTCTGTATTAATTGAAATATTTACAATAGGTACAAGTATTTAATTTATCAAATGGTGCGTTTATTTATGTTCGATTACTCATAGTAAATGAATTTGGCTTTTTGATTTTATTACTTGTTAGATTCTACTAATACTATTATATTTACTGAATCCTTCTGGTTCTTCCCCAGTATTCGTACTTAAAAATGATCCTCTTTACCGAAATATATACCTTCAAATACCACTTACCCAATTAGGTCGTGAAAAATACCCACCAAATAATTAGGAGCAAAGTGGAATACACTTGAAAATGGTTCTTAACCGTAAGATAATAAAGTAAACCACACAAGGAAGCTCCTAAAACTAGCTACGGCTCTTTGAAACTCATTAATAACCCATGTATTTACATCTCCGTACCGCCATCTTCGAGAGCACATCTCCAGCCAATCGGGATCATCTATTTCGAGTGAAATACGTCGTTGAAACAGGCGGCTATATGCACGATGTTGGACGAAAGATCACTCGATCATTAATCATTTTGCTACTTGTACGTGATTTGTCTGATGTGAGGTTATGTGGTCGCGCTTGGCGCTTTATGTACTTATGTACATCGATGCACCAAGCTTTTTAAGCTGTATTTAGTAAAATGTATCAAGTTTACATGTTAATCAATCACAAACATGGAAGTAAGAAAGTTTCGTGGTAAAAGGACTTTATGATGCAATTTTATAAATTCCTATTATTTTTATTCAGTTTGTTATCTAATCATGGCAACTTCGTCATCTGATTACGTAGAAGTGTATTTGTATAACCTGTATATATGTTTTGGATAAATACAATTACTGTATTTTTAGTGTTCCGTGCACGAAAAGGAAAAACGGAACACTTATAAGTTTACGTGTCTGTCTGTGGTCTTGTCACAGCTGATTTTTTTAGGAATTATGCGTCGTAAAAGTTTGAAATTTGGTGTAGTAAGACATCTTGTTAACCTATATATTTTCAAATTAAGCTAACATTAAAAAAAAAAAGAAATTTGAGTATGTATTCAAATTTATTTTTTTAATTTATTGTATCAAGGCGTCTGTTTAAATAGGCTTGTTACGAGGCATATACAATTTTATTTAAACTACTGACCCATAAATAATGAAAAAACAGGGTTAGTAAAATTTGTCTACCACATTACGAAACAACGTTATATGTAACGTTATATCTTTATCTTAGATCTTATAATATTTTCTAGATACACACCACGTACGTGTTTCACGCCTGTTGAAGATATAGGAAGGCAATATAAGGCAATAAATTGTAAAAAATTAATATTTGTAAATAGTTTAGTAGAAATACTACGTACTCTTAAATGTTTATAAGTGCCTAAATATGTACGAAACCCTTGTAGTGTGAGTTCTACTCGCATTTGATAGGTTTTTACGTCAGTCTCGATTATGTCTAAATATATGATAAATGTGCTTCTAATAATCAGTTCCAGTACATTTATTGAAACACTCATTATTTTGTTGTAACATCTTCATGTAAGAAGTATTTTGTTTGCAAGAATTTCGGCCTCACAGTAATACATCCGGCAATTTTAATTATAAGTAATAACAATTTAAAAACAAAGACAAACAACAGACAAATTTATAAATATACTGAAACAATAACGATTTATGATTAACTTCTAAAATACTCAAATTGTTCCACGACGTATATTATACGTGTAATATAATATCTGTATAAAGTCTTAATTCACAAAGTTAAACTTAAATCAAAAATAGAGTTTATAATTCAATTGATACAAATTTACATGTACAATAAGCATGTGATTTGGGTCGATTAGTCAGTAGCCATAAATATATAATTGATATAAAAAGGAAAATTATGGAAATGGCATACTAAATATTTATTATTGTCTTCAAATAATTAAACTTCATATAATTATAACTGCAATAATTTTAATTTAATGTACAGTGTTACAAATTACATCCTTCAAATGAAGAAAGATAATATTCGTTAGTAATTCTTATAATTTGGAATGTTTTCGTTAAATTGGCATTGAATGGAAATATTATGTAGACGTTTACTATACTTCAAAATTTATTGAGTTTAAACATAGTATAATCATTTTTCTGTTAAAAGGTATTGATTTTCCGTCGTTACTTTGACAAGACGACGTCTTATTTAATTTACTTTATTTCTTACTAATAAATGAGTACATAAACATTATGGTATAAACATTTATGAAAGATCAATATTAGAAATTTATGGTAGATCAATATTAGAAATTTATAGTACATCAATATCGGATATGATGACATATTAGGTTCGACTTTTCTCGTCATTTGCTCGATTCCAAACAGATGCATTGCGACTAATCCTTTTTCCGCATAGGCACTATGTTATTGTAACTTTTGATAGCCGCTACTTATTCACTATTATTCGACAAGAGAGGGCGGGTCGCGAACCGAGACGCATTGTGGCACGGGGAGAATGCTTTATCGAAAACCGTGAATGTGTAGTCCCAGGGCGGATAGCAAACACAAACGAGAAAGAAATATCGCAGCACTAAGTCGACAATGACGGGCGAGCAGATAAACTTAGTCGCGCAGAGCTCAAGTGAAAATGGAAATATAATGGAAAGCACCGTGGAAATGTGTTTGCCACATTTCAAACCCTTTAAGGCGATTTGAATTAATGTTCTTTGTGTAGTGGGAGTGGCAAAGTCAAGTATTTTCTTAACGCACGAATCTTCTCTCAATTTTTTTAAGGATTTTCTAGTTCTTCTTTTTAGTTTCATTGTTGTTATTAATAAATCATTGTATCGAAGATGTTTTGGAAATAATATTTTTACCTGTAAACTGACTATTACTTCCGTTTTCAGTGGGAGTGGCAAAGTCAAGTATTTTCTTAACGTACGAATTATCTCTCAATTTTTTTAAGGATTTTCTAGTTCTTCTTTTTAGTTTCATTGTTGTTATTAATAAATCATTGTATCGAAGATGTTTTGGAAATAATATTTTTACCTGTAAACTGACTATTACTTCCGTTTTCAGTGGGAGTGGCAAAGTCAAGTATTTTCTTAACGTACGAATCATCTCTCAATTTTTCGAAGAATTTTCTTTTATCATTTTTAGTTTCATTGTTGTTATTAATAAATCATTGTATCACTTTTATCGAGGATGTTTTGGAAATAATATTTTTACCTGTAAACTGACTATTACTTCCGTTTTCAGTGGGAGTGGCAAAGTCAAGTATTTCCCTAACGCACGAATCATCTCTCAATTTTTTGAAGGATTTTCTTTTATCATTTTTAGTTTCATTGTTGTTATTAATAAATCATTGTATCACTCTTATCGAAGATGTTTTGGAAATAATATTTTTACCTGTAAACTGACTATTACTTCCGTTTTCCTAAAAAAACTTCTGCATAATAAACGTGTTACTAATTGACTAACTGACAGCGATATTGATATCGGACTATAATTTATGAATAATTTTATAATTCTCTAGCGATATTAGTTTTATTTAATAACGCCTTTATATTTATATATTAGTAACCATGGTATACTTACTATCTAGTTCACACTTCCGGGGGCATCATAGAGGAAATAAACGAAGTTTAAGGGTTTAGAAATGTGTAAAGTAGCACAACTTTTGCCACACGGAGAGATGGTAATTTAAAATGAAGCTAATAGGAAGAAATCAAACCAATATTAAATCAATGAAAATGATTCGATTGAAGCCTTTTAAAATATTGGTTTTTAATAAAAAATCTTACATAAAATAGTCATTATGATTATAGACCAATTCAAAAAAAAAAAAATTTTTTTTTTATTTATTTACTATAAGTAAATATGAATATTAAAGCGAAACAAATATTAAGTAAAACCTGTCAGGCATGAGTAGAACTCGCACTACGAGGTTTCCGTACACATTTAGGAATTTATAGGATACACATTTAGGAATATTTGAGGGGTTCATGGTTTTTTTTTGGTTATTTCTATCAAACTATTTAAAACTAGTAATTTTTCACAAAGCAAATATATTTTACGCTACATCTTTCGCAGGCGTATAACATAGGGTAAATTAAAAAAAAGGTAGCATCTAGGATAGTCGCTACATTTTTCCTAGAAACTTTACGTAGATTTCTGAAAATCCTATTTTTATAATTTTAGTTTGAATAGTGTCGGAAATAAAGGGTGTTCGGGTTATATTTTTGGGCATATTTGTTTTTCCTTTTGGGATACGGAACATTCGTTTTTTTTATTATTTGGGGCGCAATATTAAGAAATAGGAATTTTTCAGCGTAATGGCCATAATTTACGTATTTTTGTTTTAAACTTGATTTTTGTCTTTTGTCGCGCACGCTCTGGAGGAAAATATTTCGTATTAAGTTATTAAATGATACAGTTTTAACTGCCAGATGAAGAAAAAAGTTCTTGACATCTTTCTAATAAAAAATAAATAATATCAACATTATGTGAAGTCGAGACATCCGTAAGACATCTCGAAATAAATTTCAGAAATTTTCAGGTCCAAAATTCAGAATTATTATCAAATCGACTCGAGTGTTTTTATTTTTTTACTTCAACAAAAATAAACATTAGAAAGAGTGCACCAAAATTTAATATAAAGTTTATTAGAATAAAACTAATAGCGTTCTAAAAATTTTACAGTCTACAATATTTAACTTACCTTTTAACTGTTATATATCGATAAGCTGAATGAAGAATCTCGTAACTCACTTCCAGTTATTTTTCAGAAGAGCGTGATAAATGTTCAAATTATCATACGAAAGACCGAATTATCACGTTGCTCTCTGATTTTGTCTATTATTAAAAAGGTTTTATAGTTACGACGTTTAGACAGCCTTATAGGGACAGAAATGAACAAAAAAATATAATTGTCAGTCAATATCACCAAAAAGTAAGTTATCGTATTCTCCCTTGTGCTTGTCGATATACAACTGTACAATGTTGTATAATATAATTACTAACTGACCCCGTTATTCTGCTTTTTGACACACAGAGCCACCTATCGGATCCAGATTTTGTAATTTTTTTTTGCTATAAACCGACATATATTTTGGATATGAATCATTTTGGTCGATAAATAAAGCATTTATTAATAAATTGACTACAACGCCACTTATTGAATCCTACCATGAACCATCGTCTTAACATAAAATATATATTGTGTGAATACGACCTCAATCGCTCAAGTCGTTCAAAAGTTACACGATCACTAACAGACACACCGACGATAAGGTATATTCAATAAGATACAATAGCACAATTTATTGGTAAACATTTTTGACATCTTCGTTTTTGATATAAATAAAATCAAACAAGTAGATTAGTAAAAAGAGAAAGCTTTCAGCACAATCACATACACTCACTCAGTCATCGATCAGCGCTATCCAGAAAATCTATCTCTCCGAACTGGAACCAGTTAATCAGTTGCTGAGGAATGAAAGATATTTTCTAGGAAACTTTTCCCAAATGAAAGGAATTAGTCTAGCCGGTCGGGGGCGGCGAACATATCGGGAACGACTTGCGCCTTTGCTTTCTTTGTTAAACTTCTTTTAACAAAGTGAAAGGAAATCGATCCCCGTCACGCGCCTGATAAAGTACAATCCGCTGTGCGGGAGGCTGGAGGGCGGGGTTGGGTCTCCCGTCTATTATTATACGTCTCGAACATGTCTGCCGTGGAGCAGTGATAATTTTGTAATCATATTACTTAAGGTTTTTGGATAAATTAAAAACCGATTACAAGGCTAGTACTTAATTTATTTTCCTACCTCAATATAATGAATTGTTTCTTTTTTGAGTTCCATAGATAACTATAAACGCTTTTTAATAATACTCTGCAACTATTGGCACTATATAAATGATATTTGAATGGAAGGTACTTCTCTGAAGTGCTACACAATAAAATAGTGGAATTATGAAAAAAAAATATTAGGGGTGGCATTTCATACATGTAACTGAGGGATGAAAAAAATCCAGTGCACTAAGGTATATTTTAAAAAATGTTGTAAAAGTTACAAAATAATTTTTTTATTTAAGTCAATTGTTGGTGAGATATGCGCTTCTAAAGTCTTAAAAAGTGTGCCCAACCGCTTCCCCACTTTTTTTTAATTAACATGTGTAAAATTATGAAAAAATTAATATAGCAGAACTTAAAATAAACTTTCAACGAAAATTGGTTTAAATAAGATATGCTGTGTAGTTTTAATATTTTGGGATATTTTCAGTAACGTCGCAGCAACGACTTTGTTTTACACAGTGCCTTTGAGAAATACAAACTTATAAGTTTAATATTGTTCGGTGCTACGGAACCCTTCGTGCACGAGTCCGACTCGCACTTGACCGGTTTTTCTCATTATATTCGAAATGGAAGCAGTATTAATACGATAAAACGTCATGAAGTGCAAAATTATTGAAATGAATAAACTGTTTTGTCAAAATAAATTGTTGCTTTTAACAGGTTAACCTTTAATATTTACTTTAATGTTTTTTTTTGTTTTGATTCAGCCATTACATTGATGAGTTAAAACAATTTTTATGACCACTTCTACTATTTAATTACATTGATAGACATTAAGTAATGCGACCAACTCTTACTGCTATGTGTCACGATGCCTGGAAAAAGATTTCCTCTACATGTTGCCGATATAATTACATTTTGAATAATTGAAGATTAATAAATAAAGTGGTCTCAGAGGTCTTTTCGTGAGTAAGAAGTACTTAAAATGGTCATGAATCATAACCGAGTATAGAAATTAGTTTTTTATTACTACCATTAAAAAAACAAAGGATTTTTTTAAATTGAATAAAAAATTCGATCCCCAATAAAAAGCAACTGTCTTAGGAGGATTAGTCCATACCTACGAATTGGACAAAATTTTAAGTCACTTTTGATAAAAAAGTCATACAAATTTATGATACTTCTAAATAAATATGATTAAAGCGCCTGAACAGAATTTCTTCGAATGAAAAAAAACAGTTATCCAATTATTGGGTTCATAACTTTAACATTATTTTGGATAGAAAAAATAATGAAAGAATCATTTTTATTTTCCCACTTCCATAATCGTATTTACATCAATAACACGCAATTATAATATGTATTATATAATTAATTATCATTTATCAAAATAAAAATGATACCAGACACGCCCTACAGTTTATAGATTAACATTAATTCATATGTTCTACTAGCGAAAATGTATAATTGAGGCTTTTATTCATAAAGTTTCGTACATAATATAGACAACTTTAACTGATTAGATTTGTGAGTTCACACTCTGTTTTATATAGCAGTGAGGATGTAAAAATTGGAAAGGATAGTTCGATAAAACTTTGAATTATAAAGGAAAAATTAAGTTGTTTTAAATTTTCGGGTTTTGTACTTCAAAAGGAAAAATCGGATACTTTATAGGGTAAATTACGTATCCTACTGCTGGTTTGTTTATAGTAGATATTTTTCGCAAAAAAGGTATCAACCAGAAATTTAAAAGTGATTAAAAGTACCTTCACATATTTTAAGAATTAACACTCAAAACTGTTTACGTGAAAATCTTTGAAAAAATAAATTAAACATTCATATTTTTTAAATTTTTTATGTACCACATGGGATATTAACGGAAGGGGCAAGTTCCAAGGATTCAGAAAGTATTTTTTTATAAGTTCTTTACAATTTTTCAAGAAATATTGCTGAAAGAATTCACAATATGTTTTCCTCCGCTCCTTATGTCCTAATCTTTTAATTAAAAATTATGAAAAAAACAGTGACCCTAAAAGTTCATGTAAAGGTTACTGGAAAAGTATAGTGATAGTTCTAAACCACATAATTTTTTCAGAAATTGTTATATACTAGGTAATTTATTTATATGATGAAAAATAGTATTAGATGATATTTGTAAACAATTAGTTTAATAGAATTAATTTGTGCCTCAAAACCGAGGTTATATAGACGTATTATATTAAAGGAGAAGATTTATTAAATATACTCATACAGTATAAAGTCGCATTTCAATGTCCGCACCGCAAAATACATTCACCGGGCCACTAATCACAACGAGAAGAGAACGCGCGACAAAGACTAAGTAGTAAACATTATGATAATGAAAATATATTTCAAATATACATATTTATTCAAGGAGCTTCCCTTACCGCAACGGTTGAGCCCAACGTCGCGTCGCGGACTCGGAAAATCGCTTCCACCGCCTTTATACCGAAACAAAATGAAAGAATAATATATTATTGACGCGAGCGCCCTCCCCGCTTACACGTGTTTATATTTGCATATTTTTTCTTTCCTTCCTGCCATTTCCGTTTATGAAACGTTAAAAAAGTATCCCGCTCGAGATAAAAATACATTGAAACCTCAGGGACGGTGAGATTCAGCCGCGCGGGGTTAGAAGTTAAAAATGGCGTCACATCAGTTTGGTTGGGCCTTGTCGCCGAAGTAACTTCCCCACCATTGCGCACCGCACACCCAGTGGCGTCTCGGGGTTTAGTGAAAAAAATATTTTTAGCATCGACTATAAGTGTTATGGATGCAGAGTTAAGTGAAGCGAGTAAATTGACATTTGATTTGCTAATAGCTATATTAACCGAAGAGTCGAAAACGAATAATAATAACTTAATGACAATGAAAAAAATTGTTGACAAATCAAATCGTATCTCTCGTCAATTAGGATTACAATATTTTAAACAACATATTCTTCCTATTATCTAAAATCATGTAAAATATTTCCAAAATCCTCTTTCTCTGTTTATTTATCTTAAAAATTCTATTTTATTGTCTATTTTATTTATCTTAAAAATTTGAAAATTTATGCAGAGGTGCAATGTGATATGTGGTTTTATTGTACTCACTTTTGCTTCAGATAAAACCTAATTGTTAACAAAACTATCCAGTATGACGTACTGGCGCCCTAAGTATTTTATATCATATAATCGTTAAGCTTAGTAAGCACATTGAAATTACATAAAAAAACTACTTTTGTTACTAATAATCCTGTATAGGTTAAGAAATTAATAATTTTCCGTTTTTTTCCTTTACTTATAGTATTAAAGCTTCCTTAGTACTAAATTTTAAAATTCCAGGTCAACGAGAAGTAACCTACAGATTTTGATGAGTGAGTCAGTATCAAATATATGTGAAAGTTCGTCTCTTTCTATTACATTCCGTTAAAAACTTGAATTATTTACAAAACTATCGGGACATAGATCTTGGTATTTGGAATAAATTTGATACTTCTATTTTGATTAACGGTAGATTAGGATAACGATTAGGGTATTAAACCCTGAAAATGATCTTGATAGGAATACGGACTACAAAATAATCTTTTGAAGTGGTTTGTTTTCCTCATTTTGGAATACAGCACTCTATATATGAGAAATGTATTAAAATCGACTAACATATTCAAAATTTATGGAATATTTTTTGATCAAAAACAATTTTTAAAAAATGTTTCCTCAAAGCCCTCAAAATACTCGTTGACTGCAGCTTCAACTTCTTCATTTGATGTAAGTTTCTGTTTACTTAAACGTTTTTTTTTAATGAAAGTCAGATCATGCTAGATCAAGTGGAAAAGAGGGAGAAGGGGTGATAGAGGTAATAACTGGCACCCGCGATTACGGATATCAGTCAAAGCCTGTATGGATTTTTATCCTGACGAATCAAAATTTTTTGTTAATATTTCTGGTCATTTTTTCTTTATTTCATTACACGACCGATGTAAAAGAGTAAGTGGATAATATTTGATAGGAAATATTATTGATAGAACATATTTGAAAGAAAATTGATAGGACATATTTGATAGGAAATCAACCACAAAGACTCTCTTCGAGTCACAAAAAAATTTTGGTATTTGGCGACTAAATCACAATGGATCGCCAGTCAGATGGGATCGCCAGTCCCAGTCTATCTTTATTCTTTAGACTGCTATTTTACTCTAGAATATAGAGATGGCCCCAAATTTCATCAGTAGTCATTCATTCATTCAAAGCTTTAAATAATTCCAAACGGAAAAACCAGTTTACGTTTTGGGCAAATGATATGTGCTTTGTTACGCATCTCGCAAAACTCCTTTGAAAATCCTAGTTTACTGTGAAGAATGTTTTGAATATGTTCGTAACAGATGATTATAAGATCAGGTCTCTCTCTCTCTCTCTCTCTAATCTGTGGTGTCTCATGATCAAATCGCAGAATTTTTCAAAATTTTCTTCAGTAGTCGGATTTATCGGCAGTCAAGTACGAGGGTCATCTTCAATGTTCTTTTGGCTATGTTTAAATTCAACTGACCACTTTGTAACAGTTACATACGACGGGGTATATTCTTATAGCATCGTCCTCATGTCTTCATTCATCTGTTTAACTTAATAATGGCGCGATATTTTATTCTATCCGTATTCAAGAGATCCATCACTCGTCTCCAATTTAATCGACACGAACTCGAAACCAAACGTAATGTAAAATTAAATTTGTAAAATGACAACTAAAGAATGACAGAACGTAATGACTGTAGTACGACTAAAATATTATAATTACTTTTTGGCGGCGAACTTTTCAATCCACCCTCATATTAAAAAAAATGTCATTTACTGAAAACTACATTCAAATTGATGAATTTGTTTTGAAATTATGTGTTACGTAAGAAAAGTTAATAAATTATTTTATTTTTTAATCTTGAGTAAAAACTGAACCGGAAAAAATTGAAAAAACTAAAAAAAAATTAATCTTGACTGGAGTAATAAAATACTACAATGGATTTGTATTATTGGCAATTGTTTATAATGAATAATTAATCTTTGAAAAATTTTCCCGCTAAATAAATTTAGATGAGGTTCAAGTGAATTTCACAAATTTGTTTCAACATATTTTAAGACCGCTTCTACGTACAATTAATAACCACGTAGAAACTACAAGGTACACAATAAGTGAAATCAGTTGACCAGAAACAACATACGAAAAAAGTATTTTTTTTAAATTTGACCTTTACAGAATAATATAAATTTCATAGAGCAGAATGAATTATTGTTAAATATGAAGAAGAAAACTATTATATAGAAAAAAGAACTGAATTTGATTAATTAGTGGTAATGATCTATTATTTACATGCATTTTACTTTCGACCTTTGGGACATTGTGGCTTCTTAATTTTTAAGACTTTTTCCAGGTCTAAGAAAATGTCAATATTAATCATTCTAAATCGCAATAAAGTTATAAGTAAACTGTGATCTGTCCCTCATTATTTAATTAAGTAAATTAAAAAAAAAGTTTATTCCTGCTAAATTGAAATATATATGTATCATACCACGCGCCGCCTTTGCGTTCAATTAACTTATATGCTAGACGTATAGATGGCGTCAGTTGTTTGATTCGGAAGTCGGTTCGTTTGAGTTACAGTTATTCTGAAACGATAATAACTCTAATGTTAATGATTTTTAATTGCCGGTGACAACATCCGATCTCAAAATCGCTATCGGCCATTTAATTTGTGCTCTATTCATTTTTATATTTACATTGTAACCTGTCGTTGACATTATGAGATCCGTATGTGTATCATTATATGTTGCTCTAGTTAAAGTAAGTAGAAATTCCACCTCCATGGAAAAACAAACAGGTAGCATAACGCATTAATTGTTCGCAGGTCAATGAACTGGCCTTACTGTCGCCGTTATTAAACTCGTTTGCATTAAGATCTGTATCTGTGGCCGATCTAATTACAACGCTTTACAACGAATATTAGTTTCTGGAGAACTGATATGCTAAATATTTGTGAAACTTTAATCCATTTTATACATAATTGTAAGTAACATTATGTCATTTCTGATATAGAAAGGACTAATCAGTCAGAATGAAGTTTGCATTACTGGGGCGTCGAATTTTGAGTATTTTTAATGAGTCCTATTCAAGAGTATCCAAAACAATATTATCTCATCAACCGAAGAACAAATACACTAACTTTTTTTACAATTATTTCTATGTTTCTGTAATCAACTTCTTACCATCACATTAATATTTTCAACCTTGTTTTGTTAAATATTAAAGTTTTCGTTAAATGTTAAATACTTCATTACACGCGATAATTATTACATTTTTATACCTTTCCTTAACGCAGTTTTAAAAAGAAAGTAGCAAGAAATTGATGAATTAAAATTTTGATATATAATTTTATTTCATACTAATTGTATTATATTGTCAGATGTACTTAAATTAACAAAGTGAGAAACCTATATTTATATTACGTATTTGCTTAAATAAATATTCTCATCGTATTAAAAAGTTTCACAGTTCTTATTTTGTGTTTAAAAAACTACGAATAAAAAAAAACAGTTTGGGAGGAAAAACAGACTTCAAATTTAGGAATAAACTAAATTTTAGTGCAGATTGTTTTCTCCATTTACTTTTTTCTTTACAAAAAACACTGTTCCCGTATTCATTTCCAATTTTTGAATCGGTATTTTTTTATTAGTTTTTTTTTACTTTACACAGTTTTTTTTAATAAGTAGTAAAAAGTAATGAAATTTTCATAAAAATTATGAGTAAATTTAATTTTTTATTTAACATGTCCATAACTTTACTTTAGTCAATCGAAAAAACAAAATTTAATTAGAAAGATTCCTATTAATTGTTCTTGGTGTTTATTTTTTGATATTATTTTCATACCAGTACTTTCTTATTAGTTTTTTTTATTTTACACTAATTTTTTTTAAATAAATGGTAAGAAATAAATTCGTCGTAAAATGATAGTAAATTTAACTTTATATTTAATGCGCTCACAATTATATTTAATTAATCCAAAAACCACACATGATAAAAAAGATTTAATACTATCCTTTACTATTAACATCAGTAAGACAAGAAAGGCAGTGTTGTATACTATTGTGACATGGCTCCTTATAAATAATGCAGTTCTGAAAGACGATACAAGAAGTTGCATGCACCATTGTGGTGTCTGGTGATCAATAATATAATTATTGCTACGTGAATAGCTTATGTAATGAACATAACGCGAGTTTCGGAAATTAAGATCCGGAATTGAGGTTGTATTAAAGAAAAGAGAAAAAATATAAATCGAAGTTGAGTAAATTATTAAATAAGTCAAGTTGTAAGTTACGTTTCTATGATAATTTCGATTTAACAACGATCGATAAATACATTGTCATTCTTCAAAGCTCTGCGTATAAGACGTTCGATGTTAATAGTGACTTGTTCGTATTTAAGGAAGGGTGATTATGTTATGTTCTTATGATTTGACATAAGAGTTAATAACTGGTTGTTAGTGGGTTAAGAGCTATTTTCGAATTACTACCGGTGTATGTGTAAATGTTACGAGCTAACTTAAAAAAATAAGAAACAATATAAATTATATATCATATATTAAATAGATATTTCTATTGAAATAATTTAAGGTGAATTACAGGTTAGCTGATATATTGTCTGTCTGTTGTCAATATTTTAAGTGATCTTTCACCAGCTTCCTGATGTGTAAGATATTTGAAACATGGCACGTATATCTTGGCACATATGGAGTCAAGACCTGATTATGGAGATGAGAATCCTTAACGGTGAATTCTAGACACATCGAGTTTGGGCTCGTATCATTTGTCTTGATGAATTCCTTCTATTTTTTTACTTTTTGACATTTAAAAGAAAAATTTTTTTCAATTATTTTTTATCAAATTTCTTAATAGAAAAAAAATCCACTAGAGAAAAACAATATATATCTAGACCAAAAAATTATATTCCGAATGATTTTAAAAAGAAAAGCTACCCTATTAGATATAAAATAAAACCATGTAGCAATGGTGATCTCTTTTTTTCAATACTGATCTCTGAATATTGGAAATAATTCAATATTATTTTCGAAGAAAAAATCAGTTTTGTTCTAAATAGAACTTAACTTGGCTGCCTGAAAAACAGTATTCAGGCAAAAAAGTCCCATAATTTAATTCTGTTTTTTTTCACTTGCTTAATGTAAAATGTTAAAGGTATTCTCAAGGGTCAATTATTCATTAAGCGCTTTAGCCCAGTACTTGTTCATACAAGTTTAAATATGTTTAAATATAAAAAGAGCTTGTAACAATAAATCGGTAATAATTAGCAATATGTACTATTAAAAGTGTTTTGTCTATTTTCATGTATCTATAATTACTTATGTAATGTAGTTATATTACTTTAAAAGTTTCAAGTGAAATATTTACTTGACATTTGACTCCATTCGCTTTAATCATAATTTTCTGTTATCCATATGTTTTGAAAGTTAATTATATGCGCTATGTTCATCTGGATGCTATAAATTGTGTGGTAGTGCAAGTTTTATGCCAAGTAGATAAGTTTTTGCTCTGCAGAACTAACAAAACTTTCCTCATTATAAAAGAAAAGTAATTAAATTTTATAATTTTCCTTTTCGATAAAAAATTTTGCGATATAATAGATAATAAACTCCGGGAAACCCTATATAATGCCTTTAACTTAATAATAGATTTATAATGTAAGCAAGTGTTTACCTCTGGTCAACATTATATGACCGCAACATATAATTACGACGATCATGCATTAAAGGACCAAAAAATTTATGCGGCTTCGTGTGAGTTGGAAAGATTACATAACCGGATTCGATGTATCCGGATATATCCTGATGTGTATATAATGAAGGAATATAAATTGTTCATACGATATATCGACGATCGCACTGAGCAATGCGGCCGATTGATCTCGAGGAGGAAACAAACGGGTTTCGGGCTCATGTCTTACGAAATAATTTAGTACACTTTAAATGTGTTTATTAGCAATTTTAATATTTTTAAGTTAACTATATAATAACTATTATCTCAATACAATATTATGTATTAAAATATATATTGCAGGTTAAAATATTTTTCGTGTGCGTGCATATTTATGTTAATTATTCAATTCGGATTTTACGTTGATTAATTATGAGGTACCTCATAGATTTAGTGAAGATATATTTTTAACTTCGTTTTCATATCATATATTTATTAATTATATTTAATATTTGGATTCTACGATGGTTATGATTCTGTTTGTTCAAACAATTTAATACTCGGCAGATAGTAAAGAATATTTATAAACATAAGGATTTGCAGTGTTAACTGATTGATGCACCGAAATCAAAATCGCAGAATTTTGGAATTTGTTGTGAATCAGAAATTTTTTGCTGAATTTTACATAATTTTGATGCAGTTTCGAAATGCATTCTTGATTATTTCTTCGTGAATATTTTTATAATGAGCACCTATAATGAATTAATTTTAAACAATGTTAGTTAATTGTACTTACAATATTCATAAAAAACTGGTTTTTAACTTTATAAAGATAAGATACTATCAAGCAGATATATATGTAGGAAATATTTATTAAATAGCAAGATATAGCAAGTAAGGATCACACAATTACTTTTCCGAAAAAAATCCATGAACAAAGAAAATATCAAAATCAGGCACAATTTCCAATATGATATTAGGAGGAGAAAAATGAGATCGGAAAGCGTCGCGTAAAATGAAAATAATTTAGAGTGGTATGACAACAGTCGAAATAAAGCAATATAAACGTCAATTAAAGGATAAAAAATAAAGTATATGGTCCGAAATCATTTTAATCTAATAACTAGATATTTATATGCAAGACTACAATGTTAGTTTAGAGTTAACTTTTTAAAATCAAGTGTCGAGGAAAGTAGGATTTTTTACGTAAAAGCTAATTAAGATTTTTTATATGAGAACATTTTTAATTCACTTTATTAGTTATTTCATAAATGTAAAGCATTTTATGTTGGGTCCAATACACACCACAGAGTCGGCAAGGATATTCATTTTTCTAGTGCACACAGACTAGGTACACAGAATTAATATGTAAACAGATCACATACCCAAATACATATTGGGACGAATTCAAAACGTGAAAGCAAGCTGCGGACACGAGGTGCGCCGGGGGCGGAAACCACCCTCCCCTAGGGGAGTCCTTCTCGCTCCAGAGGATATTTGACACGGGTCGGGCAGGATAGACAGGCGCTCATGTCGCCCGAGCAGGGATACGTCTCCGCTTTCGGCCTTTTTTCTGCAGCATCGTTCCGTGGAACTTTTTTTGTTTCGTACTCAGCCTGTAGGCAGACGTCGCATCGAAAAATATTATTATGTGAAAGGCGGATTATTTGGGAAAGGATGTTCGGTGTAGGTATTTGCTTAGAGGGTCGGAAGAGCGTCGCAATATGGTCTTGACATTGTTTCTGCGTTTCGTAGGTGTTGAGTATCTACTTAATCGGATTTTGCTTAAATATTTCATTCATTTCCGTTAAGTTTAATATTTTAGAATAGATAATTTCTGTACCACATGGCTAAGAAAGAAATCTCTAAATTTATTCTACAGTGTCGTAAATTGAGATGTCATTTTTAAAAATCATATTTACGTCAAATAGTGACTATTTGACGCTCATTAATGTGGATATGTCTGGCTGTATAAACAGATCTCAGGGCCGTTTATACTGAAGATGGATAGAGAATAAAATCGTCTATAAAACCGAAACTATACATTTCACGTTTTTTTTCTTCTATTAATATTATTAAAATATTGAAATATTTTTCTCATATTCATGCACGCGATAAGTTTTTGTTAGTGAAACACAATTGATACTAAGGCAAAAATCAATGAAAACATAATCATCAATCAAGCCCTTGGTTATATACCTAATGAAAAAAGTTAAAAACAAGTTAACAAAGGGTTTAAAAGTTAAAAATATCAGGGAGCAAATAGAAGAGAGAAGATCCGAAAAAACCGTGGCCAAGAAAAATTGTCGAGCGTGAAAAAAGAGAGTTTTGGCCATAAAATTTATAAGTAATAAAAATTAAACCATTTGATAAATAATTATGAAACTCAATACGCATCTATTGAAACAGATAAACAATAGATATAAAAATAATCACCAAAATGGGTCAAGACTTCCAATGTAATTATATATATATATATATATATATATATATATATATATATATATAAATATATATATATATATAAATATATATATATATATATGTATATATATATATAAATATATATATATATATATATATATATATATATATATGTATATATATAAATAAGTGCATGCGCACAGACCAATGACAGCATGTCATTTTTCAAAGGCACGTTGAAAAGTTAAAAATGGTGTCATTTTTAAAGGCAGATCCCCTTTTTCCAAAACTTCTGTATTAAAAGTTGTTTACTTGTAAATTGTCCGAGTTATAATCACTTCTACAGTCAAAACTTGACGTCAAACACAGGATGTTAAATATTTTAATTAAAGACTTATAAAAGCCAATGTTTTTCAATGATATTTATCTCCATCTAAGTCATCACTTTATTTATACTAAAGCGTATTAGGCAGTCAATTGAAGTGAAATGTAAAATATGGGAATGTCTGGAAGAAAATTATCAACGTTCTTTGG
The DNA here is from genome assembly GCA_039881145.1 of Druceiella hillmani. Classification (NCBI taxonomy): domain Eukaryota; kingdom Metazoa; phylum Arthropoda; class Insecta; order Lepidoptera; family Hepialidae; genus Druceiella; species Druceiella hillmani. Next base: position 13,574,753 of record JAYKKI010000043.1, read on the forward strand.
AAAAGTTAAAGTATATAGTAAAAGGACTCTAAAGATTTTTTGGAGAATTATAAATAATTAATTTTATTACATGTTTTAGAATAAATACAGACTCACAAAAAAAGAAGCATTCTCTATTCATAAATAAAGAGGGTTAAAAATAAGACTGAAGTTGAAATGTTCCGTCTTGGTTCGAAAAATGCAGAAAATGATTAACTGGAAAGCTGGCTAAGCGAAGCCAAATAGGAAGAACGGCTCGAGGAAGACCGGCTCAAGACCCATAAAGATCTATCATGCCTTTAAAGGGAAGATATTAAAAAGGAGATGTCATATCTTGCTTATCATTCTTTGAGATTGATCGACGTTTACTAGAGCTATTGATTTGATTTTTATACAAACATTGCATTAAAATTAATCATAAAATAATTCGTACGTTGACCTCTCTTGGTAAAATTATAATTTAATTATATTTTCTAACGTTTTATTCTACGTACTTATTATCAATTACTAACTTTAGTTGTAACTTTATGCTATTACCATACCAAATTTCATCAAAATCCGTCTAGTAGATTTTACATGATACCCGCTCAAATTAATATACAGGCAAAAATTGTAAAAGAAGTTTTTCTGGCTTTTATTATCATTATATATGCTAAATCAATCATTTTTTTAAAATATTTTCAATGTGCAGAATTCACTATGTTACGATTTTATTATATGTATAGACTAGACATGATTGTTAAGTGTTTTTTTCAGGCTCAATTTTACTCTATATTTCAAAGATATTCCTTTTAAGTTAGTGGATAATATCTACTCGTGCAAAAAAAACACATGATCTAACTATTAATACACAAAGTAAGTGGTAAACTATTTAATATTTAGTCAGTTCGGAAGTAAACAATTAACATGTACCCGAAGTGCCACGATTCCACTTGATCCATATTCTTCGCATTCGTTCATTCAAATCTACAACATATTTCTCTAGAAGCCACCACACACGACCCACAAAGCCTCCGCCAAAACATTCCCGACCGTACCGCGTCTAATTACGAAATTACGAACATAATATCAAAATAATCGCGCTTCTATTGTCTAAAGTTTTTCTCCACCCTCGGTTTCGGTGGAAATATTCACGTTTAATAATAATATGGAGGGCGCGTCATATCATAATAGGCAGCCTGCGCCCCGCCGACCACGTAAAAAATATTAATGTCCATACCGAATGCCTTGTACAAACTCGTTTGTGCGTTCCCGTCGGGCGCCTATGTCGAATACAATACCGGGCAATAATTCTATGTCACCACCACGAGCTTTACTTTTGATGTCTTTGTTATGAGCTTCTCTCAGCTTTTTACATTCAATTTTGTTAGTGAGTAATTCCGCTTTGAGCCTTTACAATTCATTCGTGCTTTTTTCCTTCTTTTGCCTTGTAAATAATTAAAATTTTCAGTTCTCGCGCGTACTGATGAATGTTAATCATTTGTAATTCGAGTCTTTTGCGGTTGGCCGGAACGTAATACCGCACACTATAATTCAGTAGCCGCTGTAGTCTAGAGGTCTGAGATCTAAAAGTACGACAATACGATTATTATTATTCGAACTGAAGTAAGAATATTTTACTAACAGGGTAAGAATATTTTTTAATATACATACGTTCCGAATCGATATTAAGTTGTAGGTTTCTCATAATTGTTACGTACAAAGTTCCAAGCCGATAGGTTTATATTTGTTGATATCAAATAAATAAAGCATGAAAATTAAAAACTGGTGACACAAAATAATGACTAATAAATAGTTTAATATAGTATGTGGCAGACATAAAACAATTAGGGATTCATATTTCACTAAATTATGTTACTGATTTCCTTGTTTGTGTAATGTTGAATTCTGTATTTACTCTTCAATCTTAATTCGACATAAATTAATTATTTATCTTATCTTTTATTGTAAGGCGTTAATTCTCATCTTTAATTAATCACTTCATTTTATTTTTCATTTTTGGAATTTAATTACAAAGTTGAATAAAAATTGGTTATATCCAATATTAGTGAGATAAAAACTACCAGTAATATTGTCAAAAGATATATAGATAGTGACATATAATTGAAATTAAAAAACTGGATTTAACAATGCTGATGTATATTTATCCAATTGAAAAGGCAAATAGTGCTCACCTAAAGGTATTTAACCTATTCCTTTAATTAAAAGTAAATTTCGTTATATTGGAATGGGTGATTTTCTATCAGAGGTATGATATGTTTACAAAAGAAATCCTCGCTAAGCTCGTAGTGGCTCAGAAATCAATTGAAATGAAACTGGTATGTCACGGTGAGAAATCGAAAAAAGGACGAGAGAAGAGCAGGGTCACGGATGTCATAAAATGTATTGCGAAACTGAAATGGTTATGGGCTGATCACGAGGGCAGAAAGCAGGACTCGTGGTGCAATGTACTTTGGGAATGAGGACCGTGGATCGAAAATCACCCACAAGAAACACCAAATGTGTGTTGGGAAGATGATATCAAAAGAACAGCTGGAGTGAAATGGATAGAGAAACCACAAACTCGAGGAGTGGTATAGAAAGAAGGAGGCCTATACGATAGAACTTGGTTAAAAAAAGAAAAAATAATACTCCTTCGAATGAGTGTATTTTGAAAATAAGAATTTGGTACAATTGAAATTGGCCTTATTCTTTAAAATCACAGCCATAAATAGTGTGGATATTGAAAATATCAAATTTATCGATTATAATATTAGGTTTGGGCAAAAGAGTAATAAAATACTGCACACTTAATTCAAATACAAACGTAATTTATCGCTCGCTATTGTTAAACAGAAATGAGTTATTCATTCAAATTGTTATATTCACATATCATTTTATATATCGCAATTAAATGAAAATACGTGATGTAGCATATATATTATTTCTACTTTCTTTAAGTTCTTTACCACGACCTAGGTTTCGTTGTATTACGACATATTCAGGTGGGTTATTAGCAAAGATCCCACCTGAAGATAACTTACCTGAAGATGTGATTATTGTGAATTAACGCCAAATATATTTAATATTTATATATCACAATATAGTATTGTATACATATTACTAACGTCATTTGACCAATGCAAACGTAAATATATAAAAGGATCACTCTAGACACCAACCGTCACTAACAAATGCGGCAGGTAAAACACACACGTAGGTAGGCGCGTGTGTAAATATTCTGAAACCGCGGAACTTTGCAAATGATTAATGAATATCAGAGGTTGAAAGCTGGGCCATGTTTTCCTCGTTTTGAGTATTTTTTTCTTTTTTTGTGTTGTTTTCCCTTTTGCCCATTAATATTCTGAATAAATTTAGACGTTTGTTTCGGCCGCCATGTTAATGCGTGCTACTATTAAACACCGCATTATGAATACTGCTCTGAAATTACAATTTCGAAAGAATGAAAATTTATTATTTGTAATTTGGGATGAATATTTTATACGGTTTCGTTATTATTGTTGGATAATGTTGAGGTTTTGCGGTTATTTCTTCGTAAACACTCGCGTATACGTGATCGTGATATAGCGACCTTTTGACTTTGATATGCTTTATGCTTAATGTCACTTAAGTGTATCTGTGCTCTAATTACTACATTTTTTTAAATACTTAAAACAACTTCTGTCAATCTAAATATTTTAAGCAAATGAGATAATTTTTTATAAATATTCCATTTTTTTAAATATTCCACTGCTAATTTTTTTTTCTTTTAAACATTTTTTATTGGATATGTATGATACAATGTTAACATACAATTAATTAATTATCATCGATGAAGTGTACTTGATTTTATTTTCAAATAAGTCTTATGCGAGTTTACTGTGCCAGTTCAGATCGCAGATAAAATACGTTAATTTGTATTTTAATTAAAAGTTATATAAATTTATTACACCGCATGGAAAATTTTACATTGAATCAACAATTAAACATTATATACGGAGACAGCGGGAAATTGGCATATTTGTCACACATCTGATACTATAAGCAGCAATAATAATTTTTGTCCGAATATAGATATTTTTGCGAGATTAAAAATTTTATTTCTGTTCATTTATTATTCTACTAGCTTTGATTCGCAGCCTCATTCGCGTAGACATTTTATAAGGAAATTTTTATCTTAGCTCAAATTTTAAGCTAAATAGCGGTGGCAGTCCTGACAATTTTTAATCAACAGCTCTTAAACCCGTAACTATTACCTCAGTGAGTGTCATATTCAAATTGGTCTAGTAGTATTTGCGTAATTTTTTTATCAATAACAGAGACAGAAAAAAAGAACAGAAAGAGTTTTGGGAAATATGAGCCAAGGACAAAAAATAGCTTATATTATAATTTGAACCTCCAGCATCATTCAAATTTCCATTCAAATCTATCCAGAAGTTTTTGAGCTGTTGTCTAATAGGCAGAAATTGGACAATAGTAAAAAAAGCTGTTTTGGTTTCTGCCATATGCTAGGTATGACCCTGACAGCACTTACGTCTTCCTTTAACTATTTTATATAATGGTATTTGATCTTGAAGGAAGGTATTTATACAAATCCAATGCCAAATTGAAATTAATATTTCTGTTATTTTTATAAAAATGTGCACCCTTCATTTCATTTATAATCTTACTAATCGTAGGCTACATAAGACCAACCTATTTACTTAATATAAACGTATTAATTGGATAATAAATTAAAGAATATAAACTAGCATGGCTTGATTTCTTTTCTAAATAAAAGTACGATAAAGTAATATAAATGGCAAGAATATTTATATTGCCATTTACACATGGAGACTGTCATTTGGGTTGGTTCTTCTGAGCTCCTCTCATTTCCCCGAGAAGATACTCCGTAGTGCATTTGTGAAACTCTTGAATGGGATTATAAATTAATTTTGCTCTTTATAGAATAACTTACACTGGAATAAATAATCTAAATGGAATAATTATGCTGGTATTTTTTTACAAAGTTTTGTTACTGCCACCTTTAATTATACGTACATATACCATATATAACGTAACACTCACTGTAATACCATTCTGTTTTTTTTTAAATATAAGCTACATTTACTATTGGGATAAAGAATAAACTATGAATAGTATTAAAAGCGAAAGTACTAACTTATATATCGAATGTATATTTGAAAGCAGAATGTATATTTAAAGTACTGGTAAACAGCTCAAATGATCTAAAATTTAAGATAATGAAAATCATATTAATATACTTTGACATTTTCTCTTATGCGGTGAGACTTATCCCTGACCTGACGAGATTATTAGAAAACTTGTCTACTTAATACAGGCATTGCACAATCTATTGACGTGTTTCACACAGAGTTTCACAACAAATTAAAACACCGTGTTTCACCTTTCAGAAATTATGCTATTTCTTTAATTTGAAGTAGTCTATTTGGAATTATGAATTTTATAACAAGTTTAGTGAAGATATGTTTATTCGTTTATGTGTGATTGAGTAACAAATATAGAAGCATACCTTTCGTGGAGTTAGCTTCCCACGCATTCAAAATTGCAAGGTAAATACATACTGCTACACGGACTATTGTAGATTCATTTCAAATTTGTAACAATTCTTTGCTTAGTTGTAAAGTTATTAGGTAAGGAACAAACATACCAATGAAATAATTTCACATTTATAATATTGTAGCTATGTCATAGCTCGTAATGAACTTTGTTTCATTATGTACAGCTAATTACCGCGATCTAATGAATTTCTCACTCAAAAACTGTATTCAGTTTTGACTCCACTTTCAAGGCAAAAAATTTTGTAATAATACACAATGCATTTTGTTGATTTCATCTTCTCGTTTCTTCCCACGTAAAGGCCTAGTCAAGATATTTCGTTAAAGGTCTTCGCCCTTCAAAATAACATTGATGTGATGCAAGTAGTATAATTTATTGTTAAGCATGTTTAACACAATAGTATATTGCCTTCACTTGGGATATGTTTGATAAAATTATTAATTTACTATATTTCGACTACAAGGCGCCACAGGTAGTGTCTTAAAATAATGTATTAAAGAATCATATATAATAGAAGAATTTATGTTCATCAACAAGTTAATGTACGTTGCGAAATATGAAGTAAATGTTTTTCAAAATAATCCTGAAATAATTCCTCATTAACATTGTAATCTGATCACAAATCCCTTCGGCATACTTAACCGGACACTCCATAAACGAATTCTCTACAGATCTTAGTCCCTCGATTCAACTTAATCGCAACTGATGGGCGATTATAATACGTCATTACAGTGTCATATCGTAGAAGATTTATCCCCTGTTGTTTCCTTTCAAAATTGGCCGCGGCGGTTGACTCGCGAACGAGGCTCCGACAGCTTTCGAGACGCGGCCTCGGGCACATTGAATTATAGATCGCGGCGTCTTTTAGCTCAAGGCTTTTGACCCTTTGAAGTCCGCGGGCCTTGAGGGTATTTTAAAATATAGATTAAAATGTGAAAATAGTTATTTCAAAAGATTATTTATAAGAAAGTTACATAAGTAATGCATACGCAACTAAATGATATAAAGGGCTTCATTTTCATTAGCTTAAATAAATACTAAAGCATTAAATCTTAGTGGATTGGAATTCAAATCTCTGGTTTAAATGTAAACTTATTTACTTTTCAAACAAGCCCCAGTAATAAATTCTAACTAAGAGAGGCTGGCTCAAATCTCGGTAACATCATAAAGTTATGATGTTCTTTTTGGTTCGTCATTACAATCGTCACAAATAATATTATAGTTACAAATAACATTTTATAGCTTATAATGGCAGCTTTGAGAAAAAACACCATAACTCACTTTTTGCGATTTTATACGAATTTAAAATACTAAGTTTTTACTTTATGTTACATATGTGCATTCTTAGAAAGTGTTGTGGAGAAAAATTATAGATAGCCTGGTGGAGAAAAATAATGAACGAAAAGTACATATTTATTACTAAAAATTATCAAAAAGTTAGTTACAATGTGCTTCTCCTTAGAGATGATGCAATTTGAATATACTTTTCATTAAACTACGACTTGGTCAACCCTTCAGAAACGATGTAAAATACTCCTATGCAGATCTCGCAAATAGCTCTTTGAAAAGTAGTACGCATATTCAGAGACTATCATTTGGGTTGATATTACAGACAGAAATATGCTGCTATGAAATATATTGTACATCCAATCATCCTAACCCGTCATAGCTCTAACAAAGAAATGAATTAATATTTGTTTCTATTGATTGATCAATTGATTTTTGGCGGAACAAACTTAGAATCAAGACTGTTCGAAATAACAAGAAATTGACATCACACAAAAAAAATATGAATATGAAGAAATTTAAGAAGTTTTTGTCAACTCTATTTATATCACCCTCTTTTATGTGCTAAGTCACTTATCACAATTAATATTTATAGTTTCAAAAATTTTAAATTGAATGAGTCAATTTTTTTTTAAAAATAACTGTAACTTGTATAGATTAGGAAAATATCCAGATCTTATAAAAGAGAGCTTTAACTACGAAATTTATTGTTTTATTCTTGGATTTAAAAGAACTATCCTAAAAGATATGTTTAATATCGAAAACAAAAATGCTGACCCTTTGAATAAATTAATTTCTATATCGATAATATAAGTAAAAAAATTAAAACTGTAACTATTTGTACTAATTATTCATAACCATCGTACCTTAAAGGGTCAACACGACAGAGTGGATCCCAAAGCTCGTGACATTGTAGCAATATCGTTCTCCTTTTTCATATCGCACCGGCCTGCGATCCATCGCGATCCTGTTTGGACGATTTTGCGCCCTTGTGGTGTTGTTTTTTGTTCATTCATCATGTTCATACACGCAGACAAGATTTGTGTGATCACGGGAAAGTGTAAGGTATAAATATTTCAGTTGACGGTTTCGGTTTCAATTCGAAAACTTAATATGCACATGTCTAAAAATTTGGTGGTCACCTTCGAAGAAGAGGACCTTTCAAAATCACTTGTAAAAAACATAATCTTTGGAAGATATGTGAAAGTATGCCTAAACGGAATGTTATTAAGTTTATAATAAGAGTAAATTAATTACAGAGAATTGTTAAAAATTGTTACTGATAGTATTTTAGGAAATTTTTGGATAACACGTTTTCCACCTTCCAAAATTTCCTCTGCCTAATCCATTTCAGTTGAGTCTATTGTGTCATTTATTTTCAATATTTTTTTCACTTGCAATATACAGATCATACATATTGACACATGTATATTTACCGGATTTTCTTTATTTACCAACTTCGTTAATTAAATAACTACGAGTCCTTACCTATAACCTTATTGGCGTACTAAATTTTATACCAATGTTTTCTAAAACATTTTATGGTAATCATTTTTGAACGTATTTTGGTAAAAAGTAGATCTATACTTATCCTCGATATCGATTTGGAGTTTTCAACATTCTTCTTGAAGGAGAAGCTAGCGGATGTTATTCGGTGCTATAAATATGAGGAATATATCAGCCTGCCCGTGTTTGGTGCCCAATTAGTGCCAGGGCTTGTGTTCGGTTCCACTTTCACGTTTTATTTCAGTCACCGTAATATATCAATCCTCTTTTGGATGAAATAGAAATGCTCAACGCCAGCGACGCGAGGGAGGATCTGTTCTTTCATTCCTGTAGTGAGGCGGGAGACAAGACAGACGTCAAGGTCTTTACATTTGTTCCATTGTATTTTAGTTCCAATTAGTTGAGTGTATTGTTATTATTCCACGTGTATTTATGACTCAATGGAGCGATTCTAATTATAATTAGAATTTGATAGATAGTCTGATAATAGTATATTAAAAGAATTCAATAAATTATTTCAAAATAATAATGTGATTATTATATTCTTCATTCTTGTGTATACGAACATTTTTGACTAATTTAAGTTGGAATTTCAAATACAAACATGACATCAATATATTTTTAAAATTATTTTGCTATTGTGTTCTTACGGTTGTATATAATTGAATATTTCAGGAACAACCCTATACATTATATTTCAAAAGTAAAATGGATGCCATTAGCGTCAGAACGGAATTTTTTACAGTCCGTCCTTCTAGAAAAGTGTAAAATGATCTCACTAATATACAGCTGATTAAAAATAAAATTGGATTCTAAGTAGAAATGAAAACAAATACCGGCACTGTATAAAATTACGTGACTCTAAAAAAAATTTTGGACATTAATCTTAACGTTCAAAATCGTGTAAAGAAAAATTACCATTTTCATAGTAAGCTAATTTTCTTTAACTTAACTCTCGAGTAAAAAATTTTCAGCGCGCCTTTCATAAGTTTTTGTTACGTAAATTCTTCTAACTAATAAAATATATATAGTACAACAGCTCAATATGCAAAATACAAAATAGGATGATCACAAGACTTACGACTTTTGACGGTAGGTACAGCACACCGTTAGGACCCGGGCTCGATTCCTGGTCGCTCTCGTAGAGCGGGGCTCGTGTGGTGTTTAAAATCGCTTTAGTAAAATTCCAGGAAATAGCGAAGAGCAGTATGGCTGCTGGTGTGAGAAGCTGCGCAATGCGATTTCCAAAACGCCTACCCAGCATGGTGATTATGGGGATTTATGGGTATGGTACACTCATTGGAGACACCTATGTCCAGCGGTGAACTGCGGTGGCTGTTAATTTGATAGTGATATATCCTAATAGTGTTTATTATTAGGATTATATTTATAATATTTAAATTAATTTTGAATAATTCTTTATTGTAAAAGATACAAAGCGCGATTGAGGAATTATTGGAACGATACGAGCAAGTTCCTTAATATTTCTCCAATTGTGACAGACGTATTCATTATTAATATAAATATTGGAATTAAAATATATTTAATATGAGTAATATTGACAAGTTCCTTAATATTGGAACAATATGGGCAAGTTCCTTAATATTGGAACAATATGGGCAAGTTCCTTAATATTGGAACAATATGGGTAAGTTCCTTAATATTTCTATTATTAATATAAATATTGGAATTAAAATATATTTAATAAAAAATATTAAGAAACATTGATTAAAGAGAGCAATATTGTTCATTAAGAAATTTCTCAATCGTTTCTAAAAAACTTAGGTACTGCCAGCGTTCCACATGCCGATACATACAAAACTGGTAATGAAAATTTATTTTCATAGCTTAATGAAACATTTCAATAAGAGTAAAGTTTGTTTTGATTGAAATAATTTTTTGAAATATTATTTTTCTAATACATAGTTTTGTTAGTTATTTCCATGTTGTATATTCAAAAACAAATATGAACGAAATATATTTCTTTATAGTTATTAATCGTGCAACTTCTATTAATTAACAGGCTAGCAGTTTATAATGCTTTAACTAATTTTTCACCGCATACGACATATCGTACAGTTAATTAGTGCCAAAGTTACATAGAAGCGTCTTAATCATCGACCAAATACTTTGCTTCGTCCAACTAGACAAATCTGAAGCTACGTTCGGAGTCATTATAATTAATGGCAAGTGGCTAGCATCTAGCCAAATGTGTAGCATTGGATTTCACAGGACGCTGTGACAACTAAAACACAAAGTCAACATTATTTGATGATTGTGTATATAAACATAAATTGATGTTATGGCGAGATAATTAATTGTGTATATAGTGGAGAGTTCCGAATGTTCATATTGGAAAGTAAACAGAATCTATTTTATTAGAAACATTTCATTGAGTATTAGTCAGTATAATTTAAGATTTATTTAATACCTTTTATAAATCTTATTTAGTTTTCTTCCCCAGTTTTTGAACAGGACTGTATAAAATTACGTGACTGTAAAAAACTTTTGGACATTAATCTTAACGTCCAAAATAGTGTAAACAAAAATTACCATTTTCATAGTAAACTAATTTTTCTTAACTTCAAATAAAAAAATTTCCGTATTCGTGTTTTAGTTTTCTTCCCCATTTTTTGACCAGGACTATATTTTATATAGTCCTGGTCAAAAACTGGAGAAGAAAACTAAAACCTGAATACGGAAAATAATAACTGAAAGCATGAAATACATACATACATAACCTGTGAAATTTATAACGTTATACATAGCCTGTGAAATTTGTAATCGTATATACAATAAGACACTCTTTTGATCAAGAGGTATCTAAGGATACCTTATTTGTTGCAATTTATTTAGTACTTTAGTCTGTACGAGGGAACAAATATACTAACATACATGCAAGCATAGCCTGCAAAATTTAAACATTATATATCCTAAGATACTCTTTGGATCAAGCCGAATTTAAGGACACCTCACTTGTTGAAATCACTAGTAGTTTAGCATGTAAAAGGTAACAAACATACTCACATACATAGATTGTAAAATTTAAACGTTATATATCCTAGGATACTCTTTGGGTTAAGTCGAATTTGAGGATACGCCATTTCTTGAAATCACTTTAGTACTTTAGTCTGTACGAGGGAACAAACATACTCACATATATACAAGCATAGCCTGTGAAATTTAAACTTTATATATCCTAGGATACTCTTTGGATCAAGTCGAATTTAAGGACACCTCACTTGTTGAAATCACTAGTAATTTAGTATGTAAAAGGTAACAAACATACTCACATACATAGATTGTAAAATTTAAACGTTATATATCCTAGGATATTCTTTGGGTTAAGTCGATTTTGAGGATACGCCACTTCTTGAAATCACTTTAGTACTTTAGTCTGTACGAGGGAACAAACATACTCACATATATACATGCATAGCCTGTGAAATTTAAACTTTATATATCCTAAGATACTCTTTGGATCAAGCCGAATTTAAGGACACCTCACTTGTTGAAATCACTAGTAGTTTAGTATGTAAAAGGTAACAAACATACTCACATACATAGATTGTAAAATTTAAACGTTATATATCCTAGGATACTCTTTGGGTTAAGTCGAATTTGAGGATACGCCACTTCTTGAAATCACTTTAGTACTTTAGTCTGTACGAGGGAACAAACATACTCACATATATACATGCATAGCCTGTGAAAGTTAAACTTTATATATCCTAGGATACTCTTTGGATCAAGTCGAATTTATGGAACCTCACTTGTTGAAATCACTTCAATAATTTAGTCTGTACGAGGAAAAGTTGACCTACAACACCTAATTATACTGTCTCTAATAGGCCAAGTATCTCCCACTTAAAATACCATTGTAAATGAAAGGTATTTAAAACAAAAGTATTAAATCAAAACTGTGCTTTACAGGACTAAAATTAGGTATAAAAATTTTGCGTCGTAATTAATGGCTTATATTAAAATACACTATATTATCTACACTATATGACTATATGTAATATGGGTATAGCTATAGCTTTATATATATATATATATATATATATATATATAGTTGTTTAATTTCTACAGTAATAATTTTTCTCAGATTCCTTTGGAAAATGTAGAGCGATGAAATCTGTGACATTTTTTAATTTGGGCTTTTATTACTGATAACCAATTTAATTTTCAATAAAAATATGTTTTATTTTCAATATTATCTGAATCATAAATACATTTAAATGTTTCATTATCATAAGAAAAACCCTATGAAAGAAAAAACTCAGGAAAACACTAAATTATCAATAAAAACAATATTCATTTTAAGAGTCGGGTTAATCAAAGTGATGTAATATAAAAATGCCTCAATAAATGCAACCAGCAATTATCAATATTAACCCAACTCTGACCATACACAGCGACTTTAATGTACATAACGTCGTATGAGTCAACTTCAAATGTACACAGGCAGTGTGTACGTACACATGTTATACGAGTCGAGTCGAGCGAGTCGAGTTGTGAGTCGAGTCAAGTAGAGCGGAGTTCGGGACCGGGCGCGGCGCGGCCGTAAATCAAACTTGGCGGGCGGCCGCGTTCGAAATTCGAAATGTGGCCGCGACCGCGCGCTCGCGCTCTGAATTTGAAATTTTATTATTGTTAGGCTTGGGCTAACGGTTTTATTATATTTTAGCTTGTTGCGGCGCGCATTTTGGGTGGCGCGTCGCGTTTAGATATCGATAATCCGTTATTTTAATGGCGTATGTGGTGTGTCTGTCTCGTAGTGTTCAGAGAAGTTAATATAAAACCTGTTAAGTACAATTAGAACTCACACTGCGAGAGTTCCGTCAACACTTAGGCTCATATAAATATTTGAGTCTATATAATATTTATATTAACCTATTTACAAATATTAATAAAATTTTTAACATATAATTATTTGCATAGTTTGTATTTTGTTTGCATATTTGCGTTTGGGAATTTCAATAAGACTCATCACTGTGGTTTTTCCGTAAACTCTAAAGTCACTAAAAAAAGTTACTAAAATTTACTTAGGTAAACTTCTAGTAATTTTTCCCCCATAATTATGACTTATGTAGTTTCGGAAAAGAGACGAACGGGTGTGGGTGTGTTTTTGGGGATAATTCCAACAGTATTTATATAGAAATAAATATAATTAAAATTCTTTATGTCAATAACCCCGCAAATATTACTAATTAAGTTTTTAAAAAATTTAATATTTCCGTCATGCCCTCAAACGTATCCACGTAAGTATTTTTAGTATTAACTGTTGAAATAAACGCTTTATCACTATGCCAAATTAAAGTCAATCATGCTTCTACGTTATCCAATTTCTACGTCATAGTCAGACAGATGGATGTACAAATGAGTGACTACAGAAAGGACTACAGAAAGGATTCCTTTCAGATATGAAACCGTAAAAATTGAAACATAGTTAAAAACTGTAAGAATTATAGTTAAAAACTCTAAAAACTATAGACATATTGCAGTCTAGAAATAAATTTAAGTGGTTGTAATTTTCTATCCTATGACTTGTTGCCTTTATCCGTCCCTGTACACATTCTAACATAGTGGACGTCATAATACTATTTTAAGACATAAACATTGAAATTTGAGATAATTATAGAATTAACATAAAATAATTAATTGATACACCTATCTAAAAAGGGCTATTACCATCTAACACTTGCAACGCAATAAAACTGCACCCAACATATTTGATATCGCGACGTCCGCCCGGACTGGATCGCTTGACAACGAATTAGTTTTCATTAGCGGCCGTCCTCAGCGCAACCGCCGATGCACCGGGCCGTTTACGCAATCAACTTCATCCATCCACCGTCTTGAGCGATGCTTCTTTGATACCGCTTTGCATTTTACATATCGCAAATTATTTTGTTGGACGTTCGTGGGTTGGGGGACTACGTTTTTCAGACAAACTATTTGCAATAATATTAATATTTATTATTTTTAGAATACACACGACAATAGCCAGTTTATGGTGTTCAATTGTTGTACAACCCGCTGGTATATGCTTTATAATCGACTAGGGTGCCAGTTTCGAGTTTTAACGATAGAAATAATTATAACTTGGGTAAAGTTACAAGTAATCACCTTTTACGCAGCTTCTTGTAAAGACAAAATATTCCTCTAAATATTTACCTATAAATTTAAATGAATTGTTTATTATATTCCAAATTTGCCTTTGAAAAATGACATGAATCTCAGTCAGTTAATCTATACGTGCGTACGTACGAGGATTAAGTTGCAATTTTTGACTGATGTTGATCATATATTGGTGATTCTTTCTCTTCCTATCGATTGGTTACTGATTATAATGGAGACTCACAGATTTTCACAGTTTTTTCAAATAGTTTAATTTGTTGTTAGTTGAAATTTTTTTTCGTGCTGGGTGACTGTTTTTGGGCGACGTTTTGCGCTGATCTTCCCTTCTTTTCTATTTACTTCCTGCTATTTTTAATTTTTGAACTTTAATTTAAACTTGTTTTTTATTAGGTACGTGACTAATGGCGCGGTTGATGACTAGGTTTTTCATTAAGTTTTGCCTGATTATTAGTTATGATTAACTAAAGTAAACTTATAGCATTATTTAAATACACAAATATGAGGAAAAATATTAAGTATTAAAACAATATTAATAAAAGGAAAAAAGAGGGCGAGTGAACCTTTGGTTTTCAAAATTCTGACATTTGTGGGGTAGACACGATTGAAAATAATTTTTTTTCTAATATAAATAAAAAAAACAAAAAAACAATTACATTTATATAATTTTAAAAATAGGATAAAAAATTGTCAGTAGAATTAATCGCCAATAACATATAACTATCTCTTAATAATATCCGATAAAATGCGTCCTGTTGTATAGTTATATCGTACATATCAATAAGCATTCAGTTTTGTCAGTACGCGCTCGTGTAGTTAATAAGAGTAGGTACATGAATACATTCTAACATACTGAATGTCATGATAATGATTTCATGTGATTTATTTACGTTATAGACATTTAAAATACTGTAATAAAATAGATTTGTTGAATTAAGATTTATATATATATATATATATATACAATTTGGCACTCGGTCCAGTAAGACCTATAAAGTACTAAACAGACATATTCTTTCAAAATTAATTGACGTAAGAAATTATGCGAATTCAAAATAATTATCTTCCCCCGCTACTGCACATATGTACATATGTAAAAGGTCCACATATATGAGCGTGCCTAACATTTACTACTAAAGGTCACCTTGTGTATTAATTTAAGATTTGTATCATATTTCAGTGAAAACATTGTTTTTATATAATTGCTAGGAATGGAATTATATAACTGGAATACCTCGTTAATAGTAAACAAATGGTTACTATTCGCAATTTGTTCCACAAAAGCTGAATTTTAGCGAAATGTAGCGGCTGATCATTGCCGCTTACCTAACTTTTGGAAAAGGTCGTCTGAACGTAGGTAAAAATATTGACTAAGCGACAGTGAATTAAAATTATCATTATGGATAAAAGTATGCCTACCAAAACTAATTTAATTTCAAATATTGCCGTCAAGCCTATGATATGTGCATTACGCTTAATTACTAAATTGGACCTTCGTCCATCTATGTTTGTCATGATCTTCAAATAACTGTACGAAGAGTTCTATTAGGACCACACTGAGTCCACCCTTGACATTGTTTCTACTTGGTGGAAGACCATGCAAATAAAATTGGGTAATCTTTATATATTTTATATATTTCATTACATATTGTTGTCTTTAAATTTATGATATTTATTTCGGATTTTTTTTAATTTATTGAAATTTATTTGTAACACGAGCTATGTACTTCGAATTTAATCGGATTTTAAATTTAATCAATATTTTCGTATTTAACTTAGAATTGTTTACTTATCATAAGCAGAAACTCGCGAAATGACGAGATTAATATACATATGCGTTCAAAATTATTTGGTGCAAGAAATTATGCGAATTCAAAATAATTATCTTCCCCCACGACTACATATGTACATATGTAAAATTCCACATACATGAGCGTGCTTAACGTTTACTACTAAAGATCATCTTTATATCATATTTCAGTGAAAATATTGTTTTTATATAATTACATTCCATTAACATTCATTTATGGAACTAACGTGTATAGAACATAAATAAATATTATCCTATTTATTGGAATTATGAAGTCTTAAACTTTAATAATGTTTAAATTAATCCCTTTCAGTTTAAAATTACTAAAGGAAATTACAAATATAACAATCTAATAAGCTTTTTATTACTAATCAATAGTTTGTTCTGGATTAAAATTAAATTTAATTCACTAATATGACATAAATTATGCAAATTTTCTTAACGAATAAATACAAGTTAAATATTGATGGAAAAACAAATATTTAATCGTGCAGTTTATTTTTAATAACATCCAAAATTCATTATACTAGTGATGTCCAGTGGTTGAAATTTGATCGTAATGTACTTAACCATAACTTAGTGTTTGCACTTTGTTGAAAACACTAATAAGGTAGGCGAGAGAAAGTCAATTCAGGTTGTTATTACAAAATTTTCCTTTTGCAACAGGTGTATATTAAACAAACTGTATTTCACTAAAATATATCTATTACACAAAATATAAAGTAAACGCTTTATTGCCTTGACGTACACTCAAAGACTATTAAAATAAAAAAAAACGAACATTTGAAATGACACAAAATTCACAGCTCGAAATTCAGTCAAACTGACATTTTAAAATTCTTTGGCGACAGTTTCTACTCTGTCCGGCTGTTTGACCACAGACTAGACATTGATAGCATGAACGTAAACAATTAATATTTTAATGTATTTCTAATATATAATTTAATATACTTGTAAAACATATTATATATAAAGCTTTCTGCACTCCTTCTCCTATAAACTTTAACCTATGCCAAATCTAACACTTCTTCGTGCGTGCAATATGCTTAAAAATGGAATTCAAAGTTTTCTCTTCACGTATTGATATATGTTATGTGATTAATGTTAATCAAAATAAATATATCGAATTGTTATATATAAACTTGAATAAACATGTTTATATACTTATGTCTGAAAGTAAATGCAGTCAAATAAATAAATGACTTTTTTGGATTCAAATTTATTTAGGTGCTCGGATCAAGTTTGCTTTTAAAAATTTTAAGTTCTTCATCTCTACTTCAGAATAATACAATATTTAAAATAGTAAAACTAAGAGCATAAAAAAATTTTTGTAGCCATTTGTAACTGACGCAAAAAATTTAATGGATATATTTCGGCGAAATACCGGTTACTGCCACAGAGCAGTAGCCGGTATCGAAATGCTGGTTATCGTTTTTACACCATTACCATACGGAAGCTTTTACCAAAAATATATTATACTAACTTTTGTCTGCGGTTCCACTCGCGTGGAAGTTGCGATGTTGAACTTTAACTTCTCTTTTATAATATTACTTTCCCTACCGAACCTCAGCACCGCCATCCCTGCATCTTTCAAAGCTCTTGATGAGTCGCATATTCAGGACTGGCTTCACAAATGTTAGCATAATTCCGAAACTTATATAAGGAACTTTATTAAAATTATATATATATATATATATATATATATATATATATATATATATATATATATATATATAATGCTTTCTAGGATAAACACTGCGAAAATAGTCTCAAAATCCATTGTATAGAACCCAAGTGAAAAATACGCGAAGAGTAGGGCAGACAGACAAACTTTACTTTTTATATATACATTAGATATAAATGTAGCTTAAAGGTGAGAGGAAGTGTAACTTTTGAAACAATGAAAGAATTTTTTGGAATCAGTTTAATAGTTTCTGCCAGTAGCTCCTACAAACATACAAACTCGAAAACATTCATTATTTATAATTTAGTGCAGGTCTATTCGCATACTTAGGTATGTATGTTCGCTGTTAGCTTATACAGTTTTTTTGATTAAGTATTCTTAATATATAATATGTTATTACATATTAGCAATACTTACTCAAAAAAAACTGTATAATTTATGTTGAGTTTATTTTAGTTGGGTTTTATTCAATATTGATCTATAAAAATAAATATTTTCGAAATTTTATTATGCTGATAATATTTAAATTCTCACATCTCTTTTATTTTTCTTCCTTTTAACTAAAGAAATGTACAGGTCAAATTTAAAAGTCAGCTGACGATTTAATTTTTAGGCACCATACACATTAATAATTAACAATGTTTTATTTGCAAAAATCTGGGACAAAAATTTAAATACAAATTGATTTGTTGAATAGTAGTAACTGAACGCTAAATAACACATTGTATCAGTTTTATTTATTCTTAGCCAAACTTGACAGTTTTGATCAATTTTGATTTCAAATAAAAATTGATTCTGATAATAGGGATATTGTGACTCAAAAATAAAAGGGTAGGTAAAGGAATTACAGACGTTCAAAGGAAAAAAAGGTTTTAAATGAAATTAATTTTACAAACATGATTTAATGACAAAGAAATACCTTTATATACGATACATTTTTATACCATAAAACATTTCGTTATAGAAATTCAAGGTCGTGAAAATCAGATATTAATTCTAAACATTGCACAAACCATTTCAGCACATTAAGAGAAAGGAATAGTCAAATTGAGCTGGTTAACTATTCTAAACTAATTGAGGTCTAAAGTTTGACTAAAATAATAGTCATATGGTGTTGGGTAAAAAATTTAGGGAAAACGCAGATTTTGAAAAAGTTCCGATTTATTTAAGCGATTTTCAGTAAGATCCAGACAGCGTACATATCCATAGTTAAACAAAGGCAGTGGTAATGTTTAACACAGATGAATTTATGTGTCGTCACATGAATACGGCTATGTAATTACACACGATTTTTTAGAGATTATCGCATAGGGTTTTGATCGATCAACAAGATCAAGTTATATATAGATGTTTATAAATAATAATATTCTTGACCGATTAGACGGATATTTATATAAATATTATGAAATTTTATTGTATGAGGATTGAATGAATGTAAAGTCACAAATCATGTGAATGCAGATGATATTTTGTATAGAGATTACCGAATGACAGTATTGAAATATGTGTAAAAAAAACCGTTGTGAAAGAATTCTACTTTGAAAAACAACTACAAAGACGGTTAGTTTCGCGAAAAAAGAAAAAGTGTGTTCAAACACGTTTGATTAATTTGTGGTCTTGAAATTATATGTTTATAATTGTGTATATATTCAGAAATAGAAAACCCGAATATAACATTATGTATCTTTATGTAAATGTTTGCAATTTAAATATAGGTGCCTGTTTAAATTTGTTAAAAAATACATCAGATATATTTACATTATATTCTTATTTATTTAAAGAAACAAAACGGAATCTAAACTTGTTGCATATTTTATGAATATCATTATCGGGTATCATTGGTATCCGGTAAATATATGCATTTTGATCTTTCTTAACAGAATGATAATTACCAATTTAATGTACACTAAAGTCCATATATTTATTATTTAATAAATTAAAATTTAATGAATGAAAATAGATCGATAAAATAATTTAATTAATTAATAAAAGAGAAAATTTTTGACTTTGTATGATTTTCAATCTACTTAAAGGGAAATCAATAATATATATATATATATATATATATATATATATATATATATATATATATATATATATATATATATATAACTATATAAATGATATCGTTGTTCACATAAAGAATTAATAACAATAGTCAATTCAAAGATAATGACTGCAACATATATTAGATTGTAAAAATGTTTAGTTTTTCGATGCCCAGGGATTTTCAGAGGCTCGGATAAAATTTTGAAAAGTAAGGAAACCGTATACATTACAAGCAAATAATTATTCAAGTAACCGAACAAGGGCAGAGAGGCTAAACCGTCCCAAAACAAATAGGAACTCCAGAGAGTAGAGATGTTTGCATACTCTTACACAAATCTCTCCTCAACCCATTCCAGCAGAGTCGTGGGTTGCCTCGTAAGCGCTCGGTGAAATTGAAAAATGTATGTGGGAGGATTATAATTACTTTAATTGGGTCCAGTAGCCCGGCCGGGGTAACGAACTGGCGGGCTGAAATCGCTGCTTCTTGTTACTTTTTGACTTTAAATAATTATCATGAATTGTGAATGAGCAAGCGATAACGAAATATCTCCGCGGTTAGGTAGCTCACAAGCACGGCGCCCTATTTTGTAATGAATTCGAATTTTGCCATGATTACTTGTAAGTTTTTTAAGTTTAAACTAAATAACCCGACAGTATATTCTTTTAATATGGTTTATGAATTAATATGTTTTCTTTCTGAAATAATTTTAATTCAAATGTAAATTATTCTAAGAATGTCAATTTATTTTAGCAACATTTTGCCCTTACTTCAATAGACGATGACACGATTGTTTAGAACAGTATTAATGTTTAATAAATTCACACTTATTACAATTGTCCACTTTTAACTTAGTAAAATTATTCCGGAGCTTCATTAACTTTACCCGTTAGTGGTTATTTAACAATATTGTATTTTAATAAAAATTATTATTTAATCATTTTATTACACGCGAGTAACGTAAATCGAACGTCTTTTTTTCAGAATATACTGAAGCTTAAAAAATAATTTAAAATATTTCTCCTCAGTGATATAGTTAGTAAACATATTACTGATTTGTCATCACTTATAAAACGCGTGATATACATTCAAGTCTATACAATATCAAAAAAGAACATTTTTATAAGGATGACTTTAAATACAGGGAATAAATATAGAATCTGCCGTTTTTTTTAATCTATAAGGTAGTTGGAAGTTAAGCTAGCGCTAATAAGTAATAAATATTCTATTTCAATTTGTCGTGACATCTTCATTATCAAGTTCCATTAACCATTTTGTCTGTCAGTATCATTTATAACTCACGTACAATGACAAGAAATGGCTTTAACTAATCCCAGTGAATATAACTGCAGTTATACTAAAATAGTTAATTTTAGAAGCACTGACTTATTTGACCGCCTTTTTATAAATATTAGGCAAGAAAAGTGAGTCATCGAATTTGCTTTTAACTTTTCTTAATTATTTTTAAGCCTGATTACAAACACGAATAATTAAACTTAATAGGAAAATAAGAAAATAAAACTAAATGCCAGCACTATCGGGGAAGGTTAATTTCTTTGAGTTTTCTGTTATTTTTTTATATCGTTATAGTAAAAATAATGAGAAACAGTGTACCTATCACGGAATAAAATTGCATTTATAATATTAAAAAATCCATTTTTGAATTACCATTTTTAGATTGGTATTTTTGTAAAATAATACATCACATAGTTGATTTTTAGTAAAAACTAGGTTAGATTAAAACAAATTTAAAAAACTCCATTTTATTATTTAAATTAAAGAACACTATCGTCTAGTAGAAACTTAACCTTGTCAATTTTTGTTGTACAACGTCATTTACGTATCTAATTTCATTAATATGTCTATCTACACCACACGAGAAGACGTAAAAATTGATTAATCGATTAGCGAAATCTTCGTTAGAGAATGCACTAAAATATACAAACAAATGTGCCATTTCTCAGTGAAATACTTATCAAACTGAATACAATTTAAGTGTTTTTTCCAATAAGTGGTAGAAAAAAATTATTTATAGTATTTTAAAAGTTATTTTCAATGATGTGTCATATGCGTACTTTTGATGAAATACGATAATGAGAAATATCTATAAGATAATATCGATCTAGAAAGCTAAGTAATTTTTTTGGAAATTTTCATTGCTATCGAATAAAAAACGTGGTGCCCAGAGAGTCTACAAATGTTTTTTTTCTTCTATGTATTATAAGGTGACTTTGGTGTCTGCAGCCATAGTCAATTAAGATATAGTGAAATCACTTTGACATTAAAAAATTTAGATTTCCCCGATACATATATTTGGTGAAATTTATTTACAAACTTTTTTTATACTGTGGCTTTTACGCTGGAGTCTACAAAGTAAATTAATAGTTTGGTAATAGACTTTCAGTTTCCTGTCGACAAAAAGAATAATTTCTTTTTTTTGGGTCAGTATGGAGGTAAATAATTATTTCCAAACAGCTTACACGAAATGTGCCACACGGAATAAGCCCCCGCACGCCGACGTATCCGAGAAAAGGCACCGCGGCTGTCCAGAGCCTTATTGAGCAATTTATTAACGTCCGCGAGTAACGAACTACAACGTCGCTAATATCTTTTTAATCTATCGATTTATCTAATACATCTAAATATGAATAACGCCACGATACGGGCACGACTTTAATCTATTGTGTGGCCAGGGAACACGGCGAAAATGCCAATTAGGTACGTACACACGTATGTGCGCCATGGAAGGAAGTCATTAAAAATACCTTATGTAAATATGTGATTAATCTCATTTTTCTTGGATTTTTTTATGTATTCAACACATACAGCGTTTTTGCGCTTATAAAAAGTTAAAATAAACGCCAAGTTGTATTGCGAACTGTCCGCAAATATGACGAGTAATGAAGCGGATATATTTATTTGTTTCATAACGATATGCGCGGTCGTTTGTCAGAGTAGCCTAAAATAGAAAATTGACGTAAATATTTCGATCGATTTAGAATGTCCCACGACAAAATATCAAGTTTCCTTTAATCTGGAATGTTTTAGAATCTTATTTTATGTTTATTGAACATAAATTGATTAAATAGATACGAAGTACTTTCATTTTACGGAACATGCAAATTGTCTGTAGCTCTTACGAAGCCGTTGCTATAAATCAATTTTCTGACAATCACTTCTAATAATTCAAGTAAAATTATTGTATAATTTAAAAAATTATATTACATATGTTATCCTAATTATATTTGTTTGTTTATTCCTTTGTAAGTTTACAAACAAGTAACAAATCGCCTTCAAATATAGTGTAAATGTAGGTAGTTTATGTGGCAAAATAACACATTGAATATTATCTATAGATTCGCTTGTTTGTAATATTAGTGGAATACTAAACAACAACTTCTGTTTAGATATTCGTTGCGCAATAACGTTTAAGTCATTTGATAGAGTTTCATGAAGTTTGACATAGATATAGCTCGTGGTTAAATTCTTAAATACACATAGGTTACTTTTAACCCCCTTTTAAAATTGCGTTTTGTCTATAGAATGAAACGTGTTGTTTTTATTCAATTGTTGTTTACTTTTATGAAATTTACATAGATGACGCTACGTGTAGTTATAATAAATCTACTGCTTGTGTGTTCGGAGATCCTAAAACCTACACGTTAATCCCATTGCTTTAGTTAATTGAAACTTCACGGGGGTAAAACCATGGGCAAAGACAGCTTTATCATAATGATGACCTTTTATGTTAGAACGCTTAAATAAATAGGCTTACAAATTAAATATAAAAATAGATTAACTCACACATCGGAAATAAATCGTACTGCGAAAAGCATTCACCAGAGGCATCTATCAGTAGCTCTCATTTAATCACCGTCGACGTGTAACTAAAAATGCATAGGTAATGCGAATGCATCGCGCCACGCAGAATGCAATTATTGCATTGAACGTTCAAAACAGTTTTCAATTAACCGGCGCCAAACTGCGTTCGCACTTTTATGAATTGCCGTAATTAATAATCGGGCTCGCTTGCATTCTACATTATTATTTAATGCATGTAGGACTGCAAGTGCGGTATTACGGGTTTGATTATCCGTCCTAATTGCGAGTTAGGTATATCATTTTTACTCATAGGGGGTAGGTACGTTGTAGGAAAAAAGGTGTATAATATTCCTAATTGCCTAAGTGTTGTTTTGTTTATAACTAGAGAATCGTTTTTCATGAAATACGATTTTTTAAATGAAAAAGATAAGGGATCATTTAAAAAATTGAAAAGCGGTCAAGTGTGAGTCGAACTCGTGCAATTATTGTTCTGTGACATCTTAAATATCTGCTAACGAGATATTTAAAATTGCTTTCTAAATATTTTACCCTTTTGGTACGCATAGGCAATTTCCTATAAGTATTGTGTACATTATTTTCTGTTCGGAATGAGTCTTAATTGCTGTACTACTAATTTTTAGGGTTTTTCTAAAAATAATATTAAAGACAATTTTTGATATACTCGTGCATATAAATAAATATTAATTTACTTTCCTATTTCCAATTTTATCAATGTCCGTTTTATTTCCAACATTATGTGGGTAAAAGTAAATGTGTCTTATTTGAAGTATCAACATTACTCCTGAATTTGCGAATGAAAATTTTTGTTTTCTTTACGTCTGGTGGGACTGAAGGATAGAGATACTTTCTTAAGTATCGCAATATTTTTCTAGTTTTGGTATGGAATACTAACGAGACATTTAAACAATTATATTAGTATGATATATGTTATAATATTATGAGTATATGAAACAAAATAAACAATGTAACATTTGATAAAGTTATTCTTAAAGATGTTACGTAAAGCGGCAGTTTCCATGTTTATTTAAATTAGATATACTTGCTATATTTATATCAAATGGATATAAAAATAGCAAGATAAGATATATATATTTTAAGTGGTAACTACTTAGAAATACTTATAATTTTCATATACTCTGAAATATACTATGTATTAGTTGTGTCTACATTATGTGTTTTTTTAAATCTTTGATGAATCAATTAACATTTCAAACACTTTATTTCAAGTTTACAATTTATATTTTAAAGTAAATTTATAAATGATCAGAATATAATTCAGGAAACCGAATGGTTTAACAAAAAGTTTTTCTTCAATGAAGGAATGTTAATTTGAATGTTAAAAGATTTTCATTTAAAATGTTATTAAAATGTATTAGCAAGGTCTTATGTTGTGGTTATTAATTAATTGTTTAATCAAACCTATTTAAATAAAAGGGATAAGAAAAGAAAATGTAACTTTATTATTCGAAATATTCATAATAAGCTTGCATAATATTTCTCAGAAAAAATTATGAGTTTACTGTATATTTTTTGTTCTTATTAATCATATAAATCTAGCCAGGTATTATTATATATATTGGGATATATATTGGTACTTCTTCAATTGACCCAATATTTTTGCAAATCAATTAATTCTCGACTATGGGTTGAGCTGACTGCAAAGTATTCCACAGAGATGGATAAATATAAACTAGGTTCCCCAATTATTGGAATTGGTAAAATCATTCACTATTACCTACATCCAAGAGCAGTAATAACGTTCAGATGATAGGTCTTACCTTTGAGCTAAGTGTATCTTGCTTAATAAGTGAAGTGAGATGCAGATTAAAAGAAACTTAGCATATCAATGAAAGACAGAAGCAAACAAAATGGTGCCAGCAAAGAAGATGACGCTAAATTAATTTAATAAGGGATATTGATAGTAACCTAATTGGTACTTACCGTTACATTAACGACACAGTAATGCAAATGATTCTGGCCATGAATCTATATTATTAAAGTGTAGTACTCTTTAAGTTCTACCACCTGAAGAAAATTAAAAAATAATCATACAGGTGACAAACTTCTACCAGGTAACAGAGTAGATCTTCATATATGTAATTTTAATAGTCTACTCAAACTAATATTATCGAAGCAGTTTATTGAGCGAGGACGTTATTATGGAAAAACTCATGGCTAATCCAAGCACGATATATTATTATTTTAATGAAGTAATTGAATAAAATAAAAGGCCGTATGAAGTAAAATATGTAACCACCGCTTCAATTATATAAAACACCTTGTGAAATCTTATGTTTATCAAAATTTCTTTTCGACTCCATTGCAACAACATGTTGTGAGTCCTATATATTTAAAGGTAAATTGATAAATCTACCATTTCAAATATTTTAATAAATCATCTATATATAATAACTCGCTGACATGTCTAAGTGTTTCCTAAAAGCATTTCAATAACTCATACGATGGCTTTCAACATTTTAGGCAAAAAATGTTTAAGGTGGAACCTCTTGACTTTTTGGTAGTAAATCATACGTAATAAGAAAATAGTATGCAAACGAAAACAAGTAACGTAAAAATATTCGTTGAATACACAAATGACGATTATATAAAAATGTTCATAGAATATCGATTTCTACATTTGTATATAGAGGTTATTGACTGTGTAATCAACAAATCGAACATATCAAAATTCTATTTTTATTGCTTCAGTAGTAGTATCACAACGGCTATTTCAAATTTCTAACAATAGATCAAAACAAATTTGATCTAAGCTAATAAAGCTATTTTATAATTCCGGAATATAGCTATTTGCCGTATAGGCTTCATGGCTCGAACTATATTTTAGTTTATGAGTAGTAACTTGTAAACTAAAATATACTTCTGGCCATGAAGTCTACAAATTTGTAGGGACAAATGTATTAAACAATTAGATTTTCATTGGATTAAGTTTACTATAAGAGCAGTGAACTTGTTACGTGTTATAAGTTGCCATTATTTAGAAAAAAAAGTTAACATATATAAAATATTATGTATGTTAACGTAAAAAAATTCAACTAAGGGGACAGAATATATTATTTGTCAAGATATTTCCAACAATTATATTTTCAGCACAAACATGTTGTAATATGAATTCTTTTGTTTTTATATTTTTTATGACTTAATTTAATGCTAGCAAGTTTTATAGAAAGAAGGGACCTTCTAGGATCGTGCCCCGTTAGGAGATAAATAAAGTGTTTGTTCATTACAAACCGCACACGTTATATAGTTAAACTAAATTAATAACATGATGGTGTGATACGAAACGGCCGAGTGATGAATTTAAAGTATGTTTTGGGATCGCCAAATCATATTAAAGATATGAAGAATATTACATTGAAGGCGAAAATAGGCATGCTGTATGAATTGTTATCATGTTATTTGATATATCGTCCATTTCTTATTTCAGAACGGAAGCGTGGGCGGCAGACCTACACGCGATACCAGACTCTGGAATTGGAGAAAGAATTCCACTTCAACCGCTATCTGACGAGAAGAAGACGCATAGAGATCGCCCACGCGCTCTGCCTCACCGAGCGTCAGATCAAGATTTGGTTCCAGAATAGACGCATGAAGTGGAAGAAGGAGAACAAGACGAAGGGAGAGCCGGGCTCTGGAGACGATGCGGACAACATGAGTCCGCCCACTTCTCCGCAGTAGGATTAAAAATAAACAAAAGTAAAAAAAAAAACAAAATAATAAACAAAGATTTAAATTAAAATGATCGATAAATAATACAACCGCAAAAACTTCATCCAGTGATGTCCCAATTTCATTTGAGTTATTGATGTTTTTAAAAATAAGTAAATACTGTTGGAAAATCCAAGAAAGAAAAAGTTTTTTGATATACCTATAAAAGTAAAATTTTCGAGTTAATTATTAGGTATAAAAATATATAATTTCATACCAATAATTACCAAAAAGTAGGTAACTCGCATAATAATATATATTTATGTATATTTGATTTTGTTTAAAAATTGCGTAATAGTATTTACCTTCATTATATACTACAAAACAATGATGTTTATTTACATTTACTTTACGACAGGGAACGATTGTAAGGGGATGTTGGGGCAGGTACATCTCAATAAATATAATATCTTATTATATCATAATTTCTAATAGCGATTAAATATAATATGACAAGAAATGGTTCCTACAGTGTAAATATAAGCACATTTTTGAAAAAAAAATCATATTTAATATACGAAATAATATCCACTGCTCTATTTGACTATGTTTTACTCTGAAGTTGTTTAATGTTTTACCCGGCTATGGCGAACCCTGGAATGCGTAGTCTTAATTGCTCCTGAAATTTGATGATTTAAAGATCTACCTGTATAAATTAATTTTGAAATTGGTTCTATCAAATCTTTATTAAGCGATATGCAATTAGCTTTTACAATTTTTTTTTGTAAATAACAATATTTTGCGTTAGATCTGTAGGTAACTGCGGTAAACCAATAATATATTTAGTAGCGATTTGAGTGTTCATTTTTATTATTATTTCGTTTTGTCAAATTCAGGCTAGTTGTAATTTTTTATAAATTGTCTTCTAAAATTATACTTTCCGTAACATATTCGGCAATTATTGAAAAATTGTAAGAAATTCCTGTTTTATAAATTCGGGTAAAACATTTATTCACATCTTTCATTTTAAAAGAAACTGGGAGTGACACTGAAATCAAAATTGAATCTCAAAACCATAATGACCTCTTATTAACTTATACCTAATAAGGCAAGCTGAATTAAGTACCTATGAAATTATTGTTTAACTTATATTTATATAATACCCCAGTATATATTCAATATAATATATATATATATATATATATATATATATATATATATATATATATATATATATAATTGTTAATTTAACTTTATCTCTCTCAATATTTGTATATATTCATTCTTATATAAGTTTGTCGTTTATATTTTAAGGAAGCAACTACTTTCTCGATACCCGGTAAATTTAATTACTATTAAACGTATTTTGTATTTCAGCTATTAAATATTGATTAAAATAAAACTAAAACGTCTTAAATATTTTTACTGAAGTAACATTTTTTTAATAAAAAAGACATTATTCGTAATAATTTTGCAGCGCTGCTGCGTTTTACTTTCTTTTTTATTCTATAAACTTTTTTACTACCCCTGTTCATAGCTTAACAAACGCAAAGTAAATACTTTACTACATTTTAAGGCCAGTTGTGCGAGTGCAATGTATACGAATATTCAAATTTCTACGTTTTAATACTTATTCACATTAAATATAATTATATTTAAATGAAGAAACCTTAAATTGATCATGTGAAATAGTAAATATTAGACGTAAAAGTGAAATGGAATCGTCAGTGTTTGAGTGTTGAGTTGAAATAATTGATTTCCTTAATAATAAACCCTCCACACGTGCTATATACTATGTACATCCTAAAATATACAAAGACATGAGTGTCATAGAGAATTTAATACCTATATCCATACCTAATCTCGAATAAGTGAAGATCTGTATTTAAACGACATTTGCTAGGGTTTTCTGACCAATCCTCCCTTTTAAACCTATATCTAAACTTGTAAAAAGGTTTACTGTACAAGTCAATGGAGAAAACTTGTATCCTGACTTCAACATTTTGATTAGAGCTTGTAAATGACTACAGATAATGACGTAACTTATCATATTCATAAATAGTTTTGTAGCCAAAATTGCATATTACTAGGTAACTATATAATGAAATGGTTTTGTTCGAATCTTGTTATTATCGTTTAAAGATTTTTAGGTGACACCCGGACCGATGTTATATTTAATGCTATTTATATTTTATCGAAGTAGCTCTTATTTTTTTTTTGGTTTCAATTTGTGCTCACACGTTTGTTTTAGTCATTTACAGTAACTGTGTGCTTCGAAAATGATACTTTTACATAAAAAAGTAGAGAATAATCTAAATAAATATTCTCAAACGAGTAATTGAATTAAACGCCTTGCAATAACGGAAGGGTATCGCCTATTGTATACAAAAGGAAATACGTAAATAACTTTAACATTATATTTAAGATCGGCACAACGCCTTTTTTGTATATTATGAAAATTTATCTAAGTAAATCTAAGTAGGAGAGACCATTGATATCGAAATACGTAATCTGAGAGTTGTGGGTAATAATAGTATGTTAACGTAAAGTAAAAAGATCAATACAATTATACCAAAGTTAGTAGTGTGTCGTTAATGACACATTTGAGATTAAATGAATAATAATAATAATAATAATTAAACACCTGATGTGAGACATATATACGTAAAAAGGGGGCGAGTTTTTCTTTGAACGGGTCCTCGTCTTATCCAATACCTATATGATATAATGTGTAAAAAGATTGTGTATTTTTGTATAAGTTTTACTTTACTTCAAGGGCGGATTGGAAATTTGAAGCAATCGCTTGATGATTCGTCGGTACGAATTACGCAAGCATAATTTAAATTTGGTTTTTCATTGCTTTGCGAAAAAAAAACATTTTGGTTTGTTGAAATATAATTTGCGGGAAAAATAACGGTATCCCGATAGTTTCTATCGGAGAATTGGAAAACTATTCCGTCAATTGATATTTTGAAACAATAAATTTATTGATAACCTTAATATAGATTTTATTGTAACATTTATGATTTTGTGCTGTGTTCGTTAGTATGTTAAGTATAAATAATTGTATTATATTGGTATGTTTACCTTAAATATTATAATTTTCATATTTATTTATTGCTTTGTACACAGTCCTAGTTTTCAATGAAATAGAGAATAATTTCTTTTTTCACAATGATTTATTTCAAATTATTTATTAATCAAACAATTGACATATGACTTATGAATTAAGGAATTACGTAATAATTTTTTAAACGCTTTTATTCCGATTTAATTATCAATAATCAATTTAAGATGAAAGCATAAAAAATACATCATAAACAGTGAATGGAAGTAAAATATTTTTAGGTTAAAAAGAATTTGTTTCAATTACAAAACGCATAAATTTTTGTTAATTTATTTATAAACCATGGCGTTATTGACTTAAACGAAATTTTAATTAATTTATTGGTTCGTATCATAAAAACGAAATGGAGAAAAAGTCGATATGAGAGGGAAAAAAATGAAAGAGAATGAACAATCGTTTTCGTGGTTTTTTGATGTAATTTTTAGATTTTTAATGAGAATAAATACTTATTTAAAGAAAGAAAAAAAAAGAAATATAAATTTAAGTTAACACTAATGAAGTGTGCGTGGGTAGATTTACCTTAATTATTTACTTACGAAGAAATTGTAAAAATAACAATTCATGAACATTTATATAATAACTACTACTGTTTACGGTTAGACCTTATCGATTCAAATTTATATATATACATAAATTTAATTTAGTAAATTTATCTATTAAGGTTATAAATAGTTAAACGATATTGTCATAAATATATAAATACATGAAGTATAATTATTAATAAAGCATTATGATTGTAAAATACAACTTTCATTTTATTTTTTTTGGCGTTATCCTCATTTGCAATTTTGGTTTATTAAAAACGCGAGTAGATATTAATAATTTAACTTTAAAGAAATATCGTCTCTTAATTGTTCTAATAATATTGTTTGTTCTTTATTATTTTAACGAATATTTTCTTAATTGAGTGATATTGTTGTACCAGATTTTCATTCTATAATTTAACGATCATATGAATTTTTTAAGATATAGTAATAAAATCAATTTCAATTAACTTGAAATTTGAACTTTATATTTAACTATAGAAATATGATAATTTTTATGAGTTTTTCACTTTTACCCTATCGAACTTTTTCTCTTACTTGGGAGAACTATTTGAATATAGTATAAAACATTCAATTTACACAGTATTTTTATTTAGGTAATGCACTACCTGGAGCGTCTTATACACGACCATCAGTAACAAGTACCTACCCGAAGATTGATCAGCGAATGGATGCTGCTTTTAAAATTTTTTATCATTCAACAGTTACAGCCATTTAATTTCCAAAAGTGGTTATGAAGTATGTACCGACCAAAGTTTAAGTGTTTGAGAACATTCGTATACCTCCACCCGTCCTCTCCTAACTTTAAAATCAACCTAACCCCACATTGACTCAAAGCGACTAATGGAAAAATAATTATTGCAATTTTTATCCAAAAACTATTACTAAATTAACCATAATTTGGTAACGGGGCAAAAAGCGTAGCCGAGCTGATTGGCTGCTCCAAAAGCAACGTAATACGCCCACGGCCACGAACCCACAAAAAACTGTGCCCTAATGGCTTTTTAATAACGCCGCCTTCGTTACCATGCTCCACTCTGGCGAGTAGGCTGGGCCGGTAGCGAGAAAAAACCGTACAAAATTACTCCACCCGATTGACTAGCAATAATGATTATCTGATGTGTTTCGCTGGCCTCCATTGTTGTTAATGCATTGTTGTGGAGGTATATTTATTTATCGATATTGAGGCGTGTTCTAGATGGATACACTTAGAGCATTATGTAATTATCGTATTGTTCACGAAATTGTAATTGGTACCTAGATAATTGTAATATTATTAGGGTGAGATTTTGTCAATATAAATAATAAAAATACACACACATTATATATATATATATATATATATATATATATATATATATATATATATATGTATATATGTATAATGTGTGTGTATTTTTATTATTTACTTTACGTATTGTCACTGACTACTTTACAAGTTATTAATGGAATTGAGTATGGAGTGATCATTTAATGTTTAGGTTTGATTACTAGTTATTTGTATACTTGTTATAACTTATACAGATTATTTATCAGAAAAAATATAACTGAAAAATATACATAATAATGACGGATCCATACAATGCAGATCAAGTTTCGATATTTTCAAATAATAGTGTTGGGAAAAGAATTTCGTAATTTAAGCATCCATTGTACAATTGATTTGAAGTATCAATATTCTAATCATAGTGAATGCTTTTACGACGTGAATAAAGTAATGTAAAAGTATGACGAGAAATAACAGGGATTTAATGGATCAAGACCAAAAGCCAGTAACTTTAAACAACTAGCTTTTAACACCACGTGAACAGGTAATAAACGATGGTTTCAAATAACATTACTTTAATTATCTTAGAAGCACTTTACTAACAAACGCTTACAAAATTTCAGATAAATGTGAAGATCTACTTAAAACTAAGCATCAGTTGCCCTATCAACTGGTTAGCAATTGTTAAGAGAACTCCTAAATTCTGGTAAGACTTATATATATCGTTTAGTGTTGTGCAGAAAGTAGTAAGCATGTCGTTGATATATCTTAGTTTTAAGCTAATCTAAACAATGCCACCAATATGTCTAAATTCTTCTTTGAAACGCAATTAAAATTTGTAGTACATATAGTGCTAAGTATACTTTAAATAACACAAGTTCACATCGATCTTTCGAATAACCGACGAATAGTAATTATATATATAGCGGTACTATGTATATGGAAACTATATACATATATAAGTAAGTAGATGAGTAAGAGTCTGACGGCATGATACATCACCCTTCCCTGCGTCGTCGGGCCGACCGACCGAGTCAAAGATATCAAAAAGACGAGGCCGCTTTTCGATTTCATGGTCCAAAGATTACCGCGGCTAGGATCCTACTGGCATTGCTAATTATACTTCTACTTGTTGTCTGTGCTTATAAATAAATCTATGTGGTTTGACGTTACGTTTTTAGACGTTTGATATTATGTTTGGTGCACGACTAGTTACTAGGTAGTTTTTTTAAGTTACGTTCATTTTAAAAATGCTTTCGTTATGACCGTTGAAATGTAACATTTCGTTATTTAACTATGAAGTAAGTTATATATTTATCGTGGAACAAAATATCATTACCACACGAATAAAAAAAGGGCAACAAACTATTTGTCTTCTCGTGAAACCGAAGTAATAAGAGCTGATTATTTACAATGACTATGACACAAACACAAATTATTTGCAAGGTAATTTTATTTGTTTAATTCATTGATCAATTCAGAATGTCGGTTAGTGATATAATCGTCGTATGAAAGAAAATATTTTGCAAAAGTTATAGATATTATTATATTATAGATATTATAGATTGCAAATATCAATTCATTGGTAAATAAAATACTTTGTGCATGTTTTGTGTGTGTAGTTGGTCTGAACAAATTACTAATTAATAATAACTTAACCTATGTTATACATTGTCGTTAATATAAAATGAGAAACGCTTCCATTTCCCTGAATGATACGAAGGGAGACAAGTTATAAGATATTTCAATAAGATTATTAAATAAATGAGAACTAACAGGAAAAACGACCAAAAGCATGTCGGAAAACGCGTGAAGTAATTTTGCGTAATGTTTATATCTCTGAAAATTGTTGAACCATTTGTGTAACCAAAATAATTTCAAATGAAAGCCCCAATACCATATTTAAAAAATCAGAAGGAGGGATGCATACACACTGCACATCATTTTGAAGTTGAACATTTTGCAAACGAGGTCTTAATGTTTATGTTTATAGACCCATCCAATGCTGCTCTGCTTAAGAGGATAAGCAAAAAAATTGTCAACCCAATTTTTATACGTTAAATCCGGGCATAAGTTAGATCCGCTTAGATATTACAGGTTTTTTTTAATATTTTGCTACATTTAATTGAAATTTCCTCATGAAGTACTTATAGCGCATAGGTATTAAACTTTAAAAACTGGGAAGCTATTACAGACGGATGGACGAACTGATATATTCAATTCTTTGTTTCACTACAGAGCCTTAAAAAAGTATTTAAATATCATATTTATGAAATATAAGTTAGGCTGCGAGCATAGGTGGGTATAACCGATTGGGTAATTTATAAAACATAATAATATTAATAAACAACGGGAGTAGACGGTTTAAACATAGAATTAATGGAAAACTAATGACATAAAAAATATTAATAGACCAAATTTTAATGATGGTCGAGGTTCGTTATTATCTCATTGACTCATTTCTCCTTCAGTCGGATGCTAGGCATATGCTTGTCCAATGACCTACCATAGGAAGCAACAATGCCTATAATCGCCACACTGGGCAAGGCTTTGGCTATCGTAGTACGTAGTCGCTGGGCTGTTTATTTAATTACGCGTTTAAAAACTTATGTTGGAGTTATCTCCAACACGCTCGACGAGCAGACGGAGATCGAACCCGGGGTCCCATGGTGAGCCGTGTTGTCTAAGGTCATAAGCTTAGTAATCAACACTACGCACAATGGCGTCGATATAAGAATTTAATGCTATGAATAATTCTCGTAATCCAACGTATATATGTTTCAGTTAGTTTTACAACCAGTTAAGTCACATATAATATATTTCTATGGAACATTGCCGCATAAGCCTTGTCTGATTGACCATTTATCTTTACATCTGGCGTCTTGATCCTTAAATATTTATATCCTAATTAATGTCATCATCCAACAGAAGCTGGACAGACATAATAATAACAATTTTTCGTCATTGAGTAAAAACCTAGTGGAAACTTTTGAACAAGCCATTCCGACTATCACTAACGTTCCGACTACGGCAATAGCACGTTCCGAATTTAAAATTTCGACTATCACTCCATGTTACTATAAATGGTAGTCTAGCAGTGAGTAGATTTTAATTTCTCATTTTGTGTTGTATTGAAATTTTAGATCACTAAAGTTATTTTTTTCTGGTTCGAGTGAAATTTGAATCTCCTCTCTCCTCTTTGTGAAGGTTAAAGTATTTATTCTACTAGTTTACATGGTTATAATACATACACAACTAACACAGAACATTTGTAAATGAATATGATGTTGATAAATATATCTATATAATATTTAAATACATGGAAATTAAAAATAAACTTTAACCTAATATTTGTTCCAAATAGTTTTTAAATTTGTCCCGGTAGGATTATGGGTGAGATACAAATTTACTTCTGCTTGGGTATGTCACAGGAAAGTATATATTCACCAATTGCTTATTTGTTCTTTCCACGCCGCAACTCAGCTTGCTAACTGAGCAAAAGAGCAAAAGTCGTGCTCTTTATACACACTCTATGAGAGAAGTTCATATGTCAACTTAATATATTGTTGCCTATAGGTGAGGTATGATTATGGGAACGAGAATATTTTGTCATCTATATGATTAGGGGTACCTAAATAGAATCGGTATTTACACAATAAAATTATGAAAGAAATAAAATGAAACTCTATTAGAGGAAATTAAGGTAACGTTAGAGAAAATTTAATAATTGTAGTTTTAAAGTTTTTTCGAACATTTAGTAGGTAATAAGAATTATATAGGCTGTAGCACTTTTCCGGAAAGCAAAAACATATGTGATGAGGCAGTTTAAATGTCACGTAGATGTCATGTGAGAAGCAATGGACAATTAGTATTTATTAAAAAGAGTATATCAAGGAAAAGTTGACAAAAATAATAAAGATATTGTTGTTAATTTACCTCAATTATACCTTTAGTTATTCTAATAATTTTCAAGTTTGCAGCGTCAGTAGGGTTTCCATCAAGCAAAACCAACATTTGAATCTTGTTTGATACATGGAAAAGTTCAAACATTATTTTCATTCACTCGAAGAACAACTACAATTTACTACATTGCACTAAAGTGTGCGTGAAGAAGTAATTTCGATTAAAATAGGTTGACATCAGTAAGATGTAAAATCGATGCGCGTAAGCACATTGAAAATTAGCAATTACAAAAATATGAAAAAATATGAGACTTTTTAATCTTTTCTACTTAATCAATTTTGAAATATTTTTTTTATAAAAAGGTAGAAATTATGCCAAGACGCATCGCATTCGATGCATCTTGGCATAATTTGGCATCATGGTATTGATAGTTTGCTACTTTTACAAACATGCATTTATTCACCCCTTTGTTGTATTATTTACTTTGATTAACGTTATATATACATTAGCTAACGCAGAATAATGACTTGCTTTAAAAATCGGTATGCTGTATCACATCCCGTTATTCTTGCCTTTATTTTGGGTCAAAGTTCGGCGGTTTGAGAGAAAAGTATAGCGCCATATAATTTAACAAGCAGGAAAAAAAGGACAGAGCTATTTCGTCGACGATGACAGTTTTGTACTTTATCTATGTATAACAGGAGATGCATTTTTATAAGTTTTTTCCGCGTCATGTAAGATTTATTCATCGTGTCACTTTCAACGTCAACCGTAAATGATCGAAATTTTGTTATTTACACAGAGAGTGGAAAAGTTTCACGAAATTATTATTTAGAAACGTAAAATGGATGCGAGATATTTTTCAATTCTCGGATACGGATTTTACTAGACTTTTTGCACATGCAAAATACTTTTTATGAGATGAAGTACATAATGACGTTTGTTGGTAACTAATTTAATACATAACCTAATTTTTATAAGGTAACTATAAAACTTACTCGTTGTCTTTTTAGTGTGCTCAATTAATTATACAAGTAAGGCTAAATTTTAGTAAATTACCGTGAGAAATATTTAAATAACCTTTAGAAGTCAGCCGTAATGTCAACTGTTTTAGCTACCTTTACGTAAATTGAAATATGGCGTAATTTTAAAGTAAGTAGCTATCAAAATAAAGGTTTCATAATGATACGATATATAGACGTCTGCTTAAAGCATAATAATTCAGTAACGTTTACATTATTCATAAAGTGACATGATACAACATAGAGTTGATTGAATGTTTACGTAAAAATGTGTACTCGTACATCTATATAAGCTAACAAAAAATGTAGTATTAGTAAGACATTTTTTGTTAATCATGTTTGTTATCATGTTACGGTAGAGGAATGTTCCCTGTAAGATTTTAACTGATAACTTGAACACATTGTCTAACAAAACGGTTTCAAATGTTAGCTTCTCATTAAGTCTAAAATAGTCGTAGGTAATTTTAATTCAAGAAATAGTCGTCGTAATCTTATTCAAAGTTATCAAATCAAACCGAATAAGGTGTTTTAGACACTTATTTAGATCAGAGTATAACAACCTGACCATGCTACTAACTCTCAACAAGCCAGGGTACCCTGTTACACCAGGGGAAACGGTGAAAACCTGTACCCAGATGGTATGATAATATCGAGAACGACTTAAAAATATAAAAGGTTACCATCGGAAAACATAAAGTAAGAAAAGAAAAATAAGAAAAGAAAGTAAATAAAGAATCTAATAGACTAGGGTGGAAAAAGTTAGTATCAAGAAGAAGAAGAATCTAATTGAAAGATTCATTGAATTTGAATAAGTAAAAAGCATCGATTCACAACTCTAATAAATCGATTAAGACAGATTCCAATTCATTTATTCTGAATCAAATAACCATTGTTTTACGTTCTATAATTTTATCGGATCAATTAGCTTTTGCGTTGCGTATACCTAATTGATTGATTTTCCTTGGTACTTTGCACGCTGCCAACTAACGCACATACGTATTTTTGTGATATTATGACTATTCCACTTCTAGTATGACTAGATTACGTAATTTCCCTCTCTCTGCGTGCTTCTTTATGAGATTGAAAGGAATGCATCTAATATGAAAAATGAAAGTACTAAAGAGTAAAATATCATTTCACGAATGAAAATATAGAGGAAGTCATAGAGTCAACGCAACGTAAGTCTCGAGCCATTCATCCACTATTTGTTACGTCGAAACGTTTTTGAATCGATGATTCAAACGAATCAATAAGATTTTAAGTGAGTCATTTATCTTGGAGAAGAAGTGTATTATGTTGATCCTTTTAATTTATTCATTCATATGTTAGCTACACCTAGTCTGAACTACTGATTGTACTTTAGATATTTTCCAATTAAATAAAAGCAAATGTAATAATAAACCAAATACTACGACCCCAGTACCTTAATATGATCGACAGAATTCCAAAAGTAGCAAAATGGCTTATGAAATATTGACCAACCCACATACACATCACAATGTTGATAGCATAAATATTCTTTTAACACGATCTTTTGGATAGATATTTCAATAGAGCATCTTCAAAGAAAGTTTCTTGGAACATTTCCAACGCATTTGGATATCAAAATCTAACTATACATCATTTGATAAAGCATCATTAGCACGCTAAATAACACCGATCTAAAACGGTGCACTTTGGCCACTCATTTGTGGACCGTGCCTCATGATTGAAGAATTATTTGAAGCCAAGTAACTCTCTGCAAAATTATTACCTGACATTATTTAAAATTAAAGTGAATGTATTTTGTCTGACTCATAACTGCTGCTGACTATTCACGTCTGCTCTACCTCAGGGCTGAAATCCGCTACGATAATAGATCATATGATGACACGACTATAATAATAGCAATAAAAGTAGGTCGATTTGATAGCTTCATGTATACCTAAGTACATATTGCATTCAATAAACCTTTGCAACTCAAAAATAGCAATATTGTTTTTATTTACTCTCTCCAGACCCCATTATTTTCTCTCGCCAATAAATCACTGCAGCGCCGATAAAAAATCGTTATTGAAACAATTTCGCTTGGCGATATCTCCTTTCCCTTCCCGGTCAAGCATTCCTAGGCCAGCGTCCGACCTCTAGCCGCGAGATAAGCCCGCGCCGCACATCTCCACTAGCGCCCCACTGACTCAAATACGGAGCGAATGACCGATAAATCGCCCTCGCACTTGACATTGCGAGTATTGCTATCGCGGCAATAATACAACGTTTTGTTAATATTGTTATCACGGTTGTGTCAATTACCACTGACCCGCAGGCCGTGTCGTTGTCTTGTGCTGATTATGATTTATGTACGCTGGAGTGTTATTGTCAATGTCTTTTTATCTTTCGATGTTCCGGATCGTGCCGTTTACGAGTATTCTATGGATACCTGTATTTCGAGACGATTTTTTATGTATCACATTCCATACTCACATCATTGATTGCAAAATTTTCAATTATCAGATTAGGTCAACGTTTGTGAGTAATTGATTTCTCGTTATGTCCGTTTATCTATTGATCATCTTTCATTACTAATGTTATGCATATCTGTAACGAAAAATTTCTAGGATTTATACAGTCCCTTCTGAAGCAATATGAAAATTTCAAACAGGATTTAAGGTGAAATTCCAAAAATTTACGACTTTCTAGACGAGTAAATGAAAAAGGTAGGAATAATTTTTCTAATGTTTTTTGTGCAGGTGTTAGGTGCACATGCCTTTATCTTTTGTTTATACACATTGTGAAAATCGTCGCTCTTTTTAAATTCATTAAAAATTGGTTGAATTTTTAATGAATCAAAAAGTCAATTTTTAGTTTTTGAGAGATTTCACTGTAATCACTTAGAAACCGAAACTATTTGATTGCCGTAATAAATGCGGTAAAATCATATGGGTAACTGAATAAACCTAGGGCTTGACTCAGCTCTTATAAAAATAAATAATATTTCGTCTTTGTTAATTATTTATCTAAATACATTTTTTAGTGAAAGATAAATGCACCAGTGGCATAAAATTAAAATTAACGGAATACCATGTTGCGCGGTCTTGTCATGCACGGACTCAATATTCACGGAATGCTACCTTGTGGTATTTATGCTAATGCTGGTACTATAATTTTCGTTAAAGGTTTTCAATAGTAAATAGTATCTGACTGTAGCTATAATTGATATATGAACATTTTAATATTTTTTTTCTAAAATACATTTTAAGAAAGGACAGGAAAAAAATACCTCAACAACCGTTAATCTTAATTTCTTAAAAATATTTAAAATATTACATAAGGATTACTTAGATCTCATGGGAAATACGAGCTTCAATGGTTTTTGTCAATAACTTGCATTTAACGTGCTCTTTATCAGAAACAAACTTTATAATAAGTAGATTTGAAATTTTAACGATCCCTTTATTGTAACGAACATTTTTTACACAATTAATGGAAATAATCTAGTTCATTCCAGATTCAAATTTACCCAAACGTTATTTGCATGTGATATTATTAGGTTACAAATGTTTTATTTGTCTGTTTGTCACCTAAGACTAATTCTTATCGCAAATAATTTATAATTATTCTTATGGAATTGTGGCTTTTATGACCTTTACGAAAAGACTAGGTTAATAAAATATGGAGTATTTTACATGTAAATAATACTTTGGTGGTCGAAAGCTGAACATTCTTAGATTAATCATTAACTCATTTAGTTTTAATAATAGTTTTTGGGGACTTTTATCAGTTTATATATATGATCTAATGGGAAAAAATAGTTTTATGTAGATGCCATATCTAGTTATTGAAACATGAACGTAATAATATTTAAAAATTAATAAGTAAAGACCATTAAAGCAACTACTTTAAGCGAGATCTAAATTATTGAAATATTTGATCTTAGTACCATTGTAACATTAAGTAACCCTTAACATTACAACGTATAAAATAATTTGGAATACATATTTGCAGTACTGCTCTAATGTTGTCACCACGATCAAATGTATTAGAGAATAAACATAAATTTAACGGTACCTATTAACGTAAAACGCATTTTTATGATATCCTTAAAAATTAATATCAAACATTTTTTTAAAGCTTCGAAGTTCGAAGTAGGTGACTATTAAAATTTACCATACGTTTTGAAGTAATTTAGCTTTTTTGACTAATTTTAGCTACACAGAGTTTTTTAACCATTTTCCAAGCTTCTTGTATTATTATTTGTTTCGAATTTCTATTTTTAAATTTTCCTTTAAAACCTGGCGTCTGGGAACGGCCAAGCAGGTTTCCCTAATATTTGCTCTATTCAATTGAAATAAAACTTATCTAGTTTTGCTACTTTTACTACTTTTCTTATATGTTTGCTACAGCAAGCTACACTGAATAGTAAATAAGATTTCTACCTTCCATAAAGATCTATCTCAAGTGACCTCTAATCCTTAAAAAAGTATAAGGCTTTAGGCTGAAAGACATGGGGATGAAATTGAAAGCTGAAAAATAATTTACATAAGACAGCAGTATTATTAACGGTACGTTTCCCATCAGAGCTAGGTGTCTCTCAATCTGCATCTCTATATGAAAGCTTTGGCAACAAGGGACTTAATTTTTTGACTACGAATAATTTCATTTTTCATTTTCTTGTTGATAAGTAGCAGCGTACGAATAATACCTTGTTCATAAATATCTCTTTAGCAGTTTAAGTCTAATACATATTTTCTTTCATAGAAAATTGCATCTATTCGAGATAAATAATTTTATAAGTACTATAGAGTATAAACTGTTGAAAAACCGAATTAAGCGAATTAATTCATCTTGCGATACTCATATATACCCACGTTTTTTATTAACTGCACTGGACAAACATCTATTTAAGTACATAATATCAAATGTTCCTATCTAACTACTACAGCTATGTTCATCGCTATAAAGTATATGACGTATGACATGTTGCGATCTAACTGAATTTGGGAACTTTTATCTAAGGTCACAATA
Organism: Druceiella hillmani; assembly: GCA_039881145.1. NCBI lineage: Eukaryota > Metazoa > Arthropoda > Insecta > Lepidoptera > Hepialidae > Druceiella > Druceiella hillmani. The sequence continues at coordinate 13,617,140 of JAYKKI010000043.1, forward strand.
CACTTCCTTCCTATCTATATCAATCAATATATTTTCATATGAAACAATGTTGAATTGCCATCGTCCTATCGTAAAGAAAATAACTACATTTTTAATTTAAGATCAAGTACAATCCTTAATTATCTGGAAAATGACCTGGCCGTACTTAAATTTTAATTACATTACAACCATGTAATATTAGCTTAAACAGTTCAATTATAACGATGTATTATGTAAGTTTTAAATTAAACTGATTACAAAATTGTATTGTTCTTAAAATGGGTACCAATATAATTAAAAGTATTAATTAGCCGTAATCTTCTTATTAACACTGCGTGACACAAACTGTATTTATTATATATACAAAAATTTATCAAATTTAATAATTATATACGAGACACCTTATCTCACTGCCCTGTCAAGTGGTTAATAAAGGAATCATCATGAATGTTTTATTCGAGGATAATAAAATAAAGTATCAGCTCTAAGCGCCACGAATACCTCAAAAGAAGACAAACGGCATCACTGAAAGTGCAACAAGTCATAAAGCGTGACCTCGTGCCCGTAAACAAATCGTTATTGCACTTTAAGAGCTTATTTAAAGGCTATAAATTTATTTCCCCGCTCTGAAATTTCCTCGACTCGACAAGCGATTATAAACACTCATTCATTATTCCGTAAGGACTACATTACAGCGTGCGCTTTGCGGCGGCCTATTCCCACAAAGCTCATAAACTATTTCGAAAGCTTCAGCGTGAGGGAGCTTATTATTGTAGCTTTATCTCTTTCGTGTCTGCGGTGAGACGCTAAGATCGAAGTGGGACATCGGTCGGGATAGCACTGGTTTCTTGACAACGGCTTTATTGATAGCTATAAACATTTTTGGTAAACAGCTTGCCGTAGACGTCAAACGGAGTCCATAAAGTTTATAAGCAAGGTCGAATGATGATGTATTGGGGACGTTGATTTAAATGTGAACGGTGCAATATCTGTTCGGGCTGGAAGGCGTTTTGCATTATATGTACGGTTTGATCTTTGTAGCGGGCTTTCGTTTGTTTACTTGAGCTCTGTGTAAAACGGGATTCGTGTTTGTATTAATCAACTGGTTTCTTTCTAACAATGGAAGCACAAACTAACAAACTGTTAAATGTCTGTTATATTTCTATTTCAATCAGTAACGAATTGGAATAGACATACCTTTTTACGTTTAAAAAAATTACCAAGTTATTTTTTTAAACGTAATAAATGTACCCTGTAGTTTATTTTTCATTAATGATAAAAAATCTAAGTTACTTATCGCATTTTTGTGTGTTTTTAATCGTTATTAGTAAAAGGTTTATCAACAAGAGATATACAATTTAATAAATTAGTGTCTATCAGTAAAAAGATCGGTGATTGCAGTTTTTATCATTTTTTAATACCTATTTAATTTTTGCAGATATCAAAACCAGTTAATTATTTAGTGTGTTCGAAACTAGTAAAAAAAAATTGGTTTTTAAAAAATCCTGTAGTTTTTCATATTGGTTTTTTTAATCTTATCAGAATAAGTAAGGTGAAATTTGTTATTTGTTTTGATATTTTAGTAAATTAAAACAAGAACATGTTAAACTTCAAAAAAGAACAGAATGATTAAGTTTTGTTTAGATGAATTCAATTTACAAATTTTACCTCGCTTTGCATTTTTTAATAATTCTAATTACTAGTCAATCTCATAAGAGTCAATTTTGTTTCCATTAAAATATATATGAAAAACTGATTTGTATATTATATGATCCCATAACATTTGTATATTATATGATGCCGAATCATACAATGTCTTTATCGAATTCTTTACCTAATTTTTAATACAAAATGATATATAATAAATTTTTCTATATTTGTAGCTTATATTTTTATGTTGTTAGCATTGTTAGTACAAAGCTTAAAATCTAAATGCTATTGACATATTTCTTTTTTAAATAATTATTACAATATTTAGTAATATCATTAAAACATTTAGTAATATATTTAGTGATAAATTAAATATGCAAAAATTAAAACCTTCTTAATTCATATAAAGGTAGATATGTTAATATATATGCAACAACATATGACTTGTCATCATGAGTCGCTTCTTCTAACGGCCCCTTTTTAATGAATATCGGTTTGAAGTATTTTATTTATATTTTTTCCTAGCTTTTCATGCTTTTTGTTAGTCGCTTACAGCGTCAAACGTTAAGTTTCATAGGTAGGTACTATTTTGAAATGTTTGAATCCAAATATGAAAGTAATTATAGATTTTATTGAAATCTTTTTAATAAACATACTTAATCAACCGGTAGCAGAATTGTTATTTATGAAGTTCTCATTCTTTTCTAACTAATAAAATTTATGTGTAAGTTACTTACATATAGATAATTTCTTTACATAAGTTAGAAAAGACTGTTTTTGTAATGATACATCGTTCTTAAAATATGGATTCACAAATTTACAGATCCTATATATATTATCATGGACAAGATTGATTATTTTGTTTATGTGAATTCGTTTTGTTTCTCGAGTACGAACATTTTTAAGTTTTCAATAAACCTGCGTTATGACGTATACTTTGTATTATTTATTATAAATATTTTATTATTCTATTATTTTTACCATCTACTTGTTTTCTTTTAATGTCAAATTTCCACGTTGTAACTTACGAATGTTCTATAATCTAATACCTATGTACTTAACATCGACGCCGAAACGATCGTTACATTGTTCTAACCCTTCCTCTAGCCATAAATAATTATCAAACCGCCAACCGACGTACAAACACACGCAGTCACAACCTCAAACATCGCCTTGATCCCGACCCGACCAAAAATTTCAATTTACAAAATTCCTCAAATTTCCATAAATCAAATCACCTTACCGCTTTCAATTACAAGAGGGAGGCAAGGCTGGCAGACTAGGCCGGAGCAATCCTACCTGTTGGCCCGATGCATTGAAGGAGGAATGATCGCGGCCGACAGTACGTACCACGTGATATATGTAGCGCGGTGTTAATGGTGCGAGAGAGCGCGATACGGCGGCGCGATGAGAGATATTATTGATTTATGGAGGCTGCGAGCGGGGAGCTTTCGTTTTCCATAGAGCCTGCTACCGGAACACAATGCCATCTAACTTCCACTGGCCAGCCTCCGGTGAAACGGCGGTAGCTATGTAGCTATCTACTTGTTTGTCTAACTATTTACGCCCTCCTTGCCTCCTCGTTTGTTAAATATACCTAAATGTATATAAGTCATATATACATATATAATTTTACTTATTTTTATAGAAAACCCACTCGTTTCCGTTATCTAATTATATTATACACTTTACTAGTTACAATTAGAGAGAATTCTTAAGGTGACATTACAAGTTTTTTATTCTTTAAAATCAAAAATAATTTTTGATTAATTACTGACAAATATCTTCATATTATAATTAAAAGGAGTCAATATTATTCCAATGTCAATTCCAGTTCGATTCTGGCAGGTACTATTTGTTTAGAATTAGTGTAAAATATTTTACACAAACCTATATAAAATGGTACATCAACAGATGGTGTTTGTCTATTAATGCGTATCACAAAAAAATACTGAACCAATATCAATTGGGTTTATTACAATTTGCAAAAAGTATGTATAAAGGTATAAACAAATTGCCAAAGTCTGTAAAAAGCTATATTTTTAAAAAAATAGTCCAATGGTCTTAAAAGTACGGCGTATTTTTTCCGATTTTTTCTGACTCCGTACGTCTGAAGGGATAAAATCGGTTATTACAAATCACTTTAAACTATATAAAAATTAGATTTATTAAGCAAATTCAAGTCAAAACTTTTATAATTGGAATGTTTTTTTTATAATTTTTAATAAATGGGATATTCGAAATATATACTCAAATGAAGATATTTAAAATATTATCTGATGTATTTAAGTACATTATATACTTAATCAAAATCAAGGGTTCTCAAGCACCAACCGTAAAAAATATGCTTCGTTCATCGTCTTACAATCATTGTGATTTGTGGTTTATGAAATAAAATGGAAATTACTCTACGGATTTGGCTTAGCTATTTCACAGGATTACGTAGGTATTTTCTTCCAATTACGTTATGCGGCTAACTTTGAAAAATCTAATTTATAAATATAATCTTTAAACCACAATAAGGATCTAACAAAGAATTGTTACGTGTTGGTGTATGATAATATTTTTCACAGTAATCTAAAATAATTTTCAATATTAATATTGCATTGGGGTTGAAAATTTTTAACCTATCCAGTTATTTCCTTTTTAAATTCAATGGACTAAAAAAAGTGTTTTAAGTGATAGATGCTAATTTATTCGAAGCGAGGACTACGGCAAGCTATCGTCCTTATTGGAAATGTCGCTCAATTCTATCGGATTTTGGCTTGAATCTTCTTCACCTTGTTCGAATTACTTAGCGTATATGCGTAGTTATATTCCCGTCACATTTGTATATTTAGTTTATAATTCATGTTTTATTATGTACATTATCATAAATTAGGGGCCATGAAATCACGCCAAATAGTAGAGGTTGTATAATAAAACGTATATAAACGATAATGATAAGATATAATAGGTATAATATTTATTTATCCCCTTGGTATGTGCCACAGACCACGTCAGGTTTGTTTTTCCTAAAACCAATTTTATAGATATTTCTCGCTTTTAACAGTGAATTTATAAATAGGTTTGGTGATCTTGGTTATTTTGCTAACAAGAATTTATGCTAAGTAGTCGTTTTATTGCGACAATTTCACACCTGGAAAATATTTTTCATTCTGGTTAGAATAATTTGAGTGTATTTCTTATGGCGCACTTAAATTACATGTAACTGGTATTCATAATTTTCTTTCACTCACTCTGTTTTGAATTACGAAGTAGGTAAATGTGGTATTTAAATTTTTATTCTTTAATCAGAAATGGTCTAAATATATCATTGACAATTATTTTTAGTTTATAGACTATAAGTACCGACATCATTAATTCGTAGGAACGTTTGCTTACTTTTTTTGTTAAATATATTTATCCCAACCAGCTTAAAGATTTTTTGGTATTAATTGCGCTTTTTTCACAAGTATTTCTTACTGGAATTTACTATATACGACTTTTTACTTAGTACAGAATCTTGATTTCGTTCGTTGTATCCATATCTATCTATATATTTCTTTAATGATTTAATCTGATTTCGTCTATTTCACAAGCAATAATTATCGCAATTGATGGTATACGTCCTGTAAAATTGTATTTAAGTCATTCATATATCTACTCAATAGTATTAAACAAACATGTCTGTAGAGTAAAAATGTCCAAACTCCCAAAAGAAGGCCCGAACTCGACTGGCAGTCATCGATTTGATTTTGCCGCGCATTTGGGCTGCCATCATGAATAGGGCAGTGCCCCCCTCGGCCCCGCCCCCCCGCCGATGCCCCTCCTACCACTTAATCATCGGCCGAGACCTGTCATTCTGACTCAGCCCACGTGCCACGTGCTTATGCAGCTATGGGCTGTAATGTGTACAGTGCATCTATCAACTTTCTGTCGTTTTTGTAAGGTGAACTATTTATTTATTAAATTTTAAGTAATAATGAATGTAGGAAACAAGAAAATCATCTTGGAATAATTTTAGAGTATTTACCACTTACGTCGTGTAATTAGAAAAAAAATACAACAAAATTATGTTAATTAAATAACAGAAAGAAAAAACAACAATAAAGTGTACCTATTTTATTATTTTCAAATAAAAATATTTTATGCTTCAGTTAAACAATTTCTTTAAAAATATTTTATCTCAATGTACATAAAACTTGAAATTTATTTAATAAATTATTTTTCACATTAATAAGCAAATTCACGTTGTGAATTTTCGCATTTTTAATAAATATAAATTTGGGAAAATATATTATGAAAAATATAAGAAAATAAAAAATCAGTAAAACATAATTTTGTATTTTATTTAATTCTAGATGATTTACAATTCGGATTTTTATATAAATTTAGATAAGATCAAACTCGTGTGCGGATTTCGATTACAGCCATAGAAGCAACACTGATAAAATAGGTAATTTCGTTGTTTATATATGTTGGGTATATTGTTTTTAATTACTCTATATTTAATAAAACAACGAAACCTATTACTAGTTACGTTTACTCAAAACATCCACACAATTCATAAAAAATTGTATAACCCAATATTATATTCAACAAAATAAATAAACTCTTAAGAAACTTGTTAGGCGCACTGTATAAGTGAGACGTTGTTTTTAAGTACGACACCGAGTGACCTGTAACTATCTCACTTTGATTCATGTCAATACCTTATCCTCTATTTTCTTTTTTTCGCTAAAAGTGCTCTTAAGTCTTCAAGCTAGATGATCTAGTGCGTCTGAACATACTTATTATGCATTATGCATGTATATGTAGTCATGTCTATACTAACTTGTACGTAGGTTTGGATAACTATATACATCTGCTTATACGTTTGTAGATATATATTTATTTATTTTGTTGCACGGGCCATTTTTGCATTTAATTTGTGACTTCAATGTTCGCCACTTACTTTGGAAAATTTTGTTTTGTTCATATCTAATTTACTTTTTTCTTAATTTAGCTTCTTCAATTCCGTATGAATATTAAATTATCAATTTAGCGTCTAAATTTTAGTGCGTGCATGGTTTGCATCAGTAAATTTCCTGTTTAAGGCGATTGCAGCCATGACCTATTGCAAAAAACTTTTTGCACTGCCTATGTGAAAGTTTTCCTTAAACTCGTAAAACCGTCGGTCAAACATTGCGCATAATGTTAGAACGTATACTCCTTGAAATGAATTTTGTTTAAAAATTGTGATTAATCGATATAAGGGAATACTTATTACCTACTGTTTTCTTATATTAATTAAGAGGTTTGTCGAGGTGGGCCCAGGTAGGGATAGTCTGCTGGCCAAAATATGATGCTGAGTCCTTTCTTTATTCTTAACGCCAACAAGATTTTCGTAAAAAGTACGTACTGCTGTGCATAAATGAATGCCAGTTAAATTGCAGAATTTTTTCAGTCATAAAAGTTTCAAAGGAATTAGATCTAAGGTTTTAACAAACGAATATCTATTTAGTATAAGAAGCACTGTTTGAACATGGAGTGGATCTAGGAAACATTTTTTTATTCTCCATGAAACAAAAGTTTTAAAAAATTTGAAGTTTTCCGTTGAATTTTCCCCTTCATATAGGTTTTGCGCAAATTATATGAATTTTTATTCAGAAACAAAATCTGCAAATTGTTTGATTGAACCTTTTTCAAGGAATATCGGACTACAGATGTATCGTCGATACTAGAGTTGATTTATTATATGTTGATATATTATATTTTATTGTGGCTGGAATATTCGGATTGGAAATCGGGACGGAATAGTAGGAAAAACCTACCTTCAATTCCGCCCCAATTTCCACCGGAGAATAGTATGTGAAAAATTTAGTAATTTTCTTTTAACTTTATGCGTACTTACTATACCAAGTATTAATTAGTTTCATCAATGCATGATTTGAGTGGATAAATTATCTTAAGTAGGTATGGACATTTATATTTGTTACGATATGATTAATGATGATTATTCATTATTACCTGTGAGATGTATAAATATAATTTTTAATATATATTTTTAAATTGCTTAATTTCAATAGGTGAAAAATATTCCAACATATTGTCTCATTTTTAATTTAAAATTATTTTCGTTAACCCGAATCAACAGTGCCTGCTTCATTGTGTTCTTTTATATGTCCATATATGAATTTGATTGCGTTAAATGTAGATTCATTACATTCTTCGGTTTACATAACATAAAGTTACATCGAGTACTTAAACGTACATTTTCTGTAATATATACTGATCGGACTATTTCTGTCCCTATCAGTGTCAATTCTTTACAGAAATCGTCATGCTTTAAAGTCATGCTTTAAGTAACCGTGATACTTTTTCATTGCATATTTAAAAGTACTCACTCAGCAAAATTACAATTTAGAACGTGTTTTTAATGGAATATAGCTCTTTGTTTTAGTTAACATCAGTTTAAGTTTTGATTAACACGCATAAGTTTAACTTAAGCGCGCTCCGTACGGCGTTCGTGTTAATTTGGTTAAGTGGTACTTCATTAAGTGATATTAAGTATTTTATTTAAAGGAAACGTTCTTTATTCAAAATGATCGCAAGATGTTAGGCGTTAAAATCTCAGTCGGCGATATTGTTTAATATTATTTTAATAATATTTTTGATCTGTCTCAAAAAGTTTTGAATATTTAATCCCTTATTTTATTTATTGATAATTTTTATGTACCTAGGTTATGTGTTTTTAACAAAATCTTAAATAATGTAAATTTTGGAAATTAATAACATTTTTTATTTACCTACCCTCTAAATTAAAGAAAGAAAATAACTTTTGATACCGAAAAGTTACAAATACACGTCATATAGAAATTAAAACAAAAATCGGTAACGCCGTATAACGATTAGAGCAAGAAAATCCCTGAAAATCGGTTTTATTGTTCGTTCAAGTATTTTTAATACTAAATGTGTCAATATATATTTGAAATAATTAAAATAATAGAAATTAGCCTCAAAAATTGTTAGTTGAACAAAGAAACGGTTTCAGAGAAAGGTATGATCTATCAAATAAGTCTAGAAAAATGTATACCAAAATAAAAAAATTAAAAAAATTTTAGCACGAACCAAGGCCTTAAAATTAAGACACAATGAGGATAAATACTTCTTTTGTATTAGAGATTTGCTTAAATTAATTAAAACTAATAATATCTACACTTTCGTTTTTCGCGGGAAGACCAATTTTTCCATTTGGAAATAGAAGAATTCCGCCATATTAAATTTTGAAAATTGGTGTAACAAATGCTTATGATAATCTGCCATAATCCATTTAAGTAAGTATTTATATTCATTAATGCACTTCAATTTACGAGAAAACGAATTTATTTTTGTAACGAACATTTTTCTATTTCGACCAACTTGTGTAGCACAATTTTTCACGCAGGTAATATTTAATCATAGCCATGCCACTGTCCATAAATTGCAGCTCATTTTTTTAATCTGTTTGTGAACTATTTGTCCTAATGACCCCGGTAATGCAGCCATTTAGTTGCTTTTTTTAAATGTTGACGATTTGTTATTCATCAATTTTAAGGCAAAAATGTGGGTACTAAGTTTTACAAATGTCGTTATGGATATTAATATTTAAGCAAATGTTGTTGGGGTGGTATCAAAAACATAAAGTAAACACATCATAAAATAAAATCTAACAAACAAAAAAAAAACTAGAAAGTACACACAACTAAAAATTAAGCTAATAACATTAAAAAAAGCTATGCTTAAATTACTAAAAAACTAATTGAATTAGCAAATAATAATAATTTTATCTACTATTTGAATTTAATATTCTTTACCAACATATTTCCATTCCCATAAAAGTTCAGTCATGCAAAACCATAAATTTAATTTGTTGCCAATATGTGAATATAAGCAAAAGAAAATAATTAATATATTTTACAATTACAAATTAGAGTCAATCGGTTTTAACAAAAGGTACGTATTTACTTTTGTACAGTTTAAGTTTTTATTTTATTTTTAACGACAAAGAATAGATATCAGAATTTCAATGAATTAGACAGACTAAACATTTAAATATTTTACGCTTCGAATATATAAAGAATATTTGAATTATTTTTAATAATTTCAGTCACAGGATAAAAATATTCGAAGCTTTAAGATTATAAAATCAAATAAAAACGAAGTTAATCATAATTTCACTGAAAGATAATCGTCACAGAATTGTGAAACTGTCGGCAACGTTCAGTTTTGAGATGTCAACATTTTTTCCAGTAGAACATGTTTCAAAACTAAACGCCACCTACCACTTCACAATTCAGTGACGATTATCTTTCAGGGAAATTATGATTACCTAATTTGTTTTTCTACTTTTAGTTTTTTCGACATAGTCGCGTTTTAGTTTTTTTAGCTTCGATTTTATTTTACCCTTTTTGGTAGCTTATAAGAAACCTAAAAACCTAGTGCATACCTATAGAACTTTGTATTTTTATCGTTTGTGCGGAATTTTTCATATTTATGAAAAAATGGTTGAAGAAACTTCATAATTAGTTTTAAAGACCTGTCGAATCACATCATTTTCGATAAGATACGTGGAAAAATGTTTTTTAAATTCTGTTTTTTTATTGCAAATCCGCCAAAATTTTTGTCTCTATAAACTAGGCCTATGATACTCATATTAAATATAAACCAATTGATACCACATTTGCTAAAATCGGTTCAGCAGTTCTTGAGCTATAATCGAACATCCATCATAGACTTTAAATTCATTAACCTTCCTTTGTTGCGCTGCAGTTATGACATGAAAATATTCGGTATTGTACTGCTTAGAAAATTAATGCGCCTTCGTTCAGTGTAAATATTTAATTGTAAATAAAAATATTTCGAGAGAATTATGTCACAAAATTTCCAAACAGTTTCCAAGGATTGCTATGAGGTTATATATACTTATATTTTTACAAGTATTTACGTATCCTTATGATCTCAAATACAAATTCGTGTACAAAATTATTTGCAATGCAAAGACAAATGTGTGTCAATTGAAAAACTCGATGAAAAATTGTTAAAATATTAATGTAACATTGAAGTCATAGGTTGTTAAAATAGTAATTTGCATCTCATTTAGTGTCTAGTAAATTATGGACTGCTTATGGAAATGTAAAACTATGGTCAATACAAAATAAGTTACGCACCTTAAGTTAATTAAAACCATTTTTGTTTGAGTCACGTCTTCAAATTTTTTACGCAATAATACCCACTATTGTTATTGCGTATTTATTGCGTCATAATAATTATTATCATTATTGTGACATAATAAAATTATTATTATTATTGCGTCATAATAAAATTATTAATTGCGTCATAATAAAATTATTAATGGCATCATAATAAATACCCACTATTATTATTGCGTCATAATAATAATAATTATTATTTCTTTTTATTATGACGCGTTATTATTGCGTCATAATAAAAAGAAAATTTTGCCAAAAAAAAATTTTAAAAAATATTTCAATTTAAAATATATATTTTCATCTCGTCGTATAAACATTCACGATCAGAAATTTAAACGCATATCTACGTTTACGTATCTGCTACATTTATAAGCTTTGAATTATTGCTTACGTATTTATATTAAAAAATAATATTGTTTTATTTATTTTATGTAGAAGATTTTTCTATATTAAATAGTAAAATTACAAGTCAATCGATTGCCTTTACACTAAAATCCACTATGGAAAAACATGATGAAAGGAAATAATGAAAATTTCTTGTTCCAGGGATCTTAATAGAATTACGGCCGACAGATTTTCGTTGTCTAGTGTTAGATATACCCAGAAACTACGCGTATCTATAGTACTAATGTATCCGTTAGCAATATACTTTAATTGATATTGTTGTGGCATCATTATAATTAATATATGTATCGCATAAATCTGTAACAAGGCAGCATCGTATAAACCAGGGTTGGAAATGAGCCCTCATTTTCTATTACTTATATCTTCGTTGGAAGGTCTATTCCATGATCTTAACCATACTTACATTCAAAAATAAATACATATTTTTACGAAAAGACGTGGTAAGCGGTCTGCGAAGCAGCAGCTCGAGTACAATAGAGAGAGTGCTCTCCGCGGGAGAAACAGCTGGGGGTAATTCAATAAAGATAATGGAAACTTGCAAGGATACACCTCCGAGCTTTAGACGAGCGGGTAAGGTGCAGGGAGTAAGTAAATGTTAGACTAAATTGGAAATTATTTGTTGGCGATTGTCATTTGTCAGATGGAACGTATGCTCCAGCATCTTGCTCTGCTCGAATTGGGCTAGCGATTCAAATACCTAGTAAGTTGAACTCTAATTTAGGAACCAAAGTTGTTTTTTAATTACCTGTATATCTGCTTACGTTTAATAGTCTTCGATTAAACTGATTGTATAAATACTAAATCGCTCATATATCCACGCACAACATTTCTTAAACTATTCAATATAATTTTGTATCATACCGATAGACATATTTCACAACATAATTAATTTGAAGGACTGCTGACATAATACAAAGCGTTTCTTTTACTTTTTAATATTTGGGGAAGATTTGAAACAATAATATTTTTAATTAATAAGCTCGTTTAAAACCTTTGATTGTTAAGAATATAAAAAATTAAAGTACTAGTTTTCAATTGTAGGAAAGTATGATAAAGATAATATGTAGAATTAGCGTCTAATATATGGTTACACAAAACATTTAACTTTCTTTAACATAAGTTTAATCTCTTTGCACATCATGCAATATATTTAGAATCTTTTATTTTGTATGTTAAGATATAACGGTATACATTATTTCTTTATCGAATAAAACAAATAATTTTATTTTAACACAACATTTTGGATGCATAAACATTTTTTTATGAATCCACACATAAATATTGAAGTAAACATCGGGTATTATTTCATCAAGTTCGTAAAAAATGTGAGACACGGCCAAACTATTTGTTTATTAGTTTTTGAAATATCTTAACGTCTAATTGTTTACAGACTTTCGTTTCTTTCCTCGAACGACATAGCTGTATTTGACAAGTTGTTAAAATGTTACAGCAAATTCATTAATTGAAGCCGAAATCGTGTTGTTCGCGCTTTGTGGATGTCTGCTCATGTACCTACGTATATCGCATATACTATTAACGTACGTAGAAAATTCTAAAAATAATATAAAGCAATAAACACACTTGCAGCAAATTAATCATCATTCTTATTTTACGAAAAGCTCATACAAAATGGAAACCAATGCATATGAGCTCTTGACGTATAGTCATCATTATTCTTGGTCTCTCAAAATATAGACCGGTACAACGTTTCTATTGTAAACAGCTTCCTGCTTAAAATAATTTATATGCATAATTAAAAAAAAATGTATTTTCTTACTTATTTAGTAAATAACAGTAGTAAAGTATCTTAAAACGCACGCATCACTGCGTATTTTCCGAAAAAGTTAGTTTTTATATAAGGAAGGGATTATAATGTGTGTGTCTCCATAAAACAAATGTGTTTTTCATTTACACAAATGATAATTAGCATTACAGAAAAAAGTTTATTAATTTAGACGATTTGTAGAATAATAATATTGTTTAATTATTGAGCAACATTCTTTAAGTGCACTTAAATGCGACGAGATTATGCGTTAAAAACAAATGCATTTAGTAATTTAATTTTTTATTGTCCAGTAATTAATTAGAAATAAAACGTTACTATTATGACTTTTTCTATTTTATTTAATGTATGCTCATTTTATTCATAATTGTTGATAATTTATATTCGGTTTCCGTGCAATGCTCATACATTGTCTTATACACATGTATGTAATTAGTAAGTAGTTTATTAGACAATATATTACTACATATACCACTAATATCTGCTGGTCAAGTAATAGAAATTATCGCAGGGGGCGACAGATAAGAAGGTGTGGAGATTAAATTTCAATCATAGGTTAAACGGTATATATATATATATATATATATATATATATATATATATATATGTATATATATATATATATATATATATATATATATGTATATATATATATATATATACAGGAAAAACATATTATTAATATCTATATCGTTATAATATTTCAGAAAAAGTAGAAGCAATTTTAAACGACCTTAGTGAGATTTACCTTTACATTTACAAAATAAACAGAGCCTGTTTCCTCTTTACTTTTTATAAGTTAAGGTTGCGTTGTGCATTTCAGTGTTTCAAACAGTTCACTAATGAATATTTAAAAATTTACTAAATTTTCAATTGCATTTCTATGTTTTTATATTAACGCATAGATAGAATTAGGGTATCTACTTGCGGTTGGAATTTTTAGCTTAGCGTATTATTAGCACGTGTGTACGTGGTTTTAACAAAAATGATTTTGTTTGAGAAATGACATAACTGCTACATAGCTGTTGAGAAGGATATTTTTTTTACTTATTCAAAATATATGATAAATTGATTGTCACTCCTGAAAACTGTTCCAGGTTTCATTTTCACATTATTCTTGAAAGTTTAACCTACCACGTCTTTACCTCCTTATGTAGCTACTTACCCGCCTCCGGACGTCTGTACCATTATTCCGCAAGCACAGCGAATATTCGCGAGCTTTCGTCGCACCCCAAAACCCCGTTCTACTCCGCTCCCGTATCCTTCCGCGGAGGGAATTAATAAATAAAGCGCCGAAGCGTCTTGGCGGGACATCGCAGGATCACAGCAGGACTTCGGAAGGTAATTTTTTCCATCCAGAAGGCGGGTGAGCTTCCATATTTATTTATTTTATCTCTCCTTGAGTCTACCACACACTTATCACGAGATTATCGTTCATAAATATATTACCTGCTCACTTACGTGGTTATCAAACATTTTGCTATGTATGTGATGAAAGTACTGTGGCTGCTTTACGTGCAAGAATGGAGGATATTTTATTCTGGAACTAAAGTTTAGTAAATTTACAGTACAAGGGCGTGAAAATATTTTTATAAGGTATAGCTTTTGAATTATTAGGATGAAATTACGAATTAAATGTACAATGTGTCAAATTTTTACTGTATACATATATAGTTATTTTTAAAGCTAGTAGTCCTGACAGTCGATTTATACAAAATAATGTTTCATTCTTAATTCTTTTAGTGTTTTGCTGATTTATGCAGAAATTAATTCATAATTAAATGAAACTACGTGATGTAGTATTATTTCTACTATCTTTATGTTTTTACCACGACCTAGGTAAAGTACTTAAAGAAAATAGGAATAATACTACATCACGTAGTTTCATTTAATTGTGAATAATGAATTTCTACAAAATTAACGCCAAATATATTTATTCAATATCAGAAATTAATTGTAAAATTAAGCCAGGTGTTTTTTTTCAAGCATTGTCTTGGTTCTTCGAACCATTGTTGGTTGTGGCTAAATAAAAAAAACAGTTAATTCGAAGTGAAATGTGCGAAATTTTTGGTATATTTCAGGAAAATAATTACCAGTTCGGAAATAATCATTTCAGTAGGTTTCTAGGCTTTATATTTAATAACTTTATATTTCTTTGCTTTACAATTTTCTAGGTAATGAACTTTATATTTCTTTGCTTTACAATTTTCTAGGTAATGAACTATATATTTCTTTGCTTTACAATATTGTTTTGTATTTTTGTATAGGTAAATGTAATCGTTATGTTTGCATAGAGTTATTTAAAAAAATACCAATCAACATTCGATAAATATCAGGAGTATTCAGTTTGTTCATGAACCAATAAATAAAAATAAAGATAGGTGTTTCATTATCTTGTATTTTTTTTAATCTACTTCATATTTGATTGTTATAATATGTAGAATCTAATCCAGAGATTTTAAGAATCGTTTGCTTTTTAATAAGCTCACTAGATAAAATACAAACATGTCATATCTCATTTTGTCATATCTCATTTTGTTACTAAAGTTAGAAAAAATAATCTGTTAAATACAAGTAAAACTCACACTAAGGATGGTACGTTTAAGCATTCTAGTAAAATATTTATAGTAAAATATTTATATATATTTATATTATTTATTTCCCCACATAAATATTTTGCCTAATATAAATTCGCAGGCGCAAACATATCGTAAATTTTGATGTGAAACATCTATAGGCGCACGTATAAACCGGATCGTTGGTGTGGCGACGCTTGCCGTGGCGACGGGTCGCCACGCTATACTAAGGTATATATATATATTCTATATGTACTAGATTGTACGGTATGGCGACGTGTCGCCATGCGCAACCGACTACGCGACCCCCTCCTCACTCAGTTCGACGCTGTTGTTTACTACGATACACATAACCTGTGCTTTATTATTTTTGTATTCATTATAAATAAATGTTTATTAAATAAAGTCACCATTTTCTGTAAGAAATTCGTAATACTTTATTTTTTCATTATGCTATATTTAGTTCCTGTAATAATCTTGCCTTTTATGCATATTACTTGTACGAACACGATGTTTCACATCTGCCAGGCGTACCGAGACGGCTCACTGTTTTTTTGAAAAATTATGAGATTTAAAAAAATTTATATTTTTTCTAGGCAAGTTTAGATATATTTCTAGCTTAATAATGTCTGAGATTGGATATATTTTATGGACATATTTAGGTATTCGTCTAGAACTCTACCAATACAATTTTGAAAAAATCTCTCTAAGTCGCTATTTTAATTAATACCCTAAAGGATACGTGAAATTAAAAAAAATGGAGAACATTATTTACCTCCACTAAAATTATCACACGAATATTTTTACTTGAATGTTAAATAATTGTTCTATATGCCGTGTAATATGGTATAATCATACCAAATTTCATACTTCTAAAACGAACGGTTTCTGAGAAAAACGGCTGTTACATAGATAAATGGATGGTCAAGTCCATCTGTTGTCTATATAAGTGAGAAAGTTTATAAGGATCCATTTTTTTCCTTTGAGGTACGGAATTCTTAAAAGAAAAACTACATAATTTGTGTTATACTGTGTATGACATCTCGGAAGATTATTTTTCTCAATAGAGATATTAAAAAACAGAAACAAAATTTAACTACAAATGTTTATTGCCAGCAAGGTCTTTACGCGCAAATTCGTCGACTGTACACCGGTTGCACCCGAATCATTCTTTAAACCGACTGCTTATTTCGCCATTCTCACACGGCCCTATCTAAATCCGGATCGGGCGCGAGGGGAGCCACATCCTGATGGATGATGAATCGCCGCCCCCGCCGGTGGGGCGCCCCCGCTTCCTCTTCACGCGACGCCCGTCTCCATTCTTAAGTAATGTTGCGTTATTGTATGATTAAGTTGGGTGGGGATTTGGTGAGAGTAGGTATGTATTGATATACGTGCCTATGCGTATATTGGCTTTAGTGTGTGCGTACATTGTGCACTTAATTTGGGTACGAGTGTAGTCAGGATCTAGTGGTATAAATCGTCAGCCCTTGAGCGCTGTGACTTTTTCTAACCTATTGTAATGAGCCTAATACCGGTACATTATTTCGCTACACAGGATTCGTTCCGAAGAAATAAATAAAAGAAATAAATGCACAAAACAATTTAGAACTGCATCTTCAATGTATCTAAAAGTGTTACTTAAGTTATTGAAGTGCCATTATTTCATAATCCAGTGATTGCACCAATACTATCTAATAGTAAAGTTTATTATGGTGAATATGCGGATATTTCAAATAAAGCTAGACGACTAACACTTTGTAATAACGAGGAAAATAATTAAAACTAAAAATCGTAATGTCGCTGTAAAAATCTTCGGCAGTATGTCATCAAACTTTCTCAGCATATTACAATGGGATTTAATACATATTTGATGGAATTGTGCAGAATCAGTGTATCCTTTGCAGTATATTATATAAAAGCGGATGTTTGTCAAATAATGGTGGATAAATACATAAGTTTGATGCTTCGCCATTGCTGTTTATAGTATATGGATCTGGATATCGGGGGAATTCGTAAAGATTAAAGAAAACAAGCACATTGAGCGGATTTGTAAAGATTAAACAAAACAAGCACAAGGGTAAAGTATTTGTACAGTTCAAGTTTATAAAACTATAAAAATCCTTTACGAATATGTTGTCAAAGTAACGTTGCACAAAAGTTCGTAATTAAAAATATGACTTTTTCAAGCGTTAAAATAATTTGAAGGTCAGCTAGCGTAAATGATTTAACTATTATCCATAGATCGGTTCAAACTAAGACTTTATTAGATAAACATAGATTAACAGAAACAAATCTCAATTAAATGAAACTACGTAATGTAGTATTATTTCTACTATCTTTAATTTCTTTACCACGACCTAGGTTTCGTTGTATTACAACATCTTCAGGTGGGATATTAGCAAAGATAAGTAGATCTTTGCTAATATCCCACCTGAAGATGTTGTAATACAACGAAACCTAGGTCGTGGTAAAGAAATTAAAGAAAATAGAAATAATACTACATCACGTAGTTTCATTTAATTGTGAATAATGAATTTCTACAAAATTAACGCCAAATATATTCAATATTGGAAACAAATCTATTATTTCCTCTTTCATACATTCTTATAATAGTACCAAAATGAATAGTACCATAATGAAAAATGAACAGCAAATAACAAGAATGCGTTTGGAAATACTTTCTCGCTCTAAACGCGACCTACGTTTTTATAACCCAAATATTATAACCGAGTAATGCATAGATTCTAATTCTTATTTTAATTCAAAAATATTTCTATAGTTATTTTAGTAATTATCGTATTTAGAAAATATTTCCCTAGTTTAACCAGAAATCGAATTTATGTTAACTAGACCATAGACCAAATTTAATCTGTAAACTAGACCAAATTTAATCTGTAATTTCAATAAACTTTAACAATATTGTTTATAGAGGAAGAAATATTTTTAACTACATATAATAACATACTTTAATTTAATTTATGTATCGAGGTTATACAAATATTTCAGCTCTTATTACGTAATGTTTTGGTTATAAACTTAACAAGTAGAGTTTATTGAAATTTTGGAAGCACAATTAATAATGTGGTAAATAAATGACACAATTTTAATTCATTAATAATTAAATTAATTTCTCTAATTAGATAGAGTTGCCAGGGACCAATCGAAGTTATGAGTTTATTATGAGCAATTTGTCTAAAATATTTTGACACTTGATTTCACGATGGAAAATACTTGTATATTAAATAAGTATATATTTTCATAAGCTTTTTTCGACATGTAATCCATATTTAATTCCTCGAAAAAAGCTTATGAAAATATATATTTATTTAATATACAAGTATTTTCCATCGTGAAATCAAGTGTCAAAATATTTTAGACAAATTGCTCATAATAAACTCATAACTTCGATTGGTCTTTGCCATCTGTTAGGTTGTCAGTCGCTTTCTGCGCCCTCCGTCACGATGAACCCTTCAAGCTCCTAGCTACGGCGACTCATGTTTTGACTGGTGATGACGTCACGTAGGCAGCTTCCCCTCAAAATCAGCGGGGTCGATAAGAATTCAACGTCTTCAAACAGAGAAATGTTGCATCAGTTTTGGTGCTCTCCCCTGAAAGGATTAAAATAGCTTTGAATTTGTTAAGAAATAAAATGATATATTAGAAAAATTTGATAGGTATTCCTGACAATAATTTAATAGAACTACGAAATTGTTTTATTGTAGTGTCGGTTTTATTATATAAAATATGCCTATGTTGATATGGTTCTTCAACAATGGCTTATTTGTTTATTTAATTATTTATAATCTTGATAAGCTTACAGTGCTAACGGAAACATTGCACTGATTAGTTACAACTTGAAAGTATAGAATAAGATTACAATATTTCCTGACAGAACAAAGATGAAACTACAAATTAAGTTGCTCCGCTGTCCAAGCTGCAAAACTTTAGAATTAAACTGGGTTCTGACACATCATTCCATCTTGTTCTGTTTAAAATTTACAAATATTGACAATATCATGCCAGAATTTGTAATTTTTTTGTATTTTGTTATTGAGTTGTTAATTTTTTATTGTTTTTATTCCACGTTACATTCCGTACCTATCCAATATCCTCAGTGTATCAATTAAAAAAGAATATGTCAAAATTCGGGACAGGATTCATCACTGAATTGAGAGATACCTTCGCATACATGTAGAAAAACACCGCAGAATATCGGTTCCTCGTTGAGGGCATAAAACAGCATTCTACGAAAAAAAAATCAAAAGCAAGAAGCAAATCTACGAAAAATAATGCCAAAAGACATCGATAAAATATAATTACGAAGCAACTTATTAGGTGCTTGGTAAAAAGCAATTTTTGCTTAATAAAGACCGAGTACATTCGGCTGTCTTCGGTGAAATGAGTGAACAATCGATGAAGGAAACGATCATACATCCTGAACATAAAAAATACAGAATTCATTTGACCTGATTCCAATATAAGAAAACAAACAATAAGTAAACTAAACAATTACATTTATTTTAATACTAGCACTTGAAGTTTATATCTAATACGAACCTGACCAATGTTTCTCATACAATCAACGTTATCAAAATTTATACAACAAATAATATTAAAACTGAGAATCTGACAAAGTTATGTTGAAATAATTGTATTTTTTTTTTAAATATTGTTAATAATTTCATAAGTTATACTTCCTTTGCAACTAAAGAAATATGGAAAATAACACTATGACCTACTGCAGCAGTATTTGTGGCGAAAATAAAATTGAATCTTTTTCATCCAAATTGGCTACAAAAGTGTATTTGACTATTTTTTTTATTCTATAAATTTTCATTAAATTTTTGATAAATCTTAAAAATTGACGGAGTTTAAATTTAAACTTAACGTTAAATAAGGATCGCAGTAGGTACCGAATTATTTTTATTACTTTTTTCTACACAAGTCACAGGCCTTCAAATTTGACTTTTCTTCCTCTCTAAGATGTGATGACTGATTTTGGGGTATTTTGGGGCGCTAATTACGAATATATAATCAGTTTTTCTCCAACACGTTCAGATTTTTCAGAAAAGAGACTATGAAAAATAGACAAAAAAGACACCTTCTTGTAGTAAGAATTGTATATTTAAAAAAATACTTATATCTATTAGTTAAATATAATTAAAATACATAGGTGATATATCTCTTAACATATTTACAAAACAAAAATCTCGGTGGTATCTTGTCCATTTCTGCCCCAAAACTTCTATTCAAAGATTTTTCCTTAAAATCGTTGTTCGGATTGTCTCGCTTCAGCAACCGACAGGAGTCCTCCAAACAGATTTCTATTCCACTTCCCTTGATATCTACGTTCTACTTCTGTCAAGTCTTGGTGAAATCTTTCGCCTTGATCTTCACTAACATTCTTAGATTTTCCGGAAAGTAGTCAATGTGCGAATTCAGGAAGTGAAGCTTAATGCTCATTTAACATTCCATTTTACCAATTTTTTCTGTCATTTTAGCCACACTTTTTTTATAATCAGGACTCTTGTTGTTCCCTAGAAAGTTCTTAGCTACTTCTTTAATAGAAGTCCACGCTTGTAACTTGATTTCACTGAGTTTTCTGTCAAATTCTGGGTCTTTCATCAATTTTCTTGAACTGGGGCCACAACTTGCCCTGGTTACTGATAGGTAGGTCAAAATACATGGAACAATTATCAGCCCAGTGAATTAAATTGAAACATATTTTGTTGTTTACCAACTGGTGTATGAATACCAATTCGATTTTTTTAGGAATTGCTGTTGAAGTGTAAAATTTTCCCAAATTTTTCTATTAACGTGCATATTAACATAACATTTTTAACATTACGAACTTCAAAAAAAAAATGGAACCCTTATAAGATCAAATGTCTATGCATTTTCTCTGTTAAGTTAACACTCAAATATATCTACGTGTAACTTTTAAAGAGTTAAAACGTTGTCAAAATTTATAGGATGTATTTTGAAAAGAATAATCACAAAAGATCTAAATTGTGTTTTTTTATTATATTATGTAGCGTATTCTCCTAATAATGAGATATTCTGATAATCGATTTTACAATTAGTTCTAAGTTAGTAACGTGTGTTATTACGAATTCCGGTAGTCCATTCCAAGTAATTCATTTAGCAGTTTCCGTAATTTAATTAATAATATTACATTCATTTTGCAATTTCCATAGTGTGAGTTCTACCTGTGTTTAATAGGTTTTTTGTTTCTAATTTATACCCTAAATGTGAAGTTTAATTATATACCAACATTTCTAAAATATTGAGCTATAGTTATACTTATTGATTTTAAGAAAACTAAAGAAAAATACGTTTTCACGAAATAATGTAAAAGTTGCTATAGCTACATTATGTACAGAACATTACTACACAAGAAATAATTATATTAACTATATGTGAAACAAATAAAAAATACAGAAAGTTGTGATTTGTAAGGATACCTAAGCGATTCAAATAGTTTACGTGAGTAGTACTGGCGTAACATTTTTCAGCTTCAAGCATTAATCAACTTCAAGTTTTTACCCTAGATTATGTGTATTATGTTAGATTTGGAAAAATGAATCCTATAGTCACTAACTTTTATAGTATTAGGTAGATCGAAGTATACGAACATTGCTCGGCGCATAAAATAAACCAAAAAACCTCACGGGTTGCTTTTCCGGTACTGTCCCCCATCTTAACAAGAATGTTCTCCTTTTAACAGATTTATAATATTCAGTGCAATAGATCAGATTTATAATTTACTGTAAATTGTTTGGAAAAATATTAGAGAAGCTCGTAGATGAACTCTCGAGCGTGATTAACTTTTTTCCTCAGGTAACTGTATAATAAATAATCTTCAAGATACAGTTGGAAATTTTAAATCAACTTTTATAGATTGGAGACAGTTTTCTTGAAAGGTAAAGACTTAAATCCAAAGAGACAGCGTAATTTTTTTTAAAGAATTAATAGATTTTCTATCAGCAAACTTCCCAAATATGGACATAAATTAAATAACGTGAAAAAAACATTTTAAATTAAATAAAGTAAATGCATTTACAATACGGGACTGTGCTTCGATAGCTCAAAATAAAAATTTTGAAACATGATTTTTAAATTGATGATTTTTAATCGATATGAAACACAACCTCGAAGGTAACGTAGGATCTACGAGTACAAGTAACGATCTACGAGTTTGACGAGCTGTAAAAATTAATGATAACTGAAATTTTCAATGATAAAAATGCGTAAATTAAAAAATGGAATAAAAGGAAAACAATTACCCAAGAGCCTTGGAAAATCATTAATTACGTTCAAATTTTCACACAAATTTCGTATTAGATGGTATACACTCTAAATATTACTATAAAACCGGAGTGGAAATTTAAGGTCTTTTGGATTCTGTGGAATTTTATAGAATAACAAACAAATATAGATTTGCAATTTAAACTCAAAGCATTCTATCATTTATTTTAAAAACGGTTTTTCCAATTTATTTTGTAATTAGAGAGAGTGAATTTATCAAGTTCAAATATTGAACAAGACTGGAAGCGTTATTATTTTCAATTTCATTTTTCTAGGTCCCAGTTACGTTTTAAAGTGGCCACACAGTAAAACATTTAACGATAAACATATAACAGGGCTGACATCACCTCCGTCGTCTCATATATTATTTATACACATTTCAACGTATTACAAATGACCGTCGTTAAAAAATATTTGTTAAAAATCGCTCGCTGCATTCACTAACAATTGATTTGAGTCGATTGTTATTTAAACGACGTCGACATCGTAACACTTTGACAGCACCTCGTATACTAACAAGGCTCTCAAACAATAATGAATATGCGTGCTCCAGTACTACTTAATACATTTTCTTAAAGAAATTTCGCAAGAAAATTTTTCGATTAATACGCCAAACAGTAAGCTGCGTACGGAAAGAGCGATAGATTGAGTCAGAACGTTTCGGCACTCGTAAAGTTTAGATTCGTATATTTCAAACTTTTAAACAAGATTCGCAATGAAAAGCGGAAGTTGTCCTTATAATATTCCCCTCCAGTTTTGATAACTTCTTATCAGCATTTCATCAGTCCCTGTAAATAATTCACGAACGTTTCTCGAGGCATTTTGCTGTCCTGCGACTATCAGTTACAAGGTAATTTAAAGGTACTTTACCAAAAACAGCAAATCTACCATTGCCACGGTGCGATTTTTAATTGTAAATCCTAACGATTTCTTGACAAACGACATACTTCGAAGTTGAATTATCGACCTAAATGAGGATCAACATCAACCATAGCCGTTTTTAAATTCTAAGAAAAAATTTGTAAAACCTTTAAAAAAATGATCAAGTGCATTGAACATATGTTGATGTAAACATATACATAATTTTCAATGAAGGACAATAAATAAACGGACACGGACATGCAATTTTGTTTCAAAATCATAAGCATATTAATACACAAACCCAACGTAACGAATATGGGCAAAATATCAATGAATCAAAATAAACAATTATATATATTTTTTATCTCGGTGACAGACAAACTTTTTATCACCCCGATCGTGTAGCTAAGTCGAAACAGGGCTCTATATCCATAAATATGTGCACACAGCCACACTACCCCGCCGCCCAATCATTAATATCCAGGGCTCTACCACCCGAATCATTAAACTGCCAACATTAAGCAAACAGTTATAAGCCCAATTTACATCATCATCATCATTACAAGACAACGAACTGTATCGAAAAGTGTACCGATCAAGATTTCAGTACAAGGCAGCCGCCGCGCGAACGAAAGAGAGGCCGTCCGCCAGCGAGCGGTGCGGAAGATCATTTTGATTAATGCTCCGCCATTGCTCATTCCCGACTCGGTACCATCGCTAAATAATGACCATTCCATAAAGACATGGTTAAGGTTAAAATAAAATTACTTTATCAACGCCTTGTTTTGAATAAATATCCTGTTTAAGGAAATATTATTGTCCCGGCGCTCGGGATTGAGTTGTAGTCGAGATTTTAAGTGCTTTATTGATTGCTAACATAAACTATGGATTAGGAGGATCATTTGTTTCATATCGCCGTATAATATGTTAACACTACTTTGCTTTTGTGGTCTCGAGGTATTATTTTTTGTTTCCAACAGGCCGAGATGGGTAATTAGGTCATCAAGTGACAAGATTTCTGAATTTAATAACATATTGTTAGGCATATCCAAACGTATGTACGTAGTTAACTAGCTTGTACTTTTCTAATGATGAAATCATTGCGCAAGCTTATTATGCTCTGTAACATATAAGCTTTACGATCAGAATTTAAATGTTTGAAATTCTTGGGGCAGAATAAGTGCTGTATATATAGGTAATTAACTTTGAGATAAGAAATATATACTAAATTATTAACATTTGGTTTTAGGTGGGCAATTTTGGTGCAGAAATTTTACTTTTTTTTTAAAAAAACAAGATAATAGTTTCATTTAAAATAAATAGGAAATTTATTTCTTCATGGCTATAATCTAGTATTGACCACGAAGAACAGCAATAAATAGTTATAGAGGCAAAATTTGGAAATAGAAAAAACTTTTTATGACTATTTTATTTAATTTTAAAAGATTTTTATACAATGTTACGTTACACATTTAAACCCAAAAAAGTGGTTTACGTCCATTGTATAGGTAACTATAAAATTGGTAATATAAATATTTCATAAAAATTAATGATAAAATTATGAACGTAATTAAAAATATAAATATAATTAAGACGGTCGTGATATTACTAAAAGTTATATTAAAAACACAAAAACAACAACCAAACCTATCAAAATTAGTTCTAACACAGTAAAAAATACCTCAATACTACTACGTGGTTCAAATCTGCATTCAAAATGTGCAAGATAATAATGAATGCTTAGTACGCGAATTAATTCAACATAAAGCTTAATTTTTAAATAATTTATAAATTAAAAAAACAATACAAACTTTTCACATTAAATATCTAATGCAGTTGCTTTGTCAAAAAAAACAAAGAATCAAACCGATTTTTATGTTTCTTCCTATGTAGGTTGGCAACTAATAAAACCTGCCATATAAATTCATTTATATTCGGTCACATAGTGGCCAAACAAAGTTGTTTTTCTGCATGAAATGATGGGGGAAGCTCTGAAAGGTAACAGGAAATTAATCTATTATCTGTTTCAGTACATAAGAATTTTAATTTTTATAAATTGAATGTTCTCACCATAGATGATGATGTTCTCAACATAGATGAAACCAATGCCTGGCTAGGAGAGAAGTTGAGAGAATACCTTCACCAATTGTTGTGCATATAGTGGGCGTTGAATCTCACGGTTTTTACACTAAATGTAATTCAAGAAATAAGACCACTTAAGTTATCTACGTCAAATTTCGTTTGTTCTTTACTCGCCGAAACTGGGTGTTTAACTGAACAAAAGTCGAATGTCGCTTTTTATATATCCAACTAGCGGTGTTTGAAAAGTTTCTATAATCTTCTAGAAATCACTGGAAAGTGGCAGGTTTATTAGACACTTGCCAATCTAATAATAGAGTACATTATTTGTATCATTGGTGTTTGGTATTATCCATATAGTAAGTGTTTCTGAAATGTCTGTGACGTGTAGATTCTTATACGATCATGGTTTTGCATAGTTTGGGATTTATTTCAACACTTTACACTTCTTAATTTTTATATATTTGATATATTGGATCGCCCTAGATCAAGATCATTGGGGAAATAAAAAATTTCCTGTTTTTCAATTAATTGGCTATTAGACAGATTGCTGGTAGATTGCTATATAACTTTGCTTAATATCGAGCACAAAACTTTCCTTCGATTCGGCAACAATTTCGGCAACCTAGCATTTGAGATCACAAGAAACAAAATAACATTTCTAAAATTTTGTAAAAGTTTGATTTAAATCGATAAGTATTTAGTAGTATTCGAAAAGAAAATAAAACCTTCTCCGCATTCTGACCTGAGATATAACAAGAGATTGTAAACCCAACGTGAACAAGTTAAACATTTCTCGACTCTATAAATAGTCGGAACCCGGCCCGGCTGGCGCACCAACCATAGATACTCTTGACATTCATAATAAATTTTGACCTACGAAAAGGGTTAAGGTGTGTGTCAAAATAAAAACATGTTAATCTTGATATGGGACGGGCCCGTAAGAATTCCGTGGTTTCCTAACCTCGTCGCGGCGAATGAGCGCGCGGCCAGCTTTATGTGGACATGATATTTTTTTTGAAGTAAATAAAGGTGTGGGCGCCGATGTGTAGGTGCCCACAATGGGTCCTATACTTTTTTCTATTGTGACACGCACCATATTTGAAAGACGTAGTATTGTTTTTGAGATCTATGTTTGTTCCCACGATTTGTTTATGTATAAGATAAATAAAAGACGGATTTAATATATTCCGTTTATATTTTGTTTTAAATAAAAAATTATGTTTCTTTGCTTGCTAAAAATACTTGGCTGATTTTCATTGCGTACTTATTCACTTATGCAATGTTATCGTAAAAAAAATCTGCAATACTAAGGACACCATTAAATTAGGTAATATGTATTGCCTTAAGGAAATAGTTTAATTTTGAAATAAAAAGTTAAACGCACGACTTGAGTGATAATCTATTAAAATTATTTAATTATTGTAAATTTCTTAGAAAATTACAATGCGTGGAAACTACATTATCGTTTTATCCTTTGGCAAAATAATTCCTGAGATTTTCACATTAAATTACGATGTACTTACATGCCTTACTTGCAATTTTTCGCTTTATTTTAATATTCAGCTTTTTCGAGTTATATCACAATATTATTACTTCTAAGTAATCTCATCATAGCACTTCAAAGATTACAAGAAACATATTGATGCTATGTTTGTCAATATCAATTTAAGATCTTTTATAGCAATAACGATCAAATATACACCACTTTCAAGAATTGTACATACTAGTGTAACTAAGTATTGTGAGAATCGAAAGTTGGATGTATTTATTTTATTATTCTATACTTTGAGAAGAGTACAAATATGTTCTAAAAATTGTTAAACCAATATGAGATACCCGTAAACATATGAGAGACCACGATGTCACAGGAATTGGATAATATTTATTACAAGGTTTATCTCAATAAACCTCGTGGTTAGATACCTGGAATTACTCGTCTTTATTACAAATATCTTATACTTGAACAATAAATATAACATTATGCAAATAAAATATCATCATTTACAAGTACCTCATAGTTAGAAACCTGGATTTACTCGTATTTATTACAAATATCTTGTACTTAAACAATAAATATAACATTATGAAAATGAAATATCATCATTTATAAGTTATAATTAATAAAAATATAACTAGTTTCACCTGTACGTTCTTTACACCTGGACGTTGCCCCTGTACTATTTTGAGGTTCAAGGTAAACAAACAGCGAAACATTTCAATAATAATTCTTATAAAATTAAAAACTAATTTATCTTATATTCTTTATATGTGATGTTAAATGAATGTTATCTATTTTATTATCGTTATGAGAACTCACCTTATAACGAGAACTCTTTTTTGGCGTAGTTAGTTTTTATCATTTATTTCCTTCATATATATCTTTTATCAACCTTCAGTATTCAAAAGTTTAAAGTCGCCCTAACTGCCCTTTTAGACTTAGTAATAAACCTAATAATTCCATGCAGTATTAACCCTTTCTCTTTTTGGCTGATATAATTTTTAATAAATTCAATTTGTTCTACACTTTGTATTGTGTTAATTCCTTCGACAAATTTTCTTAGGATATAATTCTTAGGACACGATTACATTTTATATCATTCGATATATATTTTATTAGGATATGATTTTCTTTAGGATATAATTCTACTATTCGCAAATACTCACTTATTCATAACGGCATCAGTATTTTAATTTTATACGAACAAACGTTTACATACAAAATAATTTTCTTTCTCACTGATTACGCTTAAAATTCTAGTATTGGGTAAACCTTCTTTATCCATCTTTCCACATTCATATGCTAATTATTTTTCATATTTGTTTATACTTCCTTCTCCAGAAATGTTCTCTATGCAACCAAGTTTAGATTAAAACATCTTGGTGATACCATACAACTGGTTTTACTTACACTTTTCCTAGTGCTGAACTGGTCAGTAATTGTATTTATAAATTACCCCAGAACCGGTAGTACTTTATTGCTACAATGGTTGCACTCTACGTAGAAGCTCTTCTATTTCATTAACTGATAATATTTTCCACATTTTCGGTCTCAGCACTCCGGTTTTTTAAATTCTATAAATTTACACTACATTTTCTCATATTCCTCATTACTAATTAATTTAAACTTCAAGACTTGATATGATCATTATATCCTTTGTTACAACTGTTATTTTACATCAATACGGTAGTTGACTCATTCTAATTTTTTATACTTTTCGTACAATATTATAAAATATAAGTTAATTAAAGACCAGTCTTGAAAAAAATTCCAAAATTGATTGAAAAATAAGCCCGTTGTAGGCTTCTAAATTTGAAGATATGGATAGAGTTGGGTATATCCCTGTCTCTTTTCCTCTCGTATATATATATATATATATATATATATATATATAATGTAATATTAAAAATGACGTCACAACACAGTATTGCCGTCCTTCTTTAAAGGTTAAATTTAAACTTTTATAACTCAGTTAAGTTTTAAGATTATTAAAAATTTTTTCACTCTTCATCAGCTTGTACCTTGAAATTATGATTAATGAAATAAAAAAAATTAATCAAATACCCAGTTAACATGGTAGTAATCAATGTATTCGTTCGACTAAATTATTCGCTCTTCTTTGTTACCTTGCCCTATATTTACATATTATATTCATATTGGTAAAATTACGCAGTAGTATAATGGTATTAATTTTTCATATATATTATACCATTTCATACAAGTAGTTCAGTAATAAAATCAAAGTAATTCAGTTCAAAAAATGCAAACTATCATATTTTAATTTAGGAATGAACATGGAAGTGTATTCTCTTTTATTAGTCGTTTTACTCAACGTCGAAGCATGTATGGGAAAGTCAATATTTATATACATTACTAAGCTACTTTAAAATAAATTATAATGGGCTCATACTAGTATTTTAATTAAATAATGAATATTCGGCGTCGAAAGTAAAAGTATAAAGAAATATGGAATGTATTGTTTATGCTATATTTTATGTATAAAAAAACCAATGCGACAGATGTCGGTAATTTTGTCAGCAACAGGATACGATAGAAAGTTACATGTAATATAATGTAAAGGTATTCTGAAACGAGTTGAACATGTCAATCAGTAGATTACATATTTTCATTTTAAATGAATAAATTTTTCTTCGAAAAGGAATGGACGTTTATGATAAATTTTATTTCATCGAAAGGAGTTGGAAAATTATATTAGTTTAATAAGCACGATTATAGTTTGCTATCATATATCATATATTACAAGACCGTATGATATTACAAGACAGTGGTACGTATAAATGGGAAGAGAGACTGCCTTAATAGATCACTTTCACTTCTTCGTAACTCGACTTAAAAAAATCGCCAAACGGAATATCGATCTCCAGCACATAATTTATAATCAAGCAGGGTTATAAATACCTTTACTGCTCAACACCCTTCTCGACGAATCACTAACCAATCGCCACATCAATTTATAATATTCACCATCGTCAATCAACGAAGGCACAGAATGTATGTATATACTTCAATACATCAATCCTAGTTAAAGAAGGGTAATATATTCATATAAAACCTTCAAGATTTCCCATTAAACAAATGCTATATTTATTTATCGAATAATTTTTCATATTCAAATTTAGCAACATCGAATCAGAGACCGTTGTAACGTACGGTATGCAATTCACGTTTTACGATGGCGTGGCGTAAAATATAATTAAACTTTACACTGTTTTCATTACCGTTAGCAGGTAGAGAAAATTAGAGATGGAGAAAATTCGAGTGGTTATTGAAAAAAAGAAATAAATTCACTACCTACGCTCAGTCGATAAAACCGAGTTTAAAATATTGCTACGAAATTTTCTTCAATAAGTTGTAATATTTCGCCACTAAACAAAAAAATTTATAAAAATTATCTTACTATTTTTCTATGGCAATTTCCTAAAGACTGTTTACGGTTCTGTAATACCTACTCATAATTTAATCTATATGTATAATAAAATTGTAAACTTTACGCGTCTGTATATTGAACATTTTTGCGAAATATATTTTTGCCTATTCGTTTTTTTGTCTTTATTCGTTTGTTTCTGCAAGCATAAAGTAAAAACTACTAACCTATTTAAGACTATGTTTTTAGAAAAACACAGGAATAATTACTGTCGAATTGTAATGTTTTATTTATGAAAAAGTTATTTTTAATACAACAAATGTAATATAATACAAAAATAGCGTTGCCTGTTTGTATGTGAGTCTCTTTCCTTGTTCGTGCATCATACAAAAAGAGATAAGGGGATTTAAATGAAGTTTCATTGGTGGATGCTGTTGCCCTGGGGTAATGTGTAGATATTATAAGGAGATATGGTAATTTGACATTTCAATACAATATTATTTTTTGTCAATAATTATATTGATATTCAATACACAACAATTAAAATGAGCTTTAAAAGTTAAAAAAAATTATTATTATTATTATTATTATATATGGCGTTACGTGTATTAATCTTATAGTTAATTTAACAATACTTTCTTAAGGTCCACGTGAACGAAGCTGCGGGTACTGCTAGGTCATAATAAGAATAAACCCGTTCTTAATTTAATTTTCAATAAGGACACATTTCGAAGGAGACAATAGTAGTCCTCTATAATGGAGTACTCGAATAAACAATGAGCTATAGTAATGAATGTGAGATGGGCTAAATATTATTTTGATGTTGTAAAAATGAATAAAAAATTAGGAATATCAGCGCATATACTATGTGAGAAAAAGAGCAAAATATTACCTAATCATACATAGTCCCAACGTCAAAGAAAGTAAAGTTGCAAAAATTAAAACGAATCATCTGAAAGTTTGACTATTTGCATAATATTAAAAAAAGAAAAATTTATAAATATTAATAAAGAAGATTATAATTTCGGGTTTCGATCAAATCGAGAAAATTTTTAAAAAATGTGAGGACATATAAAAGCCTTCATAAGCGTAAATGAAGTAAATCTTTCAAAAAAAGACGAAGACCAAAACGTTTCTGAACATATGAATTACGAGTATATTGAGTTATTGCTACTAGCAGCGTCTTATCGACAAGTACATGTATGTAGAGAGGGTGATAAAACTCAAAACCAGTACGCAAGGAGACGTATAACCCCTAATCATCACATTATCTTTAATATTAAAAGAAAATTTTGCGAATTACTTAAATAATTTGTCGTATATGCGCTACGGATAATCTACAGAAGAGAATCGTAGAGCAAAATATGGGCCACTATGTAATTCATAGTCAAAGCAGCGTAGCGCACGCGATCACGAGCAGAGCGCGCGTAGTTAGGGGAATGTTTTCGCCATTACATCTAATCCAGGGCCATTTGGAGGCGGTTTCCCTTCCAGTTACATAAACAGCGCAACAGGGCTTAGAAGTGTTCATCGCTTATCTTCTTCATTTGTTATTTGACTAGAGTTTTCTTGGGAGTTTGTAGCTTTTTTACTCCATTTTTTTTCAAATAGATTCGGTTGCAGAAGTAATATGCATTAATTTATAAATACTATGGATAAATTAAATATATAAATAGTATTTACTAATTTTAAAAGTATGTAGAAATTTCAACATCATTACTGTGATATTAGACTACACCAAGCAAGTAATATTTTGAACTCCGCTACCTAGCCTGGTCAATTTCGTCCAAATACAGAGTTAAGATATCTATCATAATCCTTTTTTTTATTTAAGATATATGAGATCACACAATAGTTAAAGGATATTTGATTGGCGATGAGACATAAAGAAGAAAAATGCGAGATACACGTTTTCAAAAAACATATTAAGTTCTTATTTATGTGTAATATATTCTTTATTTCATAGTTATACTTGAATAGATGTGAAAGGTTATGTCAGTATTTGTTGAATAGATAGGATAAATAATAAAAAAAAATTGTATTCTTCATTTTGTACTAGTACAAAAACGTTGTAGTCTGCGTCATAGATCCAAATAATGCTAGTCTGCAATTATGTAAAAATAGGCCGATGCTTTTAAAGGATAATTTTGAGGATTATCTTACTTAAAGAAATTGAAGATATAGAGGAGAAAAAGAGATGTAATTGATAGAATAATCGGTTTAAGTGAGGAATTGAAGCAATTACAAAATAATATTTTTAGAGCATTCATGGACTTTAATACACGTATTATTAAAGACCATGGTAGTTTTCATTCAATTTATGAACCTTACAGGAAAATTGGTTATTTTTTATTTGACTCAATTCAAGCATTTAAGATACTTTTATTTGCCACCTGTAAAAAAAGATAATCCAGAGATTAACATATTCGGTCTCAAGTGGAGCTGGGTTCTGAGTATCATATAGTGATATGTGCAACTAAAAATAAGACATTTAAGAGTATTAAAGTCCAAGCAAAGGTAAAATTATTTTCTTGAGAACCACTTAATAGATCTGAACGGCGTGCAGAAAACTATCGGTTGTGAAATTAATCCTGTTAGATCAAGAAGTTTGAAAATTAAACTTTATGTTTGAATTAAATTTAAAGAAATTTATCACTTCAAAGCCTTTAACCAAAATCGAATGAGACGCATAAAGTTAACGTGGTTATATTCGCTTTTAACGAGCAAATTTTCCAAACTCTACTCGAAACATGATTAAGACAAAATAAATCCAACGAAAGCCCCGAAACAATATTGAAACCATGCACCTGACACCGTCGTGATTGATACGCTATGCGACATTTCATAATTCCGAAATGTATATTCAGAACTTAGTTCGAATACAAATGGCCGCTTCGTATAACAGATTTCGACTACCATTAATCAGGGTACAGCAGCTTGTCAGTCTTCGTAAACAGACGATTGGCTACAGCAGATACTCGCGTTGAGGCGAGGGATACGATCTCACCAGCGAGCAACAATCGACTGCAAACTCACAAAGAATTATATTGATATTCAATACACAATAAATGATTCCTGTCAAAAACTTGCCTGCTCTTTCCTCCGGTCATCCCTAACCTATCTATATCATTCCCTTCTTCGTGTCAACACTGATAAAAAAATAGTCGTTCTCACTCGCGCACGCGTGTTTACTCGGAAGGGAAAGAGATAATGGCTCGGGTGTACTCTGTCTTCTTTTACTCCCGACACTGAGCTAATTTTTCATTATACGCCGCGTGACAGTTACAAATATGTTTCAAACTGTCTCTTTCTTTAATATTACGTTTTTTTTACTGGAAGGGTGAGTCACGGCCGGCTCCCCTTCGGCGGAAAGATATTGTACGGCTTAGGTATGAACTTCTTTTTGTATGTTAATTTAAAAAAGCTTTACTTTAATGCTATCTCAATTATGTTCATTAGCAAAAAATAAATATAAATACAGGATGGGAATATTTATTTTATAAATTAAATGTCTATAACATTTGATACAACCCATTATGGATACGGTGAGAATAATATATTAAAAAAGTAGAGTCAGAGTTACGCGAATATAATTAAAACATTTATTTAATGTGTGTCGCTACTTTTTAATTCACAAAAGATAAATTGAAAATAAATGTAGATTAAGTAATTTTGAAAAGAAAAAACGTTTACATAGAGTTCATATTTCAAATCATTTACAATTGAACACGAATTATGAAATATAAATTATATTAAAATCAGAACCACTATTAGCATTAATGTTCCAGTGCTGGTCTTAATCATATATTATTTTACAAATTCGATCAAACTAAAAAGAAATTAATAAAAATTAAGTTTTTGTTCTAACTTTTCTTTAAGTCAGCTCGCAGCTCAAGTTGCAAATAAAGTGTTTTAAAAATTATATGTGCTTAATTGCTAGAGGATCCATTTTTAGCATTGCTTTATTACATGGGGATTGTTTTAGATACGTTTACAATTTATATACCGTTCTATAACTTGATTATATAATTTACGGAAAGTATTACTTACAGTTTTCAAAATAAATCGCTATTAGTTCGTGTAAATATCCCTTGAAATCGAAAGAAAAGATATTATTGGTAGAATAACTGAGCATTTATTATAAAATAATCCAGCTAACATTGTAAAATTATCTTTCGTTTGTAACGAAGTTACAATTACAGAAACAATAGTTACAAAACTATTGTTCTAATGACTATTTATAGCTAGCTATTTATTTTCCAGTTCAAATGATTTTCTTTTAACTTTGTAGATGGTTAAAAAAATTGTATACTTCTCATAGTGCTATCGAGACCTTAATATTTCTACCGTAAATAAGAAATGTTATATACATTGAATATTTCGTTTAATGTACTGACAAAAATAACTGAAGATATGATTTGTATTAATATATCGAAAAAGTATACATTATGTAGGTTCTCATTACGTTTTGAATTCAAACCGGAAAGAGTATAAGAACATTGCATTTGCGAGGAATAATGTTCATGACAATTGCATGTTTGTATGTCTTACACAACGGCAGTTATTAGTTGTATTAAATGTAATTAGATATACTGAAATAAAAACCAGGTTTCATTTTAGAAATGTAAAGTAATTAACACGAGTAATCACATGGAAAACTAGTGTGATATCTTTAAACTGCTTCGAGGTCGAATTGAACATGTTTGGTTCGATTGTTTGTTAAAACGAAAATCAGCAAAAATTCTCTACCACCGCCCTCCTAAGCGTCGATATTTAAACATAAACACGCACGATGCCGTTACGCCAACACAGTCGAGGCAAACACTCCCCGCGCGCTGCCTTCTAACAATTTTTCTCATAAACCTTACATGACAGATTCGCACAGTGATTGATCGTGCCTGGGAGGGCCGGGCGCGAGGGCGGAGGCTGCGGGGGCAGCCCTGATTGAAGAACGTATTACGGACTCGTTATAATCCGTCAGGGGCGACTCGCAGCCCTGATCGCGTCTCCGGGAGGGGCCCGGAGCAAATATCTTGCTACTTAGAAAGTGGTCGGTAAATATTTGAATGCCATTGCCCGAGTGGTAGTTATTGAAGGGTGAGTCGATGTTGTGGAGATCAATATTTGATTTGAAGCTCGACGACGGTAAGCTTTTTTAGAAAGCACCAGAATTTTGTTATAGTGTAAGTATTGTGTTAGCCGTAGGAAATAATGATATATAGAAATTAGACTACATAAGTTTAATTTACATATATAATAAGTCCATGTAAGTATAACAGGTATATAGATCATGAACACTAGAAAAAAATACCTATTTGTTTATCTTGCTTTATCAAATCGGATGTTTATTTAAGGATAATGTCGAATAAAATTTACAAGTTAGTAAGATTATTTTAAATATATGTAAATAACTACTGAGTGGCGCTTCATTCCTTGTGAAGGTAGAATAGAAATAAACATTTACTAGATAGTATCGGTGATATTTATTTCCAATTGTGTATATTTTAATAAAGAAATTTAAATTGCACTTAAGAATTTAGTTTCCATGATCCCCTCGATCCTATAAAGAACTGTTACGATTTTATTCCATCTATCCCCTTATGATGTTCCTTCTCTTTGGATTACTTTGTCAATATATTGAAATCATATTTGAAAAATTCGGCCTAAAGTAATAAGACCACCATTCTTAGGGTTTGAATTAACTCGACTATCAATGATGTTACGTTGCTTCTCCAAATTTACATAAGCAACAAAGACTTGGCATTTCAGACAAACAGGGCACAAACAAAAGTTTGACAAGAGAAATTTTAAAAAATAGTAAAAAACAATTTTAAAGTATTTCAGAGAACTAAGGAATGCATAAGTAAAAATTGCTTTAATCGATATAATAAACTTAAACCGAAGAAAAATAAGAAGTCACAGTAAAATGGATCAATATTTAAATAATCATTGGAATTTCTTGTGTTTATATGGGCATACATCCATCTAAAGTAGATAATAACAGCTGAAGGTTAAACAAACCTATGCCATTGAGAAGTTATTTTAGAAAGGTATAAACAGATAAAGAGACAAGGTGATTGAAAATGATTAAAGGTCGATATTGTTTTGAGCCTTTATTAAACAATAAGAAGTAGCCTCGTCGCTAAATTAACAAAGAAACGAATACATAATTGAAATTATTTGGAAAAAGTTCAATCAACAGTAAGTAAGAAAAATCATTATAATATCACCTTATAATAATATCACCATTTATAATATCACCCTATAATAATATCACTAGCACAATTAATAATGTAAAGAATATATAATTAGTAGTTAATTAAAACATATTTCTGACTAATTACAGTTAGATAAAACGATAGACGAAACTGTTTTAAAAAAAAACAATTCGCTTCCTCTTTTTGTAGGCTGCGTGTCTTGAATATTATTAATTATAAATATTAATTTTCCTTTTTAATTCATATTGTTATATAAAGAGAAAAAAAAATTATGTTAGTAATTCAGACTATAACAGTAGCTTAATTTTGATATTTCGATCAGAGATAGTTGTTTAAAAATATACCGGTTGTAGTCGATTGAATTCATATCTAGTACGTTTATGAAAATTGGTGATTAAATTATATTTAAAAGAAAATACAACTAGCGTTATCCAAACAATCATCGAATTTTCGACTTAGACACCTTAGTATTGTATTAAAAATCCTATAAAATATTAATCGTCTAAAATGATGAATTACATTTATTTTTATTTTATACACATACTGCACTTATATTTAATAGTGAAAATAGTTTTGAGATAAGCATGAGTTTCATAAATTTTATTTTAAATTTGAAAAAAATCTGGTTGCAACGTTTGTGTTGAAATTTTCAAATTATTAAAAAAATTAAACAAACGTAGATAAGTTTGTGTGACAGGGTAATTTATTTATTTTAAAAAATGAAGTTAGGAAAAAAAATTTTGAAAACTATACTTAAAAAAGCGTTAAAGTTTATTTAATTTTCCTCTCAATTTAATTAAATTGGCTTCTAAATAGTTAAATTAATTAAAAATAAGATGAAACAAAAAGATCAGTTCCTTAAATAGGTAGTGAGACATTGATAAAAGAGACAAGTTATATAAACTTTAAATTTCAAAGCTTTCTGTCCTTGCATCCACGTGACATGTAGTTCAAAAGTTTTGAATTACAAAAAATTGGGGATTTTTATGGTCATACTTAATTTATTTTACTACTATTACATTACATAAATGCTTTGTAGGTATATATCGTTCCACATTATATAAAAATAATTAATATATTCACTCAGCGTAAGCTGTGAACGAGTAAAAACGTAATTGAATTCAGAATACTTACTAACATAACTAATTCCTTCCGGATCCGCCGCTCACATTTCACAGCCTTGCCTGACGCAACTACAGGCCCCGCCAACTCCCTGGTGGCGAGATTTAAAAGGAAAATGCGTTATAGACAATACGAGGAAAGCGAAATGAAAAAGTGACAGGCAATTTTTTTCATCCGATACACGCTTCGACGCTCGGCGAAATAAGTTTTCCTTCGCGGGGCTTCCCGCCGTGTACACTGACAAATAGCCATGGAAAGTAGGAAAAAATAATTATTTGCTTTGCCGTAAAGGCTCTATGCGCTGTCATATACAAAGCTCGTGGTATTAATATTTGCTCGCATGAACTTTTAGGTCTGATTCCCGGCCGCGTAGGCTGTGTATATGAACGCACATATATTTATTTGACTTTATTCGGTGGTTAGAAAAGACCACAGAGGGCTATCTCAATGGCAATTTAACGAGAAAAAGTAATAAGGCTGTATTTTTAGACTAATTATAGTCTCTTCTCTGCAAAATTTTTTTGGCATTTTTATTAATAAATTTAACGAGAAAAAATAATAAAGTCGTATTTTTATCTACAGCTTTAACTATAACTTATTTAACTATAGCCTCTTCTTTGCAAAAATTGTTTTGGCATTTCATTAATATTGAAAAATACAATAAAATGAAAAGTGGTGTAAACCGACGTTTTGGAAACAAAACAGACTTTTTAATTTTCTAAATTTAGGACCTTGTAGTATCAGTATTTGAGATTATAATCCATTTTTCTTAGTAACTGATTTTTTGAGACACAATTATAACAAACTATTTATTATCAATACTTTTTTTATATTTCATCACATAGTTAAGATTTTACTTTGGATGTTTGTGTATTTAGCGGTAAACATTATGAATTTAATTATATTGGTTTTCGGCGGACGTGAGTCGGTATTTTAGTACCTTTCGCTATGAAAGCAGTTATTTTTACGAAATAAGTTACGGGCGCATTTAATAAAGATATAAATTCCATGTTTGGAGTTTTAATGTGTGATATGAAAATTTCCTAAACATTTACAGCCGAAATTTATTTTATAATATTTTACTATGGTAATACACTGAGCAATAAATTATAGTAGGTAAGGAGTAGATTTAAATATATTTTTCGTATTTGGTCTGTCGATATCTAATATTCTTTATAACTATATATCTGAATGAGAAAAATATGGTTGTACTTTATAATATAATACTAATTTTGTAAGTGAAGGAAAATATATTTTTAATATTTTATTTTTAAAGACGGTATTAAATTTAAGTCCCTCCTCTCCTCTTTTATGTTGCAAGAAACGATCTTGTTTATTACGTGCTATCAAGAAACAAATTGTGTTATTATACTTTAGGCGTTATATTTCTTACGCCCCTATGCACCACACACGGTCAAGATTGTCAGTTTGACTTACTGACAGTTAAAAACGTATTTCTGTTTCTCATTAACTGCCAGTCGAGTCGGATCAAGAGTCAAATTTACCGACCGTATCATATTGCACGGTCCAATTCCTAAAGTATCCATATAAAATACGTTTGTCCTGACTATATGTGGTGCATACGGGCGTTAGTGAGATGCGTAGCTGGTTATCGTTGAGTCTGAGATATACTGTATTTTATGATATTAAATATAAATAAAAATAGATAAAACAAAAAGTAAGTAAATGAAAAATTAATTTTAATAAAAATAAAATCAATTACATTATCTATTGGAGAATTAGAACATTGCTGTTTAATGTGTTAAGATTACGACGGATGCTCGTAAACGAAAATGATAACGCACATATTAGTGGGTTTTAAATAATTAAAAAAAGTACACAATTTCACAAAAGTAAAACAATTTCTAAAAATAACTATTTTCAAAGTAATACGTAACAGAATTTATTTATTGAACCATGAAAATTAAGTCGAAAGAAACCGGACGAAACGATTTCCACTTACCGAATTATGGACAATTTGGTAAATGTGCCTAATTTCGACAGTATTTTCCCTTACATAGACTATGTAAAATGTTGCAAAGTAATAAGTATCTAATGTCTAAGAGTTTCACAATGAGGGAGTTGTGTAATATTTGTAATATAATATAATGTCATTGTTGTTGAATACCTTTTAGAATTATAAAACTACTTTCATGACCATCATAATAAACGAATATCCATAAAATAAGTAGATGTCGCCTCTAACTAATTTATTTACATTCTCACGTGAGTTATTGTTTATCTCTCTCCCTCTAAGGAATACTGTAATAATTTCTGTTGTAGAAGTTGACTAAGCCTCTGAGCTATAAAGTTGTAAATATTCATTTATATTCCATCCAACGGTTTTTGCGTGATGCGTGCACAGACATATTTTATGCATAGTTGATCCTTAAAACGACACTTAATACGTTACATTTTTATTAAAATATGTTAATTTTGCAATATGGTTTCTCCATATTTTACACAAAGTGTTTTTTTTAAATAAATATTTAAACTTTTTTTAAGGTTTCATAGCCAAACGGCAAAAATAATTTTATATAATTTCGTCCCATCCGTCTGTCCGTGTCTCTGTCTGTTCGTACGTCACAGCCACTTTACTCGGATGTAACTGAGGGATAAAAAATATCCAATGTATAGAGGCTTACAATGTATTTGAAAAATACAAACTTAAAACTTTAATATTATTTGGTGCTACGAATCCCTTCACGTGCGAGTCCGACCTTGCTCGGTTTTGTTTATAATTCGTACAGACGTATTATATGGCAATATCATCATCATCACGACGGCAGAATAGTTGTACATTTTTGGACATGGGTCATCTCTAGTTTCAACTGTCGGCGGCCCGAGCTTTTAACATCTAACCTCGGCCTGCATAGTTGTGAATATCGTATATCCATTCACGGGACTTGATGTAAATACTTTGTCGCCTTTCCCTGAGTTTCCTTGTGTGTACATCGTTCTCCATTTAGGCAATGCGATCTGCCCATCCTCCCTTGCGCTTGTCTATGAAGGTAACCACACCCGTGATTTTCGTCTTTAACTATATTCATGTCATGGTCTTATTGCTGCGTAGGGTATTTCTAAGCATTGTTTTTTCCCTAGCCTAATGCGCGATCCTTAGCTTCGTTCCGATATCTCAGTCAGGGTCATGATTTCAACTTCATAAACGAAAATTAGCAGAATACATTGCTCTAATACTCTTGCCTTTATCGGTCTAGGCTTCTGTTGGATCTAAAACCTGGCCAAGCATAAAACATTCTATTCTAAATCACTGTGTTTGTCTTTGGCTATCCAAAGTGATTTTATGCCCAAGATGTTTATATTCTTGCAAGACTTTGATCGACAGTTGGTAGTCGTATGGACTTCCAATGTTGATAATGATTTTTGTCTTTAAAGAGATGACCTTATTGTTATATTTAATGATATAAAAGGTTATCAAACATAACGAAATATCCTCTATGCTATCAGAGAAACAAGCTAGGTGTTTGGCAAAATACCGTTTAAGCATTCATTTACAGTTTATTCTGATGATCTTTTGTTCTTAATCTAGTCGTTTAAAGATGTTTTTAAAGTGGCTATAAATAATTTCGTCTAAATCGTATTTCTCTGGCGAATTTCCTTGGTCACAGAGAATTTTTTTTCTTTTCATGAGAACTTACGTATCCTATGCCATATTTTGAGGCAATAATGATGTAAGGTGTTGACATCAGTATTGCAGCTTTTAGGAACTCGTACTTCAACGAGACGCTTGTAATGAGCATGGAAAATGCTGTATTATATGGTGTGGTAGTGAATTAAAAAAAACTTGGGAGGTGTCAAGGGACACCCGAATGGAACGAAGTTCCTTTCGATTAATTAGTGAAGGAATTGTAATAAAATTTTATTTTTTTTAAGTTATAATAATAATTATTGTTATTATTTTTTATTATTTATTATGTACAAAAAACCTGTATACACTCAACAAAAATAATCGTCGCGAGACCACACTGTTCAATGCGAAATAGAAAGACGAAACGAAAATAACTGGCTCGCTTTCTATACGAGAGAGAGACAGACAGAGAAACACGCGCACGCCGTACGGCTTGCAGCGCGTCCGCTAGCAACTATAGCAAAAAGTGTCGTTACAACTTTTGGTCTTAATTTTTTCCGTCTAGCCCCCTTTCGCAATGCGCGATAAGGAACTTCGTTCCAATAATTTCTGGAATAATCCAATTAAAATATGCGGAAATATGTTCCTTCTTAATATTATCAAAAAGTAGTAAATACCTTGCAAAAATTAAAGCTGTAGAGATGTGAATCTGACAATTAGTACATGCAACAGTACAAATATTACATTCATATAGCCTTCGATAAAGAAATAAAAAATACATAGTTATATTACACTAGATGGATGGTCTCAATTAACACCAATGGATGCAACAGAAATACTGGTGATTGATAAATATAACATATATACAAAATATTCGTACTGGCAAGAAAAAATATGCGTCCTCATGTGCGTATCATTGTCAACCAGTTTAAATTATAAATACAGATATATTACGACATTTCAAGTTTTGTAGACAATTAAAAAAATGCATTATAATATTGAATAAATAAAATTTTATGTTAAAAGTGTCATTTATTAATTCCTAAAACAACATTGCCTTGAAGGTGATATCATATATCCACGCGAAGTAATTCATTACCAATCTCCAGTCACGCCCTGTTACGAAGTGTTAAGAGGCGTCTTGAATTTGAAGAAACTCTCGGTCCCGAAGCTTATCCGCCCACGGCGGCGGCGCGCCGACACTGAGCGCATTACGTACTAACGATTTAGCTAAAGAATGTCCTATGAATATTAAATTTATTTGTTCGCCTCCGTAAGTACGGGGCGTATAATATTTGATATCGTGTTTAGGAATGGGAATCGATTTTTGGGTGTAGGGGTGGCCCACTGGGGAAGTCACTTTTTGATTCAACAAATATTGACTGTAATTAAGGTAATTATAATGTCAGTACAGTACTATTGAATTGAACTTTCATATTTTTGTTAACGTGGTGGCATTTTTTCACAACCCTGCCTTCTTATAAAAATAAACGTTGTAAAATTTAATTTTTTGTTTGAACTTTCAATTTTGATTAGATACGTTAATTAATAGTGGAACTAAAATATTGGAGCTGAAATAAGTTTAAAGAAACGGTCAGTATTTCCCTACATTATGTCATAACTTAGTGAAAACTGATATCCTGGTAGATTGTATTACAACTGTTTATATCGGCACATGTATTGTATGTTATAATTTATTGCTTTAAAAAATAGTAACTTTGAAATATAGGATACGAATGGGCAATTTTTTTGCAATCAGTTACGTAGATTCATAAATTGCAACTTTGAAATAAAATTTTAAAATTGTAGGCTTTTAAAATAAAGCTTAAATTGTAATGTCTAATAATCGTAGGACATATTTTCCAGACCATTCCATGTTTACTTAATTTTAAATATTAGTTTAGGTTAAAGTCTGACATATCACCATACCTTAGTTAATCGTGTGTTTTAATCATGTAATGAGTTAGAATACTATTTGAGTATACAATGTAATATGAATTTGACGTCAGCATTTCATTAAAATATAAGTCGAACTGTCCTAAATTTACTAACATTACTTTTACGATTTATTTAAATTGACTCTATTCGTGACAAAGGTTAATCATCCTTCAAGACATATTCCACAGGGGCAGGACACCTGCGAAATGATGAGAGGTCATACGTCACTGGCACGTAGCTGCATTATGTTATTATATCATCACTGTGCTCTTTTGAGCGTATTTGGATTTTTCTCACGTTTTCCATCAAAGAAAAAAAAATTTTGATTTGACTGACAATGCCTTTAAGAATTTGATGTTAGGTTCAGTTATTGAAAAGCACGGATAACAAATAATATATAGCATTAGGTTAGCCGTATTTTATTTTACATAGTTTATTCCATTAATTTACATCTGAAACACTACGAAAATATATGAGTCAACACACGTAGTTCACATTACTGCCCGGTCCGAATAAACTTTACGCACATAAACAATATTCGTGTTCATTTTCTAGACGCACGAAAGTATTTTAACAAAATTACCGAACTCAGCATAAAATCCACCAAGCACCGGGGCGCAAAAAATCTAAAACATTTGGAAATGTTTGTTTTTGTGTGGAAAATTGAGCTGTGCGAGCGTCGGACGGCTCGCTCGCTAGTCGTTACGAAATGCAATACGGGCCCGATCCCTGGCGGGCGCAAGCAACAAAGCGATCAACGCTAATGGCAGCTCCACAAAAGAAACGAGAAATGGGGGAAACGAGGATAAATTCGACTACAACTCGATCCTGCTGAGAGAACTATTCCCTTTTGTTTTTCAGCGAGTTCGCGTACGTTGATACGATTAGCTACCTACGGCTCCTACATATGTTTCGTTTGCCGCCGGGTAATGGTGCAAAAATTTACTGCTGTGTGCTTGAGATAATTCTCGAAATTAAGAAAGAGACTTATTTACCAGATATTGTTAAAGTATTGAAAATTGAAGAATCTTTCAGTTACTTTTTCATATTTTACGAGTTCGTAGTTCATCTCAAAAAGGTGAGTTCTTTAATGTTATAATCATTTCCATTAAATATCTAAGACAATTAAATTGATGATTTAAAATATAACGGATACTTGTCAAGTAATTGACTTTTGTTAAAAATTGTCTGCGATTTCAGTTTAAATTAAGCAACATAAAAATATATCCAAATATTGAGAAATCCTCATATTAAAAAGTATTATTAATTGATAGATTCTTTAAATTTTGAAATCAATTTATTATTATTTTTATTACTATTTCCAAATCATGGAAA
Organism: Druceiella hillmani; assembly: GCA_039881145.1. Classification (NCBI taxonomy): domain Eukaryota; kingdom Metazoa; phylum Arthropoda; class Insecta; order Lepidoptera; family Hepialidae; genus Druceiella; species Druceiella hillmani. The sequence goes on from JAYKKI010000043.1 coordinate 13,662,084, forward strand.
AATAATGCTCTTTATAATACTTAAGCATATGAAAATTATTAAAAAAGGCAAATTTGAAAAAAATACACTACTAGATATAAATTATAATATGAATAGACAAAATATGCAATAGATACACGTAAAGAAAAAGTTAAAGACAATAAATCGAGATAACATTGATCACATAGTTACAAAATAATAAAGTTTTTTCATGCTTACACTAAGCTATTTTTAGCAACGTTGTTAATATGTGGTCGCGTTTTGAGTAATTTGCTTAGTAGACGTCGTTAGAGGTTACACTGAATCTACTATTATTGCGAAAATATTGATCATCGTGAATCATTAATTCTCTTACAAAAATAATTAACATATTTTTTGTCGAGCATTAAATTTTTTATAATTTTCTGCAATTATCTTGTAAACATGGTTCTATTTTTGTACAACATACTCTATAAGTTTAAATTTTAAGAAAATTAAGTAGATATGATGAAATATAAAAAATAAATATCCTCTTTATTCCGTAACTTAAACTCAATTTAAACTGTAATGTAAGGAGGTAAATAGACATTATTGAATGTAGTTAGAACCCTATTAAGGTTTCTTCCAACGTTCAAGGTCTGTTGTGAGGGTCGTCCAGTTTTTTTGTTCCTGCTCCTTTTTCTATCTTGTCCGCCCAGCGTGTGTATGGTCTGCCCTGTCTTCTTTTGTCTATTGGTCCTTCTATAGCGTCACTGCCTTTATCCATTTGGCTCCTTGCATCTTAGCAACGTGACCTGCCCATTGTCATTTCTGTCTCATGCCGTTTTCTTCTAGCGCTTCTATTGCTTTGGTCTCATCTCTTGTTTTCATGTATCTAATCCTATCCATACGTTTCACCCTAAGAATATTCTTCTCGATTTTTCTTTGGCATGCTGCTATTTCGTTTTTTTTGCTTCTTTAGTGTATTTTAAAGTTTCACATCCATACGTCAGCGTTAGAAGAAGACAATAATATATTACCTTATATAAAGGATCTTTTACCTTAAGAATCTACTGCAAGAATTAATCTATAAAATTTGCTCCATATTAACTCTTCTGTCAATCTCCTTATTAATGTTGGTGGATCTTACAGATAGTCCAAGGTATATACTCTTTTACATATTCTTAGTGTACGTTATGTATTAAAATATTTTTTGTTGATGCTATTTGTCATAATGTAACAAACACTATGCTTTTATATTCACTTTCAGACCAATTTCCTTATTAATATGATGTAAACTATCAAGCAAGAGTTGTATATCTTGTGGATTTTCTAATAATGACATAATATTAACCGCAAATGCAAGGTCGGTGAGATGTTTTCTACTTATGAAAATTCATTTGTTATTCCAACAGAGATCCTTTATGATATATGATTATTTTTTGGAGTTGAAGTAAATATAGTTGATATTATTATACTTAGGATAAGGTTTATCTTCTTATAGAAAATTGCAATATTTGACTTCGCCCATTGCCTTGGAATTGATTTTTGTATTAATACTTTTTAAGAGTCGAGTTAGTGGTGTGAGTAATACCAAATGTATTACTGACGCTCTTAGCAAATTTTTAGTAACGCCGTTTGATCCCGGACTTTTCGGTCGTTTCAGCTTTTTCATAAGATAAAGTATATAATATCTTTCGTTCATCAATGTAATTTATGTTGCGTTTCAAGACGTCCTTTTCGTTACCTATCGTAGTCTCTGTGGTCACGTTTTTATTTTTATTTTGTATAAGTTTTCGTAGAACGATGTGGCAGTTAGCAAGATATCTTTTCCGTGGTCTTTTTTCTTAAAATTTTAAGTCCATTTTTGGAAGTATTAATTTATTTCAATGCCTTTTTCAAGCTACTCGACGAATCTAAATGTTTCTCTAACACTCGTGTCCTGTAATTTTTATGGTCTTTTTTTTATTTTGTTGGTCTTTTTATACAGTAGACTTAATTCGTGTTTTTATTGATGAAGTAATAGTTTTTGCCTTCAAATTGAAATCTACGTTATTGAAATCGACTTTTTATGTTTTCTGGTAGTATGCTTTTATTTCTTTTTTTTTCATTAGTCGGACACTGTTATATATATATTTTTATTTTGTTGAAATGTAATTGTACTAATTCTTTTTCATAAATGTTTACTAAACATTCACAAAAATGATTTTTTTCCAATTATTGTCACTGTCATACACAATTATTTTCCAATTATTGTGACAGTCTTGTAAAGTACTATGTTGTCTATATTTTTTTCACGAAAGCCATTTTGTAAAGTTATAGTTTTAGAGAAACAGCGCTTTCTTTAAGTATTTATCGATCGTGAAAATATGAAATTGTCATTTTATTAGGTACTCAATTGTCTAAAATGTGCAGGTCAAATATTTTTGTACTATTAACAGTTTATAAATTACAGGTAGTGTTATGAAAATTATTTTCCAAATCTCATTAACTTTTTATCGTACTTTAAAATATTCTACCATGAATATTGTAGTAGAAAGATCCATTACAAAATTGATTGAGAGTTACCATTGTAGAAAATTAAATGGCTTTCAAGGTTTTTAAAAACATATTTAATATATAATGAGTCGTATATATAATGAGTGATAAAAATTACGACGTTTAGCAGACTGTATTTCATATTATCACCTTTTTAACGAGCTGTGTTTTAACAATTATATTACCAGCTGTGTCAACGATTTCGTTCGCTTGAATTCGGAATAAGTAAAGTTATTAGAATTTTTTTTGTATATTTCTCTTAGGCGCAAATCAAATTTCCTCAAACTCCGTGTAGTAGATTTCGCGTGATTGACGAACAAATTAACATAAAGTCAGACAGACAAAAATTCTAAAAACAAGTTTTCTGGCTTCTACTTTTTTTTCTTTACGCTAAATGGATCACTCTTTTTAAAATATTTTCCAAGTACAGAATTTACTCCGTTACAATTTTATTAGGTATCTGTTTAGACAATTAATAGATATTTTTGACAATTAAACGGCGATTCTTTTATAAAATTTACTTTTATAGAGTTTACGAGACTTAACGTTTAAACTGTAGAATGTTTCTATTCCGAGAAAATGTAAAAAGGAATTATCACCATTATTCAAATATTTCTATTATCACATTGGAGAAAATTAAAAAAAGGAATTTTAAGTTACAACTTCAATCGATAAGTTACCAACTACATATCAGACGTAACCGACTATTGGGTATCGGCTGTCCCTAATTTTGGTATTTCTTATGTTCTATGTCGTTTGGAATGCGGTTGTTCTTGGGTTTATCTTTGTTTTGTGACTGACTGATGTTATTTTTGTTTTATGTGCACGATATAACTTAATAACTTGATAACTTAACGATAATAACTTGAAATTTACTATAAGTAACATTAATTTTTTTGGGTTTTCTGTAATCGTGATAAAACTAAGTAACTGGATTATTTTTTTTGTTTTCTGGTATCACAATAATACGACGAAGCAAGAACGATAGTTTATTGTACTTAGTAATTTTATAGAAGAGATATCTTATTGAAACATAATAATATAAACTGAAAGAAATAATTTGGTAATGGAAGATAATCACCTCATTTTTGTACATCACATGTTTACTTTACAATACCTTCTATATTAACCTTTTTTTGTTTGTGTGTGGAAATCGGATGATGAAATTTAATCTAATTCACAGGATTTTTAGCCATAATAATAGCTCATCTGTATGAGAACTTTTAAAGTAATTTTAAAAAAAGAAGAATGAACCAATGCTAATCATAAAACACACGTAGATTTAATTCTATTTTTACATAAATTTGTATTTTATATATTGTGTCATAATGCGATATTTGTTCTCGAAATTGTATAATCATAATCCATTGTTAAATTAAAATTACTAAAGCTGTGGTTATAATAAAACAAACGTTAAGTGTACATAGAAAAAAAATACTTAAAGTGGACTAAGAACTAAAAAAATTACGATTCGAGTAAAATACATGTATTAATTCTTGTTTATCTGTCTCCTTGTCTGTTTATTAGAGCATCACGAAAAACATACTTAACCAAATTTAATAAATCTTCAAATAAGAATAATTGTTGAGATGTAGATTACAATTTAATAAATATTATAGAAAGTATTTGAATATTAGGTAAGTATTAACGCTTATCCAGTTGAAAATGGGTGCACCGGCTTAAGAATCGATGAAAAGAAATTGTAAACCCATCGCAATGATGAAGTTAGGATAGGATGTAAGTTATTGTTTTCTCTATCAAGGGTAGTGCCCTTAGCACCCGCGATGAAAAACTGTTACTCGAGAAAGCATGAATTAATACAAAAATCGCGGTGAAAAAAGCTGGAAAGAAAATATAGTGTCCAACAAATCCCATGGTGCCCATTTTCTAATAGTGTTGAATTTTAAAGTACGCCGTCTCTTAATTCTCGCTCCTAACCACAAGCTATATACATATTCACATAATCACGAAGTTCCATGGAAAAAAAATATTTATTTGGTGAAAGGAAGTACCGACTGCGCGAAAACGCACCCAACGTGCTCAATAGGTCATTAATTACACACCAGGGTTGGGGAGGTAAATCAAACGCATATCTAGATATATAACGGTAAGTTCATGGATATGGGAAATCTATAAATTAGTGAATGTGAAAATCGGAAAGAATCGTTTTCTTCCATGTTACTATAAAAGCTTTAATAGATTTTGTATGTCATGAAAATATTAATAGGTATATTAATAGGCTCTTCAATTAGTATCAAAAGTTTTATTGTTAAAAATACACATAACATTCTTCGTATTTTATTGATGTTTAATAGGGATCAAATAAAAATAAACAGGAAGATAATAAATTCGAGAAGCTATGGTCTTTGATTTCACATTTTTATGGTGTCTTCTTGCAAAATATGATCAACAAAAAAAGTGTTATTTTATGATATTATTATAATATAAAAAAACAAGGAAAAATTAATGGCAGAGATAATATTGTATTGATATTATAATGATCATTCCTTTATCTATAAATAATATCAGTTTCGTTTATTCTCGTTGAAATTTTATTTATTACAATTTCTACCTTCTTTGCCTCTCTCCTTTATTTATTGTTCATTAGAATCGACGAATTCATTCAATATATTAATGAACACATTTTGTTTTCTTTTAAATTAAATAGAAGACATTAAATAACCAAGTCAACTGAATACTAAATCTAAAAATATCACTCGTATTAAGCGTATCCCAATTAATTATTTATAAATTCCTCAAAATATATTTCTTCCTGTGTTTATTATAATTGTTATTTCAATCACCTATATTGTTGATGTTATTTTTCTAAGTATTATTTCCGTTTTCTGTTTGTGTGTTTTTATTCACATGAAAAAGTAGATTTAAAAAAATTGTCATTGAGTTTAAATATTTTGCGTAAAGTAATAAAATAATGATCTGCATTATTACAACGAGATTCTTACGAAAAAATATGGAAAAAACTATAAGGTCGACGTTGCTCGTTTTTAACAATTCGCTTTTACAGTATTTTTTGATTGATGACATATTGAGAAATAATGACAAATGGTAACATCGGCAACTGGTAAGTATTAATGAGAGCTGGTAATATGCGCATTAAAATTGAAATGAAAGCGTTGCAGCTTATAGAAAGCATGTTAATTTTCTCTGTAAATTCGATAAAATATGATATTTTTTTTGCTAAGTACCTGAATATCAAATTTATTTTAGAATCAGTTCTGGATATTCCTTCAGTCGATTTTACTCGCAACCATTATGTTCTCAATATGTTATTAAAATTTTGATCGAAACAACTATTACCAAATTGTCATGATTAAATTTCACGAAAATGTTTATTTTTGTCATTTTACAAATTTAGTCTAAAAATTATTTAAATGTTATATGTAATCTAAAATAGTTATATTAATAATAGTTATATTAGTAATATTAATAATTATCATTTTAAATTGAAAAGAAATGAAATTTGCAGTACTGAAAATAACTAAATTTGTTATTCAAAGCACCGAAGGGCTTTGTGTTGCGAATATTAGGATAAAACTTTCAATACTTATACGCATCAGTAGCAGGATTACCCTAAGTTATATGCTTAAATTATCATACAACAACAGCAGCGATGCTGCCTTAAGTCAAACGTTTTACTAACGCTTCTAGTCGATAAGCTGTAGCTGTGTCGCAACCGGTCGGGGAGCTGCCGGCGACCGGCGCGACGCGTCCCAATTTAGCTCGACGCCACTTGACCAAAGTTTGCAAGCGTGCAAACTTTTTGACTTATTACCTTTAATTTCCGGAATAGAATCTGGAACCGTCTCTGCGTATCTGTCTGCGAGTTTGCTAACCGCGTGCGTTCAAAGTTAAGGGATATAGCTACGAGGGAGGATATTTATTTATTTATTCAACACGTGTCCAATCACAAGAACATTGCAAAATTTCTTGTATTACCCTGATCAGGACATAAAATAATTAATAATTTACTATTTAAAATAAATGATAATAAACATTTTAATATAATTGTTATCAGGTAGTTACAGTAAACAGATCGCAGTTTTATGCGATTGCGGTTGAATTAATAAGGTTTGTTGAATAAGGTGGTTTAATGAATAAAGTTTGTTGAATAAGCTTGGTTGAATAAGGTGGGTAAATGACGTGGAGTGGTTATAATATTTTAATTCATTTTTAGAGAGCGGTATCGCAAGAAGTAGCGGTTTTTTTTATTATAAACAATCGATATTTTTATCAATGGTAAATTAATTACGTAAATTTTATAAAGTATTACCGAGGAAAATTCTCAAAAGGAAATTTACAGGAAAAGTGAGAAATAAATAAGTAATCAAACCGTTATTGCCGATATTGAAGGGAAATTTTGGTATCATTAATGTTAGAAGGTTTCAGCAATTCACTGTACATTGATAGGTTTATGTTTGACTATTTTTCATAATAATTTAATATGAAAAATCAAAATGTAAACCTTTCGCCTTTTTTGGATATAGTTTAACTAAAATTTTTAAATTTAAAACAAGTAGTCAAAAAGTTATTTTGGTACTATTAAATCTTCAAGTCTTAGAAGGTTTCGGCAATTCACTGTACATTGATAGGTTTATTTTTTATTACTTTTCATAATAACATAATCTGAAATCAAAATGTAAATCTTTTGCATGTTTTGGTTATATTTTTATTAATTTTTTTTAATTTAAAGCAGCAAGCAGCAAAAAATTAAATAGGATTCAATTCATTAGTTCTTTTAATATATAAAATATGCAATTGAAAATAAGCTAATATTGCAGATCCTAATATAATTACAAGTTAAAATTACTTTAGTATCTTTTTCACGTGTTAGTTCATTAAATTGTTCTAATGAAAACTTTACGTTAATTTAATAAGTATCTTTTTCGTGTGTTTAAGAAAATTGTTATTCATCGTTGACGAAAGGTTAGTACTTATAACTTGTGGAATATCAGAATATTTTAAATTAGAACAAATAGATTAATACCACAATTACAATTGTCGATAATTTTAAACCTTGAAAAATCAATAATAACTTATTGTTCCGAAGACTGAATTCACATACATCCTCAATAATCAAGTGTACCTTATAGGTACATTATTCATACAGCATAGATACGCGCTTACATTAAAAATGTTACCTGTACGACCCCTTATTTACGTGTGCATACATTATCCGAAGCACATAATAACGAATATGAGCCACAATCCGCTCCCGGTCGAGCCGGCACATACCGGCCACCGCCAACCGGTTCTCCAGACGAGACGCCGAAATTTAGCTTAAACTTATACTTAAAACTGGTTAGGCTCGCGTGTAAGTTCTTATGTACAGTTGTGTTTTAAATTCAGTAGGTGAATTCTTTGCGGTTTCTTCTATTTTAAATCAAGAAAAGTCTTGCTTTCTAAAGAAAATAGTTTTTAATTTTTATACTGTCAACGAAGTCAAATCTCAGACAGCAAATTAACTAATTTTCAAAAGTTATTAAGTATGTTATGTGAAATATATTACACCTGCTGTTTTTCAATAAGCATTTAGAAAGTATAGACATATGGTATGTACCTATGTATGTATATATGTATATATATATATATATATATATATATACATGTGTGTGTGTATACATATATACATATGTAAATATAAATTCAGGAATACATTTGAAGGAGCGATTAAGAATCGGCAACTGAATCTTAAAATGAAAAAAAACCCTAACTTTTTTTAATTTTTCCATACTGTCCCGCGTTTTATTAAAGCAGGATTTCATCGAAAAAATTATATTCTTTATTTTTTTTTTTCATTTTATGATTTAGTTGCCGATTCTTAATCGCTTCTTAAAATTTGGCCAAAACTTAATCCTGTAGATATATGCACTTATTCTTATTACTAAAATAAAAATTATGAAATATTTTGAATGATAATATTTTATCAGTAAATAAGAATATAATTTTGTTATATTTTTATAGTTTGATGTACGTAGCTCCCAATGTGTTAATATTGCAGATGGCTGAATTTTATTTGTTATTAAATATACGTGTCATCATTATTTTCGTTCCAAACTTATATTATAAACGGCTTTCCCACAGCTTCTGTCAAAATAAAATAATTTGATTAAAATAAAACATATTTACCATTCCTAATATAAAAAAAGAAATGGTTAAACTATTTTTATCATTTAAATAAAATAACTTATTTTTATTTCTCCCTTTGTTTCAGTTCAAAAATAATATATGTAAAACATGTTAATAGTTAATTTCAGTTATTTTTACGATACTAAAATTATTTATGGTCTAATGTATATTACGTTCGAATTATTTTTTTCTGTAAAATCTTTGATACTTTTCGTTTAACATTAAGTCAAATTCCAGATTTACAAAGTATTCAAATAAATTAATAAATTGTCTATATTGAACTATACCTTCAGAAGAATTAATAAGTGTTAAAAATACATTATTTCATCTAAATACAGAAATAATATCCGTTCATTCCAAGGTAAAATATATTTAATAATTTTTTTGTGGTCAATATCTGTGTGAAGCTGCAAAAAGATGAAGTATTATATTTAAATTCAAATTTTCCAAAAATGAAACACGAATTACTTACAAACGTTTTGTAACTTTGCTCATATTAACTAAATGTTAATTTTGTTATTTTTAAATACAAATTTTACATAGAGATGTTAAATTAAGAAAACTGCGAAATTGATTAAAGCTTAGTTCTCGTGACTGATATTATTATAAAGTTGTGAGTCAATGTTTTTCTATATTAATTGGTACATTTAGAAACTAGCTCCTTGTGATTTAAAGGGTATTTTTAAAATTTTTTTTAACATATAAATGTTATAAGTCATTATTTTCTGTACATGCCAGTACCTAGCGTTCCGACTACAAGCACGAAACGATCATTACAATAAATGCGTATACCCGGCCGCCCCATAAAAAAAGTAAACACGGTCTTCGTAATAAAGTCATCAATTTAATTCAAATAAGGTACAATAGCTTCTTAATTGATATATAATAGTGATTAATGAAATTTAGTGCTTTTTACTCTATTTAATTATAATTCTTTCGCAAACCTCAAATTTAAATTTGTCATTTGAAAGCAGCCGTCATTTAAAATCGACTTCAAATGTTTGCGACAGAATTACAGGTAAGTTATTTAGTTTAATATTTAAAGTAAAATATGTGAAATTAATTTATGTAATTATAACTCCTAGTTATTTGTTAATTAATTATATTATATCATTAAACCATCATAACTAATAGGAAATGTGGTGATGATGTTGTATCAGATAACGCAGGTGTTTTAGAAGCTTTCTCTTACGAATTAATCTCGCGCATTACAATGATGGAATGAAGGTTGATAAATGTGGATGAAAACTATATTAGTTTTCCTTAAAGATTCTTATGTTATATGTGTTTTAATATTAATGACATTAAAAATTAATTTCTAAACTTTTCTAGAAAAAGAAAATAGCTTATTATTTTGTATTCTACTTTAATTGTTATTATTTTTATCGGGTTTAGTTTCGGTTTTTGGACGTAATTAATAAGTATATAATTACATTTCGTGATATTTAAATTATATATATATATATATATATATATATATATATATATATGTGTGTGTATAATACAATTGTAATTAAATGAATTATTCACATTGAAAATATTTAAAAAAGTGATTGATTTAGCGTATAGAATGATAATAGACGTCAGAGGAACGTTTTTAGAATTTATGTCTGTCTATCTGTCTGTATGTTAAGGATGAGAGAACTGATTTTTAGCCTTTTGCGAAACTTGCGTTTTAAAATAAATGTTACAAATAAGTAGCAAATTAAACTTTTGAAGAAAAAAAACCGTACCATTAATACTTGCTAATTATCTCAAAAATATCTGACATTGAACTAATACACTAGTATCATATTTTAAAATTATTAAAATTATAAAAGAAATAAAAGAAAAATGTGGTTTAAATAAAAATCTATAAAGTCTTAAATTTAATACCTATCGTCTTTAATTTAGTAAGACTCAATTTTCACTAAGTATTCAGACTCAATTTTGATCCTGTCCTATCTTACGTTATATGCTGAACTTAATCTGAGTTTTAATTTTAATTTCAGAAAGAGAAGAGAAATTACTTATAACTTTTTATGTTTTTAGGATTCCATATCTCAAAAGGAAATATGTAGCTTTTTTAAGATCACTAACGTCTATTTGTTTATAACACTCTATTTTCTTGTTAATAGTTTGATGTAGAAACTCCCCTAATAATTAAATGTATTAACTCTTATGTTATGCAGTTAAATCTAATACTTTAAAATATGTTATATGATAATATTAGAGGAACAAACAAATTTATTTCTTTTTTAGTTTTATTTACCTTACGGGTATCGTTTGAGATAGCTAATTATAAGGAAACTGAAAATATTTTTTATACAATTTTAAGGGGCATACCCTAAGAGATATGCACCAAAATTGACAAAATAGTGTGTTGTATTCCCCTTATTTCCGTAAATATACCCTCCCGTCCCTTATTTTCGCAAAAACTGAACCAAAAATCATGAAGAAAATAAAGTTGGTAAAATCTGACTAGACAGTTACAGGAATATATAGCGATAATCTCAGGTTTTATATACTTATTTTAGAAATTCATAATATTTTTGCACTTCTGAAAGGTGCTGTTGGCAACATTTTAATTCAGTTGAAAATATTATTAAAATTTGAAAATAGTTTATTTGAAACATTTTGTATCCTTAAGTGCCAACTTTTATTTGTACCAAGATATATACAAAATTCTTGTATTGTGAGTACTACTCGTACTTATTTTATAAAAAAATCACTCCACTAAACATACTAAATAACATAGATATATTAATAGGTACGCTCGGATTCATATAATGTGCCTTTTCTATATGTTTAATTGTTTTTAACGATCGGTAGGTACTTACAGGAGGTAAAAAGAAGATAAGATAAGCATTAAGAAAATTGTAATCCATGAAGATTACATGTTCTTTATGCTTTACTTGAAGTATGAGACTGAGTAAGGACTCGGAAAAGCATGTTCTCGTAGAAAGTTTTAAAGGTAAGCTATTTAGTCTTTTGTTCGTTTATTTAATATATACCAACAGAAGTAAACGTTCGGAAAATTGGTACATACGTTTAATCTTCTCCAGTGGTTCTAATCTTTAAAATTGTTTTTTGAATAGTTTCGTGTCATAACCAACTAGTTTTGAAACAATGAGTCCTTTTTATGTGGTAGAGCTTCACTTGTGAAACTTGAACAAATGGTAATATATGGAAAAGTAGACAAAAAATTTTGATTAGATTTTAACGTTAATTGTTTAGGCAGCAGAAGAGTATCATGGAGAGGTGTCCTTTCCACATTTCAGCTGGATAACCGTACAAAAATTTAACTTTAATTTTGTAGTTTTTAAATTATGTTACGTAGATTATTATATCGACTTAATGCCAATAGTTATATAATAAATATGAATTCGTTTATCGAAATGTAAATTACTTAAGTGTATTTGACCTATGATACTTTAAATCCATTGAACTCAACAAAAGATCTGTATGCATGCCTCATTGATAAATGCCGCCTCAGACACCAACCAATTCATTAGTCCGATATTAATTAAGTTAATTGGAAAATAATACTCCCACACTATCTTACCCGAGTAAAATCCATTAATTTTCCCACACAAACAAATCTACATGTACGATATATAATATATACATCTATTTACATAGATTCACGCAGTATATAAAAATATATAAAAATACCTAAGTTCCCAAAAGCATACACACTTTTCGCTTTTCATTCCATTACATCGAATTTACTTAGCGATTTTGTTCCAATAAATGTCGGTTTTAGAAATGTATAGAGCGTCTCTCTTTCTTTGCGAAACTTGCTGTGGGAATAACAAAGACGGCAAGAGTGGAGGTAGCTTCGAGTGGAATATGGACAAGTTCGTTTCTCATCACAAAGGAAGAAGACATTTGTTAACGCCCGACTACAGTGAACTGGGCTTTGAGTAGCTCGATGGGCCAAAATACAGGGACGAATCGGTTAATAGTTTGTTCAAGTAATGGTAGCCTTGTGTTATTAGCCATTTGTCATAATTTTTTTCTAAATAATGCCAGTTGCTATGAAACATATTAAAACATATATGATTATTTGTTATCATGGAAATTGGGCAGTTTCATATTTTACGTACTATTTTAATCTATACTTAGAATTATGTAATTTTTTTTCAATCCATGGTCTTTGTTTATCCTACTGCTGCCAACTATTCTATTTGCTTTCGTAAAATTTAATCAAATTTCCCGATTTAGCTTTATTTATTAAAAATATTCCTATCATTCAATTAACGCAGATATATAGATAGATTAATATTTCTATGGTAAAAAATCGAAGGGGTAGTAGCTATAGGATGAAATTCCATAACTTATTTTTGTTTATTTTGCAAATTCGTAGTTTTTGTAGTACGTGAACATTATTAACATTTTGTGCCTGGACTTATTCATTTATGTTTCGAGACTTTTTTCCCTTCACTCTTTTATTATTTTTTTATATTCCTTTCACATATAAGCAAAGTTAAGTCTGTGTTAACTAAATGTTGCAATAATATTAACATGGATTTACAAAAAAATCGTTTAATTCAATTGAATCGCTCTTACCTACAGCTCACACTATTAAGTAAATATGCATTTGAATAATGTATTGTGCTGACATTATTCAGTTGCATATCAAGTTATCTAAAACTAAATGGTGATTGCAGATTTGTATTTGATGTCCGTTCATTTGCCTTAAACAAGGCCTTACATCTTGATATTGCAGTTAAAAATAGCTTCGGAATCAATTACAAAATTTTAATTTTGCAAAATATCAAGGACCTGGGTAGAGTGGTTGAAGCGTTAACGGGAGATAAACAAATAAACAAACTCACTGTTGCAATTAGAAAATTACCGGCAAGGAATGGTTGGGATAAATAAGATTATGTAAAAACTTACTCTGAACGAATGAATTAAAGTAAGGTTTAATATGCTCACTTTCTACAATTGAAATTAAAATATATAAATATAATTAGAAAAGTCTAACGGCCCAGTACAGCCCCGCGTCGTGAGATCGCTCGCGCATTGGAACAAGAGTACAAAAAACATTTCTTCTCGCGGGCACATCTCCGCCGCCATCCTCTGCTCCATTCACATTTTTTTATTTATAAATCCACTCATGTGGCAATCCACTTTTTACCATCTATGGATTAGTACGGAGATTTAGAGAGGAAAATTCAAAATTGTGCCCATTTAGCTGCTTTAACGTTTAGTTTGGTGCGTTTTGCAGATAGACGCGAAATATCCGCTTAATGATTTTTATTCTCATCACGCGTTCGTTGAAACTTCAGAAGTATTTTATTATAGAAGCCAAAACATCTTAACAAGATATACAATTTGAATAAGAAATTAAGTAACAAATTTAAAATGAAATTTAGAATCGCACCCTAGAAACGATGTAATCGAAAAACCCATCGGAAAAATTATTATGTTCTAAAACTACATACCTATATTTCTTGCAGTGGATTACTTATTGATGTACTTATAAGTCTATTTCCTTATGTACTCGTAGTTATTAATCGTACGTTGATGAGATTAGATTTTTTATTTCACCGAAGATAAGGAAAATGTTTATAGTAACATCTCAGTATAATATTACTAAATTCAAATTCTATTTTGTAATGAGTATTGTTACGAACATAATAACGGAAATGAAATGAATTAGCTTCTACGAAAAATTGCATTATTAACAAAATAAAAAAATATGTGTATTCTTAATATACATTTATTTCTATTCACATACAAGATAGTATAATTCCATTCACACACAAATGGAAAAAAATCTACAAAAATATCTCGTAAAACTTGTTAGTATTTATTCTTTAATATGCCTAATCTTTATAAGTACGCTGTTTCTATTGTGGTTGTTGTGAGTATATACTCAACATTGTTCACTGAATTCACAAGCTATTTAAAACGCCTAGTATGTTTAAAGGATAGATAGATTTAAATTTATTAGACAGAAACTATTTATAAATTATTTAATAGATACTTAATTGAAATGAATCTATTTATAATATAAAAAAACCTGACACGTTTTTTACACGAGTAGAATACACATATTAATATAACATTTAAGGATACATAGCATTTCTATTAAACCATTTACAAATATGAATTTTATATTCCCTATTTTATCTTTAACAGGTGTAAAAAGATGGCACACAATCAAAATTTGTAGTAGTACTAACATGTCAAAAACAGCGTAAGTGGGACCTTTGGAAGCACGAAGTGCTATAGATGTGGCATCCACGATGACTAAAGTTAGTCCAATAATACGAGCTTCTCCGAAATCACTTATTATACCTACATAATTTAGTAATTTTTAAAAAAATATATAATAATATTTTTTATACCTACTACAAACAGAAATAGTTTTCCCATAAATTTATTATTTTTCTTAAATAAAAAGTAAACATGTGCATGAATGAATTTGTTTTGCATATATGTTTAGAAGTAAATGGTTACAAAAGTTTAATAATGACCAAGAATTAAAAATATATAGTTATAAAAATACGTTGAAAACAGTAAAAATCAATTTAATTCTTTATGGGTCTATAACAATCCTCATTAAATGTAAGAGTACAGCAATAAATTAACTTAAATATCGATATTAAAAGCAACTGACTTTAAAGCAATAACAAAACATGTACCCACAAAATTAAACGCTGACTTAATACAATATTTATTACATACACCTTCATAGTCAGACAAAGTTCACTTTGCATTCCCCATTCGCGGGTCCTGACCCTAGATTTATGGCGGCTGTGCAGCAGACGGAAGGAAGTCAGATTACGGCTGAGTCTGTAAGCGAAAGCGGCCTTTCGCTGACCACAAACTTTATGTGGACGAATGTATGTATATATTACTCGTGTTTATTATACCTAAGTAAATTACATTATTATACGTTTATTTATACTTGTGCGGCTATATGAAAAAATGTTTAATTTTGAAATTTATATTTAGTCCAGTTGAACGGACTAAATATAAATCTTGGTATGAATGGAGGGAAGCTGAAAATTTACCTGAAGTCAAAAAAAGTGAAGGAAGCTGAAACTTTTCTAAAAATGAACTAAAAAGTCTTATAAGATATTATGTCCGCTAGTTAACCTATCAAAGGCACAAAGTCATGAAAATTGTTTTTTTTTTTGTAAAACATCTCGCTTCCTATGCCTGGCATGTTAAAGGTTTTTATTTTTTTTTGTATGACTAACTATTTTCGAGATATAGCTCGGAGCACCTGCTTGTAGGATAACTACGTATACTGCCGAGTAAAATGCAAGTACACTTTACAAAATTAATAATATAATAAATTATTATTATAATTATTAATAATAAAACAATTGCTTATTTATAATAATATTTATAAATAAAAGGTAACGTAAAATTATATTAATTGTATATTATTGAAATTAAATAATTTAAATAAATTATTTGTACCTAATTGTAAGTGTTACAAAAAAAATTATCTATGATTTATATTATTTATGAGTATGTTTTTTATTAATAAGCATTTTTTTTAATTTTTAATAATGACGGTAATATTTTGTCACACAATTAACTTTGTAAAATGTACTATGCATTTAGTAGTATACCTACATAGCTTTATCCTGAAAACGCATACACGCTTCCTATTCTCCGCGCTGTATCTGGAATATTGTTAATTTAAAAAAAAAGTAAATAATCAAACTTGTATAGAATTTTATGCTCTACAATTTTTTTGAAACTCTTAATAATATGCGAGGAATTTGCAAGAAAGCAGAAGCAGGAAGTGAAATATTTGGAAAAAAAACCATTTTGGGGCCTTTGACATCTTAAATAGCGGACGTGCTAACTTATGAGACATTTTAAGCCATCTTTATAAGGTGAAAACAAAGATCTATAAATTTTCAGTTTTCCTTCTCACATTCCGAGGTTTAACCCTTGTTTCGCCTTATTTGAATTTTAACCAGCAATAAACTGAATGTTTTCTATACATATCAATGTCCTCTGTTTCCAGTAATATACATAATATAAAATGTTTTCATCTGGAAAAATTGTTTATTAGCAAAAACCTAAAATATAAATGCATAGTTCCTCATAAATCTGTATAACTTTCCAGGTTGAAAGTTGTAAACTTTCTATTTTGTATAAATTAACGTATGGTACCTTTATTAAAACTTTTATTACAAACTTTCGTTTTAATAAAATTATGGTATAATGCTGATCTTTAAAAAGCCAAAATTTAAATTGACTTCAGTATTAAGTTTTTAAGAACATCAAAAGGGGCGTAAAAAAAACATATAAAATCCTATGAGTATAAAATATTTGTCTTTATATATATATGTATATATATATATATATGTATATATAAATATATAAATATATATATATATATATATATATATATATATATATATATATATATATTTAGTTTAAACAAATAGAGAGCTTTACATAATTTCTATTTTATGTGAAAAAAATCAAAATTCGAATAGAAAATTAGTTTGACCATAACGCGTTGAATATAAATTGTGTAACAGAAATAAAATTTCAAAGTCTTCGTTTAAAGCCGGTTAAATATGAGACATTTTATTGTAAAAATCTGAATTCGTTTGTTCTCGTTTTTTTTCTTATGTAATTGTTTAATTTTTTTATTCCATCAATAAGATACTAATATATTGTTTTTCTTTATAACTATTTTCCAAATGTCTGTTACGATAATATCGCCTTTACAGCATTCTGGTCTGTTGTTAAAAAAACACAGATGAGTATTTCCATTTCTTTTTTTTCTTTTTCAAGTCTACCTATTTTTTGACTCAAATATCTATTTATCGATCTTGAAAGTAACGTGAAAATTGGAAATCCGTGGAGAGAGAGGTTGAGAATCATTGTAATATCCAAAGTTCAGTAAATGACAGTGTGGAAAACATTTTGTTTCACGCCTGCTTTAACCACCCTCCATTGTTTTAATTTCTTATGTAGATTAAAAAAAACTGTAATTATAAAATGGTTATTAAACATTTAAGTCATTATCATTCTTCAGTTTCATTATGACGGTACAATTTTGAAAAAAGTCTTCGGAAATAATAAGTTCTCAGTAATATTTTGCATGAACTTATTTATAACTTACCAATACATACATAGCTTTTTATATTCTGTTGGAACATGTTAAGTTATATTCATTTGACTCTTTCTTACTTCAGTTTAACAAATACTTGTTATTTGTAGTTATACTTTTTATTTGTTAGTTTGTTTTGAGTATTAAATGTGATTTTAAAATATGCCAAAAAATACATATGTATTTTATAACTTAAAATATGATTTTGAAGATATTATTAATATAATATGTAGGAACAGCTGCAAAATAACTGATGTGACTCACAAAATAGAGCAAACAACAATTCTAGAATGCATATGGAAATAACAAAATCCTATAGTTCAATGAACTTTATTGCTTAATTCCATTTCTTATCCTTATGATCACCTTTATCCATGCGTACTTTTCATAAAGTTGTTTTTTATCCACAGTTTTAATTTTGAGGAAAAAAATAGTTTTTGTTATTTCTTTTAACTTTTTTATAATTTTCGTTACCTTTTAGTAGGGTAGACTTTGAGTTCCGTCGTACAAACGTCATCCATGGAAAGCGTCGTCTCAAAAAATTTTAATATTCCTGCATAGAATCTAATGGACAACTGAAACCTAAAAATCAGTTTCAGTTTTAAGTTACCTTATTATAGCATATACGAAAATACAAATACTTTATTGTCAATACCGTATATTCCTCACTGCACTACATATGTAGTTATAAATATAGTTATAAATGCTTAATCCGCAAATATGTAGAGATACACACATTCGCTAGTGAAAAGAGTTGTAACCGAAATACAAACGATGAAAAACTATGATATATGGACGGGAAAAAGGAAATAGCAAAAAGTGCGCCCAGTGGTGCACTTTTACAACGTTTGACTCGTCGGCTGGTGTTACATCCATCTGCAAAACACATGTCGACAATCTGTAATCGGATAAATGAAAATGAAGCGATGTTCATATCGTATTTGATATATTATTGTAAAAGTAATATCTGTATATATATATATATATATATATATATATATATATATATATATATATATCAAAAATCGAAACAATATGACAGGAAACATATGACTCCATTTTAAAATATTCATGAAAATTTCTTCCGGCTCCCTCCCACTCAACGAATAATGTTAATTGCAATATCTTAACTAAATCATCATTGTTATCAGACAAAGCGCAATTTTAAAATTATATCTCAAATTATATAATAGCATATAATTAATTATAGAACAGTAATCTAATATACATTCGTGTATTAGATTACTTGTCAAAACAAAATCATGAATTAATGAAAAACGGTATGGAAATATTGTGGTATAAAGTACCACAATAAAATTAACAAGATTTTTTATTAGAACAATCTAATAAAAAATCTTGTTCATAAATAATTTAGTAATAAAAATAAAAATGGTCACAACACAGGCTGACGTGTTTGCCCAACTAATTCAGTGTTAATCAAGATATACGCTTCGTATTGAATTACTACATAAAAATTGCACATGCCGGATGGATCGAGTTAGGGTTCATACAATTGAAATATAATGACCCGAAAGAGGGACCTCCAACGCTTGTCAGATTTATGTTAATAATGACATGCTTACGTTATATTTGAAGATGTTGACCTTGTCAATGAAAGTTAAACATACAATGGTAAACTTGTCCAGGAAAAATTATTTTGACCAATTCATAAATAAGTAGAACATTTGAAAGTAACGAGGAAAAAGAAATGTAATACATTCTAAAACTAATCAATCTTTTTTTCACTTTCCTACAGAATATAACTTTAATAATTAGAAAGCGCTCAGCTGCTTGTTATCTGAGGAGAATTTACCTATAGTTTGTGACTAATGAAACATTTATATATTTCTATGTATTGTTAAGGAATTCAATATCTTTTTATTTTTCTGTATATCGCTATTTTTAACTTTCGATATTGATCGTGTATGTACGCAAAAATAATTAATTAAAAGGGATCAATTTGCCTTCAAATCGTACTTTTTACATTTTCAGCAATATTGTTAATCTTTTAGCAATTCATTGTAATGAATGATGGTTATTTATTTTGCGTAAATAAAAATTTACTATTCTTATGTATTACCTGCTAATTTTCCATCGCAAAGTAAATTAGAAAATTCTTATAAATAAATAAATTATATATATATATATATATATATATATATATATATATATATATATATGTGTGTGTAATTCTACCTGTGGCAGTAGTGCATGAACTTAAAATTTAAATACAGTGACAAGAGAATTTTACTTTGAGCATTATAATATTAAATTATGTACAGTGACTAATAATAAATAAATAATATTTTATGTACAGATAGAATTATAAGAAAATTTTGCAATTAAATTTTTTTTGGAAATGTTTATAAATAATACTTAAAGGCAATTAACAATTTCAAATATAACTGTTATTAGGTACGAATTTATAAAAGTCTATAGAAGTATTAGGGCACAAATCTTATGGCCGGTCAGTAAGAACTGTTTCAAAGTTTGTAGTGTCATCGAAAATATTTTTTATTTCGTATAAAACTGAACATTTTTCAAAAAATTGTTGGCAGAGCGACAGATATATTCATATTTTTCTTATTTGGTGTACACAATGGATGAGGGCATTAAACTATATGGGAAGCCAGTCCTTGCTTAACGTCACATAGTTCTGGGAATAAAAAATATCTCAAATAATAAAAGTACTGTTGCGGCTAACTTCACCGAGCTATAGTTCTGCATACATCGAATAATAACTAGGTAAATACGGTGTAATGGCTAGCTAGTACTCGCACGTAGCGGAGCGAGATACGAGGGCGGGCTCTTCGCAAATGTTCACGTCGTCATTAATCCTCCGGCATTACGAATGTTTGCGGATATAAATTACAATTTTTAATCGGAAAATATGACCGTTGATCGGCAAATACCTTCCCACGTACAGATAGAATACTTGTAGGTATAGTGAGTCAGTTTACTTTTAATGATTGAATGTTTGTAAATTAAATTCAATATATGTGTTAAAATGATATTTATTTGCCAGTATGACATTATATTCTTTAAAAAATATGGTCGTGTGCCTTGTTTTTAAAATAATATATACTACGCAAAAATAACATTCAGACGTAGTGTTATTTAATGCGAACCAGTTTTAATTAATTTCATTTGAAATAGTTCAAATACTTAATAATGGATTTGTCTTACTTTTAATGAACATGATTCAGTTGTAAAGAGTGACATCGAAAATAAATGTATGTAAAAGAGTAAATAACACAATATTATTGACACATAATCTTATATTTCCAGCGAATAATATTAAGTTATACATCTTTTGGGGATTCTTAGATTTGTAATTAGTTTAATAGGTAGTACTAACGAACCACAACTCTGCGATCTATTTTCGATAAAAACATATTTAATTTGAAACATTTCCTAAATCTATGAAATAAAAAACCTATCAAACACGAGTCAAATACGGTCCTTTACACATTTAGGTACCTATAAACATATAAGAATACACAGTGTTCGTAATTAAGCTATTTAAAAATATCAATTTTACACGAAATAAATATATTGCCTTCTATACATTTCACAGGTGTAAAAGCAAACAAATTACAAAATGTAAATTTCCACCTAGAATTAGAAATTATTGATTTTTAGATTTTCTTCCTTTACAAGAAGACTTTCCATTATACTGACTTTCCAATTGTAGGTGGACCGACAATACCCTTAAGGTTCTAATGATAAGTTTGTAAGGTTGTATTGTCGGAATAATAAATACGCTTTAAAGGGTCATATATACTTTTATTGCGTACACCGAAACACATGAAATGTTTACAGTAATGTAATGATATAGAACTTAATACACTACAGTAATTTTAACTTGATATCTCTGAGCAAAAAGGACTTTCAGAGATACGGAAGGGCAGACGGGCGGACAACCAAATGATAATGTTTTGATATTTTTTTCATTTTGAGGGGCGAAACTTAACATTTTTTTAAATTAATTAAGAAATTGGAAAAACATTTTCTTTCATTTCTGTTCTTTCAAAATCTTAATGAGACCTTCTATTCTATGACGCATTCGTCATTTAAAAAACGTGTTACGAAATACAAAAACAATTTTCTTTTCAAAAAAGCTGGAATGAAAAGAAAATAAATACACCTTTTAAATATTCTACGAGGAGTAAAGTTTAATCGTCATGAAAATCACTAAATATTAAAATAATATATACTCGAATTCCAACTGATCTCCATTTATGTATTTAATAATTAAATTTAAATGAACGCTAGAAAATATATAGGTTCATTTAAAATTACTAATTAAGTATCATAATATCCGACAATACATTTTCTCTTGCGTATTTTTAAACACTTATTTCGAACAATGTATGCATAGACCATAATTAATCTCTTGTTCCAAAAGTGGGGCCTGACTTAACTAAAAAAGGAATTTCATAATAGCTTTTGAATATTTTAAAAAGTGACAATCCTAAATCTATGCAACCGCTTTTTGCATTATAATTTGCAGTCATCACAGCCTAAAAGTCATTAAACTTTTCAATGGCAAATTTACGTGATTAAAATTAATGGACCATAAAAATCGGACAATGAAATCATACAACATAAATAAAATTTATAGATATTTGATTGAATAATATCTGTAATAAGTAAACCGACACTCGGCCTAAAACTTGTATCCATCTGTTAAATTAATTATAATAATACTTCAAATTAATTCTTACACATAATAAAGATATTCAATCTTAATTATGTGATGATATTAAGAGAAATAAGTTCATAATAAACTATAGGCCAGTGAATGAAGAAATCAAGCCCGCACGGCGTCCGCCTTGGCGCCTTCGAGAGTAAGTATATACTAATATAGAGTCATAAATTAAAGTTGGCTTTGAAATTAAGACAACAAGCCAGTTTAATCTACTATAAATGGTGGCCGTACGACGGAACAGGTTTTGAGAGAAGTGAGCTAACGAGAAGAAAAAATATTTATAAAAAAGGAAAAGAAAGATGAAATAAAAGGTTGCCATAACAACAATATGGCGGCTATATCGCGGTAGCGCCGTCCTATTCGCGCGCGCCTAGCGGGCGTAGCGTTGTCACTCTCGTTTCTGTTGACCACATGTGGCATGTTCCGCTAAGTCTAACCTTGATAATGCTTTTATAACAGTCGGCCGCATAAGTCAATGGAGATAATTTTTTTAGCTCGTTAATTTGGACGATACATTTTTCGATATTCTTAATTTGATCTGTTAGCAATCCAGATAAGTTACAATCTTCTTTAATTGTGTGATCACAAAATTAATTTGTCTGATCACAGAAATTAATGTTATTAAATTTGATTGAATGTCACTCTTGATAAGAGATTCATTTTTTTTAAACTTGTAACCTCTACTGTTATACACAAAAGGATTCAGTGTATCAATATTTTATTGATTATTTTTAGCAAGAATGACTCCGTAAAAGCGACACATAAGACATATGTTCAAATTGAAAACGAATATCGAAATAATACCCAGCAATTGCGGTCGATCGCTATCAGATGCCAACAGCTATTCCATTCGATATGCCATTCGAAAATAATACGCGACTAAAAATATAAGAAATTAAAAATAAAATGGAGAAAACTACTTCCAATTGAAAATAAATTTAATATCTCGTAGAACAATTTTAGTTGTATTATAATTAAATAATTGTTATTTCATTTATCATTTTTCAGGCTTTATTTATGTTTCTTAATGTAAATTATTATATCAGTTTTA
The DNA here is from genome assembly GCA_039881145.1 of Druceiella hillmani. NCBI lineage: Eukaryota > Metazoa > Arthropoda > Insecta > Lepidoptera > Hepialidae > Druceiella > Druceiella hillmani. Next base: position 13,685,553 of record JAYKKI010000043.1, read on the forward strand.
TAGCAAAATCAAACAATTGAAACTGATTTATAACGAATTAATATTTCCTAATTATTTCGCATTTATTAGTAAGACAATAATATATATGTAGGAGTATATACATTTATAAAAGCCTAAATACTTCTAAGCTAATAATGTTTTTGTAAGTATTTTGTGACCACAACTCAAAGTTTCTTTACAAAAAAAATAGTTTTGTTTATACAAAAATTGTTATGATAAGCTAAAAATATTTGTTTGCAGAAATATTAACGATTAGTATATTATGTGTTAATTTTAAAGTTATCAAAAAGTTTGAAATACTATTTCATTTATGTTTTTTATTTATTAACACCATTAAACTCGAAGCTTAAAAGTTCCATTATCATGTAAATTTTCTAAGAGATGTCAGATTTTGATATACATCGTTTCCGTATAGGTAAATACTGATATTAAATTTATACATCAACTATAGCCTGAGAAAGGATTGGAAATATTTTATATATATAGACTAAATGTAGATTTAATAGTTGTATATAAATTTTATTATAAATTAGTTTTTATTTACCGCTTAATATAATTCGGGTATGCTCATAGAGAAGATTAACTGAGTAGATTAATAAATATTTTCTTGCGCAATATTCGTTAGAAATTTATATTTAATGTAATATATTAACGCAATTGAATCAACAATCGGCGTGTAAAACACTCAAGTAAAAATGAAAAATTTTTCATCGAAATAAAAATAATTAATTGAAAATAATATCTAAAGACGTCATTGCGGACCGGTATACGACGGACAGCGGGGTCCATATACGGCGAGGTAGAGGCCCCGCCCGCTGGCCACCGCCATCATCATTCAAATATTTATTTACAACAGTCTATACATACAAACTCGCTTGGGATCCATGCCTATATATTGGGGAAGATTTATGTACTACGTAGGTCTGCATAAATATTTGTAAGGAATGCATTTCATGTGACTATATTCGGAGTTGATACATTTTTATTCATGGTGTATGTCGATACACCATGAATAAAAATGCATACGAAATTCGGGGTGACAAACTGTTTACTGGAGCTTTGTTAAGGATACTTCTAATTTTAAAATTATAAATGTTAATTTCTTGAGTAAAAAACCCTTATTTAATTATTTAACGTTCTAACCCTCTATTAATCATCATAGAAAAGTTTTAAAACGCTGCCCTTACTCTGAAATCATTTGAATATAAATCTTATGTTCAATTTAACAGAAATATATCATGAAACACAGTTCAGTTTAATGGAATAGTAATTTTATTACAATTCAAATTTATTAAAAAAAACCCCATGACTGATTAATCCGTAATCTTCATATTAAAGTTATCGGCAATCAAATGTTTTTGAGATATCATATCCTATTTATCAGTATCAACTTACAAGCTATTTACCGATATTTGTAAATGACATGAATGTGTTACTAATATGGAAAGAACTGTTACAAATCAATTACTAGATGATAATTTTAAAAAAAGTAAAAATTCAAGAAATTTTAATGTTTCTTTTTATATAGGGTATCTAAAACATGAGCATAAACAAAGGTGACGTTCAAGAAGAGTCACTGAATTATTTTCAGGTGCATATAACATGAATATTACAGGTTAAATAGGATTGATTTCATTTGATTTACATCTAATGCTAGTATCAGTTATAACCTCCGCATTAGATATATTCATGAAAAGGCGGACCCAATAGGAAAACACATCCGGAAGAACGAAATTGAATCATTACAATACCAGGAAGAATGAACTTAAGTCATTACAATACCAGCACTTAATCTAAAATCTCTATTTTCAATTTACTCTAAAATGGGTATTGTTCATAGTTCAGTCCAGAGATGGTCTACATTCGCCAGCTTCAAAATTGGAGTAATTGATACGTTAAACCATGTTTGCCAAAAGGTGTAAATAGGAAATTAACATTAAAACTATTTGTTTTTTTACTACTTTTTATAAGTGGAGATTTAACAATGCTTTTTCTAATTGTTATTTAAACCTATGAATTAGACTACGTGATGCAGTATTATTTCTACTTTATTTAAGTTATTTACCACGACTAGGTTTCGTTGTATTACAATATCATCAGGTGGGCTATTAGCAAAGACTCAATACGATATTTGCTAATAGGCCACCTGAAGATGTTGTAATACAACGAAACCTAGATCGTGGTAAAGAACTTAAAGAAAGTAGATATAATACTACATCACGTAGTTTCATTTAATTGTGAACAATGAATTTCTACAAAATTAACGCGAAATATATTCAATCTATGAATTAGCTGTATTAACTAAAGAAGAATGAAAGATACCAGGAAAATTTCCAGTTCGAATTGTGAATATTTCATTCTAAACACGTAATAAAAACCGGAACCTACTGTTTGTTACCAATATTTTTTTAAGTCCCTAAGGAGATTTACAAAAAAAATACAGGAAGTCTTTTCTAAATATATTTGTATAATAGAGTAATGTAACTTTGGCTACTAATAAATTCATTTGGTTAACCAAAAGAAATATTGGTCGTATACTAGTAAGGATTCTCACAAAAGCAGATCCAAAAATCATGGTATAAAAAACTTTCTAACGTATTCTATCCGTAGATTCCAAAACCGAGCTAACGTTAGCGAGGGTGTCACGCTTTAACTAATGTTTACAGATAACTCAGCAGATGGTATTTAAACCGAACCCGCGCGGTCCCCGATGCGCGTTATGCAACGTCACTCGACTTCCGTCCATTCTATTATAACCTCTGTAGTTATCTAGGTATACGTCCACTGCAAGTGTACAGAAAACAAATCGAGGTACGCATACGTATTTACGTGACCCTAAATTTTGATGAAATATTCCATTTTTTTGTTGTTTATTTTACAAAACATTTGTTATAAGGTGACTTTCAAGAATATTGAAATATTTACAGTTAAATGGACATTCAATAATTAAATGACCTGAATGTTAGATTTTTGATTACGCCGCCTTTCCTTCATTAGCTTTACCATCGTAATCAAATGTTTATTGAGTGTATTGAGTATTCAATGTTTATTGATATATTTTCACCCAAAATATCTTACACGGTTTGAATAACAGCATCTATGTTAAAGCTTATGTGGGATAATAATAATTAAAATCCCTAAAATCACATGAATGTACCACCCACCCTTGAAAAATAGCCCACCCCTAAAAAATTACTAGGGTACCTACGAGTAACTTTGGATATATACAATTTTAATGCTTGATTATTTGGTTTAGTTTTTAGGAGTTTACGGAAAAAAAAAACTGAACACACATGAATTTGTTTATGTAATTACATAGGATATTTCACTGGTCATACATTTATGAAAGCCAAGAAGATACTTTCATTAAAAGACGGTTAATAAAAATTTAATTCAAACCTATAAGTCGATGACGTTCAAATATTTTTTGAAGGGGCTTTTGATTTTATAAATCCCTTTCTCATCTTTCTTCTCGTTCCTTTAGACTTTATTCTATTATTTTACTGTCCTAAATTATTCAGAATATAATACGATCTCCCACAATACACAACATATTTTTGTGGTGTTGTGATAGGTAGAAAAAACTTGCTTTTACATTGACCTTGATTGATGAAATTTATTTGCATATAAGATACTTTAAATAAATAGAATTTAAAAAAAATGTACGGTATAATTTTCCACAATAAATGTAGTACTAAAACTTTAAGAAATAACGAAACGTATCACTGAAGATCATCTAAGCCGAGATCACATAATGAGATTGAATATGAATGAATTAATCCTACGTTACATAAGTAAAAATATAACAGAGAGTCTTTGAATTTGAATGAATTAATCCTATGTATGTAAAAAATATAATAAGGAGACTTTTTTGTAATACTTTTTTGAAAAGTATTTATTAAACTAAACAGAAAAATCAAGTTTTGGAAAAGCGTTATACTTTTTTTTGTATATTTCTAGATTCATTTGTTACAATTTGAGAACTACTGCATTGATTTCAACGATGTTTTTACGGGAAGTAACGTAACGAACCAGTAAGTTTGTAATTTATTTATCTTTTTTTTTAAATAGTTTCTGTGCCACTTTAAGCAATATTGCATTGGATCGAACTACTAAGAGAAGGAGTATGTCCACATTCCCTTAGATATTTTGGCCACGGCCTTTTTGAAGAAAGTTACCCTTGCTTCGGCCTCCATGAATCGCATTCCTCGCAGTTTATCTTATATTAATGGAAATAAATAGGATCGTGTGTTTAAAAGTTGCTGAATGATGACCCTTAATTTTACATCCGACGTAGTCAAGTATCAGTCGTTCGTCTGGCTGATTATACAGACGCGCTGCCGTGATGGAAAATGATTCTACTGCTTTCAATTTTTTCCAAAATAACAGGAAAATATCTGCTGGTATATCAGTCCACGGTAGTGGTTATTTTATTATCCAGAATAATCGTTGCATGATAATCCGTTCGTCCTAAGAGTTAAGCGACCATTTTTCCAGCACTTCGTCCTTTCTTCACCTTTATAGGCAACTCTTTAGAAAAAAAGACCCACTGCGCAGAGCGCCTCTTAATTACAGAAATGTAATAGTATATTCAGCTTTTGATTCCCCCTGATGATGTCGATTACAGCATTCAAGTGACGTCCTTCGAATTTTTCTAACATTTCGCGATACCAAACAATGCGACGGTGTTTTTGGGCTTTGGTCAAATCATGCCCCAGCACAAAGCATCCTGATGCATAAATTTTCATATAGAATTTTCTGTACTTAATTTATACTAATGCTTAAACTTTCCCGAATCTGTTGATGGGTTATAGTCTTTATCGCGAGTCGCACAGCATCGATGTTATTTTCAATTGTCAATATTGAGGAAAGCTCTTCACGCAAGTCATCACTGAGAGTGATAAGTACACGTTTGCACTAGCTAATCCAGTTGTAAATAGTAGCGCGAGGTGGGATTTCATCATAAAAAGCCAATCGAAGTCGATCGTACCTCTGTTGTTAATTGAGACCACGACGAAAGTCATAAAAAATCATCGACTGAAAAGTATCTCGTATTAAATTCATATTGACGTGATACACACAATTTTCAAATTAATATCGATTTGTAAATCAGATGAAAAATTCAAGGAAAATATCACAAGATATTACCGTAGAGTCAGATAAAGTTAAATATCGTTATTACAAATGGTCCGTTCTAACAACTTTCAGTGCTACCCTTGAAATTATTAAGTTCGATTTTATTTTAGGGTATAAAACTTCACGCTACATTAAATGAGATACGAAAGTGCCGGCAAATAAATAATTATTAAACATATGGGGTATAAAGTTTGACTATTTACGTGACATTTTATATGTAAATCTTATTTAGCAAAACGAAAACTATATTTATAATAACTTATTTTGTTCAATATCATCATCACCATAAATGGGTGTAAAACTTTAATTTATATGGGCGTTCTGGCCAGCGAACATTTTTATCAAAACGAGGCTAGTCATTAACATTTTAAAAGTAAATTGACAAAACTCGCATTATGACGCATATATGGTTGGACGATTTTGAAATAAGAATAGCAGGCTTATTTGAGTCACGACGGAAAATAATAACCTATAGAATCCGATCTGTCAAGTTACATAACCATAGCAACGACCTTAACGCGGCATTCATATCTCTCTACTATATGTGCACCGTCTAACAGTAACTTTCTGATGTACGAAAAAAATATGATTTTTTTTCTGCATATCCGAAAATCCTTTTTCGATTGTAAATAAAAATAGTAGGTACTTCCGATGGACCAAAGCAGATAAACAAGAATTTGTCTGGTTCCTATCAAATTACATTTTCTTGAATTTTTTTGGGTTTAAATATTCTCTGGGTTAATTCGATGTGGAAAGGATTAGCGGGTTAGTTTATAATAAATTATAATTATGTTTTTTCACAACGCCTATCTTTCCTTACTTTCATTGACTCCTCCTATGTGTTAATGCAATCTACCTAACTATTCTACTTAACTAATCTATTTTCAATGTTTTTATGATAATACTATTAAAATTGGCAGGTAAAGATAAAAATGTTAATAATCAGAAATAATACTGGGCAAAATGAACATTAAGTGAGGCAGCTTCTGGAATATTTTTAAGAGAATTGCATTACGGTTTAAAGATTAGTATTATATCAAAAGTGCGACGTAAATTCAATTACTTTTGTGTAATTATTTTTATTAAAATTTAATTATGTGATTAATAATTTAAATGTACTAAATATAATTGGTGAAAGTGTCTTTTCAAATGTAAACTGTTTCATCTAATCAACAATCCGTACTAATATATTGTATATTCAGGGAGTGTTTAAATACAATGTCATAAAAACACTGGAATACAATACTAACTCAAGAAATAAAAACAGACACACATTAAAAAAAAAAAGATGAACAAAGACAAAGACAAACATTTAAAAAAATGTACGGATCAATGTTGTACATTATATGTCGAAAACCATGAAAAAAGAAAACTGAGGAAGGAAATATGAAAGACACAATTTCTTCGGATGTGCTTTGAATGCTTCTATTTATGATGCTTTCGGAATATCAAGGTTTAATTTATTCCACAGTATAAAAGAATATACAATAAAGAGAATCCTTCGAAAGATGTATCATATTTGGGAATAAGATTAAGGATATTAAAAAAATAATCTAGTGTCTAAAAAAGTAAGTGGAAATAATCTAGATTATGCCAGTTATGCATTTCTAGCCTTATACTATCTCATAAGGCAGAAAACACAGAGATAATTACACATATAGCTGGTTTAAAAAAAGGAATTTACGTGTATTATTAATTTATTTCTATGTGATGTTAATTGCATAACATAAAAAAACAAATACTATACTACGAACACGCAGTACACGCACATGTATAAATTTTAACGTAAATTATAATAAGCACTTAAATGCCTGCCTAGCAGCTATTAAAAGTAAAGTAATAATAAATTTCTAACACAATATCATATATTAGTTGCTAAATATAATAATTTTTATTTTCTCAGCACGATAATACACAATGTCAAATTACTTTTATATACCGATTTTATAATTGAATACGTCAAAGATGTTTAAAGCTTTAAAAGTCTGAAATTGCAAAATTCTCATAGCGATATACTCAACAAAAGCTCCATACACCGTTCACTCAGGTAAATATCACATCATTAATACGGGCGCCCATAGACATGATGAATATGATATTTATGAAAAGTGACAAGTAACATTTATAAAAGTGCGCATTCGTGACCATGATGGCGTTAAGTTATTCTTTAAACCCCCTCACTGCCGCCGATTCCCTTTCCGATTCACTTATTATCATTCAAACATTTCATTGCACGAAGCCGTTTTATGGAGCTATGTACGTCAGAGGTTAAGAAGATGTCATATTTCAAGTGCTCAGAGCGAGCAATGCTCGGGATAATGGTCTGTACATTAAATTAAATTAATTTGTGGCAAATTAAGTGGGAATTAAAAAGTTGTTAATTTGCGCCCATTTGGCTGCGTATTAGTTTAGTTGTGGGACTTAATCTGGTTGTTATAATTAGTTTGGGAACTCTGTACACATGTCTCAATTAATTTGACGCTGTAACTATTATTATGTAGATTGATAAGTTAGTTTTATTAATATCAGCAGATCACGAATGGACTATCGTAGACACTTAGTAGGAATTTCTTTGTTTAGAAATATTAAGAAGAGCACAAAGCCGTGAAGTTTGTTCGCATTCAGTTGGCGTCTATAATTTTTAGTGTTTAATTGTTATTCTGTTCATGGATATAATTACTTACTTTGACGATAGCTAGTATTTATATTATAGCTAGTTTTTATATTTTTACTATTATATTTTATTTTATTAATAAATTAGACGGTATTACAACAATGATTTCAATGTATTGAACATGCAAATCAAGCTCAAGAAAATAAAATAAAAAGCAACGATAATAATTGGAGTTATAACCAAACAATAATGTTTGTTTAGAAACAGTCAAGTTTTAATTCAGTGCCAACTCGGGAATAGTTTTTAGAGTAAATATTAAGAAGTACATACCTTTCAATATCTGAAAATATTGCACAGAAAAATTTCATTGCAATAATTTTCACCTGATACACTTATGACCAAACGTAACTGTAAAATAAAATGAAAAATCAACTTCGACGCTCGCAATATCACTATCTTCTATCTTGGTCACTAAATCACAACTGACTGCAAACCTGCAATGCAATTTTGCAAATGCAATTCTACTGTCCTTGAAATCGATTTTGCATAGACACCTTCAAAAGCAAAATGTTTCAAATATATTGTTTAATTTTTGCAATGAACAATACATCTCAGCACGCAGCCATCTTTTGCTTCGAAAGGCGAACGGAACAATAGTTTCCATTCGTTTCCGTGTTCAATCCTAACCGAAGTCTGGTAAATAACTCTTTATGGGCTGGAATCGTTTTTTGTTATCAAGTCACATACAAATAGCTTTCGTAGTGAAAGTGTGACCTTGTTTAAATGACCGTAATAAAGTTTGAAAAGAGACACATTAACAGGTGAAATGCGGCTTGGAGTCTGTGAGCTTATTTATGGCATGAACGGGTGGCGAATTTTAGATATAAATACAGATATTTATTTATTTTTAGAACACCAATGAAAGGTAAAAGTGTTGAAGTGTATTTTTGGTGTTAAATAATTTTTATGTTATTTTAATAATTTTTTTAAAACTTCCTTTATTTGATAGGCACGATACAATCTTAATATATAATTAATTAATTATCATTGATGAAATGTACTTGATTCTATTTTCAAGTAAGTCGTGTGCGGGTTTACTGTATCAATGTTCAGCGTCCAGATAAATTAAGTTTATTCATGAAGTTAATTCATGAGGTTTAATACGTTTTAGCCTTCTCGGTTCATGGATAATATCCAAAAGCCGAATAGCTTCTACGTTGGTGTGGTGGAGTTGTTATTCGTGTTTAATAACATATTCTTGGATAACTTCATTAATCCATTTTATATCTAAGTCGTTGTGAATTTTTTGATTGGTTACATAGCATATGCGATAATCATAGCGATGTACTTTTTTTATTTGACTGTTTTTTTCATTTTAATAATCAACTAAAAAAATGGATTGTTAGATTTCAACCAACAATATAAGGAGCTTGAAACCATAAATAATTGTTAGTTTTAAATAAATGTGAGTTATGGGTGTCAGCACTCTAGCTAACTTTTAGTTGTATCATGTATTAGTCGTTGTATTAACATTATATTTTAAGAAGATATATTTATTCATCTAATTCAGTTTTGTCCATAAATTACTTTACAGTCACTTTATGTATTTTAAATATAATTATGAGGTTTCTTTCATGATTGTAATTATATTTTAATAATAAAGGCAAAACAACGAATGACAAAAAATGTATGGAAATATGAGCGAACGGAAATAAAATTTACGTTTATTTAAATGAAATAAATACATTAAGTTAAGAATTGAAGTATTTATTCAATCAAAAAATCATGTTAAATTTAAAAATAAATCTAATAATGAAGGTATTAGCGAATGACTGATAAACACGAAAAGTAACGTGGACGAAATTTTAATTTTATGGCCCTGCGTTTGAGTTGGATTGATCCGCAAAATTAGTATATTTTTGTTAAAAATGTCTATTCGTTACAAATTATTTAATTTTTTTTTTCAAGTATTTTAAAAAAAGTTCAATTTGATAAAACTAAAAATCTGTTGCGAAGTTTAACTCGTGTGGTATTGAAAGATATATAAAAAGTGATGGTACTCGTAATATTACTACTACGTTATATTAACTCTTACTTAACGAGCTCACTAATGACAAACAATATTGACTTAAAACAAGTCTATGAACAAAATGCCAGTTGGTTTGGAGATTTAAATATTATACTTTGTTAAATATGGCAAGAAAAATTAATAAAATTCAATGAGTTTTAAATATTATTTAAAAAAATGGAATTTTAAATATTATTTTCCGCGAAGATCTTAACATAAAACAAACCTGTATTCTAATACGATTTTAAGAAATCATGTTAATCTAACATCTGTAAAAAAAACCATTCAGTCGAAGCCCTAACTAATTGGCATAAATAGCAGTTAATAGAAAATTAGACAACGTCGACGAATCAATTTACAAGTTTTCTTTTAAGAACACTGATTTTCTTTTAATTTTTCTAATATACCTAAAAAATAATTTATAATAAATTGTTATAAAAATGATTTTACTACTGACGAGTGTAATCAAATAGATGTGAAAATCGAATTTTAAATATCTTCTCGCGAAGTTATTTTTTGCATATTTCTTTTTCTATATTACGCATATAGAAATTTGTGTTCATATTTGTATTTCCGATTAAAAAAAAGTGAATTAAGACAAAAGATCGTAATGCAATGAATATTTATATAAAATCATAATTTTATGGAAAAAATGCGGTTAAATAAATCTTTTTGTAAAATAAATCGTTAGTGACTTTTATAAATCAACGTACGTTAAACAATTTCATTCAATGACAGAAGAAAGAAGACAAACACTGAAAACTCACCCAAAATCTTGAACTCGATATAAAAAAGTGCGTATTTAAAAATATCACAAAAATCTATACAACAAATGGACACAACTCGACCTACCCATACGAAAATAAACAAAGGAAAGTACTGGTCGTCATGAATAACTCCATCGCACCGACATCATCCCAGTTGAGTCTACCTATATTTTGATTAATCTGATACATTTATGAGAACGAAGAAATATTTCCCTATAACGTTTTCACTGTTGGAACACCAGGGAGCCCCTCTACAATAGAACACAATTCTTTGGTATTCCATTGTCTCGTGCGCGTTAGATCGAATGATTGATCGAAGCAGATTCGACAATCATTAATATTAATTTAATGTAAGCGTCAAAATAATTATGTGTATCTCCACGCGGCCGACAGCCAATGTTATAAATGGTTGTACATGAGGATAGGCTCAGCAGACGGGAGTATTTACAGTTAACGGTACAGTCTTCGAAGTAATATTTTTGTTTTGCACTGTCTACGAGTAACAATGCATACTAAGTGCATATTAGAACTATAATAAAAGTTTATCGTAAGGTTCAAAGATATATTTATGAATTGTTGTGGAAATTCTGTTTTTTTTGTGGAAGGATAATTGTACTGAATTTTCCTCGTGCTAAAAAGTTTTCAAGACTTATAATTTACATGTTAAATAGAAAACCAAGAGTAAAATTTAAACCGATCCAGAATAAGATTACGATTAGTATATGATTAAAATTGTAGGTTTCTCATATCTAGATTGATATGGACCTTCGCCTGCCAGCTTTTAGATTGCTAATAATTATAGAATAAATAGTTTCAGATGAAATTAAAAATCTTATACCAGAAGTTCCTACTTATTTTTTGCTTATAAAGTGGAGTTTTTTTTTATGTTTTAGCTCTCTTATTTTGTTCGTGGAAAAGCGCACTATATTTCTTTATTTCATATAAAATTTGATCGGATCGGAAATCGGTTTTCTGAAGAGTTTTGTGGTTAATAAACAGTAATGTAACAATTGTTGTGACCGATCAGTATATAATAAATGGAAATTTACGGTTATGAGATGATTTCGATATTTAACTGTACGTAAAGTTTTATAATTCAGAAGTGTTTTTGTTTTGTTTATTACGTAAACATTTTACAATTTAAGAACAAACCGTTATAGAAATGTAAATAATTCGTATTGAGGATTAACACGCAGATTATTACCCGAAACTTGTCATGTTTGGAATCAAGTGTTTGTTATTCAAACATATATAAATCACTAGATGTAGAATAAAATATATATGACCATAGTCCATGGTTCCATTTATTAAATATGCTAGGTTTTAGTTGGACAAAACAGTGCAATTCCTGTTAAACGAAACACAGTAATAAACAAGATTTAGTACCAATATATGTCAATACATGGCCAAAAGTGTGAATTAAATCGATAAAATGTTCAATATTATTCACAGACATCGTAAGAATCAAGAGAAAAGTCATCTCATTAGGTGCAAATCCCGCTGCCTTAATTAAAAACTTCTTCGCAAAGCTACGGACAAAACCTAACAAGTTAATAAATACATAAAGTTTGGATAAATCAATACAACTGGAATTGAAAATCAATGAATTATTGTACGTGTCAACATCTGTTTTTGATCCTCAATGCTTAATTTAGATGTTTCCTTTGCTTATATCGGTAAGAGAGGCTGCACCATTTTCGACTTGTTCTGTGTTTTTTCTAGAATTGAGATTATAAAGTATTTTATAAAAGTATAACTCACAATTTCTTGTTATTCCCTATACTCTTGCATCCACTTGGATTGTTGTTTCTGTGTATTATTTTTTTTTAATATTTGTTACTCTTTAACTAAATTTCTTAACGCACTAGCATGATACCGTAAGTTGGACAATAATCTAGTTAGGAAATATAAATAAATAATAACGAAACAACTGTGAAATAATTAAAAATTAAATTATGAAAGATAGATAGATAGATAGAAATATTAACTATATTTGTAAAAGGAGTTAAAATTGAGTACAATCTACTATGCAATGGTGGCCTTTTTTAAAATAAAAGATAAAATTTAGGCAACTAAGCCTCTTTATGGCACACTTTGCTTAAACGTTAAAATTTCAAGTGCCCCGTAAATTAATTTTATCACAGAGAAACCATCTCTGATCTATCTTATCGATTCAACAAAGAGTTTGCGCAAGTCGTACGTGCGTGTAATCTTCTTTTCGATTACTTAAATTAGGAAAATGTTATGAATACATTTATCATAATTTACGAATTAATGGCGATCGTCTTCGTGCAATAAAAGACATGTAAATTATTTAGTAGTGGTTTTATTTATTCATCTTCAATTCAATCTGTTCTGTAAGTTTTTCAATTATTGTATTATTAAACCAACTTAGGGACTTCAATTCAAAAATCAACATTTATCTCGGTGGCATCATAGAAATATTTGTTCTTAGTGTACACACAATCATAATGGGTACTGAAATAATTCTGACTTATAATAGCTGTGTTCATTTCAGAAAGCTTTTATAAATATTTCCAACGCGTTTTTGTGTTCTACAATCTTAATAATTTTATGAGAAAATTATAACGTTGTGACATTAATTTCAACATTTAAAACATACTTTCACAACTACGTTGTCTGACCTAACCTTTCCTCAATAATTGTTAAAATGTTTATGACTGGTCTTTAACTGTTAACGAGCAAAGATTTAACAATGTGTGTACATCCCGAGGCAATATAAGATTGAGTGTAATAATACACTACACGAAAATACACCTAGTTATGTAAAAATATTGCTGGCGATCAATTATTTCTTTTTCGTTCAACGAAACTTTATGGAATTTTAATTTTTCTAAACACCGGACCTCAGAAGTAATATTGGTTTATTCCTGTATTGTGTTCACTAAATAAGTGACTTATTTACTAAAAAATGTTTTTGGTCCATCTCTGTCTGTTATATATACTGTTTTCTTTTTATTACATACTACATCTGTCATCTTCAAAGAAAATAACGTGCGAATTTGTATGGAGTATTGTTATTTAATTATCAAACTTTATAATAAGGTGTAATTACAGTACTACATGTTGTTTAACATGTTATAATTTCTTTATGTACGTTTCTGTGATCACTTTGAATGCAGTAAAAAAGTTCAATAGTTTCATCTTTTTATATCACTTTTTTTCAGGACATTAAACATTAAAGTTGCTGACTGTAATTTAACTCTTTTCGTTATCAATTACGAGGAGCTTTAATTTCGAGGAATTCAAACTTCGTATCGAGTCTGTGTCATACGATATTCAGCGATATTCAGGTCAGGTCAAATTTTATAATAAGTAAATCAATTTTATAATAAGTTGTAATTACAGTATTAAATATTGTTTACCATACTATAATTCCTTTATGTACGTTTCTGTGATCATTATGAATGCTGTAAAAAAGTTTAGAAGTTTCATCCTTTTATATCACTTTTTTTCAGGACATTAAACATTAAAGTTGGTAAGGCTGTAATTTATCTCTTTTCGTTACCAATTACAAGGAGCTTTAATTACGAGGAATTCAAATTTTCTATCGAGACTGTGTCTTACGATATTCAGTGACATTTACGTCAGGTCAACGAAATTGTAATAATGGTCTTGCAATGTAATGAACTTTATTTTATACACACAGTAAACTTAGAACTACAGTTTTATCTTATATTAGTAGATAAAAAACTGGCAAGTGTGTGCCGGAATATGGATAAAGTGAATTTCCATAGTTCTCTAAGGTATATCTTGAAATTTTTAAAGTAAATAAATTTGAACCGCTTTGATTCAAATGTTTTTATTTTTTCAATTTTTCGAACTCATAATTAAAACTGAAGGAAGGGATACACGTCGCACATCGTTTTGAAGTTCAATATTATACAAACAGTGTTTGTATAATATTGAACAAATAGTATACATTTATTCTCTTTGCTAGTTTATATTAAATATCTTCCTCTCGCTCCCTCTCTCTCTGTAAACCTTAATTTTTAGTTTAGAACACTTATCCAATGTTACCCTATTTTGAGGGGATACATAAAAAAATTTCCTATCCTATTTTATACGCGTGAGGATATAAAACATTATTTACGATTCCGTACTAAAATAATAAAAAAACGTAGTCCTTGTAATTTCAGTCATATGTTCATTCGTTTTTACGTCAGTCACAATCTTTCTTAGAAAGTGTTTGACGTAGAACCTAGAAATTTGGCAAAATGGTAAAGTATAATAAACCGCATATATCTCAGTAGAAATATTAGGGGTAGGGGGCAAATAAAGTATTCGATTTTATTTCTATTTCGTTTATGGTTTAGAATATCAACTAAAATATCAAGTTATAAGGGTTTCAAAAGTATTTTATTTAGAATTTTATGTATTATAATATTAAAATATTGTTGAAAGTTTTATTTAGAATTTCGTTACCAGAAATTTATTCATAGTTTACCGGAAAACTGTGGCGATTATTTTAAATTTAATAGTTTTTAAGACGCTCACGATATTTTTTTACATGCACAAATACTAATAGAGAATATATTGGTTTAGAATATCAATTAAAATGGCAAGTTATAAAGATTCTAAAAGTATTTTATTTACAATTTTTTATAATATAATTTTAGAAATATTGTTGAAAGTGTCTACAAGGAATCCAACACCTTCCGTCCTTTACCACTGAAAATGTAAGTCGTTGAAAAATATCGTTACCAGAAGTTTACTTATAGTTTACCGGAAAATTGTGGCGATTATCTTAAATTTCATAGTTTTTAAGACGCTTACGATATTTTTTACATGCACAAATACTAATAGAAAATATATTTAGGTGGTAAAAATAATGGATGTCAATAATTTAATAAAAATACTATTTATTCTTAAACGTATATGCCTTATTATGTACTGAATTCTGGTAGTGCGAGTCCTACTAGTACATATTAGATTTTATTTTAAATTTTATTTTTCTATATATTAATTGAGATACTGTATAAAGAGACTATTTCTAACCGAGTCTCATTCTAACCGAGTTGTACTTTTTTGAACACGATTGTGTTTAAATAAATATTTACAAAATTTGATATCAATAACTGCCACTAATATTAAAAAAGACATTAAATCTTCAAAATAAACCGGCCAAGTGCTGGTTGGACTCACGCCGGAAGGGCTGCGTGGCACCAAACAATATTAAACTTATAACTTTGTATTTCTCACACTGTGAAACGCAAACTTATTGCTGCGGTCAATACCGAAAATATCCCATATAATAAAAGCTACACAAAGTATATAATTATTCAAGCTAATTTTCATTGTAAATTTATTTTAAATATCTTAATTTTTTCAGAATTTTACACACGTTAGATGAAAAGTTAGAGGGGGGACACACATTTTAAGACTTTAGAAGCGCATATCTCAACAACTATTGACTTAAATAAAAAAGTTATTTTGGAACCTTTATATCATTCCTCAAGATGTATCTAGAATATCCCACACATCTATATCCACTCGATTTTTTTCATCCCTCAATTACAGAATTATCTTTTTTGATTTCTTTTTAAAAAGTTTACATGAAAATTTGTTTTATAAAAGAAAATTATTTGTATTAGTTCATACAAAAAGTTGTCACTTATATAATTTGTACTGAATAGAGAATTCAGTTTCTTGAATCTAAACAAACGATCTGTACGATAACTCTTGAATAGGTATACTACTGAATGTCTATATATCCAAAAGTTATTCTATAGATTGTTCATCTTTACGTTATCAGTTCCACTCATAGCAGTGACCCCAAGCGCCGTATTTCCAACCTACACGAACACCTACCAACATCCGTAACAACCAAATAGATGATTAATTGGTGTTTCGTAACAGCGTTACAATATTGTGGGACGATCCAAGTTCGTGTCGGATAGCCGTTTATAACTGTCTCTGTCACAAATACACCGTTATTTTGTGCTCTTTTTAAAGCATGCATCTGCTGGTTGCGGTAAACTAACTACAAGCAACTTTGTAGGAATAATTGTTGAAACTCCCTGGTTATGTAATGTAATAGCTGCCTCCTATAATGGAAGTGACAGACAGAAATATTTTTGGCGGTAAGTAATGTATGCATGACAAGACCTTTTCAAATTGTCACTTTTCAAATTGTCACGACATCATGCGTAAAATTAAACAATTAAAACTAGTGCACGTTGCCACGTATGCAACTAAATTATTTACACAATTGTTTACATGTAAATGTACTAAGATAAAAAGTTCTTATATTTGATTTTGCAGGCTGATATACGGTTGTACTTTTATGATCGATACTTCAGGCGTTATAAGCATCCACTCATACGTTTAATTTAATTTACTTAAGTAAATATATTTCTTTTAATTTTTAACTGTGATTAAGTCATCGTAGTTAATAACCTTGTCTTTGTTTTCCATGTCTATACTCTGTTATAATTATTTCATTTATTTAAAGCTATATTTGAAATTTTAATGGAACAATATAATATTACAAACAGGCTCTGTCATGGTATGTGGTTTATTGATACCTAGAATATTCAACAAAATATGTGAAAAATAATGAGAGATATAAGCGAGCAAACTGAAAATAATTGTATACAAACAATTCATAAAACTAAAAACAAGTCTGTCGATTCTCTCTATAAATGGAAGCACCTAGATAACCTAAAAATTTCTCAAGCGCAAGTGGAAAGCGCGATCACTACGAGGGTTCCGTATACATTTAGGTTCTTATAAACATTTAAGAATACGTTGTATTTCTATTAAACTTTTTACATGTATTAATGTTTCACAAATTAAATATACTGCCGACTATATCTTTCACAGGGGTTAAAACACTGTGCATATTTAAAAAACTGTGCGGTAATAGCTCTAGTTTTCCTACAATGTTTTGTGTAGGCTTCTAAAGATTCGATTTTTTCATAACTTTATATTTAATAGTTTTAGAAATAAGCGGAACCATATCTTTTTTTAATTTTCAGGGTACTTTTGAAGGTATACTCCCTAAAATTATGAAAAATATTTTTCAGCTCCTTACTCGACAATAAATATAGAAATTTAAAAAAATAACATTTTTAATTTGCCCCCCTATAATTTCCATGTTAATAACCAACCTGGAATAAATATTTTGAGTGTTAATATTTAGGGATATACCAGGTAATATATGCTTTATTATTATGCCAAATTTGAAGTTCGAAGTCAAGTGGTTTCTGAGAAAAACATTTGTGGTAGTCAAATAGGCAGATCGTTAGTGATATTGTAAGAATTCCGTCTTTGTTTAGGAACCCCGAAAAAGGAGTGACAAAGACGTGTTTAGAAATATAAAAAAAATATGAATGCTCGTTTACATCCCTAGTATTGAATCAACCCTCAGCAAGATTTTTATAAATTAATAAATATTAAGGATATTAACACGAGCCTTTTTCTCCTTTAGTACTTATATTTGATTTACCTCGGTAAATTTAAAACACCCATGGAACAGATTTAGGCGCAACAGTTACGAATACGATGATTAATTAAAAGAAAGAGTTAAGACTTATTTTAAAAAATTACAATATACACTCGCAAGCGCACATACGCGCACACACGCATACACGTATACATTAACACATAAGTCGAGTTTTCAGTTTCATCTCCTTTGTACAATCTTTGCCTACTCTATTGCATTTCAAAATATCTCCTCAAACTTCAACATTTTAGCAACATTTTGCCAGGATCCTGCTTCTGAGCGTTTATACATAATCGTGTTAATTTAAATTGTCATTATTTAAATCGGTTCGTCGACATCTTGCAATCATATGGAAATTACATTTAAACTATGTTACTCTTTCATTCCTAAGCTACGTTCAAAAACTTTAACATATCGATGCATTAACAGTACTACATAATGATAATTTAAAATTATTGGCTGTTTGACCGTACTACTCGTATATATTGTAAGTAGCAAAATTATGTATATCAGAAATTTAAGAGAAAGAGCCAGCAGAAAAATATTTAAAAAAGTGTTTACATACCATTATACGTCATCAAATAAGAATATATTCATATTGCCTTAGGTTAAACATAATTTAATTCTTTTTTTTTAAATGAAAATGTTTTCACTGCGATTTTTCTGTGACTTTTTCTCAAAAATATTACTCCATTTAAGAAATAGCCATACACTATTTAATATCAACTGACGATCATTTATATCTAATATTTAGA
This sequence comes from Druceiella hillmani, assembly GCA_039881145.1. Taxonomy (NCBI): domain Eukaryota; kingdom Metazoa; phylum Arthropoda; class Insecta; order Lepidoptera; family Hepialidae; genus Druceiella; species Druceiella hillmani. The sequence goes on from JAYKKI010000043.1 coordinate 13,704,361, forward strand.
ATAGACAGAAAATAATGTGCTTTGTGAAATAATGATTTATTATAAAATGAGCATTGCTGTAAAAATGTTAAAATTTAAATCATAGTACTTTGTACTCACCCACATTAATATTTTATACGTAAAAATGGTCTGGGATAAAAAAACTATGGTAAAACTGTATCAAAAATCACCTAGTAGAGTTGAAGATATAGGTCAATGGAAAGGATAATAGAAAGGCAGAAAGGCGCAGCATTTTGTATACATATTACTTATGGCGATCCTGAAGATATAACATTTTGATGACGGTCGTTGCATTGAAATTTTTGACTGTACGACATCCAATCATGTCAACCACGCTCAGACGAGGCGGAGGTCGATGACCAGTTTCTTTGTTACCGTTGAGATACATACAAGTTATTTCAAACGTGTCTAATGTCTCATTTTAATTTATGCATAGGAAACTCAGGGAATATGTGACTAAGGCAAGGTACAAATTCAAGCTTGTATTACCTTCTTTGTGAAACAACTTAAATATTATACGAAACTAAATAATACTTAATTCACCCCAAAATAAATACGGTCTCTTCTATATTGTTTCACTTTTTTCTTTATGTAACCTAATTTTCAGAGAGAGTATAAAGCAATAATGTTGTCGTGTTCTTTCTTCCGTCTATCTTTTTACATTCCTACTTACTAACCGTATATTGACATATTTTTTGATAAATCTTAACATATCCCTATTATTAAAATACACTTTAAATAGTCCCAAAACTAGAACAGTGTCAAGGTCTTATGGGATTGAATTTGATCTTCGCAACATAAATATCGATCTTACTTGTCGCAACATAAAACGAAAACAATTACTTACACACGAACAATCAAACACGCATTTCGAATTCGGAGCCATCACTCCTCGTCGTCTGCACGATCGCTAAACAATGCTAATCGTTTACTAGACGTCGTCTCGCGTGGAGCGATGCTCAGCGTAGTACGCGGGGCCACCGGGGTCAAGCCCGCGTGTGAGCGACTGCCAGCCAGTTGCATAGCGCACATAGCATAGCGCCGTCTTATTGTTGGCTTACTGGTATTTACCTGGTTGAAATGTGGGCCGATCCATTCGTCAGTTCGGTTGTTTCCAACTCGGTGTGTCTTGACTGTGTTGTGTAGTCAAGACACACAAAGTAGCTAACAACTGTCCAGTCATTTTTATGTGACACGAGCTTAAGCAAATATACGATGGTATCCATAGAAAAACAGAAGAAAGTATTAAAAAAAATATTGTATCTTTATCTGTATCTCTTTAATAGGAGTACCGATCACTTGTTATATTAAAAAAAAATCGGCGCATCTATAACCTCGCCATGATTTCATTATTTATACATGTGTGATAATGTGATTCTATGACTGTTCATATCTGAATTTTTTTAACTTTCACACTAAGTATTTTTATTTTAACTAAATATTCTATTTTAATTTTGTAAATGTCATAAATATTTTTCAAATATATTATAATCAAAATAAAAATGTACTTACATATTATTTATTAAGAAATATGGGGCAAAGAAGGAAACTGAAATGACACAAAATGTATTTTATTTAATATTTATCTGACTTTAAACTTGTATTATACCTCTTTGGTGCTCTTTGATTTCTACATTGTATATCTTAAATAATACGTTTTTAACTTGCAAATTAAGTCAATAATTTTTTAATTTAACAACAATAAACTTAAAAAATAGATAAATGTAAATAAATAATAATAATTATTATGACCGCATCCTATCGTTGATGGAATGGTAGAATCAAACAAGCCTTCATGAAGCTTTCGTGATATATATTATTGGATCACTACCAGCAAGATAGGTACATTTTGTTTTTTGTAATATATAACTATATATACAGTACGTAAATTAACTAGACTCACTTCAATCTGTAATAGTGCATTATGGGTAAATGGCAATTCACCTATTTTTTTAAATCAAACCATTTTTTTCTGAAATTTGAAAATTGTCATAAGTCATTGACATAAAAAGGCATCAAAAATTTTGAAATTTCAGAAAAAAAGTGATATGATTTTTAAACAAAATAGGTGTATTGCAATATACCCTTGATGCACTATTACAGACTGAAGTGACGCTCTTTAGTCAATTTACATACTGGATTATTATTTGACCGTATCACAATTTTATTTAACTGAAGCCATTCAAAAACAGTAAAATATATTTTTTTTTAAATTATATTTATAAGCTTCAAACGAAGCCACAACATAAACAATAATTTTTTTATCACAGCTTTGGAACTTTATATTTTTGCATGGTTTCTCAATATATGAGTATTTTATAATTAAAATAATATTATGTCAAAGTGTAAAATGGATGTCTCATGAATTGATACTAGTAATGTAAAATAAACCGTAGCCATAAAGTTTGTTGAGTTTTAAAATTGCATATATCACAGATGTGCGAGTTTCATCAGGGAAATATAAGAGAGCGCAAATAATATGTTAACATTTCTTCTACCCATACAGACTTAAAAGAACCGGATTATAATGTTAATAATTGTCATAGAAATTTAGAGACAAACAGCAAAAAAACTTTCAGCCACAAAATTTTAAAAAAACGGTGAATAAATATTTCTTGAACAACAATAAATATCAACTCAAAATTAAATTATGTTGATCGTATTTTTAAAATAGGTTTATCGTATGGAAGCTATTATTTTGACATAAAGGAAAAATCTTACCGAAGGAAAACTTTTTTTAAGATGAAATTTGTAAGTACAAAATACTTTTGTTATATACCAACGGTATTATGTACCTATCGTTACTAATATATATTGTTCATCATGATAAATTAGGTACACATTAATTAATTAGTTTATATGGCCTCATTTGACTTTCAATAAATAAGTTTATAAAAATACAATACATTTTTGACCTTTTAGTTTTGCGTTCAATGTACTAGTTTTAAGATACTATACTGTGTAGCCACGTGCATATCTGTTCTCAACACTTTTTTTAAGAACTTATCCATAAACATTTAAGGTGTCTTCGTCACCTTCTTCCCCCTGTTATCAACCCTCCATCAGCGGCGCCAACGTGTCGATGGACACACGTTAACGACTCGCAGGCTGTTATTATGAACACCTGTATCCAATGAGCTTTCTGGCTTAAACATCATAATTATATCGATTAGAACTGGATTATTAAAGGTGTACCTATTGAATTTATTAACATCTTACTTGTTCTTTCTTTTTTATTTTCAAATTTCCATACTTTATAAATGTCTATGTATGAAGCTATATAACTTTGGTGAGGTTTTTTACTATTTGCTAATCATAACAAATATGTATATATTAATTTAAGTAATTTCCTTTATTAATATATATTTCTTATTTATTTGATTATTTAGAAATGTTATAAACTTTTGCTAAAATATATTTTGATACCAAAATAAACACAATGCCTACCAAGCACGAGAAAGCTGGAGGGTTTCGTATCAATTTAAGAACTTATGAATGTTTGAGGGTATTTATTTCTTTTAACATACATATATTTTCAATAACATATTTCAAAGGTGCAGACGCACGGTGTATATTTTTAAAAAAATTATAAGATCTAGGATAATCACTGCCGTTTTCCTATGATCTTTGTGCAGCTTCTAAAACCACATTTTTTTATAAATTTATGTTGAATTGTTATGGAAGTGAGGGGGTCATATTTTTTCCTATATTTTTCCGGATATTTCTGAAGATATACTCCCTAAAATTAAAGAAAATGTTTTTAGATATTTACTGTTAACCCTTTCAAAAGATATGGCATGTTAGATATAGAATTTTAAAAAAATATTTCAAGTATTAATTTGTCCACCCGATAATTTCTAAATAAATATTTTCAAGCCATTGAGATTTTATTAGCCATTGAGATGGGGGGTTAATATGCTTTATTGGTCTGCGATATGCTATAAATTTCAAGTTTCGACGTCAAGCGGTTTCGGAGAGCAGATGTCTGAAGTTATTTTACCGAAAACTATGAAAAAAATATTTTAGAGATCCCTATTATCAATCCTTTCAAATAATATATAATGTGAGGACATGATATACGGAACTTTAAAAAATGTTTCTCACAAATTTAAAAAATGTTTTTCCTAGATACAATTTGCTCACTCTAAAATTTCCATGCAAATATATTCGAGTGTTAGCTACTGAAATATGTTTTATTACTGTGCCAAATTTCAAGTTTCTACGTCAAGTGGTTTCTACAAAAAAAGCTTTGACAGACGGACAGACATATATGTGGGTGATATTATAAGGTTCAGTTTTTCCCTCTAAGGTACATAACCCTAATAACCACTGTTTGACGTATTTGTCTCGCATTTAGTTGTTTAAAGTTCCTGGTTCTTTCTAGTCCACCTGTCAAAAATTATACAATTTAATACCTAAGTACATGTAATTTTACAAACTTCATATAGGACTGTGAATTGGTATGTAGTGAATAATTACAAGTTATTTTTTAGCATGTTAACTGTCCTGCAAGTAAATATACCCCGTTACAGACATTCCGAATCGTATGAGCAGTTACAAGGACTGCTATCGCGAAATTCTCCGTCCGCTGAGACTGCGTTCCCTCTCAGCACTACATTCTTGGCGGCGCCAGCGCTAAGTGCATCGAGTCAACATACGTCTCTAGCAAACGATCGATCGAATATCGTGAGTCGCATGGCGCTACCGGACGTTGAGCGATCAATATAAATTATAAAACGATTGAACGACTCATTAATATAATTATCTCGCCATTATCCGCGCCACTCGGCCAGGTTGTCGGTGATTTAGATAGGGATCCCTCTCTCGTTGATCGAGTGATTTATTACTAAAGGTGGTTAAAAAAGATCTGATTCATTTTAAACAAAATATCGAGTTATTGATAATGGGAATATTAAAATGCGTACTATATTATTTTTTGATATAAGTACCTAATAATCGGGATTTGAGGATTTTATTATCACAATCGCTAATAGTCCAATGCATAATGCAAAAATGGATAATGTTTTCTAACGTCCCTGGCTTGATTTTTCAAAATCCCTTATACGAACTAATGATTCACTAAAATCCAAATTACGTCGTCAAAACTGATTCTGATTTTAGATTTTCAAGATCCAAAATAGTGACGTATGAGGTTTTGTGGAAGGCGCCGATAAATTATATTGAACATGAAAATTATGGAATATGACTCGTAAAGAAACAAGAAATCAATAAAGTTCCTAAAACTTATCTATAATTTATTTATAACACCTTTATTTACAGATTTAAAAATGGTTGTTTACTGAGTCATCTATAAAATTAAAATAGATCATTCGTTACAAAACTAACTGTTTTATAAATCTTTTTTCACAAGGGATTCGAAATAAGGCCAAAGACACTAATAAACCAAAATTTCACCTCTACAATCTTCATGTTTAGTCTATAGCTTTTTAAATTAAATGCATAAAATACGTGCGTATTTTTAAAGGTTTTCCTATTGTGAAAAAAAATTAATGGATACAAACATATGTTATAAAAGAAAGCCATTTAGTTAGTCAGGTTTGGCTGTGAAATATTGACTGTAAAAAGAACAAAAACAGTGTTTATTGCATTTACACACTGACAATTTCATCAAAATTTAACAAACAGCTAAGTGTAAATTTTTATTTATGACTTTTATATTTTGCTCATATGTATATAAACAAAATTGGAAAATGTTAAGTGAAAAATTAAGCTAAAATTAATTTAAACAAACTTATTTAACCATTACTATGAGAGGTATATTTAAAATTAATAATCCTTAGCTAGGTTTTGATTATACTTTTAAACCAATTTTATCATTTATTCAGAATGTTTTCTTGAATACATGCACATACGCACACAAAACACATAAAAGAGCAGCAAAAGTTCATTAAACTTTGAACTAAGTGTTGCAGAAGAATAACATACTTATATAGACAATATTAAAAAAATAATAATAATTATTAGATAAATAAGATAATTTAACTTTTAATGATTATAATGCATTTACACACTTTAAATATAGTTACTGATATATTTCTAATTTTGTATGCTTGTAATGAGCTTCTCCTCAATCGGTAAATAGGACGAAATGTGTTAGAACATTAGCGAATCTAGGCATCATCAGAAACCGAGAAACTCACCAAGAACAACTCAAAACGGGTTGAAAACACATAAATTTGCACAAAAATACGAAACGAATATTACAGTGAGTTAACAACCGTTTATTTTTAATTCATCTGGCTATGGCGATATACTTAAAAAGCGATAAATAACCTATTAATATAAATGTGAAAGTTTGTGTATTTGTTTGTTTGGTTGGAGGTTTAACTGTCAGTTTCGTAAAAAATACTGCATGGATTTCTATGAAATTTCGCATAAAATCCTGGAATAGGATATAGGCTACTTGAAAAAATCAACTCTTGACCCCCATTGGGTTGAAGATTTATATGGAAGTCCATATAATTTACTTTTATTTATTACAAATTATTTAAACTATTTTGATAAATATAACTTACTTACTTAAAGTATATATTTAGGTATAATATTATAAGTAGTCTGTTAGTAAGGGTGGGGGCATATTAAACTCTTCAGTCTGAATTTACGCTTTTTTTCTCACAATCTATTTGAGGAAATATCCTTTAGAAAAATAAAATTCATCAATGACTGGATAACCTCCTGTCATTGGCAAATTTTGCTTTCCTGTTCCTATGCGGGTTTATCGTTATAGTTTATATATATATATATATATATATATATATATATATATATATATTCGTATATTAATATATAGTAATAATGTATGCTGATTACAAGCGGCGAGAAACAGGGTTATTTATTGTATTTTATAACTTTTCTAAAGAATTAACACGTATTTCATTACATATTTACTCTTTCTTTTATTCGTTATTGATATGTGAGTATTTGGATAAATATGTTCTACTAAACTACTAGAGCGATTCTAGCAAATGAACTATCTTTAGATTTATCCTAATATTAAGAATTTCGTAGGTCATATAACATTACAAAATTGTGTCCACATATCGCCATATTGTGTTGGACAATATTAAAATTGAATTTAAACCACATCGAAGGGGATATCAATATAATATTTGTTTCTTATTATCTGACTACGACGAAGCCTAAAGGAAGGGTTAATGATTTTAACACTCCACGTATAATCAATATGGCGGTCGATAATGGGACTTCCGATTTCATGAAGGAAATGTGTAGTAGGTATAAATTATTACCGAAAAACTATCGAGTAAAAAGTATGCAATAAAATAAAGTTTAAAAAACTGAAATCCGATTACCAAATATACGAAACTAGGGCTTTTGTAAGCAATAAACTACCTAAATATCTCAAAAATTTTTTGGCTTTTGTAAGCAATAAACTACCTAAATATCTCAAACTACCTAAATAATCAATAATACGGAAAATATTTCTTAAATGATATTATTTTTTTTTCTTAGTCGAATGCCTGACTACCGTGCAGCTTTTATAATCAAAAGGACTCAAAAGCTCTTTAAGCTTTTTCGTATTTTTCCACAGCCGGATTTTAGTCATTTAAACTTTTATGTTATATTATTTGCCCTTTTTTATTGTAATTTATTGGGATGTTTAGCTTTTTATATTCTAAAAAAGCCAAATATTTTTCAACACTCTTCTATTTTGTAACGTCCATCCCATTTGTGCTGTTTCATTGGTTTGGTTTATCCAATCATATTGGGAAACCAAAAAAATTATTTATCAGTTTCTTAAGTCTTATGGAAATCTAGAAATTATGCAAGAATATTACAATGGTAGATAAATACGTAGCTTCTTATATTCGCAATAAGCTCTATACCTGAGCGCAAGGAACAATTATAAACACCACAAAGACCCCGTACCGAGCGAGCTAAATTCGAGTCGTAACTCAAACAAAGCGTTGAGAAAAGTGCAAGTGAAACAATACAACAGACTCACCTTTCGCAAATTCCATCATGGCAACAAATGAGACAAAAAATGCTCCAGTTACTTTAAAAGTAAAAGTTGATAACATTGACTTCTCACCAGGACACATTCTGCATAAAGAGAACTTAGATCTATTCATTGCAAGGCGCGCCGTTGAATCGAGTCTCGAGTCGAGCTTACTTATACCGCCCGTTTTGTCTTTGTCACTTGCGGATATCAGACTCCATTGTCCTAATACTTGGTCTTATAGTATATGTACTACGCAAAATAGTTATAGGCTCACTTACACAGTCAGCATTATTTCATGTCATGAAGGAACTTGGAATATTTGACTCTTTTTTTTTCATTTCATAAACCATAATTTCAAAGTACATGAGTGAAAATATTATTGCCATATCTCTAAAATGTTCCGACTTATAAAGGTGCACATTTTTTAAACGTTTAAATAAGGATGGCGACACAATATTTATTGTGAGACAACAAATTATTGTGAGATCATTTTTATTAATGCTCATTGTACGCCACGAGAGCGAATGAGACACTGGGATATCTCCACTCTATTCCTGTTTTTAAAATGGAAGCTCATAACTGGCTTTTTTTAAAAATTAGTTTAATTCAGTCGATGTATACAGTAGTGAAATGATTTAAATCCTATAATGTCATGAAGTTTTACTGGAAACAGCAAATTAGGGAATAGTCAAATATTAGTCAAGCATTTTTAATACGCATATCTAAAATAAGAAAAAACATATTAGCATTCAATTTAGATAAGCTGCAGTCATAAAATGGTTTAGGTATATGAGACAAGTTAGCTTAATCAAGGACACGAACTTCATCATATTGGGAATCGTATGGTTTATGAATGAGGCCCACGAGGTGGTACCAAAGATTAAAAGTGAGCGGCAGTAATCGCCTCGATATTACTAATACATGAAGTGATTATGATATTCTGATCGCAGAGCATGATTTAAAAGTATCTTAAACTTATTAAGACGTTAGACTACAAATACACTAATATATGTATTATTGTAGGGCAAAGAACCTTACGAACCTACCTTATGTATTTCCGCTAACAATCAACTGTTATCTAATAATAATTGTTATATAAAATAACATTAAAATAATTGATAGTGTACATATACCATACTTAATTTACCACTTTTTAAATTTATCAAATATACTTACAGTTTAATTTTAAGGAACACCTATTTTCTTTGAGCGCAACGTACGCATTTTGATTTCAGACTCTATTCTATAAGACAAATTCCAATATAAATATTGCTTACACGATTTACAATTCGTGATTTAGATATTAAATCTATCAAACTACGCGATCTTGAATTCGTGAAGACATTTATACTCGTATTTCACAAATATACGCCGCTGAGTATATTTCACCATTATATTCTTTCAGATAAAACTTTATGTAATACTTACGTAAAAACCAGTTCCATGTTTATGGAACTACATAACTGAGGCTTCAGAACATGCTCTGGCGTCTTACCGCTTCGTTTCGCAAAACCGCAACTAAGGTTGAACAACTTAATAAAGCCGACCATTATTATGTATAAGTAACGATATTGTCGAGGTTTTTAAATAACAGTGGTTACCTTGCACGGAACTGGGAGAAGATATGGCTGATCGTGGTCGGTCGGTTTTGACATTAACCGATAAACATCTGGCCAATTACTGGTCAGCTCTTTGAGAGCGATCTCTCATTAATGCGGTCCCGACGTCTTTATATAGTTTAGTTCGGACAATGTTGTATTGTACGGGAAGACTACAGGTGATTGAAGACGATGAATAGCAAAGGGGTAGGTAAGTTCTATAATAATAGATAGTTATTACGAAAAAAATCATCTTAAATACGTAAGTACCTCAATATAATCTTTCATGGTAATACGGATAAAATGACGTTTGAATATTTCGATTAAAAAATTTTTTTTGGAAATTGTTTAAAAAGGAATTTTGCAAAATTTCCGTCATGCAAATGCTCGATGAAAAATTTTAAAACTTAAATATGAAATATTTAAAAATGAAATGTCAATATACAAACAGAAATATTATATAATTTCTTATTATCCGTTTATAGTGATTCTACTCTTTAACCAAATTTTTTTTTGAATTGAATTGGGTTGAATTGTGTATTCGACTAAATTTTTTTATTTCATTAATCATAATTTTAAGGTACAAGCTGACGAATTGTGAAATTTTTTTTAATAATCTTAAAAATTGACCGAGTTATAAAAGTTTAAATTTAACCTTTAGACGAAGACGGCAATACTATGTTGTGAGGTCATTTTTAATATTACACATTATATTCTACAAGAGGAAAAGAGACAGGGATATACCCAACACTATCCGTATCTTTAAATTTGGAAGCCTTATAACTGGCTTATTTTTCAATCAATTTTCGAATTTTTTCAGGACTGGTTTTTAATTATCTAATATTTCAAAATATTGTACCAAAAATATCAAAATTTAGAATGATTCAACTACCGGATTATATTTTCGAAATGATTAGTCATGTCTGCAAAATACTGGAAAGATTTTATTTATTAAGTGATCACCATACATGGTGATTAGGATCTTCAGGTCTTTCAGGATCTTCAGGTTCTTGTAAATTTTATGTTAAAATGCTAGACCAAAATGAAAGTTTATTCGAGCAGTTCAGTCATGTCTTTTTAGGTGCATCAGGTTTATTTTAATTATTTTTATTTTATTTAAGAAATTATTAATTTCATAAATACTCAATGCTCATCTCAATTTTTGTTAAAATCGTGAGAAGCAGTAATTTTTTTAAGTAGCAGTGATACTGAGAATTCTTTGTGTTAAAAAAATAAAAAAATATTTCCGTTAAATATTATTATGTATGCTCATTGACTATTTATAAATATCAGAAAGGGGATTCGCATGACTGCACCTATCTTATCTTCAAATCTCCCAGTTAAATATTCAATTTTTTTGGTAGACGGAAAGAGATCCATTACAAGCTATGATTAAAACATATTTCTGTCACAAATTAAAAAAGATAATCATAATTATATTCACGTTAAGATAAACTCAGCTTTAACTGTAGTATCAAAAACGTAGCGGATTATTAAATTGAAAGTAATTTATCTGTTGAACTTACAGTTTATTGGCAAAAAATATTTTTTCTTTAATATGCGACTTTTTTGTCCCAATAAATTAACTTTAAATTGTTTGTTAATTCACTATAAAATAAAGCTTACTCAGACTTGAAAGTATAAAATATATGTTAACTTTACTTAATAATGAACGAGTGAACAAGACTTTAAACAACATTCTTTAAGAAAATTAGGACTTGTAGGTTTCATGTCTATTTGATTAAAAATAGACGTGAATTTTAATTATATTAGAAATTTGGAAAAATGGATAAGGTGTATTTCAAGCGGCCAATACAATCTTCAGTCTACCATATTAAGCATTATTACTCCGCGTTAAGCATTACAGAGCGCGACTGCATCCTAAGTTCTAACAGCAAATCTGCTGGGGATTCCTGACCGTCTTCTTCCATGTCCATCTATTTTTGATAGTATTTGGACCTATTTTCAGACGGTACTGGATGGAATTTGGGTAGCTTACCAAAAAAAATCTGTCAAGTACGAGTAGAACTCGCACTGCAAAAGTTTCGTACATATGTAAACACTTATAATCTATTCACAAATTTAATTTTTCACAACGTATCGTTTTTATATTGCCTACAATATTTTTTCAGGTGTAAAACAAAAATGATAAAATGTAAGATAATCGCTATAGCTTACAAGTAATCTTCTAATCAGATTTTACCAGCCCTATTTTGTTCAGGATTTCTGGTTCAGAAGTTGCAGAAATAAGGGCAAAGGGCTTGATTTTCCGTTTTCGCATATTATTTAAAATATCTTTTTAAATATGTTTATTAATTTAAAATTATGAAAATATTTTTAATTGCATATTTAAAAATTATAATAATTCTTAAATAATAATTCTGAATTCCTCATAAGAAGCCCTTTCAAATGATATCTAACATCATATATATATATATATATATATATATATATATATATGTATATACATATATATATATATATATATATATATATATATATATAAATATATATATGTACATGTATATATTTATTTATTTATAATTTTAATAATAATTCTTAATTTTTACATGGACTTTTCTAAGAACTTAGCGCAAAATAAGATATATCACTATTCCCATTTCAAGTTTCTACGTCGCTTAATTTCTGAAAAAATCGGCTGTGACAGACATGTTTTTCTTATTTCGCTACCGTTTTTCAATTTCAATTACGGAACTTTAAAAAGGA